>JAWNMD010000155.1:0-1390770 GCA_035044365.1 Drosophila neotestacea
CCCCATGCTTCGTTCGGTTGGTTCGCTGGTAACAACAAATTGAAATATATAGATAATACCGATCATAATACATTATCTGTGAACTTTTATTGTTTGCGATTTTGGTAACTTTTATATCTTGTAAATTTTTGTAATTTTATTTTCTTGTCTTTTGAGTTAAGATTAAAATGAGGTATTTCCAAGGGGTGGGGTTAGGGGTACTTAATGGCAGGCATTTGTAGTTTTGAGCGCGTGATAGACAGTGACGGGGAACGGTGGGGATAGCAGCAAGTGGGAGGCAGGTGGGCGGCATATTTGGTTATATGTGACGATGAATACGCTTCAGGGGGGGGGGGGGGGCAACTTTAGGGGTAATGGTGGTTTCGCAGGGGTTGTGGAAGGGGGAGGGGGTGGCGAGTGGCAGCGGCGCTGTCGCGGCCAAATGCTACTGGCATTTCGTTCGCACAAAGCTGGTTCGCTCCACGCTTTTTATATGGCTGAAGCAATAAGCAGTCAGCGCGTACAGTCGCGTCAAAAATAGTCGAACATGCGCGTGCCTATATTTGAAACAAGAGCTAATGAGAGTTTACACTGTGTAGAGAGGTATGAGCACAACTAAGGCGTAGATTGATTTGTGAAAATCAGTATATTTTTTATTTAGGCATATATAAAAAGCTATTAAATATTTTTATGTTGTTTTCGAAAACAAAATTATTTCAATTAAATTTTCAAATTTAAAAAAAAAAAACTGAATAGGTATAGAAGTTTCAATATTTTTCAACATTTTTCTACATTTTGTAAATTAATTAAAAAATATTTTAAATTTCCTATTATAATAAGCCCATTTTTTCTATGTCTATATAAGGTCTCAAATAGCTATCCGAATGATAAACTGACGTAAAATGCATAGAAACTAATGTCAAATGTCAAAGATATGTATAAAATAAAGCATGGACATTGAAAAAATGGGCCTAATTATTTTGAAATGTTTATGTATATAAATAATAATTGTAACGCATTTTTAAGCCTGTAATGTCTTTTCATTTTTCAAAGTATTTAAATTCAATTTATTTAAATAATGTTCCCTGTCTTTGCTCTGAAAATCAAGGGCCTGCGATTGAAAATTATTTCCATTACCCTTCCAATATTCAGCGACTGCACTGTGCATGCGCTGTACAAATTACATATTGCAGGCAGTTCGTTTTGTTGGTACGCGACTGTAGCGACCACCGCAAAAACGCAAATTATTTTTCTCACACACGCACGCACTGAACAAAACAGGCAGCTGTGCGCACATTATTTGCCACCACTGTTGGCGACTACATACACTACTGGCCCGTCTGCCTGTATACACTCTGTTCGACGCCCGCCCGCTGCCATCATCGTTGTCGTTGTCGTTGTCGCTGTCGTCGTCGACGTTGTCGACGCTGTATGTTGGTTGGTTGGCTGCCTGGCTGTTTGACTCTCAGATACAGATACTTTTGCTGCCCGCCTGCCTGCCTGCCTGCTTTTGCCTGCCTTCTGCTTGCTTCTACTGCTGTACTGTGTTCGCTCTGGCTCTGTGTATTATTTGATGGTCTCGCTGTTCACTCGTTCGTTCGGTTTGCCTCTGTCTGCCTGGCTGTGTGTATGTTTTGCCTCTGCTTCAGTTCTGCCTGCCTTTACCTCTGCCACTGCCTCTGCCTTGTGTTTCGCTTCGCTTTGCCTCGCTTTGCTTTGCTTTGCTCTGCTGTGCTGTGTGCTGTGGTGCCTTTGCTTGGTACAGCTGCTTCAGTTGAATTTCAGTTCAGTTTTCTATACTCGCTCGCAGTACATTTTGTTCAGCGTTGTTCAGTGCCAGTAGTGCCAGCGTCAGTGCAAAGCAAATTTCTAGACCGAGCCGGGCCAAGAGTGAAGTAAACATACAGCAACAACATACAGTGACAGCCAAAGCAAAGTACGTACGTGGGGCGACTGATAAGTAATCGGTCTCAAAGTTTTAAAAATATGTATTAATTTCCACTAAATCAGCACTTTTTGCTGTTTAACTGTGTAATTTTTTGTGGCATTTAGAGAAATACCTTTTTGAAGTATATTTGTTGTTTATTATTATTAGCATATGATATATTTGTGAGTTTATTAATTGCTTATTTGTTTTTGAAACAGAAATCGATTGATAAGGTCAAACTAAATTCTTTTCGACAATGTTTACTGACGGCTGTGTACTCTATACACTCAGTTAATAATTTTAAAATGATTAGGATTAGGTTGTTCGATTTATATATCTTTTGTGTATTTTATGATCAAGTAAAAATTTGTTTACTAGTATTTGTTGTGGTTTTTTAACAAAGTGCAAAATCGGAAATACCTGTGTCGTAATTCACAACGGTTAGCTTAAAATTAAATCGAAAGTCGTAAAGTATTATTCAGAGATAGTTTCTTTTTTCTCGGGCTCCAAATAACTGATTGTTTATCTATAAAATATATATTTTTTAATATCGAGTGCATTTTTTAAAAACATTTCTTCTGTATAGATTTATTGTTATTAATTTATTTACTTTACTTAACTCCACTACTTATCAACCACCCCGCGATTATTTTTCATTAGTCGTCTGTGAGCAATAATTTTTACACTGGCGTTTAGTGTTTGGCCCATGGGGCTTGGACTTACAGTGAGCGTCAAACTATATGTTCAACATATTAGCATGGTTTTTGTTTGATTTCATGTATTAATTCGATATTATCAGCAATTTAATCGATTAACAATTGAAATGTTCAATGGGGCTTGGCAAATTATTTGGTTAGCAAACTTAGTTCAACTTGATTTAATGCGAGTTTCAAGCTAATTATTTGATATCATTATCTATTTTACTGGTTTATTTTCGCACATAGCGAAATCGGATTTTATATAAAGTTAGTTAGTTCTATATTAACACCCTTGACTGTAGTTACATCCAATGTCCCCACGCCCACTTCATTTTGGTGCAATTCAGGGCGTCTGCTTTACATTTCGTTTTCGATTTCAGTCATTGTTCCGGCTCCGGCCCGGACTTGGTTAGCGGTTGAGTGAGGCGCCTGACGCTCCACCCACCTGTCGACGGCATTAGTCGGTCTATACCTAAGTAATGCACCGCATATGTTGGGGAATTGCTTCCTAATCATGGCTTGTATCTCTAGGCATCAGTTCATTCCACATTTTATAACGATGCATCTTTTGCCTTGTGATAAAGACTGAAATTGTCGCCAAGTCTCGCCGGTTGTCGGTGGTCACGTTTCCCATTCTCTATTCTCCATTGCAATTCTCCCATGTTTATTTTGCTTAAGTCGTATTTTGCAGCTGCGTGCGCAAAATTGCCCGGCGGAATGAATTCTCCTGCTGTAGATGAAGTCTTTGACCGTGAAATGTGGTTGGTTTGCTGATGGGGATGCGGTTAGGGGACAAATTCCTTGTAAGGTTAAGACATAAAATGAAAAAGCATTGTGCTATCTACAGTATTTAACTCAAACTTCTATAGCTCTTAGATATTTCTAACTATCGAGTCTAAGTTTGTGAAAAGAGAGTCTTTTACTAAAACTTTACTATATATATTTTGGAAAACATTTTGATCTTAATTTCAACTCTAGGAACAAAAAATTAATATTATTTAAAAAACTGAATTTCCCAACATTTCGCACTCGTGTGGATGATATGATGAATAAAACTTACTGTACCACACAAAGTCATTAGAATCCTTCTTTATTATTGTTCGTCTTAAAATATAGTGACTTACAGGTTTTTCCAAACAGCATCTAGCCAAAACTGCTAAAATAAAAAGAATGTCAACATTATACAAATGCAAGTTTTAAGCTAACTAGCATTTTAATTTTTATAAACAAAAGGAATTTGTTTTGTATTTGTACATATATTTGATAATATCTTGTATGAATTTAAAATTGTTTTACATAGTCAAAAAAACCAAGCAAAAATGTATAGGTCATGGTTCATTTTATTTAGATTCGTGCGTTCTTAAAAATTCGTTTTTTAAACCTTTTAGATTGAAAACAATAATTTTTAGAATAAAAAGAATGGAATATTTTCTTAAATATATATTATTCACTTTTATAATACATTATTTAATATTATTAAATATTATTTTTATTATTATGAAAAGTATAAAAATATCGTATTCACACTACATGTGAAAATACTGTTTTTGAAAATCGAAAGTTTTTGCTTGGAAATTTTCCACATATTTATATGCTTAGTGTTATTTCTATTGTAGCTCATTTTGCTTCAGCTTCCGCGTGCCTTTTTTATTTTCACCATTTCGTGTTTTGCTTTTTTGCTCTTGTATCTTTTTCTTTTTTTTGTATTCCATTTTTTTTGCATTTCGCGCGCGTTTTGCCTATGCACTCGTATCGCGAGCACTCGAACGCAAACTAAAAATGGCGCCAAAAGTTTGCCACACTACCTGCACAAAGAGAGAGACAGAGCAAAAGAGAGGGTAGAACAAGTACTTGTTGTATTGAAATGGAGGCAATTACGGTAATACGATTATAAAGCTGTTCTCTTTTTCAAAGCAAAAATTAGATTTATTACTACAATTTTCAACAGTTTGCTATGTATAATGATCTTGTTCAAGACACCTGAAAGCTAACGTCAAAAGCTCATTTCGACGTTGATAGTGTTGCCCTTGTTATTGTTTAGCTAACAGCGAATATCATTGCTGTTGTTATTGTAATTTTGCCGCTTGTCATTTGATGATCATCGCCTGTTAAATGACTTATTTCATATTTCGTGCACTCACTGGTGCTTGTTTTTTCTTTATTTTGGCAAAGCTTGCGCTCTTTGAGAATGTTTACGCTCGCCTTTTGTTAGCTAATCGCACAGACCCTGTACAAATGTTTATGTGGTTATTCTTATCAAAAGTGTCATTGAAATATAAAACCCAAGAACAGGGGAAATTAAAGATTTCAAGAATAACCGAGCATATTGTTTCCAGTTAAAGAATTTCTAAATAATCTAATTAGAATTCATCTTTATTTGTAAACTGTTTTATGCTGAGTATAACAAATCTGGAAAATTAAAATCATAGCATGCAGTGTGCTCATTATTAGTGCCACAACTACACTGCCAGAAAAAGTTGGGGAGAAAAGTTGAACAAGTTTTCAGCAACGAATAAATGCTATAAAAAGTCACCACTGTACGCTCTCTAACGGTAAACGGCACTTATACACACGAACACACACACACGCACACACACCGAAGTGTATATATAGCCATATAACGGTTGTTTGCCCTGTCGACATCCACTGCGCAAATCCCTGTAAAAGTATCTACCCTAAAATGCTGTCACTGCGCACAAGCTCAAACTGAAAGTCGCATTCAGGCAACAATTTTGCAGTTTGGGTGGTTTTTGGGTGGTTCGGTTGTTTTTGGGTGGTTACACAGTGCTACAGTGCTGTGCAGACAACAACCACTGAGTGTTCCAGGCAGCGCTGCCAACGCCACCAGCTGCGTTGTCGGCATTAAAAATGCTATAAACGCACATACACAATACTCTCCACATAGGAGAGATAAGTATAGAAGCAGCGGTAATTTTATGCCTCTGTGTGTATATTTGTATACTGTGTATATTCCTTTCAGCAATTTCACATTTCATCCATTTGCCTTTGACGCCGACAGCGACGTCAGCAGTGACGCCGACGACGACGTCAACGCATGCGACGACGTCGACTTCTTTTCAATTTTTAGATCAGAGCCTGTAATGTCGGCTCGGCCCTGCCTCATTTTGTATGCTATTTAATATCATTTGTTGTCCTTTGCCATTCCTTTCATTTATATTCGTTGTCCCCAGTCGGTTATCTATTATACATGTGGCTATGTGGGAAGTCGCACCACGCTGCGTATGCGTAACGTCCAGAGTTTTCAATGTTTTGTTCTTAATAAGCGGCTTGGACTCAAACGCATAATATGAATACTGAATATGACTAATAAAGTATGACATGAGATACTCTGAAAATGATAAGCTTTTATGCTAATTAAAAATAGGTAAAGAAATAGAACACCTGAATGAGGAAATACGGAAGGAGTTAAGGGAAGTATTTGAACTCAAAATTGGCTTTGGAAACTGCTTAGACTTCCATTGAATTAGGTCTCTATTATTGCTGACATTTAATTGAAGGAAAAAACACACCCAAAGAAGTCCTTCTTCCGCTTAGAAATATAAGGAGTCTTTCAACTATAATTTGCCGATGAAAACTGATTAAAGTCTGATTACTGAAATAAGTTTAATGCAGGTACAGTTGCTGAGAGAATTTCAACTGAAATTTGTCAAGTTTATTTCATTTAAATACTATAGTATACTTTCCTGTTAAGTTTATCTATAAAGGCTTTAGTTTATTGCAAAGTTGTTTTAAAGTTGCAATTAGGATAAATTTCCCTTGCAATATTCTTGGAATTTTCCTATGGTTCATTATTTGAAGTGAATTAACATTTCCTCGAATACCACTTACGCAATACGGTATTGCATAGAAATATAATCATCTCTTTGGCGCATGCCTGACTTGTTGGAAAATTACATCCTTTTTGTTATCCCTTAATCCTGCTACGCAACAATTTATATGCAAAAGCCTTGACTATATGAAGTTGGTCATGATGTTGTAGAGACTGCGGGAAATTAAAGTCGCTCTTTACGCACACGCATAACTAACGTTAGAAGGTGCCTAGTTACCTATATCTACACTCAGCACCTATCAATTTCTGACATCTTCTCCGAGCACTTTTCCCACACACACACACCCGCATATACATAAATATATTACCTGGCAGACAAAATGGTTTTCGCTTTCGATTTTGTGGGTGATATATGTGCATGTGCATATGTTTTAGTGTGCCTGTGTGTGTGTGTTTGTTACGTATATAGCCAACATGTGTCGTGGTTGTTAGAGGAATCTTTTGCTGTTATTTCGTATTGGCCCATTCCAGTAAGTGGCAACGCGTAAGCCATGTTGCTGCATCACGTGTTGCCGCCTCGTGTGGCGGCATTGACAAAATCATTGCGTGTGTGTGTAAGTGTGTATCCTGTGTCTGTGGGCGTAACAGTTGCTGCAGTGTGAAACAAGCAACAATTTTGCCGCCATTTTCCTGTTGCTGCAACAACAGCGCTGCATGCCTCCAGAGAGGGGAAGACACGCACACACACAT
The DNA here is from genome assembly GCA_035044365.1 of Drosophila neotestacea. NCBI lineage: Eukaryota > Metazoa > Arthropoda > Insecta > Diptera > Drosophilidae > Drosophila > Drosophila neotestacea. The sequence continues at coordinate 7,145 of JAWNMD010000155.1, forward strand.
AAATTGGGTGGCTGTGTATTGGCAAGTTGTCCAGTGACTGGATTTGTCTACGTGATTGATATGATTGCAGTCTTGCCACCTGCCTCCTGCCTCCTGATACCTTGCCACTTGCCACCAGACATCAGTTGTACTCTCGTTGATTTATTATGCCATGTTCCCACCGTGCAAGGCAGTCGCCACTTCGGTGGTTTGTTAACCCAATTGCCAAAGAACCTCGTCAGCATCGTCGTCGTTGTCGTTGTCGTCGCCATCGTCATCGTCATCGTCATCGTCGTTGTGGTTCTCGTTGTCGTTGTCGTTGTCTCGTGCCCGTTGCGTTGTTTTGTCCGTGTTTCTCAGTATTTGGGTCAAGTGCATGGAGGCGATTGTCTGTTGCTACCTCCTGATGATGTTTATGATGATGATGACGACGACAGCGACGGCGACGATAATGATGATGTTGATGTTGAGCGAAATTTGCATAACGTATACGCAGTTTTAGGGTGGTAAACGTCATTCGGCAGGCAATAGATGCATTAGATGTTTGTTTCTTCTCGAATTGTGGTACTTGTAGGCACGTTTTGGGTAAAGAATGCTGGAACTAAACACCGTTTTATTAAATTATTATAAAAAAGAATGATAAGAAAATATAATTACTGTGAAGTCGTATACTTGATATTTGCCTTGGATGTTTGTACTTAAAGACATTCAAAACAATTTTTTCATTTATGTTAAACTCTTTTACAAACTTAAATTTTTCCGGTGGAATAAACAATTTGGAATAAAAGTGCAAGACGACGTATACTTGTTATTTTGTTTCCTTCTTGAGAAACAGTTTCCAGCTGTGACAGGCACAATGTCAAGGCCCACATAATTGCTTCTATTTCCGTTTTTATATAAGCATATACAATTATGCATGTACATAGGTATTCTATTTATTTGAGGACATTGCTCTGATGCTATACATATGTACAAGTGGTGTATTTACTCGTAATTATGTATGCATCGCAATTGATTGGTTGATGGCTAAATTATGCCTCACATTGCTGTATAATTGAATGAGTTATGTGCGCAATAGTACATAACAATTCATGCACATAATAATCGAGCTTATGTGCATATTAAAAAGGTTGCATCCTGTCTTTGTGTTGTGTGTGAGTGTAAATAAAGTGTGTACAGTTGGTTTTCCAATATGCACAAATATTTCATCAATGTTTGCACTTTCCGAAATGCAATAATTGAATATTTAATAGGTTTAAAGGTAAAATTTCTGTTTACTGACCGAACAATCGCATTATTAATGCGAGTGAATGCGGTTTTACTTAAAAAGAAAAGTATTTTGAATGCACAATTATGGGTTATTCGCTTGAATAGCTGACGACACATTAATTTACATCAATATTCAATCGAATAACATTTCCATAAATTTATATTGTGTCAACTTCCATTGCCTACTTTTAGGCTAGAATTTTCTTACTGATTTATTAATATTTTGTTTCTTTTTCTTTACAGAACATAGCACTCCTTGTGAGCAAATAAATTTCATTTAAATCAACCGTAAATTCCCAAAAATAAAAGCAAACATGAGTGGTGATCGCCCGAAGCGTCCTCTGTCAGCGTATATGCTGTGGCTCAATGAGAACCGCGAATCCATCAAAAAGGAAAATCCCGGCAGCAAGGTCACAGATATTGCCAAGCGCGGCGGTGAACTGTGGCGTGGATTAAAAGACAAAACTGTAAGTGATACTCACTTCAATTGAAATGGTTCTAGGTTGCTAATTTAATTTAACTTTGTCACTTGATCAGGAATGGGAACAGAAAGCCATCAAAATGAAGGAGGAGTACAATAAGGCGGTTAAGGAGTACGAGGCAAATGGTGGCACCGACTCCGGTGCGCCCAAGAAGCGAAAGAAGGTTGCCGCCAAGCCCGCCAAGAAGGTCAAGAAGAAAGAGTCCTCCGAGGAAGATGAGGAGGATGAGAGCGAGTAAATAATCTAAAGCATAATGCAAATGGCAACGCTTGCATCAGTTTTAAAATACATTTTACTAATGTAATTTTTTAAGTGACATAAAACAAAATGAAAAATAATTGAAGATGAAAAAATCATAAAACAAAAAAAAACAAAAAAGATGTAAACCTTAAACCTTCAAATATGCACTAAACACAAACAACCACACCAACAACCATAATATAAGTTACAACATAATTTCCAGTCAAACAAAAAAGAAAACAAAACAAAAGAAAAGAAAAACAAAAATACAAAAAACTAGCAACTGTTTCTTAATAGGTTTGTACGTATCTGTATGTATATGTATCAACAATGTCATTCAATCGCGTTTCTTCAACAATTCCTCATCTAGCCAAGTGGAGCACATCGTAGTAATTTCTCCATTTGGTTCCATATTTCGATATCAGTAAATATGAGGTTATTAGTAATGTTCTTTTCGGCGGCATCTAATGTAAATGTTTATGCATAGAGTTCCACAGTTTTTTTGTGTGTAAGGAAACGTCGGGAAAATTATCCTGGATAGTGCGTCCAACGATTCCTTTTATTCGTCCTTTTAGCAGACGTTCTCAATTTAAATACATACAATTTATAAAATTTAAATCAACAATCCAACAAGTTATACATTTTAATATATACATAAGTATATATATAAATAAATCTATATATTTAAATATATATGATTATGTAATTTAAATGAAAATACAAAAAAAAAACAAGAAAGAAAACAAAACAAAACCAACAAATATTACAAATATGTAATTGTAAATGTAGAGCTGAACGGAATATTATTTAAAAATATATAAATAAATGAAAATTTAAAAAAACGTTCGACATTGTGTTTGAATTATGACAAATGTTTGGATAAGTATTTCATTTAAATATTTTTATTTTAAGCTTAGAATTACAGTAAATTTAATTTGATCTAATATCTAAAATGTGTATAAAACTTTAAAACAGAATAATATATTGCGTAATTAATTAAATTAAAATATTTTAAGTATGAAAATAAATTCGGTATAACACCAAGTTTGAAAGCTAACAAAAAGCTTAACATAAAGCTCGATTATATTTAAGCTTTTAGCTTACAGTGAATGTGACTGTTAAAAACACTGTTAACAGACGGTTACTGCTCAAAATGTTGCAACTGCATGTTATTTTGGCTATTATTAATTAAAATCAATTAAACTCTGCCTGAAAAATGCTGTAGAATTTTAAAAATTAGATGGATAATCAGGATATTGTTTATTTTTTCTGAAAATCGTTCTCTTTATGTCTACTTTTTCATCCACTTACAAATGCTTGTTTTTACCACGGTACTGGCGCCTGCGCGATCCTTTGTGGCTAAAACCAAACCAAGTCAGCTGCTACCTTTGGCGCCGTCCATGTGCTTATCATTGCCTAGTTGGTTCGTTGTCTGTCAGCTGCCGAGGAGGTGAGTTCAAGAGTTTGTCTCGTCTAAATGGTGTCTGGCATCTTGCTGCGTAATTTCTAGAGTGCAAGTGAAAAATGCAGTTCAAAACAAGAAGAAAACTGCTGTGGTCTTCATCAAATGCGCATATTAAATATATCCAGCATTGATAATTGTAAAATTAGGATAATTGTTAAACCATTTCAACAAATGCGCACACCTGTTGAGCACAAAATTAAGCAGACTAACTTAAATGGAGGCTAAAACTGCAGCTCTGTGAAAAATCAATAATATCACTTAACATATGGCAACAAAGGACTGCTGATAAGATTGATTAAACACGTCGCAAAAACATTCTGCATTAATCATACGCCGCGTTTGTCACGCAACAATTTTACTTTAATTATAGATGAACGGCTAACGGTGAACTGAGCCGCATGACCCTGAACTTTGAACTGGCAGTGAACTTGCACGAAAGTAAACAACAACAACATCAACAGCAGCAATAAACAGCAACAACAAAATGGCCAGCATGCGCCGCTTTCGTAAGGTAAAAGAAATGAACAACAACAAAGAAATGAGTTACTTGCTTTTTACTTCGGTACACCGAAGTTTTTATGACCTAACAGTTAGGGTTAGTTAGTTAGGAACATTTAACACGATCAAATATTTGTAATTTAAAATGGAAAAGAAATGGATATTTAATAGCAAAACTGAATTTAAGTAATGTGACCAAGTTTACTATACTATTAAATTTACTTAATGAAGTTTAAATTTTGTAGCATAAATTCAAATTTGAATTTTGGACATTCGATTAAAATATGCATTAATATTTAATATGATAATTAAATGCAATGACTGTTGTTGCAGTTTATTTAGTAATAGATTCTAGTTCACGTATACTTAATATTCATTCATGCTTATTTATTGAATCTTTTCAAGTTCAGCGATTAAAGTGTTTATCAAACAATTAATCACTTTAAATATGAGTTCACAACCTTCATAACATAGTTGTTAGACCCCGTGAAGTTGGAAGGGGCTTGGTTGAATGTCCTTCGGTGGCCAAAAAGCACGGCACGCGCGTTACCTGATGTCAGTTACTTGAACTCGTAGATTGTTGTCAGTCTCTCTGTCTGTCTGTATGTCTGTGTGGCTGTCTTTTGCCTCTGATAGATGAGTTGTTGAAGCGATGGGGCGCTGCTCGATTAAATCGATTGAATGTGATTGTGCGGGCGTCCCGAGGCAATTAGCATGCAAAACATCAGTTGTTGTTTGTTGTGTTTATTGCATTTGCGTGCTGGCCTGGCCAATGGCTTGATTGCCTTGCCGGAGAGGGCCAGTTGACAGTCCGGGCAAAAACGACTAAACTCTATCACATTCACAGTTGAACCAGCGCAGCGTGGAGCTCGATACGGAGGCGACTGCAGCATTGTTGAAGTCATCACCGAATATATTGGAGAATTTTGCATACGACGAATTCCAGCCAGAGGCAACACACTCCCAATTGAAACGTATGGCAACTGCACCAAGGGAGGTCAAGAGACCGCCATCACCACGTTTCTGTGAGACTCTGGAACGCCATGCATTTATGAGAGATGTTATTAATACCCGACCAGAGCCTCAGCGTCGTTACTCGACTCCAGGCGAGAAGGAGGCACATGTGCGACGGAGTCTGGAAGAGATCTCCAAGGATATTAAGGAGATTGAACAATTTGTCAGCGCCACGGAGCAAATGCTGCAACGTGAAAAGGAACAGGAGCGTCAAATAGAGCAACTATCTTCTAGTCAACGTAAGCGGGACAAGGAAAACAAGACTCCCAGTCCGCCCAAGCGAATAAGCTATAAAATTAATGCCTACAAGGCACCACATCGTCGTCAGCGACCAAACAGTCCAAGATTCTATCATTCCCGTCTGTATTTTCGCAATGGACGTATCGGTTGCTTGGACGCCGAGCGTTCTGGCCAGGGCAGCAACATTGAGAGCACCCATGCCCTGGTCAAGCACATCCTAAAACATGAAAAGCCACTGGTCAGCCCGGACAGTGTGCGGAGAGTGTTGCAGCCACAGTATATTGAGATGACTCCCCTGCCGGGAGCGGTAATTGAACCAGATCCAATTGCAGCTCAACGGGCGGCAGAGCTTCGAAGTGCCACGGGACAGGTGATTCTAGAGCCAACGCCTCAGAAAACTGAGCCGGATCAATGTGACGAAAGCTCGCAGCCCACGGAAGATGAGGATGAGCAGGATGTACAGATTTGTTATAATGAATCGCCGGAGCAACAAAACAATGATCGCAATTTACGCTCTACACGTTCCTCCTCTCTCAATGAGAGTGAAATTGTTGCCGTTGTGGAAGCGGATGCAGATGTGACTGCGGAGCCACATCGGCCCAGCAGTACTGGTAGTCTGGACTCACAGGGACAGCAGTTCCTCCGGGATCAGGTACGCCATCTGGTCAGACGTTTCACGGCACGTGCCAACAAGGTCAAGTCCCGAATTGAAATGCCACCAACTCCCTCGTCGAGTAATGCCAGCTCTCCAACTCCGCCACCGACCCAGGGAACCCTACATGCAAGTACCAAAAGTTTGCATCCAACGCCAGGACATAAGGTGCGTCTGGTACCAGCCGGACAATCGCCACATCGTGGTCGTCTCTTCGAGGCGGATACTCCCCGCTCCAATGTCTGGCTCTGTTCGAGTCTTTGCGGAGCAAACAATAATGAGCGTACTCTGGATCCACAGGGCAAGATCTACATATCCTGGCTATGTGTGGTATCATTGTCCTTTCTCTACAATGCTTGGGTCATTCCACTGCGTGCATCGTTTCCCTTTCAGACCAAGGAGAATACAAACATCTGGCTTGCTTGTGACTTCTGTGCGGATATAATCTATCTTCTAGATGTCGTCTTCTTTAAGCATCGTATCATGTATCTGTTCGAGGGATTCTGGGTAAAAAACAAAAATCTGACTCGCAAAAACTACATGAGAAAGCTGCAGTTCAAGGTGAGTCTCGATTTGATTTAAATTCTACTTTATTTACCTCTCTTGTGATACTCGTTACTTATAGAGAATCCCACGTGGATAATATATGTTTTTAATTTTTTGTAAGCTCTTTTTCGTCTACATAATTCTATAAAAAGTCCTGCTTATACTCTAAAAGATATAAAGACTTAAAATTTTCTAGGCAGTTTCGTATTATCCCTTCTTTTTAAATATAACGCATTAAAATCGGATAAATTAATCTGAAGTTATGGCTGTTTTAGAGCGTGCTCCTAAATGTATGCTGTACTTTTTATGCACAGATACATTTAGTTTTCAAATTAGAATTTCAAATGAGTAACGGGTATCTCAATGTGAGTGACTCGACTGTAGCGTACTTACCTGTTTTGTATCTCATTGCCAGTTGGACATCTTAGCCTTATTGCCCCTGGAACTATTCTATCTGAAGTATGGCACTGGCGCAGTTTGGTTACGTTTTCCACGTTTCTTCAAGATTCAGAGCTTCTGGGAGGTATTCCGTCTGTTGGATCGTGTCATCTCCTCGCCACATTTCGTAAGTTTTTCAGTATTTTTATAGACTAGTTTACTAATGCATTTTACTTTTTAAGGTTCGGGTGGCGAAGACTCTGACTTATATGCTCTATATGATCCATATAACTGCAGCCTTGTATTACGCTTACAGCGACTATCAGGGATTGGGACAGAATCGTTGGGTCTTTAGCGGCAAGGGTCATCCTTATGTGAGATGCTTTGCATTTGCAACCAAGACGGCAACATCGATCGGAAAAAATCCCAAGCCGGAGCGACAGGGTGAATATGTTTTCATGACAGTCGCCTGGTTAATGGGCGTCTTTGTCTTCGCTCTGCTCATTGGTCAGATTAGGGACATTATTTCAACGGCTACACGGAATAAGCATGAGTATCGTCAGCTGGAGGATGAAACACTGGAGTATATGAGGCGATTGAATCTATCACAAGAGGTGCAGTCAAGGGTTAAGATGTGGTTCCAGTTTACATGGGAACAGCAGCGTACCTTGGGTAAGTTTAAGCTAAAAACTGATCTTCAATAGCTCTAATTTTCCTGTTTTTAGATGAGTCCAATATCTTGGATGCACTACCCATTAATTTGAAGACGGACATTGCCATCTCGGTGCATATTCAAACCCTGTCCAAGGTTCAACTCTTTGCTGACTGTGAGGAAGCTTTGTTAAGGGATCTGGTGTTGAAGCTGCGTGCTGTCACATTTCTACCGGGAGATTTTGTCTGCCGCAAGGGAGAAGTGGGACGGGAAATGTATATTGTGAAGCTGGGCCAGGTTCAAGTCATGGGCGGACCTGGAAGTGATGTTGTTCTCGCTACGCTCACAGAGGGTTCCGTTTTTGGGGAGATTAGTTTGCTGGGTATCAATGGAGCTGATCGACGTACTGCTGATGTCCGTTCCAAAGGCTACTCCAATCTGTTTGTGCTCTCCAAATCGGATCTGAACGAGGTAATCGCCTATTATCCCACTGCTCAGGCGATCCTTAAGAAGCGAGCTCGTCAGCTTATGCGGAAGAATGCAGCTCGAGAGCGCGAGGAGGAGGAACGTGAACGTGTCCGAAGTGCTCTACAAGCTGACGTTGTTATTGGCAATCCGAAAACTCCAGAAACACCTCCCAAACTATTGCAAACTGTCATTCAGGCATTGCCCTTTGAATCCCCCGCCGTGGTTCTCATTACCCGAGGATCAAAGCGTGTGCGCCGTAAGCGACAATCGGTGCAGATGGAGACGATTGTGGAACCAACTCTAGATGTCGCTGGCTGTGCTGAAGCTACCCAGCAAACTGGCCCTAGAGATCGCGACAGTTTGATCATGAAACCAGGTCGGGGCTCACCCGATTTGCTCTCATCCATCCAGCAAGAGCTCAAGTCCAAGCACAAGTTTATCAACTTAACCGATTCCGAAAAAGCGCTGATTATCACACAATCCGCTAATAACTCGATGGAGTGTGTTCAGGAAGATGTCTTGTAATCAAAATATTTAACACTTGTGTGCTATATTTGTATTAATTCTGCGATATATGTATATGCTTATGCTTTATGAATAGAAATTGTCTAACAATCTATGCTTTATATTAAATATGTATCTTATAGGAAAACTTAGACAGTATTATTAAAATTGATTTATGAGAGGGACAACGGATAGAAATAGAATCATAGGAAATCTTTCATAAACTGACAGATTGAATTCTAAAAGTAGCTATGAAAGAATCTCCTGGGTAAGTATCCAAGGTTTCGGTACGGTAATAATAACAATTCATTCATATTTTAAAGTTTTTTATAAATTTCAGATTTAGTTCGACGTTTAATACACAATAACAGCATACATAGTTAAGATTAGATTTGTTCCTGTTTTTATTTTAAGTTGTATTCAGTTCATTTCTAAATGTTAGAAACTTTTTCCGGCCTACTGAGTTCAGGCGCGAATATCCTTATAGTGCTTCTCGTCATCCTCTTTGTCCAGTTTAATCGAGTATTTGCCAATGAGAGATCCCTCCACATCGGCCTGACCATTTGGATTGAAAACTGGACCTTCACCGATAACCTCCATATCCTCCTTCACAACACGATAACCATTCTCATCAGCTTCATAGTGAACTGTGCGCTTGACAAATCCATCAGAGTAGGAATAGGTTCCACTGACTTTAGTGCCATCACGTGTTTCTTCACGATGAATTGAGCCATCGTTTATATCATCTTTAACATTACTTGAGAACTCATATTGGGCACTTTCATTCTGTTCCTTTTCCTTTCTTAAGTTCTCCTCCCTTGCAATATCATCATCATCATGCAGCTATACAAGAAATATAGATAGACACATGTTTAGTAATAATTATTGACTTGGGGGGAACTCCCCTTTTTCCCATATTACTATCTTAAAATTAAGTCTTAACGATTCTAATGAATTGCTATCTTTCAAGTTACACCGACAGCTGTCAATCTTTTCCACGTTTATTACATTGTTAATATTCGTCGTAAACTTTATCGACTCTGTGAGAACGACTCTATGAGTCAGTTACTGACTCTATATGTAGACCTCCCAGTGGGGGTCTTTCAAGCTGAGGTTGCAAAAACGAGTTCGATGCGTTGTTTTGCATTTTTTCACGTTGTTTTTGCCTGAAACATATGTACATATATATATTTTTTTTATTAATTGTCTTGTGTCGGTTGAGGGTAGACCGCTTGAACGGAAACGTTAATTGAAAGATATGGCGGAACTTTTGTTTCAGATCGGTCTATAAAGTCCATAAAATGAGCTACACACGCCTTAAAGCTTTTCAATATAATACTATGATAATTTACTTAGCATATTGAGATGATTTGCATATTTTTAAGCCGGTTGGTTTTTAATTAAGATTCAAGATTTCTTTAATTTATAAAACTGATGATGCTACTTAGTACAAATTTTATTTGTGGGTAAGATTTTACGAGTAGAACGTCTTTCCATTATCTCTAACACCTACAATCTAAGCATTACTGAATTCATGAAATCTTGAAATTAAACATGCATTAACTATACTGTTTTAGAAAACGTATTCTTCTATATTCCAGTATTTTTGATTGTTTAAGAAAATATTTGAAATTTGTATTAAACAATCAGAAGTCCTGGCTCTGAATCTACGTCTTAATATTTGATGTATATAGATATTTCTCCCCATTAGTTAGATCGCAATATTTAAAAGATCAGAAAAGTTCTTATAACTAATTATAAATATATTGTTTATATTGATATTTTACCCCCTTAACTAAATAGTTAGATATCTAAATTTAAAATATTATATTATTTCCTGTCGTTAAATAATAATCAGAAGTCTGAAGGGAGCTGAATCTACCTATAAATCTGCGGTATTTTATTAGTTTTAATACTGATCTTTAACCATAATGGATCCTAAATATTTAACAGATCAAGAAAATGCAGATTTCATGATCTGTTGTAGCGTTCTCGCTATATGTCTCTAGTCGCTTCCAAGAGTATCTGGCAATATGTAAATATGTACAAAAGTCAAATTGATAAGTGTCGTTGGCTTTTGTTTTTCTTTTTGTTAAATCACACGACAAAGCGAACAAAAAAGTGACGACAACCTGAAACTGGTTCGAATAGTAGGCGGAGATCGGTCTGCCTTCCCTGGGCACTAATATAAAGCTCAATCGCCGACAGTTGATGTTGACTAAAGCAACGAAGCGGTTGTACATTCAAAACTACTAAGAAAATGGGTACGAAAAAAACTACTTATTATATACAAATACAATAAATGTATAGTTTGAAATCTGGCGCTTTACAAAATGTTACTCTCTCTCGATCTTTCTCTTAGCCAAGTCAAGTTTTTTGCTGTTGTTGTTGGTGATTGGCGCTTGTGTGGCTTTAACACTGGCGGCTGGCGGTAAGTCATGGCCAAAATGCATTGACCAGTTTTTTTATGCCAAGTTCGTTGCCTTTTTGCAGACTGTCCCTCATCGACTAAGGTTACAAATTGTACGCCCAAGTGTCTGCACGACAGTGAATGCAGTGCCATTGGTGGCAAATGTTGTCCAAATTTGTGCAATGGACGCAGCTGTGCATCATCGAATGTGTTGGGCAACTCTGGAGGTGACTCCTCACCCTTTGGCAGTAAAAACTGTGAGTAAAAGTTGTTTAAATCGTGCCGAAAGTGTTACAGTCTAGTAAAATATTCGAATAATTTGTTGCCTTATCGACAAGTTTAACTAGACTGTAGAGTTGTCCTAAATTAAAACTGATCTCTAACTGGCAACTGTTTTCTTGCAGCTGGCTCCTCGGGCAGCTATTGTGGCAATGTCAAGTGTGGCAGCTTCGAGAAATGCGAAACAGATCGCAGCACAAAGCGTCCTAAATGCGTTCGCTCTTAACTCGATTTAAGTTTGGCTCAAAACAGGACACAATAAAGCCGCTGTAGATCTTTATATATATATTTTTTTGTATTTTCTCATTTTTTTCTGTATTTTATTTGTTAATTTCTTCACTCACGGGTGCGGCAAAGGCAACGCTGACCAGCAGGCTGGCAATCAACACGAATTTGAACATATTTATTTTTTTTTATGTGTTATGTTTTTGATAATATTTTGTTGCACGAGAGCTCTTTACACTGCAAGTAGACTTTGTACTATGGCTTGTTGGCAGCTCGGGTAAGTTGCTTTTATAACACACTTGAAGACACACACACAAACACACACACACTCACAGTGAAGACAGCAGCGACGCCGGCGCAGACTTAAAGCTTCATTTTTGGATATTCGTTTGTGGCCTTTTGGTTATGGGGACATGTTGTTGCATTTGAGATGCGATCTGGAGCTGTTTACATATCGTGTTTAGTTTGTGATTTCAAATTTGTACATTAGGCAATCTTGCAAAGAGTGAGCGAGATAAAGAGATTGAAAGGTAGGTGGGAGATATTTAAAAGACTCAGCAGACTTGCAGTTAAGCCCTTGCAGCTGTCAGAAGACTGTTGTCTGAAAGATTGAAGATGGCATTGCATAATCGAGAGGCTCAAGGTCAGTTGGTCAGTTGAACCAGTTTTAACTGCTCCCTAAAGTGCGGGAACGCTGCCTGTTTTAAGTACGACTGTTGTTTTTTGGCCAACTTATGTAATTTATGTGTAGTCTTTTTTTTCTGTTTTGTGCAAATTGAAAGCTTCGATTGTATGCGTCGTGCTTTATTTACCTTTGTAGTGGCTGTTGTTCGCTTACGAGGAAGTAAGTGGCGTATTACGTTGACTGTGGGGCACCCTTTTGAAAAGCGCGACGGCATAACAACAAACAACAAACAACATATACAACAAATAACAGACAACGAACAATAAAGAAGGTGCCTCTTCAAAAAGCGGGGCCAAAGAGGCGGACCTGGCAGATTCGGGCAATGCAATTTTTTTCTTCTATATTTTTTCACTTCTTTTTTTCTTTAAGTGCCTGCCACGCACAGTGAACCAAACAAGTTTTCAACCCATAATCGAACAGCTGAAGATGGTTTCAGTCTCAGCAGAGGTACTCACTTGTAAGTGGTTTTGACAGGGTCGCGTTCTGGTTATGCGACATAATAAAAAATCAAAAAAATATATATTAAACAGGTATAACTTTAACGATTTCCACAGCATATTTAATGGCAAGTTGCTTTCAAAAGGAATCAACTATGTTAAAAAATTATTATTACTACAAATGGTAAAAATTTGATTTGTTTAGAAAGCCACAGATTGCTTTTAACAGAATTCATATTTTATTTATTTATAAATGATTATGAATAACTTATATTTATTGTTATTTTAACCACAAATGATAATCATTTATTTAAATATTTATTTGACATTTCACTGCTACAAATTTGAGTTACATTTATTACAAATTTTAAACTACAAATGATTCTCGTTATTTAAATTAATTATTTAACATACCAGCGCCAAAGGTATGAGTTATGTTTGGGGCGTTATCTATTTATTTATTATTAATGTTAATATTAATAATAACTTATTTATAAATGTACATTCATCTATCAAATGAAAATAAATAAATTATAGTTATTTCCAGTATATCAATACAAATCAAAATAGAATAACTATATTTATAATTACTTTTATGATCACAACTGATAATAATTTTGTTCTGCTTAGAAAGCAACAGGTTTGCTTTGTCCCAAATCTATAGTTTATTTATTTGTAAATAAAAATAAATAAATTACATTTAATATTATTGTTATAACCACAAATCATTATAGTTTTGTTTTGTTTAGAAAGCAACAGTTTACTCTTACCCCAATAACAATTGTCAATTGAAAACGTGACTATAGAAAATTCTAAATTATTCTATTAAATATTCGATTTAAATTTGTTTTGTTGCATTTAGTATGCTAAGCATGTTTGCTGGTTACCACATTTGGGTGGTTCGTTCCACTGTTTGTGGCACATCCGTTCGTTCCACTTTCGTTTCGCTACTCTTACCCCATTCACTTGGTTTGGCCATATGCTGAAGTTTGTTGGGCTCCTCAAAATGTTTACCGCACTCAACAATGGAGTCTTTGAGTATATAACTAATAGGAGTTTAGTTTTATTTTAAATTTTTTTGTATTTATTTTACTTTGGTTTATCTTTTTGCGTTTTTCTGTTTTCCGTTTTATTTATTGTTTTTCTTTTCATTTTAAATTCGGATGCGGCTGCACTGGCATGAATTTGTTTGATATTGAGGCGTCTCGAAAAGACGAAAAACCCATAAAGACAATTGTTGTTGTTTGTAGTATGTGGTTGTTGTTGTTGTTGTTGTTGCTGTTACTGTTGCTGAAATCAATATAATGCGCTCAAGGTGAGAGACCGCACCAAGTTGTCGTACACGCAACGCCCAATACCATATCATAGCCATACTTAACCATCAATCCATCGTCTTCGTCTTCATCGTCATTAAAATTTCTGCTGGCGTTTTACTAATAATTTTATAATTATCATTTTTGGCTCAATGATGGCCAATATAACAAACCGGGCCGAGCTTTGATTGATTACAACTACTCCATCTTCTCCTCATAGATACACTTTTTCAAACACACACACAAACACACACACCTCCACCAACGCACTCTTTTGTTTTAATTTATGGCTCTATTTTGAGGATGCCTTTACAAATTAGCACAATAATTTGCATATGTTGGCCACATTTCCAGCTCGGAGCGGTCTTCGGGGATTTGGAGGGGCCCTCAACCTGAAACCTGAGTTCCCTCTTCCAGTCTTGGGTGTTACATTGACAAATTGTTTGGCTCGCTCTTTTATCGCTGCTTTTATGCAAATTTGTGTATTTTCTTATGCGTTTTTCATCTCTTTCGTTTTTTTTCTTCTCGTTTTTGCTTTTTGTTTACAATGTGCAGAGGTTTATTTAATTCAGGGCTAAAGCGATTTGACATTTTTCAACGAATATATTAAATTACTTATAATTATTTACATAGTTATTCACTGATTTGTGGAATTAGCCTCATTTTGTTTGTATATATTTTAATATCTTTAAATTTGCATTTCTTTGAAGGTCGAAAATAGGTTCAGTTTTTTCAAAGTTAATGTGGTCAGTCAAAAGTCATTACTTAAATAAATAAAAGAAATTTAAATTAATATGGAATTAAATTTATTTTAGTAATTTTATTCCTTTACTGCTCAGCTTTATTTATTTACGTATTCGCTAAAATTCAGCACTTACAGTTCATAGATATCCAGGGAACTCCACATACTATACATGAGTATCATTTGCGGGAAATGTTTGAGCAAATATTTGGGCACTTTATTTGGCAGTCAGAAGGAACGCACTGAATCTATCCAAGCTACAGTTGCCATACTCAAGTTTTGGCACTTTACGAGCATGTGACAGTCGAGGGAAAATGGGAAAATTTTGGGGGATAAAAGGAGTGAAAATCGCTGCCTCTTTATATGCAAATGTGTGTGTCTGTGCATAATTTGGTGCTTATTTTATTGCATTCCTTTGGCACGCACCCAGTCAATGTTCAATGTCCTAGGCAGTTCTCAGTTTCTCGCTGGTTACGCATACGACGCGTTGTCCTTGAAATGGGTTCATGTTGTCATCGAGAACGTCAGATGTTGTTGTTGTTTCTGTTATTATTGCTTCGCCAAGTGCCAAAACAGGCAACCCAACGGCAAAATTTATGTGTTTATATAAATAAATCTATAGTTGCGGAATATATAAACGCACTTTTTATTACCATACTTAAGTCTGGAGTCGAGCAAGTCTATAAAGTGAAATAGATAATAAATCTTTTTAAATGTTTGAAAGGTGTGAATTAGATATTTAACTAATCAAGATTGAAAACATCTGTCATCAAACGAAATTACACTTTTAACCACACACATTTTAAATTCAATTTAATTTTCTATATGCAAATTTATTCAACAACCCAATTTTTTTTAAATTTATTATTATTTTCGCATTATGTCTACTTAATCACTCAGTGGGATTCGCCATAAGGTCAAAGAGGTCTTGACCTTTTACCAATTATGCCATTATAAATAAATTGGGATATATAATTTTGAAATACAACTAAGCAAATTATCCTTGGGCTTTTATTGCGCTGCCAAATTAAATGAATTTAAGAAATATATTAATTAAATTAAGTTAATAACTATTGTTGTTATCTTTAGTTTATCTCTAGGCAGATTTTTCCACTGTCTATGTGAATTCCATATGGCAAATTTTTAGCTTCCACATTTTAGATTCCACATTTCAAGTTTCAGATTCGAATGCACTTTTGGCGCGTTTGTTCCATTTGTTACCAGACTTAATTAACGTTGACTTACTCATGTTGCAGTGCCACGCCCCGAAATCCTCCCATTCACACACACACTCACATACACACATACAAACAGAAGGCCCTCGATGGCATTGTTTTGGTAGTAAAGTTGTCTTTGTTTCTATTGTTGTTGTTCTCGCTGTTGGTTTGATAATTACTTTTGATAACTTATGTTGGTTGGCGCGGTTTTTGGTTTTGTGTTTGTTTGTGTGTTTGTGTGTTTGTCCCTTCATTGTTGTTGCTCTTTGTCAGCTTGCGTATGGAGCCATTATAGGGCTTATCATCAGGCATGCCGGAGCCACAGATTCAGCTGAGCTTTACCACTTTTTACCCCTCTTCCCTTTTTTTTTGTGTTTGCCAACTTTCTAGGTTAAGTGCTTTATAAGCCTTGAGATAGGTCAGTCCTAAAACTGGTCGATGCTAGGCTACAACCGAAAAAGAAAGAGAAAAAGAGAAATAGTGGAGATCAAAATAAAAAAAATTATAAAAAAAACCTGTCTAACTAATCCAATTATCTCGGACGCTAGATAAAAGGTAATCTTTGGAATTGGGATCATTCATTAAAGGTGAATAAAACTATTTAACTGTAATTGTGACTTAACAGAAATAGGTTAAAATACGAAATATGTGTATGCAATTCTCTATCGTGTAAATAAACTCAAATTGAAATTGTCTAACGGTAAGGTAGAAACTCTTGAATGTCAGTGATAAAGTTGCGAAGAAGTCAATCAAAATAAGTGTCGTAAGCAATAATTGTCTATTTATTTGTTTTTGTAATACATATATTAATTTAGATGAATGAAGTGTTTGATTAAAGTAACATTATCATTATTTCTTAAAGACAAATCTACAAGCAATTTATATATATTTTAAATAAATTTCCTTTTGTTTAATAAATCAGTAGCTGCAACTGATTTCTATTATTTTTGAAGAAAACGTTCCTTATTTATTAAATATATCACAAAATGATCATCAGCTCTGCAGCAATAATTATTTAATTTACATATCATAATTAATAATAAGTATTCCCTTTTCATATTCCTATTGAATTATGGGTTAACCTTTCGCCTTATGAACATATAAACGCAACATACTATCTTTCATAATCGTGTTTACTATATTTAGTACATTTATTATGAGTTGTGCGGTGTCTTTAAATTAAATTCAAGTTGAGTTGCTCTGGCAGCATTGACCCTGCAGCTGCTGCAGACAGCGACATGTGTAATTGTGGCAGCAATTTAAGCTGCTGCTGCTGTTGTTGCTGTTGCTGTTGCCGTTGCTACTACTGCTGCTGCTGCATGCAACATGAACATTGCCAACCGGAAGCAAGTGTGCACAAGTGGCGTGCTTGGGATTGGATTGCAGTCGTGGCAAAGAGAGGGGAAAGTGGAGGCAGGCAGGTAGACTAGGCATTGAAACTTCATGTTGCTGTTGCAGTTGCTCTGGTTTATGCCTTTATTAAGCATCAAACAAAATCCAAAACGTCAAGGATATGCTTCATACATAGTCAGCAGCAGCCTCATCCTTCACGTGCTTTGTATACAGATGCAGCATGCAATTTATGCGCACAACTTGTCACACAAGCAGGCCAGGACAAGACAAGACAACAGAGTGATGGTGGAAGAGTAGGAGGACGAGGAAAAGGTGAGGAAACTGAAGATGTATGAAGTAGTCGCTGCATTGGTTAGCCTCAACAGGGTGGCAGGTGGGTAGACAGAGGGTTGCAATGAGTGAGACAAGCAATTTACACCGCACAATGCGTTGACACACGTCGTCCACAAATGTGCGGCTATGGGAAGACCAAAGACAATAGAGGACAGGGAGACTTGAGATTACAGCATACATATACAGCACAGTCTCCTTACCTAGGACCTAGGTTGCATCATTAAACCTGAAAAGTGTCAAATGCCCAGCCACAACCAGATAAACACACACACTCACACACAGAGATAAACCTTCATAGACGAACTGAAGTGCCGAGCAGCTTAGATTCAATTGAATGCAGTCAACAGAGCAGAGCAGAGCAGAGCAGAGCTAGTCTGCTGTTAATCTAAGCCAGAAATTTACGACTGACTGGTGAGAATGTGTCCTGGTCCTTTTCCTAGTTGTCCTGCAGTACTGGCGCCGGCATCTCAAGCTCATAATTCAAACAGTGTTGACAATGAAAATGAAATTCCCATTAAAATGCAATATGTTGCAGCAAGCCTGTCCACAATTTCTTACCCTTTTGACCTCCTTCTCTACCAGCTGGCTATTAATTTTCCCACTGCTCGACCCAATGCAGTAAAAGGCAATGTTTATATGCCCACAGTATAAACATTGACAATTTGAAAGTTCTGCTGGTCATGGAACTCTGAGCTGGAATAAGGCTGATTGTGAGTCTCGAACTAAGAAAGGCAAATGACATTGCATCTGGTTTGGACTTCCAAATCTGACTGTTGACTTTGCTGATGATCTGTATTTGAAATTTATTACATTTTACGTGTCTGTTGGTCGGTTTAATGGTGCACAACTAATTCAATTTTAGTGTTTAATTAAATTGACAAATGTGTGATTCAGATGTGTTATTTAATTACAAATTGCAATGTTTTTTCATTGTTATTGTTAACAAGTTAACGAAGTACTAATCTGACACATTAGTATTTTCATTAGGAAAACAATTTGGTAAAAGAAACTTGTAGGACAACAAGTCATTGTAGAAACCAAATACTTTTGAGACTTCAATTTTTAAAGCTTTCAAGAATTTGTTTTTCCCATATGGTTGACTTTTTTTATCTCATTATTATTACTCCATTCTTCGAAGAAATAAACATTGCTTTTAAGCTTTCAAGTGACATAATTTTACCAAAACTGCACCGATTTATATTTAGATACAGAAGTTTATATTATTATTTTCGACGTCTCTTTAATTCATTTTTTAATGGTGGTTCTGTTTTGCTTTTTTGCTGCAACTTTTAAGAGGTCTTTGATCTTTAATTTGTTCTCTGCATTCCAACAACTTGTTTTCAAATTAAATATTAAACAGTTTCAGTTAGCCGCATCTGTAGTAAAGTGGGTTGATGTGATATTCTGCCACACCTGAAATGACTAACATGATAAGTACTTAAGACTTAATATTATGAGTATGGCCAGCTTAAATGTTGTTAATCTCGTTCAAAGGCATTTAAATTGCTTTCGCCTCCTTTGATCGTTTTAATATTTAACGTAAATCGTTTATTTATAGCATTTAAAAAAGCTGAAGTATCTGGGCATCGTCTGCTGCTCCCTCATCACCACAGAATCAACAACAAACATTTTCTGTAGCAAAGTCAACGGTAAAAATTTCGCCTACAGTCTAAAAAAACTTTCTTCCTGTCGCGTTTTCAAGTGCTGTGTCTCGGTGTGTGTGCCTGTGGGTATGCTTGTGTGTGCTTGTGTGTATGTGTGTGTTGGTAGAAAATATTAAATTTTATTTGCATAGCATTTGAGAGCTGCGTCTGCCGCGAAGTTGCTGAGTAAGCAAAAAGTCAACTTACAGTCAAAAAATCGAAAATCCAGACACCGCAATGGAAAATTGCAAATTGAATATCCTTTTGATTTGCAACAGGACTTTCATTTGTGGTTATTGTTCTCGATTACACTGAATATATTTAGTAGAAAATTATGCAAAATTCGATGAGCTTAAAGACAACTACTGAGAGAATGCAAACTGGGCTTGGCTGTTGTGCAAATGGAAATCGAAATGGAAATGGAAATCAAAACTGAAGCAGAAGCAAAGTCAGAGTGAAAACCTTGACAATATCGTCTTGAGAGCAGATTGCACATAAAATAACATATTTTCTGGCTGAACAAACAGCAGCAACAGTCAGCAAACATCTGCAGCTTCAAGGATTATGCATAAAATTCTCTCGCCGAAAGAGAAACATGTTTTCCATTTCATTTTGTTTCTTGCTTCAGAAGAAGTCGAAACATTGGACTTGTTTTATGTTTCTTATTATGCGTTTGGTTTGGCTCACAAATTGAATTACACGCACGCACACACACACACACACATACACATCAGACACATACTTTGAATCACTGTGTTTGTTGGCCGTGCCACGTGCCGTATGCGTAATTTCAGCAGCAAATATTATGTGAATACCCTACCGCAAACATTGTTTAAAAGAATGCTGGTTACAGGTAGAATGAGATATCTATGTATTTTGTAAAACGAATCTCCCCACGTTTTCATCTTTTATTTAAAGCTGCAACAGAAAGGGGTATCTGTTAGCACAGCATGCTTCACATTTGTTTGTTCGTTCGTGCTTTTTTTGTGCTCTTGTTGCGTTCTTTGATAGAGCTGTTGTTGTTGGTGCTTTGATGTTTGCAAATCGAATTTAGCGCAGTGTGAAAATCACAGCTAAAGTTAAACATGCCCGTCTTTCCCTCAGTCTGCGATAACATGCAAAGTTTGTACTCCTGTCAAGTATACGCAGCGTTGATTGGATTTCAAGCTGTCCACTGACCGGTTGCATATAATAATCATTTGTATTTAAAGTGGCAACTATCACGCCCACACCGTCCTTCCCCCTTTATTCTCATCGAGCAAAAGTCACATAAAGTTTTGGGTGACATGGTATGGTTGGCGTTATCCTTGGCACGTCTGCACAGCGGCTGTCATGCGAAGCAAATCTGACAAGATGTGGCAGCTGACAGCGGATACGACTATGGGTTTGAGTAGGAATATTCGTATGAGCATTCGTTTGAGTATTCGTTTGAGTATTCGTTTTGTATATGGTTATGGGAAACTGCATACAAGCAGATATTCAGTCCGAGTATTTTCTTTATTTTAGCACCTCACTTTTGTCCAGGCAGCTCTCCCATTTTGCAAACCATAATCGTTCATCTGAGCCATAAAAGACAAAAAATCAGAACATAACACGGTCATTTTATATTCCCAAAAGAGAGAGAGATTGTTGCCGAGAGTCCTTGTGGCATGTAGTAAACCACAGGAGTGCTCAAGTTGAGGCAACTCGCATGTGTGCAAGCATCAAAAGGTTATCATGTACATATATATCAAGTATCCAAGTGATGGATGAGGAGTTCTATCAGTTCCCATTTTACATCAGAAGTGAGATGCTCTTTAAAAAGATACCCTCATATATTTATAACACACAAATTCTATATATTATGATGCACGGACAACGCTGATTGTGATTGTTGTCCGCAATTTAAGTACTTCCTTTCAGCATGCCTTTTAGCCATATACGGTTGGGAAATAAAGTCCTCGACCAACTAAAAGTGACGTCATAAATTTTGTAGCTACTTAAAGAGCGGGAAAGGCGGAAGTTGGACTGCACAAGGAGCTAACTCAGCATCCTTTTGCTCCTTGACTGCAATCCGTTGTCTAGCAACTAATGAATTTATGTAGTTGTAGTTGTTGCTGCCGCTGTAAGACTAGAACCAACAGCCATGATTGTTATGTGGTATATTCCTCTCCACTTTCTATTTTCTTCTCCCCATGATGATATCTCGTATTTATGCCAAAGAGCAACCACAAAGTTGCCGAAAAATAGCAATTGGCGGGTGTGGGTGTGGTCGGAATAAATCGAATTCTTTCATTAGCATGCAACGCTGCGGCACACAATTCATCAAAGTTTTCTCCACTAAGTACGAGTGTTTCCAACAGCAGAAGCAGCTGCAAAACACCTAAAAAAGTATGCTCTGATTATATACAAAAAGATGTAGAGGTACACAAAAAAAAAGAAGAAAATTCAAAAAGAAAAAGTCCAGGGTGTGCATGATTGATTAACTTTTGTGGGCGTTATCCTGTAATTTAGCTAGAGACGTTCGGACAAGTGCACAAAGAAAACTTTGCAAAAATATCTGTAAATACAGTGCCAAAAAAAAAGAGGAGAGCGAAAGAGAGTGAAGAATGCAAAACGGAAGCGCAGCAAACGGTAGACGATGACGAGGACGACGGCTGACACTTAATTAGAAGCGCCGGAAACGGAAACGAAATGCATGTTCATGCCCTCAACGTGGGCGACCTGTCATATGCAGCGCTCTTTAGTGATGTGCATACGAAAATATTTTATAATCCAAGTTGTACAACCTTTAATTAATTATAATCATTACTGTTGTAAAATGGAGGAAAATTTTTCGTATGCATCTCGCATCTTGTATGCTTCCCAGTCAACAGTTATGTCACTGCTATTCATTTCCGGTTGACACTGACACATCTCTACACTGATGAAAAAGACCGTATCTATAATAACCAATGTTCATCTTAAATATTTAATTATTAACACAAGACAGTTTAAAAACCACATTACTAAAACTACGAATTTTTAAATTAAAATTACACTCTTATTCCAAGTTTTAAAAACAACATCTTCATTTGAGACCATTTTTTTTATCAGTGTAGGAGCAGCTGTTGCTGTTCCATAATCCTTAAAAGCATCCTCCCATCCTGGCCATCAACAAATGCAAGTGCAGCGCACAGACTGTGACGACAAAATTAAATTCTACACACAAAAGTCGAGGATGCCTCCTGCAATTTGTTTTGACTTGACAGCCATGTCTGGTCTTGGTTTACCCTATGATGAAAGGATGCCTGAAGTGCTTGTGCTTCAGGATCTATTTTTTATTAGCCTTTCGCTGATTTGATTTGCATGTGAGGCAACAACTTATAAAGCCATAAAGCCATGGGCAAAGGCAACAAAAGCAGAAGCTGAAACAGCTCCAGGAGGGGAAATTGTGGTGAAGCAGCTGCCTGGCATATTTCGTCGGGGTTGTTATCTCTATGTGGGTACATCATAATTGCTGGTAAGGTGGAACGTGGAGGGGCATGGACGACATTCCTGTGCATAATTGAAATTCCAGGCCTAAACGCGTTTGTAACGGGAAATTGCGCGGCCAAAAAGGCGACCGGAGGCGGAGACGGAGACGGAAACGGATGCAAAAAAGGCAACGTCCAAAAATTTTTGTTTTTTTTTCGGGTCTCTGCAGCTGACAGCATGCTTATATTTGCATATACTATAATTAGTTTAGCGAGTTCATTCTATTTGCCCAGTTAATTACTTTTGCAATAATAATTTAAAACAAACAATAAAGTATTATACGTATGCCCTTGGGTGTAATTAAAAAAGAATATGTATCAAAGTGCCATTTAAATCATGTATTTGGCGCCTGTATTGTAATCAATTCGGTGAAACAATAATTATTGTGCAGTTGCTGCTGTTGTTGTATTTGGGTAATTATATTTGATAAACATATTACGCTCAAGGGAAATGTATTATTTTGCTCCTTTCACCGCCGCCCACGCACCCACACCACATAAAAAGCACTAACAGCAGCAACAACAAATTATTTGAATTGTTGAATCAGTTGAACAGCTGATCAGTTGGCTGCATGGCGTTGCCACCTAATTGCTTGCGCACAATGCTGTGCGCGCAGTGCGCATGACGAGTCTTTCCAGGAGTTGAAAGAATGCTTTTCCAAGCTAGGCATGTTGGCCAAAGGCACTACCAAGTCTGTGGCAGTACACGCCGAGCTATCAAAACGCATCCAAGACAAGCGCGCATTAAAACAGGCGACAATAAATTTACATATTGTTCAACAGTGCAGCGTGAGTTGCACCAAACACAAGAAGTCGTGTGAAAAACTCTGACCCAACGTGACAATAAAAGTAAATAAAAACAAAAAAAATTATAAGCGTTGCAGCAACAATTGCTAATAGTTTTAATAGCTTTAAATAGTTTTTTTTAAATATTATTTAAAAGTTAACGTCTGCAGCAGCGCCAGCGCGAGTGCTTGGCAACTCTGCCAATGTTTTGACAGTTGGTTAACGCTCTCTCATTCGCTCTCTCAAATCAGTGGCTCTCCGCTGATGAAAATGTTTCGTGTTGCGTTGTGTCGCGTTCGCGTTGTTTATAAAACAAATTAATTATATTTATTATTAGTTAAAGAGCTAAAGTGTTACAAATTGTGCAATGCTACCCGTACGCACTTCATAAATGCGCTAGAGCACATACATAAATAATGCTTGCTGCCAAGTCGTGGTCGTCGTCGTCGTCGACGCCGAAAATGAAAAAATACATGCTATAAATGCTATCAAAATGCATAAAAATATGTTTAAAAATTGAATAAAATTAAGCAAAAAGTTGCGCTTAACGTTAAATATGTGTGTGCAAAATATATAAAAGTGAAATGTGTATGGAAAAGTCGCGCGCAAAGACGTCGCAGACAACAACAACAACAACAGCACCAGCAGCAAGAGCAACAACAACAGAGAGAGGAGAGATTGAACGAGAGAGAGGGGCGCCGCTGCTGTCGCAACAACAATAACAAAAGAGAATCAAAATGCGAATTGACTAAGGCAAAAAAAAGACTTATAGAAGCAGCGTTCGCTTCTCCTTCTCCACCTTCCCACCACCCGCAATCAAACCAAATTACCAAAAAAAAAAGAAGAAGAAAAAAACACATCTTAGTGGCAACACCTTGTAGGAAACGAACTTGGCAATCACAGATTACCCCAGCAGTACCCACTTAATATCCAGCTGGACATTGCAGCATGCAGGCGAAGAAGCGTTATATACTCGTCTTTGTCTCCTGTGCATTTCTCGCCTATTGCTATTTTGGTGGATATAGGCTGAAATTGGCACCGCATCGACCACGTCGTGCTCAGCATGAGTCGGCCAAAGATGGTGGCGTTCAACCGTACGCTCAGCTACCCAGCTTCATGGGCTATGAGCATAGGAAGCCACTGTCCAATGAGTCAATCGTAGCTGTTCCGATTGCCAAAAGGAAGCCATCAATAGCCGCGTGTCGCATGGAAACGTGTTTCGATTTTACCAAATGCTATGATCAATTCTTGGTCTACGTTTACCCGCCGGAGCCACTCAATTCGCTAGGTGCCGCACCGCCTAGTTCGGCCAACTATCAGAAGATACTCACTGCCATACAGGAGTCACGATATCATACCAGTGATCCCGCCGCCGCCTGCCTCTTTGTGCTGGGCATCGATACCCTGGATCGTGACTCTCTATCCGAGGATTATGTGCGGAATGTGCCATCGCGTCTGGCCCGTTTGCCACATTGGAATAACGGACGCAATCACATCATTTTTAATCTTTATTCGGGCACATGGCCAGACTATGCGGAACATTCACTTGGCTTTGATGCCGGCGAAGCTATTTTGGCCAAGGCCAGCATGAGTGTGCTCCAGATGCGTCATGGATTCGACGTAAGCATTCCGCTTTTTCACAAACAGTTTCCATTGCGTGCTGGTGCCACGGGCTCCGTGCAATCCAACAATTTTCCCGCCAACAAAAAATATTTGCTGGCTTTTAAAGGCAAGCGGTAAGTGCACTACAACAATTTCCCCTTTATGTTGACTCTTTCAATAATATATGAGAGTACAGTGGAGTCTAGGTATATTTATACATGTTATTTACTGTATACACTTTGCTTGAATTTTTAAATTGTTTAAAATTGTAATAATGGTCAATATTAAGGTGTACAAGTTTCTGTATATCGAGTTGTTTACTTTAGAGTGAGTATTCATTACTTATTCAGACTCCACTATATATATTGACAATTTGACTGCAAACTAGCAATTATTAGCAATATCAAAGTCAGAGAAACTCCCCTTTTTTTGGAGGCTCCCTCTTAATTGTTTGCACTTCCTTCCTTGTCGGACCCAGTCAGGCAGCAAATTGCAGGTTGCAGCGATCGATTGCAATGCTTTGCAGTTGAAATATTTCCAGTACCAATTTTTGGTGCCATTCAAATTGAAAAATTGTCTAGCAACGCGTCCCATTCATCATGTCATGTGACTGCTCCTCATTCTCTCGAGCACCTGCTCCTGCTCGTACCTGTGCTCGTGCTTTTCTTTTGCTTTTGCTTTTGTTGCGCTTTTGTTTGTCTTCGCTTTATTGTTGTTTACTCGCTTGTAGCGCCCACTTTTGCCACTGGCGCTTCTTTTGACATGTAACTCGATTCAATAACAGTCCCCCAGGCTATACTAGTCTGCACAGGAGTGCGGACAAGGTGAGTCTTGCCTGACCTCTGGCTTGTTGTTTGCTATTGCTACAGCTACTGGTACTACTGCTACTAGTACTACTGCCGTCATGTGGGAGTCGCCACCTGTGCCTGACGACAGAACCTGGTCGGCAATGTCCCTTGACCAGCGACATGAGCTCATTGTGCTCTAATTTAAAATTGATTTTCTGTTTTTTCTGCAACCTACAACCCACAACATCCTCTCACTCGTTTACAACTTCTCGTTTGGAGTTGAAATTGTCAACAATTCTTGAAAGACTTCATTAATTGAAGTGACGGACGCATACAATTAACACACAGTGGAAAGAGAAGAGAGAAAGGGAGAGAGTGAATGATGGCAATTAATAAATTTATGTGGAGAAAGGACAATGGAAACGCGTTGTCATCGTTCTCGCTCTCTTCTGGTCTGATAACTCTGGCCGTTTAAAATGAAGCCATCACCATGCAAATGTGTGTGTAGGTGTGTGAGTGTGTGTTTGAGTCGCATTCAAGTGGATTGCAGCTGGGTGGCAACCATTGGGTAACCCAGGCGACAGTCTACGCTAGTGACGAAGCATCACAAAGGATAAAGATTAACACAAGCAGCGACAACAAACAATGGCTGTAGCAGCTGGAGCACGTTTAAGGGCACACCAAAGTGATGTTAAAGTTGTTAATAACACACAGATACACACCCATACTCACACACACACATACCACACCCACTTTTCTGAGTCCTGGTCTTCGAGCTTGGACGCATGGACAATTAAAAGCGAAAGCTACAGTATATACCAGGCCACTTTACAATTATGTGTGCCACAAACAATTAATGCAACAATGTTGCTCGACTGGCAGTTACTCCGCAATTAGTCTGTTAATTTAGCAAAAGAAATTTGAAATAAATTGTAAATTGGTGGCAAGAAAATGAAGTGACCTTTTGAATTGTCTAAATTAAGGTGTTCACTATATCCAGACTCGACTTTACTTGCATACATATATCCAATAAGGGGTATACTCTAGCACATGTGGTGTAGTCATTAGAAGGCAGGCAACTCACACTGATACACCCCCTTACACCCGCACACACATACACTCTCCCACACACTTACATTTACATACTCCGTTGCCTAGTGCCCACTGTGAATTCGCTTTTCTACGAAACGATGGAAAGTTTTTCTTTTCGCATTTAATTGCTCCTCGTTTCTGCTTTTCGCTCTTCCTATTTCCTTTCTTGCTATCTCTCTCGCACCTACACTCCCTGTCTCCGTGTATACTTCTCTCACTCGAAGTGTATTTCATACGGTAGATTGCTGCAAGTTAATCTGCGGTTGGAAGCTGAATTTGGCACTTGGCAGCTTTACTTTGGCAGAAACCCTCAATGCTGATGCTCTCGGAAGCTTACTTCACAGATAAACAAGCTGCAAACGAGCAGCTATCAGCTCCCTATCAGTTCATGTATAGACATTACATTATCATGAGTAACGGCCTATTAGAGCTGATTCAGTGTGGAAAGGTTATCTTTGGTGTATTACTAATTTCATACAATTATAGTATTGGGACTAGGAATGTTTAGCATCAACATCTTGTCAGCTGCCAGATTTAGCACTGCAACAATGTAGCACATATATTATAATAACATAAGAATAAAAAGTATTGTATTAAAAGAGAATTAACACATTTGAAGACTGTTGTATTATACGAAAGCCTTTCTTAACGATGTCTTATTTATTTTTGTATATTTGTTAATGGATAATTAATTAATTGAAGCACAATTCTTACCTGCTAGTTCCACAAAAACTTAACAATTTTTCATTGTATATTTTTTAAAATTTATTCATCGTACATTTGGAGTTTCACATTACAAAATATTATAAAAAGTACTCCCTGTGGATAATACTCCTAGCTTGCATTTCACAGTCTGTATATAAAATTTTACAACTTATACGTGCGATTTCTCTAATTTCCCAGTTTTTATGATTAGCTTTTTTTTCGCACATTGATGACATCTACATGTGTTCCTTGAACTTTTATGGTATTGCAATTGACTTGCTGCAAATAGAAATCAATTTGGCAACAAATTCTATTTTACTCCCTTGATATTTATGTCCTCTACCCATTTCCACATGTTGTATAACTAGTAAAAGCAAACTTTCACACCTCAAACCAACAAAAATCGGTTGTATACAACTTCAAAGTAAAATGCTTGCCACACAGAGTTACCCCATGGCTTCCTGTCACGTTCTTGCTTCTTATTAACTTTTCATATCTTTGTTCATGATGTGCGAATTTCATATGCTGCGATATACAAACACATTATGACAGCTATTCCTTAACATTTACCACACTCGCCAACATTTTGTCACAATTTCTGGTGCTTAATAAAAACCCCAATTCAGCGATAACAACGATAACAACGATAACAGCAACGACAACAACTTGATACTAAGTTTTTTATTGGCCCAGTTATGTGCGAGTTTTTTGCAATTAGGGTTAAAAATGGTTTGGCCATTGTCAAAGTTTCGACTGTTTATAAAAGTGCTTTGGGTTTATTTTTTTGCCAATTAGAACGCACGCATGTTCTTTACTATAAATACGAGTCTATTCTGTAGCTAAAGTGATATTAACTTGGCTTTAATGGGCGTAGAGGCAATAGAAACACGTAAAGGTCGCATTTATGCTAAACAACTAATAATATGAACCTATTATCCTTTAGATCCATACTTTATACCTATCTTTTATTGAATACCTTTGCAAATATATTAGCTGCTCATTATAATTTAATCAAGGCCGTTAATCATTACCGTTCCCTTAATTGAATTATTTGCTAAAGTACAGAAAATTTATTAAAATATATAGATTAGTTTTTAGAGTATTATTCTTATACATTTTTGTTTTTCTTTGAGTTAATTGGATTTTTAACGTTCGCACATTCGCTTCGTGGAATTATTAAAAAATCATTTATTTATAAAGAGAAATTGCTTTCGACTTGTTTTTCTTTGAATTAATGGGATTTATAGTTTCCGTTTGCACATTCGCTTCTTAGAATTATTATAAACAAGAAATCCAATTTGCACAGCTTCTCTTTAACTGCAGTTGTGGTTGACTTAAAATGTAATTGTATTAAAAAAAATATTTAAAAGTTTAGTAAAAAATAAAACATTAATGGAGTCCTGAAACTTAGTAAAGTTTTTCTGATTGGCCGTCACAATCTCAATTGTTGTTCACATTAAAAGCAACCGCGCGGGAATCTAAATTCATTAGTGTGTTTTGTTTTTTCGATTGCACAGGGTATTGGGAGAAATGAAAGAGGATTTAAAGTTCGTAGAACGCGGTTTGATTGACTAGAGGCAACCAGATAAATGTTTGGCCTTGGTTGCAAATATCTCCAATATACTGGAATATTTGCTGGATTCAAGTTGAATATTGCTTTTGGGGCTCTCTCGCATTTCGCATGCAGCTCATGTCGGCGGCTATTGGCAACAGGGTGGTTAAATGGACCGTTATTGGAATGGGGTGAATGTTGAGTGAAGTTTTCTACGGGGGTGGGATTCTCCCAATACCAATTGCATTTTACAGCGCACATTTTTGAGCTCTTTGAAATGGATCAAATCAATTCAATGTGGTTGCAGTTTCGTTGCAGTTTCGTTTCAGTTTCTAAAATCAGCTTTGAGCTTCCTGCCTCCCCATGCCGGCTATTGACTTAATTCATTTCGCCAAATCAGCAATAAGGGGGCGTGGTAGTTGCCAAATCCTTCCAATTACCTTTTGCCTCGTCACACAGAAGTGTTGTAAATAATACGCCAACAATTATTTATCCTCCACTTCAAGCAAGTACTCGATCATTGGCCAGTTGAAATTTTCAATTGCTTTAATAAATAAATCTAAGAGTTTATTTTTAATACTCAATAATTTGATTTGTGGTCGAGTTGTGCTTGTGAAATCTATGCTTAAACTTTTTACTTGATTTCCTTAAGAATATTTCTTTGCCAATAGATAAATAAATATTTTAAAAGCATTCAAATTGTGTTTTTGTGTTTCTTTTCCCATTCATTTAACCAATTTTAGGTTCCTGCACATAAATAATTATACTATGCTTTACTATTCAATTTACACTAAATTGTTAAGTAAGTTGTAAAATTTATTGCTTTTAGCATGACAGTTAGAGAGTAATTGGTAATATATAGAGAAATAAACAATAACAACGTATTTGATAAAACATTTATTGTTATTTAAGACTAGTAAATTGTTTTAAAAGAGTTGAATCAAGTGACTATACCCTGCTCTATTCATTTCCTATGTGTACAGTGCATTAAAAATAGATTTCTATCTCTTACAATTTTATTATCGCTCTCATATTGTCATCAAACGTTTTTCGGTCTAATAAACTTTGGGACTTTTATTTTTTATCCATTTATTGGAAAAGTGCTTCTAAAGTTAATTTGCCGCCACGTTGATTGCCTTGCACATAGGACATAAAAAATTATTTATGCTCTCCAAGTTGGTTTCTATTTTGGCAATTGTCGTTTGGGTGAATATCTTTGCTCACTTCTCCCCCCTCTTGGTGCCATGAAAAGATGTCACTTAAGCGAGAAATCTGCATAAGAAAACGAAAAGATAGAAAGAAATGCGAGTTAATGTCACTCAGACAATGCCCCGACCGACGACAGCAGCTGAAATTTGAGACAATTTAGCAAGAGTTTTTAAATTGCTGGCGGCTGTCCATCTCGCTGACTGTTATACTGTCCATCAAATGGGACGTCGCATCGTTAGATAAACCCATATTCCAGTCACCGATAAGTCGCTGGGCGCGTAATGAGTTTCTTTCTAAATTGAAGAGGCTAAGAGCGTTGGCTCATAACATTTCACACGCCTCGAAAGAGGGGAAGACAACTTCAACTTGAAGCCCTGCATTGAGCTGCTTTAAATTGTGGCTCAGTGTTCTAGTGCTTTCTGGTGGCACGTGCCGCCAATAAGGAAACAAATCGTATAAACTGTTTGAGCCGCTTACACGTCATAAGTAAAAGTGCCAACTCGGCTGTTGTTACCCCATTTCATTGGGATGGGGCTGGTGGGTTTTGGCAACTTGTGGCAGATAAGGTTACAGCTCGCCACCCGCCACTCGCCACACGCCACTTTTCTGGTTATTGGCATCCAAGCAAACAAAATGTGTAGCCTGTAATCAATTCAAGGCATTCACATTGGGCATATCTTAAAGCGTAAAACGCATCTCGCGACTTGCCAATAAAAGTATCGGGTTGTTTTTCTTTCTTTTCCTCAGTCGCCAGCTGCTAACACAATTCGCATAAATTCTAGCCTGGTTTGTGGGAAACGAATTTAAGTGGCGGCATTTAGATTTTGGTTTATATTCTGTTAGCATTACGTGGATGTATAGAATTTGAGCGAATTTTACTTGGATTTTTAGCATATAATATTACTTATATCTATGCATATTTTTCGGTTTTTATACGCTGTTTAAAAAAGGGTATTTTAAATATCTACAATGGTCTGGTTTTGACAAGGTTATGCAAGTTTAGAGTCTGGCGAATGGGTATCTAGTAGTCCAGCTATCTCAAATTGAATATTCAAATGTACTTCTCTTATATGTGAACATTCAATATTAAAGTATTCACATTAAATGACCAAGTATTTGCATTCCTTTTGTAAATCTTTTTATGCATTGGCAAGAAAAGGATTTTTCCAAAGTGTATTATTGAATTCGAGAAGTTTTTCATATTCTGTGTGGAATTCATTGTTTTACTCAACAATGTCCTTAACAAGTTACAAGTATCTGTGCAGGAATTCCACATTTGCCTAGTTCATTTCATCATCAGTCCCCCATCGAGGCTAATTAACATTCCTTCTGTTGTGCCTGGCCCAAAAAAGTTTTTTGCACTCAACTTGACTGAAACTCTTGACCATTTTGACCACTTACAAGTTCTGAGAATGCAACGGCCAAACAAATTATAATTCAATTGTGCTTAATTGAGTGGTGCTAGTGGATTCAGGGAAAACCAGCAAAACCACCAGACCACAACCACCCACAAATATTTCGCATTTCATTTTGTGATTATGTTTTCACATAATGCTTGACCAGATTGGCTGGCGAGTGGGGTTTAGGTAGTAAAATTAAATTAATTTAATTGTAATTTAATTTTATATTATGGCTGGAACGTCGACCTTTCTTTCGGCTCACATACGAGCATTTGGCCTAAATAACATGAGCAGCTTCCATTGAGATTTCTCTGTTTCTACTTTAATTTCTTGCTGTAATGTCAGAGTAAAAAGTACGTTTTTAATTATGCCTATGTGTGTGAGGTTGTAAGTGTGCGGGTGTGTGGGAATGTGTGTTTGTCGGTTCTTTCACTTGACTGCCACAGTTGCTGCTCCACCTTCCACTTCAAACTGCTTTAGTTGTTGTTGTTGTGGTCTGTGTCCGTGCCATATGCGCATATGGCGCAAAATGAAAAATTCCGAAAAAAGAACAACGGCAACAATCTACACACGCACACAAACACACACACCGTTACACACTCACACACACATACAGATGGAATAATAATATGTCATGTGTGCACTTTTGAACCTACTACACTCGCAATTGTTGTTGATGTTCGTACAGCTGCTGCTGTGCATTAATTTTTTCTTATTTATATCCTGCAGTCAAATAAATTGTGTATTAACATATTTAATTTCTTGCTAGCCTAGAATAAATATTAATAGTCTTTTTGTTATTTTATTTAAGCATTTCAATTTGATTTAAGTAATCTATTAAAACTTAAACAGTGCAATAAATTAAGCAAATTTGGATTGAGCTTGTGACAAGTGCATTAATTTATAAGAATATCTTTGTAGTTATAGAAAATGAGCTAAACATGTAAATAAATAGTTAAAAAGGTAGATTCGTTAGTAAATAAATAAATATGTAGTAAATAAATAACTAAGTAAATAAATAAATCTATAAAGTATAATTTAGAAATAGTCCTTGCAGGGTGTTAGCCAGTCGAGTTTTGTTTAATTCATTTGCTGAACTAAATCTTCAACGTGAAATATGGTTGCCTACTTTTTTGGGGAATTCTTTAAAATTTATGCGCCCATCAGGCCATAAACATAAACTATAGATGCTCTCGGCGTGTTAATATAATTATGATAAAATGCGTCACCGCAACGAGTTGAGTGGCCAAAAGCCAAATTGTAAGCTAACTTTTCTATTGCCCCTCCCCTGTCTCCCTGCTACTATTCCTCTAGTGCTGCTTGCGCCTCTTGTTGGCCAATTTGTTGCCAGAAACACGCAGCAACACTTGAGTACACGCGTAGAAAACAATAAATTTATAAACGCTTTTGCCTGTGAGTTGCCAACAATAATGGTACAAAACGTTGCCTCTGGTCAGGGGAGTTTCGCTTTGACGGGGGGCGGGAAGTTTGAAAAATACGCGTGGCTGGAAATGGGGACAAGGGGAGATATATATGTATAAAGAGTGAGACAAAGAAGGAGAAGGAAAAAGGCGTTTAGTCTGTACGTGCGTAGCAACGCAGTTTGTAAAGA
The DNA here is from genome assembly GCA_035044365.1 of Drosophila neotestacea. Lineage (NCBI taxonomy): Eukaryota > Metazoa > Arthropoda > Insecta > Diptera > Drosophilidae > Drosophila > Drosophila neotestacea. Next base: position 40,409 of record JAWNMD010000155.1, read on the forward strand.
ATTTCGTACGTTTTGTTGCGTATGGGTTACAAATGCCTCATATACCACTTATTTAATAGGGTATCTCAACTATAACAGAGCTGTTGGCATAGGATTGTTGTGTAAGTTCTCATTTAAATATGTTTAACTCTTGTTGTTAAAGGAAATTTTCGATCTGGTTTGAGCTCCATCTATAAGTCCTTTAGTTTTTGAGACTTGCGTATATCATTTTAATTTCAGATATGTTGAATAGAACTTTCTATATGCTCCCATAATGCTTCTTATATTATTTAAACTTTATATATTAAACTGTATCTGACTCTTTGACAGTTTTATGTAAGATATGTTGAATAGAACTTTATATAAGCTCCCATAATGCTTCTTATATTATTTAAACTTTATATATTAAACTGTATCTGACTCTTTGACAGTTTTATGTCAGCTCTGATTAACGATTACTGACTTGGCTAGAGTATTTGATATTCCACCTGTCAAACTTGATCTCTGTTATCCATTTTTAAATATAATACAAAGTAAAATGGGTAACAAAATGGAGTCGTAGCAATCGCAGGATATAAATGTGAACGAATTGAGTCATGTGTGTGTGTGTGTGTGTGTGTGTGTGTGTGTGTGCGGTTGCTGTTACCAAACAATGAAACTTTATTTGCAGATCTCTTCTTTTGTGTATATGCCTGTGAATGAGTGTGTGTGTTGTTTTTGGTGTTATTGCATTTTCATTGTTTGTTATTTACTTTGGCACTTTGGCATTGTCACATTTTTAGTTTAGCCAGCGTTATTTATGTGCTGAAACGCCTCGTGTTGTCGCACGTTTCTAATAAATTGATTAAATTTCATGACACTTCATCATGCCAGGGCAGAGCACAGCAACAACAACGATGGGAGCAACCACAATTTGTGAGCTGTTTCAAGTGGTTTTTGAGCAACAACTTTACTCATAAAACATGGAAGAACTTTTGGCAATGCCTCTCGCTTATTCTTACACCATCTCTCTCTCTGATAATTCTATCTCGTTTCCACCTACATACATCCGTCTCTAACTGCGTCCTTGTGGCACTTGCGACAACTGCTATGTCATTTGGCAAGTTTTATTCATGTTTGGGCTCCTCGATATGATTATTATTATGCATACAAAACTCATAAAAGTCCCACACAAAATGTTCTTAAGAGACAAAAAACCGCAGCAGATTTCTCTGCGCTAATTAACAGCACCCACTCCAGTTTAAACAATAAGAACGACAACATTGAGAAAGCCAAGAACAACATTAGATCAGACATAATGAATATTTGAGAAGCGCTTTTTAATTGAATTTCCTTTTGCCTTTCCGTGCTCTCATAAACATTTGTCTTTTCTCCTTTTTCCTGCTGAAGGCAACAGGCAACCGGCGACGGGCAACAACAAAAACCATATGCCAAAGGATTCTGTAATCAAATTAAAAAACCAACTGAGGCGCTTTCTAAATACATACATAAGAACATAAATATATAAGTATGCAAATAATTACAGAGCAGACATACTACTACAGTCGATTTAATTAAATTTCTCCTTTCTCTCTTTTCTTCTTCTTTTGTCGGATTACTTGCTTTGCAAATGAACTGTAAGAACCCAAAACAGAAACCGAAAACAGAAAAGCAGAGTGCATACTAAAAAGTATAGAAAAAATACATTTAAATATCTCTGTCAATAGAGCAGACATCGAAACAAAAAGTACAAAATGAACACACAAAAATTCTGTGGGTTTAACTTTTATTTCATTATTTTGTTGAAGTTTTGTTTAAATTCCTGCGGGTCTTATTTGCTAATCAAAAGGCTAAACTAAAAAAAAGCAGAAACTTTTCAAATGTTATTACTACTATAATATTGGCTTTTGATGTTGACTATAAATAAAGCCAATTGCAGTACACAAACTGCATTTAAACACGAAAAAAAGAACAGATTTTTTATCTATTGCAATGCGAATGACTTAATACACTTTTTTTAAGAGTATAGTATAGATTTAAAGCTCATAAAGATCCCAAATACAAAGCTGTTTAAAGCTCATCTTTCTCGATTTTGCCGTAAGCTTTGCTCTTTGAGTTTTTAACCATAAAATCTACTCGAACTTTTGCTATGACACTTCAAATACCAAAGTTCGCTTTCTCTTCTTTTATTTTATATGAATTTTTTTATTTTTTTTTTCATTTTACTTTAGCTATCTCTTCAGAGTTGGCTTCATTTTTGCACTTCGCACTTTGCAGACTTCGGACCAAAAACATTTCGAACGCATTTTTGCTTTTATTTTACTGTTAATTTGATTCCATTTGCGTTGTTGGAGCTGTTGTTGTTGGTGTTGTTGGTTGTGTGTTGGGTCAAGTCTTTTGCTTGGAATTTCTACTTTTTGTTAAGGACTTTTCATGTGGATAATTAAACAAAATACCAACGAAAAAGGGCCAAAAATCTGCTACAAAGAAAACCACATTGAAGCGGAGCAACAACATCGAGAGCAATTCCATTCATTACATTATTTTGTTTTTTTAATTTTTTGTCTAATACCCAAAGCTGTTTAAATGCGGTTGGCCGTAAATAAAAATGTGCAGCCTGTACTTTAGATTGTTAGGAAAATATCAACAAAAAGTATAAAAACAGATTTTGGAATACATTTTTGAAGTTTCTGCTTAAAGCTTAAACAACTTGAATAACATTTTGGCAACTGCACATCCGGCTAGTCAGGATATGGACTGGCTGCAATCGACAGAATGTGCTTCAATGGTTTTCTAATGGACTCTATCCGCTATATAATGCACCCACACACACCCGCACACCCACACACAATCACTGTGACTTCCTACTCGCACCGTAGACATGCCCAATGGCACATACTAAAGTAGCAGGCATCCTGACCCAAGGCAATGTTCGTGCAGCGGCCATTTAAGTTCAAAAAAGGCGCACACATTGGCAGCTTGTAAAGATTAATGATCAGTTGGCCCGGGCTCGGTCCAGTGCAACATGATGCGATAATATGCGATTTGCTGCCCCATCGTATCCATAAAAATCGCTCGATGCTGTTCCTGCTCTTGTCAGAGCAATTGCTGCAGGATGAAACGACGAATCGTCCTTCGCAAAACTCAAGTGTTCGAATGCGTTTCCTTCAGCTCCTTCTGGAATGACCTAAACATTTGGCATGCATGAAGTTATTCAATAAAAATAAAAATTGAAAAGCTTTTTTTGCAAAACGAAAAGCAAAAAATTCATTTATATATTTGAGTTTGTCCCAAGGAGTAAGTTGCCCAGAATCTTGCAGTTTTCTCAGCTATTCACTGTACGTAGTATTTTCAAAAATGTGTAAAAAATATAAATTCAATCAAAAATTGAAGCTGCTAACGAAATGTATTTCAATAGGTGAAGTCTAAAATGGAGTATAAAGAAGATCGAATTTTGACTGTGGAAAAGTGTATCTGTATCTATATGTATGAGTTTCACTTCTTAATTCATTTATGAAAATTGTATAAATTATATGAATGTTTTGCTACTTAAACTTTTCAAACGATCCCAAAAACATTATTTGCGGTAAATGGTTAGTTGAAAATCGAGTTTGAAAGGGTTGACTATGAAAATCCAATTAATTTTTATACAATTTCTTACTTAAGTTTGTTTTAAATACATATATTTTCATTATCATTAAAAAGCCTTTAATTTTCTTTTATATTGCATTTAAAATGTAAAAATGTAAATGTTTGTTTTTAAAGTTTGCTGCGGATTTTAAATACTTATTTTTCTGTCTCTCCTGCTGCTCTATTTGTGGTATAATTCCATTGCCTACTTTTAAGCGTTGCCCTGGCTAACAAATTGAATTTAAGAGCGTTAAACGCAATATTCATTAAAATGATGTTGCCAGCGACACGGTACAAGAGCATCAAAGTCAACAACAGCCACAACTGCAACCACTGAGGATGCCACAGAGGCACAGAGGCAGCAATTCACTGATGATGCACTGCAGCTGTTGCTGTTGCTGCAGCTGCTGCTGCTCTTGCTGCTGCATTTAGCATTTTGAAAATCCGCTCAGTGCAGCAAATTGTGCTGCGTTTTACCAACTTTTATGTTCACACACACACACACACACACACACACATACTCTTAAGTATACAGAGAAAGAGAGAAAGAGAAAGAGAGAGACAGCAGACCAGGCGGAGCCCAAGTGCAAACTACAAACTGTGAGTACTTCATGCATATGCTGCAGTAATTGCCGCCGTGCCGCTGATTACACTTCAACAGCCGCCACATCCAGACGCAGATGAACGACCAACAACAACTTGTGCCGCCTTCAAAGTGGAGTACACCCCCCCTTACACACTAAACACATCCCAGAATCCTCCGATTCTGTTTTACCATCTGCATCAGGTTCAGCTTTGGCTCCGACTCCAGCTTTTGCGCCCGCATTCAGCTCACGGGCAATGGGACCGTTGGGCTTTTAACTGTTCTAGATTCAGCACCAGCCATAAATACACACATAGACATGCACATACACATTCACTTGGCATATAAGTATGGTTGTGTAGCCAGGCGACAGAATAGTCAAAATCTATATGAAGACAAGACAGCAAACATAGAGAATTTGTTGAATAATTTTATAACGAATAATAATTATTAAAGGTATCTAAATTTGTATAACAAATTCTCCAAAAATATTATATAATATAATTTATATTAATAGTAACAGCAGTTGACGCTAGTTGCGAAGGCTGTGAGAGGCGACTAGTACAATAAATAGGCGGAATTAAAATCTTACTCTGATATATCAGAAAATTTGTGGCTTAAATATGCTTTCGGAAGTAGAAAGTAGAGAAAGACTTCATCATTATTTTCAAGTGCTTGCTTGCTTAATCAAATTCCACAATCTAATAATCAATTTAATTAGATCATTACTAATTTGAGTAAATATTGAGTGTGAATACCATTTGCTTGTGGCACCTGCCATAAACATTACTCAGTTAAACTGTTTACGTTTGAGTCATGAATAAATAATTTGGAAATCAAAACATTAATTGTATTTAAGATTTTGGAATTGTTTTGTAGATTGCTGAACTGATTACATATTTGTTGTTTTAATTGATTGGTTAAATGTTTGCACACTTAAGTAGTTTGCTAATAGATTACATCAAATAAAAGTAGGTGTAATATTTGTTAGCTTTAATAAATGAAATTTGTTTTTATTTATTGGGTATTTATTTTTGTCGCCTGTGCCGCGTTTCATATGCATTTCATAAGTTTTAGCGAGTTTCGCTTTGGTTCGAGTGCTTAGCTGTCTTTTGCCTCCCACTCTCTCTATCTCATATACATACTTTCGCTATCTCTCTTTCTCTCTCGCTCCCACTCTGATTCGCTGCTTGTGCTGTATTTGAATATTTAATTTTTTAGCATGCAGCAAACATTTCGCACTTCTAAACTGACGCTAAACGCTGTTGGGCTGCATTCCCTCCCCCTTTCTCTATTCCCTCCTCCGTCCACCCTCCTCCATTCCCATCCCTCCATTCCATTCTGAGCCTTATGATTCTCCCAGCTCTGTGACTGGGTGTGTGTATGTGTGTGTTTTATTAAGCAAACAAAATGTTTTCTATGCTAAATGGGCATCTCCGCCCCCATGTTGCTCCTTGCTGATTGTGAGTTCAATGCACGACGCTTTCAAGAGAAATAGAGAATGAGTGAGACAGAGATAAAAATAGAGAGAGAGAAAGTGGGGGAAAGAAAAAAGCGTCCAAATTGGCCTTTCCGATGTCGTCTTCACAATTTGGTTTTGAATTTCTTTTTGTGCGTCGCATGCCATAATTAATATCATTTTTTGGCAGAACGTGGGTTGACATGCCACGCCCATGCTTACGCCTACCACAACGCCTACGCCTACGCGTATAGCCGCCATTTTTCAACCGACATTTGACAGTCTGACGTTTTTAATTAAACGAATTTCGCTTTCATAAATTTCACTTTGACAGCGGTAAGCAAAAGGCGTTCGGCATTTACGACGCAACAATTATCCTACCTTTGACTATTTAATTGAGTTACCATAGAATGTCTTTTAAGTCCATAATATACCATCACACATACACACACACTCACACACACACAGTGGCCATTTATTGGTCAAGCATTGAACTTTGAAGGCAAAACCATTTCGTGTTTTGTGTTTAAATTCCATTATTATACTCTATTAAAGCGAGTCCTTTGCAGTCATTCAACTGAATTTGTTTAATTTTAAAATCATTTAAATATTACAATAATAGCTCGAGTAACATGAAAGCAGTGCATAAATAAATTATTTATGAATGTAACTTTTCATATTTAAATGAATAAATAAATATGTAATAAATGCAAATATTTATTACAACAAATTCGATACAAAGTATTCAAGGAAGAAATATGTTGTGGGAAGTGTGTGGGAACTTGTATTTATTCGGTGGGATATTCATGAATATGATTATTCTAATAACTACTAAGAACTGGAAACAGTTAAAAAATTTAAGGTATATTTAGAACATTAATTATTCAAATTCTGCAATTCTTGGAGACTTAAAGGTTAGACTTGTTGAACTTTAAAGTCTGTAATTGTATAGATTATTAAGTAATGGAACTTGTTATTAGTTTTATTTTCTATGTCGATGTATTGCTTTCAACTCTTTTTGTTGTTGTTCTCGAAACGCACTTTAAATTCCATTATCCCTTTGACATTTTCTAGTTGAGTTAGAGACCCAAGTTTGTTATAGTGCACAAATATCCCTAAACTTTTTGCATACCCTGTAACCATGCTATGAAAAGGGGTACATACAATTCCTCTAAACTTAGACTGCATCTAAGTCAAAGTCTTGAACAAAGTTTTGTTTATCATTATCTCGGGCTGTCATAATACAATTATCAATACTCTTTAAAGTATTTTAAATAATTTTTGTGCAAGGTATCTGACAGTTGTCTATTGACAATTCTAGATATCTTTTTTTTTATAATATACTTTTCTTTTTTTTAGCAAAGTAACCTCAAAGAGCGAGGAGGAAGAAAAAAGAAGCTAGTAGGAAAAAAATAGCTGCAAAGTACGCGGAAAACTGCATGACATTATTGCTAGTAGTTGTTGTTTCTGTTCAACGCGCACTACGTGCAATGTCACCTACTAGCACTCACACACACAGACACACCCCCACACTTACACTCACACACTCTCATACACACACACTTCCGTGCTGGTTGCATTGTTCATTTAAATTCTAATTTGTATTTGGCGCACTCGACAATAAGAGTCGAGGACAGAAGGATCTGGGAACGGGACCTGGGGACATGGTGAGCATGCTTCCTGCCAGCGGGCATTTGGACAGGTTGCTAGGGTTGCTTTTAGCCAACACCCACCCCACCCAGATTAAGCCACGTGCCCAATAATGTCCTTGAAACTTTCTTTCTGGGCGTGTCTAGCGATTTGTTATTGTGCTGCCTTACTTAGGTGCTGCAATCTTAATCGCGTTTTAGGTGACGGTTTTGCAAATCCAACTACAAGTATTTGCAACAGTCAATTTCAACTTCTAATGGCTTCAGTTGAGTGTGAAAAGACCTCGACGTGAATATTGGGACAAAGAACATACAAATGAACCTACATTTAACTTGTAACTTGAATTGTTTATTTTCCTTAAATTTCTTTGTGGAGAATAAAATTGAGATACTAGCAGTAAAGATTGCTCCACTAAAACGAAATTTTAAAGACATATTTATTCAAATATAAATGCTAAAAGATAGGGTTGCATCTATTTTAAGTTAAGTCGATGAATCCATCTATGCTTTTCTTATTGTTGCTTCTTATCCTTTTGCTTATTTAAAATATGTCGTGGAGTCAATTAAAACAATAGTTATATTGATTTTCTACACCGTTTTAAATTAATTTGAGCTACTTACAAATAATCTGCATCGAGTATTTTACGTCACGTTATTTTGACACAGTTTATTAGCAGTTTTTTAAAAATACAAACATGTTTTTGGTAGCTACGCTAGAATACATTAAACCTGTACTTTGTTAATTTTAATACAAAATTTGCACATATGATGCAATCAAAATAGAGAGAAAGCTATATAAAAGGCAATAGCTATCTAAAGTGGATTATCAGTCCACATTCAATCTCCGTTCCACAACTGCACAATTATCAAAATGTTCAAAATCGTAAGTGTTCAAGGCGAACTGGAGTACACTTAGTGACTAACTAAATTAAATACGTATAATACAGCTGATGATCTGCATTTTTATTGGCCTGACTGCAGCCAACCCTGATGGCTCATTTCATGGTGTTGCCGAGCACGTGATTCTAGATCTGAAATCAGTCAACGGCATTGAGAACGGTAACATTAGCTATACTTTACCGGAGGGCGAGAAAATCTTACTTTCCTTTGAGGGCAACGAGACCGATTTCAAGGTATCTGGATCCGTTGAGACAACCCCAGTACCCGTTCATGTTATCGAGATCTAAAATACTTGTAATATTACTAATTTGCAATGGAAATATCTTTGGAGCTTATTAAAAATAAAAAATATTCTTTGAATTTTTAAGGAATACGGTTATTATCATTATATATATTATTAACAAAAAGAATAGTTTACTGATTCAAAAGAATATCAGAATTTAACAAGTACATTAATTTATACTACTAAAAGTATATAACCATGTGCTATTTTGGGACAGTTAATCAACAGTTATTTGGAATTCAAACCAGTTTTTTGACCGCTTGTCTAGAATATAATAAACCTGTACTTTGTTTATTTCGATACAAAATTTGCGCACATAGTTAAATGGAAAAAGAGAGAAAGCTGTATAAAAGGTATTAGCTGGTTAAATCGCATGATCAGTCAACTTTCAAACTCCGTTCCACACCTGTACACAATTCATAATGTTCAAAGTCGTAAGTGTTCAGACGAATTTAAATACACTCAGTGACTAATTAATTTAAATCAAATTCAGCTTTTAATCTGTGCAATTATTGGCCTGGTGGCAGCTTATCCAAGTGCAGCATTGGATGATGCTTCTAGTGGCAGGATTATATATCTGAAAATCACCAACGGCATTGACAACGAAGAAATTAGCTTTACGGTACCCGAGAGTGAAAAATTTCATATCTCCCTTAAGGGTAATGGACAATTTAGAAATTAATTAAAATTGTGTAAGACAGCCGGCAATTAAACAGGTTCTATAAACATAAATGTGACCTTTCGATTCTATTCTTTTCCGTTCTTCTATTCTAATTTATGCGGAAACTAATAAAAATGTGAAACTAAATATGGTTACTTATTAGTTATTAATATATATCTCTATAACTAATATGAGAGAATATGTGAAAGAAAATTGCAGATGAAGAGTTTATCTTTCGTTTGTCATTTAGTTGAATATAATTGTATAAGACTTAAATTTTACTGATGATTTTGCCAGTCTGATTAAATTAATACCATTTGGCAGATGAAAACTTTAATATATAAAGCATCTTAACTTTATTGATGTTTTTGCAAAGCTGCTCAACTGAATACCATTCCAATTTGCCTAGTTTTTCTATTCCTTTTTTCTCTTTTCTTTCTACTGAACAATATGTCTTTTAATTCAGTTGTTGTTGGACTTGGCTTAGTTGATTAAAAACTGCATGTTGTTTGCGGCATATTCTACGCCTTGTGGGTCTTGGCCGTCACGTCGCTGGGAATGTTTAAGCTTTAGCTCTCGGATGTCTTAGGGCTGTCTTTTGTTCTGGTTTGTCACTGGAATTTATAGCAGGTTTAACCCAGTTTCTGTTGTGCTCTCATTTTGGGGTCAGTTTGAAGGCTGTGTTGCAAGTTTTAAATTGGTTGTCAAATGCAATGAGGGAATGCGATAAGTGGCAACGACTTGAGAAACGCATTTAACATTAATTAAAATGCATTTGCCATAACGAAGACAATGATGAAGTTAGTTCGCGTGCTAACAGTACAATGACTTATCCACTTGGAAATGAAAATGAAAACGTTTTTAGGAAATGCATAAAGTAATGTATGGAGAAATAACTCTTGCTTTTACTTTGGCATTAAAACACTATGTTAACAACTAGGTATGTAATTAAACGTCTTAACTGAAGCTTTGGCTATGCTTTTGGTTACTGCTAACATTTGTAACCATCATCCAGGGCTACATCTCATCCACATGGGGATTATCGGTAAATTTAATCGATCCACGTTGTCTCACATCTTTGCGTTGTCTTTTGTACTCGGTGCGTGGCGATTTGAAGGGTTGCTCAAAGGCCACAGCACTCGGTCCAATTGGACTGGTTAAATAGCTGCCAGCTTGCACCTGTACCCCCGCTGGCCATTTGTCTCCATGCATGGCGTCCTCCAGTGCTGCCTCCATTTCAGCATTGTGCTCCTCCTGTTTGTTCTGACGCTGTTGTTCCAAGAGGCGTGCCCGCAGACTGCTCATGGAAAAGCTGACATTCTCTGTGCTTTCTTTATTATTGCTCTGCTCCCTGTGGTGATGCTTCGACCGGGGTTTGTTGTTGGATTTTGTATGGGCAGCTGCCGATTCCCGTTCCCTTTCTCGTTCACGTTCCCGGAATTTTTTGAGAAAGCCTGCAGGATAATTGGGTGCCTCGGTGGTGGATGTTGTGCTAGTTGTGGTGCTGGTAGTACTGGGGTTATTGCCAAATCGACTACGTGGACGTTGCGGATGGCTGATGCTGCTGGGCTGGTTGGGATTACTGGGATTGGGATTGGGATTGAGACTGGAACTGCTCTGATACACATGGGAAGGCACAAAACCGCCTTCCATGGGCGCCATGGCATGAATTTCACCACTCGCCTCCCCAGTGTGTTCGGTTACCTCGTAATGGTGACCTTTATGGTTGGGTAGCTCGTTTTCATCCTCGACTTGCTCAAAATCATCATCCTCCTCCTCGTTCACCGCCAGTTGGGGACGATGCAACACTAGCTTCTCTGGCTTTGGCAGTAGCTCATGACTTCCATAATTTTCATGACCGGCGGCAATATTTGTGTGTAATTTTGTCAAGGCTTGTGGTCGTGATGTGACAAAGGTGGTCGGATGCTCACCAGTCTTGTAAACGGGCTTCCAACTCTGGTATTCCATAATCTTGCCCGAGACAATCTCATTGCTGTTAGGATGCGACTTTTGTTGCTTGAAATATTTATCCATAAGTGCATCATCGCTACTCATCGGCACTTTGCCCTCCACAATCATTTCCTGCTCCTTCTCCAGCTGTCGCATACGATTCTCATATTGCAGCATACTCGGCTCTGTTACAGCTGGCTTCGGCAATGGCCTAGTCATCTTCAACAGCTTCTTTTGAGAACCACGCATTTTAATAATCTTCATCGGTTTATTAGTGTGCGGATTACGAATAATGTATTTCACACGTGTCGTCTCTGTGGGAAGAAAGTCCATCATGCTCTTGGCATAACCTGATGTGCTGGGCATTAGATCACCGAACATGGACTTCATGGCCCTGGCGGGTCCATTAAACATCCTTCCCATGATTCCGCCCATCACAGAGTTGTCCATTTGCTGCCACATGAAGCGTCGTTGAATTCTAAAAATTAAAGATAAGAGTCAATAGAAAAATCAATGCTACAATAATTTGGTAAACATAATTCACAACCTAATAAAGGATATTAACACCATAAATGTTATGTATCGATGTTGAAGTGTTCATATCACTATTTAAAAGTCTTAAAATTATTGATCTACAACTATTTATATTTTCGGTGCTAAACTTTATTTTTAATTGAGTAGTTAATTTATAATATTATCTTTAACTCTATCAACTTTTTAGTCGCCTGCTCTTAGTCGATGCTAAACAAATAAGGAAATTTAGTTTAAAAATCTCTTAAAGAACATTTAGCGGGTCGTTTCCTTTGACATAATGATTATTAACTTTTAGACTAGCTGTTTTGTTAGAACAACCTACAAACTTTTGTTGCTTTGATATTCTTAGATACACTTAATAATAATAATACAACTGTTTAACACTTACCTATGATCTTCCGCCTGTTGCTCTCCACTCACCAGCTGAAGTAGCAGCAAAATGGCTAAAATCAATGACCCAATCCAGTTATGAACAGGAATCTGTAGGCCAGAGAAGCCAATGATTGATTATATGGCATTTGCATTTGGATTTGAATTCACTTCTGGCTTACTTACACAATACTTCCTCATGTTGGATCGCTTGTGAATATGTGTAAACAGGCTCTGCAAAAAAAGTATTCCCACAAAAGCTTGGCTTAGCTTTTTTCTTGGCTGGATCTATCCGTCTGTTACTTTTCGTTGGCCACTTTCGACTGCCGGCGCCTGCGCGCCAAGTACATGATTTTATACACTTCACACCATTTGGAGCTGAGATTGGATGGGGTTGAAGCTTGTGCATTGAAGTTGCTCCAATTATTGAGCGCAGTCGCGACTTGGCATTGGCATTTCACTTTCGGCTGAACAATGGATTTATTCCACCACTTCTTCTTCCCTTTCTCCCCGTCCATAATGTTCATGTGGCCGCCTTTCGTCGAACAATTAGTTCCATTAGTTTCTGGCTGGTTTTGTGGCTATGGTTGGTATTTTTCTTTTATTTTATTATTTTTTTTTTTTTGTTTTATAGTTTTTCTTTTCATACATTTTTTTCTTTCCTTTCTTGTTATTGCCTTTTCCTTCCTTTAGTTTGTTGTTTCCGTATGCATTTTATTTTCGTGCTGGTTGCACTTAACGTGCAGCAGCTGGCTTTAAATATTGCTTAAAAATTTGTTAAGTTTCGTTAAACCATCAACATCAACTCGAGTTAACTTGGTAAAATTACAACAATAAAAGGCGAAACAAAAGACTGTCCAAAGTTGCAGCATATTCAATAACAATTCGTGCTCAATTATGAGTTAATATTTATTAATGCGAATCAATTTTGTTGTTGTTGTTGCTGTTTTTTTTTTTATTTCTTGGTTGCATTTTATTAATTAACGACTCATCGGCAATTGTAGCATTAAATTGAATGAACTGGGCAGCGCCATCTGGCGAGCGAAACGTGCACTGCCCAAGGGGGATTTTGTGTAAACGACTTTGTAGCGTGCATTTGCCGATAGCTATCAATAATGATGATAATGATGCAGAGTACAATAATAATGATGGTGGTAATGATGATGAGTGTAGTACTTACTTTGTTTGCGTATCCACTTGATTATTGTTTGTAATGCAAATTGCGTCAGGTGGCGCCACTTGGTAAATGCTTTAAGAGCATTTGTCATTCTCATTAAGTATGATATCATATGAATTTTATTCTCATGTGCTGCTATTGTGGAAATATATGAAGTAATCTGTAATCTAAGAGTAGAAATTATAGAACAATTTACACAACAACAGAACCAGTTTTTATCTATCTATCTCTAACTAAATAGAGTGGTATTTACTCCTCCATTAATAATGTATCTCTAGTATCGAAATCCTTAGAATATCCTTAGTTCTTTGTTAGAATCAAAACTAATTATAGAGATTAGAATCCAAGACCCGACACCATAAGTTAATTTAAAGTGATTATTATATTAATTCGAGATGCAATAATCAAGTTTAACAAATTCTATAAAATCAATGTTGTTGCCTTGTATTTTCGCTATTGGATTTTAATGTTGGCAAAGACTAAGCTATTTTAGTTTAGAACTTACTTGTGCCACTAATTAAACGGCTTTTAAGTAGAACACAATGGAAACCAATTTGTACGCTCATCCACTCAATCAAACGAGCACTTTGTATTTGTATTTGTATATTGTGTGTACGCCATTTTGCCAAGGGCTTCTAAAAACAAGTATCATATACAAATATTGCGCATACGCAGCGTTGATGCAGTCAACAGTCGCTGTTCTGTGTTGTTGTCAATAAAATGTATTTAAAATGCCATTTGTGTAAATGGATTATGTAATCGATGCATTTTCTATTGGATTTGCTCTTATGTGCCATGTGTTTCGATCCCTTTCTATCCCTCTCTCTCTCTCTCTGTATGTGTGTCTATATATACTAAATGCATATTTGTATTATTGCTGCCAAGCATGGCTTGCTGATAACGATACGCAGTTCTTGTTGTTGCCGTTGTTGTTGCTTCAACATTGGCATTCAACTCGGCACTGGGAGTCGTCGCGCTCGATATGTATATAAGTAAAAGCAAATTGATGCCTTAAGCCAAATATAAACACAATAAAACCAAACAAGCCGCAACAACAATGAGCTACCACAATACACAGACGCACACACAGCACAGTCAGAGGGCGCCAAGTTACAAGCTTGCTTGCAGCCCCCTCAGTGGACCCTGCAGGAGGGCCTAAAATGTAGATAGAGAGAGAGAGCGAGAGGGAGTAAGAAAGAGCGAGAGAGAGATTGAATGTTAGAGGCATTCAAGTCAGGCAGTTAGTCAAGCGTAAGGCAGCAGGCGGCTAACTGCAAATTGTATGAGCTCAAATTTGCCTGTAAGCCAAGAGCCAAGAAGATGTCGACCCAACACAGCCAGCAACATCAGCAACAACTACAACATCAACAACAACTACAACAACATCAGCAACAACTACAACAACAAGTACAACAAATCCTGTAGAGCAATACAAGTAGCTGTTTCACAGGGCGCTGCAAATTGTATCTAAAACGTTGATAACATCACATTTGTAGCTTAGATTTTGCCTCCACACAAAAGCGAGCTGAGCATTAGATACAATAACTCTGACAACATTTGCAGGCAGATTGATACGGATCGATGCGGTCACATTTTGCGATTGGCATTGCATTTGGGAATGGGATTGGGATGGGTTTGGGACTGGCTTTCACTTCAGGATACGGATTGAAATTGAGCTGTCAGTGTGAGGGGTCAACTGGTGACCATTGGACAAAAGCAACTGCAGTTCAGTTTTCAGCTTAACTCAGCTCACTTACAGAAGACTCTCAATGCGACAAAAGTTTATCATGCAAATGCGAGGGCTGTTTAAATAGTTATAAAGGTGCTAATGGCTATTGTTCTAGGGACTGTCTCTAATTAACATTCATAAGTTCATAGTTAGAGTTGAATTGTAAGTCCATAAAACCTGTATAGCAGACTGTTATGCTATCGTCAAGATCTGAAAACTGCGCCTAGTCAATTTCTTCTCTTTTAATTGGAAATGTTGACATCTTAAAGACATCTCAATAGATTTTTATAGAATATTTCAATATCTAATTTAACTTAAGCTCAGTTGTTAAATCTAGATCGAAATATTATAATACATATTTTTACAAATTGAAAAAAAATAATACGAATATAATAATTGAAAGGGAAATTATAATCAACTATAGAGTTAACTTATGCAATTTTAAGGGTATTTTATCTTCGATACTTTAAAGATACATCTCAACTCTCTCTTGTTTATCTTCCATTCATTTTGTCTGTTACATTTTATAGACCATTTTGTTGCTGTTGTTGTTCTGCTGCACTTAAAATATATTTACTTATGTATTTTTGTGTAAAGTAACAACAAAAAAATGCAAGTTTTTACAATATGTATCCCTGTGTAGCATCATGTCCGTGCAACTGATGCTGGTGTTGGTGTTATTGTTGTTGTCTTTGCTGATTTAATGCCTGAGGCAATGCTGTTGCATTGTGCCACCGTTGACGACACAATTTTTGCTTTATGCTCCACACACACACACACACACTAACACACACATAAGAAAGGATATAAAGGCAAAGATATTGCGCATACGCCACGTTTCAGCTTTACGTCCATGGTTGTCATGGCTGCCGCCGTCACAAAAGCTTTGAAGTTGCATAGATAAGCCGGCCAGAGTTGTTGCCACGCTGTTGCCATTGCAGTTTGCTGCATAACTTGAGGCTAATGGCCGGCTATTGGACAATGTGAGCCGTTAACAGGAACTATGCTCAGCGGCCCCATAAACTTATGTCATAAGCATCCCAAGACGTCGAGAGTCTCATCCTCTACATTTGGCACATTCGCTTGTAAGCTGGCCAAATCCCAAGCCAAATCTGACCACACACACACAACAATGTGTATACATTTTTATATGTGTGTGTAACTAAACGAGGGCTGCATTAAATAAAAGCCAAAAGGCGGAAGATGAAAAAACATTAAAACTTCAATAAATTTAAAATCCAACAAATATTTAATTATTTATTGATATTTTATCTCTTGCATCATATCTGTAAATTTGTGAGTGGATATGAAAGCAAATCTGGTACAAAATATGTACAGCAAAAGTACAGTAAGTGCTTTTTTGAATGAGAGGAAATAATCTACACAGAAAAAAAAATCCATATACTGGATGATCTTGAAATGTATGAGACAAAGTACAAAATACTTGAGTCAAGTACGGATTCTCATCTGAATATTAGTCAATATTTTGTTAACAGAAGGTCTAAGAATTTTGTACATAAATCAAATATTTATTATAATTATAATTATAAAAACTATTAGAACTAATTGCCTATTTTTGCCGAATTTAAAAATGATTTTTAAAATACAAATATAAAAAAGAAAACTTGAATTCAAGAATCTTAAACTCAAATTATTATTACTATATTTATTATTCTTTATTTCCGTTTAGCAACCCTGCAGGGTACTGAACAGTAAGCAGCAGCCCTCGTAGTATATTTTTGTGCACCCACACACAAGCTTTCGCACACTCACACATACACACACTCACACACACAGAGGCAGACATTTAAAGTACATTTAATGCGCGCATAAATTATTCAGGAAGCGACTGAAAAAGCGCCACGTTTGTCCCTCTCGTTGTCGATGTCTCTGTGGTTGTCCCGCTAAGGATCCTCGCTGGGCAATACTCAATTATTTTAGATTATGTTTGGATTAGTGGTCAGTGAGTTGGTTCAATGTACGCTTGGTTATTGCACTTTGTGCGACAGTCCGACAATTGGACAATGGGCTTTGGACAATGGCGGACAGGCGAGGACAATTCTGGCTTTCAGTTTTTTATTTCAATTGTTTGGGACACACACAACGTTAGTCCAATCAATGTTTAATTGACCCACTTAAGGGAGGGTAAAGGACGGGTTTTAGGGCATAAATAACGTTTAAGCAGTCAACGTTTTTTCTGTTGTTTCTGTTTCTGTTAAAAGCCTTTTTTTTCTGTATATAAGTATTGTATAGTATATAGTATAACTGTCTGTGGACACAGTCCTTGTAATGTCAGCCTATGCATTTAATTTATATTAATGTTGTCAGCAGCTCTGCCGCCTCTCTGTTGCCTCATCTGCTCTGTTTTTGACGCTAGTCCCAAATTAATTTACACTGTGCGAAATCCCAGATGCCTAATAAAATGTTATGCCATTAAATTTAAGGGCTTACATAGTCAACCAGCGGCCCATTGTGTATGATTATGATGAGCTGTTGAGCTGCTGTTTTATGAGCATTCAATCAGTTTTATATTTATGCAAATGAATTGACAGTATAAATTGACAGTTTGATTATGCTATTAGAGCCTGTTTTATTGTCTCTTCAATTCGATTAAGGTTTTCCAAACGCTTCTTTTATAATTTGAACTTTGTTGCAATTTAATAAATATTTTAATTCATTTAAAATTGCTTAAATTGAAAGGAAATGTTTAAAAGAGACTCTTATTATTTTGGTTAGATAACAAAATTGTATCAATTGCGCTTTTGTTTCTATTTTGTTTTAGTTGAACTGGTGTTTAAGCTTAAGTAATTTCATTAGCTCTATTGTTATTATGTGAAAATGCTTCAATTTCAAATTCCAACAGAGCTGCTAATTGAATTGTGAACAGTTTTAGTTTTCTTTATCTAAGCAAAGTTTGTGTTCAGTAATGGTATTTAAATGATTGCATAAAATTTACTGTTCATTTGTTGTTTCCATTCCTAATTCATTCTTATTTATGTTGACTTGCCTTAAGTTGGCTAAATAATAATAGGAACTTTATTATTATTGTGGGTAAATATTCCAATTGCAAGTTGCAACTAAGCCGCTAATTGAACTGTAAACTGTTAAAGTTTCCTTTGTTTAACTTTGCACATTGGTAACTTTAAATTGTTAAATTATAAATTTACTACAATGTTTGTATATCTGGATACTCGTATGTTATTCGTATTACTAAATGCCAAGATATTTCTCCTTCACAAATACCATGGCTTACCTCAAAAATGTGCAGTAGTCGCAATAATGGCATACCACAAGTGAAAGCTTATAGTTGAGATATTGTTATACCTTTGTGTGTTTCCCTCTCTCTCTCTCTCTGTCTCTCTCTCTGTTTCTCTCTATAAGTGAAGCACATTTGTATCATTTCAAATCCATAGCTAACCTCAATGACACGCTGATTAAATCAAATAACTTATGGCTTTAGCTCTCCTAAAGCTCTTCCCCTTTATCCCAAAAAAAAAATGTAGAGAGCAGTGAGCAAACTAAACTCTGTGAACTCAGTGCCTTTTGGTCTTGTGTCCTTACTTCCTTCTTGTGCTTCTTCTTCCTTTCAGTGGTCAGCAGTCAGTTTCAACGGAAATCAGCGTTGCCCAATCTGTGGTTGCTCGGTTGCTTTTGGTGTTGCTGCTGTTGCTGCTGTGGCGCGTACTTCATTGTCTATGAAATTTGCTCAACTGCAAGCCAAGCAGAAGGAAATTGCTCACACAACTACAACTACAACTACAATCACACATATACATACCTACATACATATGTACATACATATAAATTCATATATGTTGGTATGATGGTATTTCCAAGTCGCCAGGCATTGCCTTAGGATTTTTTTCTCGCTCGACTGCTGCCATTTTGTTTTGGCCCATATGCTTCAACAAAAAATGTTAACTGTACATGCTTCTATGTATGTATGTGTGTATGTAAGTATCTGTGTGTCCATTGTTGTAAGCATCTTTTGTTTCAATTGCTTTGCTTGCGGCCCAACGCAGATTTAAGCTCAACTCTCGTCCCTATCGCATCTATAGATCTTCCCTATGGGACCCTCTGATATTCAGTTATTGTTGTTGCTGTTGTTGTTGTTGATATTGTTGTTGCTCCCATTCGTAGCTGCTTTATTGCAATTGATTTTGACGCCGCTGTTTATGTGTTTTTTTTCATCGCAATCTCTGCCAGCTTAATATGACCCAAGGATTATATATAAGATAGAATTTAATCTTAAACCAAAAATACAATACAAGTAAATGTCGAGCTTCAACTTTAACATTTTTTTTTCATTTACAGTTATGTGCACGGCATTGGCTCGGAAACCCGCAACTCTCTCTTTCATTTGCATAATGGACGTGATATGGTTATGGTTACCACCTGTCGTCATGGCAAGAGTTGGCGAGAGCTGCAGGATAATCGATGTGATGAGGATAACCGCGAATATGATAGGTAAGTGTTTGTACAATAATATAGCAATTATTGTGGAAAATCAAACATCAACGTTAGTTAAAGTCAGCTAAATTGTTTCTGGCTGTCATTAGGTCGAAATGTAATTTGTTTAGTCGCTTCGTGTTAATAGCCGTTGCCACGCCTGCCAAGCCCATCCGCCATCGACCGCCATTAACCACAGCACAAGGTCTATCTGTAGGCTTCTCTGGTGGGTCATGTGATTAATGTTCAAAAATCCAACTTGACAAGCTCATTTAAATGGCACGACACTTAGGCCAAGGCATTTTGAATGCCAACGATTGCCTTTTAGCATCTGCCCATTTCCTGTTACTTTCGGGCCTGCACAAAATGAGAAATTTCCCATTATTATGATTAATCTTAAAGTGATTTGCAATATAAATAGTAAGCTAATAGAATATTAGAAGAAATATTTAAAGATTAACCCGAATTTTCTTAAAGATTACCAAAGTTATTCCCGAATAAGTAGCAGAGAGCTTGAGACAACTGGAATGGAACAGAAATGAACTTCAGTATCGACAGTTTCTTCACACTGTGATAAATCAAAGTGCTGCCTGACACCGTATCAACATTGCTTAATACATATTCCGTATTTTCAATCATTCCTAGAGTGTAACATTTATTTTACATTTTCATTATGTTGCTCTCCGCTCTTCGGGCCTCCTTTGTAAAAGCTCGTATTGATTTTTTAGATTCCCTGCTGATTAGAGTGATGGCTCACAAAGTACATTACTGTTATTTATTTTTGTAGCGTACCCTGTAATTGAATTTATTGTCTAACGGAGTCTGTTGAAGTTACACAAAGTCATGAAAACTCAATTTATAAGTTAATATGAAATTTGTTTACATATTTCATAAAAATAGCTCATATTTGTCGGCAGTTGATGGTTCAGGTTATGTTCCAGTCGAGCATTCTTGAACAGAGCTTTAATATCAATTTATTGTTTGTGCTCAAAGTTCAGAAAATGTCAACGAAACACTTACCTTTCACCTTTAATTGAATGTAATTTTTCATTCATTTTCCAACAACGCCACGCTTCTTCTTGCAGGCTACTGGTGTGCCTGCCACCTTTTACGGTTGCCTGCCTCTACTTTTCCCCCTTCAGCTGTCTGCTCTACGTAATTTGACATGACTTATGCGACAAATCTGCTTTAGCGTCAAGCGTCAGCGATTTATGCAAGCCCACCCTTCTCTTTCTCTAATATTGTTCCATTCTATTCGTTCCGATGGCGCAGTCATCTTGACTCACACTCCCAACTAAGCTGAGCACCGTCAACTGTTCTACATATAATCAAGCAAATTGCTTTCCCACTCACATCATTTTTTATGCTGTCCCTACCTGTGTCGGAAACTTCGTTAATGCACCTGTCAAATATGGCGCATATTTATAAATGTCGGCAAAATTGCATAATACTCGTCTTACCGAGCTGCTCAGATTTTTCGCATATTTTTTACGATGGTCCCATGTTTGGAATCTGAGTAGCTGACATAGCTGCTGCTACTACAACTTTTTGATGACTTTGCACTGCATTTCTATGCAAAAGTTATCTTTTTATATCCATTTTATTTGTGATATGAAACGAGTCGAAAATGGAATTCCTTTTAATATATATGACAATGGCATAAAAGTGATAAAGTTTTTCGTTAGCCAACGAAAAAGCAATCAATGATAACTTTGTACGCAGCCAAGTGTCAAATGATTGACCAGCAGTTCGGTTATCTGAGCATTTGGCCAAATCATAATCATAATATATTTATGCCCTTTCGTAGCAGCTATCATGAATCTATTATGCAGCTTGGGCGACACATTGAAAGGTGTTGCATTGAAATGTATTTGTCTGTTGAATAAGCAAATGCAAATGTAATGAAAATGTAACTGAAACTATTAATAAATGATATTTTTGTGAATTGTGTTTGACATATTAAATATAATACATTTACAGGACATGCATTATTTAAAAGCTGTAACAATTTATTTCTATTAATATATGCAACATGAACTGAAATTTAAATACGATACATAAATATATGAAATGATTGCCAAATGAATTTAAATCAATTGAAATTGTCAAACTCGACAGTTTTGAATTTAGATGACATGCAAAATGTATTTATTTATTTATAACTTATGAAATCTATATAAATTACAATTACTTTAATTATTTCGACTGTCAGACAATTCAAAATTTAAGTGCATTTAAACATTGCTGAATCTTTCCTAAAAAATTTACAAAGTTTTGTGCTTTTTCTTTATTATCGTAAAATCCATTAAAAAGTTTTTCCGCTGCCGCCGCGAACATAGCAAGAAATAAACGAAAACGGAAAACTTCAAAAACTGCATTCACGAACCTTGAGCTGCTTTTAATGAAATTTTGTTTTGTGATGTCGCGTCGCGTCTCGTCGCAGTTTTTGTCGTTGTTGTTATAATGAGCCTTAGGCGTCAAAAGGAAAATGTTTCAGCTCCTGCTCCTGTTGGGCTGTGCAACATATGGCAACATAAAGCCAACAATAGTCGGGCAGATAGGCGACAACCACAAAAACAAGTACAACAATCAATGCATTTGCCGGCGGCGGCTGCGGTCACAAAAGTGTAGCATGCTTTTAGGGGCTCCACTGATGACATCAATGAAGTTGATATTTGTTTGGGTTTTGGCTTCGGGTTGATGGGTCATTTGGTTACTTCTTGCCTGACTGCTGCTGCTTTTGCTGATGCTGCTGATGATGACGATGATGATGCTGCTGCTGCTGATGATGTTGACTGAACCGACAATAACAACATCAGCAGCATCGCGACAACATGACAACAACAACAGCAACAGTGGTGTATGTGGAAGTGGTGTCATTTTGTGGTTTTGCCTTTTGGCAACTGATATGTGAAAGGTGGCACTAGTTAGGGGCGTGGCGTGGCAACAGCTGAGTGTCAGCATGTCAGAGTGTGCACATGTACTCAGCAAGTTTTGCCAAGCCGTTTCGCCGCCTCTGTTAGCTATTTTGGTTGGGCCGTTAAAAGAAAATATGAAAAATAATGAGACACTGCGAAATGTCCTTGAGAAAAGTTAAGCACACTTTCTTTTTCGTCTTTTGCTCCTTTTTTCTCTCATTTTATTTTCGCACACAATTTGACAGCAGGCGCAACGCAACGAGTCGCGACGATGAAACGTTTCCGCAGCCATTACGTATACGACACGTTGTCGCTGCCACAATCGCATGACAAGCAGCAGGCAATGACAACGTGTTGCAGCGTGTGGAACCCCAAAAAATGGATGGTACAAGGTCATTCAAAAGAAAGACATTTCATTTTTGGCGCAGCCCTTTAATTTGGTATGAAATTTGTAAATTCTTTAAGCTGGCATATTAGAAAAATTGAACTATGCTTAAACTGTCTTTTGAGGGAATCGAACTTTTAAAATGTTGTAGCATCCTTTTAAAATTTTATGAACATAATTAAAACAAGGTCACCATGTCAACTAATCAACACATTATAAAGAGGAACGATTTCTTTTTTAACATATACTCTCTATGGCATGCATACATTTTAAAAAATGAATCTATACGCAATATCGTTTTTGCTGAGAACGCCTAATTTGATTCATGTCAAATGGTTAAAGGACAAAGACCACGATGCACTTAATATTAATTTGATTTAATTTAAATATGTGCGCCTGTGACCTAATTGCAATTACCTTCAGAGAGACCAAAGAGAGTCGGATATTTTATGCATTTTTCATAATGCAATTTGCGGAGTAATAAATTTATTTTGTACCCCAACACTATCATCATTATCAACAAGGAACAGCACTAGTGACTCTACGCAGGTTGCATGCAACTGTAGGGTGCATCTGTGCCTTAACGGCATCCATTCTTTTTTCATTTCATTTTCCAGGCCACCCCCAGGTTGCACATTAATCTCAGATTTCCACATAAATCACTTTAAAGGCGACACACTTACCAGGCAAAGTACGAGAAGTAACTAGGTAGTGGCAGGTAACTAGGCTTCTGCCCCATTGCAATTTCTTTGAGTGCCAATTCCATTTTTTACAGTCTCCTCTTTGGTGCAACTTTCGCTCTGAACTATTATACCCAGCTTTGGTTGTAACGGCTAGTTGTGTGTGTGTGTGTGTGTCTCACCGAAAAATGTGCCGGGAAATTGCTGGTCATTGCCATTAAGGTCCAATTTTCAGGCAGCAAATTTCAGTTCCATGGAATTCTTGTCGTGTTCCTGCGCCGAATTCCGCGAAACAAAGACATTTTTTATTTACTTGGAAAACATAATTATAATTCCAAATAAACTAATTTGAATAGGCCTTGTTGTTTTTGACACAAGTGAATAAGTTTCTTTGGAATTTTAAGCAAGTTTTTTTTATTGAAAAAAATTAAATAACAAGCGCTTTAATGTGTTGGGTACAAAAATCAAGTCTAAGTCTTCAAATAAATTTAATAAATTACTATAATAGTATTTAGTTTTTTTTTGAGAAAAACATAAATTAATTTAAGAAACGCAGAAGTAACTGCGTCACTGGAATTTCTTAGATTCTAGTTTTAATATCGTTGATTTGTTCATCGCGTAGTTAGTCTCTAGGCAATGTCTTTATTTGGGGTACTAAAATGCGAATTTTGCTATTCCTTCTTTGAGTCTGCATGCTCAAGCTGGATTACATTGCTCATACGCACTGTGGGCTGCATTTTAATGGCCCGACTTTGCTTGGTCTTTAGTTTTAGCTTTGTCTTTTTGGTGTCTGTATGCTACGAAAAACGTCTTAGTGCGGTCTGTTGTATTCATTATGAGCCATTATCACAAGCTGACGACAAGAAAAGGCGGTGCAATGGAGTTGGGAATGAAGTTGCCACCATGCGCTTTCCACTTGTAACTAATGCGCCATATTTAATGCCCTGCTGTTGCTTTGCTTCTTACTTCTCTGGATGCTGCTCCTTGTGGAGACAATGACAATGGCAAGTTTTACAGCTGCTTTTTGCTGCGAGTCTCTCTTGGAGTCGGGGTATTCCTTTCATCCGTTGCCTAGCGTCATTGTGTGTTTGCTTTTTTGTCTTCTTTGTTGGTTGTGTTTGTTTCGCAGTTTAGTTTTTATGTTTGAACAACCACCCACCCCAAATTGTCTTTATTTCAAATGCATTTTTTTAAAATGCAATTTTCATTAAAATTCAACGCGATTTCCTTGCTCAGGACTGTCCTTCTTCATTGTATATTCCACTCGCCACTCATTTAGTTTTCATCACTTAAAGCGAATGCAACTCTTTCCACTAAACTTGAGTCAAGTTGCGTCGTTGTTTTTGGTTTTAATTAATTTTGCAATTCTTGACGGCTACTCTGTGCTGCTGTGCTGCAACTGACAGGCAATCGGCCTTAGGCTGAGACAGGAACTACGCAGACATTGCGTTGCAATTAAGAAATGGCGAGACAAGCGTTACGTATACGCAACTTTTGCCCAAACCGACAAGCAATTTGCGTGTCAAGGCGCACAAAGCCAACCGATGACAAAGCAATATTCCATACACTTTTATCCAACAATTGCAAAAAAAAAACACCAAAAACCAACCTATCAGCAGTCAGAGTAAACGATCCGTTGACAAAAGCTTGTCGGTTTCCCATATTCCAATTTCGAATCATGTGAAAATGAAAGCACAAACAAATCATCAGAGCACTTTCAGATTCCAATTTCAAAAGTATTATGCTCAAAAAAAGAAAGAAATATATTAAGCTGACTCATCAGAGCTGTATGGAAATGAATATCTTAATTGATAACCATTCAAGTGTTATGTGAAAATAAAAATTCTTTTAAAGATTTGTTTGATATGCCTTAATATACACTATTATTTTCTTAAAGCTTTTATTTGTGTCTGAAGTAATTTATAGAGCACCTGGTATTCGTCTAGTAGACATGTCTGTTATTCCCACAATTTGTTTTTCATTTTTGTTTGATTTTTACCTTATTCCTTCTCTTCTTCTGTTTTGATAGCATGCATCTAACGGCTCAGCTGTCAAAGGCAAACGGACTTTGCCTTTTGCTCTGCCAATATCAAAAAGTCAGGTGGCATGTCTGTAAGTCAGTCAGTCAGTTAGTTAGTCACGATGGGAAACGATGTTCTTGTCAGTCAATGCGCTTAGCTTGATTTTACCAAACAAGAAAAATAGAAGTAACAGTAAAATTATCATACCTGGCAGACGGAGTCAACCTTTGACAGCTGGAAACCACTTAAATTATGTGCCCGCTGTGCAGCTGCCAGAGAAAACTGGACTAACAACTCAGAGACTTTTCTCTCTCTCTCACTCACTCACTCTCTCTTTCTGTTGCCTGAGCTTCTTATGTTAATTTTGTTGGCCTTGGCATCAGGCAAAGTTAAGCAATTGACATGAAGTGACTGTGCTATCCGACTCGACCCGACCCGACCATCCTCCTGCCTCTGTCTGTCTCTCTGTGTGTGTGCTATGTTTTGTGGCTTGCCCTCAGAATATGACTTGAAATGCTTTGCAAAGTGTTGGCAAATTAATTACTGAGGAGGGTGTGTGTGTTTGTGTGCTAGCCAGTGCTGGGCAACAGGTGTGGGAATTCATTTGATTTGACACCAAACGGAAATGAGAAACAAATTTATGTGCTATGTTAAGCATTCTAGTTGGTAAATGTAGTACAAGCAAATAAAACCAAAGGAATTTCTCAGTTCAGTCGTTCAGCACATAATGAGAATTATAAATATTGAATTCATAAACCTGTCTGCCACTAAACTATTGAAGGTTTTACGATTAAACTCACTCTTAACCAAATTAATGTAACATTCTTATAAATAGAAGTATTTATATAGCTCTGATATATAAATGCCAAAGTTTGCCAACACTTTTTCTTAGACAAAATAAACATGTTGTTATGTTTATTAATAATCTTTGGGCCATCAATTTCAGGAACAAAAAAATATATACGACAGAGAAAACACAGATTTTGGGAGCAATTCCATCTAGGTCTACTTTTAAATATATAATTATTATTATTATTAATTTATTTACTTATTCTATATAAATAAAACATATATATGAAAGACTATTTTGATCACAAAGTATTAACTACCTCAACTTTTTAGATACAATTATAAATACATTCATTTTAATTACATGCAATGCATAAAGTTTACTAAACTTATTTCATGGTACTTTACTCAAAAGTGTAATGCAGTACAAAGAGAATAAATAAAAGCAGATTTACTTGCACACACTACTTTCTTCACAACTGCATTAGTTGCATATGTAAGGACTAAGGACTAAATGAAAGACTGAGTTCGAGTGTGCCTTGGCGCCGCAATGGCTAATGAAGTAGTCGCCACGTTGGCCAACGAACTTTGGCCATAACAACAATGCGTGTAAATAGCTAAAGTTTCACTTGCATGATGTCCGACTTCAACAGGACTAAACTGAACTGAGCAGAACACAACTCAGCTCAACTGAACAGAACTGAACTAAACTATTCGCTCAACTTGCTGAAGCTAAAAATCATTTAATTAAAGTTTAGCACGACGGCTAACCAAAGGCAACAACAAGAACAACAATCCAAACATGCAATGTTAGCGGCTCTCTTAATTGCTTAAACAAGTAGCTAACAAGTGCACATCTAAACAGGAAAACGACTGACAGAAAGAGAGAAAGAAAGAGAGAGAGAGACAAGTTAGCGGGTGCAGTGACCTGTGCTGTTTGGTAGACAGAGGCAGCATATCTCTGACTAATTAGCAGGACAACACAAACACATTTGTATTCAGTCTCTTAATCTAAAACTAGAATGCAGCTCGTGTTCTTCAAGAGTAACTTAAGTAATTTTTAAAAAAGAAACAAATGCCAGCGATTTCCTTCTTATAAACTGTAATTCAAGAAGGGGAAATTAAACATATTTTCAGTGAAAAAACCGAGCAAACTATTCTTTATTTATTTATTTAATATGACTTCTTTGAAAACATTAAACTCAAAATCTACATGATGTGCAAGCTACTTTGCTGAGTACATAATAACAAGTGCAAATTCATTTTCAGCATTCATTTTAATATTTTTATGTAGGCTTTTTAACTTAAAAGTTTACATAAATTTATTAGTGATATTAACTTCATCAAACGCTTAACAAACCTGTTTTAAATTCTACTTTAGCATTCGTTGAATTGAAATGTGGTCAGCAATATCTCTATTTTGTTTTTTAGCTCTCAAAAGTGTGCTATATTTATTTTCCACAAAATTGATTGGAAAGTATATGTTTTCTTATTTATACTCCTCACGTTTTTAGGTTGCCAACAAATCTCATTTCATTTCCCTAATATCTTTCTAAATAAATGCATTTGCTAGAGCATTCCATCTTCGGTATTCCCTGGTTGGCTAACCATGGCTATGGCTATGTCTGTTGCTTGCAAATGACTTTTTAGCCACTGGCAACTGGCTGCTGACTGCCCATGCATTTGGCAGTGTAATTTTTCAGCCAAAACAAACGCCAAATAGCAGACAACATGCAATTTATGATGTTTACTTAAGATTATTCATAAGCCAAACTCTGGGTGTGCTGCAGGGTTTTTCTTTACTCCTACTGAATGTGAATTCTGCTGATTGCTGACCCCTCCCCCCCTCGCAGCAGAATCCTTCCTTCATAGTCCTGATGCTGTCTCGGCTCTGTTTGCCGTTGTCAATGCAATACGAATGCGCTGCGCCTGCAGTTTTCTAAATAAATTTTCTGCTGAATGTGCTTTAAAGTGTCGCTCAAATTGCTGACCAGTTGGGCAATGGGCGGTGGGCGGGTGGGCTATGGTTAGGGCGTGGCAACATGCCTCACTACATGTAATTTTACGCGCAACTTAACTTGTAAAGCGGGTGGTGGGTGTAGATGAAGGGAGAACATAGCCATACCCCCACATACCTGCCATACTGTGCACAAATGTTTGAGTTACATGGCGTATGCTTAATATGCAGCTTTACTGCTTTGATTTGGCATTAAAGCTTAACTCAGCAACAAGCACGGATTGCGGCATTGTGCGGTTGAATTGAATGGTTAAGTGCTTGAACTGTTATGTTTGCGTGTATATGTGCTGTACTGTGCTGTGCAACATGGCGTATGAGTTATACGCTAAGCATACGCCGCGTGGGCTCGTGTAGGTGCCTTTTGCTGCAGGCTATTAAGATGGAATTACATTATTAGCATAATGTAATGTGCTGAATGTGTTTCGAGAATGGAAATCCAAATGCGCTTAAAATCATTAGGCTGAAATGAGTTCCTATGGTATTGAGTTATTTCATTGAATGCAATGGAAAACTGATTTTCTAATTAAGCGAAATGAACAATAGGAGAACCTAAACGAAAAGTTCTTCATTAAAACTGCCATTGATTGATAGTTGAAGTTTTTCAATTGAAATTGTTAACGGGAAAATGTATTCTTTTTACAGTTGAATGTCTGACCATTTAAATGTCTATGGCAATTTATCATTTACTCCTCCTTTAACCCCATATGTATGCCCTTAATTCATGCCTTCAAACAATGAGAAGACCATTGTTCAATTAATTGCTGCACAATGCCATTATGCAATGCCATGCCTTCTACTAATTTACATCATCTACTTTCTCTTTTGCACTCACTCAGCCTTTTACTGACCCTTTTCTCCCCTTTTTTTTCATTTACTCCCAGATACGACTACGAGACGCTTCTGCAGAATTCTACATTTTGTTTGGTGCCGCGCGGACGACGCTTGGGTTCCTTCAGGTAAAAAAAAACAAAAACGAGCAAAAAAACTGAAAACAATTTTCATTTTCCAGCTCATGCCCATTTCATTTTCTCTTATATTTTTCCTGATTGTGTCTTTTTTTTATCATTCTTTTTTTTTTGTAGATTTCTCGAGGCATTGCAGGCCGGGTGCATTCCCGTGCTATTGTCCAACGCCTGGGTATTGCCATTTGAATCGAAAATCGATTGGAAACAGGCCGCCATTTGGGCCGATGAACGGCTACTGCTGCAGGTGAGTTGGCCTAGAGCATAATACGGGCCCGACTATACATATATATAACTCGTATATGTATCTATCTATGTATGTATGTGTATGTTCGTAGTATATTGTTGTTCGGATTGGCACATAAGTTTTTTGTGTGCTGTCATGAAATATGAGAACGCGTCGTGAGTTTTTAAAATGTGACCTGTTTTGTCTGTCGGAAAGTTTTGTTATTTTTTCCCGGCTAACCCACATCCGCTATAGAAATCCTGCTGTGCCAGCTTGCTCGTCATTTATTGAGGATTTAATGTCCATGAAAAGCTTTACAATAGACTCATAGAAATATGCCATCAGGTCACATGGAATTGTGGACTTAAAATGCATTTATTAAATTGTGCTCTGGCTGTGATTGCTTTTTTCTGATGATGAACCATAATAATTGGTAATTCTTTGATCAACTCTCGATGAATGGTCACGTAAATAGTCTGTGCATGAAAAATGAATTGTGGATGCACGAAGGAGCATGTCCTGCTTTGGCCAGATGTTCACCTGGCTTCTTAGAAAAACATAAAAGAACAATTCTGTCTGTCTGTCCGTCTATCTATCGGATTGTTTGATTGTCTGTGTATGCATTTGCCTCTCTCGCTTCTTGGCATTTGTTTGCACTCATCCTTCCTCTTGCTATTTCTATTTCTGCTACTATTTCTGCTATTCTTACTTCATGTTCGTCTTTTATTCGCGACAAAGTCTTGGCGCATTGTTTGCCAATTGCATTGTCGTAGTTGTCGTCTACTGCTCCTCGTCTACATCGTTGGCATGTTTGCCTTTGTAGTTTATTGGCAGGAAATGCAATTAATTAAGTTAACTTGAGCAGGAAACTTGAGCTGAGTAGTAGTAGTTGTAGTAGTAGAAGTAGTAGTAGTTGTAGTCGTAGAAGCAGCAGCAAAAGCACTCGTGCTGCACTCTTTAAATTGTTTCAATTTGCTGCTGGGAAATTTATTGAATGCTCCTTGCATAATTATGATGTATATCCTGTTGGCAATTCCCTAACTAATTACATGCACTCGTGCAGTTGTTTTTGGCAAGCTATAATTAATGGTTGTTGCAGGTGCAATCTTTAAACCGTGATTACGCATACGCAGCGTAGCCGAGCATAATCATTAAACTCATAATCTCCGTTGCTCTCATTTTACAGGTGCCCGACATTGTACGCTCCATTTCTGCGGAACGCATCTTTGCCCTTCGCCAACAGACTCAAGTCCTTTGGGAGCGGTATTTTGGCTCCATTGAGAAAATCGTCTTCACAACATTCGAGGTGAGTTTTTGAACATGTTACACTTACATGTCATCGTATTATAAGTTCATCAAGTTGTCTTTCTTTTATTTGAGCATCCTTTCCTTAAATGGAAAACATAAAATTGTTCCAGTGTGTAATATTTATACTTACATATACAGGCAGACAAAGTTAAACCCAGCACTTTGCTGTTTTTGAAAAGGGAACAACCTTTGCTGTTTTTTAAGACACTTTGCTGCAAATTATTAAGATATGGATTTATAGATTGAAACTATCTAAATTATTTTATTAATTTGCATTGTTTTATTTAAGTTGTGCTAAAGTACCCAATTTCCAGACAGCTCATTTGCCTAAAAAGTAAATCTATTTAAAGCTTTTGAGTCCTTGGCGCATATGTCAACAGAAAACGACGTCATTGAAATATAATGATTGACATTAATGAAATATTGGCAACTTGTCAAGCATGACATTTAATTTAATTTAAAATTAAATTTGTTCTTTACAATTAAGTTTGACATGACCATGATAGTGTTTTTGAAAGCAAGCTGTTATATTTATAACACTTATTCGTAGTGTAGTCAATATTATCCCTTAAATTTTCATAGAGCAGGAAAATAAGAGGAAATGGCAAGTTTTGTGGACTGTGCACATCTTTATCACGCAGTGTGTAACCACAGCTGACAAAGCAAATGTATCTGTAAGCTACTTTCTAAGCAGCTACAGAAGTTGTTGGCTATTGAATTTGAATGTGGCACATTGGGCAAAGCGACTGTTACGCCCAAAGCGCGACATGGACAAATAAAGAAAATAAGGAAGAGGTTTTGAGAGTTTGAGGAAAATCAAATATACGATGATGATAAGGATAGAGACGAGGAATCGTATAAATAATAGACACACGCATTTCAAATATACAAACATATACAATACATATAGACAAAAGTTGTTTATATACAATGAAATGGCAAACGCGACATGCGACGACGTTGATGATGACGCCTGAAAAGGAAAGCAAACCAAATTCAACCAAACCAAACCGCCGACACTGGAGACCACTTTTCAACACTCAAATTGACACACGCACAGCCAGAGACACACACACACAAACAAACACACACACAGACAAACAGTTACAGTTACAGTCAATGTGAATGCACAGAGCATTCAATTTTGTGTAATCATGATGCCGGGGAACACAGAAGCAGAAGCAGAAACAGCAAGAGAAACAGAAACTGAAGCTTTCTGCTTCCACAGTTGCTCTCCTCTTAGATGTTAACTGCAGGTCGCGATGTGGCGAATCATTTTGCGCTGACAGATACATTAACAGTCGACGACATGGCTGGATGTGGTTGCCACTGGTTCCCTTTGGTTGGCTGGTTGGTTGCTAGTGTTGTTATCCACAAAAAGCTGATGCTTCTCGTGTGCACAAACCGCATGGCAGTGGCATGAGAGATTGGATGTTGCAAGTATGTGTAGCATTTGTGGTTTCTGGCTTTTTTTTGGGTGCCACATTTTCTTTTTTGCCGACTTTGGCAAGCAATAATCAATTTACAGTTACGTGTAGATGTATGTATGTGTGTGTTAACCAAATGAAAAGCAAATATTTGCCATGCAACGTGACCAGCTTGAAGTTAGCCAGCCACATCCACACAATAACAATTGGATAAGCTCCAAAAATTGGCCAGCACACGCACTAGATGAGCCAGACTATTGTTAACATGTCAACTGCTACTGCTTCTTCTTGGTCTTCTTACCACTACCTCTACCTGCTGCTTTTGGCCGGAACATGGTTTCTAATTGGCAGCTGACAGCACGCACTCGCAGGTGGCCAAGAGTCCTGATTTATGGCAACTGCCAACTCATTTTCACTCCATTATTATTATTGCTTGGCCTTTTATCAACTATGCGTTAATTGGAATTTGGCTGAAGAGCCTTGCTTCTATTCTACATTGAATGGCCACAAAATTGACCAACACGAAATAAATTCAAGAATATTAATTTAATTGTATCTTTTAATGCCATCAACACATAATAGAGCTCAGGCTTTTTATTCCTGAAATTAATTTCATAATCTATCCAAAACGTAATTTTAACAAATTAATTAAAAATCGAAATCCTCTAACAATATTCCTATTTATTATATGGTTATTGTTTATCGATTTATAAAAGACTTCCTTTGTTAGCATTCGATTTTTGTCATATTTTAAAGTTTCTATTCTGAGTATATCTAGAAATTTTTAAATTTACAACCATAATTAACAGAATTAAAGTGTTTTATTTAACTTCAATTTCAACCACTCACTTTTCAACACTTTAACCGCATTCAGCAATAAATTATTTTCATATTTTGAAGTTTCTATGCGGAGAAACTCGCAAAAATTTGAATAAAATTGATGGAAAAAATATTTAATGGCTCTCGGAGGACGCATCTAAAGAAGAAATCTCATGCATTTTCAATGCTTTTAGCATACATTTTTCTTGGCCAAAGTTCACTGGGCATTATGTCAAATGCAATTGCAATTGCAATGTAGCAGCAGCACCTACAGCTAATGCAACTCGCCTGAAAGCACGCAACATTTTTTTGTTTGCGCTGCAATGTGCAACTCTTGCCTCTTGCCTCCTCCCACACACAGCCAACCCAACATGCACCTTTGATTTATGCGTCGCGATTAAAAAATGAATTGTGGCATTTTCGACAGGTAAAATGGTCACGCCCCGCCCATCATTGTGTTGTTCTTGTTGTAGGTGAGGGAGTGTACGTGTGTGTGTGTGGGTGTGGGTGTGTATATGTGTGTGTGGCACGTGCGGCACGTAATGCTCAGCCCTTTTTTGCATATGCCAAAAATGCATTCTGTGTCAGCTTTTGGTCAGCTTCAGTTGCTGTGGCTTTAATATGAAAAAAGTTTTGCGCATATTTGTTGAAAAATAGTTGACGTGTGCTGTTGCATGCCTCAGGCTGCCTGATGCCTTGTGCCTTGTGCCTTATGCCTGCTAGCTGCTGTCTACTGTCTGTTGGCTGTTGGCAGAAAGCCTGTGGCTTGGCATCCTGCCCAGCGTGTCCTTCGGGGCTAAAGTCACGTCGGCGTTGAGCTGTGACACACAAAACTCAATTTATGCATAGGCCAGGCTTGAGTTAAAATTATAGTCATATGCCTGGCAATTTGTTTTATTAATAAAACGCATATCAAAGTGCAAAATCCACTCCGCTACTTTCGAGGTGTCCTTTTCGACGCGCATCTTCATATCCTGCCACGTTTTGACAGGCAAATCACGTCGGCAAACGACAGCAGAGGGCCCCCGCCTAATAACCTTTTAGTCTAATAGCTTAACCCAACCCACACACAGAGAAAACTATACACACAGAGAAAATAGGGTTGCTAAAATTTAACATAAAATATCTGATGTTTTTAAACAGATTTAAGTAGGAAACGTATTGAAGTTAAATATAAAACCATTTTTAAGTGGTAAATATTAAAGTCGAACATTGAACATTTCATTTGAATATTAAAGTGTTACATTATTTTTCTCAGAGTGTACACACATGCCACTGCCTGGGGGATTAGAACAAAGTGTGACCGGCTTTGGATTTCACACAAAATCTTTTACGCTTAAGACTCGTTCATGCAGCAAATTGATTTAGGCATAAACAAGCCTGAACCCCAAATTATGCGAGTGGCAAATAATTTTTGCTGCCTGAATGTGTTTTTATTTTTCACGTTCCTTTCCTTTCCGTTTTGCCCCAATACTGAATCCTGAATCCTGAATCCTCATCCAAATCCAAGTGTTTAACTCTTTTGTGGGCGTTGATGCGCAGCTGGCAGACAGCATGGGACCATATATTCTCTGTCTCTTTCTCTCGCTTAAAGTCAACAAACTAACAACAGCAAGTGCAAAAACAACAACAGCTGATGCGGATGCTTATGCAAACATCAACAACAACAAAAACAAGCTACAGGAGCGGAAAAGGTGGTCAAAAAGGGTCACAATAAAGGAAGGATATGGGCTGGGAGTTGATTTCCTAATGTCTGGGTGAAAAACAAATTAAGCAGTTATTTGGGGTTTTGCTCGCTTTATATTCTTAACCCCACACATGCTCAAATACATGTTTCGGAAGACACACACCCTTAAACAGTTATCCTTGTCATTTGGTTATTTGGGAAATTAAGGCGTCGTCCATTAAAGACACACCGATAAAGGCGAAAGAGTTAAGACCTTCATAATTAAGTAATTTTCCACTCGCTCCAGGGATTATTCAGAACAACCTTAAGTATAGTTTAGGAACGAAACTGAGTTTGCTATTGATTATTGATTATTTTTGATTAATAATTAAATAACTTTAAAACTTTTTGCATAATTGTTCACACTGATAATTGTCTGTTGTCTTCAAGAGCATGCAGTCCATTTCAATAGTTCAGTTCAGTTTCCTGTGGCTGATCCCCAGGATTTGCATAATTTTGTTATACTCCTATGTAGAACTTTTAGTCGAACCCCAAAGTCGAATACAAAATAACCTCACATACACACTTGCATTCACACTGACACACATAGAATGTTGCCCAGTTGTTGCTACCACAAAGAGGTCACTCAAAGTCCACTTACCAACTTTGTTTGGCCAGCCGACTGTTAGTCCCATGCCAAAATCTTGGTTTAAGCCTAAAAGTCGCTATTGAGCGTGAATGTGTCAGGCAGTGTTGCCATTTTAGCTATTAAATAGCTACACTTGGCAGTTTGTTAAAAGGAAGAAGCTGGAAGATTGGAAAAAAATACATTTACCTGAAGTCTAGCAGTTTATTTAACTAATTTTAGATTGTCCAAAGTCTTTAAAATACTATTTAAAATGATTTTCCTTGTTTTTTTAAGATACAGATTTTGTTTAAGCTACATTTAATTGCTTTTCTTAATAAATCTAGCTATATTGTCGTTTGACATTCTGACAGCACTGATGTTTGGGTGTGAGTGTGCGTGTGTTGGTGCAGTTGTAGTGTGTGAATGTGACCGATAAGCGTGTGGTGTGCACTTAAGTTGCACAGTCACCAGGGCAGCCGGACGCAGCCAAATGTTAAAGTTCGAAAATGGCCAGAAAACCACAATAAGCTCAAGATTTCCCAACGCCCACAGACTGTCTCTATTCCTCATTCTAGCTGCCCACTTCAAACATCTCCAGATATGAACTCTTGACTGGAACTGGAACTATTGTAGCTGCTGCTATTGTTGTTGTTGTTGTTATTGTTAGTATTTTGTTTATGGCCAACGCCCAGTGCAGTTTTGTTGAGAGGGTCCAGCTATGGGTTAAGTTAGTTTGCACATAAAAATATGTTGCATACTTCTAGGCAGCTGTCGAAAAAGTTGATATGTGTGTATGTGTGAGGAAAAAACCGCTTCTTACACGCTCAACTTTTGTGTGTCACCGAGATTTGCATTTCAAAGCATTGTGGGCGTTGTCACGCCCAACTGTTAGATATAGTCTATATGTAAATAATATGTGTACATGTATTCATGTATTCATATGTATTCACCTGCAGAGAGGCAACAACTTATTACTTTGACTAATCCTATTATGCGCATGCAAACGTGCGACAAGCAAGAACTTTCCTGCAACTACTTTGAAGTTGAACGCTTCAGTGGCTGCCTTTATCTCTCTACGTCACTCTTTTTCTTCCACCTTTCTCTTTCTCCTCTCTCTTGCTCTACGTTCAGTCTGTTTGTCCAACTGTCTGTCCATTCATTCCATTGAATCGTGCGTTCACTCAAGCGCCGCTAAGTTGTCTTAGTATCTGCTGCTGCTATTGCACTGCAATAAAATTTCAAATATCAAATATTAAAATTAAATTTGAATAAATTAGCTGATTAAATTCCCAACTGTAAGGAATTTCTTTTATGCACATAAAGATCTTAAAAATGTTGACATTGATTTATGCAAAATGTTTCTTTTTTCTCTTCGAAAATATATTTCTAAATATACCATTTTAAAATACAATTACGTCAACATTTCTAGAGACATTTTTTGCCAACTCATACTGTTTATTTATTTCCATTAATTTTGTTAAATAAAAGTCAAAAATTTATATTCAGTAGATTTGCAAAATTGAGGTACAGTTTTTAGTTATTTTTCTCTTCAAATATATATTTCTATATATACATTTTTTAAATCAATTCCGTCAACATTTTTGCTGCCATCTCAGTTTGTTTATTTCTGTTTAATTTCTTAAATAAAAATCTAAATTTTTAAATTCAGTAGACTGGCAAAAATGCGGTACAGTTTTTAGTTTTTGTATAGCAAATTTTAAATTTCGCACGCGCTTAACAACAAAAATTAGCAAAACAGTACGTCATTTATATTTAAAAATTGTTTTCGCCAATTCGAAAACTACTGAGCATTAAAATATTTTCATTTGTAATAAATTTCGTTATTTTAGTATAATTTGAGTATATACTATAATTAACTTGATTATGCTTTTTGTTTTAAATATGGATATTTCATTTTGAGCAGTTTATCAAGAGAAAATCCTTAGTTTAAGTTTCTTGACCCAAATCCTTGGCCAATTTTCGCACTGTGCAGACGGCAGGCATCTTCCAACGTTATCCTTGGTGCAACTTCTATCTAGCTGCTTGTTGTAGTTAATTTCACCTGCTTACTGTCCATTTTCTTTTCAATGGGTTGAGCGGGACGAGGTACAGTGTTGGCAAATGCCGCGACAGCAGCTGAGCTAAAGAACTTTCTTGGCAAATCTTGGCAAACGCGAGTTAAGCTGATTTTCTCGGGTGCTGGTAAAGTTTTCCACGGGCAAACTTGAAGAAAACTGCTTGGCAAAATGCTACCTGAGCCATTAATTGAATTCTGGACATGTCCACGCGGCGTCAGCCAAAATAGTATTTCTTTTTTTACTTCTCTTTTTTATGTATTTGAAACCTGTTTAGGTATCCGTTTTTGTCTTGTACGTATTTTTTTTTATTTTTAGCAAATGCATTTTAAAATTACAATAAAAGTTGTTACAAACATATTCCTTAAGCATATTGAACATAGTAAATTTCCAAACAAACAATGTTCTGTAATTGTTGTTCTTGTTGTTGTACATTGTAAATTGCATTTAACATTGATAGGCATCAATTAAGTAGATATGATGTGTCTCTGTGAATGTTGCACGTCTTGGAGTTTCTCCTTTAAGCTGCTCTAATCCTATTCTCTTCTCCTATGAGTTGTTGACTATGAGTATATGTGAGTGTGTGTGTGTGACTGTGTGTGGCTGTGTGTGTCTTCTAGAAGAGCATTGAGAATAGACTTCTTACGCCAGTGGAGCCAGCTCCGGAACCGAGGGTAAACCCTGTGCTGGGCGTACCGCTGCTGCGGTGCCTTGAAACATGGCTGGAAGTGTTAGCACGGACACGGTCGTAGCTGGCAACATCCTGTAAGGGAAGGGGGGAGTTTATTAATTAGTTTAATCAGTTATTGGGGTCTGATGGGGGTGTTATTGCGTACTGGTCGAGCACAAACTCGAGATGTCTGCAGGGCCGGCAGATGTCACAAGTGCCGCATGTGTTGTAAATCGACAAGATTCTCACCTCTTTGTCGGCATTGGCCAGGACGGAACGCATCGAGTTGGCAACTGGCCATTTCTTCTTCATCACCAGATTGTTTGGTGGGTCATGAGCAGTGCCAGCATCCACAGACCAAATGGTCACTGTAGCACCACCCAAGATCTTTGAGCCGCGAGAGAATTTAAAGGCCAGTTCCTCATCGCCGGCAATACGAGTCAATTGCCAGCCAGTTAAATGGAT
Organism: Drosophila neotestacea; assembly: GCA_035044365.1. NCBI lineage: Eukaryota > Metazoa > Arthropoda > Insecta > Diptera > Drosophilidae > Drosophila > Drosophila neotestacea. The sequence continues at coordinate 78,796 of JAWNMD010000155.1, forward strand.
CTCCTCAGTACCCTTGTTGTGCAGCTTAATGAAACGACCCTCTGTGTCCGCCTCAATGATCTCCAGATCACCCTTGGCAGCTGCATTTACCGAGTACTCGGACAGTGTGCGATCCTCGCTCTCATCAATAACAGTACGACGACGCTTTACAGCTCCCGAACCGGATATTCCAGGAGTGGCCGAACGACGTCCACTGGGAGTAACACGGCCCGAATGGGAGCCTCCACTGGTGGTTAAGTGGGTGCCACTGTTGGAGATGCCCGAATCGGTGCTGGGACGAGCTGGAGAGGTAATGTTCAGACGACGTTCCTCGCCGCACAACAACTTGTCGTAGGCAGCCAATTCCAAATCCAGGGACACCTTGATATCCATCAGATCCTGATATTCCTGCAGCTGATGAGCCATTTCATCACGCATGCGTTGCAAATCTGCCTCCAATGAGGCAATGTATTGATTATGACGCTGACGCTCCGTGTCCAAGAGATTCTCCAGTTCACGAATGCGTGCCTAGCAAGAAAAACATTCAATTAGTACAAGTTAAGAGAGCAAATCCTTCTACTCACATTCAAACCAGCATTGATATTCTCCAGCTCCTGCATTTTATTGTTAAGGCCATCGATTTTGGTGCGCATAAGACGCAACTCCTCTGTGGCATGCAGTGATCCTTGGTTGGAACGTGCCACTGCTGCCTTGAGATTCTGTATCTCGTTGTCATAGAGCAGCTCGATCTCCTCACGATTGGCGCGCATCTGTGACTCATACTGATCACGCAGTTCCTGCAGCGATTGCTGCAACTTTGCCTCATATTGTCGCGACAGACGACCATCGATCTCACTGATCTCGATCTGGCGACGTGAACGAGTCTCGGTGAGCTCCTGCGAGTGCACTTGATCCTTGAAGGCCAACTCTTCGCGCAGACTCTGGTTCTGGTTCTCAAGATCAACACGTGCCAAAGTCTCAGCCTCCAGCTGCTTACGCAGATCATCAAGCTGACGACGCAAACGATCATTTTCAGCTGACAAATCCTTAACCTGATCCTCAGCCTTCTTACGATCAGCCAGAGCCGAGTTATATTTGCCATTCACTTCAGTGTAACGAGATTCATAGAGACGTGCATTGTTCTCGGCAACGGTGGCCTCTTTAGTTTTCTTGTCAAGTCTGTGAATTGTGAATGAAAAGAAAAAATTTGTGAAATGTTGTAAGGGATTACTAATTGATAAGTCTTAAATGTATCTTATCAAGAAACATGTGCACGCTGACTGATGACGTCACAAACAGTCAACACTTCAGACTGATTCACATGTGATCACGATTGTCCTCTCTCTCTCTCTTTCTGTATCTTTTGTATATGGTTCACATCTCTTTCACACTATATCTTTCTTATTCTATTATGCTATCTTATGTATTATTCATCGCTTCAGTTTCTTTCTGTTGCTGCCTTGAAATCGTCAAATGCCATTAGCATAAAGTAGACAAGCTATTTTCTGCCCAACATATCTATGCATATTCGCTTTCCCAGTCTCACCTCTCTCTCTGTCTCTTTCACATGCTTAATTTATAGGCAAAGCTTCTTCAAACGTTTTATTTTCAATTTAGCTAAAAACAAACTTGTTTATTTGACTAACAAAAATTCCACAATCTGTACAAAAATGTCGTCGTCGTCGTCGACTCTCGTGGTTTGCACGTTTATTTCATTTTTTTTGCTGGCTAAATTTAGCAGCATTATCTCTAAAATAAAAAGAGTACTTGAATCCATTCTAATCAGATTTTTTAGCATTCAAATATATTTTTATCAGAAGTCAGTTCTTTGTTACAAATAAACTTGTTTCTTTCGCTTTAGTTATATTGGAAAATACACACCTTAAACATTCAATTTCTGTAGCTAATCAAGAAAGTATAACAGCAATAGGAAAATACTCAAGGTTATGCCCAATTTTCTGGCATGCGTGTGTGAGTCGACAAATTTCCCCGACCTCCCCCAAATATGCATGACAGGGACACATAAATAAAAATGCTAGCAAGCGACCTAATTTATTAAAGATTTTTTCCTTTTTGTCTGTTTGTTGTGAAAGCGAGAGAGTGTAAGTGGGTTAATTATCAAAAATAAGAACTTTTCGGGCTAGCTTTTCAATTTTGAGCATGTGTATAATTAGATGAGAATGATTGCAACATTTCTTTAATGGTTCTAAAGAAAATTATATACTTGTATATTTACTGTTTAATTTGAAAAAAAAAAAAAAAATTGAGTAATTAATCCTTTATCTACTTTCGACCGCAGTCCAAGATCTATTTTAACGCCCACACTAATTGCTCAACATTAGACAGACCTTTTTATTTCAACATTCCTAAAAACTCATATCTCCGTTTTGAAATCTCTGGTCATTATGGCTCGAATATAATTATACTCGACCAGGTTAATGCACAAGTGTACAAACAAAATGAAACCCGTACTTTAGTTAATACCCTAAGCACAATAAATACCCCAAATAAATATTGCTTTTGATGATAACAGAAACGCTAAATCCAAATACGCAACATTCCGTATTTGTTGACATCATAGATGTGGGGTGGAAGGGGGCTTTAGACCCACAAAAAAAGAAAAAACCGGTATTACATGTGGACTTCTCTGTTAATGGGCGATATTACAAACAAATACAAACGTTGCGCGCTATTTTTGGGCAGAATGACATCACATACATACTATATATGTACATATATACTTATGAATGTTTCATTGGCTTTTGTTTTCATTTGCAACCTTGAAAGGGTTTAATCATTACGCATACGCACTGTGTAACTTATGTATTTGGAGTTGAGTGTCATTTGCTGCGGGAACTCATCTTGTCATTTAAATCAAATGTGGTTAGAAATTAATGCGCTCTTTAATTGCTATTCTCCTTAATTTTGGAGGTTTCTCGAAGCGCAAATGAAAAAAATAAACAAAAACGCACAAAGCAACTGAAAGAGAGAGAGGGAGAGAGAATGAGCGCAATTCCCATGTGCGCTGCTAACTGTGGTATGACATCAGCAATGCGCTCTCTTATTCTACCCTCCTCTCTCTCTCCCAGACATGACATCACTGCGAGAGCTGATAAGTGAGTATTATTGTTGTTGATTTTACCTTTGCTTCAAATCATCATTCTCCTCCCACAAACGCTTAATATCGATCTCCAACTTGGCCTTCTCCTTGGCCGTCTCATCGAGCAGTTTATGTGCAGCGGCCAACTCCTTTTCATAGACAGCTTTTAAATTGGAGGTCTCACGATTAACAGTATCTTGTGCCAAATGCAGTTCCTGAGTAAGTCGGCCATTTTCATTCTCAAGATGGCGCATACGATCGATATAACAGGCAAGACGATCATTGAGATGCTGCAACTCCTCTTTCTCCTGGAGGCGTGTGGTACGCGTTGGACTTGTGGGACTTGTTGCACCCATGCGTCCCGATGAGTTGGAAACTCCACCAACTGGCGTTGACGTGGAAGCGCGAGAAACGCGTGTGTTAACTGTAACGCGACGTGCGGACATTTTTTTGTTGCTTATTTATTTTATTTAATTCAAAATCTGAATTGAGGAACGTTTTAAGTACAGCAAACGACAGTTGCTTATATTCAATTTTTATTTATTTTATAGCTTTCAGTTTGTTACGCCTACTTATATCTTTTTTTTCTTTCTGTGAAGTATATCCACTAAGACGTCCGATTCCGTTGACTGTTGAAAAATTACTGTAAGTTTTGCCTCGTTGGGCGCTCGCACGAAAGCGCCGCGCGTCATCATCGACAAAATTAGTAGTCACTGTCGCCGTCGATGTTGCCGTCGCAGTCGGCGTCGTAGTCGACAGCCATAAACAAGAAATAATATATACAAATACAGCAGAGCCAAGGGCAGTGTTGCCAGAATTTCTTTGGCTAAAATAACTAACTAGTTTGGAAAGAATTATTAGATGAAAATGATTGCAACATTTCTTTAATGGTTCATAATGGTCATTATGGCTCGAATATAATTATACTCGACCAGGTTAATGCACAAATGTACAAACAAAAGTGTGTACAAAATGAAAAAGTAGCTAGAAATAGTAACCAAATTAATACATTGTTTAATAAAATATCAATGTCAACTTTAATATTAATTAAACTTATTCTCAGAAAATGTTTTACAATCTGCATTTGACCCACACAGACTTTGTGTTTTCACTGAAAACTTCACTTATTAATAGTTTCTCAATGTTATCTTTGAAATATTTCGATTATTTAAATATTCCAATAGTACCTTAGCAATGTTATTATATCTGCAGAAAATAAGTTTATTTATTCTCTTAAAGCAAAATAAACCTTTAAAAAAAATAGAAATAGAATTTCCATCAATCTTCTCTGGGAAAAAAGTAGAATTATGGAAATTTTTGATTCAAGCTTTTAGCTTTTCTTCATTTTTACAACTTTTGCAATATGTATTTAAAAATGCTTAATCTAGCTACTTAAGAGCTTAAATTTCAACACTGGACAGAGTCATAGTGCTTTGCTGTCTCTCTCAAAACTGAACGACACTCGCTCTCTCTCTCAGGGTTTATTGCTTGCTTTGGGGGAATTGTTGTTATTGCTGCTTGCACGCTTTCTTTTTATTATTTTTGTTGTTTTTTCTTCGATTCGCTCAGTGCGACGCTGTATTTGTTATGTTTGTGTGCTTGTTTGCTATGTGCAGCCGTTTGTTGTTGGACTGCGAGAGGCCACAAATAGAAAAAAGAATTCAAGGCAATAATCGATGTGTTCACTAAACATTTCCATTTGAATGTTTTTTGGGTTAATGTACGCAATCTCACAGGGTGGAATAGAATGAAAAGGTGAGACAAATTATAGCCGATAACATTTCGATATGCAGCCATCATTATCAATTCCATTTTACGAACACAAAAGCTCAAATTATGAAATACGACTGCTTGGAAAATTTACCCAATCGACCACCCACTGTGGGAATGTTACAACAAAACTGCCTAACGCAATGTCAACTTGTCATAAATGAAATATTTATTGACATGCTGTTTGGAGTAGTTTGCTTTTTGGTTAGGGTCGCCCACCCATTGGGTGCTAGCAAACTCAATAACAATAAATAACATCAAGAACAACAACAGCTGAAGAAAGCCTAACCTACTCTCCCACTCATTCTTTCGCTCTCCTCATTCTCTTTATGCAATTTCTCTTTGCAATAGTATGTGTTGTTGTTTTTCAGCGGTCACAAATATTTTTATAGCCGGCAAACACACACACACCTGTCTCACACACACATATATATAAGTGTATGTATGAGAGAGCATGCCGATTCTCTTACGCTCTTGGCATTCACAATTTAAATTGGCAGGGCCATTGTTAAACCTGCTCTCTCTTTCTCTCTCTCTCAGTTAGCGACAGCTGTTAGTTTTGAGTGCAACACAAGAGCTTATCAGTTATGTGCATGCATGTGACGTCATCAGCTTAAAGGCAAGCACAGCAAAGCAAAAGCAGCTGACCTCAAATTTAAATGTGACGCTGACGTTTCCAGCGACGCGACGTTGACGTCGACGTCGACGCTTTGCAGTCTGTCTTGCTCGCACGTTATAATATTGAATGTGACGTCATCAAATTATTTTTAATTATGACGTCCCATCGTTCTCTGTCTCAGAATATTAACATATGAATTTAATGGTCCGTCTTGCCCAAATTATAATTGTGTTCAAGTGTGTGTAATGCGGGTAAATTTTAGCTAATTAGGCTTAATTATAACGTTAAGCAAAACCGGTGTTGGATTGTTATTGTTTTCGTTATTATTTTCTTTTTTCTTGTTTTGTTCTTGTTTATTTTGCTTTGTGCTTATCATTTGTTTGCAGCTTTTGGCTTATTTTGCTATATTTCTGAGTTTTTCCTGAGCTTGGCGAGCTGCAAAATTTGTCGCTTAACTTGATTAATTAGAAAACATTACAGTCAGAAATTGATAAGACTTGTGCTTGACAACTTGATAAGCCAGGGAAAACTGAAAAACAAACAGAACACAGATACAGAAATTCTGGAATAACTTTTAAGAAATTAATAAAAATATGAAAATAATTCGCATTTTTCATTTTGATTCGTAGCACGAATCTTATTAAAAAAATAGCTATTTTAAATTTTCCTTCTCTTTAGATGAACATAAGTTACAAATTCTCACTACATTTAGAAAGAATGATTGCAAATTAGTAATCAAAAATTATACAACTTTAAAATATAAAGGACAAAGAAATGTGAATCATTATTTCATTTCATTGTTTAAATACATTATTTTGGACTTTAGCTATAAAAACCCTTATTATTATTGCGGTAATCCGACTCATAGCCCACATTATGCAATCAATGTGGGTAGATGGGGTAGACTTGGTGAAGCCTGGTATTGGTAATCATGGACTGAAATTAGGGTATATAAGTGGCCGCTTAAGCGTTTACAATCATCAGTCAAAGTCGATCGATTAAAAATGAAAGTAACTCTTGTGTTTGTGATCCTTTTGGGAATTGTTGCCTGCTCCCTGGCTAGGACAACTTACTACGATGATTTAATTTGGGAATCCTACAAATTAGACTTCGACAAGGTCTATGCCGATGAGTCGGATGAGCACTTTCATAGGCTGATCTTCCAGAATAATAAGGAAATTATTGACGCCCACAATCAACGTTGGGTGGATGGTGAAGAGAGCTATGAAATGGGAATCAATCATTTTACCGATATGTTGGATGACGAGTTCAGTGAGCTACTGGGAAAACAAGATGATACCGATGATATTGAAGACTTGGAAATGGAATCTCCCGCATATTTGAATATTCAAATACCCAAAAGTGTGAACTGGACTCAAATGGGAGCCGTTACTCCAGTTGAAAATCAGGGTCATTTCAAAAATTCGTGGGCCTTTGCCGCAGCCGGGGTCGTGGAGAGTCGTCAATTTGTTGCAACCGGCAAAAAGGTGGTTCTTTCCAAACAAAATCTGATTGATTGCTGCCGTGCGAAAAACCATAAGACAAGAAATGCTCTCTTATGCATCAAGAAAAAGAACGGCATTGATACTGAGGCATCGTATCCCTATCGTGGACTTGCTGGAAGATGCCGCTTTATTAAAAAAACTATTGGAGCTAAAGTCAAAAAGGCCTTCCAAGTAATGCCTGGAAATGAGACCACTTTGGCCTTTAATGTTGCCAAAGGTCCAGTTGCTGCTGTCATCTCACAAGCTGCTATCAAGAGTTACAGAAGTGGCGTATTTCATCATCCTCATTGTGGAAACAGTCCGGACTTTGCTGTACTCATTGTGGGCTATGGTACTTGCAAGAGTGCCGGAGACTTCTGGATTCTCAAGACCCCATTGGGTGAACATTGGGGAGAGAAGGGTTACATGAGACTCGCTCGTAACAGGAAGAACCTTTGTGGTATTTCCAACAGGGCTTACTATCCCATTATTTCAAAGTAATTTATTATTTAATTATTTATTTTTATTTTGAATTATTGATTTTTGTTTCTTAAATTCATTTTTATTTTTGTCAAATTCGCTGTAACTAAATATTTATTAAATAAAGTGTGTGAAACAAACCATTTTAAAAGAAAACTCTTTTCGTTCTTTTGGAAACTTAATAATAATTATTTAAACAGTTAATTAAAATATTCTTGGGTAAAACAATTGAATTGTAAACACAGCAGTTAATTAATGATCTATTGTTAGTAGATGGGAAAAATATCATTGTCGCTGAATATGTTTATTTCTATATATTTCTATATATGCAAAACTGAACTAATAAACTTAACCATGGCCAAGCCTTCTGGAATATTACTTTTACTTTACTTTCTCTAATTTAATAAATTTAAATAAAACATTTCCTAAAGCAACTTTGTCAATGGCTTTAGGCACAATATTCCGTCTTTGTTTTTAAGGGAAATGTTATTATAATTTGATATTCTATACAGTTTTCCAAATATTTATGCATAAATTTGTATACATTGTCCTTTGTTATGCTGATGATTTATGCACATTGACTTGTATATTTGTTGACTACGTATTGGTGGATAATAAAAGAAAAAAGTATCTTGTTCAACATGCAAATACATACTTATATTCAAACAAAATTCAAGCTTTAGCTCTTTCTCTCATTCTCATTCTCTCCATTTATCAGTTTGTCAGTCTGCCTCTCAAAACTTGTTTGTCGTTGTCTTTAAACGAATTTGTCAAAGCAGCTTCCATAACTTCAGCTGTTGTTGTTGTTATTGTTATCGTTAAAGCCCCAACATCGGTGAAGTTTACCAGGCGCGACTTTTGGCCAACAATAATGACATCATCATCGTAAGCTTAAAGTTTTGAAGTTATGGCAAATGACGTTAACTTTAGTTATAAGCCAACCAAAAATAAAGCGAATGCCACACGAAAAATGTGGAAAACAAAATGCAAAATTGATGAAAAGTAAAGTGCTTAGCTTATAACTTTATACTATACTCTCGTTCGCTATCGATCAGAGTATCTAAACCCATTTACACTTCGTTATACAGATAAAAGTGTCCCAAACATTTTGCGAGTCGTGACTTAATTAACTTTGCGCTCAAATCGATAAATATTTGCACAAAACTTCTAAACCAAAAACAAAACCAAATAAATAAAACAAAAAATATATTTGCAAGTCTAAAATTGCATACTCTAAATAGATTTAATAAAAAAAAAAGCGGTTTAAATAAACAACGAATTTTGACTAGAAAATTTAAATATTTTAATAGATTTTCAACGTTACATACTGCAAGGTTAAATAGAAGAGCTTTTCGAAAGTGTATTAGAACCAGTGCGAATTAAACAATATAAAACCAATTTGACTCGAATTCCATTTGGTATTTTGGTTTACTCTACTACATATAGATTTAAATACGTATATTTTTTATTTGAATGTTTGTTTCTGTCACATGTCAAAAACCACATTGCAAATATGTAAGTAAAAAAAATACAATTTAGTTTATTTTAAAGCTCGAATAGATGATACTTCTTGTGTTGAAATACAAAATATTTAAAAGCATTAATAAGAACTATTAGTTAAATGTCTGAATTACAGTTCTATTGCAATATACACTATTACAGGGTATCAAATGTGCTATTAAAAATCATTTGGAACGTGTTAATATTTTACATACAATATTTCACGTTCGCAAATTACATGCAAATTTTTGCGTAATCGGCGAATACGTATACGTAAATTACGTATACATAATATTTACCATTTATATTTATTTAGTTTGCTATTTATTTTTAAATTAAAACAGTGCCAGCTCCGGAACTGACAATAATGTACTGTGCTGTCCTGTTTGAAATGCATACATACATACAAATATGCAAATTGCCTAAAGGCAAGCTTATTACGCATACGCCATGTTGTCGGCATTAACTTTGTACTGCGACTTCGACGTTTGTTAATTTTGAAGCAAAGCAGTTGCAAGTTTTATATTTTACTTTTCCCTCTCTTGTCTCTCTTTCCTCTCCCATTTTTTTTTTAAGTTTATGCAACTGCATCGGCAGCTGGCAAAAGTTGACAACATTTACATTTTTTTGCCTTTCGTTTCTACTCAGCATAAGTTAATTTCGTGTTTGTCTTATGCTGAGATCATGTTGTTATTGTGCTGTGTGTTTTGTTTTTGTTGCTTATGTGTGTGTGTGTGTGTGGGTGTGTGTAAACAACTGAAAGACAGCTCCAAAATAGCAGCAGCAACATCAGCAACTTTTGCTTTTGGTGTCGTTGGCTGCAACTTTTGCCACTGCAACTGCAAAGCTTATATGTACGTAATGACTATGTGTGTGTGTTTGTGTGTGAGAGTGTATATGTGTGCGTCTGAGTGTGAGTATGCATTTTATGTATGCAGCTGTTGACGCTTTGAACTTCTGCGCCCCAGAAACTATGCAGCAAAACATCAGTAAATACGCTTTTGTGCTTTTTTATGCGAATTCAAATGCGAAAACGGATGCATTCACGTTTATACGAGCCATTTAAATCGAGAAGACTCTGAACTCGGGCATTAATATCATGAAAAACTAAGAAAAAATATATCTCCAAGATTTTTCTTATTAATAGTACATTTTTTTAATAATGTACAAGTGTCATACGCTTTTTATTTAATGATAAACTAGAGGCAAAAGTTTAGAGTAATTCACCATATTTTAGTAGAAAGTTATATCAGAGCACTATTGCATATTTAACCAAACTTTAACTTTAACTTAAAGAAACAGTTAATTAGTTTTTGAGATGCCACTTGCTCAAGAAATAGTTGAATTGTTTCTGAGCTGTCAGATTTTATAAACATTTCTGGCAGCTCAAAAGTTACATTAAAAATACTTGCTTGACGCCTCGACTCGAGAGTTGTTCTTATCGAGTAAATAATTAACTTAAAGTTCAACTTGAACCAACCACTTACAAGATGTTAATCAAAAAAACTTGCGACGTATAAACGAGTAAAAAGAGAATTGTAAAGTCGCCAGGAACTTTAAGGGGTAAAAAAAAAGCTTCAACTATGTAAGCAATTAATTTGAGTAAATTTTCTTTTTAGTCCTCTTTTCCAGCTGCATACATTGCACAGTAATTTGGTATGGGCAGCCTTTAGGAAGAGTGGCAAATGCAATTTGCAATTTACCAGCCTAAAAGGATGAGCATGAGTTGTGGTCCTGTGTGGTTGGTAGCAGTAGAAGCAACAACAGCTACTTTGAGCCAGGTTTTATATGTAGTATGTCGCATACATTTACATAACTAGCTGCCACGCCCTTGCCAAAAATGCACTCACCTATTTTATTTGCACACATTATACACTCTATTGAGTTTTTGCACTCGGGTTACAGGTGCTCACTTCTACACACACATACACATACACCTCCTCTCTCCTTTATAATCTTCCTGACGGGACTGCCAGTTGGGAAAACTGTCGCTCAGTTGCTTAAGTAGTTTCGAAAAAAGAAAATGTCCTAAAAAATGAAATCCAACTCTCTGCCACTTGAGCAAACGTTGCCAAAACCGTTGAGGGTGGAGGAGATGTTGCAGCTGCCAGGTGGCATGACATGTGTAGTTGGTCGGGAAAAATGGAAAATGCTAAATGGAAAACAGACTGGTAATTTGTTGAGCCAACCAAAACTCGGCTGGGCTTAAAGCCAATTAAAGCACTTTGTTAACCAATTAAAATGGGACGCCAACATTTGCTGGGCTCTGACCTGGCCTAAACCTGCGCATATATGCATCTTGCATAATTGAATCATAGACAAAACGGAGTCGAGTCGACTCGACTTGAGACGAGACAAGACGAGAAAAGTCGAGTTGAGTTGAGTTGAGTTTGCTCTTTGTTAGCTGTTCGCTAGCTCTTAGTCGCTCTCAATTATGCTGCAACGTCAACAGCAGCAAGATTGACTTAATTATGTCAGAAACACACACCAACACACACACACACACACACATGTATGCATGCATGCACAAACATAAATACACCTCTCACACACACTCAACTAGAAAAGGTAAATAAACACGCGCGTTGCATACTTTCAGACGTCCACATCGCGTTGTACTTTGAATATGCCAAGCAACGAGACATGACTTAAATAAAATAGATAGAGATAGAAAGAGATAATGAAAGCGATAGAGGGAGATAGAGTGAATATGGCAAAAGTAGTAAAGAAATTATAATTACTAAATAAAGCAGTCACTTGAGACATGTGTAGAGCAGCAGCAAAACCAGCAGAATATACCACACAAAACTTCAACTTCAATAAATAGTTAAGACATAAAAGAAAGTTCACTAAACTGCTGATGCTTATGTTGTTAAGAGCAAATACTTGTAAAGAAAATGCATTATTTTTATTATAATCAACATTAAAAGTATAATATAGAAATTTACACATTCTTTAATACAATTATCTTATCTGCTTTGATTATGGCAGATGATGATGAAATTAAAGCCCCTTTAGCATGGAAAATGATGTAAGCAATTTAGTTAGACCTTTAATGTATTATAAATTTAATTAGTTAGCTAATAAGTAAATATTAGAAATGCCTTACAGAAGAGGAAATGCAAAAGCAGTGTGATGCATTTCAATGTAGAGAATATTGTCTTTGTCGAATTTATATAATTTATCCAAAATAAGAAGTAGAGGAAACACGTTAATTTCATTTTAAATAGGTGGTAAAAAAAACTGAAGCATTGTCCTAACTGAGAGTTCTTAAAAGGTCTGAAATTTGTGTGTTAAGAACCTTATTCGTTTCAAGACTGGAAAATAATTTTGTAACTTAAATTTATTTTGTTATACTTATTAAATTGAAGCAAGGCTCGAACCAAAGCCTTGGGGTTATTTAACCTTGCTTTTTTCGTAGTTTTATATTTCACTCTCTTAAATTTAAACAATATCTACTGTTTTTTTTCTGAGTATAACATTAATTTAATTTAATTTATTAATTTCAGTGATTCCTTACTCTACAGTATTGCTACTTTTACATTATTGCGCTAGTTACATCAATATCGTATTAAGCTTTAATTATCCACAACAACTCTCTCCAAGTAAAACCACAATCTAATTGAATGCGTAACCTAATTATGAGTGTGTTTTTGAATTTAATGCACAAATTTTGACAGTTAATTACATAAGCTGAAGTTAAGTGCTATGAATGCTTACAAACAGACAGATGGATAGTATAGCTAGTATGGCATTATCTATTCCAAGCAGGTGATATTTCTATTGCCGTACAAAGTTGGCATTTTAAATGCAGCCATTCTTCAGTTGAAATGTTTTAGCCGCATTTTCCACGGCGCACACACAAAAGCGCGTGCCAGAAAAATGCATTGCGATGAGTTGAGTTGAGTTCTTGCCCGTTGTGAGCATTTCCCAACCGCATTTCCTTCTGTTGCATGCAACTCGACCATGGAGAGAGCACGTCGCACTCGTAACTCGCTGTTAGTCCGAGTTGGGACTTGCAATTATAATGGCATGTGGCCCAACCTGACTACTGACTAAACAAACTGTTTGAAAGGATTTCTATCTCACTCTCACTCTTTGGCTATCTCTCTCTCTAACTCTGTGCGGTTTATGTGTATAACTAATTTTGCATAGCGTACTTTTAGGCATACATACATAATTCTCACTTTGAGCGACAAATTAATGGGCGTTAATGACACGCCTTGCTACTACCACATACCACCTACAGAATTCCCAGTTGCTTTGTCTAGCACTTGTGAGATTTAGGGATGAGTTGGGTGGGAGGTGGGAAAAGGCAACTTCCGGTGCTGTTTCCCTTGCGCAACAACGGAAGCTGCGGCCAGCAATCCGTGCGGTTCCATTGGGAGGAGAATGTTGGGCGCCAACTGCGTCAAGCGGAAAATTAGGCAACAGCTTGGCGGCCTTTGAATTAATGTACATAAAATCCAACTGACAGAGGGACTAACTGACAGATAGACAAACAGACAGACAGACAATTGGACAGTCAGATAGACAGACAGACTGACAGTTTAAGCGGCTGGCGTCGAGTGCCATTGAAAACGCAATTTGGCCAGCAATTGAAGTGTAGAGCCGTTCATTAAGCAATCAATTGCCAATCGGCTTGCCACTTGAGTTCTTCTGGCCATTAAACAGCAGTTTGATTTTCTCTATATTCTCACAATTCACATTTCTCCATCTCTTCTCCTATCGCTTTTACAGATCATTCGCGAACGACTTCCCGATTATCCGGTGAGAAGCAGCCTCGTTTGGAATACAGCACCGGGTGCTCTTCTTACACTACCCACATTTGCCGATAGTTCGAGGTAAGATTTATAAACTGTTCTCTCTTTCTCTGTCTCACTGTTGCCAATAATAAACAGTTGCGATTCAAGGCTAGCTTGTGCTGAAGGCGGCTAATTAAATTTACATTGCAAGCCATTTTGGGTCGCTGTGAAGTGTTTCGCCATTAACCTAATTGCCTGGCCATTTCAGATTTATGCCCTTTCAACTGAATGCGATGGGAGTGGAACCACGTCACAACTACACGGCCGTTATCTATGTGCAAATTGGCGCTGCTCTCGGCCCCAATGCGGCGCTTTACAAACTAGTCAGGACCATAACGAAGAGCCAATTTGTGGATAGAGTGAGTATTGCAATTGCAATTGCAATTGTGCATGTTACCTGCCCCATGTGTCATAGCATTTGATATTCGCTAAAGAAGCTCACATAACAATTTGGGATGGGATTGCCCAAATTAATTGATTAATAATGTTATCGATTATCGATTAGTGTTACAAATGCCACTGTGCTTGTAAGCTGGCATCTTATAAGATAGATAAACTAAGAGATGGTATTACCAAAATTAATCGTTTTCAGATGTAATCCCTTTTAGATTACCTGGCAAAAGTGATATTAGATATGGGATAGATAAAATTAATCGAGTTATAAATCAATTATCGATTCATTTTGCACATGCATTCGTACAATTACCTAACCTATAATAGGACAGACATTCTTTTAAGATATATCAAATAAATCAACTCATTTTCTCTCTCTCCTCTTTAGATACTCATTTTGTGGGCCGCTGATCGACCATTGCCGCTAAAGAAACGCTGGCCACCCACTTACCACATACCATTGCATGTCATCTCCTTGGGAGGCAGTTCCCGTGCCATAGGATCGCCCACTGGACAGACTGGTCCGGAGGCACGTCCTAGTATCTCACAGCGATTCCTACCCTATGAGGAGATACAAACGGACGCTGTGTTGTCGTTAGATGAGGATGCCATACTCAATACGGATGAACTGGATTTTGCCTACACGGTCTGGCGTGACTTTCCGGAACGCATTGTGGGCTATCCAGCGAGAGCACATTTCTGGGATGATTCCAAGGTAAGTAATGGAACAACAGCAGACTTAACGCTTAACTATTGTAACGTATAACTAATGTAATTGTATTTAAATTGCAGAATGCCTGGGGATATACGTCCAAGTGGACGAACTACTATTCGATTGTGTTGACGGGTGCGGCGTTTTACCACCGTTACTACAACTACTTGTACACCAATTGGCTGTCGTTGCTGCTATTAAAGACTGTACAGCAGTCCTCCAACTGTGAGGATATCCTAATGAACCTGCTGGTCTCGCATGTGACCAGAAAACCGCCGATTAAAGTGACACAGCGCAAGGGTTACAAGGACAGGGAGACGGGACGATCACCTTGGAATGATCCCGATCATTTCATACAGCGACAAAGCTGTCTCAACACATTCGCAGCGGTCTTTGGGTAAGTAGAGAAGAAGAACTTGATAAGCTTATCAAATAAAGGTCTTCTAAATTTTAACAGTTTATAAAATGAAATTTGAAAAATATCTATTGAGTAGATTATCAGTTTCTGTATTCTAATTTACAATATCTTTTACTTTCTCTTTATTTATAGCTACATGCCGCTCATACGTTCCAATTTGCGCATGGATCCCATGCTTTATCGGGATCTAGTATCGATTACACGCAAAAAGTATCGCCAGATTGAATCGGTTGGCAGCTAGCGATATATGCAAATTGGCAATAGCTACAAACGTTAAGAGTACTGAGACTCCACACCCACTCCTTACACCCACACACACACCATACACACTCTTCAAAAACTGCTGTTTATTGACGCTGCTAAGCGCCTCAAACTATGTTAATTATTATTAGTAGCAAAAATTAGTTAGGATTTATGAAGCGTATATACATATATGTATATGCATGTAACTAAATAGCATTCAGCGTTGCAATTATATATATATGAAATTATATATATATATATGTTTATAACACACATCACAGATTTGTATATGTATATATAGGAGAAGTTATGGAAAATATGAAAATAATAACTCTGATTAGCCTTAGTTAAGTTATGCTCCCATGGGAATGCCATTTTTTGCTAATTTCAAATTAGCGCTTCAAATTTTCGATATATCTATATATACATATATATATATACGATATATATATATATACACATAAGTAGGCGATTTTGTACTGTGTAAAGCGACGCGTTTGATTTTTGTATGTGTAAATGTTTTGTATGTCTGCTAAATGTAATTGTAATTGTAATTGTTGTAGCTCTCTGATATATGATATGATATGATATGGATACGATATTGATATGTATGTATATGTATAGTTAGTTAGTGTTATTTCCGATGTGTGTATCTTTAGCCATTTTTATGTTGAACTATTGATGGCGTATTTTTAGGCTTAAGCTTGCAAACATATTCCTTATCAATAATTACAAAAAAGAAAACGAAGATAAACAATGTAAACTGTGGCCATTAAATCGCAGCAACAACTGATAAACAACAACAACACATTAGCCATGATTCAATGTGCACAAACAAACAATTAACAATATAAATGTCTTCATTTCCTTCAGATTTATGTATCTGTTTAAGTAATTATTTCTTATTTAATAGACTATTTTACTATATATTTTGTATTTGTATACATATGAAATGTGCAATTTCCATTTTACAGATTTATTTGATGTATTTCCAAACAGATTTATGAAAAGTGGAAATCGGCTATAGCTTTAGCTTTTAACGCGGCCATTTAATATACATAGCAATCGATTATCAATTATATAATTATAATATTACAAAAATATGCAATTCAATTAGTTATACGCTCGCATATCAAATGCATACATATGACGGTTTTCTGACCACTATTTTTTTTAATTGTATTATTTAAATTTGTAGTATAATTTCAATAAATATGTGTATGTACCTATATATATAAATATATTTTTACAAAAATATACAATAACAAAAGAATGAGAATACATGAAAGAAAATAATATCTGTTTCATTTTATTGGCATTTATTTAGTTTATTATAATATCTTTTTGTGTTACTTGTTCCATGTGTGCAGGGCAATAAGAGTTGAAACAAACACACAGAGAAATTGAGAGAGAGAGAGAAACTACAAAATATGTCAAAGTAAAATGTAGCAAAATGCAATAATGTTTAGCCTGAACATATCAATTGAGTTTGTTGGCAACGTTGCTGCCACACAAATAACGTACATATAATAAATAAAAACTAAACTAAAAAATGAGCATACAAATATCAATATCAATACGATATGATGAATCAGTGTGGAACGTTGCCTCAACTCTGGACTGCCAAGCAAATTGTTTAGCATTTAGCATTTATCATTGCGAATGCTTATCAGTAATAGTACATATGCAAAAATACAAAACACACAAATGCAATATGCTAAATACTCGTAAGTGTGTGTACGTAAATTGCAATTGACAAACGGACAAACAGGCGGACGGACAAACAGACAAACGGACAGACTGAAAGAAACGCAATGCTATGAATGCGCCCTATCAGGCATCAACATGCACATAAATCAAATATTTCAAACATTTTGCTGCGTTTACTGCTAAATAATAATCAAAAATTCCAGGCTGAGGACATGTATACACACAAAGACCACACACACTCACACACGCACACACACACATAAATACCCATATACATAGCCACAGACTAGTAATGTGGTAAACATAACATACATATTTCTATTCTAAAAACAAATCAAGAAACTTTTGTACAGTGCGTTTACTTTTTGTATCTGGGTGTAAAATATTTGTATTATACGCGTATTTTGTAATTGACACAAAACAGCAACATACAAAATCTCTTTTTATACATATTAAAACAAAGAAAACGAAAACAAAAACAAAACTATACTGAAACTGACCAAAATAAACATCTTACTTACACAAAACAACAAAAAGAAAACATTCCAAAAAAAACTTCAAGAAATTTATAATTACAACACATTTCGCCTGTCCCCCAAACAATTAATTAATACTTAAAAAAATAATATTACATACGCAGCTACAAAATGTTAATCAACAAATATGGGCATAAGATTAACAAAACTAAATTAAATGAGAATATAAAATATAAATGTTGTGATACGATTGATACACATACTCGTATAAATACTCTTATACTATTTGTTCAAATGATTTATATTCTGTTTTCATTTCACTGTTGGGCAATGCATGTATTTTCAATTTATTACATTTGCATTTTAAAGATAATTGAGCATAATCAATTATTTTGCCACATTTAACACATGAGGGCCACACATTCACTCCAATACACAAACAAAAGTGTAAAAAAAATATATATATTTACATTTTTTACTTCCTTTCTCTTTTGATTTTACCCTTTATATGCATATTTAAGCACAGAAATTGAATCAGTTCTGGATTGAAAAGAAAGCAAAAAAATATGAAAATGAAAATGACATTTAAAAATAAACATTTATACATTAATGGACATGTGAATAGGTACAGTTGCAGAGCTTACAATTGACGCAATTGAAATGAAAATTGACAGTTCGACAAGCAACAAAAACACACTTAACAGACTGGCTCCGAATTGTATATTCGAAACAATATAAAATCTATTGAAGCACAACAAAGCTGAGGTATTATATTCTACACTACAATGTTCACAAATTTCATTTTGAATTCAAATAAATTTCATTTGATTTCAATTCGGATTAGAATTAATATAATATAACTTTGTCCGCAGAGAAGGGCTAAAAATCAGACAATAACGAGAACTGAAAGTTAAGACCCAAGCTAGTAAAGTAGATGAGCCCATTTTAAGTTAGAAAATATATCAGTCAGTTAGTTAGATAGTCTTAGCTTAAGTTTAATTAGTGAGTAAACATTTTCCACTTTTCATGCCCAGTTGTACCTATTCACTTGACCATCTATTTTATTCCCAACACAACACACGATTTGATTTAATTACAGTTTTTATAATTTTATATTGAGACATAAACGAGACAAAATGTCAAAAAAGCAAATTGAACTAAATGCAAATTGAAATGTGCGCCCCGAACTATGCAACACTTTTGATTTTACAACAAATTAACTTTTCTATTGTACATATGGACACCCTTGAGATACATGTATGTATATGTAACGTGTAATATGTGTTAAGCTGCTATTAAATGAGAATTACTCGTAACTTAAATGTGCTTAAACTATTGCAAAGTCAAGATTGTTAATGCTTAAGGCAAAAGTATTGGGCGACACAGAGACACAGACAGAGTCAGAAACATAAATGACATGTAAATTACATAAATGAAAGCTCCATTCTAGTAAGCATAAATATATTAATAATAATAATATAAATAATGCATTAATATTATGATATTATTGAATAGCAGCTCGCGCCGAAACAGCAAAAATAATAATAATACAAACAAAAACAACAAATGTGATTTTTGAATAAAAATTAAATGAAAAGAAACTCAACGATGCCTTTCATTTTCACATACTTGACTCCGTACATCAACTTGCCATTAGGCAGCTAATGTAGTTTCTATTAACACGCCCAAGGAAAGAAGAACAGCAAGTCGACACCTTGGCAAAAGTTTGCTCAACGAATTAGCAAAGTTTTTACCCAAGTACAAGGAACATTTCTGTGCCCTTAAAATTCTTCACTCTCTCACAGCCAGTCTGAGTTTCCAGGAAGACAAACGTATGTACTCTTACATGTAAAAGAAGACGCAAACACCTGAAACTTTTACCTGACAATTTTTGTAGCTGCAAATTAATAAATTGCATGGTTGCCACTGCGACACTTGGTAAAAGACGCCACATAAAAGCAGGCAATGAAATTTCGTGGTTATTGCACATTTTTGCTCTAAACTTGATGAAAGCGTTTGTTTGAATGACGTACTCATATTTCGTGCTCTCGACATAACTATATAACATCTAGTTATGCATCCTTTGAGTGATGTTAAAGTGGCACCAAGAAAGCTTATAAACAAAAGGTGGCTTTAGTTTATTTCGTCTGACTTCAACTTAAAGTCTTCAAGTTAGTGATTTCATTTCTAAACTAAACTGAAAATCATCTCCAATTACTTTTACATAGTAAGTTTGGTAAAATATAATTATTTATTGTTAAAACTCAATTTTCGATATGGAAAAAATAGAAAGTTATTCAAATAAAATTATTTGTGTATGCTTCAAGAGATCTAACAAGACTCTCTTATATTAAATTATATTACATAATTTATTAAATAATTGGATAATAAGCACTATTTGCAATGCCACAAAGATTATTCTTATTACGGGCCAGTTTCATGTATCCCTTATCTCCCCAGGAAGTGCCCATAGATGTTTTCAGTATCCAATAGTCACCATGATTATGGCAAGTTCCATAACCGACAACAAGGACCGCATAATCTGGAGAGTGACCGCAGTGCGTGTTGTGGAAAACGCCGTTTTTATAAAACCGAATGGCATCTCGAGAGATTGCAGCTGCGACTGGACCCTTGCCAACATTGCGAGCCAATGCCTTCTCGCTTCTGGAACTCTTGAAGTACTTCTTAATGGTGGCACCGATAAATTTCTTCGTGAAGCGGCATTTGCCAGATAATCCACGGTAGGGATACAATGCCTCAGTGGCGATGCCACGCATCTTTTTGATGCATTTGAGAGCATTCTCCGTTTTCCTTTTCCTGGAGTGGCAACAATCGACCAAATTCTGCTTGGATAATACCACCAATTTTTCACCAGACAAAAAATGTCTACTTTCAACGACTCCTGCTGCCGCAAAAGCCCACGAATTGTTAAAGTGACCCTCACTCTGCACAGGAGTTACAGCCCCTAATGTCCTCCAATCGACGGTTGCTTGATCCAGACCCATATCGTATTCCTTATCATCCAATTCAGTATTATCTTCGTAGAAATCGAATTCAGAATCATCCGCCTCAAAGTCACCATCCTCATAATTCACACTTTCATTTTGGTTATCAGCAAACAAGCTATCAAATTCCTCTTCCAACAAATCCGTGAATTGATTGACGCCCATCTCATAGCTCTCCTTACCAGTAGCCAAGCGTTCATTGTGCGCATCTATAATCTTCTTATTATCCTGGAATACTCTCATGCGCAGACGATCTTCAGTTTCATCAACATAATTTTTATTGAATTCCACTTTGAAGGACTCCCATTCTGCTGCTTGGACATCAACTAATGTTATCCTTGCCTGAACACAGGCCAGCATCCCGAGGAGAGCCACCAACAAGATCTTTGCCTTCATTTTGCACAACTGTTGAAATTGTACTGAGAGCGTTCTTTATATATACCCAAAAAGAACAGTGACTCAAGTTCGATAAGGCATGTAAATCACTATAACGCTACCCGCACGCCCCAAAACGATATAAATAATACCACTACCACAAACGACTCATAAGCAGCTAGTTTAAGCTACAAAAAACATTTTTAACTCAGCGGTTTCAGATAGGAAATAGTTAAATAAGAATTGTAGAACAAGATACAAGCATAATAATAACTAGTGTCCATATAGTTTTCCTGGAATTATCCGTTCTAGTATTATAAATGTTATGCCACATGTGTTAGAGCAACTAGCACATTATCGTTATGAGCACACAGGCGACCTCTGGCGGTCACTTCTGTGCAGCTCGTTGCAGGCTGTTGACATTGTCAAGGACGAAATGCGGCGCTTATGCATACATATGTTTATTTCTAGATTTTTAGTTTTTTGTCGGTTGCAGAATGACAGAAAGAGAGAGAGAGCGAGGGGAATGAAAGAGAGAGAGAGAGTCATTGTATGCAGCAGCTTAACAAAAGCGCTAAAAAAAAACTGATTCATGTAATGCTGCCATTGCCCCTTTGCTAGCACCACTAAAGTGCGGGTATAAAAGCGTGTTCTTTTTCAACTAAAATTGTTCGCATTAATTAGAAACTGCTCGTGTAAAACATGAAGTATACGCCCCGTCAACCGCCGTCTTTTCCACCCAACATACCCCTTTCCAGCCAACAAGATATTTGAGTGCAAGTCGTGTGGTAAGTTGCATAAACAAAATGCCTGCCACATTGTTTGTCTACTACGCCGTTAAATAAGGCTTAAGGCAACAACAACAACAAAAGGAACAACAAAATGTTCCATTAGCTAAACCAACAACAAATACTTTGCAAAATTATTTTGTTAAATATTTTTGCACAAATTGCTGGCTCTGTTGCAGTTCTTGCTAATTACATAATTATATTACTCCATGTTGTTGCACAGAGTTTGCTGCATGCACTTATTTTGTTGCAAATATTGTTGTTGTTGTTGTTGTTGTTGTTATTGTTTCTGCGGCAGAGTTTGGCCTTTTCTGATAGAAATATTTTTCCCATTGGCGTTTTGCACATAACTAATTAATTCCGCAGATATGCAATAAATGTTTGCAGTTGAATATGATAGTAATTAAATGTTATTTATAAACAAGAAAATAACGCATAGTTTATAATAGTTTATATAGAAATAAGTAACCCGCCAATCCCCTCGATATTATTTTTTAAATTAAATTGGAATTTATAAGAACGAAAATGGATAGTAAGTTTTAAATTATATACAAAATAATCACTTCAAAGTGTTATTTTATTTATTTAATTATTTATCTGAACTTTTCAAAATGTACAGCAAATATTTAAGAGTAATTTCATAAAAAATCAGGCTGTTTTTAATGAAGTTCTAAAAATTTGAAGTCTGTTGATTCTTGGGACTGGCGACTTTTCAAGTCAATTTTGCTTTTCGGATATAGAAAGAATGATTAAAGAGTAACTTTAGAAGACGTATTTCATAAGAAGTTTAATTGAGCTCTAACAAATTTGCTGCTAGGGAACCATTAGTTTCAATAATGTTATGGGAACCATTTTGTAGCAAACCTGTGATTGACAATTAAGGGCACATGAAAGCCCACAGGGGCTGTCCCATTGAATTCCCAACTTTCATAAACAACAGCCACAACTTTAATTGTTTCAAAGTGTTGACAAATTGTTAGCAAAGCCCTGAACTAAGAATGTGTCTGTGTAATATCCAAAAATGCACAAACTATTTTCACGTTAGTGCGTTGCAAATATGCAAAAGAAATAAAACAAATACAACAATAAAGAAGAAATCAAATACCAGTGAAATTTCATGCCATGCATTGTTGAAAAATATGAAACGAAATTGAATTACGAGTATATACAAGAGCTCAGTCAGATGCCAAGCATCCGGGCAACGAAGGATCCCTTCGTCCTTGTAGCCCCTTTACCGAATTTCGTCCTATAGAAGCAAATAATGCCTCGACAAGGACAAACGAAGCTTTCAAGCAGCATTTTATAGTCACAGCATAATCGAAATAGCAACAATGTTTGCAGCAATCATAACAACAACAATAATAAGAGCCAACAATTGGCTTTTATTAGAGTGAAATTTAATAAAGAAGTTTTCAATATGCTCTTGCAATATGTAAACAATAAACTCGGTCCAAAGTCATAGACGTTTTCATTTGGCAAACGTTTTTTTTGAGCCACCTCTACAACATGACTAAAGCCATATTAAACCAGTAGTTTTGCTACTATCGGGTGATTTTTATACCCTGTACCCATATATTGTGTAGAAGATTTTATTCTAAGCTTATAGACTAGGTGCTATGAATTACTAAATGGAGAAGTAGTTTCTTTGGCTTTAAAAAGATCTTTCAGATTTCAGTAACAGCAACAGTAAATATTATCTGGAATTTCTTGTTAATGCATTAATTAAAACAATAACTAAATAAAATGTATCTAAAGAGTGCTGTAGTTATAGGATATTTCCTAGTCGACTACTCTCGCAAGATGACATTTTCCTTGTTTTCAATTGTCGTGTTTGTTATATTGTTATTGTTGTTCAACTGCCAAAATTGCTCAATTGCAGCTTCGAATATTTGCATTGGTTCTGTCCAACAATTTTTTCATTTTGTATATACTATAAATGTTTTAAGTGTTGGCCCAACTTTGTGTCAAACGTTTCCATGACGAATTTATTGAAAATATTGGGAGGCCAAAGCTAAATGCCAAAACAATAAGCGGCATACGATCAACAGCTTGGCCTGACAACTACAACAACATAACTGGCCAAATGCCAAATGAACCATTTCGAGAGCTTAATTTGTTTTGGCCTACTTTTTGGACGGTGGTCAATTTAGAGCCATTTGTGTAAGACAAATTGTTTAGATAAACGATAAATAGGTATGCTTTGTAATACCTTTAATAATATCATAATATAACAATAAGTTTACATAGTTGCAGGTTTAATTCTGTGGTTATATCTTTAATTCTGTATTTTCAGTCATCCCTAATTTGTTTGCACTTCCCTTTAAATAAAGGCAAACACACACTTACACATGGACACCCACACATAAATAAACAACCAGAAACACACAGAGACATTTAGGCCGTTGACCAAACTAGGCCGTCAATGCAATTTATAATAATCGAAGCTTGACCCTCCGAAACCTACGGGCACATTTCGCAGGCATAAATCTATTAAGTTACTAAAAGGGAGCGAGTGAGAGAGAGAGAGTGAGTGTAAGAGAGACAGAGGGGGAGACAATGGCAATTTAAACGGGTATTTTGTAGGTCCATAATTAACCGAAAATATAGCACTGCCTGTTGTCTCTTTCCTCGGGCTGACTTTGTCGGGTCAAAGGCAACATTACATTGTAAACTAATTAAAATGCACAAATGTGCGTGTGACAGTGTATGAGTATGAATGGGAGTATGAATAGGGAAACGAGTATGTATGACAGCATAGTTGATAATTATGAGAATTGCTCACAGCTTCGCTCTGAGCTCACAGTTCTGATCTCCAACTCAAACTGGCATCGTCCGTCGTCCGTCGACCGGAACTGCGCTTCGTCTAACAGCAGCAGGTTAAACAACCACCACGTACCGTCCACATTGGCCTGGAATAAAACCAACATTATGGTACATTATCTGCTGGCAGCCAAAGGCAACAACTCCATTTAATAAAGCGACGCGAGCTCTGACGATGGTGGGCAGCTATAAACCCAACAACCAATCTCTCGGAAGCTGTCAAGCGTAGGAATATTTACATTTTCAACTAGCAACAACATCACCAGCAATATCAAAACTCAATAAAAAATTAACCAGTGACTACGATACTAATGTCAGAATAAGTCGACTAGAAGATACCCTATTTCTTTTCATATATCATATTTTCTATAGGCCAGAAAAGAACCTACAAAGTGTAGTTCCAATTCAATTGACTTTATAAATGACAAACAATTATATTTCAATGCATACATATACTTATGATACCCTTCCTTATACATATATTAAAGCGAGTACGAGGTCAGTAAGAAGTGCTGCTAACTATACAAAACTAGTTAATTTAAGTGTAAAATAGTATTTCACTAGAATAAAAAGAATCTGATGAAACGAAAAGCACCCAACACATAGCCTTTGACATATCAATTAGAGCATATGTGTACATTTAATCTTCAAAACTATAAATGAAAAAATTAGAAATTTAAGAGACTAAGAATAGATAGAACAAGTCTCCCTCCTTTTTTCATTAATTAATAACATGGCTTAAACTACATGTATTACTTTACCATTAACTTTTTAAGTTACCCTATAATAAAGATACTCGCATATTGTGGCATGCACCAAAGTGAATACCTGCAACAATTGGCGGTGTTTTGGGTTCAAAGTTATGGGTTCAGGTACAACCTTCTGGTTGGCCAATGGGCACAATAACAACAACCAACAATCCACCCTGTAAATCTACCTGTTGTTGGTGATTTGGTGTCGCTGGTGTTTTGATCTAATGAATGCATGAATGATTCCTGAGCGCACACAAAAAAACAAAAACAACCACATTAACAACAACAGTAACAATAATGACACCAGAAAACAATTGAAATAATTCTAGCATAAACTTTTAGCCAACATTTCCATCACGGGAACATTTCTTTTTTTCAGTTTTCATTTCAGCGTCAAGGAGTCCATATGGAAAATTGCAGCAGCAACAATTAAGGAAATATTTATAAATAAAAAAGTGACTTACCTATTGCGCCTTAATATGTGCTAGTAGGTAAACAATATTGAAATATGCAAATGCTTAGACTCTCCAACTGGCTAAGAGTATTCTTTTGGCTCAGCATCCACGGCTGTTGGGCCCAACAAACGCACATAAAACTGGAGCAGGGTGATCTTATTGGTGTGAGTATTGGAAACTAGACCAACTGTTGGCAGTTGAGACTTATGTTTCGATTTCAGCTTAAGATATTTCCGGATGGAGCACGCAGCGCGGTTTATGCCTTCCTGGGAATACCCTATGCCCAGCCGCCACTGGGTCCTTTACGCTTTGCGGTAAGTTAAATACGCTATGAAATAGCAAAATAAAAGTTATTAATTAGTAATGAAATTAGTTATTATACACATACTTTAAAACTTTGTTAATTCACCTTTTTTTCAGCCCGCCAAACCGCACAATGGCTGGAACCGCACACTTCAGGCAACAGCGATGCAACCAATTTGTCCACAACTCTCAAATACGATCTACGATGAAAGTGCTGATGGCAGCATTTCACGAGCAGCTCCCATTAACGAGGACTGTCTGTACCTGAACATTTGGACACCGGAGACAGGATTGCGTTATGGCAAACTGCCAATATTGGTCATAATTAGCGGTGAGGATTTCTCCTATGACTGGCCACGGAATCGCATCAACGGACTGGACTTTGCCGCTGCTGAGGGCATTGTTGTGGTCAGCGTTCAGTATCGCAATAATATCTATGGCTGGCTTGGACTGGGCCACGATCATCGACAGCTGCCGGGAAACTATGGACTCAGTGATATTCAACAGGCGTTACGTTGGGTCCAAGGCAACGCAATCAGTTTTGGTGGCAATCCGGATCAGTTGACGCTGCTTGGTCATGGAAGCGGAGCACTTCTGGCATTAGCTAGCGCCCTTCAAGCTAAAAAAGAGCCGACATTCTATAAGCAGCTGATACTCATGTCACCTGGTCCTGTGCTCTATGCCTTGGGAGATGGCCATGGGCAACGCATTGTGTCAACGGGACGTATACTCGTACAGAAGCTGGGCTGTCAGTTTGAAGAGGCACAACATCGTCAGCTGTTGAGCTGCCTGCGCCGCAAGAGCACCGAGGATTTGCTGAAGGCCTATGAAAGTGTCTATAATCATGGTAATGCCAGCATGCAGCTGGGCGTTCAATTGCCTGGTCACGTTAGCCTGGAGCAACTTCTGGTTAATGTCTCGCTGCCACCATTACTGCTGGGAATTGGCTCAAATGAAGGTGCCTTTTGGCAGGACTATTGGCTTGACGTGGCTCGCGAAGGTGACGACGCCCTGCATAGCTATATCAATCACACACTGCTGCCAAATGTGCTACGCTCCATGCAGCTGGAGGATAACGCAAGCGAGGTTCAATTGGCGGCTATACGTTGGCGCTACTTTAACGAGGATTCATCAATCAGTCAGCTGCTATGGGGCATGCAACGTCTGTTGTCCGAATCACAGTATGAGACACCTTTTCTTCGCCTGCTGCAATTGGTCAACGCCAGCAGCAGCATCAGTTACGCCTACGTATTTGATCAGTCACATGCCCATGCCATGGACATGCGTGGCAGGCAGAATTTATTTGGAGGCGCCTCGCATAGTGCGGATTTGCCACTGCTACTGGGTCCCAGTTTATTTCAACAGATTGCCAGGCGTCGCTTCAACTCTGAGGAGGAACAGATGTGCCGCAAGCTAAGAGGTTCCTTTGCGAATTTTATAAAGGGAGGCAATCCCACGCCAGGACGCATTTATGATGCCTGGTTGCCGTACACACCGCAGCGTCCCTTCATGTATAGTCTGGGGGAGATTGCCAAGAGCATGGATGTACCAGCAGGAGTAGATGAAGCGCTTGTTGAACAGCTCCTTAATGGTAAACAGCAGACGGAGATTGGCACAGATCGCAGTTTATCCAGAACTAATCGTCATGATAGCTATCGTCAGAACAATTCCAATTCATATGTGGCCAACAATCAACTGGACTCTGGTTATGGCAATCACTTGCGGCGTGTTTATGGCTTCTGGCAGGTTCTATTGCCCTCGGCTCAGGATCCAGAGTCACGTGAGGGCAATGGAGGTGCCTTGGGGCAGAGGGTACGTCTGATGGAGGCCAATGCGGATGCAGCACGCTATCGTCAGGGCTTCTATGCAATGCTTGGCCTTGTCTGCCTTCTCCTCACATGCTTGGGCCTGTGTGTCTATCTATTGCGTCGTGATCTGCCTCTTAGACACAGCTCGTCAAGGGAGCCGTCGTACAGCTTATGACACAAGTGGTTTCGTTGGACGACCATCTTTGGAGGCAGCGCCAAGCTTGGCGCCGACACTGGCATCTCCAATGTCGAGTCCTGGCGCAAAGGTGGTCGAACAGCGAAACGTGAACGTGAACGAGATCGGGATCGAGAGCCAGCTCCAGTTAACCAACGTGTGCGACGTCCAAGACAACTGCAGCCGTACGATGAGCAGCAAATGGGCATCAAGGCTCCAAACGTTGCCCGAGGAACCGGAATTGGAGCTGGAGCAAGAAGAGATGGCTGCGGTGATGGAGCTACAACAACTGGAGATGAGACAACTGTTACGGAACTCCTGGACAATGCACGCAACAAATACGAACAGAATATGGCTTTTAAGAACTGGCAATACCAGTTGACTTGTGATAAGTTTTAAGCGTAACCAAAGTTATTACCTTTCTTATATGTACGTTTTTTTATTGTTTAATTATTAAAGACAATAAATATTTTACCTTATCAGATTCAGAAAATTCCATTTAACGCGCGCAATTCGTAATGCAAAACGACTCTAAGTCTATCGATAGCGATAGCACGTATCCGAGCTAGCTTATTATCGATAGATAGTGAAACTACACATTTATCGATAGGTTCGCAGTTCCCTTTGAAAACACGTGCTGCTATTTGTTGCTTCTCTGTAGTAACTTATTTTCGACGAAATTAAAGGATAAACTGAATAAAAATGGGCTCGCGAAAACCCCTAGATGTCCACAGGATACCCTCGGACTTGGAGTTTGCCGTGTTTACCGCCGAACAGATACGAAAACTGAGTGTTGTGAAAGTAAGCACTGGCCTTACATTCGATACACTGGGTCATCCAGTTACAGGTGGCCTATATGACATACGCCTGGGCTCCTACGGACGTTGCATGGATCCTTGTGGCACATGCTTAAAAATGCAAGATTGTCCAGGTCATATGGGCCACATTGAACTCAGCTCTTTGGTGTACAATCCGTTCTTTATCAAGCTGGTGCAGCGGGTACTGTGTATTTTTTGTCTACACTGCTTTAAGCTACAAATAAAGGGTAAGTGATGATGAAGTAATTATATTGTTTCTTATTTAATCAATGGTAATCCACAGATCACGAGAGTGAAATAATAATGTTGCAATTGCGTTTGATTGACGCTGGTTACATTATTGAGGCGCAAGAGCTGGAGCTCTTTAAGTCAGAGATTGCTTGTCAGAATACGGAGGAGTTGGTCAAGCTGGATAACGGCGATGCTGTACACCCTCGCATTGCTGCTGTCCGCGAACTGCTAGCCAAGAATATAAGCAATGTCTGCAATGTGACCAAAACAAGCTGCTCCCTCCGCACAGCAATTACACATGCGGCCTTGCAGCGCGGATCCAGCAAGAAGTGTCGTCACTGCAACAAGTCCATGCGCTTTGTGCGCTATTTGCATCGTCGCCTAGTTTATTATGTGACCATTGCGGACATGAAAGAGCGGTGAGCGAATTTCAACTAATCTCCACTACTTTAGATATATTAGAAACTTATAATTCTTTCTTTCAGACTGGGCAATGTGGCGGAGAGCGGAGGCCAGCACAAGGTGATATTTGCAGACGAGTGTAGACGCTATTTGCGAAAGATCTATGAGAATTATCCAGACCTTCTAAAGCTTTTGCTGCCTGTGTTGAGCCTAAGCAGCGATGCTAGCAGCAGCAGCGACACATTACCAGTGGATATGTTCTTTATGGACTCGATACCAGTGACACCACCGCGTGCACGTCCAATGAATGTCATCAATGATATGATGAAGGGCAATCCGCAGACTGACATCTATGTGAACATCATTGAGAATAACCATGTGTTAAATGTGGTGCTCAAGTTTATGAAGGGACAACACGAAAAACTAAGCGATCACGCGAAAACAGCCTATCAAAATACGCGTGGTGCCAACAGCCACGAAAAGCTTTACAATGCCTGGTTATCCCTTCAGAGTTCCGTGGATGTGCTGCTAGATGTGAACATGTCACGAGACATCAAGTCCGCCGAGGGTCTTAAGCAGGTGCTCGAAAAGAAGGATGGTCTTATACGCAAGCATATGATGGGCAAACGTGTGAATTACGCAGCGCGTACTGTCATCACACCCGATCCCAATATCAATGTTGATGAAATTGGTATACCCGACATATTTGCTCGGAAACTATCATATCCTGTGCCCGTGACTCCATGGAATGTCATCGAGTTGCGCAAAATGGTTATGAATGGGCCGGACATACATCCAGGTGCAAATTACATACAGGACAGCAAAGGCTTTACAACCTACATACCAGCTGATAATGCAGCCAAGCGAGCTAGCTTGGCCAAGTTGTTGTTATCCAATCCCAAGAATGGTGTCAAAATTGTACATCGTCATGTCCTTAATGGAGATGTGTTGCTTCTCAACCGACAGCCTTCGCTGCATAAACCTTCCATAATGGCACACAAGGCACGTATTCTACACGGCGAGAAAACCTTTCGTCTGCACTACTCCAACTGCAAGGCATACAACGCTGATTTCGATGGTGACGAAATGAATGCACACTATCCCCAAAGCGAAGTCGCCCGTTCCGAAGCCTACAATTTGGTGAATGTAGCCAGCAATTATCTGGTGCCAAAAGATGGTACACCTCTGGGTGGCCTTATCCAAGATCATGTCATTTCAGGCGTAAAGCTGTCTATACGCGGTCGCTTCTTCAATCGCGAGGATTATCAACAGCTTGTTTATCAAGGACTGTCGCATCTCCAAGGCGATATAAAGCTGCTGCCACCGACAATAATAAAACCCGCCACTTTGTGGTCTGGAAAGCAAGTGTTGTCCACCATAATCATCAATTTGATACCAGAGGGCTATGAGTGCATCAATTTAGATTCATTTGCCAAAATTGGTGGCAAGGTAAGCGATGATGATCATGCATTCTAATTGTTTTTCATATGCCCGTAATTTATTACAGAATTGGAACGTGACTCGACCACGGACACCGCTATGTGGCTCTACGCCATTGGAACAGGAAATGAGCGAGAGCCAGGTACAAATAAGGAAAGGTGAGCTTCTGGTGGGTGTGCTGGACAAGCAACAGTATGGCGCCACCACTTTTGGCCTTATCCACTGTATGTACGAGTTGTACGGTGGTGATGTGTCCACTCGCCTGCTTACGGCTTTTACCAAAGTGTTCACCTTCTTCCTGCAACTGGAGGGATTCACATTGGGCGTGAAAGATATTTTAGTTAGTGGTGAGGCGGATCGTAAACGTCGTAACATCATAAACGAATGTCGAGATGTTGGAAACAGCGCTGTCGCCGCTGCCCTCGAGCTGGACGATGTGCCGCCCCACGATGAGTTGACGGAGCAAATGGAGGCTGCTTATGTCAAGGATACCAAGTTTCGAGTGCTCCTCGATCGGAAATACAAATCGCTGCTGGACGGATACACAAATGACATTAACAAGTAGGTTAAATGATTTACGAAAGAGTGTTATATTTAATAACGTTATGCTTTCTTTACAGAACATGTCTCCCTGGTGGGTTGATCACCAAATTCCCATCGAATAACCTGCAGCTAATGGTACTCTCTGGTGCCAAAGGCTCTATGGTCAACACCATGCAAATCTCTTGCCTGTTGGGACAAATTGAACTGGAAGGCAAACGTCCTCCGCTGATGATATCTGGCAAGTCTCTGCCCAGTTTCACATCTTTTGAGACATCACCTAAGTCTGGAGGTTTCATCGATGGACGTTTCATGACTGGCATACAACCCCAGGACTTTTTCTTTCATTGCATGGCGGGTCGTGAAGTAAGCTTATAAATTGCCTATAGAAGGTTGAAGATTAACTCCTATTTCCATCTATATTATGATAGGGTCTCATTGATACTGCTGTTAAGACATCTCGATCTGGTTATCTACAACGTTGTCTCATCAAGCATTTGGAAGGATTAAGTGTGCATTATGATTTGACCGTACGTGATAGTGACAACAGCGTGGTCCAGTTCCTATATGGTGAAGATGGTATGGACATTCTTAAATCCAAGTTCTTTAATGGAAAATTCTGTGCTGATTTCCTCGCACAAAATGCAAAGGCCGTCTTACGGCCTAGCCAGCTTCAACTGATGAAAGATGAGGGGGACCTTGCTAAGGTACAACGCCATGAGAAACACATACGTAGCTGGCAAAAGAAACGTCCAGCCAAATTGCGTGCTGCATTCACGCACTTCTCGGAGGAACTTCGCAACGAGGTAGAAGTGCAGCGTCCAAATGAAATTAATGCCAAAACTGGACGCCGACGATTCGATGAAGGTCTTTTGAAGCTGTGGAAGAAGGCAGATGCCGATGACAAGGCCCTATACCGCAAAAAGTACGCCCGCTGTCCCGATCCAAGCGTGGCCGTCTACAAACAAGATATTTACTACGGCTCAGTCTCTGAGCGCACACGGCAATTAATTGAAGATTATTCGCGCAAGCAACCAGCACAGAAGCATGTCATATCGGATATAATGCATATGAAAAGCATCAAAGCTCTGGCATCGCCAGGCGAACCAGTTGGTCTTATTGCCGCTCAGTCGATTGGAGAACCGTCCACTCAGATGACATTGAACACCTTCCATTTTGCGGGTCGTGGTGAAATGAACGTTACCCTGGGTATTCCACGTCTACGAGAAATACTCATGTTGGCCTCTTCCAACATAAAGACTCCATCGATGGACATACCTATCAAGCCTGGTCAACAGCACAATGCGGAGAAGTTGCGCATTTCTCTGAACTGTGTAACCCTTGCCAGTCTCTTGGAATGTGAGTTTTACTGAAACCAAACTTGTTTGATATAATTGCTGATCTCTCTTTATATAGCTGTCAACATCAGTACGAGCTTGACATTGGAGCCTGAACGCGCATACATCTATGATTTGCACTTTAACTTTCTGCCGCGCGAGGTCTATAAGGAAGACTATGGTGTGCGCCCCAAGAGAATTATCAAATATATGCATCAGACATATTTCAAGCAACTTATACGCGCCATACTAAAAGTATCCAATGCCAAGAAGACATCCAAAATGTAAGTGAAAAACTGATATTGTCGAAACGCAAACCTTAACTTATTTAAATTTATAGCATTGTGGTTGACGAGAAAAAGGAGGGCGGCAACAAGCAAGATGAGGAAAACGATCAAGATTTGGATGCGGCTGATGATGTAGGTGCTTCAAAGGCGGTAGACATTGACGACGACTCTTCAGACGAGGGCGTAAGTAAAAATAATTGAGCTATCAATTGAAAATTATAATTAAAATGCTGCTTTAATAGGGTGACGACGACGCGACTGGCATTAAGTTAAAGCAACGCAAAACCGATGAAAACGATTATGACGACCCAGATGATGCCGAGGAACTTATAGATGCCAATGGTTAGTAATATCAAACAGTTAAAATTACAGAAAAATTAAGTATTTATCTTATAGATGATGAGGAGGAAGCCGTAGATGAGGACGGAGATGCCAATGAACTGGCAAATGATGAGAATGGCGAAGTAGATGACAAATCGGTGGAAAAGTTACTTAGCAACCAAATGGTTCAAGATTACACCTATGACAAGGAAAGTTATCTTTGGTGCAGAGTTAAATTAAACATGAGCGTGCGCTACCAGAAGCCAGATCTTACATCTATCATTCGTGAACTGGCTGCCAAGAGCATTGTGCATCAAGTGCCACATATTAAACGGGCAATCATCTACAAGGGCAACGATGATGAACAGCTACTGAAAACAGATGGCATTAACATTGGTGAAATGTTCCAGCACAACAAGATCTTGGATCTAAATCGTCTGTACTCGAACGATATACACGCAATAGCTCGGACCTATGGAATTGAAGCTGCCACTCAAGTCATTGTTAAGGAAGTGAGCAATGTGTTTAAGGTTTATGGCATTACTGTGGATCGGCGACATTTGTCATTAATTGCCGACTACATGACCTTTGATGGCACCTTCCAACCTCTCTCACGCAAGGGCATGGAGCATTCCTCGTCCCCGTTGCAGCAAATGTCCTTTGAATCCAGTTTGCAGTTTTTGCGCAACGCAGCTGGTTTTGGACGTCCCGATGAACTAAATTCACCATCAAGTCGCCTTATGGTTGGCCTGCCTGTGCGTAACGGCACTGGAGCTTTTGAATTGTTGACGAAAATGTGTTAATTGCATATTGCTAAGTTTTTTAAATAAAATATTGGCGCTTTAAGACCAAAAAGTATCAATAAAATCGATACTATTATTTGCGATAAACTATTTATCGATAAGCAACTAATTCATTGGTATGCTCATGTTTGCCATCTCTAGCTATCAGCTGTTGGACATTAAAGAAATTTGTTAAAAGTTGCCTTAGATAAAAAGTGAACAGAATGTTGACATCAATGGTAAAAGAACACCATGCAAAGCAATCCAAGCGTAAACAGGAACAAGAAGTGCGTCGTAAGGAAGCTATTGAAACCTCTAACGAACTAACCCAGTCCCTGGTGGATCACCTGAACGTGGGGTAAATAGCAGTTGAAGTAAATGGTGTACATAATAAAAAGAAGAACCCCTTTAGTGTGGCACAAGCATACTTGAATCAGAAGCGCTTGGATGCAGAGGCCAAACAACTACACGTGGGAGCCACCAACTTTGCGAAGCAAACCCACCAATGGCTACAATTAATTGACAACTTTAGTAGCGCACTGAAGGAACTTGGCGATGTGGAAAACTGGGCTCGTAGTATCGAAGGGGACATGCAAGTAGTACAACAGAGTCTGGAGCTTGCCTACAAAGCATCCCGAGCAGCGCAGGCTACAGCAGGTACAGCATCAACGTCCGGTGAAGCCCCAACATCTTCATCAACAGCTGCCGGTGTCAATCCCAAATAGAAACATTGCATTTATTCAAGTACCATATTAGCTAATAACTTAATTAGATGTAAAAAGAAATAAAGAATTGTAGCATTATTTGTATGTCAGAAATGCAGTTTCTCTGTAATTATATTAATATTACACTGTTTGTTGTGATAAACCACATATACATAAATATTACACGCTTAGTCCATTCAAGATGTTAATTTGTTTATACTAAAATGTACAACTGGATTAGTTTTGTTAGTTTATTGTTATCGATTACGCCGTTTCTTTTAAAATACATATCACAAAGTGCATTACGTGTCTCAAAGGAATAATGACACACGTAATCCACACAGATGCTTTGTTGGTGGTTAAACTACATTTACAAAACGTACGAGGATGCAACATAAACGACAATAGTCAACTATCAACTAAATATTATGATTAAAGGTGGTGAAAATGATGTAATGGGTATTCTACTGGCGCAGCCAAAAGGATCAATCCAAGGATTATTAAACAACTTAATATTTCAATCTATACCCTCGTTCGCTGGGAGTTAACACACCAGCCACCTAATAGCGTGATGAAATGCGAGCTGAAGAGTTCAAAAATTATAAATCAAAATACTTTGTGAACTCCATTGAAACACTTACGCTTGCGTGGAGAGCGCGGACGGGAATAACTACGACTGCGACTGCGAGTGCGACTACGTTCATTGCGATTACTACTGCGATATTTACGTCGATCATATGGCGATAATGATGATGAGTTGTCCCGTCGACGACGACGCGAACGTGAATCAGTTCGACCTTTATTTTCGCGGTCATGAGATCGCTTTCCTGAAGAACTGAAAAACATACGTTTAAATATACAATTTCTAATACAATAACTAAACAATTAATACTCACCGTGTTGGACGACCCATGTACACACCAGGAGTGGGCGTGTGAGCCCGTTGAGTTATAGAATAATCCACGCGAATGCGACGACCATCAACCTCCATACCTGTGCAGGCATCCTTGGCTACACGTGCATCGCTGAGATTCTCAAAATAAATGAAGCAAAAGCCGCGAGAGCGAAAGGTCTGGAAGGATAATCATTATATTAGTTAATAGCTCACTGCAAATGATCGATTTGTGTATGTTGCAGCAAGCCTTTAGTGCATCGCTAGTAACTTGCATAGCAAACACTCAATATTGCTGCATTTAAATATGCTATAGCCAAAAGCCACAAACGCAACTAGCAACAAACTGAAGATCAAGTTACCTATGGGCAAATCTATGGCGGATTGTTGAGCTTAATATTAACTAATATTATTGATCTGTTTGGGCTTTCTGGCCTTTGGGTTTTTCCCAATCCTTGTAACAAATGTTCGATCATTTAATCTTTAGTTCTTAAATTCAATTTATGTATATTTTATTCTAAAATATAACTAAAATAGAGTGGAATTTTGTACTTACATGGGCATCGACGACCATTTGGATGCGTTCAATGGGACCGAACTTGTTGAACAGCTCACGAACTTTTTGTTGTGTGGTATTAGTGTTCAAGCCAAAGACTCCAACGCAGCGACTGGCCTGCGGATGATCCTGTAAGATGTATGAGGTAAATTTATTTGAAATTAGGTATTGTAATTCATAGTTTAATATTATTGTCGTTACATACGCGTACTTGGCGCATGCGTTTGCGTTCTAGAGACTTGTGACGTGAATAATGACGATCCTCCGACGACTCTGAACCTGAACGGGAACGTCGACGATATTGAGAGCTAGATTTAGACTTGTAATCGTGATAACGGCCTTCATAGATCTCTACGTCCGACCTTGAATGGGAATAGGTAAGATTTCAGTTTGCTGGTTTTGCATCTTGATTATGTGTTTCGGTTTTTTGTGTTTCTTGATAAATTTTATTGAACTGATATAAAAAAATAAGTTTGCTTTAAGAACGTATTTTAACAGGATTCAAAAAACCAATAAGCTTGCAATTCTGCACGGGGAAAAATAATACAAAATATAAAATTCACTTTTTTCTTACATTTTTGCTGGATTATTATTTTTGAGAAAACCGAAGGAATAGAACTTGCTCGCTTGAAAATTTAAGCCAAATGATAGATTGTTAATGACATGTCATCTAAGTCGAAAATATATTTGGCCTGCTTAGACGTCTATTTGACTTTTACTCGATAGCTTGATTCCACACACTCGATATATACTCACCGGCCGCTTTGACGGGAACGAATACCGAGGACGAATTCGAAGAGACCGGAGCGGTAGAACTGCAAGAGCTCAAATATGTTTAATGACTAAACGTACTGTCATATTAACTCTATGTATACCCGTTACTACATTTACATATGTTTATCAATGCGCTGTAAATGTAAATAATCCTTTGGCCGCGTGTTGGAAGTCCCTGTGGACTACATTGTATGCAAGTACACAAGAGCGAGAAACTGTGTTAGTTACACCTGAAATTGTATTCTTTTTGCTGCTGCTTCGAGGTATACGCACCATGCTATACAGAGCAATCACTGCAAGCTATTAGATTTCTTTTATTATTTATTTTAATTTTTATGCTCAAACACGTCAAAAATAAATCATGCAAAACTATTTAGAGATGAAAACTAATCGATATCGGTGTTGTGTGGTTGCACTAACTATCGATTGTTCTCGTTTGTTATCCGATTTCAACAAACGGGTAATTTTAAATATGTAAAGTCTACACCAAGTCAATATTTATTATATATCACAAGCGCTGAATATGTATATAATAAATAATAATTAAATATTTTTGTATCAGTACAGTAGTGCTATTTTAATGGAAAGTTCTTGATGATGACGGAAAGTTGACATATTTCCGTGAACGCTCTCGAGTGCGATCCGGCGAGACACTTTTACGAATCCTAAATTATACATATAATTGAAAAACCAAAAAAATTTTAATTATTTTGGGATGCAAACCGCGAAAGACGTCCCATGTACACCCCAGGAGTGGGTGCGTAGGCGCGCTGGGGACTGGCATAATCAACACGTATACAACGACCATCCACCTCTAAGCCGGTGCAAGTGTCCTTGGCAATGCAAGCATCGCAGAGATTGTTAAAGTAAATGAAACAAAATCCCCGCGAGATGTGCGTCTGCAGTGTAAAATGTACGTTAAAGATAGATCAAATTATTAAAAAGTTTTTTGAATTTACTAACATGAGTGAAGTTAACCATTTTGATACGTTCGATGGGTCCGAACTTACTAAAAGTCTTGTACAATGTATCCTCCGTGGTTTTCGGATTCATGCCAAATACTCCTATACAGCGACTTGGTTGATAACTCTGCAACAGCTTACTGACCTCACTTACGCGTGGTATGATCTTCAAGTCCCTTGACATTCGATTTCTATATCGACGAACGGGCGAGTTGGATCGCATATGTCGGCGATGTTGAGGATTGAACTTGGAGCTATACTTGTAGCCCCTTCCATAGGTCGCAATGTCCGACCTACAGTATAAATATAGATAATATTAAGTGGTTTAAAATGTTCTAATTTATATTTCACTTTTGCTTACATTTTTCGATTTTTTTTATGACTTCTTACAACAAACAGAGAAGACTGTTTTTGCTTCACATCAAAATTAAGTATGAAATTCCTGTTGAAAGTTCAAAGCCAACTAATGTATATTTGACTAAATACGATTTCTTTAGTTTATATTTTATTCAAAATTATTGGATACAATTTAGAATAAATAATTGTTTCCTTATTTTATAGATATCGTTTTCTTTCGCCTTAGCAGTTTATGCTTGACAAACCGTTACCATACAGTAAATAATCTATTATATTATTATATTTGTAGTAAATTCAACTGTAAAAAAGGGTGGTGTTTTTAACATTTACTAGTATAACTAATTTATACAAGTTTTAAGAAGTCCGTTGTGTACTAAGTTTAGATTTGAGGTATAGCTCTTATCTTCTTATCTTTGATGTGCTTATCAATAATAAAAGCATGTAGGAATTAAGAATTTATGTTACAGTTTATTTGAATCACAGAGCTTTACGTGTTATACATTTAAGTTAACTTCTATTTACAGTATCTACTGTAGTCATTATGTTTCATACATATATAATTATAAAGCATTTTCCGTTCCTCGAAATACAAGTCATTTATGGCTTTTGCCATACGCTCATCGGTATAATGACTTTTTGGTGGCGCCTCCAGCAGGTTGCCTTTTACATACCATCTTAATCCAGCAAAATGTTTTTTAACTCTGGTACGCATCGAAACTCCACAAAAAATAGGCTTCCTAAATAATTCACATAAATTCTTTTTGCCATATTTTTGGAATATGCGGTCCACAGTTTGGTCAATTTCTGGCTGTTTGCAATAATAAATGTACCACAACTTTCGCTCAGGTGCATTTACGTCGGTGAGACCTAATACTCCAAAATACTCAATAATGGATTGATCACATTCAGTTTTTACGTCAGTTTGTTTAACGTAGAATATTTTATGCAAATGGTGTTCAAATTCTGCATCAAAATCTGTATTAGCTGCAAGAATATAGTTTATTTAACTTAATTCATCCACATTTTGCTTAACTCACCTGCTGCCGCCATTATTTCTCTATGCTATTTTATTATTATTATATATAAAAAGCTTCTCGTCCGGACAACAAATTATACTAAGTTAAAAGTAAGTTAGCTCTAACTTAAATACCGACCAAAATTTATTTCAACAATATGAAATGCGTAAAAGCTTATTTGTTTTGGTTTTCATTTCACAATATGCCCACACAAAAGCTCGGTTATCGAGTACTATATCGATAATATCACACATTCTTATCGTAAACACAAAAGAGCTGCCAGACTACACATTGGATAGTCTGCAAACAGACTGGCATCATTAAATTTAACAGCTGTTCACTACTCTGCTGCTTGGAAAAGTTGTTGAATAACCAGCGTATTTTAAACAAGGAAAACAATGCAAAGTTGTGTTAAACTTTTGCCACTGGCACTCAAGTGCCAACAGCGCACCATCAGCACAACAGCGCAAATGGCTGGAAAGCGTAACTTTCGTAAATTCAACGTCTACGGCAAACGCGGCACACGTGTGGTAAAGGAAGCTCAGCGAACTCAAGCAAATCCCCCAGTGCCCATTGATAAGAGAGGTGTGCGGGACACTGGCATCATAGTTAATGGCCAATTTGTAGAGATCCCAGAGAAGATACCCGATATCATCGTTCCAGATTTAACCGGCTGTAAATTAAAGCCATATGTGTCTTACAAGGCGCCTGAAGTTGTACAATCCGAGTTTACCAGTCTAGATCTTTTCAATGCCGTCTATTCACAGAAGATTATAGAGGATTTCAAAGCTGGCAAACTACAGGCCGATGGTAGCTCAACGGAACCCTCTTCTAACGAACAACTAACGTCTCAGGAAGCATTGATACGAGCCCGCAAGACGGGGAGTGATATTTTTTAGAAATGCAGATTTATGATTATGCTTTTAAGGTTTATTGTTTGCAAATATATAGAAAGCTGTCTGCCGATGCTAAATGTACTTTCGCCGATAATTGTAAAGTTTGCGTATCCACTTTTCTGATTTCAGCTCGGAATCGCCCAAGAACTGCAAAAGGGGCAAACAATAGTTAAAAAATAAAATACCAAAATAAAACATTTTAATGTAACTCACATTAGGATGAAATATTTCATCTTCCTTTGGGGGTTGGGCTTCAACAGGCTTGGGTATGGTGACCGTTTCCTTATTCAAATCAATGATTACTTTTTCTGTCTCTGGAGCTTCTCGATCCCGAGTGCTAAAGAATGTAGAAGGCTTAAATGCATCCTCATCAATAGTTTCTAAGGCCTTTTGCACTTTGGTATCCAGCAAATCTATGGGTTTAATAGACGATGCTGACACAGTTGATGTGGATGCTGCGGTCTGTCGGGATGTGGTTTCCGAGCTGGGAGCTCTCGTCGTGCGCTGGGATTCGGATCTAGATTTTGATTTTCGAGAATCGTAATCTCGACTTTTACTTTGCCGGCTTCTTGAGCTGCTGCGTGAACTATGCGAACTTCGCGATGAACTTCGGCTGCTACTGCGGCTGTGTCGATATTTTTTTGATTTCTTCGACTTTTTCTTTTTTGATTTGGATCTATTTCTGCTGCTGCGCGAGGGAGATTTTGATTTGGACCGGTAGCGTTCACGCTCACGTTCCCTTTCTCTATCTCTATCTCTGTCCCGGTTTCGATCCCGCTCCCGATCTCTTTCGCGGTCTCTATCACGCTCTCTGTCCCGTCTGTCGCGCATTATTTCTTATACAAACATGGAATTGTTATATTTTTATTATTTATTGTTTTCCGACAGCCGCCACTTCAGTTAAGTGAAAACGATTTGGACTTTTTACGGACAAATCTGTCCTGTTTTTAAGAGCCAAAAAAGATTTTTACACTACAAAATCTGTCCTTTTTTAACTGTCAAATATATGACACCCTTGGCGCTAGTAAGCAAAAGATGCCGCCACCATTAGCTCACTATTATCGATACATTTATCGATAGTGGAAAAACTTCTAACGACCTGGCAGCGCTGAAATTGCCGTTTTAAATTTGAAAGAGATACTAATTTTTTATTAAACGAAAGATCCGTACCAAACAAAATCTTATCAACCGACGACCACCTGTGCTTTTAGGCAAATCATTGTCAGGAGGTTTTTCCTACAAATCTATCAATTTTGATCGCAATAAATCAGATGTCTTTATCTCCTTTCACTTATCAAAAGTTTTGATTGAAGCTTACGAATTATATATTGGTCGATAAACTACCATGTGGGGTATATAAAGGACTGGTAATTTCATAAGTTCGCAATTTAATTGTAGTGCTCAAAGAAGTGTTATTTAAAATGTGGCTCCTTCGATTTCTAGTAGCTCAACTATTTTTGGCTTATTTAGCCATGGCTTTGCCGTCCGATGTTAGCCGAAGTAGTTCAACGACAACGGTAATAATTAAGAAAATCCATTAGTACATTTATTTATTTCTATTATAAATTCAAATTTAGGTGACTATTGTTAAAAAGTTCGGTTATCCCATTGAGGAACATACAGTGCAAACTTCAGATGGATACATTCTAACCATGCATCGCATTCCGTATTCCAAACACACTGGTAATGATGGCAAGCGTCCTGTCGTATTCCTTATGCACGGATTGCTCTGCTCGTCATCAGATTGGGTTTTAAGCGGCCCAGACAATGGTTTGGCCTTTATTATGTCCGATGCTGGCTACGATGTTTGGATGGGCAATGCCCGCGGCAATACTTACTCCAGGAAACATGCCACCAAGTCACCGACGTTCCAGCCATTCTGGAATTTTGAATGGCATGACATTGGTATCTATGACTTACCAGCGATGATGGATTACGTTTTATACAAAACGGGCCAGCCTAATTTGCAGTATGTGGGACATTCTCAGGGCACGACTTCATTCTTCGTGCTCAATGGAATGATTAAAAGATTTAGAACTCGTATTCGTTCAGCTCATTTGTTGGCTCCGGTCGCCTGGATGGGACACATGGAGAGTCCGCTGGCCAAGGTTGCAGGTCCACTTTTCGGGCAGTCAAACGCTTTGATCGAGCTATTTGGAAGCGCAGAATTCATGCCAAGCTCAAGGGCAATGGAGTTAATGGGCTCAGTGTTATGCAAAGATCAGTCATTCTCACAAGTAATGTGCACAAACGTACTTTTCCTGATGGGAGGCTGGGATTCTCCATATTTGAACACAACATTGATTCCCGAAATTATGGCTACAACTCCAGCCGGCTGTTC
Source organism: Drosophila neotestacea (assembly GCA_035044365.1). Taxonomy (NCBI): domain Eukaryota; kingdom Metazoa; phylum Arthropoda; class Insecta; order Diptera; family Drosophilidae; genus Drosophila; species Drosophila neotestacea. The sequence goes on from JAWNMD010000155.1 coordinate 121,622, forward strand.
AATCAATCAAATGTTCCACTATCTGCAAGAATATAACTCCGGAGATTTCCGCCAATTCGATTATGGAGCGTTGAGAAACAAAAATGAATATGGAAGCAAGACTCCTCCAGACTACGACGTGGAGGGAATAGACGTTCCGGTTTATTTATACTACAGCGATAATGACTATTTTGCCAGTCTGGTTGATGTCGATAAACTTCGGTACACCATGAACCCTGCTTCCCTTAAACGCGCATATCGTTTGCCTGAAAAGAAGTGGAACCATTTGGACTTCCTGTGGGGGTTGAACATCAAGGAAATACTTTATGATACAGTTCTTAATGACATCGCGAATGCCTAATTTCCAAAAATAAAGAAATCACACTGTTGTGATAAATGTGGCTCCTAATCGGCGTATAATTTACACTCCTAGAATGTGTTTCCGTACTATATTTATACTTAACATTCATTTATAGCTATACATGGAAAAAGACTATTGCTATTTGAGTTTACTAAATGATCATAAATAAGATGTTATGTGTACTTAATTGATAACATTGACAGACATTTATTTATTGAGGGACACGTTGAAAGCTTGCTTGGGGTCACTTTTATCTCAATTTGCAATGTGACAGTTTTATAATTATTAGTTATCATTAGGGACCGTAACTGTTATAGCTGTCCACTGCACACTTGGCCGGATTGCCGAATAAGTGGCATAATGTCGAAAATTGCATACATATATCGAGCTGAAACTTGGCATATTTATTGAATATACCACTCTAAATATTTAGCCAATTTTTTGAGTCAGCTTGAACACGCCTACCCCGACTGCCCATATAAGACAACATGACGTATACGTTTTATAAAGAAGAAAAATGGCAAAATGGTCTTAGAGGGCCGGACTCAGATACACATTTGCAATTTTAATAATTAAATAGACATTATAGGTCGCTGCGCCTTCGAATGTACATCTACGATTAACAAGAGCTCAGTAACATTTCAAGAAATACACCTATGGAAATGTCAAACTAAAGATATAAAAAAGAAAAACTTTTTTTATATGATATTAAAAAAAATAATAAAAATTGGCAAAAGGGACGACGAGGGTCGGACTCGAACCGCTGCCTTCGTATGCCTAACAGCACACGGCTCAATACTGCACCACTACGCCATCGACTTTGTGTATTTGTTGATAGAAGTTCTCTGAAAACACTCTAAAAACTGGTCTTAGAGGGCCGGACTCAGATACACATTTGCAATTTTAATAATTAAATAGACATTATAGGTCGCTGCGCCTTCGAATGTACATCTACGATTAACAAGAGCTCAGTAACATTTCAAGAAATACACCTATGGAAATGTCAAACTAAAGATATAAAAAAGAAAAACTTTTTTTATATGATATTAAAAAAAATAATAAAAATTGGCAAAAGGGACGACGAGGGTCGGACTCGAACCGCTGCCTTCGTATGCCTAACAGCACACGGCTCAATACTGCACCACTACGCCATCGACTTTGTGTATTTGTTGATAGAAGTTCTCTGAAAACACTCTAAAAACTGGTCTTAGAGGGCCGGACTCAGATACACATTTGCAATTTTAATAATTAAATAGACATTATAGGTCGCTGCGCCTTCGAATGTACATCTACGATTAACAAGAGCTCAGTAACATTTCAAGAAATACACCTATGGAAATGTCAAACTAAAGATATAAAAAAGAAAAACTTTTTTTATATGATATTAAAAAAAATAATAAAAATTGGCAAAAGGGACGACGAGGGTCGGACTCGAACCGCTGCCTTCGTATGCCTAACAGCACACGGCTCAATACTGCACCACTACGCCATCGACTTTGTGTATTTGTTGATAGAAGTTCTCTGAAAACACTCTAAAAACTGGTCTTAGAGGGCCGGACTCAGATACACATTTGCAATTTTAATAATTAAATAGACATTATAGGTCGCTGCGCCTTCGAATGTACATCTACGATTAACAAGAGCTCAGTAACATTTCAAGAAATACACCTATGGAAATGTCAAACTAAAGATATAAAAAAGAAAAACTTTTTTTATATGATATTAAAAAAAATAATAAAAATTGGCAAAAGGGACGACGAGGGTCGGACTCGAACCGCTGCCTTCGTATGCCTAACAGCACACGGCTCAATACTGCACCACTACGCCATCGACTTTGTGTATTTGTTGATAGAAGTTCTCTGAAAACACTCTAAAAACTGCAGTTAAGTTGCAATGCATATCAGTGTTGCCAATTCAGCTTTTTATTGTCAAATCTGGCTTTTTTCAAAATCCAAATGCGGGAAAGAAAAATCTTAGCTCTTTTGTGTAATTTTCGCCATCTTGGTAAGTTAGTATCGAGTACTGGGTGTCGAGAATCGATATCAAATTGATAGTATCGATACTTCTCGATACTATACTATGGTCACACTCTAAGCAAGCAGGTACAGCATCGGCGAAAAAAATAAATTGAAGAAAATTATTTAAGTAATTTTAACTAAATAACGCCACAAACAATAGCCAAGTGCGTGCGGAAAGATGACGCGCGTTACTAGAAGTGATATATCACTCGATATGGAGATTTGGGTGGAAGAGTTATCTCCAGCGCAGTTGGCGTACTACGAAAAAATAACCAACGAGCACAATGCTGTGAAAAATGCACTTAAAACGGCCGTCAGTGCAAACGAGGGAAAGGAGCTCTTCAATGGCCAAGTGTTCCAGGCATACTCCTTTAAAGGTAAAGTATTGCAGGAGTTGAAGGAAGCCACGTTGCCGAAGAAGCCGCCAAAAGCTGCAGATCCACCCGCGCCGCCTCCCTCTTCCAGTTCCAGCGGGGGCACTGGACGTCCGCGTGGTCGACCACGAAGCATCAACAATACTACTCCTGTATCGAATATTGCATATTTGGAATCTTCAGATGAGGGCGACGACGATGTGCCCTTGGCTAAACGCTTAGCTCTATCAGTTGGAAAAAAGGCGGTTGCTGCAGCCGCTCCAGCAGCCACGCCCTCGTCAAAGGCGGGCAGAAAATCTGCTTTGTCTCCCACAGGCAAGGCATCCCCTCAGCCAAAGAGTGGCAAGGGCTCTGGATCCAGCGGAAAGGGATTGGGCGAAGCACCGCCTAAAAACTTCCGCCCAGCGGAGGTGAACTCTGTTGGTGGTCTAGTAGTGGGAAGTAATGATGATAGTAGTAGCGGTAAAGATGGAAAGGATTCCAAGGATACCAAGGATTCAAAAATGCAGGGCAAGACATATCCATCATTGGTTGTACTGGCCAAGCCATTCCTTAAGATTAAAGACATGGCGGCTACGCGAAGCAAATTAGATTCCAAGGTTAAACTGGTCCTAATGCTGACACCCAACAAGTTTTGTGAGTGGCTCCTCCAAGAGGGACTCCTCCGTGCTCAGCAGCACTGTATCAATCATCGCAACAACGAGCTGAAACTGGGTAAGGCTTATGATAATTCAAGGACGTATGTCCTTGTAATGAAATGATGTAATTGAATTTGTGTATTGCTGGAAAAGCTCAAGTACTATATATATGAATATAAATACAAAAATAAAACTAACCTTTATGTAAGTTAGCTTCAGTTCGCTTAATTATAACATTAAATTCCTGTTTTCCACTCTTCCTTATAGGCGTCTATTCGGATATCAGCAAGTTTCCATACACAGGAGGATATGTGTGGATTAGCGATTGCTGTCCATATCGTTTCGTTTCTGTGTTTAATAATTCCATTTTTGAGGGAGCCCAGCATCCGCCAACGTTTCTACTGAAACTCGTCTATCACTGGGCTTGCCAGACAAGCATTCAAAATGTGGTCCAGTGGGTTAAAGTGGACAGTGTGTATATCAAAGGCATATACACATGGCTAAGAGCCATTTGCACTTTGGCAGTTCATCAAAAATGTAAAAAGTTGGGAGGACCCGGCAAGTTTGTCGAGGTAAGGTGTTTTACTTGGTTATCATTAGTCGAGTTACTAATAAGTTTGATTACAGGTAGGTGTCATCTCGTTGGGAACCACGTCTCAGGATGGGGCACAGCGTCAGGTGAAGGTCGAAGTGCTGGGTGTCTACGATTATGCCGATAAGTCCATACGGTTGCGTGCCGTAGAACCGATTACCGATGGCGATCGTAATTACAAGAAGCGTTTCCAGGTATGCATTTTGAAAATGTTTGATTTTAAACAAATTCTAATTATCTATATTTAATATCAGGCCATATTGGAGCCACTTTCACGCTGGGTGCACAAGGACAGCACAATTTGCATTGACTTGACTGTGGATAAGATTACGCTCTTTAGCATGGGATTTAAGAATATTGTGCAGGCTGCAGCCACTGATAATGCAGCGAAGCACAATAACTCGGCGGTAATGGAGTATCTTCGACGCATTGTACCACGCATGTTCCAGAATACGCTGTCTTTGCTTTCACGCCAAATGATTCAGCAATTCCTTGACGAGCTGGTTTGGCGCGAAGCCTTTGGAACGTATGCATTGCAAGCTTTCAACAATATTATCATACACATTGCCGAGCAGACACGAGTGACCACCAATGAGACCATCACACAGCGCCTGTACCAGGTGAGTATCTACTATATAGCATAAATATAAATTCAGTTTTTGTACCATATAGTATTGATTTATTTTACATTTTTCAGGTCGCAACGAACCCTTTTAAAGACTGGAGCGTATTGCCACCAAATTACAAGGAGACACCAGCCAATGCCGCTCCTAAACGCCTCAAGAAACGTTAGTAAATCATCGGTAGTTAGAATGTAGGCCGTGATTAGTCTTATTAGTCTAATTTATTTATAGGGCAGCAGCGGCTGTAAAAAATGCCAAACACGAATTATATTGTAATGCCTTCGCGTCATGTCACTCCAAGATAATTGAATTTTTTTGTAACGTTGTTCAAGTTTTATATCTCATCAACATCAACATTGAATGTTAACGAAAAATCAATCATTATTTTATGTGTGTTATTTGAATTTTTTGATAATCTATTTTAAAGAGTCAGCTTTTTAAACTGATTTACATATAATTTTACTTTTGGCATTCTTCAAATGTGTTAACTTATTCTAGAAAAAACCACAAATGAAATAAAAAGGATGATAAAACTGAAACTAAATATAAAACTATGTAAAACTGGTACTTATTTTATTTTACACTATGATTTTTTGAGTGATATAACGTTGAAGGCATTGATATTAGAAAGTGAATTTAATGGGGCATGATTTACTCAACAAAAGTTGCCTAGATTCATATTTTGATCGCTTTCCAGATTAATTGAAATCAGTTATCAAAATAAAAATCAAAACTAAATTTCTTTTCGATTTCAGCCATTAATGACTCTGACTATTTGGGTGCATCCAAGGAGCATAGCAAAGTGAAGAAGGAAAAGGAACGTGAAAAGGATATTTTGCCTGCTGGCAGCAAACGCCGTGGTACTATCAGCACACCCCCGCCGTCCGCAGGTCCCAAAAGTGCGGGCAAGGCAGGTGCTAGTAGCTCTAAGTTAGTTACGAAAACGGCACCCTCCAAGACGCCTGGACCGGCGTCCAAGACACAGATTAAGAAATCTAAAGAGACCAAGGAGGAGAAGGTTCCCATTGTTATCAAGAAAGAAGAAGATGAGCTCAAGGGCCTAGAGGAACTCTACTATGGAATTAGCGACGGTACGGAAGAGTTCTTCGAGCATTTCCCCTATAGTTCCCCGCGTGCCAAACCGGCCGAGCTAACTAGAACAGTTGAGTGTCCAATTTGTCTAAATGGCGATACCTATGACTCCAATGAAAAGCTGCAAACACATCTGGTGTCGCACATCTCGCCGGAGGGCAAGCAGCATCAATTCCAGTGTCTGTTCTGCTTGGAGAAGCATGCTACGGAATCTGTGCTGGCAAAGCATAATCAAATCATGCATCCCACCGAAACCAAGACGGATGGCTCTCCATCCTATTATTGTTTGATCTGCCAGCAGCGACACAATTCTCTGCACTTGCTCACCGCTCACTTGCAGAAGGTCCACAGTACATTGGAGTTACCATATTGGTGTCAGGCCTGCGGATATCGTTCGTCCTCCCATCGTGACTTGGTTCGGCATTTCTACGACGATCACAAAAATCAAAATTTCTTACAGTGTCCCTACTGTCTCGATGTGAGTCACAATCTAATATATAATCACTGTATTATTTGATTAATGGGTTTTCTCCCTTCAGATCTTTTACTTTACCCACAAAGGAAAAGTCAATCAACTGCGTGTTGAACACTACTTTATGCATCTCGATGAGCATGTAAATCAGCGAGATCTTTCGCTTCGTTGTCAGAAATGCTCGCTGAGCTTCTTGGAGAAAGGAGATCTAAAACAGCACACAGTGCTGCACCATGTTAGCATGACCAAGACAAATAAACCTGTACGTTTGCTGCTCAATAATTCGCTGCTGATTCCGCCTCCTAAGATACGTACCCATCATCGGGAGCAGCCTCCGTTTACATCCTACAAACGGCCCGTTTTCTTTGCCTTCTTGGAGGGCAAAACCTGTGCCGAGTGCAATACCGATTTTGCCAGTGAAGAGACCCATTACACGTAAGGATGAGTTATATATTTTCTTACTATATTATGCTAACTGCTTTTACCTTTTGTACAGCGGTTGGTTGCACTGTGTGAAGTGCAATTATCAGACGTGTTGCGAACGTGCCCAGTTCAGACATGGTGTGGATTGCAATGGCAACTTTGTTGACGCTATGGAAGTAAATATGCTGCAAGAGATGCACTGCATCTGTGGCTTTGCCACCAGCAATGGCAATAAAATGGCTCAGCATTTGGCCAACTGTGGCCTCAGCACTTGCTATTCCAGTCTAGAGGCGGCTAATGAAAATGCCATCAAGCGTAATATGCTGGATATGTTGGGTTTGGTGCGACGCGATGGTGAAACATCTGGCGAAGGTGCAGACATTGGAGATGCGGTGGATGAGCCCATGGATGATAATAATGATATAATACCAGTGCCTCAAGATGCTGAGGAACAAGAGCAACAAGAAGAACAGGATGTCCAACAGCAACACCATCTAATGGCACCACCAGAGACGCACGTTGATATTCAACCCGATTCACAGCAACAGCAGCAGCATTATATGGCACCGCAATCTGAACCCGAATCTGTTTCCCATTTGGCTACGCAGCAGGAGCAGCAAGCAGCACCCATACAATTTGGTGAAATGGAGGCAGCACCTGTCATGATAGATCCACAGCAGGTGCAAGTTGCCGCCGACTATGCTCAGGTGTCTGTTGTGCAACAGCAACAACAACATCAACAGCAGCCATATGGAATGACTGGCTACGGCCAGAGTGCACTCTCCACTGATATTGATATGCCACTAATTGGTGAACTAGCCGAACCGAATGCACCACCGACACCACAATTTCTCGGCGAGGTTCATACGCCCATGTTCGATGCAGTGGCCGCTGCCGAGCAGCAACATTACCATGCCCAGCAGCAACATCATCATCATCCGCAATGATACAAGGCAACAGGGAAGCTGAAACCCCGCGATTATCCGCAGCAATGGCCGCACTACTAGAATTACAAGTATCTTACAAAACGCATTCAATTACATATACATATATTATGAGTATATATATTACACTATAAATTTGTCGATGAGCATTGAAATATTGCACAATTAATATTGATTAAAATTTGTAGACATTTAAAACATAAATAAGTAAATACACAAAAAAACGTAAAATAAAGTTCTAATTGTATCCACAATATGTGTCTATCACTGCCTATAAAATACACAGATATATCAAACGATTGAATATGAAACATTAGGTTCAGTTCTGTTATTCGAATTGCTCAATTTTGGAAGACTAATGAATGCATAACATTAATTATCTCTCAAAACGCCTGATTTAAATTGGACTTCGGAATAGTACTGATAAATTTCTAATTTATACTGAACGTGAACCATCGACAACTAATGAATACTTTCATCGTCTGAAAAGGGTTTTTTAGGATTGGTTGAAGTTGGAATTGTGTTATGGTTAAAGGTCATTTTTGTCGTTGAAGCTGTTTTGCTTTCAATAGAGCGGACAACACTAAAGCTATGTCCATCTCCTGTTGTGTACCAGGTTCGTTGTCCAGTGAGATTTCAGCAGCGCGTTCATGGAAACGCGCTAATACACGTGGTCGGTAATCTGTAAAGGCAGAAGATTCAGATTAAAAGATAGCTCAAAAACAAAATTAGTAAGTATGCTTACCGACACTGCCTGCCAGTGGATTGCCAGTGAGCCGAAGCGTCTCCAGCAGCGGTAGATTGGCAACAAAGTCGACCTCATCCAATTGCTCAATAAGATTGCAACTTAAATCCAAGTTAACCAAAGAGAGAAGCTTCCGCAATCCGCTCAGTGACTTGATCTTGTTCTGGGACAGCTTCAGGGTCACCAGATTGCCCATGGTCAGGTGCCAGTCCACACATTCAGATATCAAATTGCCCGAGAGCGAAAGCATCTGTAGATGTGGTAGCTCCGCTAGATTCTGAATGGTTTTTATGCGATTCTGTTCAAGAACAAGGGAACGCAGTTTGGGAGCTGTTCGTACGCTACCATCGATCTGGGTCAACAGATTGCCGGTCAAATCCAGTTCGCTAAGCTCAGTCCAAGCATCTGTGCTGAGCAACTCATCATCATCATTGGAGGTTGTAGAGGAATGCTCTGGCAGAAGGCTGGGCACATCGCAGGTCTTGTGCAGATTGTCACAGAGCAACACTTGATTGATATGTGTAATTGTGGTGTTGTGCACACAAATCATTTGCAGTGTTGGCTTTAACAGCTCAATGTCTACAATGTTTTCTGTCGAAAGGGCTGAGAATTTCAGTGTTTTGAGATTACGGAATGCATTCAAGTTGAAGCTTAATCGATTCGGAATGATATTGCTGCGTCCAATCGGCACATCCACCGTGTTGTAGTCCTGTGCAAAGCTGGCGTTATCCTTAACTGGAGTCACGACCAATGCTGCAAGCTGGGTGCAAAAGTCCAGCACATGTGAAAAGTCAAATTTGCCACCTTGCTCATTGTTGGGCGGGCAGGGCAGGGCGAGGCGCTCACTGATGGCAAACACCTGAAAAATAGAAAAAGTTAATAGGATTCTATTAAATACTAAAAGATAATCGCTTGAGATTCCCAGAAAATATTTAATCAGTCACTTGGTACTTCTATTTTACAATTACAAATTTGATTGTCAAGATTAAAAGTGGTAAGTATGGTTTGTTAACTTTCTATAAATTTTGGTATTTGCATAGGCTGCAGTTCTCGTTCCGTCTTCTTCAAATAGACTGACAGGAGTATATGAAGTAGTGCTACTCCCAATTGCTTACGCTGCCCGCTTGTAAATTTGTTGCGCGCCAGACCAAAGTAGACACCTAGTCTTCTATTGGTTAAATGATTCATGCCCAAGGCATCAATCATTGCCGCCTCACGGCTGTGTGCATCATTCGATGTTATACCCTGAAAGCCACGAAGCAAGAGGACACCTCGTTGCTGTTGCCAGAGGTGCACAATGAGCGCTAGCTTTGGGTCCTTGGCCAACACATGTGGATCTGTCGATTGCAGTTGTTTCTCGGCCTGGCGCAAGTGCACATATGGACGTGAGGACTTCCCCTTGCCAACATAGAAAATGGCTCTTAAGAATGTCAACCACACATCTAGGCGGTGCATTCTCTTGGCACGTTGCCTCAATCCATTTGTGATGCGTGGATCCAATAGCAAATAGTTGAAATAAATGCGCTTGCTCTGATCATGGAGGTAATTCCACCTGCTATGTCGTTTGACAAACTTGGAAAGCTTTTTAATACTCGTAAAGTTATGCTCCGATTGCAGAGTGTGCTGAAGTTCAGGAGAGAAATTTGTTTTGGGCATGTGCAACACGCCTAGGGAGTACTTGATACCCCGAGTTTGTAGCAACTGATTAAGCAGCGAACGATCGCTTACCATGGCCAGAACGGAAACTAATAATTTGGACATGTTTCGCGGTATGATGATAAATACTTGTATACAAATTATAACTAAACTAAACTGAAATATTCAATTGTCAACGAAAAATGTAAAACATAATGTGTGACTAAACTGGGTTTCTTTTGTAAGAGTCTTACCTCCAGGGCTGATAGGTTGTACTCTTTTTTGGCACTTAGGAGCGCATCTCCACTTTCATTGAATAGCTTGGCCAGATCCTGCAGCAGATAGATAATGTCATATTTGTTAAACTCCAAGAATTCGGCCAGTAAACGCGGCAACTCATTACAGAAATAGATGAGTAACTCTTGTAAATACGTTTCCAGTTGCTCCCTTCGCTGTTCCAGAAATGCGGGCTGTTTATTGCCCACTAGCTACAATAATAAATTAGAAGAATTATTATAATTAACACTCTAACATTCGGTTTTTTAATGGGCGTACCTTCTTTGGCGGTAACAGTTTTTTGCTGATCGATATCTCCTCAACGAGTTTCTCGTGAAGTTGAGCAAAATCGCGATATCGTCTCTCCACAAACCATTCAACATTTCCCACACGAACCTATTGTTATAAATTCATTGTGTAAATAGCTATCAGTCATAGGATAAAGTCTAATTAATACCTTGATGTCATAATACGTGATCCCCGCTGAGCTCTCTACGGAATATTTAGGAATTGCCACAGACGCTTCCTCATGCTGGCGATAATAGCACGACATGGTTGTCTGTGTGATAACGCTTTGATAAAGTCCACTGCCTCTAGCACTTGACTAAATTATTAGCATAATTGTAGCACTTAAGGACAACTAAAACCATGTCTAAAAATAACTTTCACTAATATTAGTTGTTATTTGCTCACAACGGGCCGACAGCTGATTGTTAGAGTGCTTCGCAAAGTTGACAGCAGGTGGCGTATTTATGTTTCGGAAAATTGCTTAAAGATGGGAGTGGTGGTTTATGTATGTTTCGCAATGCGCCGGTAGATGGTAGATTTTTTTGACCAAAATATCGCCGAGCTATCGATTTTTTGCTATGATTTCCTATGAGATGCCGTTCCGGGATATTTCCGATAATTTCCCTGGGGTAGAATTAGGGCATTATCGGCGTTTTTGTTTATGTTGCTTGTTGGCAATTTCAATTTAGGAACGGCTAAGAACAGGACTTTAAACGAACTTAATTTTAGCAATGTCATTGCCGAATTTATTGAGCTGAGTAAAAATACAAAGCAAAGAATTTAAACTTGTGAATCAGCTTAACAATGGCTTTCCTAGGCGACTGTGTAATCGTGTTTGTCTCGCAGGCAAGCGACCCAGGTTTTTGTTTATGACTATTCCTATTACAATTTGTGTTTATTTTGTTGCAGATGGTGTTCTTCGCCGGCGGATGGCTGTTTTTTAACAAACAGCTCTTTAAACATTATGAAATACGTCATATATCCGTGCAGTTGATCTTTTCTTCAACATTCGCACTGTCCATAACAATGTTTGAGCTGATCATATTCGAAATCATTGGCGTTTTAGAGTCAAGTTCACGATATTTTCATTGGCGTCTGGGTCTGACGCTGCTTTTATTCATGGTGACGGCATTAATACCCATATACATTTGCTATTCTGTGATACATAGCATTTCCTTCTGTAAGGCACTGAATTTACTTATCATTTCTAAGACCAACAACCTGATGCATTTCTTTTGTAGTTTCTGATAGATGGGTACGCATTTTGACAACTCTCTGCTGGTTTGTCTTTCTGTACGGTCTCTGGCGGATTGGGGAACCCTTTCCGTTGCTGAGCGCCTCACATGGCATCTTCACAATCGAGCAGGGAGTGTCCCGCATAAGTGTTATTGGGGTGACAGTTATGGCCATACTATCCGGATTTGGTGCTGTCAACTATCCCTACACCAGCATGACCTATTTCATCAAGTAGTCACAATCGACACAACACAGGTGTTTCCTTATCACTATTAATTTATATGTATTTATTGCAGGCCCGTTTCTCGTAATGACATCATCTGCTTTGAGCGACGTCTGGCGCTGACTGTGGATATGTTGACAGCAAAAAAGCGTCGCATTGCCATGGCCGCCTATAATCACAGTAAACAGCATCACACAAAGCCTAGAATTTGGGAAATGCTGACCTCGGCGGTGCAACGAACAACAAGCAATGGAGAGGGTGAGTAACATTTTGCTCTTGTTAAATATTTAGTCAACTCTTTCCTTGTAGACATCAACCAACTAAAGCTGGAGGTTTATGGTCTAGAAGAGCTACAACGCTCGGTTTTCCTAGAACTAAGTTCTCTTAAAAATATGGAGGAGCGACAACGCTGGTCACAAACGCTGCAGGGCAAATACTTTAATGTTTTGGGGCATTTCTTTAGTGTATACTGCGTGTATAAGATATTTATGGTTTGTAATGTGTAGGAAAACTGTTGCAATTGCTAATGATTTTCTTAATATTTCAGTGTTGCATTAACATAATTTTCGATCGTGTTGGTCGCAAGGATCCAGTGACACGTGGACTTGAAATTGCTGTACACTGGTGTGGCTTCGATATAGATTTGGCCTTTTGGAATCAGCATATTTCCTTTTTGCTCGTCGGCTGCATTGTGGTCACCTCTATACGTGGTTTGCTGTTGACCCTCACAAAGGTAATCCTTGTAATTTTACAAAACTTTATTTAATGTGTCTTTCCCGCAGTTCTTCTATCGGATATCATCTAGTAAATCGAGCAACATAATTGTCCTAATTCTGGGACAAATTATGGGCATGTATTTCTGCTCATCTGTGCTCCTGATGCGCATGAATATGCCAGCCGAGTATCGAGTAATCATCACCGAAGTGCTTGGTAATTTGCACTTTAACTTCTATCATCGTTGGTTCGATGTCATATTCCTGGTTAGCGCCCTTACTACCATTATAGTATTGTATCTATCTCGCAAACCTGTGCGAGTAGACGATACGGACTTACACTAAATTGAGAGTGAGAGAGATCATGACAGGGTATGGTAAGATAGACACAATTGATTTAGAATCAGTTAATTAGCGTAATAAATTGAAGCTTTAAGTTACAGTTAAATATTATGTACATATATATTTACGCCAGTGTGTGTCTGAATAAGTATATTATGTATTACATAGCACAAAAATCAAAGTTATGTCAATTTAAGTAAATCGATGCAACGAACTGTTCACAAAAAAGTTAACGATTAATTATTTTTCTTATGTGGTTTAATTCTGCGATGAAAGCTTTCCAATTGCGTGCCCAGTATTTTGAACTTTATAAGCTTCTGATGAAATGAAGGCCAAAGCTTTTGGGTTGCTAGGTTATAGGGGTACTGATTATGCTCAGCAGGACAGACTCAAAGTTGAGTTGAGTTCTCTTGAGTACATATCTCGACCGTTCCATAATGTTCCGTTTCTTCTGTTCTGTTGGACTTAACATGACTCTGCTATTATTCTAGGTTTCCTGCTCAGAGTTGTTGGGTAACTTCAAAGTTCCATAAGAATAAGATGGTACGACACAAGGTGATAAGGCAATACTACAACCAGTACGCTTTGGCGGCCATTTTTACCAGGCTAATGGTATATGTTTCCCTAGTTTATTGTTTTGCAAGCTGTCTTTACGATTGGCTACCACAACTCATTCTCATAAATTAATTTGACATCATGCTCTTAACTGAACTTCGTATGTTCCTCTAAGGAGCAATTAGAAAAAAGGCGCGCATAAAATTGCAATTTTAATTGAAGCTGCTATAATTTTAAAAATATTCAAGAATATGTCACATTACATTTGCATTGCTTGACGATTCAAACCACGCCCACATAGTGTCGGTCTTCAGGGGCCATTGCGTCAATTTGTAGCAAAAACACCATTAAATCGTTGCAGCAGATAAGACTGAGGAAAAGCTTTTAAGTGTCTGAATAAATAAATAATGAAACAAAAATGATTGAAGGGTGTCCAAAATCGAGAGCTGACGCCAAGCGACCAAGTCCCCCAATTCCCCAATTCCTAACCCTACAAGCCCCTACAAATATCTGACAAAAGCGCATCTATTGCTAACTGGAACGATTTAATCAGCTGTAAATTCGATTAGCTGTTTAACAATACATGAGATGGGCCATTAAATGGGACAGTGTCGACCAGAGATGAGTACCTAATGAGGTTACAGGCAATGGAAGGAGTTAATAGCTAAAGTAAACCAAGTATGTCGTAATAGAGTCACATGATGTTGTAACAATCACAATTTCTTTACACGATACCATCTCTAATATTATGTGTCGAGGTCATGCAATACCTGATGGGATTCATGGTTAGTCGGTTTACCTTATCGATTTCATCGATTAGTGATTGATAATGTGTTTGGCCTGCTTTTGGGCTACTGCTGTTGATGTTCCACCAGCCAGTTAACGTCCTTTTTGGCCATTATGCAAATTTGCGAGCCAATTGATTTGAATTTCATTTACGTTACGTATACGTGCCATATGCTTTGCCATAATTAATGTCGTGCCGCTCCAGCCTTCTAATTAGCATAAACTTAATTAATTTCCTTGTTTGCACTTGTGCCTCTGCCGCTCAGCTGATTGACAGTTGCAAGTCCATGGCTTAAGTGACACCATGGAGGCATCGTGCTGCAAATCGGAGTCAATTGTTGGGTGCCATCTTTTCCACTCCTCCCACACACAATCATGCCTTGCCACTCAAGAAGTCTGGCACAGGCATATTCTGGGCCCGCATATTTTGCATATTTCCCGCACGACATTTGACCTTTGTTGAGCATTCATGGAGTAAACGTAAACGCGACGGATTCGCGCCTGGCAGCAATAACAACAAAGGTAAAAGCGCCACAAACGTAGGATGTTCCTGTTATGTTCGCCTGTATCTCTATCTAGCTTCAGGATATGGCAACGACATTAGCATATAAGAAGGCTGCTTCGATTGCTATGAGGAGGCTGAGACAGCCGTTGGGCCAATTATGCACTAAACCTGCCCAAATTCTATGTGACCCAAATGAAATGGATACGGAATTGAAATTGAAGATAAGCCAGTGAGTAACGTTAAAGCCAAAGGAAAAACTAGAGTCAGCTTAAAGCGCCATCAAGCTTACACTTCTTAGAAGAAAACAACTCCAGATGTTACTATCGTAACTATACCCCAAGGTTCCAAAGTTTTTTTTTTGAAATAGGTATGCTTTTAATTTATTTTTAGGGTTCGATTAAATTGCATTTAAAACTGATTATTTATATCAAGTCGAACACTACTAATCACTAATAATATATATAGTATTTTTGGCAGAGCAATCATTGGTTCTACATAAGACTTTTGATTATCTAATCCAAGTTGTTTGGCATTCCAGCACAAAAGCACCTACCGGCTCTAATGAAGCTCATTTGCTATCCATTAACCTATAGCTTGGATTTTAGCCTCATTACACCACATCGATTGTTACGCAGAGTCCGTTTACTAATTAAGTTCTACCCGGGGCAGCAGACCTCATTAGCGTGGTCTGCACATAATTACTGAAAGTTCAGTAAAAAAAAGAGAGAATGAAAGCAAATGCAACGAGGAAGCAATCAAAAGTATTTACAATTATTACATTGATTACATCGAGATGAAAGCCATAAAAGCACAATGACCATTTTTGAGCTGGTGTTCAATTCACAAAGGAAATAAAATCACCTAAAACCGCACTTTAGTACACTTCATGTGTCAGGTAATAATAATATCTTCAGTTTGTAAAATTCTATATCAAAACAGTTATTTCTGACCATGTTTAAATCGAATTCCCTTCCAGACTGATGAATGCTATTTTGTCTGCTCTGAAAATGTGCAAAAAACAACTGTATATGTGTATTTTCAATGCAGATTGCCAATCAAATTATTTGCAATATAAATAATTTAAATGCGTTGCAACGTTACTGGGAGAGGTGATAGGGACAGATTGCTATGCTGGCAGGTTGTAAAGGTCGTATACAGGGTGTCTAATTTAACTAAAGACTACTCGACACGATGGTGCTTTAACTGGACACCCTTTACAGAGAAATGGCACAGCTATTTTACCTTTTTTTTGTAGCTCTTACTTTAACATATGACAGGTCATATACTCACATACATACGTATGTTTATACAGATTCCCAGTTGGGCTCAGCTGAACAAAATCATGGCTGTTAATAATGCTGATGATGAGGCTGCTCTTGATCTGACTGTGGTAATGGCTGGTTACTATGGTTACTGACTGGGCAATAGGGGACTTTATCCATGTATTGATGAGAACTCAATAATTCAATGCAGCTGCTTTGGCAGTCATTAAAGGCAGTAGGCAAAATGAGTACTCGTGACTCGAGTGTGCTGCTGGGACATGCGAATAACTACATCGAAAGGTCAGTCATAATATCGTTATGCCTGCTTTTAGGCACACAAGGACACAGCCGAGTCAAAGCGAGCTGAAACGAGACGAGACGAGTGCCAGGAGGGGGGTTAACCTGAAATGTAACTTGTTGTAAGAGTACTCGTATGCTGTGCTATTAAATTTATCGTTGCACGGCATCAGTCCTCCTGTGACACGCCCACAAAGGGCCAACTGCTGTTGTTTATTATGCATGTCGTGGTGCCAAACCCCGCCCCTTCTCCACATCCCGACACTGCATCCTTCTCTCTATTTAACTGTGCCAAGATTATTGCTCTATTTTGCACTCGAATGATTTTTGCGCCGTTTCGCAGCTTGGCAAAGTTTAATACTTGCAGTTCGATCTACCTATGTATAAATTTATCTATAGTATTTATGTGTGTGTGTGTTGGAGAGAGTGTCATAAAAGTGCCATAAATGTTGATAAGACATGTTTGTCAGACGCCTTTAGAGCACCTGCTCACCTGCTGCTGATTGTACAAAGCAATGGAGGTCTGATGTAACTGGGGGGCATGTGGAAGCTGCAGTCGTTTGCCAATTTGTTTGGCACGATGATAAATGCATGGGCTGGCATTATCTAGATTGTTTTATTACCTTTAATACGAACACACACATGTTGGTTAGTTCAGGAAACCATAAAACTGCAGATTTGTGATTTCCTTAACAATTTGTGAGAAAAATTGTTGAGCTACTAAAAAGAGATTTCGACTCTGGAGTCTCTACAGTAATGCGTTAAAATGGAAGTCCATTGAGTTGTGACAGCTCAACCAGCTAAGAGCTTCTGTCTGAGCTTATTTCTGTCACATTGTGATAGCCATCTGCAACAAGGCTAACACTATTCAGTTGGCCATTGCGCAACTTTCGCTGTCATTGATGGCCTCAATCAAAGCTGTCATATGCAGCGACATGGCCTTTCAACACCACGCAATGTCCAAGTTGATGAACCTCTGACTCCATTTCTGTCTCTTAACTATCTCTCGTTCCCCAGCCAGTTGACGCCTATTTTGTCTTTCATTCAGAACGTGTCGCGGTGCCATTGAGGCTTTCAATGCGAAAATTATGCAAATGAAATTGACTTTCGTCCTTGTCGTCATGTTGATTGTGCGGTATTTAAATGTTTCCAAGTGACCGAAGAGCGTCAAAATGATTATCCTCAAAATTCTGAATGGACAAGATAATGAAATTCTTATTTTCTATCAAAATATGAAACTACTTCGAATAATGACAGCTAATCAAACTGATTGCTGGATACGTGTATACGCCTAGAATTCAAAAAATACTATGAGTGTGTGAGTCTTAACTTCTGGCAGACTGAAGAAAGCTGAATTAAAAAATTAAATTGCCATAGTAAAAACTTTTGTCGTTTCTTAAATTTTATAACGGTATTACCACAACATTTCTGCTGTCTTCGCATGCATTTTTAAGTAGGAACAAGGCTTGTGTGTCAACGAGGCGTATACGTGATGCGGTTAACCAACTTTATGTTGCATTTTTTGGGTTTGTATGTAATAAAGGCAGGTTTAAGGGGTTTCTTTCTACTTCCATATATTATAATTTGAGTAACTATAGCCAGAAAAAAGTTATTTTTAATATTGCAATAAAAAATTTAAATGCTCCCCAAAGCTGTAATCATTGCGCAGAATTTGGTTGGAATTCCTGTCAAATAGCTCAAAAAAATAATGCAGCCACGAACAGTTCGATCAATCACATTGAGTAAAACTAGCATCTTGATGAGCACAACCAAGGCTAGTTCGTAATAGAGAAAAATTTGTTGTTCAGTTGGCTGATGACGATAAGTCTTCAATACAGTCTGATATGTGATGTTAGAGCTATCCAACCAGCATATGATGAACCCTGCTAAATATAAGGCGATGGGAAAGAGCAAGAGTGTGTCCAATGCCGTTATCTTTCTATTAGGTGACACAATGATTCGAGTATTAAACGATCCAAAGAATTTACACCGACAAGCTAGATACAGCCGGTATATCATCATTAAAATCGTCATTGGCACTATTATTTGAACTATAATGAATGGCAGAGTAAATGTGTATGTCAGCGAATAATCCTCTGTTGTTATCCAAAAGAATCGCGTTGTCTTTTTCACATGCAGGACAGGAACCACACTTGCTGCACAAAACGTGGTCCACAGGTACATCATGGCCAAATATACCCGCCACATCGAAATCATGACTTGTAAGGGTTTCCAGCGGTATCGATAAGGCATCGTTATAAATTTACTTTAGCTGATATGTATAATTTTAGATTCGTGTCGAATGACTAGCAGGATAAACAAGTACAAATGTAAAATGGACACTTACAAAAAAATCAATGCCTACCTAAATGTATTTTAGTTTATTTTTGAGTAAGAATTATTCAGCCAACCAAACATTGTAGCCTTTAATAAATTTTTATAGTATGTAAATTGCTATTAAACGAGGATTCCAAGTAATGCTTTTATCTACAAGTAGTCTATTTGGCTTTACAAAAAATAGGTCCTGGAATGACTTCAATGGATTTTTATTGCAATTAAATGTTGCCTGTTTGCTTATGTTATACCCAAATTTACTGATGCGATATGGCTGTGAAAATTATAGCCATTTTAATATACGATATTTCACTCGGAACTGAACACTCTTTTAAAAAGTCGCGGAAGTTCAAACATTTTGTTTTTTTTTTCCCTATTTTCGAAGCTACCAATCGTATAAATATAAATGAAAAAGGGAATTGATAAAAAATCAATTCTCGGACTTAATTTATTTTTTATGTATAATTTAACTAGTTTATATATATTTGTTGCCTTGCTGACTTTTATTTGTCAGTCAAGTAAATACAACCTTGGGAACATTGAAATGTCAGAGTTCAAATTAAGTTCAAGCGATTCACGAGCATTCATATTGGCAGCAGAAAGAATTTTTGCAATTCACACACATATAATTAATCGAACATTTTTTTTTATATCCAAAAGTATACGTTTCCACCCACTCATACACATACAGAATAGCATTACGTATACGCGCTATGTACACATTTTCATAATGGTGTAAAAACATTTGATTTCTTATGTTTGATGACGTGTTTCTGCCTTTGTCGGAGTTGAAGTTGCGTTTCTCTTGTTGGAATTTCTTCTGCTCTTTATTATTTAATGCCGCAGGTGTTTGGTTGAAAAATGGCTGGCAGCTGTAAGATTTCATCCTTTCGTGCATGAAATCGAATCGATCTTAAAGATTAATTTATGAGCAATTCATTTTGCGGAAAAACACATCAGAGTTAAGTGTTGAAGCTTGACCAATCGATATATTATACTTTAAATTGAGTTATATATTTACGTGTTTAAAATGTAACTAGCTCAGAGTTTAAAGTAAAGATGAAGCTTTTCCATCTGGCCTTCGTAATTATTGTCATTATTTCACCAGTTTTGTCTAAGCAGTGTCCCAATGGCAAGCAGTGGAATCAGGCAGCCCATAAATGTATCAAATATTATTTGGGTCCATAATCACGTAGTAGTTGCCAACAGTCAGACACAGAATGATGATAATAAAATGTAATAAACACAAAAAAGGCATTAATAACTGTACAAAAAGGTGAGAGCCGACTATTAGGCTGAATGACACTAATATTTGGGATATGCGACACAACAAAGCAACAGAGCAACAGAGCAAAATCGTCATTTATAACATTTAAAGACAAAAAACATAGCGCAAGCTAACTTTGGCGCGCCAAAGTTTGGATACCCTTGCAGTGCCCTGTATAAGCCGTTGGATTTTTTTACAAAATTGTTATATTATGTTGATTTTGAACCGATCGTTCCTATGGCAGCTATATAATATTATAAGCTGAGAGACTAGTTTGCATAGATACAGAGGGACAGACGGTCAGGGCTATATCGACTCAGCTCATAATATATATACTTTATGGGGTCTATCGCATCAGATCGCATCACAGGCATCGCATGGCATCACATCACATCACATCACATCACATCACATCACATCGATCCGCAATTCCGACATATGTACTGCGTGCAGCAAAAAGACGGACCTGTACCAAGTTTCAAGACAGCTTATAAGCTGAGAGACTAGTTTGCATAGATACAGAGGGACAGACGGACAGGGCTATATCGACTCAGCTCATAATATATATACTTTATTGAGTCTATGAGGCCTCCTTCAATACGTTACACAATGCGTGACAAAATGATAATACCCTCTGCAAGGGTATAAAAAAAGGGAACAGAAACAATGAGAAACTGGCGACAAAAAGTAATGAACTACATGAAAAATTAAATGCCATTTTGTGGGGCTCGTAAAATAAATGGGAACCATCCCAAGTTACCCGGAACAATACGACAATGATATCCTTTGTAGTGTCTACCGCCTTTAAATAACTGGCATAAAGATGTCAGCACAGCGCAATGTGAGCATTTTTCTGATTTGTCCTTGCGGATAATCCTTTGTCAGTGACAATAAAGTGTTCAATATGCCGTTGTCAAGCTATTCTTATAAATATAAATTGCAAATGGCATACTACACCTATAAGCGCCCACATTTGTACCTCCATCAAAAGTTTCACAAAGTTCAAGCGACCAGCAAAACAAATTGAAAAAAAGGAAAGGGTCAAATTTTTGGATTTGTTCTTTTTGAATGACACTTTAATTTCTCACCGGAATCTTCATTACCGACAGTAAATATTCAGTCCCACCCACACAAAGGGACAGAGTTTTACACCAAACAGAGAAAAACAGAGAAACCCATTGTTAAAGTTTTCCTTTTTTAAAAAACAATGTTCTGGAAATCAAATTTAGGTTAGCTAACAACAAAACTGAAAGTAATTATTTTTACATGAAACTGTAAACTTTTTGAATAAATATGTTTTTGTATTTGCGAAATTGAGCAGAAATCGATTTTAGGATTCGATTCCCTTGTTTATAAATGCCTTTTCATCGCTGCATAAATAATAAATATTAATAAAAAATAAATGTATACAATGTATACAACAAAATAACCATTCCGGCTGACAAAAACTGTGCAACGGCACGTATACGCAATCAATTGTGAATGACCGTCGCAGACATTGGCGCAACAATTTCAATTTATGTGCATTAGTTTTATTATTATTATCTGAAACTTCCTGCCAGCCAGCTGCAAATTGAATAATGGACCGTGCCAAATTGTGGTGCGGAAAGTGAATATGGAGTAATTGTAATTACAACCAGGTGGTACCACCAGCCAACCCATTGCTGTCAACGAAAATTAATAATAGTTCAATACAATGTGTTGGGCGGAGCATGACATTGAAAAAGCGACTATTTATATGGCGTTTCAAATCAATTACATTCATTAACTCATTGATGGTATTTCAGGCTTGACATAGACAAGACAGCACGTGGACAGCTTAAGCTAAAAGAAGACCTGTCACGTCATGAAGCGAAAAGTATATAATTATTTTACTGGTTGAAATATTGAGATATCCATGGCCAAAACGAATGCCAAGTGAGTATGTAACGAGTCGAAAGAATAACGTTAAGCCACTTTAATTTACATCCATTTGCATTCTTAATGAAGCGACTTTTTTGGGTCGTAAATTTGTTGCTTTTGATACTCTTGGTAAAAACAGCAACGTAATGCACAAACGATGGGATTTGGAATGAGAAAAAAAAGATATGCGAAGCTCCAAAATGTCCAAATGAATTATCAATTATAGCACCACTTTAGAAAACTATATAACTTAAAATGCTGGACAGAACTGGTCTGATTGTGCTAAAAAATGCTGGGCTTCTAAATGAAACGGCTAGACAAAATTCGGAAAGTAAACCAATATGTCAGCAAAGGTTTCATGTGGCTTGAGGCAAAGAAATTGTGCGCCCAGTAACCTAAAATTTGCATAAACAAAAGCTGTCACTTGACAACTCAGAGACCGCAAGCACCCCAGAACTGCAAAAAGGGACTGCAAAAAAGACAAATGCGTACGAGGTAAAACAATTAAAACTATCTATTGAAGAGCAGGTATCTGGAATTGCAATTAAGACAGCTGCAGATGAGGTTTAATAAATTTCTTACAAAATTTATAAAGTTTGAATTTGGCACGAATTTAAAATTAAACAGGATCAAAAGCCATTCCGCTTGAAAATCGTTTCAGTTTTTACAAATCTTAGATAAACTGATTATTATTTATAAATCTTATTTATCCCAGTCAATTTCAACTCAATTTCTTATAAGCTTTTGCATTTCTTGGTGTTTCAACTTTAAGTTCTTAAGCTTTTATAGACTGAAAAATTCAATAAGTTTGTCATGGCAAGTGAACTAAAAGCAATAAGTACTCGTACTAATACTACCACAGGAAATTTTCAAACGTCGCCAGCGGACAGTTTTTCTGGTTGGAGATTAAAATTTAGCTGAGAGAAAATAATAAAAATCGAGATGCTTAAAATACTTGTCCCTATCGCATTGAACCCCCGGCTTTGTTGACAAGCTACTAGTAGCATAATGAACAAAACTGAGGGAGGTGCATTGTTTACGATAAAAACTGCCATGGCAGTTGGCCAACGAATTACGTATACGCCACGCTTGCCGCTGGCAAGGCAGCAGTGTCAAGTGAACTGTGACAGGCGGAACGTCCTTCCTTACAAAAAGACAGCCAAAGGACAGCTGTCGTCCATTGAGCAGCCAAAACAAATGAAGTTGAATGGCAATTGCGGCAAATGTTCGAACTGCAATTGTCGCTGGTAAATAAGCACTTGTGTCCGTTCCACAAAACACTTTCATCACAATATCATCAGAGTGAAACTGAGTAGTTCGGAGATGCAAAATTTTTCAAATTCATCATCATGAGAGTGGTAACAGTTACAATTTCAATTCTCGCAAGTGTCACGTATACTGTTGCTCAAAATGGTGTCCTTACAATCTGCACACACATGAATGGCTTCTCTGTGGATGTGTCGGCGCACTCTTTGCCATATTTTGCGGTTGAAAATCACACAAAAGGTGTGAAAAGCAGCAGCCGGCGTGCGGCTCTTTTGATTGGATGCTGTTGCTTATTTGGCACGGATTCCATTTGCCTTCCGTTCAAAAGCGGTTTTAGAAATTGAAAGTTGATGCCATGTGTGTTGCAGCTGCAAATGTGCGATAAATGTTGTGTGCAGTAACGCTGAATGAGGTTTTGACTAAAATGAATGTCAGAAATATTTATACAACCAACTATTTCAAGGGCTAACTGGCTGCTAAAGTATATAGAAATTTATAAATTGGACAGTCAGATATGTAGTATGGAAAGAACAAAGGGCTGTGATTATAACTCGAATGTCAATTATGAATTTTTATTGTATTGATTATATTATGCTAACCTAAAGCAAAGCCTAAACCTATCTAAAATAAATTTAAATATAAGCCTGCAATAATCTCTTTCTATAGTAAGTATATAATACGATAAACGAGTCAACATCTATCAGCATGAATTTAGTGATATATTCATCTCATGTTAGGAAATGCATTGCTCACTTAGTCGTAGCTCTTTTGTATGCTCTGAGCACTTACACAATGCTTTGTTTTTAAAGCCTCATAAATTGCGCATACGCCATGCTGCACACTAGCAACGGAAGATAGCTCAGAGATAGCTCACCATTTTTTCTACTCTTACATCTGTGTCGCGATGGAAACGAATAAATTTATCGCTGAAATATTTGTGAGCCGTGAAAAAGTAAGTAAAAAGAACTAAACGCGAAGCACCAAAGCACTTTCGACATTTCTCAGTTCGCTGTGCAACAGAACTCGCATGAGTAACATTGGGGAACTCAAATTGACATGCAATTGCGATTGCGATTGCAAATTGCAGTTGCCCCTTAGTTCTGTCTACTTGTTCAGTGTATGTGGCAGCTTCGGTTTTCATAACCACACCTACTTCAGTGGCACTTGCCCAATTTTGATGTACTCTCCGCGGATTTTTGTATTTTTTCGTTAACATTTTATGCGGTTCTTAAGAGCATTTGTTGGTGCACTTTCTTCTCTCACAACTTAAATATTTGAAAATGTATATTTTTGGCCAAAGGTTAAGCTGGTTCTTAAAGCACCTTCAAAGTGACGTCTCAAGTGCTTGTCTTAACTAAACTTACCTCTATAGAATGCATACACAGTTGCTACTTTTTTTAGGTCAAGCTCTGGCGTTGCTGTCATCTGCGTCACTCTGGTAAGACTCGTATCCCATCTACATCATCATCATCATCATTATTATTGTCAGCGTTGTGCTATTGTCATGATTGTATATTGTGCCAAAAGTACCAGTGAAGTTCGCGTTTCCCTCTTTAGTCTGTAACCGCAGATGTTACCTTTCTCTCTCTCCCCCTCTCTCTCTTTGTTTCACCTGGTTTGCTGATGAACTCAAAACTACACTATTGCTGCTGTTCTTTTAGCAGTTGCTACAGCGCAGCCATGTCAAGTTGTATCTTTGGTGCCATCAATAAAATTATCAGGCAACTGACAGCATTTTACGCTTTCAAACCACGAATATTTTTCCATAGTGTTTAGAGCACTCGTCTGTAGGTTGAGAGATGTTTTGGACTGACTTGTGGACTTTTTATTTATACATATAGCACATTTATGCTTTAAATGCAAATGTCAAATGCAACAACAGACCTTGAGAATAGAGAAAACAGATGCCACTTTTTCGGTCCACTGATGAGCAGAAGCTGCAGGCCAACAAAAAAAAATCGTTAAATGTTGGCCATGTGCATGAGAAAAGTTGAGACATGACTTACGCTTGGCTAAAATAAGTGCAACAATGAATTCAAGATGTGGTTGGCTAGTTTTTAGTAAAAACAAGATGATCATTAGCATTTTATCAAGTTTTATTTAGTTTTATTACTCAATTAAAATTTAGTTGGGACATTTTATTTTTGCTGTTTTCTTGTTGTTCTTGTTGGATGTATATGCTATTTTGTTTTATTTTATTTATTTTTTTTTTATCAGTTATTCATAAATATTTTGTTTCTTAATCCTATTTACTTTGGTTTAATGTAGTTTTTATGCCATTTAGTAGAATTTTACTTTGATCTCTAATATAATTTTAATGCTCATCGTTATTTTTTTTATTTAGTAGTAATTAATTTGAATTTTAAATATTTCTTTTGTAGTTGCTTTTGTAACAATTTTCTTTGCTGCGATTTTGTGTCAGCATTTTTTTTTATTAAATTTTCTCCAATTTTTTTTTAATACTCGTACGTATGTATATATATATATTTGTTTGTTTGGTTTTTTTTATTATTTTTTTTTTGATAATATATTTTCAAGTAGACAAACTTGTAGTACACTTGGTAGAAAAACAAAAAATTGTGCCACCAGATTAGTTTTGAGTTCTTGTTTATCAGTTTAAGTAGCTCGCTGAAAAATTTGTTGACGTTTTTGTAGCTGCTGTCGCTTGAGTACCCCTAATGTGCCTTGCGGGCTTATTCCATTTCTTTAACATCGAGTATCAGTTAAAAATTGTGTTTTTTTCTTTATTTTTTTTATTAGTTTTATATTTATATATATTTTTTTTTAAATAATTATTATTTTTTATTTATGTAGGTACAACAATACACTGCATTTGGTTTTGGTTTTGGTTTTGGCTTTGGCCAGACAAACCGCTTAAGTTTCAAAAATGTTTCAGCATTTCCCTTAAGGTTGTCTTCATTGTTTGCCCTACAAAATATTTGGAACATCGTGCCTTTTTAACATGCTATGCAAATTGCATTTTTAACACTGCTTTGCCATTAGTTTCTTTTTTTTTTTTATCAAAGATTACTTGTGGTATTTTGTTAGAAAATTAAATAACTAATAGTTTTAAAAATTATTGAAATTTTAAAAGATTTCAAGGAAGAATGAATAAAATGTATTAAAAAATTATATCGAAATATTTGACGTTATATTTGAACTGAAGAAGTAAACTTCAAGCTCATTTTTCAACATGGAAATGATGTGAAATTATTAAAAACGAATTTGTTTATTCATTGCTACAGTTTTAGCTAATAATTGGCTCGGGTCGGGCTTTGTTGAGAGTTTATGCAGAAAACTCTAGCAAATCATTCCACATAAGATATCCATTTGGTTGAAACTCTCTAATTTTGTCTAAGGTGTTAAAATATGCTTAAAATCATCTAAAATGATAATAACTCAAGCAATTGCTAAATTGTTTTTGAATCGAATTAATTATTGCTTATAAACTAATGAATTAGTATTTATATTATAATAATGACAAGTTTTTCGGCCCACAAATATTATTTGTAATTAATTAACATATTTACTAAAAAGTTTACAAGAGTGCAGGCTTCTTTAATTTTCTTTTGCACAGTTACATTTTACCAAATTTCCATTTTGTTTCTTTCTTTTTATAAATTTATTCAATATCTCTTTTAATTAGACTGCTTTGACAGCCGTCACCAACAAATTCAAATTGTGTTCATTGCTCGGCTTATTCGGGATTGGCTTCTTTGCGAGTCTTGTGGCCGCGGAACGAGGCTTGAATTTTGGTAGCTGCCTTGTTCAGCTCTGGATCTGTTAGATCAATGTCCAGTTCTTCAGCCACCTTCTTCGTTATCTCCTGGATATCCTCGTCCTCTGGCGCGTCCTTGTTGACCAGCTTGCGTGCCAAATGGCCACGGAAAGTGGATTGAATTTTCAGTGCGGCATGGCACAGATCTGAGAGTAATAGAATGAAAAAGAGAATGTGTTAGTTGACGACATATTATACTTGTACTTAAGTGGGCACTTGGCCGGCGTCTTAAAATAAGTAAAAAGCTTAATTGTAAAGTTTGGCAAGTTTGTCCTCATTCTAAGTGCTTTCTCTTGAGCAAACTCAGCACAAAAAAAACCCCCTTCTAATTAAAAAGTTTACACTAAATACAACAATTTCAACTAGTTTTAATTTGCTGCTGTTCATCGTATGGTGCCAAACTCTAAGTAGTTGCTGTCAATTCCATGAACTCAGTCTCAGTTTCAAAAGCAAATATGTAACACACTGTTGACTATCACGTAGTTGTGCGACTGCCAATCAAAATTAGTTAGCAAATGGTCAATAAACAAAGTTGCAAACAGCTGAAGGGGTTCGAATACGAGTAGATTGTAAACATTGTAACCAATAAATTGCACAGATTTGCATTTTATTGTCTGCTATTTTATATATTTTTAATGTGGCACATGGCAATTTACATGGTATCAGTGTGGACTGTCAAATGATACATTTTTATTAACAAAAGACTCCACACATTTGCATTCCCAGCGGAGTTCTCTGGTCCAGATTGTGCGCAAAATCTGCGATGGTTATAAATTATCCATACGCTTCAAATAATCGAAATCCAAAC
This sequence comes from Drosophila neotestacea, assembly GCA_035044365.1. Taxonomy (NCBI): domain Eukaryota; kingdom Metazoa; phylum Arthropoda; class Insecta; order Diptera; family Drosophilidae; genus Drosophila; species Drosophila neotestacea. The sequence continues at coordinate 149,356 of JAWNMD010000155.1, forward strand.
ATAAAAGTCCCCAAACGCTCTTCAGGGCTCAGCTGAGCAGACCGAGCCTGTCAAGATACTGGAGCGACAGCAGCAATAGCTGTGGGGCTAATAACATTACGCATACGCAATGTGTTCGCCAGGGTCACCCAGGGGAACAGAAAGTTCTGCATGTTGACTGCATATTTAATGTGCATCGAGTGCATGAGAAAGCCGCAAAAACTCGAATACTGAATTAAGCTTCATTTGTAATGCTTCGCTCCGGATGCATGGGAATGTGGCCAGCATTTGGTCAAGTCAAATATTACGTGATCTCCAACTAGAGACTTGATTGTAGTTGGATGAAGGGTGTTGAAGTGTCCTAATGAGTTTATTCTTCTCGGGACACTCAACCTAATTACCTATTAATTGTGTATCAAATGACGCTCTACTGTTACAATACAAGGATGCCAATTTTTATTTTCGAATTTCACTGCTATTTGATTGTTAATGCAGTTTGCAATCATGCTTCCATTTTAGTTTAGTTTATGTAAGCATTTATTCCGTTCATTTTTTATACAATCACACATTCGTGTTGTATTCGTTCATTTACAACCATTTCTTACAAACTGCCTTAACATTCATACAGATTTCATCTCGACTTCTTATATTATAATATTGTAATTTCTTTTCCTTTGCTCAGCTTAACTGCGACTGTCCCATCCAAAGTTATGTAACTGCAGTTGCCCTTCAACGTTTTCACTTTTTTCCATTCCTTTTTTTGCTCTATGCATTTATGCAAATGTTAAAAAATTCTCATTTTAAAATTTTTGATTACATTTGAGCTGCCGCTGTTGCTGCCTGTGGAGATTTTGCTTAACGTTACAAAGTGCATATATTTAATTTAGCAGCTTGTCTGGACCTGGAGACTCGCAGGTCTCAGCTGGCAACGCAATTAGGCGTTAGCACAAAAAAATAAACCAACAGAGTGGCATTTGCTGTGTTAATACATTAAGCTGCTGGCCGCAACTAATTGAGGCGGCTTTTTGAGGGGGAATGTTGTAAAAATATCCATACGCCATGTGGGCAACGTGACTTTCGTTTAAGTCACGTGCTATGTGTCGGCTTTCCTGCGTTTATGTTTATGTTATGTTATTTATAAAATATTTAAAATAACTACAAGACGTGCAAATAGCTGGCATTACGAGCTGACTGCTGTGACATTTATAGGCCAGTCGCAGGGACCCAAACACTTTCAGAAGTAGAAGACAGTGAAAAGCCACGTGTGTCCTTCATAAATATGCATGATATAAACTCAGTTTCGTTGCATAACTTAGATGCACGCATCTACCGATCTAAATATATATAAGGTATCTTAAATTATACACAAGCATTAGATACAAAGTAGTGTTCCTTACGAACGTTAAATTACATTTTAATCTTACGTTTTGAGGTTTGTATACATTTTCTAGTACTTTTCAGTCTTAGACAAATTGCGGAAATTTAAGTCAAACAGATTTTGCAACTACCTGGCAGTGGCATTTTCGTGCCTGTCACGCTTTAGTTTAGAGTTTGACTTGGGATTTGTCTTCGTTGCTGTCGGCGGCAAAAGTAACACATGTTGTATGGCCCGCTCACGTACAGAGCGTGTCCTGTCACAGGACATGGCCAAAGCCGGCTAACACTGTGCAGCTAAAATCTGTGCATATACAGGTGCTACTGCTGTCCTGTCGCCACTGATGTTTTCCCATATAAATTGAGTTTGTATTGCCTGATAGCTTGTCTGCCAGAGCATCACCTGTACCTGCGGCCAAAAACACGAACTAGCTTGATGTTTGGCAAGCGATTTGCATGTGAAACGCTCTTAGCCCGATTGACTGAATATCTGAAAAGTTTTCGGCTATATCAGCACGTGCTCATTCTATTACGTTATCGTTTTTAAAAAGTTCTCATGGAAAATTGCTTGTTAATTACTAGTCCATGAGAGTGACAAGTCATTAAAAAAACTTTAAATTAAAAGCAAACTTAATAATAATAACACATTTTTTGTATAACAGTTTGCAACTATAATATCTAAAACTGAAAGTCATTGACTTGATTGGCAATCAACAAACATTACACAGCATGAGAGCCAGAAAGCTGCATATTTTAACAAATTTTTTATACAATTGACTTTGACATTCAATTACATTAAACTTCTATTCAGTTAAGTTCATCAATTTTGTTTTCAAATCACTCACTCAATCATTCTTTTCCTTTTGTGTGCAACTTTTTGCGGTAAAAGTTTTTATTAACCCGATCAGCGTTAGTGTTTTTATTTGGAACACCCCTAAAGTTAAATAAAAAGTAAATCGAAAAAAAAGACTGTGGTGTGCAACTTTTTAAAGTGACATGAAATAAATTTTAAAGCTGCAAAAATAAAATTATTTAGAATAGTGAGTTGGAGCTTAAAATCCATTCCCAACACCAGGAAGAATAATATACAGATTTCTTAATGCCTTAGATAGTTTACAGATATTTCAATGTATCCTTATTTGTTGGACTAAATATTAAACACGCCTAAACAAGCTTCAAACAAAAAAACAGGAGCAGGAACTTCAGCTTTTTAATCCGAGTTTTTAAGAAATGTTTCTTGACTTGAACATTTTGTTATCTATTTAAACATACGTTATTCCCCATCATTTATAGGAGCATGTCCCATTTAATCTGTTTGGGTATTTTATCTTCGTCTTGTCCCTGAGTTGTGTTGTTAACATTTAAAAGAGGGTCGAGTAATCTTTATAGCTTTGCTGTTGCTGTGAACAACTTCTTTCTGAGATTCCATCAGTGTTTGACACAGGTCTTAAAAGTAATCAATCATACGACGTGTGTGTTGAAGTTTTCACGTAATTTTTCAAAAGGTTCTTTTGCTGTTGCCCTTCGATGTGATGATTATTGGTATTATTGAGAGTGCTTACTGACCAACAATACCATAAGAATGACTGTCCTTGCTCATGTGTTGCCACTTTTGTGTGGCATTCAACGCTCTTGACCCACATTTACAACACAACAAAAACAATGCAAATTTATATTAAAAATAAAACAATGCAAATGTATGAAAGACATACGAGAAGTTGGCGACTATGTGTTTGGTGTGTGTCTCTGTTTGTGTGTGAGTAAGTGTGGATGTGGGTGCCATTAGCAAGAGTGAAAAATCTGTGACGTGTGCTAAGTAATTGTGTCATATACATAACAAGCTCAGGCTCAGACACGTGCTTAATGAGCACATAATGTTTTCTAAAACAAGAGGGAAATATTTCACAACACACGACAATTTCCAAATACACTTACAAATATGTCTTTATCTAAGTAATTAACTCTTATGACAAAAAGGCAAATTTATTAGATATATTTTTTGTTATAGGCTTAAGTCGACAGTTCTGAGATGCTAAGACCTTTAGGTTGAGCTCACTTTGTTGCAAAGTGTTGTGCTATAATAAATATTCATACTTCATTGCCAAAAATATGGTAAATTTGTTATACCCTCTGTCAGGGTAATTGCCCTATATTATGACAGGCTAAGTGTATGTGTTGCTGTTCCTTTCTATCACCCAAATACATTTTATCTTTCGCTTTTCTCTCTGTCTCTCAGTCTATGCATGGCTGCGTCTGTCATTCTCAGGCAGCTGTCATAATAACTTTTGTTAAGTCTTTGTCATAAATCTGAATTATAATTACTGCAGTTAAACACACATCTAAGAACTGTGAACGATGACATTTTAAATTTAAAATGTAAATAATGACACAGCTCAAAATGGCTGAGTAGCTGACAAACTAAAATCTACAAAACTTCTGTAATAAAAACTTTGCAATGCTTAGGCTAATATACCTCTGGTATCTGTTTTGCAGGGTATACTCATGATAACAAGAAATTGTGAAAAATACACAATGATAATAAGTTAACTAAAAAGTGGATGAAAATACGAATTGTTTGACAAAGTTTTTGCGACCTCAATCGTTGTAGCCAAATGTTTCTTTTCTTTCTTCCGTTAGCTTTTGTTCTCTCTTCTGGATGGTTTTTGTGGTTGCCAAGATATTTGGGCTGTTTGGCATTCTTAGTCATGACCCGGTACAAAAACTAAGCCCACTTTTCAATTTCCGCTAACTGAGTCTTGTGGTTAACCGAAGAAGCTTTATTTTTCCTTACAGCTTTTACCCAAATTGCCTTGACATTTTTTTTTATTTTCGCATCCGTCTGGACCGCAAATAAATCTTCTTTGGCAACTGTAGGAAATGTGGAAGAACTAAAGGTAATTGCGCATACGCACTGTTTCGCAGTAATTAAAACGGTAGAGTGCAAGTGGAAGTTTCTGACAGTTGTGATTATTAATATTGGTACTTTGGGTGCCTGGAAATGTTGTCCCTCGGTCCGATTAAGTGATAATTTGCACGTAAAGGCTTGCCTCATAAATTTTGAGCATGTTGCTAATTAAACTTCAAACACGTATAAATTCTCTTGTGGTAATCACATTTAAGCCAACCGAATAATGACGGTGTAGAGTCCCAGCGGTAATTTGTGAACCTGCTGCTGGCCAATGGCAAGTTGCCTTTTGCCGTTAATAATCATATAGGCCACATTGACACCCACGCACACCAACAGCACACACAGCAAATCAAACAACAACTTTAATTAATATGAAGCTCGGCACACAAACAGCTTATGGTTTTTTATTTTTTGAAATATGGAATCGGTTCAGGTAGGTTTTTAATTATTATTATTATTTTAATAATTACAATTCATGAGTTGCTTTAAGCTGATCTCGGCTTAAAGCTTAACTAAAATAAATGTTGTGGAAGGCTACTGTATTAGCAAATAATAAATTTAAATTGAACATTAATCTGTTGATAAATAAATTATCTACATCGCATAATTAAAATTCATTTCCCTGAATAATGTGAATGTATTAATTAAACAGTAGATAAATTAGAATGTTTAATCCCACAATGCGAATTCAAATTTTACATTTACTAATTTAAATAGTTGGTTAGTTTACCTGTTAAATGGCTTTTAAAAGATTAATTCAAGGTGATGTTTAACCGACCATAAAATGACTTGAGGCTAACTCTTGGCGCCAAAAGTAAACAGGGCCCAGTTTTGCATTTAGTCAGAAGGTAAACAAATAAGAAAATTAAGTATTGAGACCGCAATTAAATATTTACAAAGCAAGGTTTGAAAGCAACAATAAACTCGTTTGTGTATTTTGGGGCAACAGTGGTTGGTGTTGCTCTTCCACTTTTGAACCCTTGGCATGCCACCCAGTTGAACTCATACTACTACATATGGCAAGGAGTCTGCGTAAAAGGTGTAAAATTGTTGAAATATTTAAAATGCGACCGCCAACAGAGTGTTTAGGAGCAGCAGCAGCTGGAAAAAAGAGACACACACAAGCAGCTGTTGTCCCCCTTTACTCTTACACACCCAAACCACACACACAGACACAGATGCAGATACAGATACAGACACAGATGCAGATACAGATACAGAAACGGTCTGTTGTAATCTATGGCAGCTTTAGGCCACTGTGCATTATAAATTAAAGGTCCGACACCGAAATGTTGTCGTCGGTTTTATTTTTGTGTGTGGTCGCTGGAGTTTACTTTTGTGTTGCCTACATTGCGGCGCACCTGAGCTTACGACCATGCGAGTGTGGTTATCTGTGTGTGTATCTTTGTGCGTGTACGTGCGTTGTTGTACGGCAAAAAGCGCCAATTCAGCGTCCAAAATGTTTTTAGTTCATGTTGCTTATTGCGTGTTTCTTGTCGTTTTTTTCATGCTGTTCCTTTTGTGCTTTTCTCTTCTTCTTTTTCTCTGACGTTTTTTGTTGATGTTGTTGTCTTTATTCGCCGCATTACGCGCGTGTTTTCCGGATCCGCCTTTTGTTTGAACTGCCTCTGACACAGCTGTGAACAAGGAACAACAACAGCACAAAGAACAACAACAAAATACACAAACAATGTACTTAAATGTCTCGCCCTCCGGTTATGTTGTTGTGGTGTAAATGAAATTACAAGCGCGCTTAAAGCCCCAAATCCAATTAGAAAAAAGCATTGCGCCTGTTTTATCGCAGATGTTGCTGTTGCTGTTGCCCCACGTATTATCAACTTCCGCTGACAAACACGCACAAATTGCACACTGCCAACTAACCCGAATCCATGATTAGAACGAACTTTCTATGTATTCCATGATCAAACAATTCTTGTACTAATTTATCGATATGGAACATAAGTTGATGTCAATATTATGCATAACAAATGGACTATTTTAATTAAATCGAAATATAAACCTTGCATAGCATAGATAAATATTCTACTAAAATAAAATTTTGTTACATTAATTAATCTGATATCCTCATTAGTTTGCATTGCTAAATCTATATTTATGTTAATGTATTTATTCCATCCCCTATGAATACTGCAATGTGTCCTAGAATAATTACAGTCTACAGTAGTTACAGTTGTGTTATAAATTTCTATATAAGATATTCGTGCAATAATTGTAAAATGAAATGACCAGCTTTATAATTACACATACACATCTGTGAATTATCGACCAATTGGCTAAGAGTACGGTGTTATAAGCATACCAATTAGTTGTTAATTGGCTATATAAATTTAATAGTTGACGGTAAATGTCAATGTATAAATATATATTGTTTTACTTGTATATCTGTCGAATCAATATTTACTTGTTATTACAACAAGCAAATTTGAATAAGCCTCAAAGTTACGCATACGCAACGTTGGACTCAAAACGCTCACAGATGGCATAACTTTGCCTGCAGTAAACAACAATTAGTGAGCAATGATTATGCAAGCGAAATGAGGCTAAAATTGCAGTTTGGCCTGGCCACAATACAAATTGGCAGACAACTGGGCGACCTTCAAAGGCATTAGGGCAAATGCTTAGTACGTTTTGTACGTTTGTCTGTGTGTATTCGTGTATGTGTGTGTGTCTGGCAAATGAGTGTGTTTTATGCACAAAGCAAATGCTCAAAATTCCAAATAGGAAAACATGCGAGTCCCAGGCCAAACCAAATGCGAATCCAACGAGAAAATATCCATTAAAAATCCTTTAGCTTTCGATTTTCGTCCTGACTATGTAAGTAGAATGTGTGTGTTGTGTGTGTGTACATTTGCATATGGTATGCCAAAAAACGTTGTTGCATTCGCTTGAGCTATATAATTTGTTGGGGCTAAAAGTTGTTGTGGATGTTCTTGTTGTTATTATTGTTAAGGTATGTTGTTTTGGCATAGTTGTTTAAGTTGTGCAATATGCTAACTACACATTTTACTTAGAACTAGGCCAACACCAACAGCACAACGCCCATTGTCGTCCTGATTGCTACTTTTGAATAATGATGAAGTTCCAACTGTCGGTTTCTGGGTGTGGTTTCTAACTAAACGGAATGCGTGTGTGTGTGTGCACCAGGTGTGAAGCAGGTGTGAAATTATAGTGTACAGCCAGCAAGTTTTTGGTGTCAGACAAGAATGCTAAAACAATTGTCTACCTACTAAAATCTAAATATAATAAATCTAACAATAATAAATCTTGAATCGAATAATGCCAATTGGAAATATGATTTAAACATTTTAAGGTGAATATTGGTCTGCAGCCTTCTTGCGCAATAAATTAAGTGTAAACATAATTTCAATATCAATAAGAAAAACAAAAAGTTCAATCGAGCACAATCTGTTTGATAAACTGAATGGATATGATTTGTATATCAGATTTAACTCGTAATAAATAAAAAATATTTCAAGCAGTTGAATTCATAAAGTATAAATTAAGTAAAATATATTTTAAATTCTGGCAATGATTTTTATTTAGAATACATATAACAAAATGTGCCTTTTGTATTTATATATGTTTTTTGTGATATTTAAGCTTAAATAACGCTCGCAATACCGTAACACTATCAAGGTGACAAAGAACACGTAGTAAGAGAAAAGTTGACAGTTCATGTGGAAGATGAAATGTGGCTTACATTCTGTAGATGGCCTTCTTGACAGTGTTCTTATTCCACTTATTCCGCTGTAATTGAGTGCAGTACAACAAGTCTAAAACCTTTTCATGCGTTTTCACTAGCTTTGACTTGTGAACCGCGTCTAATTAGCCTTTGCCACCCATTGTCATTTGTGTAAGGCACATGTGAGACATGTGCTCCAAGATATCTACCTCTTTCATAACACTGAGTACCATAATTAAGCTCACGATAGACAGAGAGGGGAAACTGAAACTGAACCTGAACCTGAAGCTGAAGCTGTCTACCTGTCGCAGAAAGCGTAAGGATATGACGTTGTCCTCGTTAGTTATGCGCCTCGATGACAAGCGTTAAGTTTTTAATGAGTAGCCTGTCAGACTGCTAGCAAATTATGGCTAAAATTGTCAGAGGCTGTTCGCAACTTAATAGGGTTAAACGTGTTAGCAGGAGATCTTCGCAGCCAGAACAACTCCGTAGTCGTGTTTCCCGGGGGTAAATGTTTTGTGTAGCTTAAAGCTTTTGCGTTATTTATGAGCGTTGGGGATCTGTCAGAGCCACGATTAAATACACAGTGGGCAAAGCAGGAAGGGCGGGGCTATAAAGTTTACATACCCATGCGGGCCATGAGCCTTGTTGTCATTCGCAGGCAACTTTAAGGAACTTGGGTTACTGCCGAGTGACAAATTTTTGCGACACTCGAAGACTCTCATATATAATATATATTGCGTAACGCCAACGGTTAAGCGAAAGTTTTCATTACGCTCGAAAAGTTGTGTAAACTGTAATTCTAGCATGTAGTTTGTCTTGGGTGTAAAGTTGCTGAATCGCTGAAAAATGTGACAAGGGCAAAGCACTCGTAACATGGGAATTTCGACTCCGAATCCAAATCCGACTCAAAACGAGAATCAGCTGCAACTGAAAGGCGACAACTAATATACAAGTACATAAGGATTTTGTCAAGTGTAGGAATGATTAATGAGATTACGATGAGCCAGCAGGCTAACAAGATAGCACTTAGTGTAAGGACTCGCATCTCTGTCACGATTTTGGCTAATGATGACCAAGTAGGCGTCTACGATTATATGAGTCTCAATTTCTTGACTCGAGTGCATGTGACACTGCATAAATAAAAATGTGAGCTGTAGTTGGCATTTCTTGGAATTAATTTAAATTTTATAAAGCTGCTTTTCCTTCCGTCCTTTTCATGGAGATACACAAATAAGAGTATCTCTTGTGACTCTTGTGACAATAGGGCAGTTTGATGTAGCTTACTTTATTGTTAGTATCAGCTTTTGTCAATCTTTGAGTTGGCTTAAGTAAATGTTTGCTGTTTGTAAACTAATACCACTGTCCTCTGAAAATCTTGCTTAACACTTTGAATACCTTCAATCCAGTTTCACTTACCTTTGTCGTTCGGATCGAATTCAGCCTCGAGCTCCTCCTTAGTTGGATCCACAGATGAGGAGGCTGCCTCAGCAGCGGCGTTGGCGGCAATGGCGCTGCCATTGTTGGTAACAGTTTTGGTCTCCGATTTTTTCATGGTTTCTCTCACTTTGTGGCCTCGAAATACGGCTTGAATTTTTGTTGCGGCTTTTGCTGCAATTAAGTGTGTGCAAAAAAGCGAAAAGGATATTACATTCAAGTGTCTACCAATATAAAGTTTAGTTACAAGTTATTATGAAAACTCTTTGACAGTTTTCGTCTCTTATTTTCTTATTCTTCGATAACTTTTCCTGTTTCAAGTTTTGCAAAGCAATTAACTTCCATTTCTTTCAACCAGACTTCCAAATAATCGATCCATTTCTGATTGAGCTCCCGAAATTGTTGAAATTTTATTGGCACTTTGCCAACAAACCCATCGAAAGTGCTTTGCTAATATACTTGAAGCGTAACTTCTGTGCGTGTCTGAGTTTGGTTAGGCACCATGCAATAAATGGAACCAATAAAATGTTTTACAATATTATACGACTGCAAAATACCCTGCGAAACGAGTTGTAAATAATAAATAAAGATATAAATAAATGATATATAATCTTATTAAGGAATGAGCATGAGTTGTTGGCACAATATACCCCACTGCATATTGATTTATCGGACGATATCAGAATGTTGTGTGTACCAAGGGGTAAGCGATGCTTTTGGCCGGGTCAGCGTTCATTTTTTATGGTACTTTTCACGCAGATACCAAAGTGCTAGCCTTGAATAAGTTATAATAAATTGGCACGTAAGGCCTTTTTGGCCAACACTATCAGTAAAAGCAGCCCGACAAATGGCAACGGCAACGGCAACGCCAAATGGCAACAACAAGCCAAAACAAAAACTGAACTCAAACTGAAACAGAAACACTTCTGTGGCTTGAAATATGGTGTTGTATTGTGCATTTTTACAAGGTTGCTTCGTCGAGCTGTGGCCGCAGTGGTGGCATACTGACAGGACGGACTGTGGGTCAGGTTGGATGTCAGGTGGGCTGGCCACATTTTGTTGATGGCTTTTGCGGGTGTCAAGCGGCAAATGTTCCCTTCCCCTCTTGACAGGGCATTATATCATTCAATGCCAATGAATACAGGCTTTGTTGCATACTTTTTAGGGCGACTGTGAGTTTAAATGTATGGCAATTAATCAATAAACAATTAAAATAATATAGTATATACATTTTTTAGCCAACTTTATGCGCTGATTAATTGAATTATTGTGGTTTAAATCGTTTCTTTCATTTGTTGAATTGTTAAAATATAATTTATTTAACTATTCTGAAAAATTCAGTTTGGAATTTATATTCCACTTAAGTAGCAACTGTTTTAAATTCAAATATACAATTATTTATAGGAATTACAATTACACAACACAATAGAACAACTGGGATTCATAAAAAATATAGGCTACTAAAGTTGTAGCCATAAAAGCTTAAAATCCTATTTAATATTTAAAGAGAAACTAAAAAGTTGCTATATTCAAAATTAAATTTGTTAAGGGCTCTTCATTACCATGGTTTACTACCTTTAATGGCCTTGATTTTAGTGCACTCATAAAATGAGGTAAATTATGCAAGGACAAAGTTATTAAATAAATTTTGCATGCGGCTCATTAAACCTGACAAACAAATGGCAAATGCGTCGGGCGCTCAAGTGGAAAATAAAATTAATAAGCACACACACCTGCTGAGATAAATTCAGAGGTAGCAAGTTTACACCTGTCTCAACAGTTTGACACGCAAGCACACTCCAATAAAAGCAGATACCAAAATTCCAAAAGAATCAAGAGAAAAGTCAAATGGCATATGAAACCTGCACGCACCCAATTAAATAGCTCCATGGCGTTGTCGCACGTGGCGTATGTGTAACACACCAGGGATATAAGCTCAAGCTCATCAACGTCACAGATTTTTTATGCTTAATTAATACATTATAAGCCATTTCCATATACCGCCAAATTGTCTGCGTGGGCCAACTGAAATCATTTCCGTTTCCGTTGCGGTTACAAAGAAATCTGATTAAATTTGTCAAGTTGTTCCTGTTCATACTCTCCTGGGATTTTGCTTATTATTATTATTATTGTTGTTGTTGCAAAGAGGCTTTTCTTGTTATTTTCTTCTAACCGCAAGTGACAACAAGTGGCCTTAACAGCAAAAGGTAAATGTCTGCTTCAAATGTACAGTAAATGTCCAAGTAAGTTTATTTACCTAATTAAAATTCATTAGCTAACGTTTTGCATAGAATTCTTGTCGTTCTTCGGAAGCTGTCTATGGCAGCTTCCTTGAAGTTTTCTATCCTGTCTGGACCGAGGTCCTTGTTAACTCTCGCCCATTTGAGCTGTCATTATTGCATACCAGTGGCATTCAAACAATGTGGTAGGTCACTGCCAGACGTGGTCTTATAATTATTCTAAGCAATGCCCAAGTTTACTTCACGTATTATAAAATAGGTAAATTGTTTCGGAAGGTCAGAAAATGTAGATGGAAAAATACTGGGAAGCTGAGACATTTCTTAAAAATGTAACTAGATTGTTAGCAGATGTATACAAATTGCATCTAGTAAATAGCTATATACTTAAGAGTCTACTGTTAAAAAAGATCTCTTCGCTTACATAAGGATTTTTTCATATTGATTTTTGTATGTGCTTCTGTATAGAGTATATTGACCACTGACCACTGACAGCTGACCCTGGGCTTCAATCTAAGCTTGTAATGGCTTTCCCAGCCCATTCAGTAACTATGCCATTTTGCAGGCAATTTAGCAGTATACATTTCACTTTATCTCTTCCTTAGTTCCTACAAATGACTTGCAATTTATTACTTTAATTAAATTGTAGACGTTGGATTCGCGTTGCATTTTTATTGTAATTTTACTTTGTATTAAAATGTTTATCCAGACGTTGCATGGCTTGAACTTCTAACTAGTTGGCTCCTTGTAAAGGTATCAGGGCTCAAAAACTCCAGTGGAATATTAAAATAAATGGGTTATGAACGAATAAAGTAAAGGCATGGGCAGAGGTAGTTAAAGTTGCAGGGAAAGTGTTAGGGATACGGAGTGGGATGGGGGCAAACTTTGGCCAGCTGTTTCAGCTGTTGTTCGTGTTCCAATACTTAGACTTGGTCTTACCCATAAACTGTAAGTTCAGTCGTGCATGCAGCTAAATAACAGTCTTAAATAAATAATCAACGACAGCAGTCGCCGCCTTTTAGCCGCAATAGAGAACAGCCAAAGGGGCAGGCTTATTGTTAGACGTATGTTTTTACAGTCGATTTCAGCTTTTACTAAGCAAGTGCCATGATGTTTGTAATTACATATCAACTTGCATGACAATGCCATGCGATAAATGTTTAATATTGTGTTGCACACATAATAAAATGCAATCAAACTATAACTCCAGGCTAATTGAGCTCAATTAAGCTTAGTTCTAAGATAGATTGTCTTAAAGAATTAGTTATTTTTACCGAAATAAAAAGCTGTAAAGGACTTTTCTATAATTAGATTAAGTTATGTAATCGCATGACCAACTTAATTCAAGTAGTACTCAACTTTAAAAGCCTTTAAAGTTCTATTCATTTGATTATCTGGAATTAATTCAAAATACATGCTCTATTTGCTTTGTTATTATTGTGGCTGCAACAAAGAGAGTTGCCTCTTGATAATAATATAGATCCGGTATGCTTCGATTAAACACACACGCACTTATGATAATACCAGATATTTGTGTTACTGTAACAATGACAATACCCACAGCAATAATATCAACAAACTGCTGAGTTTGCAGTTATTGATTGTATTTGAGGTTGAAGGTCGCTGAGCGGAGTATGAAATTGCGTGAATAACAGCGGAACGTGGCAACAGTTTCCATCGAAATAAACGAAACTCTCAGTGTGCCACTTCATTGGATAAATGACAATTACCTAAAGTATGACAAGTTGGCTCATAAATAAACACGGTATTTATTTCGAAGCTTCTTCAATTCCATTTTATTAAAGCCAACGAGGTGTCATAAACCTGCGTGCCACAAGCAAATACACTAAACACTTGCCACCGATTTGCAGCATATATTTATGCTTCCTCATAAGTGAATCTTAATGGCATAAACTTTTGCTTTCTATATATTATATTATCTTTTGTGGTTCGGGTTAATAGAGCAAAAGGAGCTCAAATGGCTCTGCAGGGAACAATTCTTGTACATTCCGAAGGTGTGTACAGAAAATCCATAATAAAAGGCAGTTAAATAAATGAAATATATATAAATTCTATTTTTATTTCTTGCATTAAATTTGGGTTTTGATTTTGTATTCTTCACAGCAAATTATAAAAAAGGAGTTTGATTGTTTTTGAACTAAATAAGCGGACCTAAAGAAAGATGCTTTATTTGAAGCAGTTCGTCTTTAATACAGAATTTCTAAAATCATTTGTTCTTTTAAGTATATACTTATGTACTTTATGTTATTTATTTTTGGCAGACCAGAAACTAGACAACTGGGGCAACTTAAAAGCCAGGATAAAGCTTGTGTGTTCACTGGTAATATCATATTTTCAATTTCCAATGCCACGAGTGGTCCAATAAATTGAAAACATTTCCAAAAGCCACAAATAAAGCGCTTATCAACCATGACAAATAAGAAGTGGCACACTGTTCTCCCATAGCAATGGGACAATTAATAGAATTTATGTGGAGTAATTTGTATGGCTGCTCTTAATCGTTCAGCATGGTCAGCTTTAATTAAGGGCTGGCCAACCACATAGATAAATGCCCACATGAGCAAAAGTCAAATGTGTATATAAATTACACAAACTTGGCCATGTTAATTGGTCATAAGCATCGTGAAACGAAGAGCTCATTATAAGCTTTCAATAATTAAATTTGGCTAGAAATGCATTTGCTATAGGGATTTACTCAAAGGGAGGATTACAGAGCAGTGTTCAGAGCTATTTTTCGAGATAAAAGCTAATTAAATTTAAGCTTATTCTTTTTTAAATGTACTTTCTGAATTATAATTCAATGATAGCAGCTTTTTTATTTATTCAATAAATTGTGTAACAATTAAAAAATATTTCCGCATTTATGCATAAATAAAAGTGAGATAAATATAAGTACTTCTCATGGGAAATGTGTTCGTATGTTTAAAAAAAAAAACCTGCCAATTGTAGACACAATCAATTTCAATTAAGCACCAAGTTGAGCGCTTAATTCGACAGTCAACACTCGATCGATGCGCTGATTGACAGACTGTGTAAACTTTCGACAGCTGCTCGAAACTCTCTTTTCGCCTGTTGGCATTTAAATGCTCATACGCTTCGTAAGCCAGACAGCCAGTCAGCTAGTCAGTCAGTGAGCAAGCCAAATAGTCCTTCAGTCGGGACATAGGAATTTCGAAAGGCAAACAAAAGGCAAACTATTTGATATGCAATGCGCAGAGCTTGAAAAATTATGAAGATGCCTGCGTGAACCAAAAGCAAAACTCGGCATACTTTCTAGGCTCGAATCCTACTAGTGTTGGGATCAGGGTCACGTTGGTCACGTGCCAGGCAAAAGAAATCCATTTGTTGACAATTTGATTACGTGCTGTGTTGCTAAGCTCTAGAAATTTGTTAACAAAATTGTGCACTGAATTGAAGAAATCTTGTGTAAAGTTTTAATTCAGACAATCTGTTTTCTTTGCTGAGACTATTTTAATTTTGCAATTTAATTGCGTTGCTTGGCATGGAAAATCAACTGCCAGTTGAATGAGAAAGATACAAGAATTAAAACAAATTCCTTTACTCTTTGCGCTAGAGTCTTTTATTTTATTAAAATCTACCCTTCAGCCACTTTAGCAGAATTCGAATTTTCGAAAGCATTTTCCGCATGCACAACATAACTTTTTTTTCCACTTCCTTGAACGTCCATTACACCATTTCCTGTCTATTTATAAACCCAAAATACAAATGCTGTTTCCCGGCGGCCACGTACATATACAAGTACATATTTATTATTAAAATGTTGCACGGAAAAAGTTTGTAACAAAATTAAAACTGCCCACAAGCAATGGGCGCCGAAGTAGAACAAAAGTTGCCCAAAAATAATATTTCTAGAATTTATTTTCTCTCTCTTTTTTCAGAAACAAACCCGCGCAGGAACTAAGCCAAACTATGTGGCTAAAAGAGCACTCAGAGTTTTGTGGAAATGAAAGAAGAAAAACTGAGAAAACTCGACTTTGAAATACTTTCTACTAAGCACAGTCGAGTATAATTCAAAAGGTAAGAAGTTGTTGAGCATACCCCAACTTCTATTTAATGCAGAGTATTAGAAACAGAGGCAGGAACACTCTGTTGCTGGTTAATAAAGAAAACAGTCAAATGCAAAGAGGGAAGTGGTTATGGTTATGGTTACCATTGCAACAGGAGCAAGTGCCATTTGTTACCGTCATACGCTCTCTCTCTCTCTCTCTCATTCTCACTCTCTTTGTGCGCCTGCTGTTTTGTCCTTTTGTTGGCGGCACGTTAAGGACAATTGAAATTGAAACTTATTATGCCGATGACGCTAGAACGAGCTCATAAAAACCAAGTGCAATGAGCTTGAAGTCGCATCTGCAGTGTGGGCAGCAAATGGGAGCAAGAGTTGGATTCACAGCGAAAGGACAAAGTTCGTTAAAGGTAAAACTATACGGCAGCCATGCCAAAATGCAATTTTGCTGGCCAGGAATCATATTCTTTGTAATGTTCATGAAATTGCGCGAGAAAATTGCAATTGAAGCCTTTGGGCGGTATATTAACAATGCGCAATAAGTTCCGGAAATTGCATCCCGCGTTATACTGCGAAATAGAATGAAGCTCTGCATATTTCCAGGTACTGCTTAAAATATCAGCCTTCAAAATAATAAATAAATTACAATTTGTTTATAATACAGATAAAACAGATGACGGGGATTTCGCTTAAGCAATGTTTAATAAACACCACCTGTTGTGATCATTATTGTTGGGCGGTTTATATAACGCAATGAACGATGCGGAAAAATAAAAAAAATATAATGAATTCTACGCTGACATGCGAAAAATTAATTTTCACATCGTATAAAACTTACGACACGTCACGCTTACGTGGAAAATCATTATCTTCTTCTTCTCCTTCTTCTTCTTCTTTTTTGTATTGCTCTTAGCTGTTTGTTGTTCCCTTTTCATTCTGTTCTCATTGCCTTGCTGTACAACAGTTTCCGTTGCCTTTTTGTTTTGAGGCCATTATAGGAAAGGTGCTTGTGCGTAAGCTGTTGTTGTTCTTGTTGTTGTTATTCTTTATAATAGTTGTTTTTATTATTGTTGCTTTTGTAGTTGGCATTATTATTGTTGCCCGATGGCTGAGCTTATATTTATTGTGGTAATTTATACTTAAACTTGCGCCACGTGCACAGGTTTCCATTACATTGTTTGATGTCGCCATTTTGTCAGTTTAACTTGTGGTATATAAATATATGTATGTGTATATAAATATGCGTGTGTATGTGTATTATGCTATTGTATTATTTGATTTATAAACAGCTACTCATTCAAATGTCATTCTAAATTAACAAAAGTGACACTTTAAAATGGGTTAAGGGAAGAGCTCGTAAATCAAAGTTGTAGCGCAAAGTTGAAGTAATTAAATTAAAAGTGTTGTCCAAAAGGATAAAGGAATGTACGTGACATAATTGATTAAAGATAAAGTTTTATAACATTTCATTTAAAATATAGTTTTGGATTAAAACTTTTTATTTATTAAATTTTTTAAAACTTAGTTGCGTATACTCGTACTTTAATTAATTTAAACTAAATTCGTATTTGTGTTTCTGCTAATGAAAACTGTCGACATGCAGGATTATCCATACAATTTCAGCTTAAAGTTAGAAAAGTGATTAGTGCTTAGCAGCACTTCTGCTATCTCCAGCTCTAATGCTTTGTGTCTACTGTGGAACCAATTCCCAATCCTATAGTTAGTTGGCTGCTACATTTTATTTCCATTTACTCTAACACAACCACGACTTGACCAGCCACTCAATTAAGCAAGAACACAGAATTAAATTAACTCGACGCTGTTATGCCCAAAAGAGTCATAACAAAGTGCTGTTCAAGCCTGTAAGCAAACATGGAAATGTAAACAAACAAGGGGATTCTAGAAAAAAAAACACTGAACTAGTCTCAAGTGTCGTTTTGTGGCACTTGCAACAACAATGGAAATGAAAGAGAAACAGCTCATCAATAGCCCAAGACAACTAGCTCAACAAAAAACAAAAGAAGTAACTTGGAAGACATACTCAAATAGCAGATACCACTTAAAGAATATTTGCTAGAGGTACTGCCGAAAGACTGATAACTCAGAAAAGCTTTTGAAATTCAAGAGTATACTCTATTTTGCTCCCAATATCTATGGTCAAACTCAGCTATAAACCCTGCTTACGCATTGTAATTCCCTCTTACTGTAATTATTAGTTACAGGGTATAAGGAGCTATGCTCAAACGAGCCACTAGCCAGGCATTAAGAGGGAGCGCATCATCATCGTCAGCGAATAGACGGAATGTATAGCGGAGTGCATGGGGAACGCTTTCCATTTTGATGACTTTAAAATGCGATGCGAAAAGCGGAAAAAGCTTTACGACACCGCCAACTAATTTCCGCGAAACGACACAAAGTGGGGCAACATAAAGTGGCAAGCACTAAAATTTTCAGCTGCTTGATTATGACAAGCTGTACGAAGTGAGAACTAATCTCTCGTATTTGTATTTGTCTTTATAAATGCACATGGATGTGAATTAGTGTCTATGTGTGTGTGCGTGTGTCTGTTTTAGTGTTAACAAGTTGTAGCTAACAATTTTGTGTGCCACTTAAAATGTTTGTCAACTGTTTATAACTGACGGCAACATTTTGAGCAAATATTTAAGTGTGATTAAGTGCAAAAATTTAAAATTCAATTATCAACAGAATTTGATTATGCAATTTTGAAAGTTGAGGTTGATTGAATAACTAACAAAACTGTCATCAAAAATGATATATCTCAATTCAATCAGAAAGTGCATATTATGTATGCTGATCTAATCAGTCTCTAACCGTGTCTCCTCTGCTTTCCCTGTGCCATTGAGATTTGAATTTTCTTGCAAATTGATTTCAAGTAAACACAAAATTTCAGTCTACAATTTTATTTGCATTTCATGTTTCCGAAATTAAATATTAAAATCAATTAAAGCCTTAAGCCATCCCAAGTGCTGTTTCAGTTGGATCAACTCCGTCTACAACTGTTTACTCGTAAACATTTTTTGAATTGTGCCCCGCGGGTAATTTCAGTCTCCTTGCCACATAATGAGAAACTGCAGCAGCTGCTTGCAACTGTAATTAAATTATAAATGCGACAACAAATATATATACATATTTGTACAAGATCAATCTGCTGAAAGCAATTTGCCGGTACTGACGGCCTTCAAGTGAAAACGAAGGATACTGATGGAATTTCTGACAGACAGGAAATTAATATTTTATAGATTCAAATCAGCTTAAACAATCTGAGCTGTTAATAATATACCAAATAATTACATTGAATAATTAACTTACCGTAAAAAAATATATAGTACAACTTGATATGACAAGCAAAAGCAGAAATCCTCTAAGCTTAATCAATTTTAATGTGGAATCTATAGTTTGATTATGCATTTACAAAAATGTACAGCTTAATTTGGAAGGCGGAAAGCACAACCAAAAGCAGAAATGTTTATGTATCAATTTCACTGAAGTGACTTCCAGCAAAATTTTCAATCAAAATAATTGGCTTATTAATCTGCATACACAATGGATCATAAGAATACTTTGTGGGGATATGAGAATATTTTCTAATATTTACTCATCCACTGAACCACAAATTGTATAAATTCTTTCAAATTAAAGGAACATTCAAACAGCTCTATTTTGTTCTGTAAACTTCAGCAAATCTCATACTCTTGTTGTATAACCATAAATCAGCGTCTGAGCACTCCCATAACCATAACTAAAGCCATGTGTGCTCTTCCATTCATTCCCCACTTCAGCCACATGATAGCCAAGTTGTAGTGGCATATAGTTTCCGTTTGTATTTGCTGTTTGTAGCCATAATAATTTCAGTTGCAAAAGTCAAACTGGCGCAAAAAATAATAAACAAAATAGCTTGGAGTGGTGCCGAGTTTCCTGGTTTAGTATTTCAAGTTTATGGATAGCGGCATGCAATGAATGTAGTAGAAGCTCCCAATTTGTAGCTATCGCTTTAAGGACTGAGTTAAATTTATTAAACAAAGAATACTACTACGACTAGAAGATACACTGTAATCCGTATTTTTGCTAAACTCTGTGCTCTTTTCAAATGTTCATCAACTCTGAAGTAATTGTGATATAATAATTTATTTTACAGACTTTGTTAAGTTTACTTCTCTATAGAAGCTAAATTAAAATATTCCCTTGCCTTAGGTATCTCTTTTATTTATTTTAAGCAATTAATTTATTACAAAAATTCATGAACTCTGAAGTAATTGTGATATAATAATTTATTTTACAGACTTTGTTAAGTTTACCTCTCTATAGAAGCTAAATTAAAATATTCCCTTGCCTTCGGTATCTCTTTTATTTAGTCTAAGGAGTTAATTTATTACAAATTGGATTTAAAGATTTGTTTATCTAGAGCGTTTGTCTTCTGTTTTACTTTGGGCTACTATATACACTGAAATAAATTATAAATATCCTATTATTTCTTTTTACACACGAAATAAGTGCAGAGCACACGCTTTGGTTTTTGGTCCTTTCGCCTGGAGGGTCCTGTTCCTTTTGAAAAGCCGATAATAAAAACGGATTTACAGTTATGTGCGCAAACATGCCGTAAAGCAAATAAATGTGAAGAAGAGAAAGAAAAATCAAGAAAATTCACCAAGGGCGAGAACGAAGTCCGCACAAATAGTTGGCGCGCTTTTTATGCATTTCGCCGTGAAGTGGTTGATAAAGAGAGAAGTGAGGGAGTGAAAAAGAGAGAGAGGGAAAGAATCAGGAACCACAGTCAGGTGTGGGTGGGTGCGTGACCCTGGGAAACACCGACACCGACAATTCAAATCCAATTAAAGTAAAAGCAATTTGCTCACCACATCGAAACTGCAGCCGTGAGATTTAGTTTTGCTGTTTGGCGATATCGAAAAATTAGAACGCCTTAAAAGCTGAATTTAATTAGACACTTAAGCGTTTATAGAACATCAGGATAAAATCGGATAGGGTGCAGTTCAACAAAGGCTAAAAGTGAAAGCATTGTCACATTGTCTAGCTGAAGAGTTGCATTGTAAGAACATGCAACAATGGCGACATTGACTGATGGGAAATGTGGATACGGATATGGATAGATGAGGGTTTCAAAATGACATAGTTTATGCCCTTCCCAAGTGGAAACGACACAATACGTCAGTGTCATTATAGGTTTTTTACACATCTACATTTTTACACTCTAATTGTTCAAATGATTTAACTTTTAGATATACATCTTTTATTATCGGTCTGAGAGTATTTAATATTCGGCGTGGAATACTTTCTTTTGTCCATCTTCTCATTGAGTTTATTTGAATTGCCGCCATATCGAAATGAGGTCGTTTGGCATTATCACCGCCTGAATCTACGTCATTGCACATTAAAATTGCAAGCGACACAGTCAGAGGGGGAGTGGAAGGAGGAGCGGTAACCAGAGCGGGCGTGAGGTCCTTCAATGCGACACACGTCGACAAGGGCCACATATATGTAGTTAGCACGTAAGACTTTCAATCAGAGTGCATTGAAACGGAAATTCTGCGCTGCAGCGCAGAAAGGAAGGAAATACATGCTCGATTGATTGACTGACTGACTGACTGACTCATTGATGGCTGGCTTGATGGACAAACTGATGGTCTGATGGGTAAGACAAGCAGTCGCTTTGCAAGTCAACTAACAGTATCAAATAATATCCAATGCAGTGCGTCAACAGTAGCTTTAAGGCAGTTCATAGTTCCCATGCACTTCACACGACTTTTCGTATACCCTGTGCTATGTTCCAAAAGAGTATATTATCTACGCAACTATTTTCAAGCAGAATATGTGCGTTCCAGTCTCCATAGGGTATCTAAGAGTTGTGTACTTCCGACCACAACACTCTGACTTGTGTTTAGCTCAAGGCACTGTTGATATGGCGACCATAACAAGGTTGCTGCTGTCAGTTGTCAGCTTGAGGCAAGGGGATTGCTTCCGACTTTGCATACTTTGAACTTTGCCAATATATTGTATTAAAGTTGGCCTGTTAACGGTATAGTTGTTATTGTTGTTGTTTCCGATGCTCTTGATGCAGTCAGCTCATTCTTCGAAATGGAGAAAATCGAAAGTATCATAGAATCAACTATGTATAGTAAGCTGGTAAGGATGCCAGTTAAATTTAAATATGTTTTCAATAAAATTTGATGAGCTGCAAGCTAAGCAAGTATTTGTAGTTAAGACAGCCTAAGGAGCTCTGTTAAAATCGATAGCATAATAATATTAAATGCCTTGAATTCCTAAATATCTCTTACAGCTGGATGCTTATCCAAAATCATTTATTTACACATTTAGGGTATCAAAATAAATCGCAAAACCAGAAACAAATTCATGGACTGATAAATTTGGAAAATTTCCGTTTCAATTTCCTGGCTGACTGCGTTGTGTCTGTAATATCAAAACTCACGGCTTGACAAGCCATTTGACTGTCTAATATGGATCCCATTAGGCTTTCAAGTAATGACCGAAAATCCGTAACAGAAATAAATTTGATTTTATTGACAGTGAATCAGCGACGAACGCGGACGCATTTACAATGCCAGCCAGACAATGGGTCCAGGTAAGGAAATTACATTTAGGCTTCCATTGTTGTTGCCTGCTTTTATCAGACGCAGTCGACGCAGCAAATGAATTATGATTTACCCCAAAAAGAAGAAAAGGGGTTTACCTCAATCCATTAGTCAGTACATAGGACTGGGGACTCCACCAATGGTCAAAGCACCTGCGTCGTCCATTTGCCCAGCTTGTCAACGGGGCGCATAAATCTTGGCCACCTCGATTACGGCTCGTTAAAAGTTTTCGTGTTTGGTGCTTCGAGCTTGTTGTGTTGTGGCCCAGTCCATTGTTATTAAATATTAAGGTAATTTGTAGATTTACACGATTTCCGGCCAATGTGGGTCATATTTATGAGCATGGCTGGAACATGCCTGCTCTGCATTCGTTCGTGTTCTTAGGCATTTCTGTAATTTATTAGCCTCGTGTTTCAATATTTAATTGAATCCGCTGTCGCAGCATAGATAAATGGCGTCCTGCGTCAAAAGTGTGGCATTAAATTGTCGGACACTTAGAGGACACCCCAAACCACTTGGACATCCGTCGGACATCGACATTTGTTCTTTTATTAATAGTCCTTCGCACACGCACACAAATTTAGTAAATAAATTCGAATAAAATAGTGTACTTGGCATTGGTTTCCAGAGATTTGGCCATCCAAATAATCGCAAATCATGTCAATTGAAACTAGAGCTGAGCGTGTGCCAGATTATATACCACAAAACACGACACAGACACGAGCCGCAAACTGGCAAAAATGTAACACGCGATATTCCAATGAAGGAAAATTGTATGCAAAACTTATTATAAGTATATAAACAATACCACGGTATCGTGATAGTCGTGTTAAGTTGACTTATGTCATGTTTTCATGCTTTCATCTGCTCAACACGAATAAACACAACGTGTTTAAGCTCTCCGGATTCGTGACACGCCAAGAAGCACGAGCTTCGATGGAAATAAGATAAAATGTGGAACCAATTACTTACTCTAAGATATGTTCTTATATTTAAGGTGGTGTATGTACGCTGTGCAGTTTTTATAATTAACTGTTGTACTGCTATTCCTCAACTGTATTTATGCTGCTATACTGCTATAAATTCCCATTTAATTAGCTTAGCTTTATTATATAAGAACTTATTTAAAACTTACTTCTGTTTCGGAGTGTGCACAATTTGGCTTTTAATTCTAAAAATATTTTGACCATTAGCTGCTTTTCTGTTGTAGTTACTTATTGTTTGTCATCTTACAATACTATGCTAGTTTTACGAAAATGTCAACAATAAAATTCAAGTAAAAATTGAAAATAAACTTTTCGAAGAAACTAAATTTCTCTGTTTAACTTAAAAGTCACTTTAGTTGTAGGTATAGAGTGACCTCCAACTCGTTGTATAACGACATTAAAAGTGACTATAATGCGCCGTGCACTTTGCTAGCTTTTCATAAAGTTTACTTAGCTTTCGGACCAGCAAGCAGTCAACTTACTTGGGCACTTTGATAGAAACCGCGAGCCATGACAAGGCCAAGTACGTAGACGAGGAACGAACACTCAAAAGCCACTGCTATGCACTTAAATTTATGTGTATGTATGTATGTATGTATGTTTGTATGAATGCATGTAAGTGGCGCAGACTGCCAACTAACAGTTAGATATGCAAAAGTCAAACACACACCTATGTAAGCGGCCAGAGGCCTTTTTGGCTCAGCACAACACTGGTGATGGCCTCAACTTGTTGGCAGACCGGGCGTATGCGCAATGTGTGCATTAGTGGGAGTGGGTCGACTACAGAGGGGCGTGGGAATGGGCGTGCCTGTGTTACTGTTTGCATCTGAACTCTAGCAATTTTGAGCGTTGATTGACTTAATAGACGGACGCTAGGAGAGTAAAAACAGAACGCAACTGTTTACTCGGGCATTAATTATAGCTGCGTGTTGATGTGTGCGTTGTGTGTGTGTGTGCGTAAAAAATGGCCAACTACAAGAATCGTTATGGCAACATCTGTCAAGCATTAACGTTTGACAATTTGTAACATGATTTGACGAGCTTGTTTGGGGTTTTTGTTTATTTGATAAAGCATTTCTGAGTCGATTTTTCATGGGAGACAAAACCCAAGATGATGCGCGCATAAGTATGCTATATATTTTATACGAGTCTGTCATTGTATATTTGAAATTGAATTATATCAAACTGAATACGCAGCAAAAGTCACAGTCAGGGAATCGTCATTGGTCGAAGGAGACACGTAGCCAATTTGTTTTCTGTCTTTGTGGCTGGTTGTACGGGTGAGTGAATGTGTGTTTATATGATGGCCAATCTAAAGGCTTCCCTGCCATTTGACATTTGTATAAACAGAGAAAAACCAACACACACACACATACATACAATATGAAATATTGTCAGGACAGTGTCAGGACAATGACGCTGTTCTTCGTTTTTTGTGTGCCTGAATGATTTCCTTTGTGAAATTGATAACTCCATGTGTCTTTGTATGTGTGTGTGTGTGTGAGTGTGCAGATAAATTGGCATTTGTATGACATATTTAAAATGCCTTGGCTTTCGTTTTTGGCTTTGACTTTTCCAGCATTGAACCACCCCCAACGCCCATTCGAAGCCTTGGGATTATAACAAATTAAAGTCGTGTACAGCTGCCGGGCTTGCAGAACTTTGACAAGGGCTTTTTTGTAAGTATCATCGACGAATATTTTTATATTTATATATATTGAGCAGTCATGTGGCAAGATAACTCCGAGGCAGTAAGCAACATTATAGATGCTGCACAGACAAAGTAAAGAGAACTTCAGTTCGTTATGTAAACATACTTGTTGTGTGGTTGTACTCATCGTAAATGATAGAAAACAGCAAAATCGACTGTCTTTGAAATGAAAAAGTATCAATACACAGAGAAAACTGTTTAATTGATATCGACCTAGGAAGTTTTGCAGCCTAAGAAGGTGTTATATGGGATTGAAATAAGACTTTACAAATGTTTCCTTCACAAGTCTGACACAAATTTGTAAAATGAAGTTATATTTTCAGATTTACTTTTCTTATTTTAAACATTTTCTTCATTTATATTTTTATTTATTTAATCGGTTTTACTAACAAACTTTTCTTTTTGATTAAATTGTTTTCTCTATTTTAACTGTTACTTATTTCCAGGGTTAAGCTGTTGACTGCATTTAAGATCATTCTAGCCAAAACTATTGAATACTGCTTTTATATGTATTTATTTAAGATAATGGAAAATCGTATCCTTTGTATATATTTCTTCAAACTCTCTTTATAAATGGTAAATCGGTTATCTTTTAAACTATTATTTTTCTGATTTTTTATTGTTGGTAGTTTTCTAAGTTAACACCGCTCTCCTGCTCTTCCTTCGACCCTCATTGTGTGCTAACAACTTCGTTGCTCTGGTAAATTATCTGCGGCTGACATATGAGTATATTAGCACATACCTAAGAAGATACTTAACGGCATTTTAAGTACCCACTTAAGAGGTGAAACTTACTGCAGTAGCAATATCAACGCCTCTCTCTTCAGCGCCAGCAACCACATCACGATAAAACTCACGCAGTAACAAAGGCAATTTCAAGCCAAGACTATAAACATTTTTGGCTGACCGCAAATGCAACGCCCCCAAAAACAGGAGCAGAATTTGGAGCGGGAACAGGAATATGGTATAATGGAGGAAGTGCTGGCCACGTGGCCACGTGCTGAACATAAATTGAGTTTAGTGTCGACTTTTCGTTCCAGGATAAGCCGAAAAATTCCTACGAAAAGTTGAACATTTATTTAGCATATTTTGGCCACAATTGCGATCTGTCATAAGATGCAATTTATGCGGAAGCTTCGACTATTATTACAATTTCGAATATATAAACATATTCAAACATATTTCGGAAATATATTTTGTGCGTTTCCAGCACATTCATCACACTTTCATATCTTTTTATATAATTTTTAAATGTGATTTATATTTTGTGCACAACTCATAAACATTTTTTTGTGAAAATTATGCGCTAAATTGTAGTTGGCAATGATTGATTGGCAAGCCAAAGGCAATGTTATTGTTGTTCTTGTTGTAGTTGCTGTGCCTTTTCAATGTCCCCTGTAACCCCTCCCCCCCTTGAGCCTTGTGTGTTGGCATATTTGCTTTGAGTCGCGGGCACGTAAAGCAAGTCATAAAAATATTTCAACGAAGGAATAAAAAAGTGAGAGGTAAAAAGAAATAACAAAACGTTGTAGGTCATGTGTCATTCCCAGAGTTGTTAGTTCCGTTCAGTTCCATCCAACATCCGTTGCATGTTGCTTATTTGTTTGCACTTTTTGGAAGATGGGTGATGGTGAATGGCAGATCGGGGTGGCAACGGGGCTGGGGCTGCCAAAAACTTTAACATTTTGTAACAAATATTTTCGGTGTCGTGGCAGTCAGCGGCTGAAATTGAATATTTAATTTTTACTTTGTCTCTTTTGGCATTTCCTAACTTGCTGACTAAAAGAGAGAGTGCGGAGGGGAATATTTTAGTCAACGCTGAACATTGTTGATGATTTTTAGCAGCTGATGGGAAACTGTTTGTCGTGGGGCACGTGAAAAGTATTTGAGCATTCTTAAATGTTGCCAAAGTACAGATAACTTTTCAAACGAAATATGCAAATTTCATAAAACATTTTTCAAGCCTACAACAGTTTGACAAAGAATTTCTGTCGCACTTCTGTATATTCTTGGTACATATATTAAAATTATAGATGATAATCTGAATGCATGTTTAGAATGCCTTAGTTGACAACTTTGTCTAAACATAAATTCAATAAAATTCCTTAACAAATATCAATAACGGCAATCTTTACCTCTAAGTAAATAATTGATTCTTTGATTGTTGCTGTGCATAATTTAATATAATTAGATTTACAATATTTAAAGTGCCTAATATAGAAAGATACATTATTAATTAATTAATTAAAACTATTTTTAGTTCAGTAAGTTCGACAGAAACTAATTGAATAAGAACTTGATTGAATTATTAACCAATGTTAAGATTCCCCATTTTGTTATTGCAAAGCTTTCAAATTTTAAACAAACTTTCAGCTTAATTCGAAATATTAATATTATGCAATAGAAAGTGGTAAAGGGCTCGTCCCAAGTTGAATTTATTTTAAGTACAGATTAAGACAACCCAATTTACTCAAAATTCCTTCAGCACTTCCGACCTTTTTGACTAAAACAAGCAAACGGATCCTTCTTTGTTTACACAGCCAGTCTCCCCTCAAAGTCCGGCTGAAGCGAAGGCTAAGAGCCTGACGTCCATTTTAACGCCACTTAATTAAACTACGCGCTTCATCATTCTTTAGCAAAGGGTCCAAATTAAATCATGAAATCCCTCGAAAAAAAAAGAAGAAAAATCTATAATAATGTCAACACTCAATCATTAAGAGCCCGACATAAAAACTGAATGCCAAAAAAATGGGTCAAGCGAGTTTGACAAAGGGCAAATAGCAGCAGATGGGGTAACAGGATATATAGAACTTTTAATTGTCGTTGTATATCGATATGCGATATACGAAATATAATAAAATCAAATGGCCAACTCCGATAACCATCAATAGCGCCATTTATCAGTCTGATAAGATGCAAATGGCGGTGATAAATAGAGCCAAGCGGAAACCAAACTAAAGCCATACCGCCAACAAACTACACATTGAGCACCAATTGAAAAGCCTACACAAAATATTGCAAGACCCCAGCCAGATTTTATGTTATTTTTATGTAGAAAAAAAGACTAAAAGAAAAAAATATGTATGGGGACGTCGCACACAGAGTTTTTATTTATTCATGGGCAAACTGAAGCTGAGTTGTGCGTCAGAGAAGCAAGCGCAGAGAACCCAGCTAGGATGCTTCAACTGGGCGCACAATTTAATAACACAAAAAAAAGTATAAAATATCTCTCTAACTGTTTCAATGTACGGTTTAATGGAATTTTGTATTTTTTATGCTGTGGGCACATACCTGCAGCTCGTAAACTGATAAACAAACAAACGAGCCGCAGTCCAAAAGTTACATTTGACAGTAAAAAATATACCATAGGCTTAAAGCTATAAATCACAAAATATTTAATTGAAGCCTCGTACCTTGTCCAAGTCCTTTTACTTGTAGTTGTTGAAATTGCCTCGGCACAGAAGTGTGCTACACTTTTTGAATTTCAAAATATACTTGAGTCGCGCGCACTTTCGCTTTTAAGCTCAACTGAACCTATCGAACCGAACGCCTCGCTTGATTTGTGAAACTGGCCTCGTTTGTTTCACGGGTTTGGTTCAAAAGCGTAACTGTTAGCTCTGCTTAACATTCGTGTACCCGACCGAGTGTTGGTTAGACGAGCGACGTTTTAGCCACTGTTAACTGCTGTTACTTGTGGACCAAAATGAAATCGAAACACGACGCAACCCTTGTGAGCCACTTTAAAAGTAGGTCTAACTCGGCAGGAGAATTTGTGAGTGAAAACTCATCCGTTGAAGCGAGTGAAATCTTTCACCTTGGAGCAATTCCTAACCCTCCATACTCTGGCTCAAATTGCGGCTTGTGAAAGCTTTAACGAAAGCTCGAGATACAGGAATGGTTTCAACACCAAATATTCCCAGCTTTTTAAATAACTAAAGCACAAATAATGGTATATTCTTGGGGCTTAAATACCTGTTATTTTCTTACTTGAAATAAGCGTAAATTTATACGTTTTATATATTTACAATTGCCAATATTTACCTGCAAATAAAGAAGAAAATTAAAATGAGTATTAAAATAATATGTGAGCATTTAGAGATGGAAACTATAACGCACATATAAACACGTAAACAACAACAACGTTTTTCGATAAACACATGAACAGTTTTATGTATGAGGAAATTTAAAAGAACATTTAACATGAATTATAATGTTAGTAACGTAAGAAGAGAGATAGATTTAAAATAAGAGAGAGAGCTTTTATTCACATAAGCTTTGTAGAGCTTTGCGATAGCGTTGCCAGCCGTATTTTATTTTTGAATGTTAGTATTGGATTGTTTTTTATTAAGGATAAATTTGTTTACAAAAACATGCCAATTATTTATTTAAAATGTCTTTTATTTTAAATTAATTTTAGGTTTTAAAATTAGTTATTGATAGAAAAGTTAAATGTATAGTAAGTATATTGGAAAAACGTGCAAAGTTAGTGGAATTAGTGTTGCACAACTACTTTTATAATCAGTTTAACACCACTGTCTAATACTTAACATTTAATTTATTTCATTACTATTCAAGTAGCGCAACATCAACACAACACACACACACAAGAAAAATAAACAACGTGCTCTCTAGGCCGTTACTTGATTTACATAAATATATATGTAGGTTGCTAGGCTTTGTTTTTGTTGTTATTGTAGTTCGTGGATGCAACAACTGGAGGCGCATCCATAATTATAATAACAATAGCAACAAATTGTCCTGCTATCAAAACACACACACCATTTGATGTTGATGTTGTTGTTAATGTTGTTATTGTTGTATTTGGTGCTGGCTAAAACGAATTAACATCGAATTTAAAATCGAGATCCAAATTTTTCAACGGATTTCGACGGAATTTCTTGCTGCCATGATGATGATGGTGATGTGGTATAAGTATCTCCACCTCCGGTTCTTCATCTGCAGTGCGAGTATTTTTGATATGTTTTTGATATCATTTATCAAGTTTTTAATTAAGTTGTTCGTGTCGGTTTTTGTTATTAATAAATATACAAAGACAAATACAGAGAAAATGGCCATTAAAACAAAATACCATCAAAATATTATCAATTCAATAAAAATAAATACAAATTTTCGTTTTTTGTGAAGAACATGAACCATGGATTAAGCGTAACCAGTACAATATCAAAGAGAAATGTATGAGAATTATGAATAGAATGAATCAAACAAAGTGAAAGTCAAGTCAAAGTTGCACACACACACACACACACACACACACTTACAGGCACACAAAGGAGCACCCTCACTTAACATGTAATACAGTGCGTATGCGTTATATTTATGCATATGTGACTCAATTTCCTGCAAACACGCAGCTCCTTATTAGCATTGATTACAACCACGCAACTTTATAGCATGTGCTGATGTTATCCACTCACGTGTAGAGTGTGTTTCACTCCCCCACAAAATAGCACTCTATAAATTTTCGAAATTCCCGAATAATTTCCGCATGTCTTCGCGACACACACACACAACTCCTTAATCATATAAATACCTATTAAAGGGAAGCACATCCCAAAACAATAGGGAACAAAAGAAGTTGGAAAAAGTTTTTGAGTGCGACGCGGCATACAAAAAAAGATGAGAGCAAAAAAGAATGAAAATCATAATAATAATAATGGCAACGACGTAATAAAATGAAACTAGCCAAATAAAATGCCAACTTCCAAAGTTGATGTTGAGTGCTGGCCCTCAAAAAGTTACACAATACTCGCACTCAAAGTTATGGCAATTGTGAAGTGTAGTTGGTGGAGTCTTCTCTTGAGTTGGGCCTAAGTAGCTGCATTTTACTGCCACCTGAGTGCATGGATATGTTTGCCAAAGTCTCAAAGTTAGATAACAAAGTTTTATTACCATTAGGTGTATCTATAGATGAGAAATTGGTTGGCTTTAAGATCAAAGTATCTCTTTCAATAGACTTTTCACAAATTTACTTGTCACTTCACTAATTGAATTGTTCATATCATTGTCAAAGTTATCAACAATGTATTCTCATATGGTAATTCAGCTGCAGCTGAAAGCTTGTTAATTTTCAATAACATGGCTCATTGGTATTCACCACCAACGTGTCAGCATCAGAAACTTACCCAGTGTGGTAGCTCCCTCTTGTTCTAAGGCACATAATGAAGACGAGCTGATAGGCAAACACATAGGCACACATACACACACAGAACAACGTACACACGTTTGCATACTAAGCAAAGTCTGGTAAAAGTTAGACGTCTGTCAGACGTCTTTTTGCCAGCTGCCTCAACTTGTTTGTAATTGCCAAAGAGTTGCCGCCTGGCTGGCTAAACTTTTAATCAGCACGGAAAAAGTTACGACCTGGGCGCACAATTATTGCCGAATTTCAGTGCCAACAAAAACATAATCAAGTTAATTGCATAAAGAACGTTATGCAAAAGGCAACAATAAAAACAACAACACCAGACTGAGAAAACAAAACAAAAATGACGAAAAAATGAGAATTGGCGCCAAGTTTATTATATCCTGGCGTCCAAACAAAACATTACAACTATATACCCTAATATGTATATGTATGTGTAAATATGTCCTCTCATGTATGTGTGTGTAGCTGTTTTATGCTGCCAACTAAACTTGCTTCCTGTTGTTGTTGTAATACAATCAATTTCCGCTTTTGTTTGTCAAGAAAAAGTTGCCAACCCACGCTTGAAAGAATGTTATGTTTTGACTTCTTTGCGCCACTTTATATTGTTTTTGTTTTGTTTTGTTTTTTTTTTTCTTTGTGTTTTTTTTTTTTATTGGCGGCTGTATTTTTATGGAGCGGAAGCAACAGCTCAACTGCCATTGTTGTTCAAACATGACGTATACGTAATATGCCCCCTACTTCAACATTTTATTGATTGCCTGTCATTGCCGTCGGAGCTTTGGCTCTGGTGTCGGTGTTATGCTGTTAAGTACACACTTTTTAATTAAATTTCCTCTTTATTGTGCGTAATATCCATTATCATCTCTGTGTATAACAATGGATGGCATTTTATTGGTCGCCTCTTCGGCAAATGCTGCCGAGGCTTTGTTTGCTGGGGGAAATTTTCGTTAGATGTTGGCATTGGCTTTGTGCAATTAGCTTTTGTGTTATGTGTGCTTGATTAAGGCATAGCATAAATATATAGAAATACACACACACTTCAAAAAATATGGTATGGCTAGATACATAAAGCATAAAGTCTACTTTGTGTTTTATTGAGGACTCCAAAAGCTTTACCCAAATAAACTACCTAATTATTAATATTTCAAGAAAGCTTCACCTATAAATAATACTTTATTTCTGGAGCAACCTTCAACAAAATTGTATTTCTATTAATATTAATAGTCTTTGAGTAAAGAGATCTAGAATAATACCCATTAAATTCCAGGTTTTTTAACATCATGGCTTCTTTTCATTGATGATTAATGCTGTGCTATTTTATATCTAAAACTTTTTGGCCTAAAGCAAAACTGTGTGACTCAGCCCAATTTCTCTTTCCATTCCAATGATTTGCCATGAAAGCAGATAACAAATTGTCCATACGAAGTATTTAAATTTTATTGCCAACGTTTTGCTGCAGTTGTTAAAGCATTTACGATTACAAAATAACCAAAAATGAAATTCATAAGCCATTGAACACCAAAAGCGAAAGCGTTTTGGAATTTCCTTGAATATTTCATTTGAGAACGTGCGACCGATAATAAATAATCACAGCCAATTATTCACAGTTAGGCGGGTGTCTGATAAATTTCGCAAAATAGTGATATGCCTGTGCCTGATATCGACGTGCAAGGACACCAGGGTTATTTATAAATATATGCGCATATATTTATTTCCTTCAAGTGACAAATGCCAGACATAAGCGGCAGCCACTGTAATACTTCGTCTCTACTGATAGACATCATAAATAATGTAAGGCATATCAATAGCTCTGTAATAAATTCATAACCAGCAGACGGGCAGTAAAAATAGAAGAAGAAAAAAGGCTGACATTTTTGATTTGTGCCAGTTGACATTGTTTTGCTTAACTCTGAACATATTTGCAATCAAAGAAAGTTTAGGGAAGTATGCATGAATTTGTAAGATTGAATTGAATATACCATAACAAGTTATGATATATATTCAAAATCTGCACACGAGCGCTTTAAGATTTATCGTTATTTCAATATTGTGTATAGAAATAGTTGAGGTATTATTGTATGTATATCTATAGTATATAATATTTTATAGCAGTAAGCTTTCTTTGGGTTAATTGTGTTAAATAATCCACAGTGCAGTCCATCTGCACATCTTTCTATGTAGAAGTCAATCTAAAATCTCGCCTTGGCTACTCTTAATTCTTATATATTTTTAAGCTAATGGCTTCTGCTGTTGTATTTATTTATTAAACAGTCTATAAGCTGTTTACAGTCACTGCGGAAATGTTGAGAGAACACTGAAAAGTGAGAAATGGAATGGAAGGAAAGTAAGACGGGAAATGCTAAATGGCAATGGAGCAAACGGATATCCCACGGGCATAACTAACAAAATTGTCAATTTATCATTTCCGTTTGTTAACGCGTCGCAAATTGTGTGCTTAGAAAATGTTTTTGCGCGCTTTCAAAAGCCATTTCATCACAAAGTGCGAACGGACAGTAATGGACAAATGGACAGATGAACGGGTGGACAGGCGGACAAACTGGTAAATGGCAACTGGCAAAGCCACGCCCAGTAAACTGCGCCCTCAGCCGCCATTTATGTGTACATAAAGATATGCATAATTTGTGCGTGGCGCCAGTTATTCTCAATTCCGTAGTTGCCAGTCAGAGACAAAAATATCAAATAACATTCTGGCACGCATTTCTGGTATTTGTCCGTCGCTTTAATGCGACTCTAGTGTCCAATTTTGGCTGGCCTGAGTATTTTCATGCTTTATGCATTTCTTTCGTGTAAATATGCAGCATTTAGCCACATGCTCCCATCTCCATTTCTTGTTCCTTCATTCTGTGTTCATCATTTGGCTTTCATAATTTTTGTGGGCAAGGCCGTTACTGCCTATTTTTGGCCAGACGGACGCACCTTTTAAGGCAAATTAAAATAAATGCCGACACAAGGGTTCACTCTCGCGTATACGTAATATTGTTATGGCTGCTTGCCCTCTGCTATGACCAAACGAGCTGTGAATAGCCCCGTGTGGAGACGCTAAATTTGTATTTCATTGCTTGTTTTCTTTTTCTTTTTTTTTTTTTTTGTATTTTGTCTGGCTCTAAAAATTTATGGACACCAATTTTTAGCTCCCCATGTGGCCAAAAAGTCAAAGTAACAATAGCAAACTGATTGGACCAAGCACTAAGTAAACATTAAGAGCTGTGAAAATGTGACTGTTACTTAGCTAATGTAATTTGCACATTAAAAAGGACCTCATTTGGTACTTTCTCTTTGAAAAGGCAGCAGAGGAGGAGATAATTGCGACAATTCTCTTAATGCCAAGTAAATATATTATTATTGTATTAATATGTGTTAAGAGTTGAGCTAATCCTTATGCTCCTTATGAAGTCATCGCAATTATAGACTTGAAAACGTTGAGTGTGATATAAGCATCTTTATCATCAATTTTATTATAGTTGACTTAAAGTAAAGGCAGCTCACACCTTAAAAAGTGCTCTAATTAGCCAGGCAACTGGCACGTAAATCAACGAAGTGAGCTGCGAACACATAAAACACGTCGACACAATGATGAAGAAGATTGCCACACCTCAAAGAAGAGCGAAAAGCAAACAAAATATCAAATGGAAAGCATTAGCCACCAATAAATCAAATGGCTGTCAGGAGCAAGCAAAACGCCCTATTTACTCTCAATTAAGCAGACATTTGCTGAACTCTGTCCTGTCACATTGAGCTGAAGCAGAAACATAATTAACAAGCCGCACACAACGCACACAAGACGCAATGGGCAACCGGAAACGGAAACGGGCAAGCCTCCGAGCCAGTTGTACTCTATATAGAGACTGTGTGCTTGTATGGGATCGAACTAATTGAAACCGTTTGAAGCACAAATGCTTTGACCAAAACTCAAAGCATGCCGGCTTTCAGTTTTAATTAAAATTATGCAAATATCCTATGATAAGCCCAAAAATATTAAGCATACGCCCTGTGTATTGGCCTGATGGCCCCACAGCCATCACCATTTTTGGGTTGCCTACTTTTGAGCGCTATCGGGACAGAAAACGAAAATTATATTATATGCTTTTGTGCACGCACCCTTAGCTATTTAATCATACTCTACCAGAAGAGGGTACACTAATTTTTGCAACCAATTAGATACTTCGAAAAGATTTTATAATTGGAAAAAGTAAGCTATGCACACTTACAGATAAAGTATTTTGGGATTCAACTGAAGTCTCTGCAAGAGTGTAAGTTTTAGTCATCCAAAGATAGAGCATATCCAGGTCGTTGCTTTTTATCATGAATTTTCGTAACTAATTGTATCGAATTATTTTTGAATTAACGTAAAAGCTTGACAAGAATTATCTTGTCCTTAATGGCAATTTTAGCAATTAAACATGAGAGTATAACAAAGTCGTGCACGTCACACACATTTATGATGATACAATCTGCCAGCACTTAAGAATAGCTTAATTGTACACGTACAACAACAAGAGGAAAAACAATGAAAATGAAAGCAACAATGTAAGCACCTCTCTTGAGCGTCTATTTGCATTTGACATTAGCACAAAAGCAGCTCAGAGATACTTTACGAGGGCTTAGCACTGCCAAAGTGTTTTTATTGTACTTTCCGCTTTGGGATGCTTATTTATTTAGGATTTTCCTGCATACCTTTGTGCGTGTGCGTGTATATGTGTTGTGTAGATTTTCGCATGAGTTGACAACTTTATTGCTAATTTGTGTAATTTCAGTAAGACCACGCCTTTGGCCAGGTAATGAGCAGATCGTTTTAGGGCTACTTAGGAGCGGCCAGTCATAAAGATAAGACTTCTTTTAGTACTTGTATACGATTCATCATCAGCATTTATTAATTAGTTGATAATGCTTTAAGGACCTTCAGACATTTCCCCAGACTCACTCCATCATGGGTTGAATAAACTGCATTTGCAACTTGCCAGTGGCTGTCTGCAGCTTCAGCTTTAGCCACAGCTTCAGCCTCAGTCTCAGTTTCTTCTTCTGCTGGCAGCGCATTTTTTAATTTATTTTGATTTGCAGCCAACAGAAAAAACGCAAACATGCTCAGAATGTGTTGAGTCTGGCTACGTGTTTATAATATGAATTCGTTTCTTGGCACAGCTCACAGAAGGAAAAACCATAAAGCGACGACGACGACGACGACGACTCAAAGGGCATTTGTATGGCTGGTTTGTCTTTACAGTAGTTTTTACTTCATGTTTTTATTCCTTTTGCAGTGCCTCCTTTTTTATGTTGCTGGCGGCGTATCAAAAAAAAGGGCAAACTTAAAGCTTAACGAGCAACTATAAACATTTTTGGAAACATAAATTTTGGCATATTGCATATAAAATTTAATGCAAGACAATGGAAAATAAACATATTACAGGAAATATCTTTTAAATGAGGAGTATACTAAGCTTTTATTACACAAATCACTTTTTTTTATGATCTCCAGCATTTTTAAATTCAGATCGCTTATCTAAAATTAAGCATAGTAAACTTGATCGACCTTGTGGAAATATTTATAAAAAATTTATGTAATTTAAAAAATTACAGGCTATTAAATGTTCTGTGTGCTTTAAATTTTTCTGTTTGCAAATTACTTTTCATGAGCCCAGACAATTTAAACAAATCACTTTTAAATCTGAAGCACATCAAAGAATTTATCAAGCGCTAATTAGCGCAGTCAAGCAAATTCGGCCCATTTATATTATTTATTTTTATGGAACAGCACAGCTGCGTCTCCTAAGAAGAAGGACAAGGAGAGGAAAATGGAAATCCGCAAACGCACGCATGAAAATATTTAGCAAATTAAAAGCAACGACTGCGACAATACAACCAAAGTACAGCAACAAAATTGCTAAGCAATAATCATAATTTGTGGTATTAGCACAACGTCAGGATACCATGGAACCTTTGGTCCTTTTTGTCGTTGTCGTCGTTGTCGTCGTCCTCGCCAACGCCAACGCTTTACGGTCGCTGATAAAGTGTCGCTCGGCAATTTATCAGAAAAACATGGGTGTGGGAAAGGGGATGGATGTGGGTGTCGGACTGGGAGTATACGAGGAATTCCAACTGCTCTGGGACCCCATCCAAATAACGAGCAGGAGCGACTGCAACTGCCACGTGGGAAAACACGTTCCGGTAATTTATGAGTCATACTTTTGAATTCTGCACTTTTATTTGGCCTCCAGTTCTCTGGCACAACTCGCGCGCGAAATTTTATTTCCATTATTTGAGGCAAACAAACCGCAAAAGTTTTTCCTAAAAATAACTGTGGTTGCAATAGAGCGACAGAAAGAGAGGGCGACGGGGATAGGGATGGATGGAAAAATTTAAGTCAAAAGTTTTGCGTTGATGTGTTTAACAAATGTTTTTACCAAATTGGATACTTTATTTGCCAGAATTATGAAAACTTTTTGAACAGTCAAATATAATTCCCTGCGGCGAAATCAACTTGAGAGCAGGTGAATATGAATAAATCACACATTAAAAATTTGACCACTGAATAAAATGAGCGAGAAATATACTAAATATCTCAAGAACTCTGAGAGTAAAACAAAGTAAAAGTTTCAGCTGAATAGATAACAATGCAGACCAAAAAACATGTAGTGAAATTATACCTTTAGTTAATCATTTATTTATGATATGCTCTTAGCACTGTCATAAAGATCTTTATGCGTCGCTTATTAGATAACATAAAGAGGAAAACATGGGATTTCATAATGCCAAAGTCAGGGTCAGAGCAAGGACGACAACAGTGCGGCTACTTAACCAAGTTAAGTACTGCACAAATTTGCTAAAGGGCACAACAATTTGAACACAGACACACACACACACAGAAGTCATAAAAGGACATATCTTACTCATATATATGTAGTATGTAGCAAAGTGTAATGTAGTGTAGTGTAGTGTATTGGGCATAAAGAAGTCATATCTGTATTCCCTTATTTCGTACTTATGTATACATATGTGAAGTAATACATATTTGCGAGGCCATTAAACACGTTATTGGATTAGAATTCGAGACAGAGAGTGAGAAGGGAGGCAGCAACTTGGATAAAGATGTGCCACACAACGCACTCTTGATAAATACAACAATAATAAATAATAATGAAGGTACACAATACTTAATCCACACTCACATTCATACAAACACACAGACACACAGAATGCTTTGGTATATGAATGATTTTATTTTATTGGGGTGGGGTGAAGTGGAGTGTGGAATAGGTATTTGAGATTTGGGTCTTACCTTCTTCCTCGACATCATCGTTGAGTTCTGTGATTTCCGCCTTATCGCACGAGCGGCCATCAAGGCCATTTGTTGCTGTCGTCGTTGCTGCTGCGCTGCCTCCTTTGCCGTTAGTTGCCGTCTTAGCATCGCCATTGGAGATAATTGAATTTGATTTGGCGTGATTTGTATGATTGTTCGAGGACTTTGATCCACCATCCGCCAATTCCAATTGTGGAGCACTTGGCTCCGTTTCCCCATTGCTGACCGCATCGATAGCGGCTCCATCCTTTGTCTTCAGCTCCTGACTCGTGTTGCAACCCATTGTTGTGTGTTGACTTCGACTCTGTTGCTTGGGTCTCTCTGCTACGAGTTGGCCTAGGTAACCAGACCAGGCAGTTGCTGTTGTTTAATCAATTGCAACAGCAACAACAATGTCAAACTTACTCACACACACTCCTACGACAACACTTTTTCACGCATACACTCGCACACTCTTTATAAGTACTTTGTTAGGGTTTGTTATTTGCACTTTTTTGCTTGATTGGGCGAAACCTTTTTGTACAAAATCAGTTGGATAAAAATATTTATATATATTTTGAATTATTTTCACGTTTACAAAAGAACTACAAAAAGGTTCACAACCACGAAATTACCAGTCAGTTTTATTATTAATTTTTGTTTTGTTTTGAGTTCTTAGAAAGCAGTGCGTAATCGAAAGTTGGAACGTGAAACTCTTGACTGACTGACACTGGCACAAGCTCAGGCACAACTGACAAACGCAAGCGACGCGTCTACACTAAAAGTCAAATTGTAGCTGTTATCCTGCAGGACCAAGGCTCAACAGTCGACAGCAGGAGCAGCAGCAAAAGCAGCAGCAGAGGCAGCGACAGCAGCAGAGGCAGTCAACGTCACCGTCTCCATCAGCCGGCAGTCAACAACTGGCGTAAAGGAGCCCCAGAAATCGAGAGAATAAATTCTCATTGCCTCAATGAGAGAGCACATTTCTTATTCTCATTTTGATACTTGCACAGTGGGGCGAGTGATGCAGTCTAAGCGTCTCAAAATGGTCAAATAGAATTGTAAAGTTAATGTTCCTTAATTTTCAAACCAATTTAATTTTGTAGTAAAAACAAACTTCAACATTTTTCAAATTTCGTGTTGAGAGTTTAAACACTCAATGAATATTGAATGTAAAGTTAATTTAATGTTTTTTTTTAAACTAATAAACTAATTTTCAAGAATATTTATATATTTATTTTTTAAATACGGTACAATTTGTATTCAAATTTATAAACAAGGTAACTTAATATTTTGAACTTTGCCATTTTCATTGGTGTTCAACCAAAGTGCAAATAAAACATGCAGGGTAAAATCAAAGAGAGTCAAAAGCAAAAAGAGAGGTAGAGAACAACGAGAGAAAGGATAGTCAAATTGAGAGCAGTGACGGCAACATCAGCTGCTATCTGCCATTTTGGTTGTTGTTGTTTCTCGGCTTTTGGCTGCACAGTTGTTGGCAAATAAACAAAGCGACAGGCAAAGCCGACAGTCAATGCACACACATACAAACACAGAGACAACCACACACACACACAGACACACACAAGTACAAGCGCAAACACATACAAAGCCACAGGAAGAGAGTGAGAATCGGAAAAGCAGCAGCAGCCATTGCTGTAAGGTTGCTAAGGCAATGGCATCATCATCCTTTTGGATGTCTGCACGCACCAACTTTAACACACACACACACACTCACACCCACACACACTCATATATCTGCTATACCTTTGCGTGTAGCGAGCCGTAAACAGCTGCACAATGAAGAAACCAAAAGGCAAATAAAAAATTTGCCCATAAAAATATCAATGAAAAGTTCTTCTGTTATCTTTGTTTCTTGTTTGCTTTTTTTCTATTTTTTGGTTTGTTTGCTTTTTGTTTGCCCCAAGCACAACACATATATGTATGTATATAAGTAGCTAACTAGTTTTTCTCTTCTTTTTTTTTGGCTGCTTCTTTTTGCATTTTCTGCTACGCTTTTTGCTACGTTTCAGCGACCTTTTATTTCTGTTATGCTTTTTCGACTACATTTTTATTCTCATTTTTTTTTGTTGGCTTCCTTTTGGGAGTTCGCTTTGTGCGATATATGTGAATGTGTGTGTGTGTGTGTGTTTGGGTCCATTTACATACATATACAAATGCGTTTGTGTGAGTCACTCAGAAATGAATTGGTCTGCTCTTATTGTGTTTCTCACTTCCTCCCCCGCGCAATTGCGACTATCCACAGCCACGGCACAGGGTGTCGTTATCATAAAGTCAAATGCCCGCCTAGTTTGCCAACCGGCACATAATCGTAAAGATGTGACTGCATACATATGTAAATACGCATAGAGTGAATTTGTCCCTTTAAGTGGCATTCAAAATGAAGCATACTTCCAGGCGTCAGCTGGCAAAAGTCTAATCAAAAGTGAGACCAGAATATTCCTCCCCTCAATTTAGGCACTACTATGCAAATGAGTCGTATGTACATTGAAAATGTACATTTCAAATAGATGTTTTGTTAATCAAAAAGAAAAGCAGGCACCCTGTATGCACTTGGTAAATATTTAACAATTATGCTAAAATATTTCCGAGCTTACAAAAACACCATATAAATGCCACATCGGTGGAAAAGCTAAATGTTAGTCAATTAAAAATATGTAATAAAGCAAACAAATCATTTCAGCTGTGTTCCGTACGCCTTTTTAAGGAAAAACTGACTAGGACCTGTGACTAGTGCATTAGTTTAAAGTTAACCTTGTAGCACTAGGATGTAGGCAAATAAATAAATATATAAAATAAATAAACAAGTATCAAGAAAAACTACTACTAAAGTTTCGATGCCCAAAAATTGTGCAGCACAAAGAACTTAAAACTTAATTTAAGTCCCTGACGACAACCGAAGCTCTTATCTGAGCTTGTAGCTGCATTTAAGTTTTCAGCAGCAACAAGACAAGGCAAAGAAATTGCTTGAGTATGCCAAACATCAAAGATGCTCTCTGTCTATACCAAATAACAAAATAAAATGGAATTTTTGATATACCAAACCAATCAACTTTATATGCCAACAATACAGGGTATTAACGATTCAGCTGCCGCACTCACAGTTCACTTGGAAACAGACTGAAGGGACAGCCAGACTTGTGGCGCGAGAATTCAACGTAATGCGTGAATTTGTACATTCCGCCCACACAGAGAGTGAGGGAGAGAGGAGAGAAAGCAAAGAGGAGGGACAACAAAAACGCCAAGAACCAAAACACAACCAAAATGAACTACAAAACATTGCTTCGCTGATGTCAACGTACATTTTAAGACTTGAGATAGCGAGAGACTTTTTCAAGGAAAAATGCAAGCGAACTTGCCACAGAAATTTGTCGCCTTGCCTGGACGAGGAATGCTGTTGGTTGACATTCCTTCATTATTTTTGTTTTTGTTTGAGAACAGAGGCATGACAAATGCGCTTGCAAGACATAAACCCTTTTTCTGAGGTTGATAAAGTGACAGACAACGAGTTGTGTCGAGAGTCAACAGCCAACAGACATAATTGGTAAAACGGGCGAAGTTTGCGCATCATTTGCCCGCCGAAATGCAAAGTCATTATTTTGGTAAAAGATAAAAATTCTAGAAGCTTTGTTTCTTCACTGCCTTTTGATCTGAGAACATTTCGATTTTTGTGCTGGCTTTGAAAAGGAAACGTAAGAGCTTGGAACTTGCCAAGTCAAATTACGTATACGCCGTGTTGTTGTGAACAGGC
Source organism: Drosophila neotestacea (assembly GCA_035044365.1). Taxonomy (NCBI): domain Eukaryota; kingdom Metazoa; phylum Arthropoda; class Insecta; order Diptera; family Drosophilidae; genus Drosophila; species Drosophila neotestacea. The sequence goes on from JAWNMD010000155.1 coordinate 191,591, forward strand.
TTACACTACAAAATGACAGGAATCGAGCCCCTTATTTGTATATGTATTTGTTTGTGTATGTGTGTGTGTGTTGTTTGTGAGTGGTTGAGGCCTCTCCAGGGACAGCTGCCAAGTGGAAAGTTCTCGCGTCCTTTTTGTCTGAAGTTCAACGGCGCGCAACAACTTTTCGGGACTGCACAAATTGACAGCAGACCAGACAAAATTCTATATGAGAATTTATGCTTTAAAGTGCCGGATTTGGCTGTGGCTTTAGGCTAGCGGAAAACAGCTTCAGCAGGTTATTCCAAAGCTAAACAAAGTCAGCGCCCAAAGCCAGTTTATGTTTCTCCAGCCAGATAAATTGTTGACTTCAAAAGTTTGAAAGTCCCACAGCTTTACCGCTTCCATAACTTTGCCAAAAATTAAACCAGTTCCTAATCTAAGATTAATTTAGCATTTAAATTTCATATTCATTAGAGAAAAAGAAAAACCCACATTTTCTTTTCATGTTAATTCTTACATTTGGTTTCTGTAGAAAAATAAAATTGCGACATTTCTGGTGACACCTCAATTCACCGCCCCATGGCACACTTTGGTGTTGATTTGTGTTTCCTTCATTTTGCGACACAAAAAGTCGCTCAGAATAATTGAATTAACGTCGACATGATATATGATTCATTTGTGAATAGTTTGCTAAAATAGCGTCAAGTGTTTTGTTCATATATTAATCATACGCCCAGTAGCCCACTCGAAATTAAAACGATGAAAATCAAATTAATGGTTATTCTTAAAATAAGTAGCATATATAAATGTATCTTTATCTCATTAGAAACCCCACAAATTTGAATCGTTAGAATTAAACGTACTTAACTTGTTTAAGTTTTATTATTATTTTATTTAAATCAGAATCTATATAAGGATCAAATAAAAAGTCTTTTTGTTTACTACACAGAGTTAATTAAAAGTAAAAACTCGAAATCCCAGACGCAAAGATTGTTATTCTTGCTGAATAAGACTATAGTTATAAATGGAATATCATCAAGAGAACTTTTTTAATTACTTTTCAAATAATTACTTTTCAAAAGTAGTTGGACTAAAAACAAGAAAAATCTTGTTTGGCTTATGGAAAGGGGTTTGGGAAAAGTTTTTGAACTAGTTTAGTTGCCTTCGCTTGCTTTTATAATAATTTAGCTTTGCGGCTGAGCGCTCCCTCGAGTGTGCTATATCTAATTTTCCAGCTAGTATTAGCTTAATTTGGGGCACACACACCCCTCACATACACACACACACACACACACACACACAAACAGACACAACTCACACGTGTCTCGGACTTGCCTCAACGATGTAATTGTTAATTAAAAAACGCGCTCGGGTCACGAATTGTTTACACGGTGCTTTCAAAAGCGACCATGAAACACGAACCATGGTCAGTTAAAGGTGCTGAATAATGTTACGAATTTGATGTATTTGTTGTAAGCGGCTTTATTTCGAGGATGAGGGTTGTTGGATTACTACCCGTCATATTGAATGAAATGGCCCTGCTTTTTTTTTATTGACATCGTAAAATTGTTTAGAAAATAAGTTTATGACACAAATACGAGTATTATGTTATTCTAATACATTTTTAATGCGCACTGTGAGGATTGTGGGTCGGGAATTGGTTGTGGACAGGGCTTAAACAGATAAGTAATTGGCTAGCAAGGGCAATGAAATTTGAAACATTTTCTGATTGGATTGCAACATAAACACAGCTGAATCATGACTTGATATATAAAATTGAACATGGTCATTGAAATTTGTAGACCATAGAAATTATATTAGACTGGAAACAAAAGTACAACTTTATTTGAATTTTTAGCAACATTTGAAAATAAACTTGGATATTTTTCTTAAGTGTATTTGATGACAAAGCAAAAATAACTTGGCAAATGTATGGGTGATGTTGCCAAAAAGATTTTCGGGTTAATTTAGATGACATTTCATACACTGGGCACAAATCTTTGTCAACCTTGACAATTGCTAGAAAATAACATCAATCACTTGTTCACATGGCAGATACTTCTATGCAGAATTCATCAATCAAGGAATATCTTTGTGTGAGGCATCCTAGCTTAAAGAGAACTAACCAGAAAAGCACAACAGGATATATGTGGCGCCCCCAAAACTACTAGACTCTATCTGAGTGAAGTGTGCTTTTGTGGCAGACATGTCAACTAAATTGAAAAAGCCCATTGAAATGCAAGACGATGTCTCACACAGCTGATAGAAGTAGAGTTTGAGTTTAGTTTAGTTTAGAAATTGGGATTGGGTTTAAATTGAGGATGTGGCAACTGAGGTGTTGGGTTACTCCAACTCTTTCCACTGCTGACTCCATGTAACTGAGAATTGTTAGAGTTTCGATTGTCAGTCTGTTCCTCTGTCTGTCTGTTAGTTCGTGCGCCTAAATGTATGCTATTGTCAGGGCACATTCACTTAGTGCAATGGACAAAACCAACAAAAAGCTGGAATGAAAAGTCATCCACAGCACTCCGAAGATTTGATACTCTTCCAGAGACTTGAATATTTTTAAAACCTTATTAATATAAAGTAAAATTAAAATTAGCAATCGATGGTTTCTAAGATATATGTATGATAAAGTAGTCATATTTTAATTAAATTTAATGAGAATATAAAAAACAATAACATATACTCAATTTGTGAGTTTTATTGAGTTTTTCCAAGAAACAGCAGTTTTCCATACTTTAGATTTTTTCAATCGATCTATGATGCATCTGAAGTCAACCTTTAAGCGTCACACATTTGCTGACAAAGTTATCATACCCTCTGCAAGAGTATAACGAGGTGTATGACAGGCAAATGACACAAACACACACACACACACACACACACACACCCTTGTACTCGTTGGTAATGCAAATAGTCCGTGTTGCCGCTGTCTGTGGCGTGTGTGTCATTCATGTAACCCTTTTCAATAAACATCTGAGTGGATTTTATGCATTTTAACAGAGGCGGGGGGCGTGTCTGCATTCAGTTACCACAACGAGACGAGTAATTGAACTGACTACACAGTGTATCTGTGTATGTCTATTTGTATCTGTATCTGTAACGCTGTGCGACTCTTGAATGTGATTTTAAAGTCAACATTGAGCAGTTTTGACATACAAACTGCCAGTTTTGGTTTGCCGCTTGTCTGCCAGTTGCCATTTTGACTTTCTCACTCCGGTTCGATGTCCTTGTCGATGACGATGCTGATGCCGATGTCCGTGTCCATGTCTATCGCTTATGATAATGGTCATGCTTTGTACAATATGATATGCAGTTATCCCCTTAACCATCGTATGTTATGATCTGCCTCATATTGCCGTTTCAAATTGTTGGCTTGGCATGCAGCCAAGTCATAAGAGTGGGAGAAATTGGAGTTGAAATTGATATGGATACAGAATAAGAATTGCCATTGTACTTGACACTGAGCAATGGCTTTAAAGAGCCATCAAATTGGATTGTCGTGTTTAAAGATGAAAGGCCAAAAACCAACGCCCAAAAAGTTCTATTGAAAAGAAACCTACAAAAAGGACGAGGTGCGCCCTTGGCATATGAAGCCAAAGACTTGTACCATTTTAATTACATTGTTTTCTGCACCTTAACGTGTGAAAACGCTATTAAAGGTAGTAAAAACAAACGCAATAACAAGTTAAAGCGGTGTTGTCAAGTGAGCTCGATAGAATGATACTCTACTATAGGAACAAGAAAAGGAAATAGTACAGGAAAACATATAAAATAATATAGGTAAAATAATTGTAGCAGTGTTATTCAATTTAATCAGTACATTGAATGATATCTAAGTTTTTTTTTTAATATTAATATTTCTATGCTTTAAATCAAATATTCCTCTGTCTACAGTTAGCACTAAGTTATAATACTCTGCTCCCTTTGGGTAGCAAGTATAACAAACAAGCTATTAACAAAGGAAAACAGTCAATTTTCAAGAATTCTATACTTAGACGACTCTGCGATACCCTCTAGCTATCATTACAACTTTTATACCTACGTGTTCCAAGGCTTAAAAAAGAACAACCCAGTGAAAGTTACACGAAATATGTGCTACAATTAAAAGTTTCTCCCAAATCGTCAAACAGGTGACGCATTCGTTCAGGTGTGCATGAGAATATGGAGTTGGGGATACAAGTTACAGGTTAGAAATACCAACGCTCTTTCGTATTTGTGTGTGATTGTTTGTTTGTGGTCTTTTGGCCAACTGACCGCTGGTCAATGATGAAAACGAAACGATAATTTCCGTTATTTTTGTTACTGTTTGCTCGAATTGTTCAGTTTGTGGCCACAAAGTGTTTTTAAACATGCAAATTTCCATTTAGTGGAAAAGCTTTTTGACGGCACGAAACGCGATATGCAATATGGGCGGGCAACAGTTGTGTACATTTTAAAATATAATTTAATATTCTAACTAGTCGTAATACTAAGCAGTATGTACATTTAAGTGACTCACAGTGAAGTCTTCCTAAGAGTTGACTGCTATTTTTAGAGAGATATTTTGAAAAGTCCAGGCCACAGCCCAGCGAGTTGTGTGTCCTTGATGAAACTCTGTGGTGCTCACATTTGTAATCTGTCGCTCTTTGAGAAAGTCAAGAATCTTTGGCAGATTAGCCTTAACTCCCAGCATGCTGGTGAAAATGCTGCAAAAGTTAAACGTTAAAATTGTTCAAATTAAAGGTAAGATGTACTTACGACACACGATCTTTAAAGACTTCGCTTTCCTCAATAATGCGTTGGACAAACTGCACTTCTCCTCCAGTACAGGTCAACTCCTCAGCACTCCCGGTACGCACATTTTTGGGTGCAGGACGGCGTTGAGGATTACGTGTATTGCCGCCAAAGGGATTCTCAGCAGTGGAATCAAAGAACGGCGGATTGCAGAGGCAGAAATTAAACGAATGTTCACGTTTCTCTGTCTCAAAGTAGCTCTTAAAGATGCTCTGCTTGTCGGGTTGTGCATAGACTTCTATAAGATCTTCCAATTGATTCATTTTCACATTTTCCCGGGCATATTCAATGTTGGACTGCTTTGATTCCAGTGCCAGCATTTGCCATTGATTCTTCTTGGCGGCCAGCAGCGAGTAGATGCATGAAGAGCCACAGCCTGCAATACATTAGTTAATTTACAGCATAGTAAAATAATCACAGTTACTTGCCTATGTCAATACCACGCACTTTGTCCAATTTAAGAGGCGACAACAAATCCTCCAGCCACAAAATATAATTCAATCGTAAAGCCAAAGTGGGCACCAAACTGCCAGGTGCGAAATCCACATGCAGACCAAAATATTCCAGCAGCAGCATTTTGGTCAATTCTCGCAATGTGCGCTCATTTCGAAAGTTAACCGTAACTTTGCCATTGAGCTCCTGCAAAGTGTATTAAATATAATAATCAAAATAAGCAAATGAGAAATTCGCAACTCACCAATTCACACACATGGCGAAAGTCTTTGTGCTTGATGGCCAACTTCGTATAGTCCGGAGCAGTACGCAGCACATTGCGCGGATGCATAGCAAACTTTTTATTGCCATTTCTTACCATTTTATTATTTTAAATAAGAAATTCTGCAACCAAATGTTCAAATTAAATATTTCACAATTAGTGTGCCCTTTTAATGAATTGTGCAAAGCCTAAAATACTGAAAATACTACACACTTTTGGCGCTTCCTACACATGGACGCAATGTCCAAGGGAAATTTTCGATAACATTTGATTTTTTAGCGCCGCCAGCTGTCGTGGTTGTTGTATTTTAGAACTAGATTCTTATTGAAGTCTGGCAATCTTGGAAAATTGTAAAACGCAAGGGCTGGGTAAATACTGCTCATTTGGGTGAACAATTCCCTGGTTCCGACTTTTTTTCTTATACTTTGGTGCTATATATGTCCTATAATAGTGGGATTAGAGTAAATTTGTGCTCTAATTTAATTTGAAGAGGGAGTTAAAGTCGGTATTGACAACAGATTAATTACAATTTTGCAGCAGATTTTGAATATACTGACTCAGTTTATTGAACCTTTTCTTTTTGTTTACTCACTCATGAACAACAGAAGAAGTTTAGTCAGCCCTATCGAATTGTAACAAAAACATTTTCGCCCACAAGCAAGCCGCATTATCCAAATTTTGTTAAATAAATTGAATAAAAATGTCGGAAACTAGCTCCAAGGAGAATGTTAAGACCGCTATGACATACATCTGTGGCGGTAAGTAAAAACAAAACCTAAATGCAAGTGTAGCAAGGTTAAACGCCAACTGTTGGATGTGCACATGGTTGCGGCAACAACAAACATATTTGTTTATTAATATACTATTTCCTCCAACAAATTCAAACAGAATGTCATCACGAGAATGAGATGCGTCCAAGGGATCCCATACGTTGCCGTGAATGTGGTTACCGCATCATGTACAAGAAACGCACCAAGCGCCGTAAGTACCAAATTGTACCTATTATTGACAGTACCTTATTGTTCCTCTCTTTCGTTTTCTTTGCAGTTGTCGTTTTTGATGCACGTTAAACTTGATCACAATGGAAACTAATTTAGAGTTTAGCTTGTAATTGAAGAATATATTCTTAAATATAAGAGACTTGTAATCAATGTAACAAAATACCAATGTGTTTTATTATTTTGCAATTCCATTTCACTTTAGATAAATGGTACATGTTTCACCATGTGGTACCAAAGGTACCTTTTCATTGATGGTTGGTACTTTTTTGTATCTAACGGAGAAATTAGATAATCCGTGATTATAATATGCTCCCTTCTGTGAAAAATAAATCCTTTCAAATAAAACGCACTTTGTTTCTATATTTTTAAACTAATTTACTTTTATTTGAATGTTTTTGGAAATATAATTTTTAAACTAAAAACACTTATATTTGTTTTTCTTTTTTATATTACTCATTTTATTTTGTTTTTTTGCAACTTGTGCTTAAATAAAATGTAAAGTAATTTGTTCTTTTTTTATGTTTTTGTTTCTTTTACCCATAAATGTCTTTTTTCGTCTCAAAAATTTTGTCTAAATGGCTTTTGTCATCCAAAAATTTACTTTACTTAAGTTGTTTTTTGTTTTATTTGTTTTTAGTTTAGCGTTTGGTGTAATAAATTTATGTTTAAGTTTACCACATTTAGCAAAAACACACATTTACACTAAAAATTGTTTATACCATTTATGTTATTTATTTTGTATCTTCTCCTAATATTTCCCCGACACTTTTCAGTCAAATATTTTCTTGTTCAGTGTGTGGTAAAAAGTTATTACATTATATTATTATTATTATTTTTATGTATATCGTATTTTGTTTCTTTGAGTATTTTGTATTGTTGTTCTTCTGTTATTTTTTTGTTCTCTATCTTTTCATTCATTTCATTCTTCGATTGTTATGTCTTTCTTTGATAAAATCATAAGAACAACTACACGTACAGTTATATAGGTATTGTTTTTTGTGTATTCGTAATATTTAAATATACTATAAACTTTGTTTTTGCCATATGCTGAATGCAGTTGTGATTGTGGGCATATTGTGGGCGTGGCTGTTGCTCAAAAACTAAACTAAAACTATAACTAAATGTATTTAGGTTTAAAGCTTAATTTAAATAATAAGGCAAAAAGGTATTGAGGTTTGCATTCATTTTGTATAAATTAAATATGTATGTATATGTAAATGTATATGTATGTATGTATAATAACACAACTTAATTAACTATCATATTACAATCATATTATGTATAAATGGCAAAGATTACTCGCATTAAGTAACTAAACATTAATAATTATAAGTAATAATAATAATAATAGTTATAGTATAAATGAAGTTGAATAATGGCAAATTAAAGCTATTTTACTTCACAAATGATTTTGCAACGAAATTTAAGATATTTGATAAATGCTCATCGAATATCTCGAAATTCTATTAAGTGTGTTTCATCATAAATATTTAAGTGTAGATGTTTTTCTTGTTGTCCTTTAACACTACATTGTGAGTATTACACAATCGTTTGTGTATGTGTGTGTGAGTGTGTGCTTTTACATAACCTCAATTATACAACTAATATAAGTATAATATGAAATTCATCGAAATGGGTCGCTGCTTTCTACAATATCATTTTGTATATAATTGTTTTTTTGTTTTTGTTTGTTTTTTGTTTTTTTTTTTGTAAAGAGAAATCATATTTCAGGTACATCACAACTTAAAATTTAACAAATAAATGCAATTTTTAATGAATTTTCAATGTTAATGCCTAATGCATGAGAAATGTGTGTGTGTGTTTATATGGCAAGCAAAACATTTGCTAATTTTAATGAGAAAGCTTCTTCTCTGGGAGAGTAGAGGCGAGTCGAGGAGCATGCTTCAATCTGCGATGCAACAGTAAACTGTAGCGTCTCTCAAACTGTGCACTGCACTGTTTACAATTGCGAGCGGCTGCTTTCAAAGCGCGATGCTTCCAAAAACGATGCAGTGCCAGAGAGCCAAGCGTATGATAATTGAAGCTAACACCATTGCGTCGCTGGCTAACTGCGCAGCTGGGACAGCAAAGCTTTTGGTGACCCAGCCGATTGAGATGTTTGTCGCGTAGCATGGCCACGACCGCCTCGGGAGTGAGACGAATCTTCTTCGGCTGTGCCTGCTTACGCGAACTGCGCCCCGACTCCGACTCAGACTTTTTGCTAAAGTCCAGAGGTGCTGTCAAATACTCCTGTTTGCTGGCTGCATCGGCGAGAAGTGGTAACAGTGTTGCCAAATGATTGAGTGACTTGCGCGATGCATTGCCAGCGTTGCCGTTATTGTTAATAGGGGCTTGGATTGCTGCTGGCTTCTTGGGACTTTTGCGTGGTGCTGCCAGATCCAGCTGACGTTTAAGCAGCGATTGCGTAGGCGGCGCTGGTGTTGGCGCTACATTTGACTTTAACACTGGAGGAGGTACGCTGCTGTTGCTGTTGTTGGGCAACTTTGGTGTTATGGTAAGCGTTATGTCCTCTTTGTTGCGCAAATACTCAATGTACTCTTCCGTCTCACTCAGAAGACGTCTTCGCTTGCCAGGCGACAATTGCTGCTCTCGCTCTCTGTTAAGCTCTCTCTCGCGCTGCTGTTGTCCTGTGGTTGTTGCTGTTGGCAGCGCTGCTGCTGCTGCAGCTAGCATTAGAGGCGTTTCAGCTGCATAATATTTGTTAATAATATCCTTAACATAATTCTGAAATTGTGTTCCAATGCGATTGAGATTCTGGTATTCCATTTGTGTGAGAAAAGGTGTAGTGGTTGTGTTGTTGCTGTTTGGTGTTGCTGTGACACCAGCTGATGCTGCTGCTGTTACAGCTGCAACAGTTGCTGCCGCTGCTGCTGCTGCTGTGACTTCAGTTGTGCTCGTGTTGTTCTCTTTATCATCCTGGCGATGATTGACGGCATTTCTATGAGATTTCTCTTTGTAATAGCTGTTGTTGTTATTATTGTTTTGATTATTATTGTTGATGTTGTTGTTGTTTAGTTTATACGCGGGAGACGATTTAATAAGCTGCACTCGCTGCTGCTGCTGTTGATTCTCTTGATCTTCATCATACTCAATTTTGAGCTTTCGCTTGCTGGCGAGCAGCTCGATGGCCGTCTGTTCATAAGCTGCTGCTTCCAGAAATGCCGTTGCCATAATCGCCTTATTGTTGTTGCTACTCTGCTGCTCTCTGCTCTCTTTGTGCTCGCTCTCATCAGAAGAAGCTCGCAAGCTTTTGCCATTGCTGTTGCCATGGCGCGACAATTTCATTGGCGATGTTGTTGCCGACATGTTGAACTCATCACCCGAATACGAGGACGATGATGCCGATGAAGGCGTGTTCTCATCATCCTCTCCCGTCGAATGTTGTCGAGCACGAATTACGCCAAACTTTTGTCGCTGTGCAATACCATTGCTGCTGTTGCTGTTGTTATTGTTGCCGCTGCTGTTGCCATTGTTGCTGCTGCCCATGTTGCTCAAGCTATGTAGAAGCGCTGCAGCCTCTCGTGTCGTCCATTGCGAAGGCAGTTTATTATTGAACAGGAGTTGATGATTTGCTGGTATTTTCAACTCGTGCACGCCTCCCGCTTTATGAAAATCCTGAGCGACCGAAGCTGTGTTGCGACTAATGGCGTCCATTTTGAGCAGACTGTAAAAGTAGAGAAAAATGAGATTAGAATATACTATAAGCTATTAAAATAATAAATATAAAAATAAACAATTAATGATAAACTCAATTGGACAAAGGAAATTGGCAACAAATTAAAATTAAATAACAACGCATGACAAACGAACCGATAATTTAAACTCAACAAACAATGCAAATTGGCAACAAATAACTAGAATATTTCCTGAAATTTGGTAACGAAAAAAGAAGAAATTATACATTAAATTAAATTAAGCAAACACTCAAAAATTGGCACATAGAAACTTAAACAAATGGTGAAACTTGGCAACATTATACTAAGTTACACGAACAACAAATATTGGAAACAAATATATGGAAATAAACTTTGTTAATTGGCAACAGGGAAAAAATTTAAGTAAATTCTTCATTTTTTTAAAGAAAAACAACGATGGAAACTGGTAACAAAGCACACATGAAAAATGGCAACAAAAACCAAGAGAATAAAATAAAACTCAACACAAAGCAGATAGAAGAAGAGACAAAATGAGAATGTAATCAAAGTAAACGACAACATCAAATAAATAATGACGACAACAGGATTTAGGGGACAAATACCGCGCATAGTCCTCCGGATCGCTACCCTCGGCTTCGAGGTATTGAAATAAACGCTCCGAGCCGCGTTTTTGTGTGGCGGCATTCGGAAGGCTGCCAGTGAGAAGATCATGTGGTGGTATCAAAGATCCGTTGGCACTGAGACGCCAACCCACCATCGATGTGGGATTCACAATGATCTCCTGCAAGGGACCGCCTGTTATGTTGTTGCCACTTCCGTTGCCTCCAGATACACCCTCATTGGTGGTTGTGGTATAGATGGTAACGGCACCACTGCCGCTCACATTTCCAACGGTTTGGCCACCGCCACTTGATGTTCTGTTGTTGTTGTTGTGGTTGTTGGTTGGTAGTTGAGGGGATCACAGTTTTGGGGGGCAAGAACGAGTTGAGAGAACAAGAACGAGGGTAGTAACTAGAGTTAGGAGCACTGTGCGCGCTTGTTTGGGGGAAATGGGGTAGGGAGGAAGGCGGTCTGAGAACGTTACCCAAAAGCGTTGCCGGCATTGTGAAACGTGTTCAGTTGATTATTGGCCACCAAGGTGTTCCCAATGGTTCGTAAGACGTTCAAATTCTGGCTATGTGTTGCATTGTTGTTGCCATTGCCATTGCTGTTGTTATTGTTGTTGTTGCCGCTATTGTTGTTGCCACTATTGTTGGTGCTGCTGCTGCGCGCTGGACGATTGTCATGCGGACTGAGGCAAGTTCAAAGAGAAACAAATACATATTCAGAGCGAGATGGCAAAAAGGAACTTAACTAAATGATGGGATGCTCCTCTAAGAGGAGATATAACTATGCACTACAATCGAGTGTGATTGACTGTGATATACCCAGCACTGGTACCACATATTAATAAAAAAAGACGCTACTTACTGCACATCACTCATGTGAACCTGGAACTCCTCCTGAGTGTCAGCCAAATAGGAGCACTTGCTGCAGGCACGCTTGTTGTGCACCTTAAGCACATGTGTGGCAAGACGCTCGGACCGTGCCGCCTTGTAATCGCAGAGCAGGCAAACAAATGGCTTTGTGTGTGTGTTGAGATGTCGTTTGAGGCCCCATTTGTCGGCACCCGACCAAGGACAATAGCAGCAGGTGAAGCGTTTTTCTCGCTTGGGCTTAAGTAGCCCAGAGCCACCGGCCGAGCTGCTACCTGAACCGGAACTGGAGCTAGCCACCGGCTGTTGGGCATTGTTCATGACAACACCCACATGCAGGGGAAGGACAGAGCCATCGTCGAGCTTCTCCTGCTTGAGCTGGGCAAGGGGCATGTCGGCAGCTGAGGCCACCGCCTCGATGGTCTCTACAATACTCATGCTGGTCGAGGTGGGATGTCGTTGGGCCTCCAGGAATGCATTGTCAATGTTAACGCCCGTCGCATTGATCGTCACATTTCCACGTCCACCTGAATGATGTGAACTGCCACCAGAGCCACCACCACCTGATCCACTACCAGCGGGAACATGTCGTCTCGTCTTGTTAATATCGTACTGCAGTTCACGATGCATGCGCAGAAAGTGTTTTTTGACGTGATCGGCACGATTGAACTGCTTGAGGCAGGCATAGCACTGAAAGGGTTTCTCATCCTTGTGTATATTCTCATGACGCGTATACAGATCCCGACGATCCGTCGAGTACGGACAATGTGTGCAGGCATAACGCTTAACTATGTGCACTCCATTGGCAGCTGCTGCGGCTGCTGCTGCCTGAGCCTGGGAGGATTTCTTGCGACTGCCGCCGGAGGAGCTGCTGCCGCCACTGCTGCTGCTGCTGTTGGTGGGCGCTGAGGTGGGCGTGTTTTGGGCCAGATTCTGTGCCGCATTGGCCGATGTGGAGGGGCTGGCATAGATTAGTTCCGTTGTATGCTCCTGACGATGTTTTCTGTTGGGATAAGAGAAGAAATTGTTTAGTTATTAAAAGTTAAAAAATCATTTTAGTGTAGTATTATTGACTAGTTATTTATATTTATTTGTATGTTAATGTTTTATTTATATCTAAATTAATATTTATACTTGTTTTTATACTTACTTGGACTTGGGCGTGCTCTGGAGCTGTTGTTGTTGTTGCTGCTGCTGTTGTTGTTGTTGCTGCTGCTGTTGCTGCTGACTGACCTGGGCATAGCTTTGCAACTTGCCACCTGTTGTCCACTGCACAAGCTGTGGTTGTTGTTGCTCCGCAGTTCCTGCATCCTGTGCCCATCTCTGCTGTTGCTCGCCGGTCTTGAGGAGACCTGCTTGACCGGCGGCAAATCCATTCTGCATGAGTGCGGCCAGGCCAAAGGCTGTGCTCAGATGATCTTCGGACTTGAAGCTGCCCACGGCTGTGACGCTGGGCGCCGGCACCACAGTGGCGCCACTGCCGGTGGCGTTAACCACCACAGAGTTGCCGGACTCTGCTTGTTGTTGCTGCTGCTGTTGTTGTTGTTGGATTACATTGGCTTGTGTGGTGGCCACGTTGTTACCACTGCCACCGCCCGCAGCACCGCTTGCTTCGTATTCAATGCTAGGCGCTGCGGTGCGATCGATTTGTTGCTGTTGAAAGAATAAATTAGTTATTAAATTAATAATTACTACTTAGCAACAATTACAGCAAAATAAAAGAGAAAGAGGAAAGAGAATTGTTTACTTACCAAATTCGTAAACGAGCGTTGCTCGCCCTCGGGCACCGCTGTGGGTCCACTGGTGGCCACCTGAGCCACCGGTGTGCCGAGCGTGTGCAAACCGTTTCCGGTCTCCTCGCCGTATAGTTTACGTGTGATTTCTTTGAACATATCTTCATATGTGGCCTCAACATTTGAGGACTGTGCGCTCGCTGGATTTCCTGCGTTCGCTGGGATTAATGTTGCCATTGCTGCGACTGTTTGGCCTTGGCTTGCGGACGCGTTGCTCTAAAGTTGCGGCGACTGCTTCTCTCGCTGTTGCCTCCACGGATGCGCTTCGAAAACTAAAACAAACCAAAAGATAAAGAGAGAGCAAGAGTGAGTGGGAGAGACTAAAGTTAGTCGGTGTATCTAAGCTTAACGCATATTCACATCCGGCACACAAAATACCCAATGCCCCCCACACTCAATCGACGTCAGTTCTGGGAATTGACTGTTGACACACCAACACCACCAGCACCGCCTGGAACCTGACTGCCTTGGGCACTTGCATGGGGGGGTGGTCAAAGGGGGGTTTACCGATTTCTGTCGATGCTGTTGACGTCGCGACGTTGGCGCAGCATCAGCTGAGTCAGCATTGAATTGAGCACACTTTTTGTTTACGACATTTTTTTATTCACCGCTTATTGCGAGAGACGACAAAATTGTCTAGTGTTTATAATAATAATGATTAAATAATCAAATCAATTAAAATTATCTAAACTATATCTTATTTATGGCTAATAAAGGAAGCTCATAATACTTGGAAATTGCACTTTAAGTTTAAATAAATTTGAGTAGTACTTTTTTATATCTTCATTTACATTTTGACACTTTTGTCACCTGCCACACTGTGTTGGCGTCTCAGGTTGGGCGCTCAGCGTCTTTTTTGCTGCATATATTAATAAACTTGGCTACAACAACAATGCCTTGGCGTGTCGAAGTAACAAAAAAAACCATTGGGAGAGAAGATAACGCGCCCAAATCTTCATTTTTGGCGGTTGTAACTTCGAGGACTTTTAAGCGCATCTCATAAAATAGCAAGACAAATTGTTAGCAGCAACAGCTGCAACAACAACAACAATAGCAACAACTTTTAACAACAATAAACCGTTGGCGTTGTAATTTTGGCGGCACTTTTGTGGCTTTGGTGGGTGGATGTCTGTTGTTGCTTTTGTTGGCCCACATGTTGCTGATGGCTGCGCCCTGTTTTTCAAGTGAGATGCTGACACAACAACAACAACAACAACAAAATGGTGACAAAATTGTTTGTTGTAGTTGCGGCTGTTGTTGTTGTCTTGGGCATGGGCACGTTTCCATGGCCCAGAGCCAACAGAGAGCCACCCACACACTCGCCTAGGCCGTTGAGAAATCTACAGCCCAGCGGGATGAAGGAATAATGAGGGGAGGAGTGCTGTGTATAGGGAATGGGAGAATTGTTTGTTTGTTTGTATATGTGCCGGCCATACTGAAGCGTGTTTTCTTTGGTTTCTTTTGAGTTCATATTTCGTATTTGAGTTTTTTTCCTCTTTTTTTTTTTGCATATTTGATTTTATGCTTCGTGTGCTTTTTACAGTTGTTGCCCACACTTTGTGCCATTGGGGGCGTTTGCGTCTCTTCTTCTTCGCCTCCTTCCATTGCTTGTTTTCTTTTTGCTTTGCTTTTGTGGCTTTGGCTTCGGTTTTCGTTGGGTCTGTTGTGCCTGTTGGATCTCCATCCCTTTTCCCCCTCACACTATATTTGATTGACTCTCTGCGTGTGGTTTTCAAGCCAAGGGCATTTGTGGTTGTTGTTGTGTGGAACTTGACTTTGTCTCCTGCTCAAGATCCATCATAAGTTCCACTTGTATGTATTCGCTTACATATTTATATGAGTGAAAAGGGCAAGTGTTGTACAACGGTGTAAAAAAAGGGGGAATTTATAAAAATAAGAGATTGGACGATGTTTAAGGATACTGCAATTGATCGTTGACTTTAAAATGAACTATAAACTATACGATTAGCATTGTAAATTAACCACAAGATAGCCAACATTCCTTAACAAAGTGAATCATTTATAACGAGTTTTTAAAATGTAAATTATTCTATGATTTAAAAAGATCGTGCTAAAATTGGGAATCACATTAGACTTTAGTTACATATTTAATGTGTCAATATCTACAAATGATTATTATAAACTTTTTTCGTTGCATCACACTTAAAAGAGGTGTTTAATATTTATTGCAACCAAAAAATAAAAAATATAAACGAAAAACCATCTGATAATTCATCTTCAGATATGATAAGCAAAGGGCCAACTTATGGGGTCAACATTTGTGGGCGAGTGATAGACACACACACACACACACACTCACAGACTTAGAGTAATAAAAGAGTGTCGTACGTTGCCAACAACGACAACGCGTTGGGTGCCCCGTTGGGGCCAGGCACCACCAACAACAACAAAAACAACATCCGCTTTGCTAATAGCAGGCAGCGAAAATACAAAAAGAAAAAAAAACCCAGAGACAGCAAACGGGCGCGTCAGCGAGTGGGCTGAAAATGGGCGCAACAGTCGCCGCCGCAGCAACAGCAGCAGTAGCAACACTAGCAACAACAACAAAATCAATTTACAACAACTCTAACACGCGCACCATCAAGAACAAATACAACGATCGGTCGCCGTCGCCGTCTCTCGTGGGTGTGCAAAAACCGACATCAGCTTTGGCAATGACAACGCAATTTGGGGGAGTCACTGAGAGCGAGAGAGAGAGCACGCAAGGAAGAGAGCGGAAGAGACCAAACCGGTTGGCAGCTGAAAACAAAAAAATGCCGGTTGGGAGCTTTTCTATGTAAAAAAAAGATAATTGAGAGAGTGGGAGCGAAGAGCAAAGAGCAACACATGACAGGGAGCACGTCTCCCGATCTCTGTTTCGTCACTCTTCCAGCTGTCGGTTGTTGTCTTGTTCTGTTGTGCTGTTCTCTGTACAGATGCCGGGCAATCGTCTGTTAACGGTAAACGCATTATTGGGTGGCTTCTCTCTTCAAATATGGCTGCAATTGTTGTTGTTTGTTTGTTTTTTTCTGTTTGTCACTGATAATATTTGTCAGAATTGCGCTTATTGCGTGTGCTGTCCGTTAGGGGGCGGAGAGGGCGTCAAAGCGCTAAATTGCTAAGCCTGAACGCACACAGATGAGGGGGCGAAGCCCAATAGCTTGGACTGTGTGTATGCGTGTGTGTATTTGAAGTTAAACACACACACATGTACACATTTTAACACCCGTGGGTCGACCCGTCCCCGATGGCAGCTCAGGGTGAGCCACAACATTACTTGCAGTTGTTGTTGTAGTTGTGGTGGTGAACGGTGAAAGGCCAAGAGAGGAGATGAGGAGACAAAACGAGAGGCAACAAGAGGAAGCAGAGAACGGGCAACACACTCACACAGGCACACAAGCAGCTAATGACATGTTAACGCCAAACAACAGCCGTCAGTTCCAAAGCCACACGCAGTTATTAAAAAGCGCTTTTGCCCCGATGGCGTGCACAGTGGGGCAAGCTAATTGGCCAGGGAGGAGTCGCGTTGCCAAATGTTGATAATCAAGCCAATTGAAAAGTGCATGCAGTTACAACACAAGACTATCATTTATTATATTTTTTAAATTTGTGTAATGTAATTTAACTTAACAGCTTTTGACATCTTAAATTATAACAGTCTTTAATCAGGTTGTGTTTTCTTATTTCAATAATAATAATCAGAATCATACAGCATTCCTACCCCTATACATAGAGGAGGGTATCAGATTTCTAAAAGTGTCCTTTACCTGATTTTATTATTTGTTGGCTAAATCAGAGCTTAAACCGACCACATCTTGATTTCTGATCAACTAGTCACACTGTGCCCAGACTCTCTGGCATTAACAGCGTGTTGTCGATATATGCTAGCAACAACAACAAGTCATTAAAGTGGGTGGTTGTTTAACAGCTGTGGTGTCCAGCAAATTCAACGATCGACAACAAAATAAAATCTTCAATTTTATATGCGCGCTACAATCCACATCAACAACAACTACAACGTTTAACGATTTTCTCGCTACTCTATGCCATCGCTGCGCTGCTTCACACGCCTACGCAGCAGAGTTACGAGCGCAGCAGCAACAGCAACAGCAGCAGCAGTGGCAGCAGCGCATGCGTGTGGGCCGTCTTAGATATGGGCGGGCTTCTTCTAAAAATCAACGGACTTTGAACCTAATAATCGTAAACGGTCTTTTTTTCGGGCCTTACAGAATAGTTGTGTAATGTGTCGTTGTAAAATACACTTATTATCAAAAATTTTATAAAACACCGATGAAATCACATACATATATACTGATCAGTTGCTAATTTCTAATTCAATAATAGATTAGTTCTGAAGTTTCAACTTAAGAAGTAATGTCATCATATACATTACAATAATAATAATCAGAAAAATAAGTTAAGTTTTGAAAATATTCAAGACCGGAGCGGGCCTGCTAATTTGGTTTTGGGTTTTCTCGTACCCATCTCTAGAGCTTATCTTGTAGATTGTATTGCTGTTGCGTGGGTCCACTTTATTAGGGGAGGGAAGATATTGAATAAGCACAACAAATTTGACAATAAACTATACACACATACAGTCACTAATACATTTGAGATGTTTTTGCAGTTTTGGCAGCTGCGCAGACATCCGACAGCTTCGCTTTGGGCAGCAGCAGCTCTGCGGGCGTTGTAAATATGTTGGACTGTGTGTGTATGTCTGTGTGTGTAAAGGCACAGAGGGCAGCTTTATATGGGCGGCAGGTGGTAATTTTTGTGGCCAGCCAAAGACAACAACAACAGCAGCCAAATGATGCGACGGCAGCTGCTGCTGCTTTTTTTGCGTCTTCTTTTTGAGCTGAGCTTTGCGCAGAGACAGACAGACAACAAAGCAATAAGTGTTGGGCCTTAAAGCTGGTTTCTTTATATGTGCATGTAAGCATGTACGTATGTACATATGTGTGTCATGTAGTTTTGGGTGGTGCTGGTGGCATTGCCTTGTGGGCGTCTTGCAGCAGCAACAACGACAGCAATCGAGATGAGCAGCAGCAGCAACAACATTCACCGCAGCAACATCTTCAAGGGCAGCCATCAACTCGGTTCAGTTCAGTTAAGTTCGATTCGGGCCAAGTCAAGTCATATAGCGTTGAAACCGTCTCTGACTTCAGCTTTTGGCTATGCTTATTATTATTATTGCTGCTGCTGCTTTTGTTGCTGCTGTTGTTGTTGGTGGCAGCTGTTGGCAGGTGCGCGCCCTCATAAAACGTCGCGTCGTCGGACGACCCAAAATGCAGGCGCTGCTGTTGTTGCGGCTTCTGATACTTCTTCTTCAGTTGCTGTTTCTGTTGCTGCACATGCTCAATACATGGAAAAAATGGCGACGTCTGTCCCTCTTTCAAGTGTCAGTTGCTGCGCACACTCACCCTCCTCCTCCTCCTTCTTCTCCTTCTCTCCCTCTACTCATTTCTTTTGAAATCTTTGCCTTTTACTTGAAATGTTGCCCAAGCAACATGTGCATCATTCCTGTGCTCTGACTGTCTGTCGATCTCTGCCCCTCTGGGGTAGAAATTAATGCAGTTGTTTCATTTTTAGGGGTGGTTTTCCTTAACAATCTGCAGATAGTTTTTAGGGTTGCCACAAGCAGGTTACAGCTGCTGCCAGCCACAGGGAGCGATACTTTGACTCCTCTCAGCCTGTTGCTGTTGTTTCTGTTTCTGCACTTCTGGAATGTCCTACACTTGCTATTAGGGGTTGAGCACTACCAGCTGACAAGTGGATTAACCTTATTGAAGGGATGACCAGTTAAGGTGTGTACATAGAAGATACACATATAAAATATATGTCTGGGATTTCCTACACTTAATGGACTTCTCGTTAATGCTTTTAGAGTGAGGATTAGTCGGATATATTAATTAACCTATCAACTTATTTATTTAAATTTTTTGTTTAAATTCGTAGTTCCTTATATTATTTACATTTTTAGTTGATTGTTGTATTGCTAACTGTTTAGTAATCTTTAAAATAAAAGTTGTCATAGAAGTTTGAGGTTTTTTGGTACATTTTAAACCTAGGAACAGGCCACTCTACCACATAGCCAATACATACGATTATGTATCCGCTCCTTTGTATTTCTGTATGTACATAAGTATGTACTCTAGACCCAACCCAAAACCCAACTTTGAAATGTTGACGCTGGACGCCTCTTAAAAATAACAACGACAAGAAGAGGAAGAGAAGAAGCACACACAGTAATACAAGACCCCGACGAAAGAGACCCAATAATGAAATTTCACAACAACCTTCAAACAGACGTCGTCGACTCGTGTGTATGTGTATATATATATTTTTTTGGGCCGTCTCAACGTTGAATATTGAAAAACGGTTGAGGTTTTAGGCAAATTGTAGTAGGAGGAGGCGATGGCGATGCGCCGGCAGCGTTGTCGAGGCCCCGTCCCCGACCCCAGCCCCATAGAATGAGGCAGCGAAACGCAGATAATGATGATCACAAAGCACAAAGCGACGGGGACTGAAGACGAGTTTCTCGTTTTCGGGCCACGCCAACGAAAAGACAGGCCCGATAAAGCGAAGAAACCAAACCAAACCAAACCAAAACCAAAATATAATCAAACCAAGAGTTTACCCTTTCCCCCACACAGAGAAAGAGATGATAGGGACAGACCCCAGATCCCAGAGACGAGGCCCAACCCAAGTTTGAAAGCGGTGAATGGTCCACAAATGAAATGAAATGAAATCCTACGCAATGGGGTGGCTGCTGTTGCAAAGGGGACGCGACACTCAGACGCCACAGGTAAAAAGTAGAAACCTTGAAAGCCGCAAAACAAACAGCTGCTGTCGTTGCTACGAAACAGGTAAACTCTCTTGGGCAGGTAACTTGGCATGGTCAGGACGAGAACAGATCGGGTCGGGGGAGGTGACGCGCTGTAACAGGAAATTCCTATGTGATTTTTGGTGAGATTGTTGCGCACTGGGGTCGATCGGTGCAGCAAGCAACCCTCATGATGGTTACTGGAAAAGCAGCCAGGTACCCGATCACTGATCACTGTCCCGTTGTCTTTCTGCAAGCCACCCTCCCCTAAAGATTGTCAGTCCATTCGGCCCCGACGGGAAGTGCGTAATTTAGTTTTGTGAAGTTTGCGCTGACTGCGTTTTGGGGTCGCGGTTTTGTTCATGGGAACTTGAACTTAAGTGAGCCGAAAAGGGCGAGGGAGCGTATATGTGTGTGGGTTGGCCTTTGAAATGGGGTGTGTCGATGTACAGGCTTGTGTATGTGTTCGACAATAGTCTAATTGGCTATCTCTAGACGAACTTATCCTTAAAGGGGGCGACAATTCTTTAAAAGAACAATGAAATACTTAAAAGATCGGCAGGAATTTCAATCTTCAAAAAACAGGACACATTTAAGAAAGTAATACAAAGAAAATAGTAAAGAAAATAGGTAGACAGATAGAAAATGGTAAAATATCTAAACTTAAATGCATCGAAAATAAAAAAAGTATTGGTTTTAAAGTATTATTTTCGTTTAAGATAAATCTCTTCGCAAAAAGGCCTATTAGAAAGGCCCACGCCAAGGTTATACAAATAGTTCTATGTCTTTTAGGAAAAATACAGTTATTAAAAGCATTTCAGCGTTGCGAATTTGAGTCTGTGAGAAAAGCTTACATGTTTATGTACACTAATGCAATCCAAGCCGATCGCTGCATTGACAACTCCTGGCTTGGAAATGATGAAAGCGCAGCACAAACTGTTAAAGCAAACGAAGAGGAGACGCTACATAAACAACAAAATGTGAGCAACAACAAACATTATAGAGGGCCAAATTGTGTGGGGGCGGCAACGCAGACAACGACCAAGCAAAAAAAAATAAATAAATAAATAAAACAAACCCAAAGCAAAAACACAAACGAAGAGGAGTAAAGTCCGTAATGCAAAAAGTCGTCGTTGGGTGGGTGTAAGAAATTCGTCAGAAGTCAGCAGTCAGCAGAAGTATAGGCAGTGTTGTCAACATGGGAATAATACAGCTAATTTGGTAATAAAATAGAAATAGCTACAAAATACATATGTTTAGTATCTCCTAATTAATTCCTTCATTTCTATGTTCAAAAACCTTCATTAAACTACTTTTATTCCGCTGATATATTTATCTTCAGAGAATATTTGGATTAAAATAAGTATACTGAAGTTATCTTGCAATCTGAAAAAGTAGTCAAATCATTTTTGACCATAGCCAATTAATAGCTAATATGGCAACACTGAGCGGCAGAGCAGATCCAAAACTGCAGGCAAACGCAGAAGGCAGTGGGCAGGCAGAAGAATTTGTGTGATAAACTAACAGAAGGGTGTGAAGGCAAAAAAGAACAGAAAAGCAAAAAGAGAGGGCCGAGGGCCGCTGTTTAGGCAGCGGACGCCAAAATAAAAACCTAAAAAAAAATCAACATACGACACAGCAGGCGGCGAAGGCAGGCGAGGACGGGCGACGGTCAGTCGCGTCGCTCGCTGGGAGAGTGAGAGAGCGGATAGAGTGCCAGCCGGGAAGTTGAGCCATGCGAGGCGGCAATTAAAGAGCGCAACGGCCATGTGACAAAGCAAAAGAATAAATAGGGCTGAGGTAGGCGTCGTTTGACTGCCTGATGCCTCGGGGGAAACGGGCAGGCAAGATTTTTAAGACATCACCCACTCACTTGTGTAAAAGTATGAGTTTATGTATGTATGTGTGTGTGTCAGTTGAATGCCTTGCGCGTTTGTTAAACAGAAATTCGAGAACAGGCAGCAGATGAAAAGAAAGCAGGATAATATAGGTACAGGGTTGCCAGGCCGCATTATAAGTCGAAGCTACAAGTGTGCGTGCGTGTGTGAGTCTGTGAGAGAGGGAGGCAGTGTGGGAGCGAGAGCGTAGCCAAGGATGTGGTTGCTGTTGATGTTACTGGTGGTGGTGGTGGGTTTCACATCATTCATTATCGTTGCCCCTTGCAGCGAGGCGTCGCGACTGCGCCAAGCGAGGGAGGGCCAACTGCGATGGCGACTACGACTCGTTTTTCATGGTATTTGTGTATGTCTGTGTGTGCTGGCATCTCTTTTGTGATTGCCACAGGCGGGACCCGACCCAAGGCACGAAAGGGGTGCCCACTCTTAGCTGGCATTCTTTTTTATTGTTGTTGCTGGGTTTTTTTTTTTTTGGGAGTGCTGTCTGAGTGTTGGTGCGTTTTTTTGGGCGTTGGAGTGGCTGTCTTTTTTTTGTGTTGTGCCTGTGTATAATTGGAAATTGGGTAACCGGTTTGTGAGCCACTAGCTACCTGTGGGTTGTTGGCTGTGGCCTTCGGTATGATTTTTGTCGATGGGTCTATGTAATATATGATAGTATTGGTATATGTCTGTGTGTCGTCTTTTAGCTGCATGAGTTCTGAGAGGTAACATGTGTACAACCGAAAATTCCAGGGGGGAGGACGCATTAAAGTCGAAGCAAGAAATGACAATTAGTAAAAGGAACATGTCCTTCTATTAAGTTCTTAAAGTAAGAATAATTAAATACACATATTCTACAAAATTAATTAGTATCAATAACTATAGATTAGAATCTATCAAGTTTATCATTTTAAAATATCTTTAGACTTTTCGCACATCCTGTAAATCAGAATTTATCTGGTTTAGCTGTCATAATTGTTCACTTTCGTTTTAAGTCTTCTTTCGCTATTTGACAAGTCTGGCAACGTCCTTACATAGTAATGGGCACTTGAAATTTGGTCACATTTAAATCTATGTCATACACACACACGCACACCCGCACACATAGACATTTTTATGGCACACAGAGTCAGGAAGTCTGCCCTTGAGTTTCATATTATAACCCTTAAGCATTTTATTTTATTTTTATTTTTACCTTTTACTGTTGCAATTTGTGTTTGCGTTTTTGGCCCTTAAGCCATTTCAATTTGTTGCTAAACGTCCTGTTGTTGTTTTTGGTTTTCTGCACTTATTATTTGCACAATTTGTTCACTTCGTAGAGTAAATGCAATTAATTGCAGTTACGCACAATTAAATGTGCACTTTAATTAATCAAACACTGGCCAAAAATCTTTAAAAAAACACGCGCCGGGCAATATTAAAAGTGTTTGTTGTTACTGCTGATGCGCGCGGATGCGAACAAACGAACCGAACGCCACGAAAAATTCCAACAGACTGCGAGAGTCACAGGCAGAATGTGGGAGAGAAGCATGGAACGATGACGCAGCCAGCTGCTGCTGAAATGAACGCGCTCAAGACAGCGTCAGTGGCGTCGCACAGTGTGCTGAGTTGACAAATAACCAGACAAATATATCTGCTCGAAGAAGAATCGTATTGTTTCTCAAATTGCATATATGTTAAGATTAACATTAGATTAGGGTATTTTCAGAGAATAAGTCCTTAGATCGTAATTAACAAAAATTTACTTTTTTTAAAACTCAGACTCATAGCAAGTGAAAATATAAAAAAAATTTAATTTTCGACCCACCGTTCATCGCCAGGGGGCCCAAGCAGCCACCTTATACAACGAATGATCGAATAAAAGAGAAATTGCAACAAACAAGCGACGAAGTCGCCGGCGCAGCAAGCCACCCGCTCATTCACGTTTCTGCTGCTGCTGTTGTTGTGTGTGGGCCGCTGTCCGTAGTGAGAGCGCCAGAGAGCGAGAGTGGGAGCGAAGTAGTGTGAACGTTGTTGCTGCTTGCTGCGTAGGGTGGTTGGCTTGTAGAATTTATGGACAGTAGTGTTTTTGTTGTTGTTGTTGCAGTCGCGCAGAAGCAGGTCAGTTTGTGTGGCGTCGTCGGCTGCGCAACTTGATTTTTGTTGTTGTCTTTTTTTTATGCGCAGCCATCAACGTCGGCGTCGGCGAACAGTGGGCAAAACGACTGAGCTAGCGGCATTAATATATAATACCGAGAATGATTTTATAAAGACTTAAATAAATAAGAATTAATTCATGTAATCGGATTTTTAAAAATAAAAACCAAAAGTAACAGTTAGTGTTTTAAAATTGATATAAAAATCACCTCTAAAAGTTTATTGTCAGTTAAGTTTCAAGCTATGCTTCGTTTCCAAGATAACTTTATTATTTCTTAAGTTATTAAGTTATTGCCGTTTCGCCCACTGTGCGGCGTCGGCGGGTTGACTGTTGGTAATGATCTTCGTGCATGTGGGTTGCTGTTTGTGGTTGTCTCTGTTGTTGTTGTTGCTGTTGGCGTTGTCGGTTACGGGGGACGTCGATTGACTGTTGCGTTCATTAGCGCGGCCGTGGCTTTTTGGGCCCGTTTTCGAGGAGGTGCTGGCTGATACATAGTCCAGGTAGATGTGTGTGTTGTGTCTGTACATAAGGTTGGGCAGGTAGTTGGCAGCTGGGTGGCGCTGGTTGTAGCGTGGGTCGCTCTCAAATTGAGGTTAGGTTGAAGTCAGTCAAAGAAAAAAGTTAACGTTAAAATTCTGTCATTGCTATGCAAATTGCATGAGTCACATGGGAAACACCACAATAGTGCAGAGTTGCACTGTAAACTTACTACTATAAATAACTACAAAAAAGGCGAGCAACGAAAGACAAGTCAATGAAATTGAAAGTTGTACGCAATCAATGGCAAAAAGAAGAAGTAGCAAAGTCTGCATCATCACTTTTCTGCAGCAGAGACGTTGTTGTTTTAATCCGAAAGGAGAGACACGACAGTGTTGTCCGTTGAAAATTTTTCCGGATAGATCTGTACTTTTTAAAATAACTTCAGTCGGGTAAAATGTCAAAAATACCCTATATCCTGAAATGTAAACTTTATTAAGTACTAAGATTGATCAAGCTTAGCTTGGACAATATACACCCAGAATTATTCTTATGTTCTAATTGTTGTTCTAATGCGAGATGAGATATAGGCGTAGTTCGATGTCAAAAATTCACAAAGTTTAAGGAAAGTCACGAAGTTAAATACTTTAATTATATAGTAACTAAATTACTTTCCATTTCTCTTTCGATAGGCAATATATAATGGTAATACTACCATGCGCATAACTATCTTCATTATTATTCTCTTCATCTCCTCAAAATCGACCCGCACAAATCGGAAATGCTTTCAATCGCTCCACACCAGATGAGATACAAAACAGGTTACTCAGCGAAATGGAGCACCCTACTTTTAAACTTCATTGCCACTCAAGTGGCGAGCGGATGATGCGTCTGCCACAAAGGAGCAACCACTGAACCGGTTTGCAGCAGCCCTGTTCAGACTGATACCAACATGTGGCCCACTGGCCAAGGAAAGCAGCTGCACAGCCAACACACTTGACCACAAGTGAATTAAAAACAATGCAAAATGATCCTTGGGAAATTGCAAGTTATAGGCTAAAGAAACATCAATGGAATCATCGATCATCGATCATATGTACATTTAAAAGATTGATTCTATTCTTTTTTTTTTTAATTATAATACATAAACTAAATTACTCTAAATTTAAGACTCACTTTAAATTAATTTAAAGATAGTAAATTTTTTCCTTGTCTAGTTAAAGTGTCAGTAAGCAAACTAGATGATAAATTGAGATAAGATATTTGCAGATTAATGTCAAATTAAAAATAACTCGCAAAATAAAATTTATTTGGAAAGAAATCAAGAATTTTGAAAACACTGACTCTTAAACATTATCATAACATAGCCGTTATTCTTGTAGGGTGAGTCGTCTTAGCCTTAGCCCATCCTTGGACCCACGAACTTGTGATATAACGAAGACTGCGTAATGAGCAAAGACAATTACAAATCGCCGTAAGAGCAATAATATCAACCATAAGGGACAGAGCAACACATGGCTTCGACCTCCGAAGAAACCTGTTGCCCTGTTGAAGCCCTTCTTCGTCTCAGTCTGTGGGAGAAAGTGTCGCTGAGTAGGGCTTCAGTTATGAAGCGCCAACGAGGGACTCAATTCTACTACGATCATCACGATTTGCTTGCACTTTGTCACGTCTCATTTAACAGAACAAAAAATATAGGAGGTAACACCGAAGAGGGACCGAATCTGACCCTCTCGCCAAAAACAAGAACAAGAGACAATGTTTGTAGGGTGGATTGCGATCGCAACTCGCACGTATTCAATATGGCGTCGTCTAGCGTGGGCTGTGTACGGAAAAGGGAATGGGAAGAGGGAGCGGTAACGCATGCGCAATTTGCCGAATACAAAAAATAAAACTTGGAATCGTGGGCGTGGGTGGGCCGTCCATCTATTATAAATGTCTCTGTGTGTGTAAGAGTGTGAGGTCGTTGGATACAGTCCCCACCACGTTTTTTGTGGTTGGGCTGTGTTGAGTCACGGTTTTCTGGGCTATCGTTGTCTGTGGATAAAGTGGGTAACTTTGCTGCCAGGTCAAACTGGAATTTAATCAACAGGAAGTGGTCAGTAGCTGAGTTGCGCCGATTTACCTTTCAGCGTTATCTTCTTATTTTCTGTACTTTCTTAATACTTTACTGCATAACAAACTAAGGAATAACATTTTCGATAAAGAAATTTAAGAAGAAACATTCAAATTCAGTGTTCTTAACAACTTGAATACATATTCTTTAACAGCTTTAAAATAAAACATCAGTCAAAAAAAGTCACATATGATACTTTTACGGAAATGCGTCAATATGAATTTCCAACACCATCGTTTGATTTATAATAACGCTATGCGTTATACTAGAAGTTTGGGAAGATCCGTTATTATACATATATTTGTAGATCTTTGAATTTTCAATCAGTTTTTTCCCAAGGTTTTTTTTTTGTAGTAAATACTATATGTATATGGATATCCTTTGGAATATACCTACATTGGAACTACTTTATATCGAAATGTTATTAGCTTTAAGAGTTAAAGAAACTGTTGGAAATATCTCCAACTTTTTTATATAGTGTCAAAGTTAAAAAGACTTACTCGAACATAAGAAGTCTGCCAAATTTAATCCTTATCTCTTTCTTTAATTTCTTTAAGTGCCAACAAATGCAATTAAGTCGTCATCTTTTATACAATTTATATACAAATTGCGGCAAGAATATATGTACTATTCTCCTCCCACGACAAAAAGCAGGTTTTATTTTATATGTACATAAACGTGTACATATGTATGTCTGTTCATAATCCTGTGCACAAAGCTTTGAATTTTATATAATGTATAAATCATGTATGTACATATGTAATGCATCAATAAATCCTCAACACACAAATGCAACTCCCTTCCCCTACATTTATTTGCATTGCCTAGCAACAAAAATATGGTAAAATAAAAAACCCCACAAATAAATGTAGTTTTACAAAATACATGAGTAAAAATACCAAAATACAAATTATATAATAAAAACACGTACACAAATGTCAAATTGCACCACTACATGTGCAACATCTGCCGCATATGTTGCATAAAAAGCAAAAGCACAAAACCATATGCAATCGACGCCCAACAACGCCCACAAAATTCAAATAGTCTAAGAGCGACAGAGAAAGAGAGAGAGATTGTGAGAGCAGGATAGTGGAATGCAAATGCATTTGAGAACGCAGCTGGGAAGAGAGTGAAACTGTGTGAAGTTATGTGCGTAAAGAGAGCGGGCAACCAAAAGTGCAAAGCTCTCTCTCATGCTCTCTCTGACTTTACTATGTTGTCAAAACTGCAACAATTCCTTTGCACTTTTTTCGATGCGGCAAGGAGTGAGGGGGGAGGCGTTGGTGGGTTGGAGGGTGGTATAACAAAAATTGTTATAGACACAAAATTTATGATATGCGCCACGCGGTGGTAGGAAAAACAACCACCCAACCCAGTGAGAAAAGTCGCTCGTTTGTAGTTTTCAAATGCCAAAGCTTCAATATTGTTGTATGCGTGCGTGAGCAAATGTAAGTGTGTGAGTGCGTATGCGGGTGTGAGTGTGTTTGTGTTTGTGGGAGCGTGGGTGTGAGCGTGTGCATTGTTTTGGGGGTTGGAATTTTTGCTGCATAGAGCGCCTGCTCCAATACCAACATACCAATACTAATACCAATGCCAAAGGCCAACAAAAACAACACCACAACAACAACATAGCAAATGTTTCCATGTGGAGAAAGTATTGATGATGGAAAAATAGAAGTTGGCGCTTTTTAGTTGTGGGGGTTGTTTGGATTGTTGTTGTTGCTATTGTTGCTGTTTGGTAGTGGGGTGTTTCTCTGGAAAAAGTGCATACCGAAAAATATACGCACACAGACAGGCAATACGCTCACACACACACACAAACGCATAGCGGAAAAATCAATAAATCATTTGTTGAAAAACTTTTTAATTGCCTTTGAAAATAGATTAAGCGTTAAATTTAGATTAAATTTTTTATTCAAATTTGTTTTAGTTGACTTGATGAGCTAACAATTAACTATTGCATACTTTCATGCGTCTCAACTTACCAACATGTTCGTAATGATTTTAGCGGACCGCACACAATATTTGTGATATTTTGAAATCTTTTTCACAGGGTTTTTTTCACAGCGGTTCCTTTAACTTTCTTCACACTGCACCTTGAACATTTTTTCTCCGTTTCGATTACTTAGCGCTTTTTGAGATTTACCGTTACAATTGGTTATTACAACTAACCTCATCAACACTCACACACTGAATGATATTTCGTGACTGAATGAATGGGAGAAGAAGCTACATAACTGCTCCTAAAATGCAAAAGCGCCGACTGAGGAGCAAAATTTTATGTCAGCCCTGGCGTCGGTGCCGACGTTGGAGGTGGCGCTGCTCCGCCCGCCGGCCCTTTTTAACACACACAATCGACAGTCGACAATATAACCGTTATTTGCTTTGTAATCGTTAGTCTGTGTTTTGTTTTTGCAGCTCGACGTTTTTACTGTTGTTGCCGCGACGATTGCCAGTCGTGCAATAATTGCGCTCTGAGTTGTGCAATTGTACAAAAAGCTTCCTGTTTATAATACGCTTTGTTGTTGTTGCCATTACAAAAAGCGCGCGCATTCCAGAGCTCTCTATCCCACAGGCAAAAGAAGCTAGCGATAGCGTTCTCTCTGCCTCTCCATTTTTTGACTGCGTGCGCTCTCTCTCGCTTTCTCATACCCTGGCCGCCATGTTTATTTACAAAAAGTTTACCGTTATTTGAGAATAAAGCTGTGAAGAGTCCTAATGACTTTTTGAAAGGTTTGCCAAGTTGTTTATGGAGGAGCACTACAATCTACGATTTATTTTATAATGTTTTTCAATTAAATTAAAAGTTGTTTATCAATACATAATAGTTGGAATTTTGGTAACAAATTTGAATCATCTAATACTTTAATTTCATAAAAATATTTAGAAGTAAAGTGTATTTGAATTTGCGCGCCAATTGGCAAATCGGGCAGCTCTAAAAAAACTCTAAGTGGGGCTGCCACACTAATAGCCGAGACAGCAACCGCCATTGTATGCCTTATAAGCTGGTTGCTATGAGTTTTTTCTGGTCCGATCTTTCTTTGAAATCCATCTTTTGGCAGCTTTGCGAAGCCCAATATAAATAAACACCGCCATTTTCTTGCAGCTTTTTTTGAAATAGAAATACGCCACCTTTGTCAGCTTTGGGCATTGGTAAATTTGTAGTTCTAAAAAAGCGGCGCTGCAAGCAAATATGGCAATAGATGGCGTGATCACCGGGAAACGCGACAGCTCTGGTTTTGTTTCACTTTAAAGTGAAGCTCGGCCTTTAATGGAAAAGCCTAAGAGTATGCACTAAAAAAGTTTTTTGGTGTTATTCGCGCGCGTTTTAAAAAATGGAAAATTATATATAAATAACTTTTTTTAATAACAGAACGAATTTTTTCAACAAATAAATGAATTTATAAATTAGATAAATTCAAGCGGATTCTTTAAAGATATGAAGCATCAGTGTGTTTTTGTAGCTTTGGACTTTATAAAACATGAATAATTACAGTTAATTGCTTTTAAGATAATACTCATGGTATACACACTCACACATAGATTCGGTTTTTAGTTACACAAACATTATTATTGTGGGGATAAGATATAGTACATAAATAGTACACAAATAGAAATACATTGTGAATAAGTTTATATATTGACAGAAAGGGGGGAATTAGATAGATACAAAAGAAAAGACAATGTCCAATGCATGAATTCTGTCTCAATTCATGAAATGAGTTTTATTTCACAGAAATTTATGACATTTCAGAATAGTAGTGTATAAGCAGGAGGCAATTGTTTATATTTCAAATTAAGGAATTTATTAATGAATCAATCCGCATAAACATAATTATGTAAGAATCCAATCTTTCATTAAACGAAGTTAACTTAATCTATAATTTACCAATTTTAATATATTATGATTTTCTTAAGTTATTGCAGTCAAAAGTATTTAAGTTTTAAATATTCTATACGTTTTGCTTAAAATAGCTACTAGCTAAAACAATTATGCATACTTAAGCGTCTCTTAGCCATGGAGTTGTGTTATTTTAAAATACACACAAATTCTTTCATATATTTTTCTGTTTATTAATTTTCGGGGTAAGAAGTTTTAATCAAATTGCACATGTGACCATAGAAGCCACAACCAACTCAACCACTTCCGCCACCCAAAAAGTGGCACCCCACTACTAACCTAATTTTCTTGGGTTTTTCTGCAACGTCAACTGTCTCAAAAAGTTTTTAATCATCGTCACCAGGCAGCAAATTGTAGAGTTTTTTTTTTTTTACTGTTTTTTTCGGCACTTAAGATTTCCATATACACATACATACAATAAACCGTTGGTATTTCATTTTTGTATATCTTATGCGTTGGGTTTTTAAAGGGGCGTATGAGTGTTGTGAAACAAGAATTGTACAATATACAGGCATTCCTGACTAACTGTATGTAGGTTCGCCTTAGCCCTAATGACTAGAAACTTCCACAGTTTCCGTTTCTAGTAAAATAGTCTATACAAGAATCTGTTACTTACAGTAAATATGATCGCAGGGTATCTACTAGTTGAGCACTGGCTTGACTGCAACATTTTTACTTGTTTCTTTATATTTTCTTGTAGTTTTTTTTTTGTTACATCTGTTGGCCTCGATTTTTGGTTGCAAATTTTTCACCGCTGGCAAATTCAATGCAATTAAAAACAATTCATAATATGATGCGGTTTCTGTTGTTGTCGTTGTTGTTTTTGTTGTTGCTGGCCGCATTTCCATATGCAGCTTCATTTTCCCAGCAAAGCCCCTTTTACTCTATATAATTTGTCTCTCATTTCGGATTTGATCCATCCCCCTCAACCACCCCCTACTCCATTTGTAAGTGTAACACTTTTGCTTGTTTGTTTTACGAAAATGATTTTTAATATAACATTTTACGGGCAACGGACTTTCGGTTTATGCATTTAATTAAAAGAAGAAGCCCAAAGCTGGAAGCTGAAGCCAAAGCCAACACCAAATGAAAATACAATGCAATAAAAACAAAATAAATACAATGGACAGGCGGACGGATGGATGGACGGACAGAGACAAAGATAGAGAGACCAAAGAAGAGACAGACAAATGGTTTGGTTAAAATATGCAAACAAGAAACGGAAAAACTTATTTAGACGCCGCTGCGACACTATACAAAAAAGCGCAACACCAACAGCAGCAACAACAACAACAACACTAACAGCAACAACAACAACCCTAACACTAACAAAAACAACGGGCAACAGGCAACAACAGCGAATAGACAACGAACGGGGACAGAGACAAAATGTTGCCCCGGCTGCTTATGAAAATGGCGTCACAGAACGGAAAAACTTGAAAGCACACACCCACACACACACACACACCTACCCACACACACACACACACACTTACACGTACAGTGAGTGCAACGTGGCTCCCACGCGTGCTTAGCTTTGCCCCAAAACGTAGCACAGTGGGCAACAGACCCCAACAATAACAAAAATCATGTTTTAATTAACAATTTAAAATCCAAACATAAATAAAACAATTGCAACATAAATGTACATACATATGTTTGTTTTGTTTTTGTTGCGTCAAAATAAATATTAAAAAGCGCAGTTAAATTTCAATATTGCCAGACAGTTTTTATTTTGTTAATGGTATTTTGCTGCTTTTAAATAAATAAAACATGCTAAATGTTGATAAAGAAAACATTACTGAATCACGTTGAATCAATTTGATTTTATGTAGGTAATGGATATAAGTATTATGACTTCCAATATAAATAAAGAGAGGAAGCTTGGATAACAAGCTTTAAACTTTTAATGCGCTTTTGATAGTAAAATGTTTATGTGTTTAAATCATAAATATTATTGTGTAATTTTTATAACAAAACTTATATTACAGCCCTGATTGAAAGGTACTTGCTAGTATTTCATGTACTTATTATTTGAAGATATTTTCTATTTTCTAGCTTTCAGCTTTGAATTAACAATTTAGAATAGCTTAGCATGCGCTTGGAAGCTGCAAGTAAAATTATAAAAGTTAAACCAGGAAATTTGAAAAACTACTCCAAGCTTTCTGCTTTTAGGAGTAAGACTTTCGTGTACTTTTTAAATAATTTTATATTTAATGCTTTACTTCTACTTATTTGTTAAATATATAAAACTAAGAACAACTTTTATGTTCTGTTAAAACTTATTTCTAGATTTTAATATTCTCAATTATAATATTCAGAATGTTACTATCAAAATCGAAAGAATTTAAAATGAATATTATGAATAAGGGAGCTCAGACAGTTTTCAAAGTTTCGTAAACTGTTAAAAGTGCAGCTTTAATATGCTTTAAAGCTCTTGAATCATCTACCGGCTCTACTTAAAAAACTGTATCTCCCACCTCTAAAGCTGGTAACCATTGTACGTTGCGTTGTCGACCTGCTGCTGCTGCCGCTGTTGCATGTGGCAAAAGACTTTGGCCGCAACAGCCCCCAAAAACCCCATTTGATTGTTGTATGTTAGCAATGGAAAGCATTAAAAAATTCTCTCACCATTGTTGAACGCGTGGGAAGCGTTTCAATGTTTTGTTTGTTTGAAAATTTTGCCGCTGCTTTTGTTGCGCTGCCGCGTATAAATTTTTGCCCATCTCCGGATCCACATCCCACCTACCACCTCCCACCTCCCGGCACCAAGAGATTCCGGCTAAAACAGCTCACAGTTCCCGACTGAATCACAGTTTATAAAGCCACTTGCCATCAGCTGTGACTATTCTATTATTTTCTTACTTGAGTTTGTCTTTTCTTTTGTTTTTCCTTTTGTTTTTTTTTTGACCAATTTCAGAGCAAGAAATTATTAATACATAATTCATGTTTAATTGCCGCTTGGTTTTTAATTATTCCCCGCAAAGTTGGCAACATGTGGAGCAATTGCAATTGCGGAGGGAAAATGAGAGACACAGCCAAAAATAGAGGCAAAGATGGAGACAGAGGAGAAAGGTAGGGGAACTTGTCTGCCAAAGTTGTTGGAAACTTTCGCTGATTGAGTTGCATTTAGTTTCGATGATCAATGCGCGTTGACAGACATTTCAATTAGCTCAAATTGCGGCAGGTTGTTTGGGTGGTTCAATGATGGTTCGTCGTGGGTCTTAAACAACAACTGACAGTCAGTCGAAGATGGAGGGGAAGAGACCATGTCTACGGACTGGAATCGCCGTCAGTTGCAAATATTGTGTGCCCTGTGGGGGTTAAATGAAAATTAGATGAACAGTTGACGAATCGAACGATGTTCAAGTGAAGGGTTAAGGGTTAGGGTTAACTGAGGGCAACTGACATGTAGGTAAGAAACGAGGGCAGTACACAGATTGACTGACAGATACAAGTACAGATAAATGAGGTTGAATGAGAGTTCTATTAAATGAAATTAAAAATTAAGCTGACAGTGAAACGTTTTAGAATAGGATACAAAGCGAAATTGATAACTGCAAAGCTTGTGTTTATCTCAAATATTCCTAAATTCAAGATTCCAGTTTACCATATAGATCTAAACTGATTTTTTGAATTCCCTCGTAATGAAACTTTCATTGACTCGCTCGCTGCGGGCTTGACAAAAAAAGTTGCGGGTGGTCACGGCTCTCAAATCAGAAGCAAATGCAACAGCTGCCTATTCGTTGCCTCTCTCTCTTATCCTCTCACCTACTCACTCTCTATTCTCCATTCTCGGTTATCGTTCTCGTTAACGTTTCCATTTCCTATTTCTCGTAGTGGTTGCTATAGTTTTACTACTTTTTTTTTCGGTGGATTTTAAAAGTTGGGAAAGGGGCAATGAGTGCTCTGCGGGCAGGTTGAATGATTCAAGTGCAACAGAAATGCAACAGCAACAACAACAGTAACAACAACTCGACGTTCACTAAATTTTACTGCGTTTGACGAGCAGAGAAGAGAAGAGAAGTTATTGCCCTCCGGCCCGCTTGTCCAGCCCCTGTTTATTTGCTATTGGCATTATTCTGATTCCGAGTTTGATTCCCTGTATGTGAGTGTAGATTCCCTGGTTGCTAACAACATCAGAAACTCGGAATTTATTCTACGCTCCATGGCCACAAGTTTTCAGATACTTTCCGACTCTATCTGTGTGTGCGTGTGTGTGTGTGTGTGTGTAAGTGTGTGACGCTGCGGGTGATTAATTTGCTGGAAAAAATGTGCGCTATACGAAATTATGGTTGGTTTTTCATATGTGTGCAAACGAAGGTAATCACATTGTGATTGGTTTGAGAGTTGCCAACGAGGGTGGGCTTTATGTGGTGATTGAACTTGATCAAACAAAATAAAAAAGGAAACGATATATAAAATTTATAAAATTCAACTCAAAGAAATACTGTTGAAGTGCCTGGATATATTTTTGATTGAAAAATTTCTTTAAATAGAAAAATCTTGTTGCGAATAATATATTGACTGTGACTGTATCTCTCAATATTGCGGATCACAGAAGTAAATTGGCTTCATGACTGTGGGCTGAAGGAATGTTAAAATTTCCTCAGAGTTTTGAGAACTTTAAGAAGTAAAAACCAACTTTTGAATCACAACAAGTAATCATGGCTTTACCTATAAGCAGTTACGTTTCTTTACAATTTTGGTACATATTATAATAAAAATATAATATTTCTCTGACTCTCAATATTCTGTATTTTTCAATGTTCAGGCATTCAATAAATGAAGAAAATATGTTGAAAGATTTCATGTACTTACACAGAAAATAGATAAAAGTTGAATTACACTCATGCAAATAAATTTAATTTCTCAAATGTGTGGTAAATCAAATTCTTTCTCAAGAATATCAAACATTTAAAGTAATTTTTCGTATTCAACATTCATGTGAAGCATATAAATAAATCAAATATACTAATAAAGTGTTCAAACAAATTTCAATCAATGGTTTTCTCTGCCTCTCAATAAATAAATTCTGTTTCAATATACTACATTTTGAAATATTTACACGAATGAATGCTTAAGTAAACTTTAATAAACCGAATGTGCTTTGTGTACATATTAAATTTGATGTATGTATGTAAGGCTCAAATAGTTATATGAATATTATTTAAATACAGAACTTGGTTGGGTTTCCAAATTCGATAATTGTTGACATTCATTAGAAATAATTTTATATTTCTTTTGATGGTCTCTTTTCGATTATACATTCTGAATTTTACGTTTATTTTATTATAATAATATTTAATTTATCATATTTATCATAAATTAAATAATTTTTCTGTTACATTTTTTAATTTCAATTTTATTATTTTTTTATTGGTGCACTTAAAGTTGTTTGCCTTTCAAATTGTCAACTGTCAAACTTGGTTGCATGGTAATTAATACAACAGGTTGTGGCTGTTGTTCGATCTGCAATAAGTTCGATGTTGCTAGTCAACTCAAACTTCCAGTAGTAGTAAAAACTACAGAATAATATTATAAGAAACACTTATTTTGTACTGGATGTAATTTAACTTTTAAAATAGGCATAGGAATTTGTTATAAGACAATGAGAATAATAAAATATTAGATTTTAGTATTGACTACATGCAAATTATACTCAGTGCCGTATAAGTCATGAGTATGAGTATTTCCAGATATAAGCTAAAGTTAGCTAATCCAATACAACGTATATGAAGTATAAGTTGCAATATGGCGTTGTCTGCCTTTGTTTTGTTTACATTTTTCATAGTGAGAGCCGCAACCCAACAAGTGTAAAACCAAATCAAAAGTAAACAAAACCCTGGGCTTCAACTTGTTACAGGCAACTTATACGTATGCGTTGTATAAGAGGAAGGTCCAACTGTTATATGCTACGCATACGAATCTTATATTATATTAGTCTACTAAACTTCTTATACAAGCTTATACTGACAGTTGCAGAGCGAAAACTAAACAACAAATTTGAATTTCATATTAAAATGATAATTTCTGAGTAAGTTTGTTTGAATTTAAATTAATTTCAGCTGAACACTATTAGTATAAGTGCGTTATAAGATGCAATAGAAGACTTAGCAGGCTATATAAGATAATTTTATAAGAAACGCTGCTACGTATAAGCCTGGCTTATATTTCGACTACGTGCTATTTCGAATGTTTCGAATATACGATTGCAACTCGTATATGTTGCGTATAAGTGCATGTAGCAAAGACACGAACCTTCCGTGCAACCTCAGACTTGGTTGTGGTTTGACTAACAACATGTCCAACCACAACCAAACTCACAACCTGTTGTGGATCGAGCGAGGAGTATGGGAAAATAAAGTAAATAAAACAAAATAAAATTTAATAACAAGTATTAACAAATATATCGAGTTATCGAAAGGGAGTATCGATTGTGCAAAACCAACCTTTAGTCTAAATGGTTGGAAGTAAATGAGACTTGGGACTTGTGTTTGACCGTGAGTGTCATGCAACTGAATGCAGAAAAATGCAGCTTAACTTAGCCACCGGAGTCACCCCTCTATTCGGTATATGTATACGTATGTGCACAACTGGGATGCCTTTGCACGACTTTTAACTTTAGTCCGCCGATGTTTTTAGCTGTTTTAATATTTATGAAAAAAGGCAAAAGGCAAAAGGCGAACGACGCGACGGGCGTCGAGTGTTGAGCGCTGAGCGTCGCACATTGCAAGCCGCATAAATATCCACTAAGTCCCTTGCACACACATACAGATACAGATAGAGATACATGTATGTATATGTAAGTATGTGGTGCTATGTGCCACCCTTAAGTGAAAACTGAAGAAGACCTGACAACAACAACAGCAACAAGAACAACAACAACAACAACAAAGACAGCAGTAACAGCTTCTGAATGTCGTGTCTCCCCTTTTGAGCTGGCTCTCTGGGCCGTCAAGCGTAAATTCAATAAATATGAATATAAGATCACACACATACATACATAGAGTACTTGTTGTTACATTTTTCACTCACTTGGACTAACTTGGCTAACAAACACACGCACACACACACACATACAAGCATCCTGGCCTGGCAATGACGATGCTGACGTTGTGAAGTACAAACGATTCAAGATTCAAGAGATTTTTTTTTATCTTGTTGTTTTTGTTGTTGTCATCTTATTTACTCGATATCGAAATCTTTGTTTGTGCTTATTATTTGTAGCTCGTCCTTTTGTGCTCTTACTCAAATTTTACGATTGCCAATGACAAAGAGCGATTGACTAGTGACTGAGTGTGAGTACAGTGAAATGCCACGAGGTTGGTTCCAAAAGTGACAATACCTTGAAAAGCAATTCATTGATAGAAAGTTCATTAAATTTAATGATAGATTTGTTCAGAATACAATTACTTTAAGGTAGCGAGAACATGCAGCATTTCAATTAAAGGACTCACAGGATTCAGGCTGCTCACTTAGTTACTTTACGCAATGAGCTTTTCCCTGCTACGAATTTTATTGAAGAAATGATTTTTGAGGGTTTTTTTTGCTGAGCTAGAAGCTAGACTAAGAAGACTAAATATTTATTATAGATTCTGTAACTAACTTACTGTGTGAATAAAAGTATCCCAATTACTTAGTAGCACATCTTTTATCTATTAGCTGACATGATATCAAGTTAATTTTCTTAGATAAAGTTTGAAACAGTTGCTTGATGCTTTGATTGATTCATTTAACCCACCCTCGCAGTCTGTTGAGAAAATATGAAAATAATTCATTGGCACTCGTACCAACGACATCGACATCGACATCGACAACGTCATTCACATCCACATCCTCATCCACATCCTCACCCCCATCCTCATCCACATACACTTGGTCGTGCTCATGTTCATGCTCATCGTCATCGTCTGCTCCACAAAACTGAAAGTGTGCAGCCGGCAGTCTGGCAATAAAGTCAATGGAGCTATCAAAAATCGTCAACGCAATGAAGCTAAAACTTGCCAAAGTGCCACGGCGCATATGTGAATGAGGAGAAGAGGGGTGGATGAAAGGAAGAGGAAGGAAGAGTAGAAGATGACAGAATCAAAGGCAGCGATCCAAAGTTGCTACTGTGCATGTGCTTTAGTATGGATATTTATGCCCACGGACGGTTTGAGTTAATGCAATGGCCAATGGCTTGTACTACCCGCTTGGCTAGTAAAAGTGGCTACAACTGCTGCATTGATGATTCCTCTCCCTCTCTCCCTCTCTCACTATCTTTATTTCTGCACATATGAAATATGTAAGCCATGAGTAACGGATATGACCAAGTAGTAGGGCATATGATTAAGTAGAGAGCACTAGACTAGATGGGAGGGTCCTTCTGATGAGCAAGCGACTTAATATAGCTAATGGCAATGGAAAGAAAACTTCAAGTCATAAGCAAATGAGCAAGCAACTAAAATGAGGGTGAGTATTAAAAAAAGAAGAAAACTACTACTGCAAATAATAAAGGATAGGAAACGTGCACTTGCTCAAATTACACAAAGCAACAGCGTAAAAGTTTACATCAAAGTGTCTTTTTAGCTTCATTATTTGCTCGTATTATGTTTATAATATAAAGTTGCTTTCAGCTAAAACGAATCGTTTACAATTCTTTGTCGTTAAGTGTAACTTAAGGAAACTTTCGACCCAAAACTTGCCGTCTTCAAGTTAAAGACAAAGTCAT
Source organism: Drosophila neotestacea (assembly GCA_035044365.1). Classification (NCBI taxonomy): domain Eukaryota; kingdom Metazoa; phylum Arthropoda; class Insecta; order Diptera; family Drosophilidae; genus Drosophila; species Drosophila neotestacea. Next base: position 231,057 of record JAWNMD010000155.1, read on the forward strand.
AAAGGCATATTGAATGCAAGTTTCTTAGGAAAATTGAAAGAAATAGCATAAAAAACAGAGAAGGGTTCGTGGCAAATAGGGTTAAAAGTAGAAGGAGAGGTAAGAACACATGCGTGCCAAGAGCGGGTTAAATACAGTTGCAAGGGTTGGCAAAGTTGGTCAATGTATTGGCCTGTTTTGATGGCCAAATTAAGCCAAAGATAGGCCTAAAGTGCGGACAACAACTGCAGCAATTGTTAAAACGGACGGAGTAAATATTGCAAAGTGGAAACTTTAAGTAATTCAAACTGCCAACAGGAAAGCAAAAGGTATTAGCCCGGGTTAACCATTCTCCAAGGGATCCACAAAACTTAGCAAAGCCAAGAAACTGCAAAAACTTGCTAAGAGGATGCAGCTAAACAAGAAGAAGAGCACCAAAATGAGGCGAGAAAATAAGGCAAACTTTGTTAAGAAGAGTATTCTTAGCCATAGATACATACATACAAACATACAGACTAGCAGCGTTGGCCTGGCCTGAATCAATTGGCCAAACTTGAGGTGGGCACTTTAAAGATTTGCGTGCATTTAAAGTATATTATTTACATACTATAAGTAGTGTACGTTTGTGTATCTAGTACAGGAATGGGAATTATTTATAAGCTATTAATATAGAGACAAGTTATTTCATGGTTTAAATGTAAAATATATAAATAAGAGTTTAAAGGGAGCCAAGATATTAAGTAGATTCTTAAGCTTTATTATTACCATTAAATAATGATTGTACTTAAAAATGTTAAGTTAAAGTTAAATATATATCTCATACGAATTAAATTTATAGATTTAATATTAATGAATCAAAATCAGTTTGGGTTTGTTATGAGTCTGTGAATCCTTTGGACTAGCAAATTTATATATCAAAATTTTTGACTTGACTTGATTATGCTGAGCTATTATAATTTATTATGCTAAAATATGCAGAATTATATTTTATGCAGAGTAACAAATCACAGATAGAAAAAAAGAGAGAGAGTGAGAGAAAAAGGAGCAAAAGGTTCTTTTAAAATATCCTTAATGTATATAAATGAACCAACATTTGTATCAATAATGAACCCTGGTCTACAACTGCTAGACTCTCTTAACTGTTCATTATTTTGAAACTGTCGGCAACATTCAACAACATTAAACATTAGCAAATATGTTAGTACATTTTTTGCAATTTTGCCTTAGGGCTACTTCAACTCCATAAGCTGTCATCATTTTTGGCCTTAACAATATATATATCCGAACTGGCATTAACATTGGCAACAGCCAATTATAGCTCCACTGTCGAGGGGCGAGCATGCCAGACTTGGCGAACCCTTCAGGTGTATTTGGAACAAGTCTGTGTGCGACAACTACGCATTAGAAACTCCCTCCAACTCCTACTTAGACACACATATATACAAACACACAACCCTTTCTCCAATCTTTTGGCCACTAAGCCCACAACTAAGCCCAGTTGCAAGCAAATTTTCAGGGTTACTCGCATTTTTATTTCGGCTATGCGACTGAAGCTAACTAGATGTGGAATGGGAGGGAGTTGAAGGGGATACTGTTGCTGACATGCACTTGAAGGGTCGGAGCAGCAGACAAACAGACGCATGTCAAACCCAACTCGGGGGAAACTGTTAACTGGTAACTCGGAACTCGGAACTGGCAACTGGTAACTGGTAACGGGGAACTGGTCTCTTAAATAGACGCCATAAAGAGCAGAACAATTTTTTTCTGTTGTTACCAAATAGAAATCTGTAAATCTGGTAAACAAAGTAAACAATTGCACAAAACTCAGCCAAGGGTTGCACAGAAAATAAAATAAAACGAAATATATATACAACTGAAAATAGATGGAAGAAAAATTGCGGAAAATAAGAAAGATGAAAATACAGGACACGGAAGTTGTCAGTTGTTGCTATTGTCTTCTTGACGTGGCTGACATTTTTTGGGCTTTATATAACAACGAACTCAGACGGAACTTAAAAATTGAATTTAATGCCCAACTTCTGTGTCAATTTCTATTTATATTCCTTTTATAATCTTCTTTTTTTTTTTTTTTACTATTATATATATATTTTTATATAGGAGCATGCATTTTCTTGGGTTTAATTTGGGTTTGCTAATTTATGGCACGCGTCCGTCTAAGTCGATGTTCCACTATAAAAGAAAAGTAAATATTTTATTACACACATTTATGACGCACTTTGGCGCAGCTCTGGCGAAAAACTTTTGGGACCCAAAACTGCCAAGTGGAACTATTAAAGCTGTAAAAAAGTTTTCCCACACACACACACATATACACATACACAAACATGCGAATACACAGACACATGTCAACTAGGAAAGCCCCAGGCGTAGCAGCGAGAAAGAGATGCTAAAACAGGGTTAAGAGCGAGTTGGAAAGTGTTAGAGACAAGGAGAAAAATAGATAGAGAGAGAGAGAGAGAAAGAGAGAGAGAGATGGAGATGGAGATGAAGAACAAGAGAGAGGGGCACACAAACATGCGGCTGGCGTTGTCAGCAGTCGCGTCGTTGTCGTCATTTTGACCGGAAATGCGCAGTTTTTAGTGAAGTGCATGCCATTTTGAATTGCCAACACACAGATCCATATGAGCACACACACACACACAAACAAACACACACAATCTATTCACAAACATACACACACACACACATTCGCGTTTGTCAACACAGTTCGCGCGCACTTTGGCTAAAAACAAAACGAGTGGCAGTTACCTCCCTTCCACCTCCCACCTCCCACCTCAGATCTCTTACCATTTTCTCGCTTTCCCACTTTCGACTAAACCAATCTGCCCCTCTCCACCCCACCCTCTCTAAATGCTTGTTCACTGCATGCTGTACTCAGTTGGTCAATATGGCGGTTTTTTTGGACTCGGACGCGTTAGTTGTGGCTGAAACGACAAATTCCTAGAGATGAGCACGTGACAATTGTCTTTAAAGCTATAATTGAAAATATAATGGCAATGGGAGAACTTTAAGGAACATGGGGAACAATTAAAGTAATTAAATTTGTAGTATAATAAATCTGTGCGAAAGTGATGGAACTATTCTAAGTGTTGAAAGCTGTTTCCGACTGATTAACGCAGTAATCAGCATAAGTGTTATTGTAATAATAATACTTAAATAATACATATTAAACTTATACATTATATATTTAAGCTGTGATCTATTTGCATACATTTCAATAATAATACTTAAATAATAACTTTTTTATTATACTAATTTTTATACGAAGCACTATGTAATAAATTTTATCTCATAACTAAAAACAATATCAAACTTAATTTAACTATGTAATGATAAATACTTAATAGTATAGAATTAATATTTGTTTCAGTTGTTTAAATACAGACCTCAGCTTTAACAATACTTTATTTTCAACTTTCTATTTATTTTTTCAACTTTAGAAGTCCCTTGTAATATCCCAGATGCAATCTGCCGAGTCACGTCATGGTCAGGCTAAAATCGCGATGCATCGCTAGTGGAATGGTCAGTGAACCTTTTGGCCATATGTGTAAACTGTAAACTGTAGACTGGGCGACTGTGTCGCTGCTAACTGGAACTGTCGTCTCCTGTTTGCTGATGCTGCCTCTCTCTCCCTTTATTCGCAATGCCTTTATCGACATTTCCGTTTAGGATTCATTTTGTTGCACAGCCGTTAGTTGTTGGTTTTTTTCATGCCTCGTTCTATGAGTCTGTGTGTTTAAGTGTGTGTGTGTGTGTGTTTATTGCATTTTGACCCAGGGATAATTTTCAACAGTGCCAATTTCACTTTACGCTTTTCTTTGTTTTCATTTCTTTGGATATTTCTGCTTTCGAATTGCGTATTGCACATCTTCCGCAAATATGTCCATATAAGTTGATTTTTCTTTGGAAAATTCGTACAGAAAAGAAGTGATGTTTTTTTTATTATTTTATTTTTTTTTACTGTGTTGGTCAAATGAAATTTAAACTGAAATTTAAATTACAATAAATAAATTTAAGGAATTGTCTATCAAAGCCATTAGTTTGAAGTATATATGAGCTGTGTTCTCTGATAAATTATTTATATTTCTTTATATATTTTGCCGCACAGTTTTTGCAATTTAAAGTTAACAATAGTTTCATTTGAAGTATTTATTTATAAACATTTTATTACTTCAACTTACTAACTCAAAAAATAGCTGCATTCTTAGAAACTATTAATAAGCAAACGGATAATTTCCTAAGTTATAAAGCAATGATATGCATTATTCATTCAGTAATATATTCAAAGCTTTTCTACATAAATTACAAAACCTTTTTTGAGTTAATATTCCCAAGAAAGTAACTTGAATTTGATATTGACTTATTGCATCGCTAGATTGTGTTTCTGAGTATTATTTGAAGGTTCAGATGACTTCTCAATCTAGAGTATTATAATTTCTTCGCAGTATAACTTTTACTCAATAATAAAAACTAAATAAAATACTTACGAATTTAAAGTAACTAGAGTAGTAAAGAAAAGTTTGAGTGCAGATTACATTCGAAGTACTGTTAAAATTAAAATCCATCGCAGAGAGTAGCTAAAAATGCATTAAATATAGAGTAAAATCTTTGTTAAGCTGCAACAACAGAGTGGAATCCTCTTTTTGTATTTCAGCGCATCAATTAGATATTTTTCCAATAAGGTGAAAAAAATAGCGCAAGAAATGGAAAAAACTGAAAAGTAAACAGCGCGTCTTCCATGGAAAACGAACTGTCGGTGGCAAGCGGAAAAATCAACAGAAGCCAGCGATGGGCAAAGCAAAGTCAACGCGAACGGATTTCGACTTGAAGCTGGATATGAGGGTGTAAATGGGAAGAGGATGGACTATAACCATGTTGCAGGATGGGGGTGTGTGGGGCAATGTGGCAATATGGCAGTATGGCTATGTGGCAGGTTAGCGCAGCTGAGAGCCAGCGCAGTTTGGCAGCTTATTAAAAACTACTTGTTAAGTTTGTTGTTTTTTTGTTTTTCGCTTTTTTTTGTTTTGTTTTTTGTTTTGCGAGTTCGTTTGTTTGTTTGGCCAAATTGGCGGTAGAAAATAGAAAACGCATAAAGCGGGTTGAGAATCTGAGAGTTTCCGTTGCTGAACACAAAATTGCAGTATAATTGTTGCAAAAGCAGGTTTCATTTTTGTTTTTGTTGTTGTTTTTTGTTTTTTATTGTTATTGTTTTTCCGTTTTGTTGATATTATAGCAATACTCAGAGTTGTTGTTTCTGTTATTATTTTCCTGTTTGACTTGTAAGAAGAGAGCTTGAAAGGGTGCTTCTCTCATATCGTATGTGCAAGTTTTGATTAACTTTTAATTGAAAATAAATGAAGCTCGATCCCGTTGTTTTGGTTTAACGATTACCCAATGAGCCACGATTTAACAATAATGTTCCAGATGATCAGATATACATATTGATGAAGGCGGCAGTTAAGATAAATGGAGGAGTAACTGAATAGATTGTAGTTGCTGTCTGTTAATTCAACTTTAAAGATTCTTTACATAACGCACGTCTGCATAATATTTGCTCAATCATTTTGGCTTTCTCTCTATTACAAATCCGTGGATATCCACGCAATACACAAAATTATGTGTCACACAGATTTGGGATGGTTTTAGGCTGATTTTCCCAGGTGTATTAACATTTGAGGGGGACCCAAAAACGTACGGCTGCAACACAATAATCATGGTAATTAACATGCAAACGAAATTATGAAAGAGAGCAAAAGGTAAACAGTCGAGACGAGACGAGACTCAATGAAATGTCATTGTGGAAAACCCGCAAGAGGCAAGAGGCAAGAGGCAAGAGTTTGAGGCAATGTTTAAATAAACATGACACACACAACGTGGCCTGAAAAATGGGATGACTTCGATGATGTCTGAGAACCAAAATACCAAGACGTGATGCGACGAAGCGACTTTGCGTCCTCCATCTATTGCCATTGTCATCTCTGTCAAGCGGGGCAATGATTGGCAAAGAGTCAAAGTCCCGACTAGGCGACCTTTGTGCGTGTCTGTGTGAACGCGTTAATTAAGCAAAGTGAGCGAGACACACGTTGGCTTTTTTTGACGAGAGAGAGCAAAGCGAGGGAATCGGGAATCGGGAATGGAAAAGGAAAAGGGAATACTGCAACTCTGCGGCATTCAAATGAAATGCACAGACACAAACGCACAGGACAAGGTTAAGAAGACTACACAAAGGACCAAGATGAAGAAGAAGATATTCTGGAGGGTTGTCTACCTGCAGCCACAGTTACAGGCAGGTTGGGAATGAAAAAAAAAAAAAGAACGTAGCTAAGATGCATTGAAGCGTAAGGCAGTGATAATCACGGCAAGGCGTCGCCTCAACACGTAACGTCAAATGCCACGACACGGGCAGGACAGGAGCAAATGCAGGAGTAGGCAGGGAGCAGGGCAGGACGAGACTGCTATTGTCATTGCCAGCCAGTGAAATTGCACGATAATCACAGCAACTTGAGCTCTCAAGTGTAGGCAGCTAACAGAAAAGTAAGGCCAAAAGGAAAGGGGCTCCCACTCTAAGCCCCAGTCTTGGATCTGTTTGTGCGTGGTAAGCCAATTTGGATATGGGAAAACGCTAACCAAAAATTCAGAGAGAGAAAGCCAAGGGCGTTGTCATTGTCAAAGTGCATGCAAAGTCATCCGAGGACGATGATGATGTTGAGCACGGGAATGAGATTGCTGAGCCCAGGCTGAGGCAAATGATATGTCGGCGACAGAGTAATGACATTCTGAGTTATTGTTATTGTTGTTCTTGCTGTTCTTATTGTTGTTGTTGCTGTTGCTGTTGCTGCCAGACTGTGTGTTGAAAGCGAAAATGTTTGCTTTTTAATTGTTTTGTTTTGTTTTTGTTGTGTGTATTCGTTTCTTCAAGAACTCAACGAGACGAGGTAATCTTGAAATGCATCTGAAAATATAAAAGCCCTTCTAGCAAACCTCAATTTCTTTTAAGTGAAACAATTTAAGCTTAGCTCAATATGCAACATTTTTTTCTCCATTTTTTCCATATTTTTTTATTGCCAAGTCAACGCAAAAGTCCGTAGATAAATAGAATTTTCATTTTCTTCTTTTTCATCGCATTTAGATTTGCAAAATGTAACAAAATCGATACACAAAATGTAGCAACAATATTTTTGAGCTGATGCTGCAATTAATTTGCTGTCTGGGCAACATTTCTAGAAAGCTTTACATTTCTAAATTCAACTTTAGCCAGTTCTTAGGCAAAAATAAATAAAATATTCAGGTTAGAGTGACTAAAAGACACCCTGAAATCAAAACCATAACTCATATTCGTGTTCTTAATAAGACATTAACATGCAAACAAGTTTGATTTAAGCATATTTTCATTCTCTTCTTTGCCATGATAAATAGTTTTTTGAGTAGCTTCTGTCTGTCTGTTGTCTATCAGATTTAAATTTAATTTTCGGATTAGACAATAGAGCACAGAAATTAAGCCTTAGGTATCATATTTATTATTTATTTATTGTATTTCTATTACTTCTTGTTATGTTATACATAAGCTATTTAAATGGAGCTTTTATTTACTACTACAATTATTATTTATTTATTAGCTTCTTAGTGTTACAAGTATATAGAGATTACTTACAATTTAGTAGTCCAGTCACTACGATGAATTACCAGAGAATACATTAAATTTAAATTAGTAATCATTAATACTATATTAAGAATTATTATCTATTTAAATACAATAAACTTAAACTCCCACAATTGTAGTTCCTTTGTGATGGAAGAGTGCAGGGTATTAAAAATGCATGGACTTTTGCAGTTGTTGAATATAAAAATAGTCGACCAACATATGTATAGGGTTTAGATGCCAATTTATTTTGTAGCACTTGTATGAAAATGTCTCCAATTTACTTCTTAGGTATTACTTAGAAAATAAGCTGCATTTCTGAGTACTCAAATATTTAATGACCTTAAATTGAATTTATCCTTTGGTAAGCAAAATGTTTTTCTATTTGAGCCATTAACAGTCATGTTAGAATCTCGAACACATATTCCTAATTGTAGACAAGCCATCAAGTTGTGTTGAATCAACTTTCATGCCACAAAATCATGTCCAAGCTGATTTGACCCACATCATCCGCTTAGAATACTTAAGGACCTACCTCAAAAAACGAGACCGCATTAAATGCCGCAGTCAAAATCACCAAAGAGCCACAAAACAGGCGAGTGAAAGAGATAGGCTAGAAAGATAGAGAGAGAGAGAGAGAGAGATAGAGACAGAAAGACAAAATGTAGGGGCGCGTATCTATGACAAGTTCAATATTATAATTTGTTTACGAACTTTCGGCTGCATTAAAAATAAACGATAACAAGAAATGCCGCGCCTCATGAGATAAAGAGCCCACAGAAAGGACAATTGGGAAAAAAGGACATGGTAAAAATACGTACAAGCCCGCAAAAGAAACTCAATTTTCGTGAAATAAAATCAAATTTAAATAATACAATAGGAGAAACCCTAAACGCCAGCGAAACCAGCAAAGAAACAGCAACAACAAGGGGTATAATAATAACAACAAGTCGAACGAAGGCAGCCGTGAGCGCGACAAGAGCAACAAGGACATCATCAAGTATATCGCTGCTTATTTATCTTTATCGCAATTCTTTGCTGCCCCGCCTACCTTACCACCCCTCATCACCCTTAGTCCTTAGCCACGGTCGTCTATCGTTTTCATGCTGCGGGCGTCTTTTGATATACCAGCTGAATTGATAGAGAGAGGGAGAGAGAATGAGTGAGTGAGTGAGTGAGTGAGTGAGTGAGAGAGGGAGCGGCAGTGTAGAGAGGGAAATACGGGGTCTGTGAGTCAAAGACGACATCAATATTATTGCCATAAGTTTCATATTTGCAGGCTTTAGATGCCGTTTAAAATTTCGCTGGCAACGTCTTCGTCTTTGGGTTCGTGCCTTCGTCTCCATCTTCAATCACATTCTCTTCCCCCTCCCCATCCTCATTCTAGTCTTCGTCCTTGTCCTGTAGATTGCTAGAATCCTGCAGGACAAAAGTGGCGGGCAGTTTGTTTTTCATTTCGCTGTGGCTTCGAATTCGTTTACTTTTGCCTTTGCCGTTGCCTCGATTTCTCTACATTATATAGCATAATTTTTTATTGATTTATTTGCCTTACAGCTTCCCCCACCCTCTCTCTTTCTTCCACAAAAAAGAAATTGTAATGGAAAAATGTTTGCTGAATTATGTGAGTATATGTATGTATGAGTGTGTGCGTGTGTGTGTGTGTGTGTAATGCAGGCAAAATCAAACGTAGACAAGTGAAAATTTGAAACGATTTACGCGCAATTTACGGAAATTGCAGTGGGGCATATCAAATTGACAAGGGGAGAGATTGAGGGAGAGAAAGACAGACAAGAAATGTGCCACACACAATCCCAAAAAAAAAAAAATAAATAAAAAATAAAAAAATGTTGAAGCAAAACTAATAGCAAACGCATGACTGAATGAATGAATGAATGAATGACTGAATGAATGTACACAAATGACAGTCGAAATTGGATTGAAATGTTCGATTTCGCGATGAAAAACTTTGGCCAAATATGGCGATATTGACAAAATCGAAAATTTGCATTTAATTATCAAGCATATTTCAATACTTATTTATGCATAGGTAATTGCATAAATTATAAATAGCTGAAACACATTTTATACACGAATATTGCCACACTTCCATACATATGTTGTCAAATTTGAAGTGTATTATTTCCATTGAATATGTGACTTCAGGCTGACTTGCTTTGCTGATTGGTGTCATAATATAAAAGCAAAAGTAAATTCTAATTTCAACATTGACAAGCTATTAGATCTAGTTATAAGTGTACGAGTATTACTAACTAAAATTAAGACTAAATACATATATGATGACTGATGTACATGTACTTTGTGGCAATATATATTATGTACATGTTTGTGAAAAATTAATTTAGATATTTATTTTAATAATGTGCAAAGGAGAAAACTTTAATCTTATTTTTCAACTGCAGCAATTTTGGCATCTACAAGAGAATCCTCAAAGACTTAGTAAAAAAAAAAACAAACTTGTCATTAAATAATTTTTTAAGCAATCTTCAACATCTTTAACTTTTTATAGTATACATTTAATATGCGATTAAGCAGTTCTTATGAATAATAATTTAAGCAATTTTAATTAACGATCAATTATGTTTTGTGGGTCTGAGTTATAACTGAGGGGCATTAAAACTTTGGCTGTGACGATGATGCTGTCGTATTGGCTAGTTAATAATAATTAATAAAGTTAGATGTCAACGAATATATTATCATCCTCCGGGCAAACATTAAATACATTTGTCACAGCCAAATATCTTGAGTGTCAAATATTCATTCACTCAAGTTAATTAATTCAGAACTTGCAACATAAAAATATTATTTGGATGAACCTACTTAAAATGCTCAAGAAATTGATCATTAGTTGGAGCTTAGTTGACAAAGTTTTATTTGAAAGTTTTTTCTTCAATTTCGTAACTAGTCTTACTACGATAGAAGATTCGTCATTATCATTTAAGCTTGTTAGAACTCTCGGTAAATTAATTGCCGTTACATGCTAAATAATGAACAGGGTTAAAGCATTGACCAACGCTGACCTTTCATTTTCAGAAAACCATCTTTAAAATCAACAAGTCCCATTCTAATTAACTTTGACAACCCAAAAAATGTTTACCTTTTTTTATACGTTTTTTTGGCGGTTGAACGGGCCATTACAAATTTTGCATCTGTCCAATCTGGCTTGAGATAAAGTTGCTTAGAAAAGAAAAGCAAAATAGGCTTATTCAAGACAATGATGGACTATGGTATACTCTTTATTAAATTCCTGAAATAGGAATGAATTAGAAGGTATTTTTAAAAGGAAGTCAAATCAATACAGAGTCGCTCAAAATTTTTATATAATTGTTTTAGGAACTTTAGATTAATATTTGAGTTTCGAACAATTCAACAAGTTTGAATTCCAGGAAAAAACAAAATCGAATCCTTGGGGTCCCATAGATAGCAACTTTTTCATGGCAAAATCTATATTTCTTCAACTTAATTGGAAGAATATGAGTATCTTTCACCCAGTTGTAATATACCTGATTGGTGCTTTTCTACAGAGTATTAAAAAACTCAATTAAAAGTCTGCTTAGTGCCAGCTTAAGCAATCTGCTGCTGAGCGTAATTGTATTTATTTTGAACAATTTCGTAATCAAAGTCAGCCGAGCAAACAATCAACATTACTTTGACCAAAATGTACCTAGCTGGAAATAATATAAAACAAGAAGGAAAGGAAAAAAAAGTCAAATAAATAAATAAGTTCGCACGATAGAAGGAAAAAATTGCGCCAAATTAATGAAAAGCGCAAATGACAGTGCGAAAAAAATTGCCGTGAATTTAAAGCGGCGTAAAAAATGTGCGACAGGAAAAAGCAAAAAAGCGAAAAACAAAAAAACGAAAAACTCTTTGAAATTAAATTTCGAAATGCGAAAGACAACCAGGCAAACAAAATGCGAAGCAAACGAAAAAGAAAGTACGCCGTGCACTTTGGTCATACAGTCATTGAAAAGGCAAGTCCGCAGAGACAGGGGAATGTGTACAAATTCCGGAAAACGCAAATTTATTTCAGCATTTTTATGCTTTGCACAGATGAAAAATAAGAAAAAAGACCAAAGCAGAAAAACTGAAAAAAAGTGCGCATTAAATAAGTAATAAAGAAATCAAGAGAAGTTAAGTTAAAATATAAAAATCAGTTGGTTGTCGGACGGCGCTAACAAAGTTGCCACTTGTCAGACGTCAGTTGTCAGTTGTCAGTAAATGTTTATGAGTTAATCAACTTGTAATGACCAAAGGAGGCCCCAAACAACTGGGACCAACTTGTTTAACGGGACGGACGGGGCGGGCGGAAAGTCACTTAAAGTGCGGGCAGAGGAAGCCGAACAAAAAGTGTACGCAGTGCAAGCGAAGAGTGAGTGCAAAGAGTGAGTGTATTCACAGAGTATTCAGAAAAACAAACTGTTGAAAAATAAAACTTAATTAGCTTTCATTTAAAGGCAGACTGCTGCTTCTGCTGCAGATAGCACAAAAAGCCGAGACCAAGGCTGAGCCCAAGCTGCAGATGATGAATAAAAACAACAGCAGCAGCAGCAACATCAACAACAACTAAAATGAGCGACAAATAAACAAAAGTAAAAGTTAAGTTTTATCCAAGAGCGGAAATGTGCAACGCGCGTTGTTAACACGAAATGTGGCAAAGGCGTGGCAAAAATGAGGCACAAGTGGAGTACACAAGTATATCCATAAGTATGTGTAGTTGGCCAGTCATGGGACACAAATGCCATCTAAATGTTTTTGGCCTTAGGCATTTATGGAATTTCTAAAATGTCACTCGGCAATTTGCACTTTTACAGATGCAACTCGTCAGCAAATTGCAGGAAAGCATCTAGAGAGAAGATAATATTCGTACACATCTCTTGTGGCATGCCACGTTCTTTTATTTGGATAATTTGACAGTAACTAAATTATATTATATATAGTTTCATTTCATCACGTAGTTAATTAATCTAATTTGATTGGTTTGCGTTACTAGCTTTAAGTATACTAAGGTAGACTAACTGGACAATATAATACTTCCTAAAATTATAGTAGAGATCATCCTACTATAATTATTTAATTAAAGACCATAATTACACTCGTGGTCTCTTGAGCCCAAGCAATTCTTGTTAATGAAATGTGTCCTTAGGTTCAAAAGATGCAACTGTTGTCATTAGATAAAACGACTTAAATTAATCCCACCCACAGGTTGTTATCAATTACAAAATACTTAACACCAAATATTGTTGCAAGCATAAAAAGCAATTAATAGGGATCTATTTCAGACAAGTTTCAATATCATCTTATCCCCAAAATACACTTATCCATTACTAGCACTAGGAAAGCAAATTATATTGTAAGCATATGAAGCAATTTACAGGTAAACAAGAGAACTAAGCTTAAGCCCACAGAGCAGCCCGGAATTGTCAACATAATGTCGCTTCTATGCTCCCAATAAAACGTTGAGAAATTTGCACAAGCGTCGACAATTTGCTCAGGTAACAATATTAAACAGTTAGCATAGTTCGTTGGCAGTTTTACCTGCCCCTTTGGGCGCCTGTCTCCCATTTAAAGTGTTCCAAAAGGTTTTTGACAAAAACACAACAATTACTTTTACGATGCCATTCTGGTGGCAATGTGGCAAGCTGTGTGGGGGGGGGGGGGAGGTGAAGTGAGGTGAAAGGAGAGAGTAGGGCGCGTGCTCACTAATTTCTACAAAGATAATCAAGAGTGATAATTATTTTTGTTGGAGTTGGACGATGAGAACCGCAGCTAACTGCGAGCACCTGCTGTGTGAATTACTTGAGTTGCGACAATAAGTTGGCATCCCCTAACAGCAAGTCCCTCCCCCAAGCCCCAAGCCCCTAGAACCCAAAATATCCCAAAAATTGTTGGGGTTTGAGGTCTGGCAAACGCTACTACTGCTTTTCCTACTGCTGTTTCTGCTTCAACTCTGTTGATGATGATAACATTTTTGCCATAACGTTGACAACGACCAGCGTTTATATTCAGAGCTGAGCGCCAAAAACTTTCGTAATTACATAAAATTTTTGGGGGTAAATAACTTTGAACTACGGGCAGCAAAACGACCAGAACAAGCTCCCCGCTGGTTGCGGCTACGTCTACGGCTACGGCTACGGCTACTGGGCACCTGCCAGTCCAACAAACCACTACAACTCTCCATTCTATCTCTACTCTGTCTCTGACTCTGACTCTCTATCGGGGACCAGCTGACCCCGCAAAATGTTCTCTAAGTGCGCCCGCACATTTGAAGTAATTAAAATTTTGTGTTTATGTTTCGTAGGCAATGGACACGCAACACCAACAACAACAACAGCAACAGCAACAACAACATCAACAGTAGTAGTAAAATAAGACCCGGCACCAGTGACATCGACCATGAAACATTTTTAAGCAATTCTTGGAAAACTTAAATTATTGAAACGACCATAAAATGTTTATAGACACATTTTTCACGCTGTCACAAGTTCCTAAGAATAATGTGCATAATTTTTGAAAAGGGTATATGGATTTGAAAACTAAGTTTGAATAAAATGATGTAAACATTGCATTGAATAAATACACTATCACTTGAAAAAGATTTATATCTCTTTGGATAAAATATTAAATTAATATAAATATAATATTTAACTTACAACATTAAATTGTAGGTGTAAAAAAGACATTTATTTTAATTTAATATCTAAATATTAATGAAAACATGAAGAGTAACGAATTTTTTTGTTTTACATCAATCTAATTTTCGGAGATTTATTTCTAATAAAATAATAATAATATTTACAAAATAATAACTTCATGAAATTATGTTACACCTGTTAAAAGAGTAAAAGTTGATTAATAAATTTGTAAATCAAGTAAAATTAAAGTTTTCTAATTTAATTTTTAATATTTTCGATTAAATTGAAAAGAGAAAAATTATACTGATCATTAAAAAATAAAAGCTTAATGAATAGATGTCTACCTTCAATTATATATTTGTAAATCAAGTTACATTAAAATTAAATAATTTAATAATAAATAAATTAATAAGTTTGCTCTGTCTTATAACCCATTACGTAACATTATTTATACACTTTCTTCTGTAAGTGCATTCTATATTCGTCTTGTGATTAGTTAGTTCGTTCTTATATATTAAAAACTCTGAACACATTCATCGCATTCATTGCAGACACTGTTGATTACTGACTGCACTCCCCGCCGAGAAGTGATCAACTGTCGAGAGTTGAGTCAGAGTCAGAGTCAAAGACAGAGACAGAGTCAGAGTCAGAGTCAGAGTCACTTGTTGTTTGGTTGCAAAGAGCACGCGAGGCGCGACAATTAAATTAAAAATAATTAAAAATTATGAAAATGGACAAGTCGATGGCAAGTGCAGGGCCATTGACCCAGCGGGCGCGGTCAGTTTGTATGTCCTGCCACTTTACATTGACTTTAGACTCTGACTTGGCTGTGCATTTAATGAAAATTTATTCTATGCAATTTGCGACGACGTCGAAAGCCAAGTGATGGTGGTGGTGGTGGCAGAGTGTGATAGTGGGGAGGTGGTTGGGTGGTGGTGGAGATGGTTAGTGAATAGGAGCGGTTGTTGGTCAGAGACTGCTCCGATTACACAGCCCATCGTTTGTCTCGTGTCAATCCAAATGTCTTTTGCCTTAATTAGAATTGCTGGCACTGCAGAGCGGAAATAATTTTATCCATTCACACTGGGACAGAGAAGTGGTTATACAAGGGGCGTGCGGTGGTTGGTATCTGATACGATGGGCAGTTCGGCTGCCCTTTGATGCCAAATGTCGCCAGCAATTGTCGCCCGTCTCCTGGCACTGAATGTTCCGCATGTGGCATTATGTTTTATGCAATTAAATGGGCGTGTCTTTTAGTTTGCGGTTTTTGTCTCCCTCCTCGCTTTCTCTGGCTGTCCGTCTGCCTGTTGATCTTTATCTAATTGTTAGCGCCGACAGTGTCTGCAACTAGTACTGCAACAGGCAGCCTTGTCTCGGCCATCACATTGATGGAGGCACTCTGAGGTCTCACCGGGCGTTTTGATGTGGTGCCAATGCCCACTGTTGCCCCCTTGTGGTGATTGGCCCATGGCGTTTATAGTTACAAAGTGGGTTAACCAGGGGGGTTGTTGCATCAAGGTGCGGTTTGCCGTAAGTTGCTTTTGGGTACTCGCGGGGGCATCATGTCATCAGCAGTTACCCAACTCGTAAATGTCTTACTTGCGGTTAGTCGATAGTGCTGGAAAAAGTAAACAACCAAGTATTTCAGGCTTTGCCAGTCAAGTCTTCAAAGTTGTGAGCTGCAAACTGAATTTGCAAAGTATCAAGTTTTTAAATAAATATATTATAATATGGTAAGTATAACATTATATACATAATGGAATTTGCAATCAAACGAAGGGATTTATGGCTTTGATTATTTTCAAAATTTGCCTAAGGTAATTCTGGGAATAACTTTGTTCAAACTACATTTTATAATTTGTAGAACAATAAAATATCTTAACGAATTGAAGTTAAGATAAACATAAAGGACATTCATTTCAATAACTTGTGAAATAGACGAATTGAATTAGGCTTGTACTCAAAAAGCTTTTCTTAATTTTAATTGTTTTTCTCTAAAACTTTTGATAAAATATTATAATTTGTTTTAAAAGCTTGTGTCTGAAACAAGAACTCATTGTTGATATTTAATTGTAGTCGGCAATATATTTTACTTCCCTGAATTGCTTATTTGAGGATTAATCTAATTTCCTTTCTCATTTGTAAATTTGCCCAAAGCTTTAATCCAAAATCAATATCTGAGTAAGGCATAATAAAAACTAAAATTTATAGCTTGTACAATATTAACAAAATTAGTAAACAAACTGAAAGTTGTAGTAAATAAATGCATAAATTAAGTTATGCTTGTACTTAAGGATAATTTCTTAATTTAAATTGTTTTCTGTATTATACAATACAATATTCTTACATTGATTAGGAATAATGGTATTTGTAACAACAACTCGTTGTTAATACTCAATTGTTTTTGGCAATGCATTATATTTCTCTGAAGGGCTCAATTAACATTTAATTTAATTTCCTTACGGGCCACTATCTCATTTGTATTATATAATAGGTAACTATTCAAATACACAATCCTTAGCCCTGTCAATATATATGAAATGTTTGTTGCTTTGTCTGAAATTTGAGACTAAACTCTACTTTGAAGCAATTTGACATTTGAAACGGTCTCCGGTTGCTGCTGCTATTGCTGTATTTAATAGCACTACTGTTGCTGCTTAGGTGCCGTACAATTACATTAATTAAGTTTTAATGCATCGCTTATGTTGGGCAATTACACTTTACAATAAACTAAGGCAACAACAATAACAACAACAACAGCAACAAAAAGTGCTGCCACATGCACATTTCAAATTAAACAAATGCATTGACATTTGAGTTATGGCCCCAGACATTTGAACATTTTTAATTTGTGCTGCAACAGCAACAAGAGCCACAGCAATAGCAACAACATCAACAAGAGCAGCAACAACATACATAAATCAAACAGCTGACTGCTGTCGACATCGGATATGGAACGGGTTTCGTTTAAGGGTCGGCATCGATGCCGTGTCCGGGGTCAGGTGCCAACTCTGAGGTATGGTCAGAGCCCTTTGTTTCGCTTGCAAAGCTTTGCATCTACACCTCAGCAATTTTGTGACAACCTGTGGCAACCAGTGTGTGCCGGAAACATTTGGTCAAGTGCTTGCATGTTTCGGAATGTGTGTGTGTTAGTTTGTGTGTGTGTGTGTGTGTGTGCCTATGGGGCGTGGCAAGTTTAGGGCATTTCCCAAAACTAGTTGAGCCAGAGAGCCATCGAGTGCACCCTTGTTATGGTGTGTTATAAATTTGTTAACCGCAACAGCAGCATTGTAATTATATTGAAACTCCTCCATTGTGTTGTCTGTATATAGCTGTATGTGTATAAGTATGTGTATGTGTGTGTGTGTGTTATTTGTTGTTGGTTGAGTCTCCTTTTGACTTGGTGTTTACGTGTCATACAGCTTGCATGTTGTTTTATTGCATGTTATGGCATTCGCATATCATTTATATTATTATAACGAGTATTATTATTATTATAACTATTATTGTTATGGCTGATGTTGCAATTGTTTAACGCGCTGTTATTTATGTTTGGCATTAATGCCCATCCTGCATTCTGTTTTCCTGCATGTCCTGCCAATGTGCTATCTGCTGCTGCATATCCCGACAGTCGTTTAATTAACCAACAGCCACAAACAATATTTTTTCCTGCAGATATTTTAACTACTTTATAGCCGCCAAATGAAGCCCCATTATGACCAGTTCAGAACGAGAGAACCAAAATTTAAACCGCAACGGCACTCAGGCATATCATTGCAACCACAATGGACATTCAACGGATATTCCGACCTCGAATATGAGATTTTCAAGTTGAAACATGGAAACGGGCTCATAAATGTGGACTGTGTTTTATGAGAATTTATGAAAATTTGGGTGCTGAATTTTGTAAGTCGTTTCAATGCAAGTAATTAAAAAGCCAATTAAAATGTTACGCCAACTATTAAAAGTCACGTGTCACAAAAGTTTCCGAATTATTCTAAAAGAAACTGTCGAAAGGGAAGATAGGAAATGTAACGGAAATCAACAGTTGATCATAAGCCATAAATGATTTATTCATAAGAATATATTGTGCTTGGATGAAATGTTCAAATCGCTGCGTAAAGAAATCAAATTCGATTAGGGACTTCGGGCTTTTTCTTTTTTTTTTGGGTAAATAATAATAAAGGCAATAAGAAACACCAACAGACTGGAACAGTAGATTGTTTTTAACAGCTGTTCAAGATGAAGTCTCAGATGGCTCAGATGGTAGGTATAGGTTACTGTTGTCCTATTGCCGGTAATTGTTTGTGTTTATTTTGTATTCATGTTTTGCGTGTTTTCCTTTAAATATTGCCAAGGCTACCAGTCATACCACTTGTTGAAGAAACTCAACCCAAAACGAACAAATTGAATGGAAGTAATCGAAAAGTTGCTCAAAAGGCAAGGCACAAAGAAATCAGCCACATTAAGAGATGGAGAAATGGTAGAGCTAGCATCAAAGACGCATAAATAGCTAGCTGTCAGCAATAAGGACCAAAAAGAGAGAAATGGAGAATGGTGGAGAGAGAAAATAAAAAACAATTTTCTACTCTATTCGCCGATAGGCAACCAATCGGATTTATCCTGGAGTCTTAGCGGATAGCTCAGCGGCTCAAGCAGCAAGTCAGAGTCTGAGCCTAAGACTAAGATGTTGAGGTCGAGCTGAAGCCAGAAGTAGATTGAATTCGATAAGATATCACGAGGCTGATAGCTGAAGTGATTTCACGTAGTGGCTTTGAGCTCAAAAGTTTACTTCCAAATGCGCCAAAAGTACACAAATTCCGTTATACAACTGTGCATTGGGGATTTATTTTTTTTTTGCATGAAACTTGAAGTCATTGCTTTAATACGAAACCTCAGGGTATCAATACTAATTTAAGGTCAATATTTAACAACACGTGTTAGAAACACTCTCAATCAATTTTATAAATAATATATATAATATTGCAATAGAATTATATTTATATATCATATTATAATATAATATTGTTAAAGTATTTAATATAAAGTATTAACCAATTTAATTTTTAATTTGTTAGTTTTAAAAATATTTTTTTAATAAAGAGATTTATCCTTAATATGGTCGATTCCAGACACATGAAGCTTTCTTTGCATATTTTCTGATTATGCCTCGCTACAGTTGCTCTTCTGTGTTGTTGCAACACTCAACTGTATGTGTAACATGAGCCAACTGGGCAACAGGAGCAACAATGGCAACTAACAGGCAACTGGAGGCGAGTTATGCGCTTCAAGCGGCAATTTACCAGGCGACTCATCTGCCTCAATTGCGGATCGTCTGGCACGAAAAAGCCCAAAATTGACAGCAACAGGAGCTGCCTGAGTTGCTGCTGCTGCTGTTGTTGCCGTCATTGTTGTTGCTGTTGTTGCCGTTGGGCTTTTTCAAGTGCCCAACTGTCTGGCGTACTCATGCCCAAAACACTTTTTGTGTACGTGCCACATCGCTAAAAATCATGGCCCGCATTTCTTTTTAAATAAACAGCAGCAGCAGCAGCAACAGCAGCAGCAACAGCAGCAGCAACAACAACAGCAGCAACACCAATTCGCATATTTATTTGTTTATTGCATGCAGAGTCGTCCTGCTGCTCTGATGCTACACGTGCGATATGAAATTCCCTTTCCCTTGACACAACCCCTTCCCTTTGCAACCCCTCCACTACCCTCATTCCTTTGTCCACTGATGGTGTTGCTGATTTCTTTGTTGTTGTTGCTGTTGCTGTCGCTGATTTCTGCATGCAGCAGTGTTGATATGTATGTGTCTGCTCTTATGGCATGCTGATTTATTCCAACAGCTATTTAATGTCAAATGTGAAAGCCCACGCTAAAAAACTGTTGCCTACATCTGTGAGTCCATTGCAAAGACTGTGAATAATCATGTTGGATACCAATTGAAATGTGGGTGCGTTTGGGTTTTTGTGGTTCGCGGTGCCTTTGAAACAACAACTAACCAAATGAATCGTTTTAGCAACTGATTTAAACCAACAGCTGGCTTAAAAATAATATATTTATAACTACATATTTGTGGTTTTACAGCTTAGTTCTTTATTGTTTTCAACTTTTAAGGTTTTTGTTATTTTAGAAACAATTTTTGAATTATAAATACAATATGAACGAACCGCGCAGTCGTGTTAGGAAATCTGTTGAGTGCTTTATGTCATTGTGGAAGGGCAGGGTGCATTAAAAAATTATTACTGAAATTATGAATGGAATTTGAATGGCTCAGAGCAATTAAATATTTCTAAATGTAAGTTTAGATATATGTACAGATCAGTGTACTGATTGTGAGACAATTTAATCTTTTGCATGTGGTCTTCCTTAACCATTTCAAATCAGTTCACTGGAAATGAGTCAATTTATAGGCTGTCGAGTAATTTTATCTTTGGATTTCTGATGAAAACTGTCCAGTCTTGTTTTAACAATTTTTTAACTTTTTTTTATATTTGCCTTATTTTGTTTGTTGATTTAACATTGGAGAACGTGTGCAATGAATTGTTTTTATATACACACGGTCAACTTTCAACCCCTGATCAACTGGTTATTATTCAAATTTACATTTGATACATTTGGCATGGGTTTTTAAAATGTTTGCATAGCGTATGAAAGGATGAGGATGAGTGGGTGTGTGTGTCTGTGCATTAATGGCGGTCAGTGCTGGGCATCCGGCCAAGCATTTCACTACTGGTACGTGGTCCTGAAACTCTCCATTCGCTTGGATAGCCAATTGGGCTGTGGCTGCCTTTGTCAGCCATTGTCTAGACTTTATTCGAGTGTCTGCGTTGATTTATAATTATTGTGTGTGCCGACATTGGAGCGGAGTGAGAATGACAGACAGCAGGAGCTGGTCTTCTAGCACACGATGCGACGGACATTGCTTACCACACCTAAACGACAGCCACACCCCTCACTGTGCTTTGTCAACGTGCAGCGTTGACTAATAACCAAATTTCATTTCCTCAATTTTTGATTTCCTGCACTATGCGGTCAGAGCAGCCTCAGGGTGATGTCAGGACAATGTATGTTTGTGTGTAAATATGAATAAACAGGAGCAAGAACCCAACAGCATATTTTATTATTTTAACACGCGCACAAGTCACCCATAGATGGTAGATGGTAAATGCTAAATTTTTGGCACGCACTCGAAGAGCCCAGAGCCGCAGGGTCGTCCTGGCAGTGCAAGGGTTAACAGCTGCAGCCACACCCGGCGCCAGGAGTCAGAAGGAGGAGAGAACGGAGGCGGGTTGAGATGGCTCCTTCTATTTGTATGAGTTTGTCAAACCAAAATTTTGGGTTTTTATTATATGGCGAATGCTGGGCGCTATTGTTTGTTGCCAGAAATCATATTCATAAATAAAATTTGCATTTGGCATTTGCGGGGAAAGTGCAGGGGGGTTTGAGGAAAATGCCAGGGGATGTGAAGACGCGCCTGGTCGCATGTGTTGCCAGTACGAGTGGCCATGGCCTGGCATTTGACACTCACACGATTGCCAGTGGACTAAATCGAGGACGAGCCAGGATAGCCACTGCTCGCTCTCTCTATCTCTATCTCTGTCTCAGTCTTTTCTCCAAAATTCTATTGCCATCTGTTGTATCTGTGTGTGTGTGTGTGTGTGTGTGTGTGTGTGTGCTAACTGCCCGACATTATGGCACAATGGAATGTCCTTTTTACTTACGTGCTGGGCTAATATATATAAATTTGGTCGCCGGGCTCTGACCTGACCTTTCATAATGCTGTCAATTTGTGCGCTTGCCTGCACAAAATGTACACATATACACATAAGGACAAAAGCTTAAGATCAGCTTCAAGAAGTCGTTACTGAAATACACTCTTCAATATAATAACAAATAAATCTCTGTGCTTAACTTATTTGATTTACAGTTGAGCGAGTAAAGTGTTTCATGAATTGCTCACTACCATAAATATAAGAAATAAATATTTGACAACAAATAAAGATTAAATAACTTTTGATTTGACAAGCTTTTCCATTAAGCTGACATACTTTTTGAGAGTGTATTCAGTACGAATACAATGCCATTTTATATATTTCGAACAATAATAATGGAATTATGAATATTTTATATAAGTATTATGCCATTTTTGTGCCCCAGACAATTGGCTGGCCGTTAGGTTGGAAAATATAAATTTGCGATTTTATTTCTTAGAAAAATAAATGCGTCGTTTTGTTATCAAAGTCTGAGAAATTGCAGCTACACCATAAGATTACTTTCTCTACCAGACTTAGAGTTAGACTATGTCAGTGCCTTGTCAGGATATTCAATAAAACACACACACACTCACACGCATACAGTTGCATGAAAAGGCATTCATGTGCATGTGCGTCTAAGTTGATACGAAAACTTAAACATTCAACAGCAAACTAAACAAAACTGTGCAAGGGAAACTGTCATAGAAAGATTTCAGACAAGTATGTAAGTCCCTATGAACCCAAACAGCAAAACTTGGTACAATGCACAGTGGACTATTTACAAGTTTCAATTAGAATAATTTATTGGGTTGCTTTTTGAGTACAATATAAAAAGTTTTTTTTAAACTCGGAGATAAAGTTTATGATCTGGACAAATTGCCTTTAACATTTTTGACTTTGGTTCAATGGTTTAATTTCAGCATTACCTCAATATAAAGTTTATCTTAGTATCTGAATTTATTTTCAGGCACCAAAATCTGAACTGAGCTGATGTCTTAACGCATTTTGTAATTTATTATGAATATTTAATAAGATTTTAATATAATCTCTTATAGAACATTCTATTTCCATATGCTTTACCCACTGTGTCACTAAGTTACAGATAGAAGAGTGGAAGAAACGGAAACGGAAGAGCGTGGCAGGAACAACTCGAAGAACATATCAAAAGTTGTAGCGCGACTTTAATTAAACTTTGTAGCCAGAATGCAGAACAGAGAAGTACTTTTGGCAGCTCCTGCTCACACATACACGCATACAGAGACAGATGCGGATTCAGATTCAGTTTCAGGGATTGGCAACAATAAGTAGGCATGCCAGGCAGAAAGGCAGGACG
This sequence comes from Drosophila neotestacea, assembly GCA_035044365.1. NCBI lineage: Eukaryota > Metazoa > Arthropoda > Insecta > Diptera > Drosophilidae > Drosophila > Drosophila neotestacea. The sequence goes on from JAWNMD010000155.1 coordinate 254,442, forward strand.
GCTAAGCAAGACGATCTGAGTACAATGACTGTGTCTAGCGTCAAGTAACAATGGATTAGGATGAACAGAAAGGGAGCAACAGAAAACAGGACTTTTACACCAGGTGCCAGTGGTAGGGACTTTTGCCAGAGCTGGTGCCACACAATGTCATCGTCGTCTGATTTGAAACAAACTGTTGATGGCTTGTGGCAGGCAGCAAGTTGGCAGAACGAGGGGACCACGTTGTGTATTAGTGTGACACCCAAGACAGTTAAGGATTAAATAGTAAAATACCACAAATTGCTGAAAATGCCGCAAAGTTTGCAAAATGTAGTGTGCTTGTTGCCTGTTGCCTGTTGCCACCCTGCTACCAAAGCAACCCTGGCGTGGCATGTGGCATGCTAAACGTTTGCAGTTCTCGCTCAAGTCGACGTGGCTCTCAACTCGTTGATGTTCATGGCAGTTGAAGTTTGTTTAGCTGAGTATGAATACATGTGTGTGTATGTGTGTGTGTCAGTTGCAACAATGTTGCTAGTGCATAAAACAAACACAAAATTAGTTGCAACGTGTGCTGTTTTATTTTTTATCATCATCTTTTTCGTTTCAACGACTTGCCTGCGGCTAAGCTAACGTTGTCCTCTGAAAAGGAGCAGCAGCCAACAGCTGTCCAGATTTTCCACTTACTTTAAACAGTTGTGAGAAATTCTTGATTTTCACAGAATATGTGACTAAAAAGAAACTCAATGAAAAGTCAGTACTATGTATTTTTAGAATATTTAAATTGTCAGCTTATTGTTAGTCTGATCAATAAAAATATATTTATACTCCAAGAGTTATTTTTAAATAACAATCTACATTTATTTATTGTTATTTATATAAAATGTATATTTATTAGGAAACTTTTCTGTAAGCAGCTTAACGCTGCATCCACTTCATTTGTTATTTGTAATCCTATTATATTACACACTCCACTGATGTCCATATTGTGTTGTTTACCATTTGAGTGTGTCACACATGTGTGCTTGCAACAAAATGCACAAAATATTGCCGCATGAAAGCACTTTAAGTTTTGTTGCCGCTTCTATAAGCTTTGAGCGTTAATGAAATTTGTTGCTTAAAGAAATTCGAGGCAAGTTTTTGCCCGTGCTTAGTCTAAACTTTTACCTAACACCAGACGCAACTTTAGTTGCTGTCAAGTTTAGAAAGTTGCAGCTGCGATGTTGGCGAATCAAGAGCACCTCATTGCGTGCTAAATGGTTTCACGCTGCAACATTGCATCCACTATTACAAGGACAAATAAACATCTACTGATGAAGGAAAGACAAAAGACTGTCATAGACAGTGTCTTACCATAGACAAATGTTTAGTTGAGAAACTTTAAGAACCTTTTTCAATATCAATTTAATTATAAGGCTGAACATTATTAGATCATTATGCAATTATGTTCGACCCAAGGTTCATCAATTTTACAATTCTATTAACCATATACGAGTATATATCCACTAACGACTTAGTTCTGAAAATGTTGCAAATGGTTGGGCACACCCAGGCAACCCTAGATGCCATTAAGTATGCGGCACATTACGCACTCCGGGTGACCCAAATAGGGCGCACCTTTTTCCTCCATATCTTTGTTGGATTGTAAGAGTAGTTACTCGTATATGGCGTTTTTCAGGCGACGCCATCTTCCATCCATTTGCATGCAACATTTAACTAGAGCGTTGAGTGTCGGGACTTTGGCAACCGCAACGGCAATTAATTATGCCATTCTTTAGTAAGATTTGTGTTCCTCTGAGCATGTGAAACTAGCCAAAGTCGTTAAGATTTTATGCTCGGTTTGAATTTCAGCTTTTCCTCATTTGCCGCCCTCTCAAGTAGGCAGAAAACGCTACGACAACGACTTTGACTCCCATTGCTTAATTTTGCAAGTCGCATTCACAAGAAGAGAGAAAAAAAAATGGAATAATGGAAAATAAAACAAACTTCAATTTAATTGTTTTCGAGCTGAGCCACTTGACTTGTACGTTACCCTTTTTTAATAAATAAAATTTGCGAACTCCTCCCCCTTCAGCCGTTTGCAACAAAGTCGACGGCAGAGTTTAATGGAGTGCATGCTGGGAGTTTGTTGCAAAATGGCGGCAAAGGATCAACTTGCAGAGAGAACAGCAAAAGCAACAACAACGGTAAAAACGCAAATAAGAAAACGACTTTTGAATAGCACGAAGTTCGAATACCCTTTGACTAACGAAAATGAGCAAGGAAAATGATTATTTTTGTCCATAAAATATATTAAGTCTTAAAATCATTATCGAGTTTTTATTAATATATTTATAAATAAATATTAATATTTTAAGAGGTACTTATTAAATGAAATTCATGCTCTCTGCACTCAGTGGGTTTATGATTATGTTAAAGGGTATAAAAACAATGTTGCAACATTGCGACGCGACGCGACGTTGCTCTGCATCGTTATTTTACGCTTAGTGTGGCGCGAGCGCATAAATTTTTGAAATTAAAAGCGGCAAAGAAAACATGAAGCTAGGCAGGCAAACCAGAGTCCTTGTTGTTGTCGTTTTTGTCGCGCATTGTTGCTGTTTGCCATTGCAGGATGGAGTAAAGTGAGGGATAGAGACAGGGACAGGGACAGAGGCAGAGGCAGAGTGCAGTCAGGCCAGGGCATGCAGTCAGGCAAACACTCCAAGTCGCGCTTCCGGTTGCTATGGCGTATACTTGATATGGCTGCTGTGGGCGGCGTTTTGATGTAGCACCAGCCACGCGCTGCGTTCGTTGCACTCAATTTTGAAGCGTTAAGTTGCACATAAATTTAAATGGGCACATGCCTCTGGCACTGCTCCTGCTTCTTTCCATGGGCCTCAGGGTAACTGCATAACAATGCTGCCATTGCCTCGAGCCTTGTGACCAACTCTGTCCAGGCCATTTGTGGACGTGGCTTTGCGATATGCCTGTTGCAATTAATAGTTTTGACATGCGATGTGATCCATGAGCTTTTGCATGATTATGGATAGAAACGAGGCTAATCCAAATGTATGCGGTTTAACAAAACTTTACTAACAATGCTTTAACAATTAATTGTGTATTCAGTCAGTAATATATTCAGGACAATGAACTATTATGAAATTTAAAAAATAAGAACAATATAAACTAAACTAAACTAAACTATATTAAATAACCTAAGCAAATCTCTATAAAAAAAATACAAAATAAACCAAACCAAACCAAACTAAACTAATAAACTGTTTTTTCGTATTTAAATTAACAAATTTGTTTTGTTTTTGCTAGCTTTTGTTGGCTTTTGTTTACTATTTCTAACGCTATGAAATTGCAGAAATAACATAACATGGATACAAGATAACTATTTCAACAAAGCATAAATTAATTTGGTTTGTCTGTGTTATTGGCCTAAAGCTTGTTACTCTGTATATTTATGACTGTTGCTGATGTTTAACTGTCGTAATAGGAATTACATGTCTGAGATTTTTCAGTTCAAGCTTCAGATTGAGTTTAGTTAATTTATGCTAAAGTTAAACATAAAAATTCACTCAGCATAAAATTTGCGATCATTTAAAATTTATAGAAACTTCATAAAGTTGGTTGGTCACTTTCTAGTGAACTGAAGGTCTTCTCTGATGGCATTTACTGCTGGTATCTTACCATGACAATAACTCTATTTGTGATCCACTAATCATCTTTTGTCCGTATGCCAACGTGTTGTACCCTCATAGCTATAAATTTAATCAGGCGCAAATAAAATAAGCTAAACATAGGTGTTTCATAGCCCAGAAGATAATTTAAATGCCCCATTCGGAATGCCAGCGACAACAATTAATACCAGTTTATTTGAGCACTTAAAATAAAATTTAAATTCATTTATTTCTATACTCATAGACACACACACACATATGCACTCAGACAATGTGTGACATCATTAGCCGTGGATGAGCCAGAAAATGTTTGGAATTTGTTCCGTTGTTGCTTTTGTTTTGATAAAAGTTTTCTGAAAACCAAAAATATTTTTAGCCAATGCAAAATTTTGTGCATTTTATGCAAAATTTTAGTTAATTGCGCATAATTTATATGCTGCATGGCACATAATTTATTACTGCAGCTTATTAGCTTTTTGCGAGTTTGCGACAGCCCGAGCGAGTCATTTAAATGAAATAAAATAAATGATAATAAACATTATTGTTGCTCAGTCGCCAGCAACGTTGTGTCCTTCCGCCCTCTCAGAAAGTGCCAACGTTTGCACTTCTTGCTGTCCTGTTAAATATTGAATGGATTTATGGGCCACCCAAAACATTCACATACCCATTTATACATACACATACTCGTATGTATCGTACATATATACCCACTAAATCGAGAATAACGGCTTGCACTTGAACTGAACCCACTGAACTTTTGTGGCAATTTGATTAAAACACACTCAGTGTATCAAGAACCAACAGGCAACAACCAACAGCCAAGAGGCAGCGGGCAGCATCTAGGAGGCAGAAGGGAGCTTAGCTTTTTGGACATTTGTTGACCATTTTTCCAGCATGTTGTGGTTGGTCTATGTGACATCAAATGTGGTTAGAGATGGCAGCCATTTTGTAAGCATTTTCGGTCACATACGTAGTTGTCAAAGGTATCATCAAATCGCCAGTTGCTTTTACTTCACATACGCTTGATTGGAATAACTAGCTTGGACTTACTGACATTCTAACCGTCTGCTTTTGTGCCAGCTAATGTATTAGTTTAGTTAGTAGATGCGTTTTGTTGTCGAGACAACAATTGTTTTTCAGATATTTCCATCAGAGCAGGAAATAGTAATTACAATTTCTTTTCAGTAAGTTTTTTGACATAGCTAAATATTCCAGCACAATAAAGGTATTTGATTTATGTTTCTTATTCTTAGTTTAAAATTGAAAATAGAAATAGAAAAAGACAACATGAAATATCTTTTAAATAGTATTAGAATCAAATATCATTTTGTTACATTTTATTACCAGTATATGAATTGAATATATTTTCAAATAATTAAGTAAAACAAACATAATACATACATATATTATTTAAATTAATGTTATTGATTAAGTTCAATTTCAGATCGAATTTAATGATGTGAAATTCATAATGATAAGATAATGATGTATGTGATCTTTGTGCCAAAATTGGTTAAGTTTGCAGCCCTGGTTGCGGTAATGAGTGAATGTTGAATGTTGTGCTGCTGCTGTTGATGTTGCTGTTGTTGCTCTAGTTCCGTAGTGCTCGTCGTTCAGTTGTGGTTTATGCGCACGGAGATATGGCACAAACATATGGAGCATAAATATATGGGGGTCAACTTCTGTGGGGGTTGTCGCTTCCTGGTCGGTTTTGTTGTTATTCAGCGTATGTGTGCTGGTGGCAATAAAACACATGAATGAGGCGAATGTTAGCCTTAGAAATGCCATTGCCACTGACAGTGCCATCGACAACAGCTACAGCAACAGCAATAGCAACAACAACAACAACAATATTCAGAGAAGAACATCAGCAAAAAGCAGCAGCTACCAATATTAGCAATGAGCCAATGACAACAATGGGCCGACTGGCCACAACGCGTTACCAACTGACTGCACACACTGAAAACGACAATGCCAACTGGATGTGATGGTATGTATGAATGTGGCAACCAGTATGTGAATGTTATGTGGTCGCTGAATCGACTGTCTACTGGCTACTGGCGATTCCTGACTGCATTTACAGCATATGGTCCAGGGCGCGAATGTACAGGCAAAAGAGAAAAAAAGGGAAAATACAAATACTAGAAAAAATAGAGTATAATGAGCTCAGTCAGTGAATAGTTTAGACCTGGCATTTCAATAGGATTTCTCTGTGTTGTTTTTTGATAGTGGCTAACTGGCAGAATTTCAGAGAACCACGACCTCACCACCAACATCAGGAAGCTGTGAAGAGTGAAAGTGGGTTGGCGTAATGAGCAGTTGGTTTGACAGTTGCTGCAAACTGTAGGGCATAACTTTGGTCCCCCTCAGTAAGTGTGATTTATAGCATGTAGTTTACTGCCGGCATTATAGATGGGCACTCGTATAGTTTTGAACTGTTTGCAGTCCTTGTATTGGGCTAATATATAAGTCAAAACAATACTGAAAAGTTCCTAGCTGTGATTTAGTGTAAAACATTGTACGAATGTGAATAATGAAATGAAATTCATTTATTTTGTCATATTTATGTGATCAAATGCATTAAATAATTGACTCTCAACTAATTGCGATGTTTTAAGCATTAAATTGACATTTTCAAATCTGTTTGTTTTAGAAATGACAATTATTTTCAACTGTGAATAGGCTTTAAATGTGAAATCCCAGATCAACTATTGTTCAACAAATGGGTTACAAAACTTGGACAAATGCTTAACATTCATCCATCTATCAGGCGAACATTTGCGTACGCCATGTTTTTGGTGGGTTTTTGCAGCAATTTCGAATTGTTCAGCCCCCAAGCAATTTAGCGTAATCTATGGGCACTGGCAGTGAAACTACAACCCGACATTAGAATAACAATGAAATGCCTGACATGGCATCAGGCACAAGGAGGACCGACGACAAATTCGCGCTACCTACGCAGAAATCAGCCAAAAACTCGACGAAAACCCCGAAAACCCCAAAAACCTAAAACCAAACCTAAACCTAAACCCAAACCAATTGACGTTGCCATTGTCATTCACATTCTTGCACATTCATTTACCACATACGAGTCCAGTGTGGTGACCGCCTGGGGTGTTCTAGTGTAGCACGGCGAAAAAGCAAACGGATGCCTGTGCAGCATTGCCATCACCATCGCCATCACCATCACGAACACTAGCACACAATTGAAAGTTTCGCACAACGCTGCGTATACGTAATTTATTACAAGCGACGCCATTTTGCGTCATTTCGCGCACTGTGCGCGTGGGCAAAGCTGTCTGTGTATGTGTGTGTATGCACGTGTGTAGATAAAATGCAAAATAGACGTCACGGCATCTGTTGGTGTTTAGATAGGCGAGGTCTCCCTACGGACACTCAGCTGCCATTTGCTTTCATGCGCCCAGCTACTTGCCTAAAATATGTCAGCGCTCATGTTAAGCCCGTGAGTCAAGTGGTTGTGTGAGTGTGTGTGTGTGTTAGGGTATGTAGGTATACGTGTCCGTCTAATTCAATTACAAATGTTAAATGCAAAAAGCGCCATCAAAAAATGTTGTGTGACCTGCCTAAAAGAAGAGCATAACCATTAGCCAGGCAGGCAGCAGATAGAAAGGCAGACAGACAGACAGGCAGACAGACACAGACATTGCCAACTAATTTGCAGTCAACATTGAAAACTAACTAACAACAAGCAATTTGGCCCAGTTGGCAGACCCATAGTACTCAAATACTTGAGTATACGAGACCTGCCTGCTCTGGCAGCGAGTCTGAGCATCAAAATGACGGCAATTTCAACAACTTTTCATTATGCAAATCAATTTTACACTTTTTATTGCTGTCTCTGATGGAATTTCATGCATTAATTTTGGCCCGAGTCATTTAAGTGAGGGACTGCCTCGACTGCCAAAGTTTGTTTAGGTGTTCTCATTCCCGTTCCCATTCCCATTCCCACTCCCATTCCCATTTCCTTTCGCTTCCCCTCTCCCTCTTGGTTAGTTTGGGTGTGGGCATTATCGCAGCGTTAAAATCATTTCGAGTGCAAATCTTCAATTAGGCAAAACAAGAAAATTGTGGAAAATTCAACGCCGTTGGCAGCCACCATCGTTGCTGTTCAGTATTTTTGCTTTTTTTTTCTTCTTCTCATTTTGCTTTTTATTTTATTTTTAATTTTTCTTCTCATTCTTTTTTTTTTTTTTTTTTTTTTTTTTGCACACAAACCTCCCTCGTTTTTGCTTTTGGCTTTTATTCATCGGGCTAATTATGCGCTACAATGCGTCGCAGTGGCCATTGTGCCTCTTGCAAAACTTCCCAACTCATCACTTCTGTCTATAGACTCCACTGTGCTGTGCTGTTCTGTTCTGTTCCTCGGAATTGAATGGGGAAGGTCAAGGACGGAAGTGGGGAGCAGTGGTTTTTGGCGGCGTCTATATAAGAACATGCCTCGTTAAATGGATGAGTAAAGGCTTGAGTGTGGAGGGAATAAGAGCAAGAGTCGCTTTATAGATATGAGAGTTTGTTCGCAATTGGCATTCGAAAAATTAAGAAAATTTTGACTGGAAAAGTTTTTAAGCACTTTGTTAATGGTCCACTCAGTCTATCTTGTTTTAAACTTTTGTGGAAAATTTAACCAATTTCCCTGTTGAATATCTAAACGTGTCGTAGAAGTTTTATTTGTTTTTTGGAAACATTTTAAAGGTATCCCTGTTAAATTAAGCAAACATTTTTCTGTTAGTTACAGAATCTCTCGAGGAAGTTAAACTGTTTCTGTTTCATTTGATATTTAGACTTTACAATCAATGCTGTATTTGTAATTTCTAGACTAATGAGGCTCTTGCATTAGGATACTAGTATTCACATGATGATTTTTCTATTGCATGGATAACAAGATAAGTCACTTTTGTGCCATAGCCGTGGCCCATAAAATGTAACATACACCCAGCCTCATCCCACCTTCAACCTTCTCCCTTATCCTCAATTACAAGCTGTTTGCTCTTCCCGGAAAGAGGGTTGCTCGTGGTTGTTCAAAGCAACTGTAGCTGTAGCTCATAAAAACTTTTGGTCTATATTTATACAATTAACACGATGAAAAATTTCAACAACATTTGTTTATCTTAAAGGCATTCGCGTGTTCCCAGACTGTGATTAGAAAATTGCCAACAAATAAATTAAAGGCATTACATTTGTATTGGGGGAGGGACCCAAACGGAAGGAAGTTCCTTTTCTTTCTTTTGTTTCATGGCCATTCTCGACTGTTTCCCTTTCCTGTGCCTGGGCCTGTGTCTGTGCCTTGACTTTGACTTTAATGCTGATAGATGATGTTGATTGGAAAGACTGATGCGACGAACCAATAATCAACTCAGGACCGTTACGTTACTAAGCCCTTCGAGGCGGAGGCAGCGCGTGCCAGAGCTCAGCAAATGTTGATGGCGCATAAGAAAAAGCGAAGAAATTCGTAAATGTGAAAATGTGTGCTGAAGAAAAAAATAAAGAAAAGCGCACAGTTTCAGAAACGAAAAGCGCGACCTTTTAACAGTGACGCACATTCTAACGAAACTTCAAAGTTGAGGAAGAGCCTTAAAGTGGAATAAGTGCGGCAACAGTCGCTCCCATCTTTGGGTGGCTTGGGGCAGCCACAAGCCGCAGACCCAGGACAGGGTCTGTTCCTTGCCATATTTTGTTTTGCTGTCACAGTTTCGCCTTTATAGATACTCAGCGCTAGCTCCTTTAACTTTTTCAGCAGGTTTGCCATGCATAAGAATATGTAGAAGTCAACTAAAGCTATTAAGAGATTCAAACATTTAGTTATTCTATTTGTCTACGGGGCTAGATGGGTTTTCTAAGTGCACGAGCTGAATTGGAAGCTCATTGTTGTATTTAATTTCGTCTAAAAATAAACTGAAAATTGAGATAGTTTATTCGACATTTTATGGTGTGTTTTGTAATCGTTACAATTGTTTATTTTCAAGTCTGCTTCACTGGAAATACATTGCGAGTAAGAGTTGTTGTAATCTAAAATACGAAGAAACTGGTATGAGCAATAAAATAAAAGCAAATTACAATTATGTCAATGAATTTGCGTAGATTTACTATATTATAATCGAATTAGGTGTATATGTTATTTACCTTAACTGTCTTATAAGTGAATTAAATGAACTTTCTAGGTAAATTTTAGATAATACTAGTATAAAATTGTTAAATTGCAAACAAACAAACGTATAAATAATAAATAACAAGTAGAGTATCTAAGCTTCGCATTTGTAAAGATATTTATATATTTTTTTGGTTTCGTCCTGTCTCTTCTGTCTCTATGTCGTTTTCTTTTTGTCCTGTTATTCATAGCTTATAAAACAATTCCCCTGGCTATTGCGCTCTAATGTTGGTCGAGCATTTTGCTGTCCTCCCATACCCATCGTAACTTGGGAAAGCATTTACAAAAAAAAGAGCGAAGAGAGTGAAAGGAAGATGGAAAAAAACAACGACCGTATGACTACTTAAGGTAAATAGATGGCACTAGCCATGGCAGGGCCTGAACCTGAACCTGTGTCTGATTCTGTGTCTGTTTCTGTTTCTGAGCCTGGCCAACATGCACACGACAAGAACCTTCGCCTGCCACGCGCTGATGCTGATGATGATGTTGCTTATGTTGTAAACATTTTAAGCAAATTGTTTAGGTAAATAGATAAGACGTGACCTTTTTTCACGGGCACAAATGCATTGTCAGTGTCAGCAGTGGGCTGCTTTTTGGCCAAAACGCCAAGGATTGTCTTGGGGGACTGGCTTATGTCTGGCTAATGTATTACTTACCATTTGCCATTATTATGCTTTCTGCTTTTTTCTATACATATCTTTTATGTATTATTGTCAATTATAAAATAGCGGCACAATGCATGCTAGCAGCGGCTGTGGCTGTGGCTGGGGATGCGGCTGAGGATGAGGCTGCGACTCCTGGATTCACTTTGACTATTGTCATTGTCCTGGATGACATGGCCATTGTGTACGGCACAATAGTCCTGGCTCTAGAGCCCCTTCTATTCTCCCGCCATTGTCGTCTTTAAGTTGAAAAATATGCAAATAAATAAACATAAAGTAGGTAAAATTGTCTGGCCAACAACCCGAGTGAGCCTGAGTGGCCTCGTCCTGTTTACTTTACATTTCGAATGGGTTGGGATAACTCAGCCCTTAGCCAAGTAGACCCGAGAGGCTTGTGCTTAAAGTGTTAATGGTGTGGGCGGGTTACTCTATACCCTATACGAGTATGACCTTTTGGGGTGACATGTGCAAGACGTGAGGGTTCGATGTAGTAGTTATCATCCCTATCATCTCAAAGCTAAGAGCTGAACTTTCTTCGGCATTGACATGATAGTTAATACTCATCATTGAAACCATTATGAATTTACATACACATCTGAATTGTGTGAAGAAAAGCTGAATATGCTACCAACTTAATAAGAGCTATACACAATGCAAACAAAGTGGGAAAGTATTTTAAAAGTTTTTAAAGAAAATATGTCTTAAGTATTAGAAAAACTTGTAGTACGAATATTATCTAAGTTACCGCTTTTTAATCACCTATCTAACGTAGCTCGAATTTTGTATTAATTAAAATAATTTTACAAATGCTTTAAGATATAATTTAGATAAATTATTAAAGAAAATTAGCCTTCTGGAATTCCCATAATTTGTAAGCAAAACTATAGTGAGCAAACTTTGATAAGATATTGTGTGCTAATTGAAAAACTTGAAAATATGCGTTATCAATTCCAAGTTGCATATTACGCAAATGAACACTGAGCGCTGATAAAGACAATAGTAATATTATTATTATTATTAACTTTGGGAATCTCCTCTTTCATACACGTAATATCTGCACAACGAGATAAGATAGACAGAACTGAATGATTGTATTCCAATGAGTATTATGGATATTTTAACTAATATATTAGAAAAATAATCTAAGCATATTTACGTGAGATATTATACAAGATACAGACACCGAAAATGAGTTGTAGAATCTATAAAAAATAAGGAGTGAATTTTCCTAAAGTAAAAATGTATTAACTTTATGTCTGAATAATCTACTGTGTATCTCTCTAAATATTCTTAGTTTATCTCTTGCTTCCTTCAGTGATAGTAAGGACTTATTCTCTTTCTTTTTTAGATATTAATATTTTTATTAAGTTATGAAATGAGGAACAATAATCAATATTTATTTCATATTCATCTTTATTAATATCTTTAACTTGTGTATGCGATAAAAATATTAATAAAATAAAAATATTAATATTAAAAATATTAATTATTATAAATATTCTTAGTTTATCTCTTGCTTCCTTCAGTGATAGTAAGGACTTATTCTCTTTCTTTTTTAGATATTAATATTTTTATTAAGTTATGAAATTAGGAACAATAATCAATATTTATTTCATATTCATCTTTATTAATATCTTTAACTTGTGTATTGCGATAAAGCTCGGTAAAATTGCAATAATAAAATTAGTTTTCTTTTTTAAATTTAAGTTATAAATAAAAAGTTTTAAATTTTGGGTTAGTTCATAAAGTCTTTAAGTCAACCCGCGTTAAATATAATTAAAATTATTTCTTAATTTAATTTGAGCTACTCCCCATGAGTTCTTCGAAAATTTCTCTAGCTGCATTCTTTAAGACCTTTCCATTGTTATTTAGTGGAATTGTGTCCACAAACTGAACACCAGCATTGAGTTGCTTGTATTCGACAACAACCCGCTTAGCCACATGCTCCATGATCTTCTCTTTGGTAATATCAGATCCAGGTCTCTTGATGACCAGGGCACCAGCCGCATCGCTGCGTCCCACATTTCTGACTCCGACTACACAAACATCTTTAATTTCAGGCAGCTCGGCAATAATTTGCTCAATTTCATTTGGCGAATAGTCCTTTGACTTATACTTGAGAACGTCCTTCTTACGATCGGTGAGATAGAGATAGTTGTTTTCATCGAAATAGCCAATATCTCCCAGCTTAATCCAGCAGCCCTCTTTGGTCTTTGCAGTTTCCTCAGGATTTCCAATATATCCCTGCCATTTGACTCCATTATCAATTAGTACCTCACCTATTTGATTATGTCCCAAGGCATTGCCCTCTTCATCCACAATCTTAACTCGGTTGCCTGGTGTCAGACCGCCCACAGAATTTCCAAGATCAACATCAAAGCTAATTGCGATAGCATTGGTTTCAGTTGCTCCATAGGAGAACAATATGAAGGCATTCTTAGCAAGACTTTGGGCCTTTCGCAGAATCGCCACTGACAGCCAGCCACCAACAATAACAACCAGTTTTAAACTGGCCAAATTTTGTTCCGTGGCAGAAGGATGTGTAAATACTTCAAATGCTTGCCAAGGAGCCATCGCGTACATGGTTACCTTGTACTTTTCGGTCATGTGAATGAAGCTTTCGGCATTGAAAGTCTCGTCAAAAATGACTTGTGTGGTCCCAAAAAGAAATCCCATCATTACGCATCCCAAACCTGTCATCCAGTCTAATGTGGCGCTCGTCAGAATGACATCAGTGCTATTAGTTAGTCTATAAAATAAATAAAATATATTATATTATTCAAAGAAACCAAAAATCAAAGTATATTAACCCAATTTCACTTACGGCGCCGTTTTGGCGACAACTCTGTGAGATAGAGCAACAGCTTTCGCCGTTCCAGAGGTTCCTGAAGAGCAAAGAATACAAGCTGTTTGATCGCCGCTAACTGCCAAAGGTTCGGGTCTAATGGGAAGAGATATTATATTTTCAAAGAATGTGCCAATTTTAAAGGATTCTCTGACTTACTGGTAGAAGCGTTCGGCAGGATTAGGTTTCAGCAGATCCTCAATGCTGGGCACGCCATCAACACGTCCTGTTAAAGTTATTATCTTGGGAGCCCACTCTGCTGAAATCTGTTTAATAACCTCATAGTCTGCACCATCACAGAACATAATTTTTGGCTTAGTCAGGCTATATAGTTCCTTTACAACTTCTGGCTCCTTTACGTAGGTGTAGGCAACTGCATGGAAGGGTGTTGTATGGAAAAGACAGGCTACAGCCAGAGACGATACATATGTGCTGGCTTTGCCAATGATGCCGATGACATCCTCATGTGTTAGTTTCTCGCTTTTAAAGTACAAGGCCAGACGGGTGGCCCAGGCTAGACAGTCTGCATAGGTTGTAACTCGTCCATCCATGTGTGTGATCTAATTGAAATGTCTTACATAAGAGGGGAGTTACTTGCTTAAAGTTTTTATTGAATTTACCTGTACTACATTTTGGGGGTAATTCTTCATTGCGTTGAATGCCACTAAACCCATGGAGCAATTATAATCGTAATATGGAGGTCTGGGTATTCCACTCCATATTTTGGTCTCTTCATCAAAGAAAGTGGGTAAAATTGCTTTTGTTGCCATTTTGACTATTCAGAGGTAACCGATCAACTGTCTGCTAGTAGCTGTCAATTGGACTTTATATATCATGGCGCACTTGGTTTAATACATTTACATATCTCTATTTGATAGTGCATATTTATTATCATTCTAATTCAATTCGGTTTTCCACTATAGATTAAAGAGCAACTGTTTAGTCACGCTAAAAATGAAGTTTTTAAATTACTTGCAGCTTATCTAGTATTTCTCTTTTAATTTCCTTTAAAACGCATTTTCTAAAAGTTATTGCCAGTCATTTGGTACTATTCCATTTTTATATATAAATCTTATTGGCACATAATCTAAAAAAGTTATGTTCATCGAATTCGGGATAGTTAAAAGAATTTAGCTGATAGTGTACATACATATATGTATATCAATAATCTTAACAGTTATAATTTTAAAATAATATTTAGGGGTTTATTTTAATAAATTAATTAACAAAGAATAATTATATTAATCTAAATATAAAATACAGTACCAATAAAATTATAACTTTATATAACGAAATTATAAAAATTAAAAAAAATTACTTTTTAAACTCACAAAAAGTATTGTAATTTAAGAAAAAATTGTATATAATTAAATTTTGCGCCGGGAGGCTTATTTTTAAATTTAAATAATAAACAATTTTTTAATTTAATTCAGTATACAAATTATGCTTATTAAAAATAGCATGTCTTTTACCTCGATACTTACTTTTAATACTTTTCAATCCTTTGAGCATAAGGGTATTTAAATCACAAAAGAAAATTGAATGACAGTCAGAAATTATGTTAGATAGTGTAAAATATTATGCAGAACTTTGTACTGGTATTTCCGTGACGTGCGTCTCACGTAAAGAAGCCGGAAGAATTACTGATATCAGTAGGCCCACTTCAAACTCGCTACGCAATTTTTGTTAACAAGGTCTGGGCTAAACAGTTAGTTGAGGCACCGAAAAGGTGAAGGCAAATTAAATTTCTACCGGATATTCATGTGGGATAATATAATAATCAGTTGATGGGACGATATTTATTTTAAATTGATTTCTTTAACACAGTTTAATTTTTTTGTGTTTGTTGCGAGTTCAGTAAATTAACTTAGTTTTCCGTATTGCATTCTCTCTCAAGGAGAGAATTGAGAAATATTATATAAATATAAGTAATAAAGAAGTTCACTTCACGTTAGATTAAAAAATTGTGAATTTACAGAATTTTCAATGTGAAATACAGAGCTGCGAAGCTTCGAATGAAAGTCTAGACTAACATATAATTGAAATGGTGACGCCTAACAAAGCTCGGCTGTGAAATTTTGGGTATTGATTCTGCTCTTAAGTAAACAGAGACTTGAAGTATCGCTCTCTTAAGATGACGAACCTTTGAGTGCTACGCAACAGCCTGGATTTGTGCCGCGTCGGCATATTTGACCCTTGGTGATAATAGCAATTCTATCGAAATCCACTAAGGCAATTCTAGCGAATGTTTATGTTAGTGTTCAGATCGTGGGAGCGCTTGATTTGTTATTTTCACCAGTGGTATCTTGTTATGTGATAATAAAAGTAGAAGTGCGTATGTGCGTATAAGTGAATATGTGCAGTACATATTTATGTTACTATATATACACTATATTTAACTGAAAGGTCTTCATTTGGTTTTAGCTGTTCAATAATGACGACGTTCCAATTCTTGTGATTTATTCTATATTATTTTACACTTAACTAAATTTATTAGTTCTAATTTTGCTTACAATTTTATAACCATCTCATAATTAACAACACAACGAAAACGAGAGAGAGTGATTTTTCCATAAAATATTATTTTTAAACAAAGAAATGCAAATTCTTCGGTGTAAAATATCATCGCATTGACGCAGTCAGACGAATAGTACTGTGAAAATAATCTAAAAAAAAAATGTATTTTTAAAATGATCTGCTTACGTAATTACAGAAATATTAAATGACTGCAATTCAAAGTGTATCTTTACCCTTATGCAGAATGCAGAATTAAATTACAATCTGTTTGAATGGGTTAGTCAGTTCCACTCTTTAAAAAAAAGAAAATGTAATTCAATTAAAAATCCCAACGTGCTTTAAGGTGAAATCATGTATGTACGCGCAGTGTTTAAATAAATTGTGTTATTCGATTTATTAAAAAAGGGACTAAACGTGAATGAAACTATTTTTACAAATCTAAAATATTTGGCAGCATAAATCAAACGAAAGCTGCCCCAAAAATAATTCTCGTAACGAACCCAGAAACCATATCCATATCCACATCCACATCCCCTTCCTCATCCTCATCCCCATCCACAGCCATATCCATATCCATATGCCATGTCAGGCTGACAAACTAAACTAAAACACAAATACATACATATGCATAACATGAGCGGAGCTAAAACAAATCCTCAACACAAATAACTGCCAACACATTTGCATATATCTCACAAATAAGCGAAAGGAGAGCAGAATGGAAACCAAAAGCCCAAACACCAAAACAACAACAGCGACACAGCCACAAAGAGAAAGCAAAAGGAAAACGCGTTTACAATTGTTCAAAAAGAAGAGAAAAAAACAACACACGTAGAATCAGGCGGCAACAAAATGCAAAACACTTCTAAAAATGAGGCATTTCCGGTCGACACACGCAACAACGACAACGACAACGACAACTACATACAAGAACCGGCACATAAAACAAGGGGTTAAAAAGAGGCGCGAAAAAGTAAGGCATAATAAACGCTGAACATAAAAATCGGCGCTGAAATCTGCAGAAAAAACAACAACAAAGACAAGAACAAAAACAAAAACCAACAAAAGCTATCGCATTGAAAAAAGGCAAAGGGACAGGCTCTATATTTAAAGCATATGCCATAGCTAATACAATATTATATGAAGGGCAATAAAAATCGTGGCCGGATTCGTGGGCAGAGGGAAGGTAGGGAAGGTGCAGCAGCTGCTCTTATCAGTGTGAAGCCATCAAATTCGATTAGATGAACGGCCGCTGAGGGATGGCAATAACGGAAAAAGAAACACTTGACTGTTTTCGCAGCTGCAAAAGATGAAGACCATGAAGTCCTTGGGTCTAAAGCTGAGTTGCTGGTTGCGCGGGAGGTGAGGCTAGGTGCAGAAGGCCGTTGTCCTGTTGCCTTCTTGTCCGTAATTGTTTGTTTTTTTTCCTGTGTTCATATTTTTTGCGTGCTTATCGTTTTTTGTATCCAAAACCCAAGCGATAAAATAAGCCGACAGACATAATGGCCACGTAAAAAACCATATTTCTCTATATTAACAAACAATTTTCGTGTGCCTGTTAATTGCAGCTAATAATAAACGATTGAAAACAATACTATTTAACAAATATTGTTGTACAATCGACTATAATTGAAGAGCAGTTATTGTCAATAAAAGTTTATTTTTATTAAAAGGAAATCCCCATCGAGAGAATATTTTGAGAAAATTGTTTTAGTTATCTTTGCATCCTGTCTTTCTAAGCATAAAACAAATAAAGTCACACTGTATATTGAAATTTTGTATTATCTTTTGGACACTTCGAGCTTTCAATGATAAAAATTGTATATTTAATAGCCACAAACTTCTGTATTTGAGTTATTGCCAAAATGTATATTCACTCAAAATATTAAAATTGCATTTGTTAAGTCTTGTCACAGGAAAAAGGGAAATCAATGTGTGGGCTTAATGCAACTTCGTTTTCTAAAAGGCGGTAAAGAGCAACTCGAGCATCGGCATCATAAATAAAAGAAATGAAATCATTTCAAGCAATTTGTCTACAATTTTGTGTCACACTTTCTGCACCATTTCTCACATGCCATAAAAATGCTCCACACACATACACATATACACACAGACACCAGAGTACAAGCCAGGCTCCAGACTCACACCCAGAGATTTTTGGAAATCCCGGACCAAGTTGGCTACCCGGCAAGGTGTCACGCTGATAAATGGCGTTGCCTTACTTACGCCAACTTCTCTATCGGTCTGGCTACCCTCTCCCCTCCCCCTACTCTTTCAGTTTTACCATGCCGTTTGCCGTTTGCCATTTCACGTTTATTTTTTAGAAAAACTTTTTTCGTGTGCCAATTTCAAGAAAGATTTCCTTTAAGTGTAATAAAATGCAGTGTCGCTGTCATAAATCTATTCCGCTCGATTGTCGACGATGACGCACTACCGCAAAATTGAAATGCATTGACATTGAAAAATTAATAATAAAAGACTGGCCCGCCAGCAGAATTTTTTAGCATAGCGTGTCAATATTGGCATTAGCATTGGCATTTTATTATATGCAAAATGTTGTCGCAAAGTTAATACGGAAATTAAATATTTTCCAAAAAGCATCAGTTCAAAATGAAGAAAACAGGCACAATACGTAAAAAAAAGAGTGGCTTCGAAACAATTTCAAAACATTTTCGTTGACAGCGGCCCCGACCAGACAGACTTGACAGACATCAACACACAAATGCTGTCCCTGTTTGCGCATGAAAGTATGCTACATATACTCGCACTGCGTCAGCAAGCCAAGAGTTTATCGCACCTGTTCCGCAAATCGCATTCTCATCAATATCGCTCATTTTCAGGCCTGAACAATAGGCAGTAAATATTTCATATTTGTATGTATGTGTTTTCAGTGTGTGAGTGTGTTTTCCAATAAGCTATCATCCTTTTGTTAAAGTTATTCAATAGGTGTTACCCTGCAGCTAAGGATAATATTTATTTATCATTTGTATTTATTTGTACAGTACATCAGAATCTTTAAGCTATTTGGCGAAATGCGTTCGATTGCGTTTTGAAGAGCACAGAAATTTCCACTGATACATGTATGTATAGTTTTTGTGCTGGCAAAAACGTTTCTGGGAGCTGGCTTAAAAATTCTAATAACACAAATATTTGCAGATGAAAGAGGTACTAAAAGGCATTTGGCCGCACACTCCACTTGTCAAATGGATATAGAGAGACAGAGAGAGACGAGAGAGAGAGAGAGAGAGAGAGAGAGAGAAAGAGTGAGAAGAAAAGAGAGTTTGTGCTGCATGGAGTAAACAAATGAGCTGGAGGAGGGGGAGAAGAAGAGAGACCTCTAACGACCCCTACTAACCCCATGGATACTCAGTACTGTTGTCAGTCGCAATCTCCCGCCCGGATGGCAGTCACTGTCACTCCATCATTTTGGCCCCGGCGTTGGCATACTTTTTGACAACACCAGAGACAACAACAAGCCACAGACAAACTAACAAAAACAGCTCACACACACGCTCTCACACACACACTCAAATAAACAAGCTAGCAAACACAAAAAAAATTTGTAATTTTCGTAGCATGTTTGCTGCGTTTTGCACTTTTACTGCACATTTTTCATTTGCTGCACAAAACTTTTTGACATGTTGCAGAGCAAATTGAATAAGTCTGCAAAAAGAAGGCAAAACAATAGAACAAATGTTGCCCGCATGCTCCACTGTGTGTGTCAGTGTGTGTGTGTGTGTGTGTCAGTGTGTGTAACTGTATCTGCTTGAATGTGAGATCTGTTCCCAGTTCGAAATAATCAAATTTGTATTGTTGTAACGCCTGGCAACTGTTAATCGCATTCTAATGGAGTTGCCGCCTCGTCAATACTCCAAGTGATTGCTGGCTAAATCGTATCCCAGTTTTAAGCCGATTCACAATGAACAAGGCCACAAAATTGTTTCAGAACAATACGAGGTACAGAAGAGAAACAGAGAGTTAATTGGTCATAGATCCGTTAAGTAGACTGTAGGCTCAACAAGAAAATGCTATGTTCTAACATTGTTCCACTACAAAGTTTAGATAGACTACTTAGCTCTTTTAAACATACATTTTAACTGACTGTTAATTTATATTGAATATTTAAGCTAGTTTAAAGGCATGATAGCTCTAGAAAAGGTCATCTTAGTCATGATTTGATTTATAAATTGATTCTACATTTAAAAATAGTTAGTTTTCAAAAATCGATTTTTTCGATTTAGTTGGAATTTTACAATTTCTGAAAAGAAGGAAAAAGGTTTACAAGTTGCATTCAGTTGAAATGTATGAATCATATTTCTTTTTTTTTGTTTTCTTTGCTAATTTACCTGGTCCGTATGTATTGCATGTTGACAGCAGCAACTTCTTGAGCTGTCTTATGCCGACCCAAATTGAATTTTGAAGCCCTAGGTTCAATTCATGGCTTAAAAAGGGTTGGTTATAGAAGAGAGGTAAGTGCTTTTCATTCAGCAAAAAACCCCACATATCCACACACACATATAGTGTGTATTGTGGAATTTCAGTTTTCGGGTCTGGCCGCTGTTCACTTTGTCTTGGCGTTTCGACACGATTTTTCTTCATTTTCCGAAATCAATCAAATGCAGCCTGCTGCCTCGTTGTTATTGGGGATTCTGTTGTTGTATTTGCTGTTGACCAGTTATAGCCATGCTCAGTACGTGCAGGCTCCTGGCCTGTCAACAAAGACAGACCAGACCAGGCCAATACTAAGAGCGAGAGCGTGCTGAAGCGTCCTGGAATGTCCTGGCAGCCAGTCTTTCTGTACGCCTGGCTTGACTGCCTGCCAGGGTGCTTGTTGGACATTCATCAAGCCATTTCATCTATTGACTGATTGATAATATTTTTGATAAATGATTGGCGGCGTCGTCCTGTCGTATTGTCGTCCTGTGCCTGCACCAATGCTCAGCCTGGCCAGCCTTCCGGCCGGGTTATTTACGGCGTGCAAAAGAGCCAGGCAAAGGATTTATAGGTACGATGGCTCAGGCGATAGCTGAGCTGATGCAATATGCAAATTGATGGATCCTCGATAGGTCATGTACATATGGTTGATATGGGAGTAGGACTGGTAGTGGGACTGAGAGTGGGTGTGGTAGTTGGCCAATGCTAAGCTTATGGCTTAAGCTTGTTAGTTGATTGAGCTGTACGTTGAAAAGACACTGAAAAGGGGGCCACCTGGCACACTATCATCCAATAGTCTCATCACTTGCAGCTCATCATTTTTCATAAGCAAACAACAGCAGAAGCATCAGCCATGCGCATAACGAGTTGAACTAATAAAAATTAATTGAAACATCAACATTAACACCACACTCCAAGCGATTAGAATCAGTTCCAGGCAGGCGCACACATTAAGGTGTTGTATTGTTGCTGTTGATGTTGCCATTGTTGTTGCTGTTGCTGTTGTTATTGCTATTATTGTTGTTGTTGGCAGTCAGGCACGCGCCAATGTTTACACGGCTCATGGCACAGGCGACAGGCAGTGGGCAATGGACATGGGGACTGGCCATATGCGAAGCAAGAATCACAACAATCAGCCAAGGCAGCCAAACAGACAAGCAACACCACAACATAGGGTAACAGCAACAGCAACAACTACAACAGCAACAACATTAAACACTAACAACAACTTAGGGACACGGACACATAAAACGCCCACATTGGACGCGCAGATTCGCAGACGGACGCGCTTATACAATAAGCCACACATTGCAGAGACAACGGACAATGAAGAAAGGAAAGGTGATGAAGACGGGAACAAAGTTGTGGTGGGGAGAAAGGTAGAATTCAACGTACGTGGACATGGGACGGACATTGCAGATCTGCGCCAAAAGGTAGCTAAAATCTTTCGTGCAGAACTTGACGGTGTTGCCAGTGCCACATTTATGTAACACAGGGCAAGTTAACTTTTTGATGACGCAAAACTAAGTGCCACACAATGAAAAGGGAATGAGAATAAAATTGAAAGAAAATATGCCTACTAAATAGTCTACATATAATTCTTTATTATTCTTATTACTTCAATAGACATTTAAAATCTGATTCTTTATGTGAACTACTTTTAAGTTTAAAGTGCTGTTAATAAGTTTGGTAAGAGTATGGAAGCTTCGCCTAACAGCGTTCAGTTTTCCTTTTGATGTTGTGATTCTTGTTGTTGCTGTTACCTTTGCGTTTTTGCTGCGGTGCTTCCACCTGAGCTGAGTTAAGCGCCGCGTGACTTATTTGATTGTTAAACAACATAATCTGTTGTAGCCTGCATGCCTGCTGCCTTCTTCTGGCCGTGTGCTTTTTGCCACTACCAATTGATTTTGGTCAAGTGTGGCAAATAAGTGAACAAACACGAGGTGGCCAAGTGGGCACGCGGCAGGGGCAGGTGGCAGCTGACAGGTGGTAAGTATCAAGTGCAGAGACAACGCTCAAGATTGAAGATGCATGTTAGATTGAGGAGATGGTTGATTGGCGGATTGGCGGATTGTCAGGACGGAAGCTTCCAACACCCATAAGCCAAAAGCAATTCAAGCAATTTGCAATAAGGCAACCAAAGACTGCCGACTTCAATTGCTAACTGGTTGCCTGTCTTTGACAAGCGATTCTACTTACAAATATATAAAAAGAAAAGTTTTCAGACTTCTTTGTCTTTGTTTGTGTCTCTGTCTAAGAGACTCGCTGTCTCGCTCCTCGCACACGTGTAATGAAAATGCAGCGTAGCAGAAAATCTCGAAAAAGACACAGGGAAAAAAGTTTATATATGTGTGTGTGCAAGTGGAAATTGAAAAGTAACGGACTAAAGTGTAAAACTGCCCGCACCAAAAAAAAAAACCAAAAAAAAGCAGAAAAGAAAAATTGAAAGTATAAAACGAAAGAATATTGCGAAAAAGGTATGAAAATTTCGTTCAAAATTCATGCATGAATACAGCGACCAAAGTCAGCGAGAGTTGCAAGCGGAAGCGGATTGGCAACTGACTACCGAGCAGGGTACTAGGGTATACTGTATGTGTGTGTGTGTGTTGGGAAATGGGTGGTAAACGGAGGGTAAGAGAAGGAGAACACAGTACTGTAACTGGGATTCCAGTTTGGGGTCTGCTGTCGTGCGCACTTTCTGACAGTCAATATTGCCGGGCGGACAAAGCCACTTTAGGTGTTATTGTGTCAATGTCTCGTAGCCAGCGTAAAACCCCCTGAAGTGCCTGCCCAAACTGCCAGAGTGGATTCTCCTTTTTTTTCCGTATACCCTGTGCCACTACAAAAGGGATAAAGAGTGCTATGAAAAGTTATCTTCATATCAAAACTGAATTCAATTTTGTGATGATTTTTAAATTACAAATTAAAGGATTCAAGTTTTGTTTTTCAATAAGTCTGTCAAAACTATAGCCAATTTTGGAATGATAATTTTAAAATCCTATGTAACGCTTTTGAGACCACATCTAAAGTGTAGTACTATATATATAATACTATAGATAATAATAATGCTGATATCAGAAGTAGATTTAAAGTATAAAAGTCAATGCCATGGAAGTATTTACTTAAATGTTATCTATTCATCAAATATACTATCACAGTACAGTATCAATATTTTGCTTAATCAAAATAA
The DNA here is from genome assembly GCA_035044365.1 of Drosophila neotestacea. Classification (NCBI taxonomy): domain Eukaryota; kingdom Metazoa; phylum Arthropoda; class Insecta; order Diptera; family Drosophilidae; genus Drosophila; species Drosophila neotestacea. The sequence continues at coordinate 277,897 of JAWNMD010000155.1, forward strand.
AATTATGTATACAAATCTATTTAATTTTTAAAATGTTATGACGACTTTAGATCTAAATTTATAGTATGAATCTATTGCAATAGATACTTATCTGTCATAATGCACTTAATTGTTAAAGTTGTTGTACAGATTGTTGTCATTAACTAATTAGTATTAATCGTATTCATTCGTAATCATTATCAGTACAGAGTACAAAGTATCTGCAAGTCCAGCAATCGCAACTAAACATTTTCAATTGGTTTTTTTTGTTGCATTATTGCTGCTGCAACAGTTCCAAACAGAAATTGGTAGTTCATATTTTACAGCAATTTCCATTTGGCCATATTGCCAGGCTTCAGTACACTCGATTCCCTCAGACCTCTTAGCCCTGTTAGCCCATTTTAACCCCATGCTTTCCACTTTCTTTACTGTCTGCTGCCTGCAATTGCAATGCATTTTTATTTTGTCAGAATTCATTCGAGTCTTGGCTTAGGGCAAGTGTTATAGCACTTGGTTATGGTTATGTTATGAATACTTGGTCGGTAGTTTGTAATTTGCCGATGCAGATGAACAACAAACAAATCAAAGTTAATTTCAATAATCAGCATTTTTGTCGCATGTCCTCCATATACAACATGTTCAATTCGTTGCGCTTCCTGTAAGCCATAACAAACTTGAACGCAGTGTTGGCTTATTAATGGCCAAGACTTGGGCAGCTGGAAAATTGTGTAAATGATGCGCTACCCAGTGTCTAGTTGGCAATGCAAGTTGTTTAAAAATGTTAGATATTTAAAAATATGAAGAATAAGCTTGACTTAGCAACGATACAGCTTCAATATAGATTTTAATGAAATATTTACTTATACCTTTTTTGCAAGATGTTTCTTTCTGTTTTTGCAACAACTAATATGCTCTAGTTTTGTGTCGTTCTCTAGAAATTGCTTTGGTTACACGCCACATTATGGCCACAATGTAGCTTGTGCTACACTCAGACGTCTCTCAACTTCCTCTAAGCAAATTAAGGCACTACTTGCCCATGCATTGCCTGCCGTTCTGACAATTGCCTTAAACTATAATCAAGCGGGCCAACTGGCTAAAAATAAAATTGGCCAGGCCACGGTAGGCCAGTCAGCAAGCCAGTCCGCAGTCCCTAGTTACTATTAACTAGTTCTGGGGAGCGTAAATCAGAGTCGAGTCGCATCGAGCTGGCGAACCGGATGCTGGTAATAATATTTAGATTTTTAGCCCTTGATGCAAAACTTTATGCTTGTTTAGATAACATTATCGCGTTGGCCGTGGCCCCGGGTTGGCCAAGACGACTTTGTGCCCAACTTGTTTCTTAGTTGGAATGGAAGGGCATGGAAGGGATTGTAAGGGAAAGGGAAGGGGCAAAAAACTTTGCTAGCACTCATAAACTTGGCTAATTTACGATTGCATTGTGAGCATTGGACTGGCCGTATAATTAGGAAAATTAATTTGTGTGCTTTAATACACAGCAACAACAAAGATTATAACAACTTAAACAACAACAATAACAACAACAACAACAGCCGTAAGAGTCAAATGCAGCAGCATAAAGTTTTTAATTTTCATGATGCAGATAATGCCCATTAAAATACGTTGCTAACGGTGACCAACACCTGCGGCGGATCCTGGCCAGGTTTCAGTTCCTGGACTGCGGCTCAGTCGGGCCGTGAACTAAGTGCATTAAAAATTGCAAAAGGAGCAACCATTGCACGAGCAATGGTAATGGCAACGGCTACGGCTACGGCTACGGCAATGAAAAAAAATTATGATTATTATTTTTTATTATGCAAGTGAAAGAAAAGTCGTCCTTTGGGCTCAGCCGCTCTGGACGCGTTTCCTCTTTGTTGGGCAGACCAGGATGCGCCGGCCTTTTGAACTTGTCGGAGTCATTGCACGTTGTAAAAGGCCGGAGTTCTACTTACTGTATTTGTTCTTTTTGTTTTTGTTGTTTTTATTTCTGCTGCTGTCGACGTCGCCGCCGGCGGTAGCCATTATGCATTATTATTATCCTGCCCCGTCCTGGCAGCGCATCCAACTCTTTGCATTTATATATTTTTTCCTGTCCGGCACTCGAGCTGAAAATTATTACTCGAAATCAATTTCATGCAATTGAAGCACTTAATTTTTACCAATTCATTAATTGATTTCGCTGTCGCTGCTGCTGCTGCTGCTGCTGTTCATTGTGCAGCGAAGAAGAAATTATTGAAAACAAAACTGCCAGAAAAGGAAAAAGTTTTCCATGCTGTGCTATATGTTTAATACCCTAACTGACACTGGCATTTTAATCTGAGTTATAAGGGTATTATGAGAGAAAAAAATGAGCACAAGATTACAAAGTGAAAAAGCATGAATAACGACAGCTTTACTAACATCCATTTGCGCTATTGAAACCTGAAATAAATGCTGGTAAATAATTGCAAAGCATGAACTAAGCGATGCATCCATTTTACACTTTTTTACCCCATGTATGTATGTATCCCAATTACCTTGCAGTAAGATCGTGTCATATCAATGGAGGGCAAATAAAAAGTATTAAGAGAATATAGTTCTGTATGTAACAAGACCAATTCGACGCGCAGTTGGCATTTAAAACGACTTTATCCCTTTTGCTGACGAGTTTTAACGAGTGTCCTGCGATGGATGTTTCAGTTGAGTATTAAAAGTGGGCGTGTGGCAAGTGGCAAAGGGTTGGGGATGTGGCACGGTTCACAGGACGCCGCTTGACCAATTTACGAGTTCTGAGCAACTTGGCGATTGCTACAAGGGATAAATTAAGCAACTTTCCGTTAGTGTTGAATAAATTGTAATTTTTATGGGATTCCATGTTATGCGGCAAACATAAACATAAACAAATAAATGCAATGCAACCTTAACTTAAATGTAATTTAATTAATGTCCAATTGTTTATTTACATATGTCTGGTACAAAAAACCCAAACACTTGTATACATTTTATTTTAATTTAAATACCCTCCAAGTTGCAACAAGGGTAACATTCGATTGAACAAATTTATCAAAATTATTCATTAATTTAATATAACAGTCAAATTTGTAAAACAATTAAATTATACACAAAGTATTGCATAGACTTTAGCTTAGCAAACAGGGTATTTGCAAGCCGTACCATCCGTATTTGCTATTATTACATGGAATCTGGAATCTGGAATTCCGCAATCCACAATTCGATTGCGACACAGCCGCAGACAAACAATTGTGCAAATATTTATTCAAGTTTGGTAAAAATGCGTGGTTCTCGTTTTATTTAATTTAATTTTCAATATTCAAAGAGATTTTAATAATGCGCCAGCTGCCATAAGTATACATTATTGTGGGAATGCACTTGTAATGCGAATAATTAATGATTCATGTTGAAATTGATTATATTCATATACATTTCAGTGCCTCGACTACTACTTAAGTGTCATCTAGAAATATTTATTAATTAAAATTAAATTGATAACATTTTAAGAAGTCATGTGAAATATTCTACATAAGTACAATATTACCTGAATATTCCATATATAATATTTAACATGTTAATTTATTACCAACCAATGGTGGCTGCCAATTTCCAGAACAATTTAAAATAATTTTTAATTTTGCATCATATAGTTTAATTAATGTTTCACTTAGCAACTTAATAAACCCCGATGGGCTCTGTTTTGAATTAGCTTAATTAAACTCATTAAATTTTATATTGAGTTATAAAAATATATTAATTTAATGCAGCCGTAAATAATTTCCATGCCGTTTAAATTTTAGTTCAATTAAATACAAATTATCGTCATTGTTATCATTTCACTTATTTTTTCTGCCTACATTTTTATTAAACAAATTTTAATGCACTTTTTTATGTTTTGATTTTAATGAAATTATTCAATATTGATTTAATGCATTTACATAAAATACTTGCAATGGCATTTATTAATATTTTTATTACTGTCCCAGAGGGGAGTGCATCCTTTAGGATGCTGACAGTCCGAAACAAAGCTCAACACTCATTGCCCACCTTTAGATGCATATTGCCACGCCCACTTCGCACCATTATTTGCCGTTATGTTCGTTGCTCTTCTGCAGCGACTGCAATTGTTGTTGGCTGATTTTTTAATGAAACGCTGAAGTATAATTTATGAATTTTAATGAGTTGCCAAATGATGCCGAACCGTTGATTTTCCATAATTATTAACACAACGATGCTGGACCATCAGTAGCATCAACGGCATCAACAGCAGCAGCAGCATCATCACCAGGAGCATCATCACCAGTACCAACAACAACAACAACAGCAACATCAACAAGAACAACAATGCTGCCTGTCCGTCTGAACTGAATGCAAAATGAACGAGATGAGGATAAGTCTGGGGCAAAGAGGAGCCCAGGGGAGTGTCGTTGCCAGGCCATTTGTCTGCCTGACAGCCAAGCCGATCTGCAAAAGTGCAAATTCTCGTTATACTCTCTTATTAACTCCCTTGGAGTAGTCTTAGCTTACCTGTGATGAAATATTGATAAGATTATCGCAGATTTCAGAGATTAATTTGCATTTTGTTAATACCTCTATCAATAGTCTAACAAGCACATCGATTTTACGCTAAGAGACAAGCAAACATTATTTAAATTTATTCAGAGTATATAGACTTCGGTGTTAAATAACTCTACGGGATTATATACGAAACTTTTCATTTGTTTGTTGACAGTTGGGCTTTTAGCATTCGCTATGAGATGGGGCTGTGAATTGTTTCTCTTTATTATTATCTTTTTATGTTTTCTTATTTTGTATTTTTAATTAACAGATCAAGCGCATTTCGCATAATTAAATGGCAAAATGGCAAACTCACCTTTAAGGATCTTTAAATATTTCGTAGCAATTTTCAATTGATTTTTGTGACAAAGCCTGGATTAACACATAATTGGCACATTCAGGCAATAATGAAGGCTCACAAAGCCGCGACTAATATGCCAATGCTGCCAATAATACTTAATTAAAGCCAATAACTATAACAAAAAGCCAGCAAAGGGTATTACATAATGAAATTAACTAACTAATATTACCGTAGCGTTTACTTAATTAAAATGTGCCAAAGCAAAACCTGCGTGGTGCATGGCCAGCTTAAACGTATGAATAACAACAAAACACACACACATACACACACACACACACACACACATAGACAGATGTGTACATTCACAATAACAAACAAAATTACATGCACAAAGGGTGAATATTTGATTTTAATGTGCTGGGACTAAGCCGGCTTACCGGTCGTATGATTAATTGTAATGTGCTGCATTACATTGCGTATATGTCACATGCAACGTTCGCAAATATTCTATTGGAATGTTGCAGCTGGCAGCTTGATGAATGCAACAAATGTCGATAGCAGTTGCATCGGCTTTTCGCTCACGTTTAATTATGGCCAGATAATCGAATGTATTTAAGTACATCTCGTATTTGCGAGTGATTACAATTCAAATCAAATGACATTACTAAAATTGCAACATTGTGGCCTTTATATTCGAGAATGTGTATCTCATGTTATTTGCTGCTTTCATTTTAATTCTAATGCCAACATTAATTTAATGATATTTAATAGCAAAAATAACTAAAATCATGTTCAAACTAAAACAGAAGTTACACTTGGCTTTAATGTGTATTTACTTGAACAACTATAGATCAATGTTGTATTTCAATTTACTTCCAATTAATATTGTTATAATTAACAATAAAGTATCAGAATTTACGACAGCTTATTGATATCCCTCAATTATTAAATATTAATTTCACATTCAAAACATTTCTACCATAAAAATAATTAATTTTTCGTTATTTATAAATGAGTATAAAATTTCTCAATTGGTAAGTAGAAATCTAAAGCCATCACATTTTTGGAATTTTCATAACTAAATTAGTAAAAGTAATTAGACTAATTCAGAAATTGAGTTGTTACTCGCGTCTCCTCTTGCAAATTTCTGCATGGAAATGTTCTGCATCAATTAAATGACAAACAACATCAATTAATTGTCAAACATTTTCAGCAATTGCTAAACCAATATTGATTGCAATTGCAATTGCAATTGCTAGTGATGTTGCTTCTGGTGCTTGTGCCAATAGGCGCCAGGTAGGTGGTCATGCAACACCGTGGTAATATCCGAGAGCAGATGTTACAACTTAAAGTTGCCTAATGCTAATGATAATGCCCACTAAAGTCAACACACATTGACAGTGTGCTTGAGAGCCAGGTTGATGCAGCATTAGATGCAAATGCGAGTAAATGTTGAAATTGCCAAGCAGTCTGTGGGTGGTGGTGGTGGTAACAGAAGGGTGAAGGAGTGGTTGGAAGAAGAACGAGGACTATCTATATGTACATACATATGTATGCCTGAGCCCAGTATGGAGTAAATGAACTCGTAATACACTGACACGTTTATGCACTTAGAGAGGAGATGATAGTTGCTCAGAGGCAGAACAGCACTTGGCACATTTAGCTGGCCCTAACTGCTGCCGGCCTGCCTGCCTGCTGCCTGTCTGCCTAACGGTAAACAGCAATCACTGCTAATGAGTTTTATTGTAAATTAAAATTGCAATCAGTGTCAGGCAGTGGCAAGCAACGCAGACGTCCCATTGTTGCCAGCATACATATATGCGTAGCTCAATGTTATGTTGTAGATGAGGCAGTAGAGAGAGAGAGTTACATGATAAATGCAATAAATGACACTGTCGTACCGTTGGGGGCATCTCAAATCCTTGCATAATAAATTTGCCAAATTGCAAACATTAAATAAAGACAATACGTAATGTGCAATGACAAGCCAGATGCCAACATCATCAACAACAACAATAACAATAACAGCAGCACCAACAGCCAACAAATACCGTCTGAGGGCGAAAGACCATATTTAAAGGCATCTCGTTGCAGCCACATGTTGCCGGCAGGGTCAATAGTTTACCAGACACACAAACACACACACACCCACACCCACAGCCACATACAGATCAGTGTTGCACAGCAAAGTTTCCATCTCAACTCTGAATTTTTAAAAGTTAAAATCAGATAACATTAGCTTACAACTTTGTGGATAACTCTTGACAAAGATACTTAAAATACTCGTATTATCTTCATTTTCCTGAGATAATTTTCGTAGGCAATTAAAAATACAGCCAAGAAGTTAAAAAAAAAAAAAATAATTTTTTTTGGTAATATTATAAATAAATAACTGTTTATAGACATATTGAATTAATTATAATAAACGAAATTTAAAAAATGTGTTGCGGTAATAATTTTAAGTCAAATTTATTTAAATTGGTAATTAAACTCATGCAATGAGTCTTGTTTGAAATGTAATTAAAAGTTTATATAAGTCATTATTATGTTTAGCTAAACTGAATTATTTATGTCTTAGTCATGTACTTTGCCTTATCGTCTGGAATTTGACAATCTGCTACTCAACTTGCACAACTCTGATGCTTACACATACACACACTCACCCACACACACACACACACACACACGCATTTGTTGAAGTCATTAAAATGGCATTTATCATTCAGAGAGAGAAAGAATGTTAAACACATTGAGAAAGAGGAATAGAGAGAGAGAAACTGAGTGAAGAGGACAAGGAATGGGGACATGTACGATGCTGGCTTATCGATATGCCAAGTTAATAATTAAAATCGCAAAATGCGTTAAAAGTCTATCAGTTTAATTGCCTTCAGTGGCTACAACTATCACCAGATGGCAACCACCGACGTTGACGTCGCAGCTGACGTTGACGTTGACAGCGACGCTGTTGCTGTTGCTGTCAATGACACTGTGATGAACTGCAAGCTGCCAGGCTCTGACTGCATCCTGCCTTCCTATCTTCCTATCTTCCAACCTTCCTGTCCTGTAGGGCTGTCCTACCGGCCTGATCCTGGCCCTGCTGATGCTGCATTGATATGCAATTAACAGAGCCACGAGACGGATTCGAGCCAGGAATGGGAGAATTGACGCAGTGGGATTTATTCTATAGTCGCATGCATTTTTTATGATTAAATGATAGTTGGAGTTTTTTTGTTGTCGTTGTTGTTGTTGTATTTAAATGCTGCGACAGCAGTCAACCGCCCATTGAGCCAAAGAGCCAAAGAGCCACTGAGCCTTCTGTACAATAATTGAACAATTGGCAGCTGCCAGTGGAGAAATGACCCCGAAAAAAGAGTCCATCGTAGCTGCAACTGCAACTGCAACTGAAATTGGCAGCCGAAATCTATTCATACTGAATACTTAAAATATTAAATCCTATATATAGCATGGCATTAAACAGCATCATGCTGACTGCATCACATTTTTTAATTCGGATTAATTTTGTGCATATTGTGATTTTATGCTGCGGTTCAACATTTGTCCATATATTTTTAATTGACTTGCGTTAAATTCTGCAAATAAAAATAAGGAAAAAGCACATCTGGAAATAAATAAAATCTATTAATTTAAAAACTTTTCCGCAATAAATACTTAATAATTGTCTTTAACGTAATACTACGACTGATAATAATATAACTCAAGGTGTCAAGGCTGTGTCAATTTCGTATGAAATGTATTTAAATCATAAAAGTTTCCTTTAATTCGAAATCATCACATTAATAATAATATTTATTTATTGAACAAGTAAAATCCTAATCTGTATAGCTTACATGGATTATATGGATCCATATTCCTAAAAAATTAGGCGACTCCAATCGAGAAAATTAAAAGGAGCTAACAATGAAAGCCACAATGAAATACTGAATTACCCACAAGATTTATCCTATTCTAAAGCAACAAGAGATTTGAGTTAATTTGGAGTGCTTTTGTTAGTTCTGATCTAGAAAATAGTGGAGCTTAGGAAGCTGATACAAAAACTGGAATCACCTGACAGCACACACACACATAATACTATTCGCATAAATAAACCTGTGCTGAGCCGTATCGAATTTTGTGGGTCCTCCTACTTCTTCGAACTCAATCCCCAACACGCGTGCCTGTTTCCGATAGGTAACGCCAAGCCAAAGTATTTATGCTAAATGAGAAACATGTCTTAATCGGCTATTCATATGGAAATGCATGGATTATTATTCAATTAGTTACGTTTTGATAAAAAAAATGAAAAGAACGAAAATAATCGTAAAAAAAGTTGAATATTTTGTGTATGGGTGTTAGAGGATGGTGTGGCGGGGGTTGGCATATAAGAACTCTACATATTCCTAGCCCTATCCATATAATAAATACACACATTCACACACAAAGGTACACTTAGACACGCAGATGAAAATAAATGGGCATCTAAGCAAAGTTGCTTCGCTTCAGTGAATTTTATTAATGAACTGTGGCCAACGCATGGAGTAACTCGAGCATCGTTTTGGCCACGGGAAACAAACTAGAAATACACCTGCAAGCGTTTCATGTTCATTATTTGCCCAGGCAAGGCACCCGTCTCACATGTGCTCGTATCTTGTATCTTGTATCTTGGCCAAAAAGCAGATTGCGAAAGCCGCAACAGCAACAGCGTAGTAAACGCAAATGGCCATGGAGAGCGGGAACTGGAACTGCTGTTGATGGAGTTGCTGCTGCTGCTGTTGTTGCTGTTGCTGCTGCTGTTGTTGCTGCCACTCTCATTCATTCATAAAAATCCCAAGCGCCAAATCCAGTTTGAGACATGGTTTTAAACCAGAATTCACACACGTCTCAAATCAAGTTCAGGCTGCGCACAGTGGTAAAAGATTATGTGAAAAGTGTATAGCTATTCCCAGTGGATGTAGCTTATTTAATTTTATTTGCCAACAACTTTAAAGTCAAGAGCAATATGTCTTTAATTTTGTAATTGAACCATTTGGGAATTATACTGCAAAGTTATGTCGAAGAATTGAATCAGTAATACAATTTGTTACCTCAATTGATAACAAGCTTGTTACAATTGACAACAAGCTTGTTACAATTGACAACTGTGCGAAGCCAACGCCGACGCCGAGGTGGACGCCCCCGTCACAACAACATGGAGAACTGGCAGCGGATGTTGAGGCAACAACAACAGCAGCAACAGCAACAACAACCATAAAGACGTCAAAAGCTGCCGTTGCTGATGAGACTTTGATCTTCAGATGGTGAAGCGAACCTGTTTATACCATAAAGTATCTATATCCATAAGTATAGCCGGTCCAGCGTTTTTTTTATATTTTTATATTGATTGAAGCAGGCCGCGTGGGCTGATGTCTGTCAACTTTTGGGTGAGACGGAAAGAGGTTGGAGAGGAGAAGGTGGGTAGAGAAACATAGTAATTGGATGCCAAATATCGAGCAGGCAATTAATTATAACTGTTTGTGTCAGGCCATAATATGAGTGGGTGTCAAAATTGTACCACATTTCCTCCCTTGTGACCCCTTTGACTGACTTTTGGCTTAAATAATTTGCATAATAAAAGCAGCAGCAGCAGCAACACCAACAGCAACAGCAGCCAGAAACAACAACACTGTAGGCTGTTGAGGCAGCTGCAGGGGCGTGGCAGCTAATCAGTGCGTTCTTTGTTTAGTCACAACTGTGATTATTCAAAACTCAAACTCACATATAACGTAAACTCCTCCTCAACACACGCAACTCTGTTTTTTTCTTTATAACTGCAGCATTTCTTTTAATAACTTTAATAAATGCTTGTTTTAGTTTTAGTGATCACAAGTTTCTCAAGTACCAAACAATTAGCGGCATGCAGCACTGCGCTTTGGGAACGGAAGCTTGCCACTTGCCGCACGCAACATAGACAAACACAGCCATCAGCGAAATTACTTGTAGTCGTATTTGAAAAGTTCGCGAATGGACTCGAGTTGCTTCTTAGCTTCATTCACAGTGCACAGATCATTTTGCAGAATAAGAATCTTCAGAACGGGAAATAATAGTCATGGTGCGATCTGCATTTGTGGGCTTTCGTTATGCCCTCCACATGCACAGAGTCGATGACTCCTTCAATGTAAGTTACAAGAAGTTAGGGTATAAAGAGTTATACATATACGCTAAGCTACGATCAGACAAACAAGTTTTATAATATTTTTGGATCACTTGGATCAAATATCTTATACCTTTTAAATTATTTCCAGCCTTACTTTAACAAGTATATTCCAAATGAATACAATAAATTTTAAACCCTAAATCAAGAATTTTCAACTTGAGTTTTAGAATAATTTTTAGATCTGAGAAAAGCTTGTTTAAAACCATGCAGCATTTACCATTCAAGTTTTCTAGAGCATCTGCTTGTCGACCAGCACTCAGAAGTGTATTAATCGCATATGTTTTGTTTCGTTTTGGTTTTAATTTTGTTCACACAATTCATTTGAGCTTGGCCTAGGTGACTGTCTTCGTTTCGTCTTCGTATTCGTTTGTGACTCAGTGTATCTGTATCTTTGGCTTGCCTGACTGAGCTGAGTGATGGTGATGGGAATGACTTGCTGAGAATTCCCACATAAATTATGTGCGAGCCCAAGTGTGACCAATAAACCAACTGTCCAGACGACTAACCTCAAGTCCAGTCTACACAGCCCCCCATTGCATCATTTGCCTTCGGTTTCGGGAGCCCTTTTTTTGCAATAAAATATGCCTGGTAAAATCTTTTAAGGTTGACTCTTGAGTTGACGGTTTGGCTACTGTTCAGTCGTTCGGTTTCAGCTTGGCTCTGTTCTGGTCTGGTCCCTACCGCAGACGTGCTTTGAACCCTTCTTTAGTATAACCTCTTTTTAACTTAATTTAGAGTTAAATATTAGAAATTACCTCACGTGCAGGGCATCAGGAGTATAAAAGTAGGGTGGCTGACACCCAGAACCTAACCGAACCGAACCGAACCGAACAGAACAGAGTTGAACATAACTTTTAAGTCATGCAAAGTTTACCAAGTTTGGGCAAATGTGCCTGCAAATGTCTTTTCAATTGGCCATCGACGAAGGCGCAAAAAGTTGCGGTAATATCGTTTTCAGTGTGTAGTATACTGGATGCGGCCCTTAGGCAGGCGTAATCCTGTCAAAGTGTTATCGGCAAGCACACACACACACACACACACACACACACACACACCTTACACCTTCTACTCTCATCCGTAGTTACATCTTGCTTTTTAGTCTTGACTTGCATGCAAATTTTTGCACGGCTGATTTCCTGCTTTATATTTTGCCGATAAGTTCGGCTGTTTCCATTTTCTGATTTCTTTTTATTTATTTTGTGTACTTTTTTTCTCTTTTATTTTTTTATTTTTTTGCTGAGTGTGCTCACGATTTTTACGCTTAAATAAAAAATATCCACACTTAACATTTTTTGTTGCGCCACCGTCCGCAAAATCCGTGCAATATTTTGACTTGACTCGACCCGAGTTGGGAGTTTTCATGACTTTTGTATCGGGCCAGTCATCAGCTGACAGAGGCAAATGGCATCGCTTGTCGCCATAAACTTGAACAAATATGTAGCTCGAGACGTGCCACTTATGGAGGAGCTCACACACACCCACATCCCACCCACATTTCACCCACTCCAACCCACTCCGACCCACTCAACCGCTGAACCTCATCACCATCTTTGGCAACATTTGCACAAGGTGCGGCGATTGCCGTTTACCGTTTGCTTTGACACGTGTGGTCGGATTCGGGTTTGAGGTGACTGGGGATTTCCACAGGAAGTGGGTCTTGGTCTGGTTGTGGGTATACACGAATGTTTGTACTTATAAATGGGCCTGGGGTCGTATTGTAGGTTCTTGGCTCTTGGGGCTGCGCTTTTTGTTTGAGCTGCGGTAGATGATTCTGACTGCGGCGGAGGTGGTTGCGATTGTACGAAGGCTCGTGGTTTGATTGAAAGATTGTCTTGGCCATGGTTTTATTCTATCAATCGCATAGAGATATGTACTTACTCCAGTATGCCGGAATTATGAATGCTTAAACAGCAGTGGATATTAAATGATTTATGTATTCTTTTGTACATACTTGCGGATTCAGATAATTTAAGATATCTCTGGATATTTCATTTCATTTATCTATTTGCTTGCATTCTAGTGCTACAAGGTTAACTTATATTTGTAGCACTTCCAATTACAGTGTAAAAATCATTCTGATATCTTTATTATCTTTAATTGCTCCGTTCTTGAAGGAGCTCATTTATATTGATGTTCTTAAAATAAGCGACTAATGTGACCCATAATTAAATTAGTGTAATAATCCCTGCTTGTTGCTATGAACGACTAAACACCCACACTTTTATTTTTGTTCTTATGAAATTCTTTTAGTGTAATTAGTTTTCCGTAGCTCATCCTTGATATATTCGCTCATATTACATCCGCCAGCTGCGTTTGACTTGTTTCCCAATTTGTGTTGCCTGAATATCGTGACACGACATTAAAGGACATTTTAGATAAAAGATACAAATACTACTTTAAAGTCAAACTAATTATAATAATAATAGACGTACAAATAATTAGCTTATATAGACATGTAACAAGGCATAAATTGTTCCCGTAATTGTGTCGTGTTTAAACAATTCAACACATGCTCATCTCTAATCAGAGCTAACCATTTGCTCATTAGTTGGCACAAGCTATGGTGTTCATTATAACACTGTCAGCGACTGCTGGTGACTCCCCGTAGCAACAGAGTTGCCAACACACCAACAACATCATCATCATCATCATCAGCATCAACATCAACATCCAAAGTCCCGAATCTAACATCGCACATCCAACAGGCTGTTGCTGTTGATGTTTCATGCAAATGAAACTTGGCTCTCTAACTACCTACTAAATGGGCTCATTTTTCAAATTTTATAGCTACTTAACAGAACATCAAACAATTTTCATTTTATTAACAGGCCTACACACACATACATTTATATATGTATATGTATATATTTATTTACATATGTACATGCATCACATTGACTCCCGCCACGCGCTGTCGTGTCTAGCAGCTCAATTTATAGCTCGTTTCATATTTTGCGTTGTATCTACAAGATACATTTGTATCTCTATCCATAATAAGACGCTGTGTGCGCCTGAATGGCTACGGAAAGTGCCCGAATATATTCGTAAAGAAAATACTCGAAGAAAATATTTTCGGGAAATATATTAAAATAATTGTGTGCTATGCTATGCATGATGAAACCAATACACATACGTTAATTGAATATATATGTGTATGTGTACTGAGAAAACACACGAGTAAAAAAGAAAAGAAGTAAGAAAAATATGGATTCAAATGCATGTATTTTTATACAAGACATGCCCCAAAGGGACTACAAAGCCAAAGTCAAGTCAAGCCGAAGCAGAAGCCAATACTGAAATACTGATGCCGCTGTTGAGGCAGCTTCAATAAATGATTGAACAAAGCAACGAATGAAATGAAAAACCCCCGCAAAGGTCATGAAAATATCCAGTAAGAGAATGCAGAATACACTCCAAGGCGGGAGGCATCAGATCTCAAGAAATAACAGAGTACAACAAACGAACCCAGCGGGCATGTTGAGGAATGTGCGGTTTAAAAATAAAAAGAAAAATAATAATAATAATAAAAAAAGCCAAGGCAAGAGGCGACAGCCAACGGCGTTCAAGATGTGCCACATGGACACCCTATGCTGAACTCAGAAAACAACAACGATGACTGTAACTCGGGCTAATTACTCTGCCTTTGAGGTGTTGGTCTCGTGGAGCAAACAGACAACAAACAATACAAACTATGTGTGCCACAAGGACACAATTGGGTTTATTTATGAGTACAATGTCAACGGTCGAGACATTTGTTTGAATTCAAATATCAACACATAATCTAAGCCCCGTTTCAAGTAAGCCGCATCGAATTTCAAGACAAGGTTATCTAACAAATGCCTCAACTCCCTGTGCCTGCCACATTAATTTGTTAACATTGAGCTGCGATCAAATTGCAAGACCTGATCCTGAATCAGGCAACTATCCAAACTCTGGATATGTGCGTGTGTGTGGCTTGACCTGCAGTTCAGCCAAAGGCCAAAGCGGAAGTCTCGGATTTGTTTTTGTTTTTTTTTTTGGGTATTTTTATTCTGTCTCAGGTTTGGATTTTGATTTTGGCGACATTCGGGCGAGGATGTGGCTGCCAGGCTGGCCACTTGAAAGGGATATTGTTGAGAGATTTACGAACACAGTAGTTGCCTTTGACATTGATGAGACAGTTTCAATAGGGATTTGTCTATTAGCCGAGGCATTGTATTTCAGCAATTAATGTGGTTTAGCAAGACTAGACTCGAAATATAGTGAAATTAATACTATAGATGCTAATCGGTAATAGTATTCTTGATGGAAAAATATTCCATTAGGAAAGATTAACGACCATCAATATTTAAATCCACATATACAACATGTTCTCATCATGTATTTCGAATGGAGAACTCTGTTTAACAATTGTCTTGATGAAATTATTAAAATTATGTATTTATAATATTTGCTAAGAGCTTCTGCAAATGTGCTGTGCTCATTTGCTATACATCAGAGATCTTGAGCCTAACGCGATTCGCTTTGTTTCCCAAAATGGAATCTTAAGCTCGTTCTAATTCTAATTATATGCATACAGACTTAAGATTCTGTGTGTTACCACCAGACCAGACCAGACCAGACCAGAACAGACCCAAAAAGCACTCATCAACGCCTAGCCGCCAAAGTTTTTCACTTTGTAATCCCGCCATTTGCCTCAAGACATTCCCATTTGCCTTATGGCAGTTGTTGTTGCTGCTGTTGTTGTTGTTATTGTTGTTTTTTTTTGGCTTTTATTTTACTTTGTGTATACGAAAAGCAGCTCTCGTGCTTTTCATCATCGTCATAATCTCAACAGCAACATCAACAACTTGAAGTGATTTGTGTTTTTCATCCGCCTGCGACGGCTAAGATTTACCTGCTGCTCCTCCCCCACCTCCTTCCTCTTTCCTCCTGCAATTCCTGCTCCTTATCCAGCTTCTCATTCTATAAGTCCTTGCAGATCCCACTTCTTCCCACTTGTGGCACAGCAGAAGGCTTCTGACGCTCCTGGCTGTCTGCCTTTTTTACTTAATCACCTCACAAGGCGCTCGAGCACACAACACGGCTTTAATCTATTTTAATTAAAATTATAATTATTTAATATAGCCCAAGAAAAAAAAGTTCTGAGCATTGGAGCTGCCGGGTAACAGTGACTCGACTCGGTAAGAAACGTTTTGCGATTTCATTAAAGGAAATTAAAAGTAAAATAGAGAAATAAGTTGAAAAGCTAATAAAGAGGCAGAATTCATAAAAGCTGCTTTTCATTTCCAGATAGTTTAGAGATGATAACAAAAATCTCTTAAGATTTATACGTGATAATTGCTTTATAGTTGAAAGCTGTAACAATAAATCCATTTACAATGAATGAAAGCTTGTCAAATATCTAAAATTAGTATTTACTTGTGTACAAAATAGATAAACAGGATTTCCTTTGAAAAATAGTATAATATTGTGTCTGATAATTCCATTCACTGTTCCCATAGTCACTGTTCTCCTCACAGTTTACAGAGTGTTTCAGAGTTTCGGGTCCTCATCGAATTTGTAGCACTTCTGGCAGCCACAGACTAAAATGAAAGAAGAAATGCTAAACACATGACGTCGACAACGTTCCGCATAAAATTATAAAGTATCTGTAACTGGGCCGGAAGAATGGGTAGATGTTGGATGGAGCATCTTGCTAGGGGGACAGGGGAACAGGGGGAAGTAGGAGGTTTGAGGGATTGTGCTAAGGGTTGTCGACGCAACTTGTGGAAACTTTCATAGCTGTGTGTGCAACATTTTGCTGGCAAATCTGTGCAGGCTTTTGTCGCAAATTCCCAGTACATCATGTGTAGAATTCATTAAGGTGACTAAATACATTCAAGTGATTCAGAAGGTAAGGAAAGTACATACATACATACATACATACACGTATATACGACAGTCAGTTTGGCAGTTTCTCCAGCTGCGTGTAATTTGTAGCAACTGTGGCAGGTAAAGCGATGCCAAAAAGAGAGGCTCCTCGCTGTTGCTGTTGCTGCATCACAGATATTAATTTCTTTTTGCTGGTAAAGGCAAAGTAACTTAAGCCTCAACTTGTAGCAGCAGCTCGGTAAACGAGATTGAGATACATCCACTGCTACACTTGTGCCATGGTTGAGCCGCCTTTGCTTCCTTAAAGACACCTCGCTAAAGCAAAGCTCAAGTTGTTGTTGCTCGTCTTGTTGATGTTGTTGTTGCTGCTGTTGATGTTGTTGCTGCTGTTGCTGTTGTGGCTGCTGTTGCTGCTGTTGCTGCTGGTGTTGGTGCCGTGCACATTAATTCGTGGGAATTAATTATTCTCAGGCCTGTGACGATTCCCAAGACACTCGCTCACTCATTCGTTCGTTGATACCCAGCACCGATGCCATTCTCATCCCCCATCCCCATCATCCACCTTCCTTCCTTTCATTCCTCCATCTACAGTCGGTTCATCACTGTGTGGCAACGCGAAAATCTTCGTATCACCTCCTTGCCTCACAGATACAAATGTATCTGCAGCAATTTACATCTGTGTCTGTGTCTGTGTCTGTATATAGTCACTGGCAAAAGTTTATGTACTCGTACTTGTAGCTACTGCCGTTTTTCTTCAGCTTTTGATTCACAGTCTGAGCTAAGCGGCACAATTACAACAGTGGCTGCAAATCGCTTCATCTTTTTTTATGGTTGCACTGCAATGGCCATTTTGGGACGGTCTTATGGATGGCCAGGCGCTGTTTGTGCCGGGCTCATAACAAATCATTTGGCTATTTAAAATGGACGAGAGCATCGTTTGTAGCTGCCTCTCACCTTACCTTACCTTACCTTACCTTACCTGACCTCCTCACCACAAGGCTCATTAAATTTGATAAAAGGTCGTGCAGTACTAAATTAGCATTTTTTGTAATTGAACTTTCTGGTGCATGCATAATTCAAACAAACAATCTATTTAAATAATAACAACATGCATCATAATCTCATATAAAATATATGTGCTTTATTGGATTTCAACTACAATTAATAAGTAAACAAAATAAAATTTGATGCAAATTTTTGTACATTTAACCTATTGGCTATTTATTTGCCTGTTTATTTAAACGTGAAAGCTAAAAAAATAGAAACACATTTGGAAACTAGTGAACACATGTTTATTAATCAAAAAGCTTTAGATTATTATCAGATAATGGCATTCAACTGGCCAAAAACCAATAATAATTTGGCTAATTTAAAGCAAATATTTGATTTGTTTTGTAATTGAAAGTGCGGTATATTTTGTCAATATCCACGCAATGCGTTCAAGATAAAAATAGTTGCACATATTTAATATAAATAATTAATTTCTAAATGCATTTACGGTTTAGGATATCAATAAAAAGTTTAGGATATCAATAAAATGCATTACTGCTAATTCCAATGAAAATTTAATGAGTTTTAGAACATATCTATGAATATTCCCGCAATTTTTTTTACTGTAGTGTACCTTGGCTGCCTGCTAAGCTGAACCTTATTCTCTTATTCGCGGTTCACCCCTTTTTCCTTACACGTGTAGGTTTTCCTGAGCCTGCTTTAGCATAAGGTCCCATGGTTTTGTATGCTGTTTTTGTTTTTTGTTTTCTCCAACTTGAGGCACTCCACATTGCATTATTTATGTACATATAGAGAGAAGTTGTCTAGAATTTTTGTTAATAATTCTCTGTAGCAGCTTGTAAAAAAATATAATTTCGCTTTTTTTCTCTACGCCAGGCTATGCTCAGGCTATTAAGCTGATGATTTTAATGAGTGAA
Organism: Drosophila neotestacea; assembly: GCA_035044365.1. Taxonomy (NCBI): domain Eukaryota; kingdom Metazoa; phylum Arthropoda; class Insecta; order Diptera; family Drosophilidae; genus Drosophila; species Drosophila neotestacea. The sequence goes on from JAWNMD010000155.1 coordinate 296,693, forward strand.
TAATGTGTTTCGGGCCCCCTACTGCATTAATAAAACAACAAGCGGCAACAGCAACAGCAACAGTTTTTCTGCTTTAATTTTTTAATAACTTTAAAGAAACGAACTTGCCACTCAAAATGGGGGCCACATGTAATCCCTTACCGACTCCGACTCTGACTCCGATTCCGATTCCGAGTGCGACAACAATTTCAACTTCACTTAAAGGTCAGACACAGCCAACGCACTCTAGAGGCGTCTCAATGTATGTATGTTGTTTGTTTGTTTTGTGTGTCTTGTGTTTGCTTGTCGACATGTGTCTGGGGCTGCCCCCCAGGTCCCAAAACGAGTGGCGCATTAAATTTGTCATTAGGTTCTGTGGCGCATCTAGAAAATTACATAACTGCCGCAGACACGCATCAACTTTTTAAATATTTAAACGTTCTAATTGCCCAAAGACAATTCAGCTAGCCGTTGGCCACTTGAGGCTTCATTCTCTGAATACGATGGGAAATTTCTTTCGTTGACATAGATAATTATGCTGATTACGATTGTGTCACAGATTATGTACACTAACTGACAAATTTCTGGAGAAAAGAGGGCCCCCAAAAGCAGCTTTTGTAGTGCTGAAAATTTGGTAGTGTCAACTGTAATGAGCCCTTGACTTGACTTTTCATTTCTCGGGCTGACAGAACACATTTCAAGTACTCGTAGCATTTTTAAATGTCATTCTATCTTCCACTCTCTCTCTCTCTCTCTCCCTTTCTCTGCGTTGCTTTCTCTCTCTTTCTGGGGTTTGCCACTGCATTTTTCCTCTAAGCTGTGACATTTTTTATGGCCTGTGGTGATGTTTTGACCTACTAATTTAATGATGCTAAATGGCGTGGCAGTTGATTGCCAAAGCATGCGGGTGTTGGAGGCGCCACACCCACACCCCCTTCTCTGGAGATATACTCTAGATGGGGAGGGGGTGTGAGAAAAAGCTCGAGTTGCGCCTCAAGTGCCACAAACGAAAGAAATTATATTTATTGCTTGAGCTTAGGCCTATGAAATACTCAAGTACCCAATATCTTGCCCAGAAAGTTGTGAGAATCTTTGAATGGAATTGTTCCTCTGTTCGTCTTTTGAATCATTCTATAATTAAGAGCTTTGTGGTGTCTCCTAGATGCTTAGATTGTGTCTTGGCTTTTCTTGATGTTTCTATAATAAATCCTTTTTCATTTCCCATTTCATCTTTGTCAAAATCCTCTTAGTCTACATTTCAACTCAAAGTTAGAGCACGTTTCAGTGTTTTTTATCGTCGGCAGATTCATCTCCGGTTGCATTTCACACCCTGACTACCAAATCCCCAGGTGCTTGATTCTGTCTTTGGCTCTGGCCAAAAGGAAGTAATCCATTCTGCGGGCAGTTTTCAATATCACTTTCAGCGACAACTTCCTGCGCGTCGCATCATCAAAAACTGTTGGCACTTTGCATACAAAATGTGGCTCGGGACCGCAACAAAACTTATCGCAACATTTTAATAACTGCCGGCAACAGTAGCCAAGTGCACAGTCTCTACCTCTTTTTTCAGCTTTAGCTGTGGCAGCTTTCATTAATTACCAAGAAAAGCGAGTTTTTTATTTTTTTTTTCCTTATGCCGCTGCACTTTTCCTGCCAGTCAGAGGCAGTCAACTCTGCTTGTATGTAGTCTATATATAAGTATTTTCCGCAACTGGCCAGCACGTCAACAGGTTGGTGTTGGCCCTAACTGGGCAGGGCTTTAGGCTTTATACACTCTTATAGCTGGAGATGAAGCTGGTTCTTATCTAGCGTCAACATCACGCAACATGAGCGTAATTTTATGAATGAAGTGCTCGCTGCCGGCCAGGATTCGACTCGTATTCGTACTCGGAACTGGTCAGGCAGGCTCTTAATTGCACTCGCACCTATTTTTTACATCAGTTGAGGAAGAGGAGAGGCAACTGGCAGCAGGCAGTAGGGAACAGGCAACAGGCAACAGTTTGTCAGCCAGGTTAACAAATTGCGTTAAAGCGTTGCAGCAATCGTGAACCGGTTTTCTGCACATCTGTGCCTCGTTCTGGCGCACTTGTTGCATCAGCATCATCATCATAAACAAGAAGTCGAGAATGAAGAACAAGACAAGAACAGCCATCTATAGAAACTGGCCAAGAAGCCTTTTCACTTGCTGACTGCGACGCGCTTATTAAATATGATTATGCGTTCGATTGCAGGCAGGCAGCTTTCAGTTTGGGGCTGGCAAACTGAAGACTGGAGACTGAAGACTGGGCACAATCACAGGAAGTGAAGCCGCGCCAGGCGTCGTCACATTGCCGGGACCATGCTTAGAACCTGCCCAGAATAAAGCGAATACAATTTCATCCTGCCCCGTACCCGTACCCATACCCCTGCCCCTACCCCTACCTGACATGCCCCGCCTGTGGCAGGCAACGGCTGCTGCCAACTGCTGCCCACTTTTAATGAAGTTTTCCGTTTCGTGCCGCCGTTTGCTTTCCTTCTTGACTCTATGGTACCTCTCGGAAGGTGGCTTCCATTTTACCCTACAATAATTTGATAGACTCGACATCCTGTTCAACGGTTTGTTTTCAATCAAATTTACTATTAAATAATTAAAAACATTTTAAAATAATTTAAATCTGCTTAAATACTTTCAAAGCTCAAAGAGCAGCCTCAGTGAAACTTACTGAGCAATTATTATTAAGATAATTATTCAAAATTTAATTACTAATTTGAGAGCAATTTAATTAGGCTCCAAGTCACAAAGAGCATAAGAAATTCGACCTTTTGCTACATGGTTTCCTTTTATTATTGTGCAATTGTTGTTGTTGCTGCTATTTGGCTCCTGTAAAGTCAAGCAAAATAAAAATCCATTGCCCGTTTCAAATGTTTTAATTAAAATTTAACGAATTCACTGTATTTAATGATGCATTGTTTCTGTTTTGTCGTTTTGTGCGCACTCAAAGTATGTTGAAAATTAATTTTAATTGTATTGCTGTTATTATTGTCTACTTCTCAGTGCAATAGAGTGGCAATCGTGGCGATTATAGGTCTCGAGAATAGGCCTCGTTAGGGATAGAAAAGCATTGCACTCTGGTAGTTAAAATAACATTTATTGCATTTTATTTGATAGCAAAAACATACGAACAACTTATTTGACTACACTGTGAAATGTAACTTTAATTAACTGGCATTTTACGGAGTCGACGCACAAACAAATACCCAATTTAATAAACAAAGAAAGCAAAACAAAAGCCATTGCAAAAACCAACATGAAATTGAAAAGCATAACATATTAAATTATTAAATTTATTAATAATTCAAATAGAATCGAGGCTATGTTGACCTAAAAGTAGGGCACAAGCTTAAGTTTGTTATTCAGCCAATCAATTCAAATATGTAAATGAAAAATGAAAAACATAAATGATGTGAATATATTGATTTATTTCTACAACATTTTATTTGACCTCCCAGTTGGAAAATAGCTGTACTCTGGGGTCAGTGAAAGCTAGAAAATCTTCAACCTGGACTCCAACTTGTATGATCTTTAGAAATTAAGAAATAAATATTATTAAATGCGCTATTAATTAAGCGGAGCAGCGACGCTATTAATTAATAAAATTTCTAAACAAAAGCCGACACGGCCGCCGTTAAGTCTGGCCCCAAAAACAATTAGCCAGCATTTAAGGTGTAAGCAGTCACGCCCACTTAATAGCGCCCACGGCCAGATGAAAGGTGGCATGAGAATATGATGAACAAAAAGCCAAGCGCTGATTGATGGCGATAGACAAATTTGGGTACTGCCACAAAGCCATGTGGCATAATGAAGCAGGTGCCGAGGCAACTGACAGTCTCCACTCCTACGTGGGTGAGAGTTGCCCAAAGAGGATCCCCATTTACGCATATAAAAATATGTAGATTTGTTTTAATTTTCAAAGATTTGTAAGTTATTTATTCAAATACTTTTGTTTGAAGTTACAAAAATTTGTTGTGGATGATTTTTGTTTGTTGTTTTTTTTTTAATTTTTTCTTTTCTTTGATTTGAAATATGTTTTAAATATTAATTACATTAATTACATATACATATAATTTATTAAAGTTTGATTTTATACACATGCTTATCTGGTTTAAATGCAAAGATCCCAAGTCTAACTTTAATTAACATTGTCTTCCATTCTTGAATTTCTGTCTTCTTTAGCATAATTTTTGGCGCTTTCGCATGTTTTATCATGTATATAATTTATTGTCATGCATGATAAAAACTCATTAAAATTTTTGTTTTCTTCTTGTAAATACGTATATCATATATATTTGTGTATGCATGTACTTAAGTATTTATTTCATGAGCTCTTAAGTCTAACGAAAATCACGCTTAGAATTAGTTTATAATTGATGTTGTTTGCTTTTTTTTCTCAAGATTTTATTACTGTTTTTTTTTTGTTATAATTTTTTTAATTCGCTATTTTATTGTTGGTGATTTCGAATCGTTTTTGTTTTTTTATCGTTGAAAATCGTTACCTCTTGTCGGGCCTTAGGGTTTGTATATAGATATACATTTACGAGTATATAGATATAATTATATTTGTTGATATTGGTATGTCTAGAGCTTAAACTTGAACAACTGCTAATGAGAATGAGTCACGACTCGACAGACTCGTTAATATTTATGCTAAATGCTAAAAATCGTAATTGCTACTACTTAATATCGAGAGAAATGCCTACAAATTAATATTTGAGTGTTTTGTTGTTTTTCTTTTTTCTACGAATGCTGCTGTGTATATTGTATTTCTTTTATTGTATTTATATATATATTGTTGTGGTAGTGGTTGTTGGTGATGAGAGGGGCAAGCATTTGTAGAGTGGGTTGCGTACCTGGCCCAAAGGCTTATCCAACGGCAACATCGATTGCATTGATTGATGTGGATCCATCATTTGACATGCGTGTTGGTATTTTTCTTGATGTGAGTCGAGTTGAGTGGAGAGCCTTGGATACAGGTACTTATCACAGCCTTCGAGCGCCGCATGCAAATGTCTTTTCTCAAAATACATTCAACATGTTTCCTCCATTTGCGCTCCATAATAATCAACGTCATTTAGTAATAATTATAAACAGAAAACAAAACAAAAACTCGCAACAGCAACAGCAACAACCAAACAAAGCAAAAAACAGAAAACATCTAAAAAAGATCCCTATTAATGACTGAAATCGACTTCATTTCAATTTCCTATATCTATTTGTTAATGTTCAAGTTGTTGTTGTTGTTGACTGTTTCTGCTGTGGTTGTGATTCATGTATGTATGTGTGCTTGTGTTTTGTGTGTTTGAATGTGTATGTCAATCAGTCTAGCTGTGTTTGGCTGGTGTTTGTTGTTGTCTTCCGTCTTTGACGCGCTGCACGGCTTAGTAGGTCTATAAATTAAAGAGAAGAGAAGAGAAAAAAAGGCATAAAGTGGATATTAAATTTAATAAGCCATTATCAATATCAGAGCTTAACGAGGGTCACTCCAAAATGTGTGGAAAGGCTGACAGAAAGTAAATGATTTAATTGTTCAACTTTAATTATAAGATGTTTAGAGATAATATGGCAAATATTATATTTTTCTAAACCAGAAATAATCAGATTTATTAAGATAATTCTGTACTTCAGAAGAATTTAAGCGTGAAATTTCATAAAAGTCTAAACAAGTGGACAAAGAACAAAGAAGTTAGGTTTTCATGTCTGAAATCTGCATAATAGTATAGTAGATATATGTATTTTTAAATAACATCCCAAAATATTCTCAAAATTGCAAAAGGAAATTCTCTGTTAATAAGATTATAAAATTTTCAACTTACCACTGGTGGATAGGACATGTATTTATCGCTCATATTGAAGTAGGAGCCATCAGCTGGCGGCGCTGGCGATGGCGATGATATGTAGCTGCCCTTGATGACCAGCGAGGAGGCAGGAGAGGGTGATGGTATGTAGAGGCCATTGGAGATCAGCATATGATCATCCTTGGCTCGCATAGGCATACCTTCAATTAGACCCGAACTATTACGTTGACTGTGTCGCTTCGGATTGGGAAGGGTGCGTGTAAAGTCCGGATTGCACAGAGGATATGGAGGTGTGCACATGGAGCTTTCCTGGTATTTGGGAGGATACGCCGTAGACTGTATGATATCCACGTTCTCCACAAGATATGTGGATGCCGCTGCTTTCTTCTGAACGTCCGCCTGCAATGCAGTGATGGGTAGCTGGTTAGGATTGGGTTAGTCAGATTATGATTCAATATTTGTTATAAACTGAAGTTTAATTACCTTATAAACCGACTGATTGTCATCCTTGGAGTAGGCATCATCATTGCTGGGCTCCGCTTCCCCCTGCGACTTGTTCTGTCTACGTATGACAAACCAGGCAACAAGTGCTGCATTCAACACCAAAAGAACCATGGCAGCCGAAGTAATGCCAATGATCATGACATTGGGCAGCTCATCCTTTTCCGTATACTCCGCAGAATGTGGCTGGGAACCTTTGCTCAAGGTGAGCTTAATATCTGGCAAGAATTTACTGCCACCTGCCTCATTGTGAGCCATAACGGAGAAGTAGTAGGTGCCACCGGGCTTCAAGCCTTCCAGTGTTATATTATGTTGCCCTATTTTGGAGTCCACATACTTGTACTTATCCTCACCATGTTGTTTGAAGCGTATGCGATAATACACTTGCATGCCACCATCAAAGCCAGGTGTCCACAATAGCTCCACACTCGTATCGCTGACATTTCCCACCCTTAACTGAAGTGGAGCATCTGGACGAGAGGGTTTACTAAACTCCAGGGTGGTGCTGGCCTGACCCAACGAATTCCGCACCACACACTCGTACTGTCCATAGTCATCCGCTGAAGTGCTCTCCACGAGCAGAGCGGACTCAAAGTGCAGAGGATCCACCTGACGATCAACGCTTGTGAATTTATTCCTTCGCTGCATCTTAAGATCCTTTCCATGTCTTCTCCAAATGAAACTGGGTTGAGGCGAGGCCAAAGCACGACAAATGAGCTGAGCTCGAGCTCCTAGACGTGCCGCATATCGTGTGTAGCCAGGAGAATGATCAATCTCAGGAGAAGCTGTAGGCAGAAAAAATAAAGGTTAACTTCTGTCAAGGATGTTCCCAATCTTCAACTTACTCTGCACTACGAGTAGCACATTTTGTGACGATGCCGGACCACGTTGATTGTCCACTGTACAGGTAAAGTTGCCTATATCATCACGCTGTACATTCTCAATATGCAGGAAGGCAGTGTTGTTCTCAAAACTGAAAGTGGTGCGAGTTGCAAAGTCATAGCCTGGTCGGGACCAACGTATATGGGATGCCTCCAAAGGACGAGCTTGAACTTGACAGGCCAAAACAGCCTGTTCTCCTGTCATAAAACTCTGACCCTCAGTGACAGAGGTTATAATTGGAGCATCTATTTGAAGATTAGGATGAGCAACTGACCAATTAATAATAATTTAGATAATCTACTTACATTCAACCACCACTTGAATCTCCAGCATGGCTGTGCCTTGAGTGTTGAGTGCCTCACACACATAGATTCCTGCATCATTGCGATTAAGGCGACTAATATTAAGACGAGGTCCATCAGAGATCAATCTTTGACCACTTAAAGAATTGCTACTGATCGGTAGACCATCCTTAGTCCAGGTGTAACTTATAGACATGGGATTACCGCTGGCATGGAGTTCCACTTGAAGAGGGGAGCCTTCAACACCCACAAAGCTAGTAATCTGAGCGGTATCGAACTTGGGAGGAACTGGAGAGACTGTTGTTTAGCAGAGATTATAAAAGAGAAATTGTTCAAGATCACTTACAAAGTATGTCCAGGCTGATGGTTTCGTGTACACTGCGCTGCAGGACTTCATTGTGACTCTGACAGGTGTAGATGGATCCATCGAGATCTTGGGTAATATTGACATGCATTTCCAGTGTGGATACTGAACCACCCCAAAGGCCAGGTCGATTGGCCAGATTAAGTCCCTCAACGGGAATTCCATCCTTCCACCAGCTAATCTTGGCAGGAGGATTACTAGAACTGGAGTCGCAGATCAGTTTGGCACGTATGCCAGGTACCAGATTCTTGGGTGATACGCTGATCTTGACAGTCTCAGGTGGAACTAAAGGGGGTGACATTTTAAAAGGGAACTGCCTAGATAAAGAATAGATCAAGTACTTACAATGAACTCCCAGAGTTTTGGTTGCAAATAGAGGAATATCGATGGCAGCATTCTGAACTTCGCACTTGTAGATGGCATTATTATCAGAGGCATTCACCAGCAGAGATAACTCCGAGATGATCTTATTATCCGTTACCTTGGAGGCAGCATTCACACGCTTATCGTTTTTGTACCAATGCAATGTGGGAGGAGGATTGCCTCCAGCCGAGCTACATTGCAGTTTCAATATGGAACCAGAGATGAGAATATCTCCATTGTTATACCCAGTCAGTAGAGGAGGCGAAGGAGGATCTACATAAAATAGATGAGGCTAAAGCAAACAGTACTGAATTTGTCGATCTACCACTTACACAAAACATTCACCGTGTGGGAACCGACAACATTCTGGGAAAGCTCCGGATTCAGTGCATGACAAACCGTGATAAAGGTGCGACTTTGGGAATCGATGTTCAAGGTAATGTTGGAGCTGCTAACCCAGCCGCCATCCGAACTGCTAGTCGTCTTATAAGTACTGTTAGTCAAAGGACGTCCATTCATGGACCAGTTGATCCTAGCCGGAGGATTCGAAGGAGCCGTAATACAACTCAATTGCACCGAGTCTCCGACCTTAGCCTGAGTAGCTCCACTCAGGAAAACATCCTTGGGTGCGTCTACATTAAAGATATGGTCAAAACTGGAAACTGGGAAGCTTAAAGAGTTCTGAAAGACTTACACAACACTGTCAGATTGAGTTCAGCACGCAGAGGAGTGTTGGATAACAGATTCTTTGCTTCGCAGACTAAATTGGCACCATTATCCGATGCATTGGCCGTAAACTTGTAGATGTTCTCCGAGAGACGACCCGAGGTACGTTGAGGTGAATCTACAACCTCACCATTGCGATACCAAACCAATTGAGCTGGTGGATTTCCACCACGACTGCGACAGGCGATTTGAAGTTGCTGACCACGACGCAAGGTCTCACCTTGACTGTATCCCTCAAAGAATGGTGGACCAGGAGGGTCTATTTGGGGAGTGGAAAAGTGAGCTACATTCTAAAGATACTACTAAGGATTGACTTACAAAGCACCGAGAGTTGGACTTGAGCACGCATGGGAACATCTGGAGGTAGAGCCTTGTGACGTGCTTCACAGGAGAATTCCTTGTAGTCATCATCGGAACGAGGTTGCAGGTGCAAGGTGGAACTGGTGCGGAATCTCTTAGACGCAGTTTGATTCACTGTGACAATGGGCACTACAAGAACCAGCTAAAGTCAGACAAGCTCAACGAGTATCTGTCAATAACTTACCCATTGTAACTGGCGTCTCTCCCTGATACCAAACAATCTCTGCCGCAGGATTGGCATTCTCTGTGATGCACTGAAGTGTTAAATTTTGACGCTCAATAACCTCAACCTTGGCATTCCGTGAATAGCCATCAATGTAAATGCTACTAGGTGCGGCCACAATGCTCAGTTTGGCATTAGCCCGAATTGCTGGATTTCCAAAGGCAGGTCCCACCTGACATTGGTACTCTGCATCATCCTCTAGCGTGGCATTCTTGATTTGCAAATTGTATGTGCCATGGGCAGCATCGACGAGTACGGAATACCGCGGATAACCGGGTATAACCGCCGAGAATCCTAACGCAAAACCGTCCTTGGTCCATTGCACTTTACCAGCCCGAGCAGAGACCTCGCAGCGTAATAATGTATCTGTGCCCTCCAGTATTTGCAGATCGTGCGGAGTAACCCGGAACTTTTGTACGGCCGGAGGAGAGGCTGAGGCTGATGGTCCGGAGGTTACCTGGGCATTGCAGTTGACGTCAACTGTGGAAAAAGAAGGAAGAAATTGGCATATTGTTAATCGGCACGTTCGACAATTGCTCACGTAGTTGGCAACTGCAGCAGAATCCAGTTGAATTGCCAACGCAATCGACAAGTCGACAAATCGACAAATCGACGAATCGACCTGTCACACCGTCACAGTCAGAGTCAGAGTCAGAGTCACAATTACATTTACCTACATTTTGCAGCCCACACATAAAATACACATTACTTAAGCGTAAGACCCAACGACACAGCTCAGTCACATCTCACTAATTTGGAACAACTTTTATTTTATTTTCCTTTTATTTCTTTTCATGCTCACACATGGCTCACATCTGGATCAGAGAGGAGTATGTGTCAGGGCACTCTCAGGTTGTCATTGAGACATGTCCATGTCTCTGTCTCTGTCTCTGTCTCAGTCTCTATCTCTATCTCAGTCTCATTTTCTTTGTTTTTGTCTTTGTTCTCAACCATTGCCAGTCTGTGTGTCGCTATATCAACCCACACCTAAACGAAGTAGGTCTACAGCTTGCGGCTCATTAGCATTAAAATGTCTTAAAGAAAAGACCAGGCCACGTTCGATACCAAATTGAACAGACTACTTAACTGTATGGCATAGGAGTGTGTGTATATACATATGTACATATGTATGTATGTATATTGTCGTCGACCTAATCAGCATTAGAGCAATCTACATAGGTAATATAAAAGCACGCACACTGTCCACAGTTCATAGAAAAACTCACTAAACCAGATTTATGGAGTTAAAAATTGCATATTCTATTAATTGAATGACATAAAACGATTAACTTGTTTTAATTGTCAATATATCAAATAAACAATAAGCTTGTGCAATTAATTATCATTTATCAAATAACACACAAATATTTCATTCATGTTCAACTTGATTGGCAATCAAAACAAGTTCAATTAGTTTCAATACAATACAATTAAAGACTTAAAGAAGACTTTTTAAGCACACATTTAACTGGTTTCTTTTGGTGTGTGTGTGTTTTTGTGCCACTGTGCGGTACAGGAACCAAAGTAAAACAAACATCCGAACTCTGCGTGAGACGTGCCTACAAATGGCTCAACAAATAAACGTCGCTGTCGTGGACTTCATCAATGGATTAATTGATTATTTGTCGTAGACAAGACGGAGCAAGACTACACGCTCTTGAAATGAACCCGATTTCCGTTTGGACTCGGACTCGGACACGAAATGAACCACATACATTTACATATACACATATCCACATATCCACAGACAATAGATACTAGATAGAGCTATCCATTATGATTTAGTTACCCAAGGAAACGACCACCCGCAGTTGGTATTAGTCACTCAATTTGCATGTGGATGTCTTTTTCTGGACTGCATTAGTTGGCCCAAAGTTCAAGCAATTAAGACCAGAGACCAAGAGACAGTTGACCAACTGCACAGCCAGAACATTTCCTGCGACAATTAACCAACAGCAACAACAACGACAAAAAAATATAAAAAAAAAAAACTGCACAAGTTGACAGGTTTTTGCGACAATAAACGACAACAAAAACAGAGGCCAAGCCCAAGAAGCGTCTCCGGTTGGCTACAACTCATTTAGTGTCATTACGAGGTAGCTTCCCTGCACCCGACACCGACACCCTTTACTCATCAAGTACATAGTATATAGTATAGTACAAGACAATAAGCAGTGGGTAATTGTCACACACATATGCATGGCAGGATGGCCAACAAAGAAATCCTTGAAGTGTGACAGTAGGAAGCACCGACAATACACTCAGCACCGACAATACACTCAGCACTGGGAGAAACGAGAAAGGGGGAAGAAGAAAAAAAAAAGGGAAAAAGGAAAAACACAAGCTGTAAAGTGAAGTAAAGTGCAAAGTAAATGAAAGATGAACTAAAGGCGAGTAAAGTAAACCGGTTTCCCATTTCATTCATGCCATCTTCTGACCGACCATTGACCAGTGGTCAAGTGGTAAGCGGCACAGGAATCACCCTGGTCTTAGGCTCCCTCAGTAATTGTCAACTGGACCCACAAATTGTACGCAAACTAAACTAACAGCTTAACCACAAAACCGTTCCATGCAGTCAGTCGATGCTGATGTGGATGTTGATGTTGATGATGATGCCATTGCCGATCCTGTGACTTCGACTCGAACTCGGCCACAAGTTAAGTGAGTATATATCTACTTCATTGTATCTGCGTGTCGGTGTTGACAGTTTAGCATATTGTAGGCTAGATCTGGCATATTTATCCATGAGTTGGCCTATATCTTGGCCTTTTTAGCCTAAAATACATATGCCTTGGTTCTGCGTAGTATCCTATTCCAAAGTGTTCTATTTAAATATGCATAGAGTATCGGAACCAATCTTGACATGACTATTGATATATTTACCTAGTTCCTAGTGTTTGTCAAGTGAAATGGCAAAAAAAAATTACAAACTAAACTTTTGTAATGACTGTGTAGAAATTAGAGAGTTTAAGAAGTGGCTTTACTTTTTTAGCTCTTTCGGACTACTTTTATTTGTTTGCAATTCTAGCCTAGTTTTACTGCCAAGTTCTGGCAACACTTGTGCATCAGTGTTTCTCAGCTGGCCTAGGCCTAAAGCTTGCTAATAGTTTTGAGCATGGTCTGTGGACTACGTGTGGCAATAGCAAGCGAAGCGCAACGCCGGATGTCGCACTAATGGTCAACGCAAAAGACGCAAACCTCTCCTTTCCTTAAAGTCCCTCTGCAGTCTATCTACTCCTCTCCTGTCTCTGTCTCTGTCTCTGCCTTTGTCTCTGTCTCTGTCTCTTGTCTGCTTTGTAAGTTAAACTATCTACAAGTCATTAACTCATACAAAGCCAGCGACTGTCGCACAGCAGGCAAGAGACAGAAATACAGACAGACACAGGCCTGCTGTTGTTGTTGTTGTTCTTGCTCAGAGACAATCCAAAGTGAAGTGGCCTGAACCTGGCTGGATCTGGACCCTGTTACACTCTATACAGTATACAGTATACACACTTATAACTCGACTGGACCAACGCACATTTTGCTTTATACTTTTGCTTCCTTTTTTTGTTCTTTTGCCTTCTGTTGCCTGTTGTTGTTCTTAATATTTTCTTTTTCTACAACTGATGCTGCTGCTGCTGATGCTGCTGTTGCTGTTGTTATCAAGACCAGTTTCTGGCTCTCTGCTTTGGGTTTGCTCTGTTTGCCTGCAACTTCAGCGCGTTAATGGAAAATATTGTGGCATATCACAGGAAATCCGGTGAGGTTTTTTCCTCGCACTCCTTTTTGCGTCAGGACACTTAGCGTGCACACAGCCATCAACAACAACATCAACAACAGCAACAGCAACAGCAACAACTACAACGTCAACAACAACATGAGCAAACATAACAACAACAGCACGCACTCGAATGACTTTGACAAAATTAACGGCCACATAAATCTCTCCTATAGAGCTCTAGGCGCTCTTTGCGGCTTTGCGTTATAAATTTAATTAAAATTTCTTCCTTTTTTTTTATTTTATTTTGGTTTTTTCTATACAGTGTTTTTTTTTATTTTTGGCTTTTTGGTTTGTTTGCTGTGCTGGTTGGTTGGTGTTGGCGCAGTTCTGTTAATTTAACAAATGTCTTTTATTATATTGATTAAAGCGGCTTTGGTGTCAAATTTGTTGTCAGCTATGTTAAGCGCCCACAAAGTGTTTGGAATTGTTTTAAATGGCGCAACGAATAGGATTTTTGGGGTAGCCATGACAATTATTTTCAACATGTGGCTTAGGACTAAAAACCATCAGCCACCCTCAACTCAACTCAACACAGCATAATGTGGATATGTGAAAAGGCTTATAATTTGAAAACCAGTTAAGTAAATTGTGTGCACTCGACTCGGTATTGAGAATGAGGATGTGGATGAGGATGAGAATGAGGATGAAGCTGAGCCGCTTAGGTCTATAGACTAGTTAAGATAAATTCGAAAAGCGGGTTTTCTGCTCTCATATTGGCTTAGATGTAGTCGTTGTCAAGGGTTGTAATTATATTCTATTTATAGAATAAGATGATTGCTTACTGCTCAGCTTAGTGTCGATAAATAGATGCTCAGATTTCACAGCATGTTGTCATATTTAAGAATTTTGTTTAAAACTCATAAATTGCCGCCCGCATAGAAACTAAAAATCTATCAATCAGCTACAGAATTCAAGTAAAACTTGTTTTTCTAGAATTGCTGGGAGAGTCTCTGCTTTTAAAATATTTATATTGATTTATTTAAATCAGAGGGTTTTACTTTGTCTTCCTTCACTTTGTTGTAAGAGTTAAGTTAATTGCTGTCAGCATTGAGTAAATTCATTATTCATGTATGTATATATTTTACCAATTATGTACTTTGTTGATATATATATAAGCATATTGAGATTAAATCCATTCAATTGTGCATGTTTTACAATTGTCAGCCTTTTGTGTTTCCTTTTCATAATTTCAATAACAATATTTTGCAGCATCCTTTATAGAAAATTCATCGTTCATATTCACTTTTCGTCGATTTTAATATTCTCCTTTATTGTTTGTGCTCTTGGCTATCTTTATTGCTCCATCCAGACTCCTTCTCTCAGTCCTTCTTCAGTGTCACGGGCCGAGCATTTAATGTTCGCCTTGGGCACGCTTAATAAATTCACAATAAAACGCATTTGACTCACGCGAATCGCACAGCCCACAATAACGACCTCCAAAATGCTTCTCTTACTCTCTCTATCTCCATGTCTCTATGTATCTTTCTATCTCTCTCTCTCTCTGTTGGTTTCTTGGCTTGTGAAGTTTTTGGGTAAATTTCACACAAATTGCCGCATTACCAAGTCTGTGTGTATGCGTGTGTTTGTGTTGTGCCCTGTGCACTGATTGAATTATAAAATTTGCAGCTGAACAAATGTGACCAGCCATATCAAATGGTTATACACACAACACCATCACCATCACCATCACCAGTTACGGCTAGTGCCGAAGCTTCAGCTTCAGTCCAAGCACCTCCCCCGCACAACTAAGCGGACAGCCTCTTTGGAAGCCACGTTAAACTAATCAACTAATTTGCTATGAACTTTGCGGTCTGCACAAATTAGAGCGCCATTGCCTGGGACAGGCCACTGTCGAGACAGAGAAAGAGATAGAGCATGAACGAGTGAGTGAGAGAGTGAGAGAGAGGGAGACAGGCAACCCGGGCCAGCCATAGCATTAACATTAATTATTTTCTGCTTCATGAGCATTTTAGATGAACATGAACGAGGCCGACGATGAAGATGTGCTCTCCCAACAGTTCCATCCAATGTTGACCGGAGGAGCTTTCATCTTTAATTAATTAATAAAAATTATTGCCCCTTTTGAACTCTCTTGACTGTCAACTATTTTTTTAAATATGCACCAAAATATTTCCCTTTTTTCCCCAGTTTTTTGCTTTTGTTATTTGGTTTTTTGTTCTCTCCGACCGCAACATAAAAAATTGTTTTGAAAATTGAAAGTATTTTGCGGCCGGCGCATGCGGGCAGGGCAATTAGCTAAATTAAGACTGGAATTTTCCAAAATTAATTCAAGTCTGACTTTAAATGTTTGCAAAATATTTAGTTGAAAGTTAAAGCATAAACAAAAGCTATCAACGTTTATCAAACTTGCCAAATTGAGCACATAAACCATAGAGTCCCAACTAACTAAAGCTTAGTTACTAAGCCTAAAAAAGAGGGAAGTCTTTTATACTCGTATATAAACATAAAAGGTCGGCCCACAAAAAAAAAGCACAAAATAAAATAAAATAAAGCTCAACAACACTTTTAAAATGAAATTTAACAGCATTCGGAAGAGTCGGAAAAATAACAACATCAACCAAATGTATAAATAAATAAATCCAAACCAATTTTTGTGTATATTTTTGGTATTTTGTTGTTGTTGTCTTTTTCATAATAAAACGAAAGAGAAGAACTGTAATAGATTTGATGATTTTATGACTGTAAGCCACTCAACGAACCATTCGGAGGTTTATACTTTCGTCCGGTTTGGGCTTTTGTCAGACCCCGTCCGAAATGTTTTGTTGTTGTCACCAGTGCGTGGGTTGAAGTTGAAGATCACAAACTCCCACATACAGGCGGAGAAGAAAATAATGCTTTTTGAAAAAAAATTGACAAATTTTATTAGTCATAAATTTTTGGGCAAGCATTAAAATCATAGGCAACACCTAGGCAGTCACCAAAGAAGAACGCTGTGTCGGCAGTCTATGAAAATAAATTAGTCAGTGAAAATATTAAAGAATATAAGAGAAAGAAGAAGAAGAATATGAAGAAGAAGTAAAAGAAAGTTGGACCAATGAAGCAATGAGGACGAACCTCCAGCGACATCTTCAGCGCCTTAAAATATGCAACAAAATATTATTTAGTGCGCTCGTAAAACTTGGGTGGGTGTTTGTCTGTAAATGGGCAAAGTTTGTGCCACTTCTTGTACTTATTGTTGTTCTACTTATTTTGTGGTAGGCAAATTAATTTTTTTTGGTTTGGTTCTTTTCCTTTGTTTCAGTTGTTATTGTTGTTACTTTAGCGAGGGCTGACATTGGGTTTAATGTGTTAAGTTTTGGATCTTAGCAGTATGACTACCGGTCTTAAAGTCCATACACCCACACAGAGATACACACACACACACACACACACAGACAATCACAGCTGGTCCATTGACTCAGCCCACAGGTCCGTAGGGTATTTGAATAAAAAATCAAGAGAGCATATACACTCGTAAAAAATGGTACAGCAATAGACTCATAAAGAAATCAAAAGCAACATTTTGCGCTAGCCATGGCTTAAACAAAAAAAAAAACCAGTTCGAGTGCCACTAACTAACTGAGCCGTCGCCACAACCTACGTGCCTCAAATACGGGTTTATGAATGGCTACCGCCATATGAATGGCTTACAAAGACGACAAAGACGTGGGCCGGCAACGACGGACTGACAATTCCCTCCACAAACCCAAAAAGACAGAAGGGTGTGGGTAGAGGGGAGAAGCACGGCTTTCAGTTGCGGCGCATATTAAACTGAATCTCAATTTATCTGGCAAATGTAAGGGGCCAACTTTAGCTCTGACTCTAGCTCTAGTCTTAGCTCTATATACGCATATACATATATATATGTAGACTTGTATATACTCGAGTGGCAAGTATCTTGGTGTTGGACACCCAAAGCACGCACCTGGCTTTGACGTTTTTGCCCGGCTTAGTTTAATGCGCTCTACGAATCGACGGAAAGACAGTTCGACGGATCGTCGGATCGACAGCGATCGACGGCTGCACTTGTCGTTTGGCAAATGCCAAGACATGAAACTATTGCATGCCACACTTGCCCCTTACTGTTGCCGTTGCCTTTGCCGTTGCTTTGTGTATGTGGCAGCTGCATAATTATAATGTCTGGCCCGTTGGCTGTGTATTAAGTTTTTTTTTTTCTTGTTTTTAGTTTTATTTTTCTGAATGTCTTGTCTTTGCCAAGCTGTTTGCCTGTCTGTCTCGCCAAAAGGTCAAACTGCATATTTCTGCCTTTTTTTATTGACGTGCTGAACTTTGTAGACGTGGCTAAGTGTGAGACCAAGAAATACATTTATCATGCAACTGGGTTAAAAATGTATTTTAAAACAAATTTCAGCAGATTAATAAAATTGAATAATGCTATTAAGTAAACAAGAATTTGAAGAGCTCGCTTAGACAAATTTCCATCAAAAAGACAAGTATATTTTAATAGTGTAGGAAACCATTTAATCTACATAAAAATGTGCAAAAATCACAACAAGGCAACTTAAGAAAATATCAGAATCATAAATTCAAAGCTGACAGAATATTTTTTTTATTATAACCATTGATAATACTCGTATTCCGTATATCCAGTTTTGAAATGAATGCCGCCATAAAACACACTGAATTATTATTTAAGCTTAAACGGAATGTATTAATTTATAGACATTTATCAATATGATCTGTAGGATTCTCAACTACCCCGCGACATATAATTTTTAAGTCGGCTTTCGCATAAAAAGTACGATTTTTTCACATTATGTCAATGGTGAAACAGAAAATATTATGCAAATAATATGTGCGCAATTCCATTTGGTTTTTATTTATTTTTTTATATTTTATTTTATTTTATTGCCTTCAACCCGCGCGCTCACACGTAGCAGTGTATTCATGAATGAGTCTGTTGAAAAGTTTTTAGTAAATTTTTGAGTACGAGTATTGTGTTTGGCTTTTTGTTTAATATTATTTATGTATGCAGATTGAAACTTTTTTTCCGACTGTGGGATTGTGTGGTTTGGCTTTTTTGAAGACCGCTCGTTTGTTGTTTTTGTAAAGTTTAATGGCCATCTGATTGCGGACAAAACTGTTCATATTACCTATTTATAATTCCAAGGATGTGTTCATTAAGTCTCAAGATTTATGTGCATGTGTATGGAGGTGCGTGTGAACAAATGCGGGCGATGTCCAGAGATATCATTTGTTCATCTTGAGAAATACATTTCATTTTGCACTTCACTCCCAAATTGGCTTCTTTTGGCCACCAGTTTAAGAACTCAAAAGCCAGTCGAGCGCGACGGGCCTGAAATTCAAGTTATCTGACAGCATTTTAAAAACTACTCGAGCATAACATTTGGCTACACGGGACGGGACTAGAGCCGAATGTTAGATAATCAAGCGACACACTAAAGGCAAAATAGATACACTTGCACTGCAACATGAAACATGAAACGAACATGGTCACACTGGTCAGATTAATGGCTTCAAGCTGATTAGTTTGAGGCCATGACAACAGACACAAAACTGAAGACTTGAGACAAGAAGCAAGACAAAGGCCAGACAACAGTGGAAGCCATAATTAAGAAAATCCGCCGCAGTCCGAATTCGACAATCATAGACAAGAAGGGAAGTTTTGCGGGTGGGGATTGGAGATTATGCTCCATATGCCCAGCAACCAAAATCTTCATTTGTCAAAATTAACACTCGGCTTAAAGCCAAAAGCTATATATGTGGTTGTTGTTGTTGTTGTCGCTCTGTATGTTGCTAATGTTTTGCTAAATTAAATTGTTTTAAACAATAATGCGTAGGAGCAGTCATCATTTAATTATTTTTACATTTATCTTTTGAAATGATACTGCCCTAGATATCATTGGATTTTCCATAGTTTTTCTAATTTATTAATTCATGTTACTTCATTTCTTTATTTAGGCTTTGCATTATTTATTTCATTGACAATGTATGATATTTAAAACTGTTTTTATTTCAACGTTCCGTACTATTTATAATACATATTGATTATTTTAATATTCTTACAAATCTTATATTAAAAAAGATTTATTATTTCAATACTGTTTGCACAATTATTAAAATATTTATTTGATTTAATTGATAAATTGTATATACCAATTTTATTTACCATTCTAATTGCAATATATTTATCTGTATTTATTATTTATTATTTTCCCACATCAATTTTTTTCTCTATCAATCTTAATTCTTGTTAAGTTTCGATAATTTTCGTCATCGACCTACTATTGGACATTATTATGCTTGTTGTTAACGTTGTTATACCTGTTCTTGCTAACTGAAAACGGCAAATTGAATATACAAAAAAAAGAACACTAAACAATTTTCACATTGTCGCGTCTTGTTATTAATTCAATTTTGTATTTTTTGTTGTTGTATATTATTTCTTTTTTGGGCCAGAGTTACCGT
Organism: Drosophila neotestacea; assembly: GCA_035044365.1. NCBI lineage: Eukaryota > Metazoa > Arthropoda > Insecta > Diptera > Drosophilidae > Drosophila > Drosophila neotestacea. The sequence continues at coordinate 316,438 of JAWNMD010000155.1, forward strand.
ACACTTTTGTGGGTTTTCGGACACGTCCCTGGCAGTTTAATTGAGCCAGCGGAGGGGAAAAAGGCACTGACAACTGCTGTTGTCCAAAACCGGCTTGGGCGAGTCACACATACATATGCACATATACACAAGTCATAGCCATCCATCATTATGAAATGTGTATGTGTCTCTCTGTGTGTTTGTGTGTGTGTGTGTGTGTGTGTGAGTATCTGTGAGTTGAGCTGCACCTGCTCGCATTTTGTTGGCCTGGGAAGACCGAAGTTAAGGCCTCCTTCATTGATAGTTTCATGCACTGGGATCTCAACTTTCGCATGCGCAAAGTTGTCGGACAACATATGCTGACCATCCAGCTATAGTTCCAGCTTTAGCTCCAATTCAAGCTGGAATCTGTCTCTTTATAGCTGGAACCGGCCCAGCTGGCTCACTTTAGCTACAAGTTTAGCTTCTGTTTTTGCTGTGATTCTGCGTAGAGTCTGGACTGAACTGGTCTGGTTTGGGGTTCACTTCTGCTTTGGTCGGGTTTTTGTTTTTATTTTTTTGTTGCTTTACGTTTCTGTTTTTGTTTTTGTGCGACCAACGTAAGTTAATATGACTTGTAGCACGATGATTGCTTCCTGTGCCAAGAGAGTGACTCGAAAACTCTCTCACAAAGCGCCTGGGCGCTGACAGCGCTTTGACGACGACGACGCATCATCAGCTTTTGTTGGCCAACTTCTGCTAACTGACTTTTTTTTATGAATGAAAAATCGTTGCTGCTGGCGGAAGTAATAAATTAATTGAGTAAATATCGATTCGCACTGCTTGCAGGACTGAATTGTTAATTGGCAGCACTTGAATAGCACACACACACACACACACACACACACACATCCATCCAATAGTCGAGCATTCAACTTACAGATGTGCAATTGGACTTGAATCTTTTTCCCCCATTTTGCATATCCAAATTGGCTGTGGCATAAAGGAATAGAAGTAGATGTTGAAATCCAGCTAAATCATGTTAGCGTGAATTCAGTCAACACACACACAGTGAATCTCATCAACTCAACACCAACTGGTGTCGTTTCCCCAACGACCTTCTTCTCCTTTCCCTCCTCCTCTTCCTTTTCCTTTCTCCTTTTTTCGTTTACTTCATGGTACGCAGATTAATGTCCATTGATAGCGCATATTCAACTGCGCAGCGAGCGTATTAATGCAGCTTGATAATTTATTGAAAGCGCTTCTAATGAATTTTTATGTTTGCCTTAAAGTAAACATCAGAGCATGGATGAATAAGCGAATGAAGGGGATGTGTACTCTGCTCACTTGGGGTACTTCTGGGTGCTTCTAAAGCGCTACTAAGTGCCTTTTAACGGCTGCTTCCGCTAGCGTTTTTAGCGTTTGACTTGTAATTTCGTACGTAAAGCGTTTTTTATGGCGGCTTTTATAGCAGCATATGCCAACAAGCTGCCTCATCGTGCGTACTAAACTTAATTAATTGGCCAACGGCGTTGTTTAGCAATTATTACTAGTTCTTCTTCCCTTTGGTCTTTTTTCCCCTAACGAACTTTGATTTAAGCTTAAGAACTGCATAAGTGTGAAAAACTCTAACACTTTGAATATTTCATTACCACACAGTATCGAAAGTCTTTTAAACTCTCTAAGCCCGAAGGTATTGTCAGTTACTTACAATGGAAAGTAACAGATACAGATTATCATCTCAGTAGTACGAAATGGAAAACTTATTTATTCATATTTACGTATTGAAGTATAGATGGTAAGATTTCTGTTATATTTTTAGTTTTTTGTTTACCTACTTTGTTAACTTGCCTACATGTTACTTAAGAGTCTTTTCTAATTTATCTTATTAACTTATTCTTACCATATTACTTTTTGTTTGATAGGCTTTTTCCTTTTATTTCCCAATCCTAGCTACATATGTTGAACCTATCTTTACAATTCGAATAATCCCAGTTGATAATATTTAGTAAATAAATAAATATTAAATATTTAACTTTGATTTCGTACATTTTTTTCCGAGTATTACAATATATTTACACTTTTTAATAGAGGAAATATGTGTGCATAAACTTTAAATTGGGAAGAGGATATGAATATTAATAATGCTGCAAAGCAAAAACCTTCTAAAGTCAACATGGCACGTTACATATCTTTAACCCAATATTTTAGCAAACATTTTACGATGTTTTCTTTTTGGCTCTGTTGCTGTTGCTTTCTCATATGTTGCTGTTGTTTGCTGCTGCTGCTTTATCGCATCGATCTGCGCGTCATGCATAATTGCATATATCAGATGCAAACACCTAACTGTACACATGTAGCTTTATCAGTATACATATATGTTTATATATATACACAGACATATATGCTCGTTACGAACGAGCCGTCATAAGCAGCGATGGCAACAACAATAAAAAGGCAGTAGCAACTGCAACTGTTGCAACTTGTTTGCTCTTGCTGCTGCTGCTGCTGCTGTTGCTGTTGCTGTTGACGCCACCTAACTGTCAACTTTCTTTTTTTCGCCGGCGCACATAATTACAGTATTTGTGAGTGTGCATGTATCTGTGTATTAAGTTTTACTTGCATGCAATTAGCATAAAAAAATATCAACAGCGTTTGCATTTATATAACGCTACAAATTATGCATCATTGAAGCCGCCACGGCAGCAACAGCAACAGCAGCAGCAGCAACAGCAACAACAACAGCAGCACCAAATTGCAATGACGTTGAATAATGACCGAAAATGCAATGGCAACAGACTCAAAGTGCAACTTCCATCCGCCACGAGCCGCCATTTGCCACCGCAGTTGCCACAACTTCAACTTCAGCTGACGACAGACAACCAACGATGATGGAGATGAAGCTCGAGCTCATGTACTCCACCGTGTGTTAGGTGCCATGCCACTGACACCTCACGCACGCCCACTCCCATCCTCAGTCGCAGTCTCAGTCGAAGTCGCAGTCAAAGTCGCTGTCTCAGACCCACTTCAAATGTTTGTGGCATTGGCTGCAAATCTGCAACTTCAAACACAGACAAACCCACAACTCGATAGGCACAAACATTGTGCTTAAGATTGACTGGTAAAGATGGCGCAGATCATGATATGACAATAATAAATAAATAATTAATAAATAAAAACAATAAATAATAATAATAATTATAAAAACAAGGTATGCATATGGTATACAGGTACGTACATATAATCTGATTCAAATTTTAATGACTAAATTATTTTTAAGAATTCGATAAAATATAATAAAAGCTTTGTAGTTGTCAAGACAACCTTTTTTCGGACAAAGCAGTTCAGCTTTAAATATCTTAATATTTTTTCTTTGTATTCTTTTTTGAGGATTTTTTCATATCTAACCATTTTTTGATTGTCAAATTTCGGCACAACACTTTTATGTATTCATATCTTGGCAGATTATTGAATAACAAATAGTTTAACTAATTGGTAAACTTAAAAATCACATGCTAAATCTAAGCTAAAATTAATTTCAGCATACATAAATGGTTGGCTTAAATTGTCAGTCATTTGCTTGACTACAAAAGCGGCATGAAAAAGCAGAAAAACGTTGGAAAATATGTTGAATATCACATTTATAATCGTAAACATTTGTGCAGATTACCAAATCGACAATGATGTGAATGTCATGTTAATAATATTTATTTATATTGTGACTCCCACGAAATGCGTGTGTGAAGGAAGAGAGCATTAATGACAAACAAAATAAGGTCGTATAATAACAATATCGATAACACAAAACGTGCTCATCTCTAATTCACATATGCATATGGTTTGTTTGTATGTTTTGTAGATATATTACATGTGCATTGAAAATAGGCTCGACTTGGTCGTAGGTTGGCCAGATGAGGGAATAAAAAACCCAGGCATGCATGAATAGAGGCATAGAGTCATCCATAGACAGCTTGACGCTTTGAAAGCGCATTTGGGGAGCGGGTTTGAAGCTGGTTTTTTCACTCACTTGACGCTCAAAGTGGTGCAAAATAAGCGCAGCGATGGCCCAACATAAAGGAGAAGTACACATATGAACAGTGTGTACACATCTGATTGTGTGAGTTTGTAAAAAGACAAACAAAATGAAAGCATATAGCAGTTAAAAAATAAAAAAAAACAACAACATAAGAAATAAGTACAAAACGAAGAGCAGAAGATGAGAAAAGTTATAAAAAAAAACACACACACACACAGAAAAAATTGGTTCAATTTAGCACAAAGACAACACGGTGCACACATACTACAAGGAGGGGCACATCACAACATTGGCAGCATCGGTTCATGGAGGTGGGAAATATGGTGGGAAGGGAAAGGGAAGGGAATAAGGGGCATGAGCCTATTTGCAGCTCAGTTCAGCTAGGTTTTCTTTTCTCCTTTTTTTATTTCGTATATATTTTCTGTAGTCCAAACGAGCGACGACAACTCGTTAGCACAAATTTGCTATGTGGGGTATTTAATGGCAGGGGGATGGACAGGTTGAGGGGTCGTGATGGGGATGGGGAGGGGGGTGAGAGGGTACACTGCTCAGTGCTGTCAACGCCTTTTAAATGGGCAGCGACGAAAAAGCTTTTTACAATAGAACGAAAAAAAAACCAAGTAAAACGCGTTCCCAAAAGCTGCCGCCAAAAACAGGAAAAGTCACTCCATTTTGTTGTTATTGTTGTTATTGCTGTTGTTGTTGTTGTTGTTCTTGATGTTGATGTTGCTGTTGATATTTTGGCAAATTTTCATAAACTGTTATTTATTTTTATTGCACAAAGAAAATGTAAGCAAAAAAGCCAAAGACGCTGCAAAGTTGCGAGCAATTTTCTGCTGCTTTTCTGTTTTTTTTTTAGCTGGTTGTGTGTATGTGTGTTAATTTTTTTTGATGTTGTCGTTTTGCTGGCAAAAGTCTGTGGCGGAAGTGAATTTGCAAAAAATACAACAATAACAACAAAAATACACACACACCCAAGTACAACAAAAAAAATAAGGAGAAAAGTAAAATGCTGTGCGCTTTTGACCAGTTTCAGCCAAAGGCGGCACAAACAGAAAATGTTTGCAAAACACACAGAAACAACAACAACTATATGTATATATATAAATGTATATTGTAGATTGTAAAACAAAAAAACAAAAAACAAAAAAAAGAGTGTCAGACTGAGAGACTCGTTGAGTACAGGCAAATATGCAGCAGGAACAGCAATAACAACTTGGAAGCGCATTTTATTTACATAAAAACAAATGACCAGCATTTTGTGCGGGTCTCCAAGTTGTTGGCATCATCGGGTAGTCAAAGTCAAACCCAGGAGTGAGTTGTAGAAATGGAAACAAGACAAAAAAGAAGAAGTTAAGACAGGGGTTGTAATTATCCAACATGAGGGATGAGAGAGAGATGGGGGCAACATCAAATGAAATCCTCAACATAGTTGCACACATTGGTAGGTCTATTAGGTAGATGGACTTGGACTCGGACTCGGACTGGGCGTGGGATTGGAATAGGGCTTATAGAGCCCTGGTAGAGCATAGTCTGAGCACTTTGGAATGTGCTGGGAAAGTGCAATAGTCAGCCTTGCTGCCATGAGCTGGCAAATATTACATATTCTGCTATATGAATATTGTGAAATGATGGGAAGGGAGCTTAAAAGTAACAGAAGGTAACAGAATAAAGCTGTAGTTAGAGATGGGCAATTAGAATGTCACAGAGCTCACAAATCTGTTCATGATTTATGAAAGCTCTTAATGGATTCGAAATGTTGCATTACCAACATAAGTATGTCAATTTATAGATATGACCAAATGTTAAATCTTAATTGTATTTCTAACTCAATGACAGTAATAAGCTTTAGCTTCCAGCACTAGCAATATAAATTAAAAATAAGTAAACAAAAACTCTTAACTGTATTTCTTATGCGTAACAAAGCTTCTTTCATATGTTTACTAATTTAATTATCTAACTAACATGTATTTTAATTAAAATATGTATCTTTATTCAAGCATATGCCGCACTCATACACTGAACAACTTTTGAACTGAGCATCTCTTGAGAGCTGAAAATTATAGAAAAGTTTTGGGGCAGCTCCAATTCCATTTTACTCAGGCAATTGCGGTCAGTTAGTGTCTTTTTCCCCCTCAGTTCCCGTTCCCATTCCCATTCCCGTTTCCTTTTGCTTAACGCTTTCAGTTTTTCATGTTGCAAGCTAATGTGTATGTGGGATGGCTAACTACGAGTACTTACCACTAACTTCCCCGCAACCTGTTCAACATAATTCGCAGCACTTTTTAATCAGAGCAAGTGGCTCACTGGACGAGTGTACTCACACTCGCACTCATACTCATACTAGTACTCATAGTCTATTCATTTCAGCTGCCCACCGATTAGCCGGTCTCTAAGCGGACACAGTTCAATGCACTGCAAAGTGGTATAACATACATATACATACAGATATGTACTTATATATATAACATCTATATAACCCACACAGGCGACACAAGTTTTAGACAAGCGCGTCAAAAGTTTTATGCCAACAGAGATTTTAGCCACGGCTTTAAGCCAAATCGGTGCTAAGTCCAGCCGAATGAGCCAAGTGCCGTATGTTAGTCGAGGCTTTAGCTTTAATTCAATTTGCCTAGGTAAATCGTGGGGATTATACATATAGCAAAGTCGGACACACACATACAAATGTATATTTCTAGCACACATAAACCTACATATTTGGCTTAAAGCCCTGCTTCCTCTCTCTTTCTCTCTCTCCATCTCAGTCTTTGCTTTTGCCCATCAACGTTTATGTAGGCAAAAGAGATTTGTAAATTCTACACTTTATTCCCCGCTTCTACACTCTTTCACACCACCGCCTTTTAGGGCTTAACCACATCCTCAATTTTTCTAGTTGTGCCAAAAAAGAAAAAGAAAAACTCTGAACACAAAAAAAAACGTAATCATAATTTTTGTGCCGCCTTTTGTAGGTTGTAAGTTGGTTGGCCGCTTGCTACACATGTTGAAAATTTGACTGCCTTCAAAGTCAGTTGCCCCATTGCGGTCTCTGGGGCAGGTGTATTTCTTTTTAACAGCCTGTCTACCAGTTTTTCTCTACTTTTATTTTTATTTCTCTGTGTGTGTTTTTGCCTGGTTTTGCCAGTTTACCAGCTTGCCAGCTTGCAGCTTGACTGGCATTAATTTTGAACGCGTGTTTAAATGGAGTCGGTACTACGATCATGCCACATGCAGTGGCAGCTGCTCCTCATGTCCATGTCCATCTTCATATCCCTGGGCGTGTGCCAAACTCAGAGACAACAACTGAACAAGTTGCAACTTCAACTTCAGCTGTGCTAACAATGATGATGCCTCTTCTGATGAAGGTAGCAAATTAAATACTCAAGCACATTTCGTAAATACGCAAATTAATGTTAATAAAACTCGTTTAAAATATTTAAAAAATAAACTCGAAATATTTTTATAATCATCATTTAATAATCAACTATAGAGTGTTCAGGGAACAGCTGCAACTTGGCAAAAAAACAAAATGTGGGAAATGTTCAGTCAACATTTGATTGTATAAACTAATTCTTAAGCAGCTTTGTTTCAATGATACCAGAAATAAATTCTTAATATTTCCAAGTTAGTCCAATTTGCTTAATCTGCTAAGCTGCTAAGCTTCCAAGAATAAGAAAAATCAAATTGAAAACAAAAAAACAAATATAATAAGACAGAAACAATTTGTAGATTGTGAAAGCTTTTCTTTATAATTCCTCTTAAAACAGTTTATAAAGTTTTTGTTGGTTGATGCGACGTCTTAAATTATAAATACAAACACAAGTTTTGATGCTCCTATTAACAGCATGTTAATTTATAATTCTCTATGGCTACTAATAGATTCGTCATGTGGTGTAAAATGATTAAAATTGTGTTAACTGAAATGCTTTGGATTGATTGTGAATTTGAATTCATATTAATTTTATTTTCAAACATTTTTCATCGGCTTTTCACATTTGTTTATGTTCTTCCTTTGTTGTCGCGCTCAATTCATTAACAGTGGCCCAATAAATAAATCAAAAACAGAACTTTGTAAGGCCGCTCAAATTTAATGTACAAATTGCATAAAAGTTTTTAAACATTTTACATTTTTTATGCAAATAGTTTTCAATTAGTAGACAGACAAATTGTCATACAAACTATACGACAATGGGCAGCAAACTTTGCAATAAAAATGCAAAATAGCAAATAATTAATAATAAAAAAAAGAAAAAACAGGAGCAGGCTGCAAGCTACATGATGCATGTTGTACGATGCCTCAGGCAAGAGGCAAGAGGCAAGTGACAGTAGGCAGTTGGTAGTTGGTAGTTGGTAGCAAAGTGCTATGGCTAAAATTAAATTATGTGTGCCACAAAGTTCGCCTCGAATTATGTCGCATAAATCAAATAAACAGCAACGGCAGTGGCAAAAAAAAAATAAAAGAGAGAGAGAGAGAAGTAAAGTTGAGGCTGCAGAAATGTTGAGGAAAATAACTGAGAAAAAATTTATACGAAAAACTTTTGCATTTAAAGTGAGCCCGTGGGCGAGAAAAACGGGGTGGCAAGTGTCCCGTGTGTTAGCGCAACACTTGGCTATAGCCAAAAGAAAGAAAAAAATTTGATAAAAATGAAACTGAAGGAAAAAAAACAACAAATTTGTATTATATGTATTCGTGTTGTGAAGTAGAAACCGCAGACTGCAGCAACTTCAACAGCGGGCAAAAACAAGTGTTTAAATGTCAACAGCAAACACAAGAAAAAAACCAGCAGCAGCAGCGGTGAATTCCCCCATGCCCCCAACAGACACCAAGATAGACAGACAGACAGCCAGACAGAAGGAGTTATGTATGTGTGAGTGTATCTGCGGAGTCTGCAGAGCCACACAATTCATATGGAAAGATAACCGCTTCTGCGTCTGGGACTCATCTTCTATTTGAAATGTATATAAAAGCGTTGTTTTTTTACTTGACTCTTTTTAGGCAGTCAAATGTCATGAACTTTGTGGTCCACACAGTCTGCAGTGGTCAAAAGCATCTATGAGATACTTTTTTGGTGCACATGGCGAAGCGTCGCTTAATAACTTACCCAAAAGCAATGCAAATGTCAAAGTTATCCAAAACTGCATCTTGCCGCCGTTTGATGTTTGTATTTCTTGTTATTGTTGTTGTTGTTAACTTTTTGATTGGGTTTATTTGCCAATACACACACACACAGAAACAGATAGACACACACTCTGGGCTGTTTACAGTTGCAGATACTTTTGTATCTTTTGTGTTTAATTGCAAGCCGCTGCCTGTTTTAGGCTTGGCCACGCATTCGAGCCATACATTTTGCACAATAATCGCGACACTTAAAAGCACTCCACACACACTCCCACACACATAAAGCGTTAGCTTGTCAATTAATTCAACTTGTTGACTAAAATCTGATAAACCTCAGCAGTTAATTTTTAGTCGGCTTTCAGTTGGTAAATTTTTTGTTTATCTATTTCTCGACTCGACTTTTATTTGGATCGTTGCACTTGACGCATGAGAGATACGCGACGTACATAAACAACGCGCAGACCGTTGAAGACTAAACGCAGATACAAATTCCAACTTCGTAGATACGTCCCGCCAAACAGGTCCAAGTCGAAGCGCAGCTCACAGACGATTGAGACGAACTCGAACCTTGAATCATGGTGCTTCACAAAGTTAATTGAATCGAACTCGAACCTCAACTCAAACACGAACTTATACTTAGGCGAGGATTTACTTTTGCCTTTGCCCTTTGGTTTGAGTCATTGCTAAGCCCGTCATGCGACAAGTAAGTTGTTAGAAATACAAGTATTTGCTAAATTTGGCAAGTTGCATGTAAAATTATGCGAATTTTAATAATATATATTAATTTTTGTCTATATATTTATGGTACATGTACATGTAAAATTTTCCATTTATCGTAACTCTAACAAATTGTTGTGAATTTTTGTTGTAATTTTCCCTATGTATCTCTCAGCATACCTAAAAACGATTTGGATACTACATTCAAGTACTCGTATTATATTTTAGTACACCAACTTCGTTGACATCTTCGTAGAAGTATTTTAACGACTCTCTCACAGCAGCCATGGCGACTGCGCCGAAATGTCTTCGAAGAGGTGCACATCTCTACTAATATTTTCGAAATGTGCAGACTCACTCTTCTACAAAACTCTGCTACTCAAGCAATTTCAATAGCTGAATATAATTTCGACCTACTTTAGCAGAGACACAATGAAATTTATCGAAAAAGAGCAGCTAAACTGAATAATATAAGAGTACGGCTTTAAGTCTAATACTCGAATTTAGAAGAGTTCTACAGTGAGAGAGAGGTTTGAGAACAGAGGTGGCAACATGTCTGAAGTATCTTGTAGTTGAAGCGTTAGGATTTTGGTTATGAAAGTAAAAGTGTAAGAGTGTCTGTTCCGCTATGCCTTCATCCATCTGTTTCTCAGGCAACACAAGTGGAGAAAAACATGAGAAAAACTTCATTGAAAATGCAGGCAAACCCACAACAACAAGTTTTAGCGCTAAAGATTCTTAAAGTTTTTCCCCACACAAGTGAAAGTGGCAGCCATGGAAGTCAATTTGGGTGCTTAGTGCATTGGACAAGTAATAATACCTATATATTGAAAGATAGATTATCTCAAACTTTTTGCAGTTTAAGTGGCCAAACATTATTCAGATCTATTTGAAATGGATGACTTTTGTGCTTCAATGAGTTTCAATTGTACATTCTCAAGTTGAAAAAAACATTTCCTGAAATCAAAACATTTAGTTAGAGCTTAAGCAAATTTCCTAATGCTATTTTTTCAACTTAATTTCTTCAAAAGCATTTCCTGCTAACAACGAAAATAGGTTCAAGGAATATCTTTCACAAAGAAAATAAATCATTTTTAATTTCAAGGTTACAGTTCTTGATTTTAGCTTGAATTTTTGAAGCATGTACTTGGAATATATTTATTAAATTGAGACTATAGGCGGATGAATCCAAACACACCTAATATAGTATGTATATATATTTAATTTAATTAAAAAATTTTTATAGAAACCTCGATAAACAAAATATTTGTTGAGAGTGAAATAAAATACTATCAAACCAAATCAAGACTTTTACTCGGTTTATCTCGAATACTTATTTCTGTGTATTTCAGTCTTACAAAAGCAGCCTTAAATCATTATTCCCACGCAGAATTCACGACTGTAGAGAGAAGTGAAAAGAAGTTATTATATAGAAAATATTAATCAGAGGTACTGAACCAATTATAAATTCCAACAGGTTTTCCTCATAATAAATTACTGAAGCGTGAATTCGTGTGCATTTGTGATACACTTAAGTCGATGTACGTTTAACAAAATTAATTGAAAATGTTGAGCTCCAAATTAATATTTTATGAGAAAAACGATTTTGTTGTTTTATTTGAGAAAATATAAATAAGTAATTTATAAATTTAACTGCATTAAATTTGCAGTAATTTCAGAGGCATTCGCTTATTTGGAAATTCTTTAGGAATTTCTTAATTAAATATCTGATAAGATTATAAAACTTCTAAAATCATGTATTAGAAGTAGAATATCAGTCAGTTTCCAAATGTTTTTATCAAATCTTTTTATTTATTTATCTAATAAATTAAATTTCTAATAATTTCTACTAACAATACTCATAATTCGTATAAAATACTGAGAGATTAAAACAATTTTACTTTGCCTAATGCCTTAGTTAAGTTTCAATCAAATTATGTAGTTGATAATAACATATAAATAGACTACGAAAACATAAATAAACATTTATGCCAAGGGAAAAATCAACAAACCTTGACTACAGAAAGTGCGATGAATCATCTCCTTTCTCTTAGTTGATTTTCGATGTATAACATATGCAAAAGGTGTGTGTGAGGTGTGTAAATTGTGTATGAGTGAGCCCGCAGACAGATAGTTATATGTATATAAGTACATTTATACCTATGTAAGCTAGTTGGTAGTACTGGCTAGTCCACAGCAGGCTTTATTAATGGCTCATAATGACTTAAGTGAAATTACTGAAGCATGGCAACACATTCCCATCCCGATTCCCCTCTGTAACCATCCCTGTCTCTGTCTGTGTCGCTGTCTTTGTCTCTGTTTCTACCTCTGTCTTTGGCTTTAGTTTTCCTTGTGCCTTTCTCTGTCTGTGGCATTTCCCTTTTGCTTGCCGCAATGTGGCAGGCAACTTGGCTGCAGCCATAAACAGCGAGAATTCCCACGCGGCATTTAATATTCTGTTGCCCAAGTAAATTTTCTCTGCTCACATGTTGCTGCCTTTACAAATACCTATTGGGTTTCCATTTGCCTCAAAGGGTATATTCATATTATATTCGTAGCTTATGCTAATCAACTTTTATCACTTTACATATCTATTTCACATACTAATCACTCAGGCTGATCCTTTTGAGATACATTCTCTTATGACATAGGGCATTTTATAGTCAAAAACATTGTTGAACATAAAACTCTCACTTGTTGTTCTACATATTTATTTGTTGTTGCACGTATATACATATATTGTTGTTGTTGTGGGTTGTTACCGTGCTACCAAGTAGTTAAGGTCAGTTCATATATTATGCTTTGCCTGGCAAAAGGTGCCATAAGTCTATGAGTTTCAGCGTGTGAGTAACTGAATATGTCTGTGTTTTTATTTCAGAGAAAACTTGAGAGAAAAAGAATGTGTATGGTGGTGTGTGGATGTGTGTGTATAGTGGAGATGGTAAGAAAGTGTTGATAAGTATCGGAAAAAGATCGCATATCAAAACATATTAACTATCACGTAGAACATCAATTATATATATTTAACTAAATAAGAACTACAACACTTGCACTATATAAACTCAAAATTACTTAATATACAGAAAGAATTTCTAAGATACTTATTTGTTCTTCATAAAATAAGAAAGACAATGAAACTATGATAAAGAGACTATTATATTCGCAATAGATCGTATTATAAATCTATACATACTATGTATCGCATTAAATATAGAGTCGTTTTTAACTTAAATATCGTTCCTCTGTCTTGATATAATTTCGTTATCATTATATTTACACCCATCCCTAGTGTGCAGTCTTTTGCCCAGCAGCTCTTATTTATTTTGCCTGTCTTTCCTGTGCCGAGTCGACAACTGTTGCCTACTTTTGTGCGTCTCTGATGTCTGCTTGCCTTCCTGCTAATTAAGCGAAATTTTGCGTAATAAGCTCGTCTGTAATTTGCGCTATCTTTTTGCTTTTGCCTTGCCTTTTGTTTTTGGCCAACATGCGTCGTAGTAGTAGTTGTAGTTACTTTTGCTCCTTCCGCATTTGTTTTTGTATTTGGTAATAATTCTGTTGTTGGTCTTGTTGTTGGTCTTGACTCTGTGTGTTGACTTTGTTAACTGTCATCAAGGTGTTCATTGGCTTTGTTATTACGCCTCAATGAATTTTCGGTTGTGCGTCTATCTGCACAAATTGTACGCCATTCAAGTGATATATGCGTGTAATTTTTCATACTAGAAGGAAACATCTCTCAACAACGAACGATAGTTGAGGATACTGGTTACAGTTGAGAGCCTCGCTAAATCATTTCGAGGCAATCCACAACAGCAACATATACATACACGAATACGAACACAAGCACGAGCACAGAGGTCAGTCAAAGGAAAATGAGAGCAAATTTAATGGAGTAGCTAAATTTATTGTCTTTAATTTGCTTTATCCTGGCAAATGCGTTTCAAAATGCATTGGTTAATCGAATAAGATAAATTTCCGGATACATTTATTGAATTCAGTATACGATACAATACTCTATTCAAGTTAAGATAATTAAATTTGCCCAAATCAAGGGTCAACAGCCTGAAGTCTCCCTACAACATTCTGTTGGACTATCCTTAATGTTGTGACTGATAAGCCGCATTATTAACGCCACGTCAAATTCAGCACACGCATAATTTCATCAAAAGCTCCCCCACACTGTGTGTCAAGTGTAAGTCGACCTATGTTGTATTTTTACACCTGCTGCTCATGTTTCATTAGACCATGTAATTTAAAATAGAGCAAAGTGTCTATTAAGTTTGTTAAATAAAAAATGTAGGTAGCCATTAAAGCCATGCCATACTGCCTCTATATATTAACACCTAGATTTCAGCGACCTTAAGTGCTGGAAACTATTTCGGCTCAAATTTCAATTATAATTTTGCAACGCCCACAAATCAAAATTACAACATTTTTGTTATGTTTTTATGTTCATAGATTACGAATGATTAATCTATTTCTTTATTGAATCATTTATATTATTAATTTGAAGCGTTGTTTGCTTTACAATACATTTACAGGATCCTACACAGTCGATCATGCTTCACTAAAGCCTTTCCCTATATTTTTTACCTTTTTTTCTCACAATTTGTACAATTTTTACATTGTCCTCCCGTCCAATAGAGATCAGGCAGCATAATAACAACATTATTTATACAGACACGAAGTACGTACACCAAAGAGTGACAACAACAACAATCGCAAGTGTGATAGCATACTCTTACACACACAGACACACACGCAGAACATTATGGCATTTTAAACACATGTAAACAAAACCGTTGAATTAAACCGAAAATTAGCATCGATTAAAGTCAAGAAGCGGCTACATTGCCTCCAACTCTTTGCCACACACCACCTTATCAGTAGCAAAGCCAAAAAACACACACGCATACACACACACACACAGAGAGTTTATCTTGCACAGCCGCGTTGCTTTAAAACAAATTTTAACATAATTTAAACATGTGTTGAAGGCGCACACGTTGCGTATGCTTAATCCGCATTTAATCCGTTTTTAGGCGCGACAGCAACGTAAGCGCGCTTCTCTCTCTCAACATAACCTCAACAACAAGAGCGAGGACTAACCTAACCTAATCTAACCTGTACAACAACAAAAACACCAGCAACAACCAACAACAACCAACAACAACCAACAACAACCAACAACAACCAACAACAACCAACAACAACCAACGACAACCAGTAACAACAAAATGCAGCCTCTGATAAGGCGCCACTGCTGACGTCCTTGGCGGGTCCATTGAGGGTGCCAGCATAAATAAATAATAGGGTGTCTAAGTAACTGACTGTGTTTATGTGTGAGTGTATGCTGATATGTGTGTGTGTGTGTGTGTGTGTGGGCATGTGTTGAGGTGTTTGCAAGACTGCAAAAATATTAGTGCGCTCGCGGGCTTCAACACACTTGCTGTTCTTCATGTCAGTTGTTGTTGCTGTAGCTGTTGCTGTTGTTGTTGTTGTAGTTGTTGTTGTTGTTATTAGAGTGTATATGCCGTATAGGGTTGCCCCAAGTGTGGTTATGTCTGCTGCAAGGGTTGCCTGCCTACTTATCATATGCAAATGTTTAAAAATGTTTGTGCTCATAAATTCTGACAAGATGCGCTTATGAATAGTGTTTGTTAGCGCCTACTATCCTCCCATACCACACCAACCCTTCCACCAAGACCTTCACCTCTCCCCCTACCGCCTCACGAATTATCCACAAGTTGAGCCTGTTTGTCTGGCATGTCATAAATTCATTAGTGAGTTTTTATGACGCCCTGTCTTGCCTTGAAGTAAGTACTCGCATCTTACTTGAATTAGTGGTGAAAAAAAAAACTTGCTCTCGGGTTTTATGTGCGTCATAAAACTATATATATTGCATAGAGTAAAGGTTACGCCCAACTGACCGGTGAAAAAGTGTAGGTGCAGTATTACAGATAACTAGTTTTCTTTGCTATAGTAAATTGTTGTAATAACAAACTTATGACGCGAAAATAGTCGTAAGTCTTTAATGAAATTTAGATTAAAGACTGAAAACGTATAGCTCAAGCTATCGAGGTACTACTGTAGCTGCAAGCAATGCTTTCATTTAAAATGCACTTTGAATAATCAAGTGCACTCTCAATTAATTTCTTAACTGATTTCGTGTGTACTCGAATTGACCATATGGGCTAATTAAGTTAATTCGCTGTAATTTCAAAGGAAAATCTTTAACAAAAGCATTTTAAATGACGTTGATAATTTTGTTCTGAATTTAAGTTAACTTCTCAGCTAGAAGATAATCAGTTTTAACTTATAACAAACTTCGTTTTCCAAGTAATTAATAAGTTGAATAAAACTTTTGTTACGAATATAATTAACTCCGAAAAGCATAACAAATTAAGCGAAAAATAAATTTTAAGTTGATTTCCATTCTTTTCTTCTCATCACTGTTTAATTAATTAATATCTTCAGTTTCCTGAACTAATAGTGTATCACTTACTAATGTGTAGTAAATCTCAGCATTTTGTTTATTTTTTGAGAGACATTTGCACATTTGCTTTGAGCACTTTTCACTTTTGCCTTTTCTGTAGTTTTCCTGACGAAAACCTTGGCCTGCTTTTAACATGTCCATCTTCAATAGAGCAGACATTTGAGCCGTCATTCTGTTTACAATTTCCTCATCTTCCTCCTTCTACATTTTGGCTCACTTTTTATGCAGCTTTCTATAGTTGGCTTGACGCGTTGCTTTCTTAGTTTAAGCTTCGTTTTGCATGGTAAATGTAATTTATACAAAATTAATTTACGTCATAAAAAGACTTTTGTGCCTGGGCCAAGGGGGGTGGTGAAGTGGAGAGGGGGCCAGAGAGAACTGACTGTGAGCTGTTGATGTCATAAATGTTGCATTGCACAAACACAAAAATACACACATACCCAAAGAGAAGTACACACACACAAAGCTGAAAAGAGAGAAAGCAGAAAAGCAACAAATATGCATCGAAATAAAATAAAATATAAGCCCAAAAGTAGTAAAACCTAAAGCCCTGTCCAAAAGGCCCAAAAGCTGTGCACAATTTATGCATGAACACGCCCCCTTTGGCGCCTCCAATGCCTGGCAACATTTTGTTGCACTTGCATCGAAGTGGCATGGGTTGTTGCCTATTGTAAATGCAGCTTAGAATTTGCTGCAAATAAAGTGAAATGGCAACGGGCTGCTCCAAAATTCCAAACACACAGCAAAGGCAAGCTGAATATGGAGGAGATGGCAAAGGCGTAGAAGGAAAATACAAGGCAAAGGGGCATACAGAGAAAAGTGAGAGGAAAGCCAACAAGGCAGCGACAACAACAACAACAAAAACAACTAAAAAAAATTGGCAATTTAACATTTGACGTTTTCTACGAGACTTGTTCAAACAATATACTTGGGAATTTGTTTTAATGCTCAGTCGAGGCTTGAGTTTGGCGGAGTTGACGGGCGGCTGCCTTAAGCTCCATACGAGAGACATGAGAGCCAGGACCTAGAACCTAGTAGCTAGGACCACGACCAAGACAAAGGGGGGCATGTGGCATGGGGGCAACTGGCAATAATGGCTTTAAATTTTTATTAGATGACGACGCTTATGCGCCTTAGTTGCCAACCATGTTGCCACGGCACGTTGCAGTTTGCTTGAAATGTTGAAATGTTGTTGAAAATGCAATGCACTTCTTATTGTTGCCATTCCAGTAGTTGTTATTGTTCTTGTTGCAACACAGTTGTCGAGTATATGTGTATTAGAGAGCTAAGAATTTACCAGTTAGGTGTACTAAGTACACACACACATACTGCATTCGCATACAAGCTGGTCATGTAGAAATAAGCATAAGCACTAATTACCCAAAATAAAATACAAATACGAGCATGTTGCACGATTTGAGCTCCGAGCAGCATATGGCAACAAAGTCCAGTCGACGCTTAAATACACTCTTAACAGGAAATGCCAACAAATTGCGTATACTTAATATCGCTATGGATACAATTCACAGAGCTTGCGATTACGCTGTTAGAAAACTGTTTTTATATTGTGTTCTTGACTCATTTTTTTTAATTTAAGACCGTGAATTAGATCCGCTTTTTATCATTGTATAATTAAAATCTGGAATCAGACGAGATTTAAATCATTCTACTGTTGTCTCTTAGCCTTATTATAAGTAGCTGCAACTTTGAGGCATACTCTAGTTCAAACTTTTTATAAACTCTCTTAGCATTAACAGTATCATATCTCCGCTTTCCTGCGTGTGTGTGTGTGTGTCTGTGTGCATTTAGCTAGTTGCCCCTGAGCGTATGCTACACTTTATTTAATGTGGCGGCTGTCGCCTAATTCGTATAATTACGCGCTTATTATTTTTGCAAACTGTGGCCATCTCGCTCTGACCAGCATCTCACACAGACATACAACTACATTTGTATATGTACAAACATATATATATATATATAATTGCTGTTGTGTGTGTGCGTAATTGTATTTCGCTTTGCGTGTATCCAGTAATTGTATTATTTGCATGATTTTATTATTTTCTACGCTGCCGTTCAGCAGCGAACAGCGAACAGCGACGTGAGGCGCCACAAAACGAGGCGCCACGAGGAGCGGGGAGAGAGGAGCGAGCAAAACGACGCGCAGTGTCGCAGTCGAAAACTGTCCAGCTGATATAACGGCATTATAGTAGAGCCTAAAGGGAAACGGAAGTGGAAGTGGATGGAACCGAATAACAAATACTACAACAACACCAAAAATACAGTTAACTCCATACATTCACACAAACACACACACACACATGCAAATATTTGTAGTGCTATTGAGTATTGTCTATGCCCCGTGGGTTAGATTTGGGACTTTTATTCATTGCCGCCATGACAACAGCAAATTAAATGACTGTCATTTCATTTTTTATACCCTATGGAAGCGGAGCACATAAACTGTAATTATGTATATCGGTTATCAAATAGTAAAATAATCAAATATTTAATGCTTCAGGTGAAGTTTTAAATATTGTTAAACTGTTATCTAAATTGAAAGAATAAATATATATACAATAAAAGCAATTACCATAAAAGAGAAGCTGCTCCCAAATTGCTCAAATAGTTGTATTATAAAATAAAAATCCACTTTCTAATCTCTCGTATATTGCTTTAAATTAAAAATAAATACATATACTTTTAACTACATGCCCATTCCCAGAAATGTACGAAAATGATTTTTATTTACTTATTTTCCCAAAGTATTTTTGTTTAATAGTTGCAAAGTTGATTTAAAGCATGTATTCGAAGCAGTACTAAATGCTTTTAAATAACAAATAACTTACTTTTTCAACAATAAAAATAATAAATGGTATTTTCTAGTCGAGTATTCTAGTTGAAATTCAGTTAGTTGGTTTTTTTTGTTATGCTTGAATCATAGTTTGCTCGTTGGATTACTTATTGGCTGGTTTGCAAATTCAATATTACTGTTTGCTTGTTTGTTTGTTTGTTTGGCTTTGTACTATAAAGTTGTGAGCATAACTAATTGAAAAGTTTTTGTCGCATTTTTCAGCTTGGTTAGCGGATTTGCAACTTGCAGCATTCTTCTTATGACCACAAAAAAAAAAACAGTATTTAAAGAGCTTAACAATGTCGAGCATGAGACAAATGGCCAACAGATGAAAATAGGACAACAGCTTGTCAACTTACTTACAATGCACTTAAAAACTGGACATAAATTTACTCTGTCCATTACATTTAATTTAAAATCTAAATGTAAAAGTACAAGGATAAATTTTCCAAAAATGTCATGAAAATTCCATGAATTTTCTGATCCAGTGACGTTTCCCAGTTTCTAAGAAAACTTTTGTATTTCGTATATAATATTAATAGTTATATTTGCAGTTTACAGTCAACACAATTTGAGCCACATTATAATCAAAGTCTTACAGCTTTCCGATTTATACTAAATTAAATTATGGTCTAATAAGCATTTAGTTATTTTCATTTAGAATTTTTTTCAAATTCGTAAGGTTTTCCGTAAATTGAATGACACAATGACTATGGCAAACAGTTCTTAGAACATTTCCTCTGTATGTAGGTGTTACTTTATGGTCAAGTGCATTCATAATCTTTTCTATTTCCACGAATGTTAATCACAAATAGAAAGAAACAGTCTGAAAAGGAAGAAAATTTGTTGACAAAATTAGAAACCTTTCGCTCTAAACTTATTACTAAAATACTTATTGTTAGATTAACTATTATAAATAGTATGTCAACAATTATTGTGATGATGAAGAATATTCCCCAGTCAATCAGGTACTTTTCTGAATTGTAAATAAATCCAACATTCATAAAGAGTGTTCGACTAGTAGATACTGTGTACTCAATGCTGCTCTTAACTTGCAAACTTTTCAACAGTTACGACCACGTTTACATGCGCTGTTCAATTCAAGCACCTTGTAATACTATTATGTGCACTTTATCTTATTTCAAAAGTTTTTTTATGAAGCTAATTTGATTGTTTATTGTTTATTAAATGCCTACTGTAAACTTGTAACTTAAACGTTCTTTTCAAGTCTTATCCGGTTCCGATTTGGCTTGCACAATCACAACCACACTGTTGCCGCTGGGAATATGGCAAATACACTCATACAAACACACCCACACACACACACCCAGTGAGCAATTCAATAGCCTTTTGCTGGCAGCCTGTTACATTCATGGGCTCATGGCTCACCGCTGCCAATAACCACACAAATTACATTTATTTAAGTTCCGTCACATCAAACGTTTACGGCCCTTGGCCACACACAAACACACACACCCACACACGCCCAAAAGACCACCCCTCTTCCCCCCCCCCCCCCGTTGTTTCTCCTGCTCATAACTCAAAGTCTCCATGCAACAATTGCCCATCTAATTCACTCAACTGCTCACCTGTTGGCCCGCTCCACTGACAACGCTTCATCGTCATCGTCATCGGCATCTTCCCGTTGTCGTTGTCGTTGTCTTGGTTGCCGGCGGCACTGTTAATGTTGTCTGATTTCATTAGCGCAGCTCCCGAGACTTTGCCACCTTCCCTACACCCCCTGTTCCTCCCCTCATCATCATCAAGCCAAAGCGGAACCCAAAACGCAAACGCGTATTGACAGTTTTCGTTGGATGGCAATCTTAAAGATACACGCGTAATTTATCTCTTAACGTTTCTCGACTGCTTCGCACGCCAATTAGACAATCCCCTACACTCTCCCCCCTCTCTTTTTATGCCACTCCTCCATCTCTCTCTCTTAACACTCTTGGCCACTAAAGCATTTTACATGAACTTGAATGAGCTTATTATTGGTTTCGCTTTTGTCGATGCCTGTCAATATTATTGATACCCATACTAAACGTATTTATTTCTATACGTTTGTATGTACATATGTATATATGTATTTGTATTTGTATTTATATGTGTATTGCTCTGTTTTTAGGCATTGGTATTTTCCCACTGGGCTAAGCCGCTGAGCTGTCCGCAGCAAGACGATTGTTGTTGTGGCTAATTTGCTTTTATTATTCGCATTAAATTTTATGCTTATGTTTATGTTTTTTTCTAATAAAAAGCCGAGAGCTGATAGAAATTGAGACATTGTTGCCAGTGCGAATTAGCCGGAAAATGTTTTGCCCTTATCCGCATCAATGCCGTGCATTTTAATAGCCAGTTTAGACCAACAGTTGCACCACCAGCACCACCAGCACCACCAGCTCCACCAGAAGTAGCAGCTGTTGTTGCCCCTCGTAGGCAAACGCAATGATTAGAAATTGGCAACAACGATGAAGCCTACCGTAAAGTGATATTATCATTTTCGACATGTGATTCTTACACCATGACACTTGGATGTGTGAACAAGCCAACGAAATGAAATGGTAATCGTATTCCAATAACTAGAACTATATACTTAAGTACTTTCGTTAAGTTTTGATTAAATTTTGAATACAAATAACATATAATAACAAATTATTATTTTTATAAACCACAATTTAAGGATCAACTATTGACATTCGCAATTCTTCAGAAGTTAAATTTTAAAGTCGGCTCTGGTTACATTTAGAGAACAGATTTGTTTTATTCTAATTTGTGTACCAAGATTTGTTTAAGTGTAAAGACGACATCATTTATTGAAAAACGTAAACATTTAAATTTGATTAACTTGTTATATTAATACAAGATTTATTATTATTTCTGATTCACATAAAAAAACAAGTAGAAATTGACAGAAAAACATAATCAATTTACAATTTCAAATATTGAACTTTACATAAAATATGCATGAATGTATAATAATTTATACGATTGTTCCTTTTCCATGTAATTTTTTTAGTCTGCCTCTCAAATTTATCAATCAAAATCATTGTCATCATTTAAGTATTTGCAACGCTTTATTGAAGGAATAAAAATACCATAAAACAGAAATTCACTTGAATTGTTGTACTTTATTTGTACAATAAAATTCAACAGAAAAATGCAATACGATAATGTACTGAAAAAATGAATGGAATAACAAAAATATTCTACACTCTCTGAAACTTTGTTTGACAATAGAAGCTGTGAGAAGATGGCATTTTTAACATTTTATTAAAGCGAACATTACCTTGACCAATTCACATTATATAGAATCTGCTTTTATCTGGCTAGCTTTGTAATGGGTTCAAAACACATTTAACATACTAGGATAAAGGTAACCAACCTTAATTAAAATCTTGCTGTCTGGCAAATTTCAATTATATTTTGTGACCTATCAGTAACAACAATAAACAAAGCGAATCGTTCGAAAGGAACACACACACCAGCAGACAATGACCTGGCTCTTCTGATCCACCTCTCTTTCCACTGTCCATGGACAATATTTGTTCTCTTGTTTGTTATGATATTCGCATATAGTATATATATAGGTAAAGGTCTCTCCACATTGCCCCCTGCCACCGAAGCGCATATGTGTCATAAAAACAGGCGACACATAACTCTGCCCCACATCCCCTATCCAGTTATCCAAGCTACCTCTCAACAGCTTCTCCGCCCCTCTTTCCCCACCTCCGTCTCCATTCGGGCACGCTGTTGTTTTGTTTTTTATGCCACACCTCGATGCAAATCATTGCCACATCTGACGCACATGTGGCACGTAACAGACACAGAGACAAGCTCGTGTACAACGTTCCCGTTGCAGGATTTGTCTGTTTTGTGATTGTCGTCGGCGGCTGGCGCTTCTTCTTGCCCCAAACCCCTAACCTCCCTCCCATCACCCATCCCTGCTGTCGTCTGCTGTGACACTTTGTAGGCGCTATGGCGTGCGAAATTGTAAATTTTTGTGTCTCCTGGTCTCGCTACAGCATCTCTTTCCACTCCCCTCTTTTACAGCCTCTCCTCGTTCACCTCCTGCCCCTTCTCATTCTCCTTCAGCTCCTGCTACTGTCCATGTTATGCTTTGTTGTTTTTGGCCATATGCATTATTAAGAATATACTCAGCTGTCAACAAGTCAGCGTCTGGTATCCCACGCAGTTTCTGTCTTCATACTCTCCATGTCTCCCAATGCCTTAACATTTGAATTTGTGATGCCTTTTTCTGCTGATTTTCAATTGGAGGTGGTTCAGAATTTCAGTGGTTTGTCGCTTTGACCCACAGCAGTCAGTGCTGACAAGACTTGATAAGAAAAGCACTATTGACAGATCCCAAAAAAAACTATAAAAGTGCATAAACAAATAATTATTAAGATTACTAAGAAGTACAGGATCAAACTCTAAAAAAACTGGTCACAATAAAAATTTTAAAACTATTTTATATTCTTAACCTAATCCTAAACTAACAATAAGTTAATGATAATCATATCATAATCATTGGCTATAATGTTAAAACACGAATCTAAGAAACGATAGTGATTATAATATTTTAATTGAATATTCAGAAAGTATAAGGCTCAGATTATCGAATAAGGGAAGTTTTAAAGACCTAACGGAAAATGCCTTTTACTAAAAAGGACAGATCTATCCCGAAAATCGGTGTTTTGACAGCACTGCGGGCCGCAGTTGCTTTTTTGCTTTTAAGATTTCCTGCTCAAGGTCAAAATTGAGCGTCTAAAAGTGTTTTTCCCCGTAATGCTCGTTTGGGGTCCGACAGCGAAACTAATCCCTGGGTTAGCCACATGGAACAACTGCTGCTTTAAGTGCTTAAACGGCCATTGTGTTGCCTCCTCTCATTGTGTTGCCCCCTCTTATGCCCTAGGGGTGCTAATGATCGCTGTTATTGAACTCTCAACTGACAGCTTCAGTTTACAGTTTGAGTTTGGGTTTGGGTTCCATTTGCTCGGAGTCTAACCATGGCCTTAACTGCCCCGTCGATGAATCATGAGTACGTGCCGAAAGTTTTACTTTTCGAGTTTTTCCTGCTTTTGCTGACTGCCTGCAGCGGAAAAACTTGACTCCGCTTGACCTGCACCAACAGTGAGCGAATTTTCCAAGTTCTGCTTAAAAATTTATTTCATATTTTCGCTGACAAAACGAAGAGCCACACGAAACTGTAGCTGAGTTGGCCGCTTTCCTATTTACTTTTCATTTATTAGAAGTGAAAAAAAAAAATATATTTATATATATATAAATGTATAAAATGCGACTGTTGCAGTTACACGCCCACCTTGCCACGCCTCATTTGTGGGCTCTCCAACAGAATGGCTAACCACACTTTTTGGCTCGTCACTTTTGCTCATTGGACACGTGTTCACAAATATTTGTGCTACGTGGTTGCCCACCTTGCCGCATCCCCGCCTCCCCTTTTCAATTGCCCCTTTGTGTACCCTAGACAGGGCAATTAGTAAAGCAGGTATGCCAGACTAGTGTGCCAGTGACCCATAAAACATCTAGCTAAATAAAAAATAAATTGAATTTTGTATGATTTAAATTTTAGATTAATAATATAGTTAAATGTTATGCTTATTTATTGTTTACAGGGTATTTTATGTACAGCTTATTAAACTACACTCTTCGTTATGGGAATTGAAAATTATTTCATGCTATGGTTTTAATAATCCAGCAATTTTTTGTGTTGTCGATTATTTACAAAGCGTGTATGTGTAAAAAAAACTGCGGAAACGGAAGCAAAAAAAAAAAGTTCCCAGAGAATATCGACAAATTTACCGGACGCACATATTTCCATGTTGTTTCCCCTCTTGTCGTTTTTATGTGATTTTCAATAAACACGGAGACACGGAGATTTGGACTAGCGATGGGTTTAAAACCATTTGCCGGTCGCTTGGCAGCTGATAATTTTTCGCATTTCGTTTTTCGATTTTCATTTTCATTTTGTGGCCCGGCGCAATTTAATTTTTGTTTAGCGGCAATTTAGGCGGCAAACACACAAAGTGTTCTCCACTCTATTCATGTGTGAGTGAGTTGCCCGCTTTATGCCTCTCTGCCTCTCTGTCCTTTAACTGTTTGATATTGAAATTTAATGTCGAGGAGGTGAAGTTGTTAACCAACGAGGTAGTTGCACTTTAAGCCAAAACCAAACGATGTGGCTGGGAATGTTTGTTGTTGGTTGTATACGAGCATGTGTTTATGTTTGTATTGGATTCTGGATTCTCGATTCTGGATGCTGGATCTGAATTCCTGTCGTTTTTTGGTGGCCAACCGTTTATTGTTGCCTACTGTGGGTATCAATATTTGCACAAGTCTGCTTTTATGTTCAGCTTATTACATTTTGGCCGTACTCGTATATAATATTTGGAAATTTTCTCTGTGTTTTTGTGGGTTTCTAATTGAACATCAATTCACATACAAACAGACACATAGTTATATACTTTTGCTTATAAATAAATAGCTTTAAAGTGAGCGCAAACTTTTGGCAAAAGGAATTCCGTTGAAATAATTGAAATTTTCAAGGCGCTTACATTTTGTTGAGTACACTTTTTGCCTATTACACAGTTGCTTAAATCTCTTTGCATATATTGGAAATGTACTCAGCAAATATTGCAGTTGATATCAACACTTTAGGGCTATGCATATTGATTATAGCCTGGCCGAAATGTTGACCCATTTTGTATTTCACATTTACAACAATTCAACGCCTGTCATTGCTATATATACTTTTAAGCTGTCAATTTATTATATGCTACTTTTAAGCTGTCTATTTATTATTTGCCCATGTTGTAAGCAAACTCTTCCTGCATTCTCGTACTCTCACTCTTATTGGGCTGGAATCATTTATTATTGATATGGTGATGGGCAATAGGCAACACTTAAAGTGCACACTTTATGCTATAATATGGCCTCAAACGTTATCTGAATGTACAGTCTGTGCAGTTACCTCTTTAGCTTTGGTATAAAAGATACAAATACATGTGAATCGGGACAAAAATTCAATTGCATAATGTTGAAGACATTTTATATTCGAACTGAGGGAAACTTACCCGCCGTAACTTTTCGACTATTTGCACTGACTGCACTGACATGCAAAGTAGCAGAAAAATTGTCTGGCAAAGTTGGCTATCAGACGGACAGACAGACATTATACCCATTCCTTACTTAAGCCAACATCCAAGTCAGGACAGACACATAAAGTAGCTCACACTGCAACTGCAGCTGTTGTATCTGTATCTGTATCTGTATCTTGTAGCTTCTTGTTGCTGTTGCTGTTGTAGTTGTTGCTTGTAAAGCTTTAGATGGGGCGCATCTTAAAGATTTTTAACAGCACACATAGCACAAACTTGTCGAAAATATTCGTATATATACGAAAATTGTTTAACAAGTTGAATGCTGCCAACGAGAGGAAAACAGAAAGAAAAAAAGTAAATGAAGAACTTTTTTCACCTGCTTGCCGGCCGGCAAAGTTTTCACACCGGGCCATAAGTTTGCTGTCGTTGCTTTTTAGCAAACTGAAAATTCCAACAGACGCTTTTTGGATTTAGTTTCAGCTCCAGCTTCAGCTTCAATTTCTTAGCTTTTAATTAAATAATTTCTGCCAACAATGGCAGCAAGCGGCAAGAAAATGTTATACAGGCTTTTGAATGAACATTTCATATTTGATTTGGCTTTACGTTTTCTGCAATTATTTCGGCTGGCAAAATATTTAACTGCATTTCCTATTGATTTTAGTGCTTTGTAATCAACTTGGCAACCTGCAGGCAGCCAGGAAATTGACGATCTCCTGCAATTGTTGTGCCTTAGCAAAGCCGGAGCTCTCTCTTACCAAAGCCAAAGCCAAAGCCGAAGCCAGAGTCAGAGCTAAATCCAAAAAGCCATTGCCATAGTTATAGCCATAGCCAGCAGTCATCCAGGAAGTGAGCGCAGCTGCATTTTGTCTATTTTTCTTTGGTCTTCTTTGCACTCCCACACACACACACACATACTCACATATGTACACACACACACACACACACACGTGTACTCTCTTCAAAGAGAAAAAAAGGTAAAATGTTGGCATGCAAGGAAGGATGGGCAGATGGGCGTTTATAGCAATTTTACTTGACTTTTGCCGCTTTGTTTGCTCTTGGTCAATAAATGAGCGTAATATTAAGACATTGATTCGTATGGCTTAAGCTTAAACGACATTGGTTAGTCAGTCAGGTAAGAGCAAAAGAATGCAATGCTATGTTGTCCGTTAACAGTGATTCCTATGGTCAATAGACATGCAGTCAGCCCAATGTCATTTCAAGTTATTGTCTTCCTGTGTCTAGCAAATAGCAAAAACGATTTCATAAACCAATAAAAATATCATCAGATATACACGTAACTTAACGCTAATCAATTTTAACACGTAACTTAAAACAAAATTCTTTTTATTTATTTTGTAAACTGAAACTCAAATCAAATTTTATTTAAAATAATATATTTCTTGTCGAATTGAAAGGTATGTGAAATAAACGATGCTTTAAAGTTTAAATCATTTTTAGAATAGACAAGTGTTTATTTAATTATCTCTATATATTACTCAAATGCTATTCAAACTCGATATGAAAAGAAAGTTTAAAGTAATAGTTTTTTGTACGTTTCTGGCTTTTGGGCTTTTTTGCTGAAGTCTCATCCTGAAAAATAGAAGGACCCATCTCTAGTCACACTTTCTATAAAGTTGTAATATGAATCAATTACCTTGCAGAGGAGATTCCGAAGTATGCTACAAAAGTTTCATATCCTAAATTGACATCATTGCACAGCGCTTACCTTGAAGTAGGCAACAATATTTAGCAGCTCAGTTGCAAGATGCTCAACTAAATGACAGCACAAGTGTATGCTATGGCTTTTAAAAAGTCAACTAACCAAACTTGCTGGACCCCTTCACACGCATACATATAAACTAATATATATATATACATATACCTGTGCACACGTTCATGCACAGAGAATTTGTGACAAAGCTGACACTGCCTGCAAGCATGCAGCACTTTGACAAGGTTGGAAAGGAAGGCAAGGGAAGGGAAGGAGGCAGGGTAGCAAGTTGGCCAACATGTAGTGCAGCGAGCCAAAGGCTAATTCACAGTCAGTACGCGCACAATGCGCACAAACAGTGAAAACAACAACAATAACTACAATTCGTCGCGCACACCGCCTTTTGTATTGTATTATGACAGCAGTCCCACCTGAAAGTATGCAGTGATTTTTTCTTTTGATACCCTGTGCGGGTATAATAAGTTTGTTAAAAAGTATGCAACTAATCGAATCTGGGGCTTGTTTTTTTAAGTGTAAAGCCAAAATTGGCAAAAAACAAAAAAAGAGGAACCTGATTACATTGCAAAAGATGTAGTTTAATTTAAATTTTTGATACCACATACCTTCGCCCGTCAACAATAAAAACACTATAAAGAATTGACACTTGGCTCATATCATCTCGAAAAAAAATCGACATTACAAGATCGGTTTTAAGGCAAGGGACTTGAGACTTGGCACGTAAGACATTCAGGATGGTCCCGATCCCACACAGGGTATTTTGCAGTCGACTGTAAGCTGCCTACAGTCTAGTTTTCTCTATTTTTTTTTAAAGTGCACCTCATTCTCATTCTCGGAAAATTGTAAACAAGAACTTGCAACAAAGGCTAGGTGGCAATTGTTGACAACGACGCTGTGGTATTCTAGCTGTTCATTGTCCAGGGTCTAGTCCTCATACATACATGACCCATTCATGGGAAGCACACCAGTAAATGATGGCGTGCCTGTGTGTGTGTAGAGTGTGTCCCAAAGCAGTTGGCATATCAACTGGTCGGACACGGTGTAAACACGTTTAATGTTGTTGGCCATGTCGTCCATTGCATGGGTGCAGTTGCTCCAACGTCGGCTGCAGTTGCACTGTTGCTACGTTTAATTTAATCTACTAGTCGGACTGCTACCTTGACATGAACTAGCCCAGTCACCTCATACATACACACACATACACATACACACGCACGC
Source organism: Drosophila neotestacea (assembly GCA_035044365.1). NCBI lineage: Eukaryota > Metazoa > Arthropoda > Insecta > Diptera > Drosophilidae > Drosophila > Drosophila neotestacea. The sequence goes on from JAWNMD010000155.1 coordinate 345,668, forward strand.
ACAAGCCATCTCAGGCAATATGGCTTAAAGTGGAAGTGTGTATGCGTATGTGTGTGAGTGTGAGTGTGTTGGCTGCTTGAGTGCACCGCAAGTCCATTTAACTTAACTTTGGTCATACATGCACTGGCAGAGGTTGGGATCCATTCTCGCTCTCTCTCTCCCGCTCTCTCTCTCTCTCTCTCTCTCTCTCTCTCTCTCTTTCACTTACTCAGTTTTTCTCACTCTGTTGCCTGTCTGACTGCATCACTCAAACGTACAGCCAAATGGTGACAGGACTGCGTGTCCATATCCATATGTGTGCCTGTGCTTGTGCTTGTGCGTGTATTTGTGGGCAACGTAATTTGCATGGTCAGCATGGAATGGCAATGGCAGCAGATGGGAAGGAAATATGCATGGGACAGAATGAGAGACACAGGCAAAAGTCTACCGTTGCTAGCTTAATTGCATGGCACAGCATTGGGCAACTTCATGCTACCGAAATTCAATTGCTGATGCCCAAAAAATGTTGCCTACTTTCAGGCCAGTTACACTTGCAACATTCGTTTTCTTAGTATCAGTTCTTTTAAAATCAGCATATCTGTGTATGTTTTTAAATAGTTTTTAAGCATTAATAAAAACGAAACTCAAGTGAGCACTTTTATAGTTGGATACTCAGTTCCCCTAGCAGGTGATTATAGGTCGTAGTTTCTGTTCATATATAAATATACATATATTTATATGCCCCATATGTGCGTGTGTGTGCTCACGTGACCCGACACATGTGTAACTTGAATTACGGATAACGGGTAACGAAAAAATAGTATATTGCACAAGTGCCGCAACACGCAAAACATTAAAAGGATTTTTTGTTTGTTGCTGCATTGTACAACGTCAGAGTCAGGGAATCAAAATCAGACCATGTTCTCCATGTATGTACTGTTGTATGTAGATGTGTATGTGTTTAACAAGGGTTTGCTGAAAAAATTGTAAACAAATGGTACAGCATTTGCTACCCAGTTTTTTGTTTGACTATAAACCGTACGAATCATTTGCGAGCGATTTAATTTCAATTGCATGGGCGTTAATCAATAGCAACAAAAGCCAAAAATTTAAAAAACGCCAACGCATAGAAACGGCAGATCAGAATAAACTGTATGCAATTAAAATAGTAAAAGTTGTTCAAGCGTATAAATGGCAAACAAAAAGCAATTAAAAGCAGAAATAAATTCAAATGCGCGCCAATCACACACAACGGTTAAAAAAACTTACTTACCTACACTACTTTAGTGACATTTTCAGCACTGTATTAATCTGCCGACCACCACTGAACAAATATCGCAAATTCGTATCGATAAGTGAAACGTCGACTGCGCTGCGGCAGAGGTCTCACTTCGCCAGCACTAACACTGTTGCGCCGCTGTTGACTTAACAGTTTTCTGTTATGTCACTGTTTTTTAAATGAATAAAATTGTTTAAAAAAAAGATATAATTTAGGCAAACCAAATTAATTGTAAAAAAAAATTATAGTCAATTCTTTTAATACGTGTTTCGCGGTTGTAAATTCTCTGCGAAATTCAGGAAAATTAGAATAAATTCCACAAAATAAAAAAAATCTCACCTCATCGGTTGTGTTCCGCAATTTAGAGTCAGAAAACTTTTGTCCGTCTCGTTTCCGAAAAGCACTCAAAATACGGTCACATTTTTGTTCACTCACTTTTGCCACTCAAAGATGTTCAATGGCTCTCTTGTTCACTCATTTATGAGCATCCCCAGTTCAATTGAACGATAAACGGAACAAACGCTTTGCGAGAGTGCAAAAAAATTCTTGAATTCCACAAATTAAGCAAAGTAAATTAAACTAGCCATAAAAAGTATTAGCTTGATTTTATATTTGCCATGAGAAATCCCAGTAAAGTTAAGAATATGCTATTACAATCTTAAAACAAGAAACTAAGCATTTAGAGTGTATTTTGTACAGCACTGAAAATCCCCTAAATAACAAACAGCAACAACAATAAACAATAACAAACAGTATCGTAAAAAATGCACGAAAGCCATACAATTGTCATATTAGTCTTTCTAAGCATTAAGGCAAAGCTTAATACATAAGCCAACAAGCAACAACAAAATAGTGTAAAGTATATTTTATTTCTTGGCGGCTATTAATTAACAAGAAATGAACGGAATTCGCAAAATGAAATCGTTGCGTCTAGTGCGCTTTGGCGATATTCTATATGACCAACAAAAGCGTTTAATTATGCTATGTCGAGCATGTCAACGCAATTATTTGAGTCTGGAAGCATTTGATAATCATTTAAAGAAATGCAGTGGGACTAAACACATAACTACATCTATAGATGAGCTGCAATATGATGAGGATAAACGAGAGACAAGACTAGTCAACGGCAAGCAAGAGGTGAGTTATGATATATAAAGTTCTCATATATCAACTAAATGCATTTCCATTTTAAGGTATTCATTTACGAACCCGATGCGGTTCGTAGTGACAACTGCAGTATAGACTGGGAAGCAGAGCTTGAAGATCCCCGCTGGTACTCAGAAGACCCTGCTACTACACTGCCAATCAAAGCAAAACAACAATCGCCCGTCAATGCCAAAGAGAACATGGCCAAATCACGTACACGCTCTCAAGTCAAGATTGAAGTACCACAAAAGGAAAAACTACTCCAGAAATCGCCAGAGTTACCAGCCAAGCGTATGCGACATTCTTCGCCAAAGCGAACCATTCTCACAAACCAACAACAGAGTAGAACTCGCAGCCTGGATCTGCCCACAGCGCCTGTGAAAACGAAAGTAAATGAAGTTTGTGTCATCAAGAATGTTGTTAAAGATTTAAAGCAACTGGAACCAACTCCCCGAGTACCTGTAACAACGGCAACAACATCAACAGCTTTGCCCATGGTTACCGTTCCAACTGCGAATTTACAAAACGGCAATACACAACAAATTCTAAATAAGCTACGTGCCTGTGGTGTGGAAGTTAAACGCCGTAATACTCGAGAAAGTGTGGAAAGTGTTGGGGATGCAGCGACAATTGCCAAAAAACAACAAGCCCTTGATATTATGCGAAAACTACAGTCCAAAGGCATCAAGTGCACCAAAGTAAATAAACAAATTTAAGCTAAGTTTAGTGGACTGCATGTAATTTTAAAATAAATAGAAAAGCGAACTCATCTATGAAGTTCGCAATTTTTAGTAAATAAATGTATTTTATTCCAAAATAAGAAAGGAATTTAGGCCAGGATGCAGATATTACCACAATGGGTAAAGTGGTGGCGCCACCTTTTGTTTGCTATCGCCGCCAGCCGACATGGTTGTTTACTTTTAGAACTAGATTCTTACTAAAGTCTGACAATCTTCTCAAATGAAAAAAAACAACTCTAGTTTTGTTGGTGCCGCACGCGTGCGTTTCAAGTCGATTGAAATTTGTTAAAACTTTGGCCTGCTCAGCGGTTCTCAGTTTGTTTATATTTTATAGTAATTCGTAACACAAAACGCCCATTTAAGCCGCGTCGCGTGTGGCTAAGAAAAGCAGTAACACAAAACAGGTAAGAGCTCCAAGAGACATCGGCTTACATAATTTTCGGACTTTTGCGGGCCAAATTTTGTTTTGCATTTATAGATTTGTGTCAAACTGCAGTCAGAAAATGACATCATGCTTTAATTTTTAGGCGCCTCAAGTTGCAGCTGTTCAGCTGTTGAATTGCAATAAGAATTGTATAACAAATTATACCAAACTTGTATAGACTTGGGAGACTATTTGTACGAAAAGTTTATCTAAATATCTAAATGTAAATTGGCAATTTTTCGAAACCCATTAAAAAGACAATTTCCACTTGAATTAAAATGTATATTTTTATTTTTAACTATGCAGAAATACTTGTTTGTCTGTTTTGCACTATAACACGTAGTAGCTTCATCGCCTCTTTCATAATATTTGAGAATTTTACTTAATTTCTAATTGAATTCGTTTCATTTGCAATTTCATTTCTCATTTCATTTTCACACAAGTGAAGTGCCCTTTTCATTTTGTGGTATTTTAGGCTAAACTATTTAGTGCATGTGCCCATTTTTCATTAATCTTTAATTAGTAAGTGGCATTTTTCGTGGTTTTTATTTTATTAAATTAAACATTAACTTAAAGCTGCTTATGGATTAGTGCGTGGTTCGCATACAAATTACAATTTTTCGCTTTGAAATCACATAAAATGACATTAAGTAGAGTTATTATATTAACAATTTGAGAAACATTTACGCAGGACACTCAATATTAGTTAACATTTATCATATTTTTATATACGAAAATAGATGTAGATATACATTGCTATAAATATGTATGTTTTTATGTATGTAGGCATTGTGTACTTAATATTCAAGTGTGAACTTAAATGCGGCATTCACTTTTCACGATTTACAATTCATTTAATATAAACAAACTTTGAATTTGATATAGGCGCAACAGTTTTAGAGTTCTTCGACTTTCCAGAGAGTTGTTGCTGCTGCTATTCGAGGGAGCGACGTCGTAGTTGTCTGCGTACACTGCCCATGGCAGCACTGCTTCGATCTAGCAGCTCATTGGATAGCCTCGCCAGCAGTGGAAGCTCACGCATGGAAACATTAACCGATGGCAAGGGAGCCAATTGTTGTTGCAACTTCTTGATTTGAGTCGTTGCACCATTGGGCTGATGCTGCGGCGTCACTGGCAGGCTATGGGCAACTGAATCGGGAGCACTTATCTTGATGATAACATCCCTAGCATCCACTTCATCATCAGTGTGACGTTTGAGGGCCTCGGCGCCCAGTGAATCAGGTCGCAACTCTGTAGATTTGGCGCGTTCAGTTTGCTGATGTTTAGCGGCCTCCTTCAGCATCATCAGATTATCCAGCTTGTCCACGGTGGCCTTTAGTTCATGTTCCCATACATCATTTTGCTGCTGACCGTCGCCTCCTTCAATAGGTCGCACTGCGAGTATTTTAACCTTTTGCCGTAACGCCTCCAGCTGACGTTCGTCGACAATGCCCCGAAGTTCATTGCTCATTGTTGCCTCATCATAATCGCAGACATTGTCGTCCTCTGCCTCATCCTCTGTTTCAACGGCGGAGGGCGTGGTAACTGTAGCACCCAGCGACATTTGGCTGCCCGCTATCGATGGATAGTCGCATTTCTCCAATTCCAGCTGAAAGTCGGGCAACGATGGCAACGCACTCGAGGTGGGAGTGTTCAGTTCGGCACCCACGCCCGGTTCACGGGGTCCAGGCGGTGGCGGAGAGGCGCTTAATGTTGGATAATCTCCCCTCTGTCTGTGTATATCTTCGCTGATACGTTCTAGATTACGTAGTGCTGTGGAATAAGTCGTCTTGGCACATGCCACCTGTTGCTGCAACTCCTGTATGCGATTCTTTTGTGTTTGCAACTGATCCTGGCAGACCTGTTTCTCCTCAAAGTAAGGACGAGACTTGTTGATGCTGCGCCTGAAACGATCCTCCAACTGTTGCAACTTCTGCTCCGCGCTGTGAAAGAGACGTGTACGACGTTGATGCTCCGCATGACAGTCGGCCTTTTGTTTCTCAGCATCCATCACCTTTTGTGTGGCATGATTCAACATCTCCTGCCAGGCATTGTCGAACTGCCATTCGTGTGAGTTGGACATGAAACGTTGCTCGGCCAGAGCCACAGTTTCCTTAGCTGCTGCATGGATCTCTGTAAAACCAATGGCATTTAGTAGATATTCAAATTGAATTCGAATTTCAGCTGCAATCACCATTGGCGCGTTGAAATTTAACTGCCGCCTGTTGACACTCGATTTGTGCCTCGCGTGCTTTATCCAAGGAATCATAATAGGGACGTGCCTTCTCGATGCAGTTGCCCAGCTTCTTTGAGGAGAGTTTCAATCGACGCGTGGACTCATTGAGAAGTATGCGAAATGTGGAATTCGCCTCCTGTCAGTGATAAAAAGATTTAGAAGTTGTTTGTAGGGGTTATTGCAAGTTTACTTACCTCCAATTCGATTTCCAGCTTATTAATCACATCTGTAGCACTATTGAGATTCTCCAGTTCAATCTGAAAATATACAAAAAACAAAAAATATTAATTGTATATTTCTTTTTCAATTGCAGTTATTGCTTACACCAACTAACACACTAAAAACCTGCCCCACCAAACGAACACAACATGTCACAATCACCGAAAGGCGGTGCCACGCCCAAGGATCCTAAATACGATCTGGGTAAAATAGGAGCTCGTGTGGATCGGGTGAATGTAAACGGTTTACTTCGCACCCACAACGATTATGTGTTAAAAGCCGCCGACGGATTATTCAAGGCGGATAACTTTCAGGACATGATGGTGGAGGCGATGGCAGCCAAATCGTATCTGCATGAGCTTGGCATCTTCAAGGATGTCAGCGTACATATAGATATTAGCCGTGGTAAAGATGCCACACCTCAGGGTTACGAGATAACGTTCAAGGGCAATGAATACTCGCGTATTATGGGCTCAGCGGGAACGGAAATTGGCCAAAACGAGGGTTCACTACGCACCGAGTTGACCATACCCAATGTATTGGGTCGAGGTGAGAGCATCTCACTCCAGGGCAGCTACAGCAGCACCAGAGCGCACGATCTACAACTCAAGTTCTGGAAGCCCTTCTTTCATACACGATTCCGCGAGAATCGACCCGAGTAAGTATATAAATTAATACATTTTGTTATAGTTTATCCTAATATGAGTTCTCTTTTTGCTTTGTGGCCACACAGAATGTCTTTCAGCGTGTTCCGGCAAACGGATCGTTTTGATATCAGCTCGTTTCAGACCACCAACTTGGGCTACTTGGTGGACTTTAGTGCACACACAATGTTGGGAGTGGATGTAAGTAATACTAGTTGAAAACATCTATTAATAAGTCTTTTAAAATAACAGTTTACTAAATATTACTCTCTCTATATCATTTACAGCTCACACACTCTCTGCAGTATGAGAACTCGATTAGGGAACTGGGTTTGTTGAACAAATCTGTGCCCTTTGCCATACGTGATCATTGTGGACCCAAGTTGGCATCGTTGCTGCGCTACTCTCTGATCTTTGACAACCGAGATGGCAATGTGTTCCCCACACGAGGCATTCTCTTAAAGTCAGTCAACGAGTATTGTGGCCTAGGAGGCAATGTTGCTTACACAAGTAGCACGGCCCATGGGGAGGTAAATGTGCCACTATTTGCGGGTTTGGTTGCACAATTTTGTGCCCGAGTCGGCGTCATGAAGGAAACTAAGAAAACCACAATGCTGCCTATTAACAATATGTTCTATTGTGGTGGACCATTGACGCTTCGTGGCTTTAAGTATGGCGGTGCTGGACCAGTTATCGATGGTACACCCATTGGGGCCCAGACATTCTGGTGCACAGGGGCACATTTATGGACACCTCTTCCGTTTGCCGGCGTCTTCAAGGGTCTGGCCAGTCATTTTCGAATGCATTTCTTCTACAACATGGGCAACAGCAATTGCTTTAACACGGGTATGTAATAAATTCATATAACTTGTGAATCTAATCTTTAATACATTCCTCAACTATCTTTTTAGACAACATGCGAAGTGCTTATGGCATGGGAATAGCTGTTAAGCTGGCGGAACGTGCACGTATTGAGCTAAACTATTGTGTTCCTGTGCGTAGGCAAAACACTGACAAGGTCCTGAATGGTTTCCAGTTTGGTATTGGCTACGAGTTTGTCTAAAATCCCTGAGATAAACTTCAAATGTACTTAGCTGTAGAAGCCATGAGAGTCACCCACGAACGGAGCAAAGTAGCTGCCCAAAAATAGTCACTGTTAGTTTATAATCTACGATATTTTGTTGTATTTCCTTTGTCGATGCATTTTATCATCCTAAAATTTATTTGTAAACAAGAGCACATTTTAAGTATAGTTTCTAAGACGTGTATATAGAAAATAAAAATGTTGAACAAATAAACAATTGTTGATTCAAAAGTCATTCTTTTAATTGTAAGAAAGAGAATAACCTAAAGTAAGCTGTTTAGTTATATATCTGATTTTCTCCAACTAGATTATATTATTATTCTAAACAAATGGATTATAATAACTCCTAGCAAAAAGATAAGAAATGTGGTTAATGCATTAGTGAAGAACAACGCTATACAATGAAGTGACACGTACTCTTCGTGGAGTGAAGTCATAACCAATACTTTCTTTAGCCCCATGTGAACATGAAATTGCTTTTTGAGCAGCGATTCCAAAGCAAACCTAGGGGCGGGCATAAGCCACAAACATAGATATAGATAGAAAATGCTCCGAATTCTAAAGATAGAGATACATTTTGGCTAGATCAGCACTCGAACTCGCGTTCTTAATTCAAATTGTATGAGCATGCCGCAACTCAACGCAGAGTGCCACGCTTATATCAAATAACAGATAGCCATATTGACTACTTAACTTAACAGCGGCATGTAAATTAACATTTTATGTTAACATCTGCCTATGCTTTACCAGTTGGGAATTTAAAAAGGAAATGAGAATGATTTATGTGTAAATCTAGAATAAAACCATATATAAAATTTGTTTTAATTTTAATTTCTTATTTCGCAGGAATATTTTAAGCACAGTTGGCAAGGAAAAACATATTTGCCTTTTTTCGGGATTGTTGATAGTTCATTTGATATTCCCCCATATGTTTTGGGGTCCGGCGGGTGTGTAACCCACACTGTCCATTCATTGTCATGGATCGCTGAACTGCATGCGTTTACGGGTTTTGTTTTGGTTTGTTGTGGTCGAAAAACTGGTTTTAATTATCATTTTTATTTCGTTTTTATCTGAACTTTGTCTGCGAGTGTGTGTATACAGATACACTATATATTATACATGGGCTACATATGTAAGTGTTTTTATAGCAGCTTTTATTAAGCTTGTCCCAGTTTGATTTTAATCGTGGTCGCTGGGCATTTCTTTGCACGCCGGATATACGCAGCTATGTAAAAGTAAGTATTTACATATATACACTATATATGTATCTATATACACACATTGAAGTGTTCACGGAATGAAGCATGTCGTCGCAGGGCGACTCTGGAAGCTGATTGATATGAGTAAAGGCCGAGACGGTTGGCCGACTGAGACCGGTTTCAGTTTACCTTTTTAACTGGCCCCTAAAAACCTGTTTCATATACGATGCAGAAATTTCAAAGAGTTGAACTTTCCAGGAATTTGCTGGCTGGCATCTGGCATCTGGCATTCATTCGAATGGCACACAAAGGAAGTGGCCGCAGTTTGTGGGCCTGTTGGCATTTTGACTAGCAAAGTGCTTGGTTAATTAAAAGTTTTTCTTTGCCAATGCCTATTACACAGGCAGCCGCACAATTTTCCAACAATTTCCACAAACAACATGCAACTATACAGTAAAACTAACAACAGTTGCAAATAAGTTGGCATACAACACGCCCCCCTAAGCGGCATAGATAGCGATCTAATTAATGCCGACGTGTGTGCAACGGCCCTAAAGAGGCAAAGACCTCTTAAATAAGTAAATAAGTGTACATATACCACCATATTTGATATACATACTCAATCCTTCAGTTCAATGAGCTTCATTCAATGAAGTCTGACGCTTGGCATCATTAAAAATTTATTACAATGCAATTGAATTGTTGAAAAAAACCCTCCCAAGGCATTGTGACTGTCCCCAGCTGTACTTACTTATGGATATGAGTAGGTAAATTATTTGATTACATCCAAAGAGGCAAGTAATTATTTATTGCTGGCAAATTGAATGTTGGCATGATGACTTGAAAATTTTAACAAATATTTGCACAACTTTTGCGTATTTATTTATTATTTTCTGCCTCATGCGCAAAGTTCAATAGCAAACGTGAAAAGCTTACGAAAAATATGCAAATAAGCAGATAAAATAGGTAATTCCAAGAAATTAGCAATAAATTGATGAAATATGTTTAAAAGAATTCCATTAAAGGTATACAGATAGTCGGAAACTACAACTTTTGTCATTATACTTTTATTTTCCATAACAATAGTAAGGTAAACTATCTTAAATAACTTAATCCGGCAAACTTGAAATATTGATTTGTTGATTTGCAAGTCAGTTCTTTTTATTCCTTTTTTCTAGATGTGAAAGCGTTTTCCATAAACAGGGTCAAAATCACATGATGTTGTTCAGACCTCCAAGCCGGCAACAAATGTTGCCCAATCACGCGATCTGCTGACGTTTTCTTTTTTGCATTCGTCAGAATGGCTGAAAGGTGCAAGTAAAGGGCAAAAGTGCCTCAACCTGAGTCACAGACTATATAAATCAAATGGAAAAGGTTACAACCGGAGCAGGCAGCAAAGGCGCGTCTAAATATCCAAATATCTTTGAAGATGACGTGTTTCCTTTAGACAGCCAAAAGGGCGCCCTTCGCCAATAAACAAACGATTAAGTTGATGATGACGTTTATTTAAGCCATGTTGAAAGATGATAGACAGCTAGGGGACTAACCAAGTTGTGTAAACTTGCTTTGAGTATACGCTGTCAGACTGGGCAACATTTCAGACTTAATACTGTATTGGCATGTCCTTTTTTTCGTTGGCAACAGAAAACAGTAAAATAACAAGTAATTTTCCAAACTGAAGGCAAAAGTGACTAGGAAGTGGATAAGTGAAAGTTGTTAAAGTGCTAAAGTTAACAAACTATGCGAATAGCTCAAGTACTTTTAAGCTAGAAAATAATTATTCAGGAAATGAAAGCTTTAAAACATTTGAACTTTATCAAAGAGCTGTGACAGAGATTTGCATGTCGTTTAATTGAAGTAAACTGAGAAGACAAAAAACGAATTTCACAAGCGATTCTAACGAAAAATGTACAGGCAAATGAGATTACAATAGGTACCCTTAGAAGTTTGCAAATTATTTGGTTATAGTATACACTTTTTTGTTTAAACTGCTCATATATCATTAGGTTATTAGCTTGTTTCACCGTGAACCCGTTGAGGACACACCCCGAAACAGTAGGAATGACGCCAGCCAAGCAACTATGGCGTGATATCCTGTCGCGAAAGTCTACCCCAGCCTAACCTGACCTGACCTACTTGCGGTGGCCTCGTACTTCAACAACCAGCACAAATAACAGCAAGAATAATGCTCATACACAGGGAAAAAAATCATTATAAATATCAAGTTCTCGATTTTAGCTTGAATTCTTAGGATATATTTGCCAAATTAAGACTATAATATAGTCAATAAATATAGGCAAATAGTGTATTTTATGCCTTTTGCAAATCTCTAGAACTTTTCTTTCTGTGTACCAATTGCTGCGTAAACATTTGCAAAATAGGAAATGCGAGCCGTAATGGAAACCTTATTCATCGATTTGCTTTTAGCAGCTTGTGTAATACACAGGACTATGAAGGCAGGAAGACAAGCACGTGTAAAGTCATCAAAGGACATTCAACTCAATGCGTTCTCATTTGCGTCATAATCAGGTGAATGTGACATACATATCTATATATATACTCATATATATATTTATGTATTGGGGGCAGGCAATTAACGCAGATTTCAGCTACGTGTTGCCAATAGAAAGTGGCTTTTACTGAGGCTGGGAGGGCAAGTGGGAGGTTTGAATTTTTGTAGCTAAAACTAAACTAGCACAAGTGTTGCCTTTGTCGACACTAAGAAAGTTGTAGTTATATAAAGAGAGTATGCCACACCGCCCAAATGAGAAACAACAACTCAGCGTAGCTTGACTAAAACGCAATTGACCGAAGCAATTTTAATTAGCCCAAGACTTTAACCTTAACAAAAAAGAAATATGAAAAAGAGACCAAAAGTTATGTCAACTAAGCAAAACCGAGATGAGGCAAATCTGATAATGAATAATGTTCATAATAAACAAAGAGAGAGAGAAATGAATAAGATATGAATCATAGGCTTTTGCGTTTCAAAAGTCAAAAAGAAGAGATTAGTCAAGTTTATCGCATTTCAAACAAAAGCCAAGATGGGCTAAAAGAAATACTTGGTAACTTGTAAAAAGAAGAAAGACAAGGAAATGTAACTAATCAAAATTTTCCATCTAAACTCAAACTTAAATGAAAGCTATTGAACTTAATTATTCTTTGTCATAAAGTTTAATGGATCAAATAATTTGTAAGCAAAGTTTGGGTTATGAAAAGTAATCCAAAAAGGATTTGTTGACTTGCCTGAAGTTCATTTATCTATGTAAATATATATTTTAAAAAAAGTTCCAAGGGTCAACAGATTTGAAACTAGCATAACTTTGGCATTTTAGTCATGATTTGATCTATAAATTAATTCTACATTTAAAAATGATGCATTTTCCAAAATTTGGAAATGTAGGAATAATAACCCATTGTTTTACAACATATTTTAAAGTATGGGCAATTGAACTTCGAATCGTGTTTGAAAAATGCAGCAACAAGTTATTAGTACTGTTGTTTGATAAGATTACTCTTGATATGTGTGTGAATGTACTCCATAAATACAAATTGATAGATAATATTACTGCTTAAGCTGGCAATAGCATAATTTAAAGAGCGGAAACAACTACTTGTCATTTAGCAAGATATTTGTTGTTATTGACAAACAACGAATATCATTAAAATTTATACAACAACAGTAACAACAAAATACGTAACAAAATTGTTAGGCGCATTGCTTATGGTAATAGAAATTAATGAATTAAAGCAAATTATACAAACAACAAATGCAAATTGAGTACGGTAACCGTCGGCAAAATGTAGCCGACATTTGCCACAGATTTCATGTTATGCATCATTGAAGAGGCGTCAGCTCATGATGATGAAGATGCTCATGATGATGATAATGATAATAATAATGATGAGGGCACCTCGGGGTCTGGTTGAAGAGTCGCAGTCAACGAAAACTACAAACAACGTCAACAAAATACGAAATGGAAATAGAAAGTTGACGGGTTGTCAAGTCGAATTTTATACACACTAACAGAGCTATGATAAGTTTCACGAAGACCCTTTAAAATGGAACTGAAAAATAATAAACTTGCAGCTGATTTAGATGTATCTGAATCCCAAACAACATGGCATAGTTATAGTACTTGCAGTTAGGGCATTTTGCTTATGAAATTTGTAAACTGAGCCAAGCTACACTTACACCTAAGAGAGAATGAGACAATGGCATCCGTTCAAGTTGCAATTGCTGATGGTGCGACTGCGATAAATAAAAAAAATAAAAAATAAGCGAGGGCGAGACCGAGAGCAGAGTGTGTGGTGGGAGTTCCTCAATGTTGCAAGTGCACAACAATACAGTTGCTTTATGTAAACATTATCAAAAGTCAAATAAATCAACTTCCTACAATTGTCCATTTAAAAATAGCCCCAGACTACTGACGATCGATGGAAAAAAAAGTATGAGAAATATTTTTGTGCCTCAATCAACCGCCTGGTAGCGTGGCCGAGCGGTCTAAGGCGCTGGTTTAAGGCACCAGTCTCCTCGGAGGCGTGGGTTCGAATCCCACCGCTGCCAATGGGAAATATTTTTCCTTTTTTTTTTAATTAGTACAACGCCTTTTAATTACTATCAATGGAAATACAATAACAAATTTATAAGCTCATACACAATCTGTTTATATATACGTAATGTATCTTGAAATAAAACTTCATCAACATTGCTTAAGCTTAATAGTATTATTATTAAGTTAATACACATATCTATAGTATACTCGATCGTTTCTTACGAAATCTTCAGTATAGAATAAATTTTCATTTTGCAATTAATTTGCTTTGTATAGTGTTTATTCCACGACCCTTCAAAGTCATTAGTACACCTCATATATATAAGCTACACCTCAAGTGCATATATAAGCTAGTATATAATTATATGACATGTCAGACGCGCTTTTGTGATTCATCGAAGTTTGTTTTGTTCTCTATATCGTGTCTCGCTTAGCTTGCAAATAAGGCGTCCATGTATCGAGCTTTTATTAGTCATTAAGCTTGTCAGACGTGTATAAAGTTTCCTTCGATAATCAAATTATCAAATGACACAAAGTAACATTGATAATAGAATAGAATAAAGTCTCAATTTCAATAATAGCAATATGGACATTTGACAATATGTAAATCAATCCAAAATTCAACTTAATAAGGTTAAATTCGATATAGATAAAGGTTATTGCTTCTCTTATTTCTCTCTTATGGCTCACATAGCATTTTATTTGTTAACATGTTGACTATAGTACATATAGGCGTATAACAACAGTTATCGTGTCATCGATAAGTGTTCTCTAATTATACAACCCATGACGACGAAAGTTTTTAATGCCCTCAAAGCGAAAACGAAAAGAAAAAAACTCCCCCCACAGAAATGACTAAACTTTCAATACTGTGTACTGTCTTTGGGAGCGTGTGGGAGGCGACGAGTGGGTGGCAAACTTAACAAACAAATTCAGTGGAACGCAAACGACAACAACAATGAAACAGCTGTCCAAATCGCAGATAAAGACGATAACTTAACGCTTTACTTTCAAGACTTTTTTGCTTTCTTTTGTCGTACGCTCTCAAACGTCATCAAGACGTCTTGTTGTCCAAGTATCTATACTGTTAGTCTTTCAGATCTAACTATCTCTGTCTCTTTCTAGACCGGAGTGTCTCCCTCTCAATTTGCGTGATAAGACAACGCGAAACAAAATTGCACGCGCTAAATATTTCATTGATAAACAAACTGAAATCAACTCAACAAAGCAACAACAAAGACAACAACAACAACAACAACAAATACCGCTGCCTTAATAAGAGGAAGTGGTGCATAAAACATAGAAAATCCATCAAAACCACAACAGCAAAAAAAGAAATAAATACATATTTATGACCATACATATTCGTGTATTATATCATGCGCATTCGCAAACAGGTTTTCAATTATTTATGAAGAGAATCGTTCGTTTCGCAAAAAATACACAATTTATGTTTAAAAGAAGCTCACATATTGTTTGTATCAGAAATTAGATACTCATACACTCATATCGAACGTTCCAATCAAATCACATGCCTCTACATCAACATTTTGTTAATATTTTTACTCAGCGTGGGACTTTTGTTATCATGTTATTTGTTTGTGGTCTCCCACTTGGTTGCGTTTAAAAATAAACAATTTGCGGCCGGGTGGGAAAAGAATAAATAGACTTTGTGATATTCCTAGAGAAATACTTTATTAAGCCTAGGAAACTCAGGTAACTAGGTAAAGAGATGGCCACCAGCCTGCTTTTTAAGGACAGGTTAATTTTAAAGACCGACCGAATTGTAATAGATTAAATAAATTGTATTCTTTTTGTTGAGGGGTATGTGAATTAAATTATTCTTTATCAACAATTTGATAAAGAGAAGTGTAAGTGGAATTACACAAATATTTTAGGTGATATTTTTGAGACTTTCGTGACTTTTCGGGCTTTTTACTGAGGCCGTCTTCGATTATAGACCCAAAGCCCGTGTATTATTCGAAGAATCCCGTACTCTAGATAGGGTAATAACTTTTAAAATTGAATTGTTAATTCTTTTATCTAAAAATCTTTCATTCAAAAATATGCAATCCCTATGCTGACTCTTTCAAAATCATCACAAAGTAACAGACGACAAATAAAGCGAAATAAAACAAAGCTTAGCTTAATTTATTCAAACTGCGCACGAAGCACTTAAAGTCAACAAGAACAAAAACAACAAACAAAAATACTTTTTGTATTTGCTATAGGCTAAAATTTGCGCATTTGTATTTCATCTGCTTGCGTCGGCGTTTTGGCATTTCCCTAAGATATTATTAATATTATGCATGACATTGCCATTCCACGCATTCCAATGTGAATCTTGCTCTCTATCTATCTCTTGCACTCCCTAAGCCGCACCTAAGGCACAAAAACACTGCACTTAAGTTCGGATTCGGTCACACATACAAAGAGACGCACACGCAAGTGTAAGTGTGTAAATACAATATGCGTAAATATGTGAGAGTTTCAAAGAGCATAAAATGCAATTACTTGGAAGTGACAGCAACACAGAAACACTTGACAAGGACATTTGATGCCAAGTGCGAGGGAGAGGGTGAGAGGATGTAACAGAGTCTGGAAGTGCGCAGAGAGACAAAGCGACAGGAAGGTGGGACGGACGGACAGCTGTTTTGCCAAACGGTAAACAGTGGTTCCCATGAATATTTAACAGTTTCATTAAAGGAAGCGCACAATTTGTTTAATTGCCAGGCAAAATGGTATGAAAATTGATTTTTATTGTTTCTGCTCAAGTTGAGCAACAAAATGCAGCCAAGCGTAAAACAGGCACATGCGAAAGCAAAATAAGATGTGCAAAACGCAAAGCGCAATACAAAAAAAAAACTAACACTACCTTTCTGCGAAAGGCTTTTGACAACTGTCAAATTAATTAATAGTACACTTATTCACAGAGAGAGCAAGAGAGAGAGAGAGAGAGAGTCATACGTAAACAAAGAGAGCGTTGCAACAACAACTTACAAAGACTACTCATAAGCAAAAACAATAACAACAATAGTCAAGGCAACTACAGCTGAGTATTTTGTTGTTGCGCCTGTCACGGCCTGGCACCAAGTTGGCCAATGGGTGCAAATAAAACAGGGGAACAGGGGAGTACACGTGCATTTTGGCCATGCTCTTACCTGAATTTGCGGGTCCAGCTCGCTGTCTTCAGTGTTTGACATTTTGCACCCCAAACAATTTTCTATTCACGTTTGCCAAATCGAAAAATCTATTTGTTTCTGATTTCAATGCAGTTGATACACCGTTTCAATTTCAATTAGTTTTCACTTTTGTCGCCAGCTGCTCTTGCTTTATTTGCGCCTTTTTTCAATTGGTTTGCATTTGCATTTTCACTTGCATTTATTGGCCAGCGTAAAATGATTAGTTTTTTTTTAGCTCTGCCTGGGGGCGCTACTTTTATGGCAGAATCTATTTAATCAACAATCACACAATGCGTATGTGTGAGTGTGTAATACGAAGATTATGCAAACACTATTCTCACTGAGAATTTTGGGAATTAAACAAAAAAAATAGTAGCATTTGTTGTATTGCGATGTGTGTGAAACAGAGAGTAAGAGAAAGAGACGACGACGAACTAAAACACGATTGCAATTCTATGTATATGAAGACAAATAACACTAACTGCTAATGCACACTGCTATTATTGTTTTTTTTTATTATTATTATTTTTGTTACAAATGCTAGCACTATCTTAAAATTATTGGAGCGACCGTCGACCGTCCGTACGCGGTATAAAGTGAGAAGCAGACTGAAAAAGCAACGGCGAAACAAAAAAAACATTGTTGCCCAATTCAGCCTTTTTCCGGACAAATCTGTCTTGTTTTTAAGAGACAAAATAGATTTTTACACCACCAAATCTGGCCTTTTTATATCTGTCAAATATTGCCAGCACTGACAAATGACTGAAAATTGGCGCTAAAAAACGCTGAAAATATGAGACTAGAAAATCGAAACACATTTTTAAAGAAGTGGCTTTAATCTGTCAATTTATAATAACATTATTGCGTTCACCAGAATAAATCAGTCATCTTATCATCTATCACAAATCAGAACATTTGTGATTGTCTTTTGGTGAACGCTTTTAATGAAATTTTAGGCAACGACGTTAAAATACAAAATATATTAATGCACTTTTTCATGATACTTTTATTATAGAATCTCTTCTAGTTATTTTTCTATACAAAACCAAGCCCTCCGCCAACATTTTAACTTAAAATATAGTATTTTTTGCCTTAAAATTACATTATCGCTAACAAAAAACATCACAATACAAAAAACAAAAGAACTCTCGGAGTCTAGTTCAAAAAGTAAACAATATAACACCTGGTGGAGCTAGCATGTTCCATGTGGTTCCACTAACAGACAAGAGGTGGCGAATTCATGTTCCGTGAACAGTCAAAAGGTGGCGCCACGGAAAACGTGTGGTGTTATTTTCTGTTATATGACGTTCTGGGAAATTTTAGGGTATTTTTTAACAGGGTGCAACAATCAGTTATTTTTGAATTGAATCTATGGATATCAGCAAACAATTCTAAATTCTATATCATTTTGAATATAAAAGGAATTATATTAGGTAAAAATAGAAAAAAAGAATATTTTGTTTACTATGAAATTTTATTTTATTTGTTTGTTGGTTTTTTGCTCAATTTGTTTTTGTCCATTATGTGCTTTACATGTTCTGTGATTTGTTTTGCTTTTGTTAATATATTTGTATGTATATGCATATATGTATACGTATATGTATATTTCAATTTCGAATTTCATTTACTAATGATATGCGCACCAAAACAAATTAACTTAGCGCAAAAAATTTGGTTTACAACGGAAAATCATAATGGAAAATCAAATACAAATATATTTGTTTACTAAAAAATTTTTATTTAAGTAAATTATAAAGAAAGGCAATAGAAGTGTATACCACGGAATTTCTATACGTTATTTAGCATTGATGCCCGTATTTGCTTGCTTAATGTAACGCTAATATATTTATATAATATATATATATATTTAATATAATTTTTATATTTAATATAATGAATTTTTATAGTTTATATGGAATAACACTTAATTATACATTC
This sequence comes from Drosophila neotestacea, assembly GCA_035044365.1. Taxonomy (NCBI): domain Eukaryota; kingdom Metazoa; phylum Arthropoda; class Insecta; order Diptera; family Drosophilidae; genus Drosophila; species Drosophila neotestacea. The sequence continues at coordinate 364,294 of JAWNMD010000155.1, forward strand.
ATTCATATAGATCTTGTTTTGTTTTATATTGGTATCATCATTTTGTATACATATTTAAAATATATATATGAAATACAACTGAATTTGTTAGTTTGATTCGATTTGAAAATGAAATACAATTGTTTAATAACTAAATACTTGACAAATGCATTTGTAACTCATGTAGTAGAAATGTTTACTAAGTAGTTTTGTTGCTTCTCATTTGTGTGTTGCTGTTTCTTGTTTGTGTGCCTTTTGTTTTGTTTATAAATTTATGTTTCGTCTCTTTTGCCTCTTTTTTTTTCATATAGTATCAAACCACTAAATACTCGCCATATAAATGATTTTGTTGTTTAAATATTTATTATATGTATACATATTTATATATATATATAGATATATTTTATGCTATATATTAACTATGCAATTGTTGCATATATGCAATTTTGCGCTTAATTTTCATAATTTACTTAGATATTTTATCTTTCTTTCTATTCTGTTTTTATTTCGGTTTTCTGTTCTGTTTTATAGGGAAAGTACAAAAGTATACGTGTTTCAAAAGCTTTTCTGTTGTAGTTTTTCAAGTTTTTCATTTATTATACACACATAAATGTTGTGTATACGTATCATCATAATAATAATTAATAAAACTGGCCACGTCAATATTATTGTAAGAACTTAACTCAATAATAACCTAGGTAGTATCAAGTAGTAGAAATTAATTTTGGAATGTCAATAAATTATACAATTGATAAATATTTATGTAGGTCAATTAAATGCAACATTTTATTGTTGTTTTTGATACTACCAAATGTTATACGATAAATAGCGTAATTAATTGAAAGAACGAATGAATGTTTCATACAATAATTGCACTCGTTGACGAGTTCTAAACTTTGCTCTTATTTAAAAAAATTAAAGTACATACATACATAGAAAACAAATCTGAAATCTGACAATGGCTGAAAACTAAGATCGTGTTAACGACGAGGCTACAAATTACAAAGACAAATTCAGCTACACTACGTGGATGCTCTCGTTCATTTTGTTTGACGAGTGTTGGGAGTGTTCACCTTAAGGAAACTTTGCTTTCGGATTGTTCTTGTTGTTGTGAATGGAGTTGTGTAGATTATTCACTGTCAATGTTGAGACCTACACGCTTTTCTTCCTCGAGCATTGCGTCCAGTTCATCAGTTAAATTTGCCAACATGTTGCCAATATCATTGAGCACATTGACCGATACTTTTGGCGGCACTGTATTAACAGCCACGGGGGCAACAACTGTTACAGCTTCAGGCGTTGTTGCTGGCTCCACACCACTGCTGGCCACATCTAAAGTGGGTGAACGCAAATGCAAAGCGCTGCTCCCGGCACTCGCTGTGCTGTTCATGCTATCGCTGCGAGCGAGAGTTGCATCATGCAGCGAACTGGAAGATTTCAGCGAGTGAAAAGAGTGTGCTATGTTGGCAATTGTGTTTGTCGACGATGAGCTGGAACTGGAGCTGGAGGAATGCAAATGCGTGCCGGCCGCATGATGTCCAGCCGATGATCCTGTTCCTGATCCACCATTGCCAGTTTGCAACTCCTGGCGATTGAGCAGACGTTGCTTGATGGTGCCAGTGTTCTCATTGGCAAACGGTATCGTATCAATTGAATCTATGCTGGAATTTGATTTACTGTCATGATACTTTTCACAGTGTATCTCAGCCGTTGTCTGCTGTATGGTCGCATAGTTGGCATAAATGGGCTGTTGCTGCTGCTGGGAGTTGACTCCTTGCTGTTGTTGCCAATGCTGTGCCGTGTGGCCATAGAACATGTGCTGCTGCTGCTGTTGTTGTTGCTGCTGCTGTTGATTTGTAGCTCCGTTTGCTCCTCCTTGAGGTGATGACTCGACACTCAACTGACGCGAGTTGCGTATGCTGCAGTGACGACGTGGCGGCTCTGGTGCTATCTTCTTGCCAGCCAATGGACTGCCGCTTAAGTAGGCCTACAAGAAGGAGATGTGATATGTAAAAGTGAGCTAAAGTTTAGTAGGAAGACGAGACTTACTGCTGTGCTGTCAGCACCACCGGCTGTCACATACTCTGCCGCTGCCGCTGCATTCATGTAGTGATGATGCTCCAGTGGCGGCATCGTATTCAATACGGCACGCTGAAGTATGCCTCGTTGTTGGCGTGGTAAGGTGCCGCCACCCTCCTCGTAGAGCAGCTCACGTGTGGCATCATTGGTGGGTGTAATGTCGCCATCATCATAGGAACGACGCCAGGCCATGGCAGCAGCAGCATTGTTGCCCATCAGACGTGCTGCTGCCGCCTGTTGCTGTTGTTGCTGCTGCTGCTGCAACAGCTGATGATGTTGCTGTTGTTGAAGTGTGGCTGCTGCTGCCATTGCTGCGGCTGCTGCCGCTGTTGTTGGCGGTCCAAAGTGTCCATAATCCGTGGTCGTGTAATGGCTAAAGGTCAAATGGCTGCGCGTGCTGTTGTCGTGTATATCCTCTAGGGATTCCAGGCTCTTACCTCGTGGCTGACGCACCTGCAATAGAGAAGAGAGAGCAACGAGTGGCATTAGTTACCGAGTATGGCATGTGGCATGTGGCATGAGGCACTTAAAGTTCAAGGACGACTGCAGACGACTGACATTTGTCGAGCATCGTTGAAGCACCCACCTTAATGAGCACCACATCGTTGCCGTTGCAACACTCGTGATTGCTGCCCGTGCAATAATAGGCATCCCCCCCACTGTTGGCAGCACTGAGGCCACCGCTGTGGCTGTGGCCATTGGCCAACGTATTCACATTGCTCGTCGCATAGATCTTAGTGTCGTCCCAGGAGACACGTGTTGTTGGCACATAAGATGGCGTACTCGGTATGGGCACATTGAATTGCCACGGCTTCCGTTGTTGTTGGTACTCCTAACGAGGTCAGACCCCATTCATTAAATTATGATGAAAATAAAAAAATGAGAAAAGAAAATAAATATGTAATCAAATTAGAAAGGTATTAAAAAGAAAGATGATATTAAATTAAATAAAAACAGAACAATTAAAATATTATTAATTGATAAATCAATTTATTACAACTTCAAGAAGAAAACGAAATAAAGTCTTATTTGTAATTTAAAGAACAACAACTAAATGAATATTAATTAAGGAAAAAACTAAAATTACTGAATTGAAATATAATTTAATTGAAAAAGAAATATGGAATGTTAGAAATATAATAAAATTACATAACCTAATAGTAATAGTATAATGAACAGCAATTTTAATTTGTTATCAACTTTAACAAGTACATTACAACTTCAAGAAGTAAACGAAATAAAATTTAATTTGTATTTTAAAGAATAGCAATCAAATGAATATTAATTAAGGATATTGAAAGTGTTGCTATAAACATAAAAAAACGTAAATTACTGAATTGAATTAAATATTAAAAACAGAATAAAATGACATAGCCTAATAGTAATAATAATAATAGTATAATGAATAGCAATTTTAATTTTTTATCAACTTTAACAAGTACATAAAACAATACTAAAAGTAACACAAACTTAAGAAAAAGACACTCGACAGGAATTCCATTTAAAGACGCACCTCTAATACGTGTATTTATACAAGTATATCTATACAGATCTATTTGTTTAACTATGACTTCACCTTATAGTAAATAATATGCCATGATTCTTACCTGCTGCTGATAGGCATTGGCACCACCCGGATTCCATTTGCCGCTGATAATGTCTTTGACCCGCTTGATGGCCAACAGAATTTTCTTTTGATGTCCCAACTTGACAATGCCAATGTCCTCGAGATCTTCCCAAGTCACTTGGGTGACATCGCGCACCGTTTTGTAGTTCTGCTCGAGCAGCGGTTGAATATACTCTTCCAGACGCAACAGCTGCAACCACTCCTCAATGGAGCCCTAAAAATATCACAAAAATTCATATTCGAATTAGTTGAAAAGTCGATCAGTCGATGCGAGTGTGTCTGTGTGTGTGTGCGTTGTCAGCTAATCTCATTTGATTAACGTCAACCCCATCAGTAGGAGCAGGCAGCCAAGCAACAAATTGTCCATGAACTAATTCCAGGCCAAATCACTGATACCAGACACCATTACAATCTAAAAGGGAATCCAGACGAGAGGGGACCAAGGGAGGGAGGGAGGGTAGGGTAGGGTTTAGCTAGGGAATCGACTCTAGATACTGTGTACATTTGTCTCTGTCTGATGAGCTCGTCGCAGCTCTAATCAGTTGTAATTGATAAGATATGACATAAATCGCGTCAAAAGCACAAACATCAAGAGGAACACAAAAAGAGTAAAGAGAGAAGAGATACAAAACTCGTTGTTGCCGACGTTGTCTGCCATTAAACGGTAGCCAAAGTTTCCACACAAACTTACAGATACACACACTTACAGATACAGATACACTCACTTACAGATACAGATACTTTTACATACATGCAACACAGCTCAGTCAAAAATCATCAACGTATTTTTTCCACTTCTTGTTTTTCATGTGACGTGTTAATAACTTTTGAAGCTATTGCTCTTTTGCCTGCCGTCTAAATTGCCGTTGATTTCTATTTAATTAAGCGAATGTGAATGTGAATGTTGTGGATGCTGTTACCCCTCTCTTTCTGTCTCATTCAATTATTTATTCACTCTTTCATTCACTCCTTTATTTATTCGCCAGTGATTTGGCATGAGCTTTACAGACTTTTCAAGGGCGCTACAATTTAATGGAAACTTTTATTTTTTATTAGGCGCCGCAATAATTATTGCTTTTAAAAGATGATTTATCAGTTTTGATTTCTTGCCTTTTAAAACAAAGTCTACACAACTAATTGGCTTTTCTGTGGTCGATTAAGTGATTAGGAGGCTTTTTTAGTTTTACTTGACAGATTAAGTGGAAGTATTGGTTTTAATGAAATAATTCTACAAACAAGTCTACAAGCTTTGTCCCTTTTTTTTTTTAGTCTATGGAGATTTTATTTTCTTATTTTTATATCAATCTAAGAACTACTTTTAACTCTACATTCATCTAAAGAATTGTCTCCACGAAATTATTAAACAAAACTATAAGATTATATTAACCATACCATTAAAGTCTACACAAATTAACCTGTACAAAAAGTCTCTTTAAATTCTCTGCTTTTAAGTGATCATATTTATTTTTTAACAACTCTACACAAATTTCCACAACTGACAACTTATGTCTACAATAACTGACTTAAACTTATGGATGCATATATTGACATATAGTTTATTATTTCAGTCTGTTTTTCAGTTAAGCCAACTCTACTCTACACTACTCAAATCGCAATCTGAAGATGCTAATTATTCCATATTTGTAGAGAGCATACCACGACATATTTTCCATAATAATCAAAAGGAAATATTTATTTAACGTTATTTGGGAGGTATACAATTATCCGAGTATATATCTGTGTGTGGATATATTTTGTTTTCTACTTTGAAACTCATTAGCAGGTAGCATATGGTATGACAGCAACAGCAGCCACAACTAACAACAACAACTGACAACAACAACATCGATGGTCACCATTAACGCGTCCAACAAAATCGAGAAACAAAAACTGGTTTTTAAATAAACTGTACGTACCAAAAAAAATGAAAAATGAAAAAAAAGAGTATAGAGTTTAGCTAAATATGAGAGTACGTCAGGCCGAAAACTAAATACCATTTGAGAGTGTCTAATAACGGCGACAACAACAACAGCAACAACAACGTCAAGGTCGTTGCTTGATTGCGGTTTTTGTTTTTGCGTTTATGGAAAGGAATGAGGAATGTGCCGGGCCAAAAGATTGCCAACGACATATCGTTGTTGACGTTGTTTAATAACCTTTTTCTACATCACATTGCTTCTGAGGTATTTCGCTTTATTTCCTTTTTCGTTAGCCAGATAAAGAAAGCGCCGGTTCGGATGTGGGAAATGTTTATACATATATACAGACATCTAAACAAATATAACTATTATTTTTTGCTTGTTTATTTCTTATTTCTTTTTTATAGAATGCCAACTAATGAGGGTACCCCGCACATTTGCATGCGCTTGCCGAAACTTTCATTTCCAGCATCAAAAAAAGAAATAGAGATGTGTTTATTTAGATGTGATGTAAGTACCTCCTCCCCTCTTGCAAGTCTTAAGATGATATGTCTGAAGCCACACCCAAGGCGACGTTGTCGCTCAAGATCAACAAAAGTTTGTAGTTTTTAGCTCAATGGGGTGCTTGGAGTGCGATAAGAGTCAAAAGAGTCTGAGACTGAGTCTGAGTAACTCGACCAGTAAACCTCAACCTCAACACAGCTACAAATTGCGAAAACAGTCACGAAGTCGCGTTAAATAAACAACAACCAAAAAAACAATAAAAAATAAAAATAAATAAATATATATATGTAAAGAAAGAAAAAAACAAATTCTATACAACTAGTAATATATAATCGCGCATTTTTAACTAGAAACAACAAAAGCTGAGGTCATTTTGCGAGTTGTTGAAAAATTGCAAAGCTTGAAATCGGTTTGAGTTATTGGCATATGGAATAAATGTGTTCATTTCATAAATACAAATGGGAAAAAACAAAAGATTTAATGATAACTGAAAGCTGAACAAATGAAAACTAACCGCAGGTTATAATTTGAAACAAGCAATTAAGATCCAAGTAACTATGGAATGCGGTTCGAATTTGAGTTTGAGCCAGATACAGATACACATCTGATGCGATAAATGATATTGTCCATAGAAACACATGCATTTTGTAAGCGCATTCATTCAGATGCAGGTGGGTAGCTTACAACCCACGACTCCCGATATACATACATACATATAGAGACAAGTGGGTGGAGAGGGGAATGTTTGAGTTTTGAATTCAGTTTTGAGTTCGAGTTGGAGAAGCTGACGAAATCAATGAATCAGACAAAAATTCAAAATGCAACTTTAAGCTGAAGATTATTGTTGGCGTGTCCATTGTTTGATTTGTAGTCACTGTATTTGTCATTGTCAATTGTGGAGTCTACAATTGCAGTGGAGGTAAGAAAGAAATCCATGTGAATTATTATGATCGGATTTTCATATAACAATAATGGAGATTTCAAACACAGGAATGCCAGTCGATAGTTTCAGTACAATTGTACTATGATTATTATCGAAAGAAAATAAGATTATGTCTTATCTACAATAAGTAGAAAAAAACATAAAGAATAAGTAAAAGTTGCAATAAAGATTAGCTTCAGTTCTGATGTCAATTATTGATATCATATAAACATAATACTATCAACAGTAGTGACTTTATATCTCTATCTACACATAATAATAAAATTGGCTTTTATTAATTTGTTTATTCTCAATAAAACTATTATATCTTCTAAAGTTAAATATTATTCAGCTTTTTCCTGGTAACTTTTGATCGTGTATATGGAAGTTTTATTTATGCATCTGACACGTTTAACGATTATTACAGTTTTGTTCAGTTATTTTTATTGTAATGCTCAAAATGGAGCTTTAAGAGGGCTCGATCACCACATTTGGGCATGAGAAACTAGTGTCGAGGGCTTGTTTTTGGCTGCACGTGAAGTGCATTTTCGATAAGAGAGTAGCTGGCATATTATTATGTCACGTATTTTTTCGGATATTGTCAGAAATAAATAAAAAAAACAATAAAATATATTGCGGATAAGGCAATGTGGCGACTTTTCTTCTAAAAGCGTGTCTGAGTCACGTGTTGACAGTATCAGTTCTGAAAACTTGGGCATATAGATTAGTTAAGTAAATGCTTAAGATGAACAGAGGAACTAAGATAAATATATGAGTAATGAGAAAGCAAGAAGATTCTGTGGAAGCAATGACTAACCGAACAACAATTGTTGTAGCGAATGAAAAATCTATTAATTAGTAATAATAACTAGATACTTCAACTTGATTATTACTTTGTTAAACAGAAGAGCTATGATAAATATAAGAAAAATTCTTTGGAAGCAACATTTAACGATCAAGAGGTGTTTTAACGAGGGGAGAATCTAATAAATATTACTTGTTTGATATCTCAATATTTACATATTTCAACTTAATTGACACTCGCAATACTCGTTTGATTTTAGCTTTTAAATCTAGCAATTAATCGTAACGATGTAAGACACGATGCACATGCACTTGAATAGCACTTTGATCTGTCAGATCAATGTTAAAGATCACTTGAAATATGTCCCTCAATTAGCCAAGTACAAATCTGAACACGACATTTCAAGTGATCCACAGTCGAACTTCCCCTATATAACTTTAATAAAATGTCACCTGAAATGTCGCCAGATTTAACACAACTGACTAGAGAGAGAAAGGGAGGAATAGAGAAAGAGAGAGACATGGGTATACGAATCTTTTGTTTTATGTTTGATGGCTTGTTTTTTCAGTATTCAGTATCTGTTTATGTTGCCAAGTGTGTTTAATGAATTGTTGATGGGAATTAATGTGCGCATATTAAACGAAATTCTTTCATTAACAATCAAATAAAAAACAACATGCTGACGGCGCTCTTTTTTATGTATGTGAATGTGGGGCTCACAGTATGTGGGAAACAAGTTTTTGCACCACGGATTGCAAATGCTTTTTTAATGAAATATTTAACAGATAAGCTGCAAAACAAAAATAAATAAATAAATAAACAAGCAAACAGAAAGCGAACGAGTTGGGAACTTGGCTAGTAACTAGAGATGAGACGATCTGCTTATGTGTTTATATCAACTGATATTCAAGTCGTGGTTAATTAAGCTAACTAACAACTGGTGACAAGTTGAGGTTGACAAAATCAGCTTACATAAGTGCGCTAATCAATCCGATAACGACAACTTTTAAAACAGCAACAAGTTAACGAGTAAACTCTTAAAATAGATCTTAGTTTAAAGAAGCATAAAGAAACTTAAATAAACCATTAGGATTAAAGATATTATAGATGAAGATCTGCACAATACTCTTTACTCTAAAACGATTAAGTATATCTATTTTACTCGTTAGTATTTAAATCAATTGCAAAACTATTAAACAGCTAAATATGTCAGGGTTAAACCTTACTTATACTGCTATTCGTTAGATATTATAACGATTACTAGTAGAAGTACAAGTAAAATGTTCTTTATTCTTTGAGGGCCGTTTTCTCATAAAGATAAACTTAAGATTTTGTTTTCTTAACGGCAGGTTTATCTTCCCTTCAAGGTTAAAGGCAAGATGAGAAACTCGTTAGTTTACAAACACTCGCTACTCGTAAATGCGACTGCAAAAGTGCTAAATATCGCTCATCTCTAGCAATATTCACCTTTACTAGCCATAATTAATGCCAATTTGACAAATTGCTGAGTGTAGACTTATGACTAAAGTTGACTTTATGCAAATATCACGAGTTGTTTAGCTGATTAGATAGAAAAGCGGAACTCGTCGGTCGCTGGTCTGTTGTTGGTTGGTTAGTTGTTGGATTCTTATTTGTTGTTGTTGTTTACTTACCGGCACAAAGTGTGGCAAATTGTCGAGCACCTGCAGCTTGTCAATGCGTTGTTTAATACGCTCACGATGATGCGGATTCTTGATGCCAATAGCGGTGAGATCCTCGGGCGTCATACGCGCAATCGTTGGTAAATCATAGCCGGCAGCAATAAAAAGTTGAGCGTATTCCTCATGCTTCATCTCCAGCAACCAATCGATAATTAACTCATCATTGCGCTGCCGATCGACACTGCCAATCGAACAGGAGCTGACCGAACTGCAACGTGGCGAGGAGAGAGGAGCACGTATAGATGCACCCGATGAGGATACGCCTGTCAAATAGGAGGAGGCACGACCCGAGTCCAAGCTCGCTGTGCTATGACGTGAACCCGATCCGGCTGAACCCGATGAAGAACCCGGTGAATCACGTCCAGGTGATTGTGTTAGATCAATGCCCTGATCCTCCTGCAACGCCAACTGCTGATGATAATAAACTGCCGCCTTGTGTGTAAGAGGTTCACGCAATGTGGCACAAAATACGGGCGGTGGACATGCCACAATGCTGGGTGGAAGCGGTGCTGTCTGTGCTGTTGGGGGTTTGCTGCCAGAGCTTATACCTCCAGTTGTTGTTGCGCCCGCTGCTCCCACCTCATCCTTCATGCGCAGCGCAACGCTCGTCTCGCGTGGCAAGTTAAAGCCGCCCTCCTCCAGCGAGGGCGATGAGACAATGCTGCTGCCACTCATGCTACAAATGCCATCATCCAGTTGATGTTGCTGCTGCTGCTGGTGGTGTTGTTGTTGTTGTTGTTGATGATGTCGCAAGGGTCCACTTAGTCTATAGAGCGGTATCTGTGCCTGTGCCTGATGATGGCCAAGGGGCGATGAAGGCGTCACCAGTTGATCTCCAGGTATTGTCGGCGGCTGTACCTTTTTAGCTTGTGCCGTCGATGTGTGCGGCTTCAGTGAGCGATGCATTTCGCGCTTCTATTTCTGCTGGCCGCGCTGGCCAAATAAGTTGTGGCAACTCCTGCAAGACACAGAAGGCAAAAACAAATCAAATGAAATGCAACTGCATTAGATATTTTTGTAGGGGAAAATTATATAGAACAGCATAGCACAAGGAACAGATGTGCAGCAGATGTGTGCGTGTGCAGTGGAAAATCTGCATAATTGGGCATAAATTTTACTTTTCTCCAGCTAAAAATAGGGTCACACTATTTAGGCGAGTGCGCGACGCTGCGGCAAGTCAATAAACTGCCATAGTACACGACAGTCGCACAGTGGGTGCAATAGAAGAAGATAGTTAACAAAAAAATCAATGTTAACGCGGAATTTATACTTTTGTTAACTTCCCAATCAAAACAGATCCATAAATTACAATTTAAACAAAACAAAAGCGACCCTGGACCAGATTTCATAATAAATATGCATATTTTAAGTAAAATGTAGACTGGTTTCTAGCCAATTTTGTTAAATTATACAGACCAAAACTCATGCTTAAAAACTGGATATGAGAAATATGCATAAACAAAGAAGTAGTTGTCTTTGCAAAGATAAACAAAAGGTGAATCATTACGTTTACTCAAAGGAAAGTTCCTTTGTTCCTCAAGCAACATTTAAATAAAAAAATAAGAGAAAAACAATGCAGTTTGTTATTGTCTGTAACACAAAGAAAACTTTGGTATCAGAAATTACTTCCAGGTTTATTTTATTTCAGAAAGCTCAAAAAGAGTTGATCTAAAAAAAAAAAACTACCTCAATGATTAAATTAATTTCTTATAGAATTTCTGGTGGAATTAAGTTCTTGGTTTTTAATTTGTTAATATAAATCAAAACTAAAACTTATTTTTAATTTGTATAATAAAAAATAATTTTTAACTAATTTGTGTAATAAAAATCGACAAATATATGTGTTTTACAATTTATAGTTTAAAAACTATAATTGTCACAATCTTGTAACGGTCTTTGTTTATAAAGTTCTTCTTGAAAAGATTGCTTTTGACCCACTGTGTGCCCGCAGCATCGTATTACAAATTTCATTCACAAAAACACAACTAAAAGCAAACACGAAGGGGCGAGATAGAACGAGCGACGGGGGAGAGAAGGAGAGAGAGACGATGTCAAAGTTCGTTGACTGTGGGTTGCATTTGTGGGCTGGGACTGGGTCTGGAGCTGGCTTGTCTAGGCGCTACGTCATAATACACTTGAAAAATGCACAGGCAGGCAGCAAGCGGTTAGTGGTAGCGTAAATCTGGCAGAAGTCACGAACAGGGCCGTTGTTGCCTGGGCATGTCATTAACGTGAACCAAAACGAGAACAAAGCTGCAAAATACTCGGAAGCAATAGCAATAACATATAGAAAAGCTTTAATTTGCAGTTCTAGTGAAACAGTTCCGTTTCATTGCAATTAATACCATGTCCTCACTGCAAGTGCTCTCAAAATAACAAAAACAACTTAAGTTCGATTGAATTCGATGGGTGGTCTTTATATTGAAAGTATTTTTTAGAAGAGGAATCCACACACGAATAGTTAAAGAAAAGCTAGTATCGAAAACTGATGTAAGTTCTGCATACAGTAAAACTCCTTTGTGCTCTTTATCGAATACCAAACTATTTTCCATACCTTTCGATAGGCTTATAAAAACTTGTTCTGATCGGACTCTCCATTCTTCCTGAATATGTATATTGCTAATCACCTTTCACACCCTTCCTGATGCTTCGTCACTAGCGTGGAAACAGTGATCAAGTAAATGAACATTGAGGAAGCAAATTATTTCTACAATATAATGTGTTTTACAGACCGCATTAAAAAATATCCCTAAATTCGTTGCTTATATTTTCAAAACTTTAAAGTCACAGGAATGAGTATTAAATTCGTATGTTTAAGATCGATATCCTATAAGCTGCACATCAGTGAGGAAACCAATTAACTTTGTAACATTTATCGATAACAACTCAACTGCAACAACTGCCACCTGTTCGATTAAGCACTCGATGCCCGGCCGGTTGTAACGAAGCGAGTAGCGAATCATACGACAGAGGCAGGTGCCAAATTTCATAACGTACGTGTGTGAGTGGGAGTAAAAAATGCAGGAACAAGTCAAAAGCGAAGAGAAACGAAACGAAGCGAAGCTAAAGCATAGCCAAGTAAAGCAGAGCAGAGCAAAAGCTGAAAAACAACACACGCAAAAACGGTGGCAGTAGTAAATTTCATTTACAAGCCCGTCGACAGACGTCGTCGACGGTCTTTAATGAATTTTTATGTATGCGACGTGAAACGAAAATTAACGAAAAACTGCAGCCGAAGGCGCGGGAGAGGCCAAAAGCAAGAGACAGAGAGAGAGAGACAGAAGAAGTGAGAGAGCGAGAGAGTGCGCGCAGAATAAGAGCAGAGTTTGTAGTAGGGTAGTATATCAAACTGTGAACGATACACAAATGTGGGTTGCGATTTCTTCTTGTTGTTTTTATTGTTATTGTTGTTATTGTTATTATGGTTGCTGTTGTTGTGTTGTTGTTGTCACCCACACACACACACACCCCGTTCACCCAGCTGCACATTTGCAGATGTTGTTGAACTGTGCGGCCGGCTTGCATTTTGGGCTAACAATATCTGTTTTCCTGCCTGCCCGCCCCTTCTTACCAGTGCTGTCAACATTTTGTTGGGCTTAAATAGCTAAATTGGTAACCAAAATAGTTGGCTAAAAAAATATTATGTCTGATTATTCAATGTCTCAAAGATATCAAGTAACTATCCTATAGATTTATTGATGTAAAATGTTTAGAAATTAATGTCAAAATAATTTGTATCTATTAGATACTTTTATAAATCGGGACTATTTATGACAGTGGGAATGGATTCTCCAGTAACATAATGTTATTTTCTAAATATTTCCTTCTTCAATTATATATATTAAATACATTGATGGTGTCTGGCAATCTTAAAAACTAATCCAGGGAGTTCTCAATAGCTGGATTTCTGTAAAAATGAATTGCATACAATTTTCCAGCAATTGTAATTTGAAAATTGCCAAATTTAACCATAAACTAGCCAAAAGTGCAACCCTGCTTCTATACTTCATTCCTTTCTATAATTATTTTTTATTTTTCGTATCTTTTTTTCAATTTTTAGGAGTCCATTTCTGCTGTTGTCTTTTGTTGCTTGCGCATTTAATTGCAAACATAGTACACAGGACGCCCCCTGGCGTAAACAATGCAAAACTATTGCGGTTCTATTGCTGTTGCTGTTGTTTTTGTTGTTGCTGGGTGTGGGTGGTGAGTAATCATAATGAGCATAACACTTGCTTGCATGTGTGTGTGTGTGTATGTTAGCATAAAAACTGATTGGAAATGCAATTGGACGCTTGGGCGGCCTTTTCCTATTAGAAACTCCGCATACAATACAAAACTATTACAAAAGGGCAGCTGAAAGATTTATTGATTGTCGCTGTCGTCAAACACACACACACACACACACACACACATACATACAAGCCCCGGCACACAGATACTCATGTATCGATACAATGTAGCGGAGTTGCGGTTTTGAAGTTGGCAGCAAAAACGCTGAGCAACTAAAAATAATTATGGTTACCAGTGCTTTAAACACAAACACTCTCTCAAACTCACTTCTATACACACACACACACACAGTTAGAACAGCACAAAGGGACCGCAATGTTTATACGCTTTTCAGTGGGGGAGTATTGGGAGTTAGTTGTGAAGTTTGAATGTCTTCAAAGGGGGTGCGATAAGAACCCTGAAATCTCAAACGATATACCAATCTTTATAAAAAGGGATAGGGCATAACCCAATGAGATAAGTTTCCATATGAATAAACGAGAATAAAGAATTAATAATAAATTATTGGATTATTAGAGATTTAATACTTTCTACATTCTTTGTTTATAAGTATTTCTAGAGATCCAATGAGATCTAAGACTCAATAGTTCTTTCTTATAATTCTGGTAACAAGTTCTTTCTTTATAAAAATTATGAAAGTTCAAGACTTTAAATGGTTCTATCTCTACTTAAGAAACATTCAACAACCGTTAACAACATTTAAATGAACCATTTAAACACTCCTTAAAATTAAACTATAAATTCTTCTGGCTATTGTAGAGTGTGTCGATAACTTTTATAAGAATACCCAAGCATCAACACTTGTAATATTCATTGTGAATAAATAATCTTCTTAAGATTTAAATTATAGATCCAACGAATTTAGGGTATCTAAAATTCGTTAAATACTTTAACAATTGACGTTGTCGCTGTGCGCCGTTAAAGTTTACTGGCATGAGTAATCAGCCAAATGGAGCGCAATAAAATGGCAACGGCAACACGGCCAATCTATCAGACCAGGCAGCACATCAACTAAGTTGATGTTGCCTAGCCACCCCGATAAATGCCCCCTCCCGCACACACCGTACTCTCAACCACTTCATGGCCAGATTCATATGCCACACTGGAGTATGGGACCTGGACCTCAAAAGGAGGAATTGTGAACAGGAGGTGGCGGCTGAAATCAAATGAACCGAGTTCCATTCTCATGTTTATTAACGGTGCTTAACTGAATATGTGTGAGTGAGCCTGTGTGTGTGTCTGTGTATTTCTATATGTCTGCATGGTTGTGTGGGTGTCATTAAGCCCGATAGATAAAGGGGACCGCCCAGGCAACACTTCATTACCAGCGCGACTTATTGACAACGTCTCATTGTTATACCCTATAATTTAAAGAAAACTATTAGAGATGGATGATATCGATATAGAAACAAAATATTTAAGTCAATAACGATATGACATTCCATTTGTTGATGGATAAATACATTTTGAATAAGATACATTTATCTAAAAACATTCTCATACCTCAAGTCAGATTGCTTTGCTAAAATAGTTTCTTCATTAATTGATTAATAACTATCGTATAGATATGTCTATATCTATATCTGTATCATATTTCTATATCGATTCCAATATCCATCCTTGATACATGGGAAACTTGCCTTTTAATAAACTCTACTATGATCTCGAATCAGTTAACAGCATGTTTAGGTACTGATATTTTATTTGACACTTTTACAGGGTATCTAGTATGTACATGATTTCGATGCTGTTGCCATTGTTGCGGGTGCTTTGCATATGACATGAGACAGTTTTCTATACTTTCCCTAAAATGCAAAGCGGACAAAAGTTTTCGGGTGCATTTTTCTTACATTTTCTTTTTGGTCGGTTTGCCACGCCCCAGTGTGAGTCTAGGCTTTATTGTTGCTGCTGATGTTGTTGTAGTCGTGTACATTGTTTGGTAGCGTGTTTTGTCAGCAACAGCAACAACAACAACAACTACAACAGCAAACAAAATAAGATGGTGTCGCTGCCTGTCGATAACTGGAGATGTTGATCTTGCAAAGTAAAGGAGAGGACAACAACAACAACAATGGCCGCGGGCAGCATAAACTTGTTTTGCCTCTAAAGGGAGATGTTGTTGTTATAGTTGTTGTTGTTGCTGATGTAGTTGTAGTTGTTATAGCATTGTCTTTACGTTTTGTTTCAGGTTTCATCTGGCAACGCCAAGAACGGAGCAAACAAGAGACCATAAAAAGCTCGTAGGAGTAAACTGCAACCAGTGCTGCCAACAAATTGCGACAGGAAAAAAAGGACAAACCGGCCAGAAATTAATGAGAAAAAAATGTGTTTAGATTTAAGTAAGTATTTCTATATGACCTTATGCTGGGTATATTTTATAACAGCAATATTTTGTTTCATTTTATTTTACTTAACGCCAACCAGTCTTAGTTTTTTCAGTTTTAAAAAGGACATTTCTAACCGGAAAAAGGCTAAATTGGCAACACTGACTGCAACACACAACGAAGATGTGTCAAATGTGTGGGCGAAAGAGAGAGGGAGATAGAGGTACATCAGTGACATACGTGCAGTTAACGGTTAATGCAAAACGAATGCGTAGCGCATATGGCACCAGACAGTCATACAGTCAGACCGTCCGTCAGACAGAAGAAGATACAGTCTCTGACAGAGAGACAGACAGACAGACCAAATAAGGCTGTCAGCACGTACAGAGCAAAGCTCCAAAAGCGGCCATCAATTCTTCTTCTTCTTCTTGTACGTCTTGGTTTTTGGTCAAAAAACGCGAACAAGTTGTAAAGCGAGCAATGCGAACAAAGCACGACAACAATAACAACAACAACTACAGTAAGAGCAAAAGAATAAATGTAGGAGGAGAAGACAGTGAAGAGAGCATTTACAGCTACATTGAACTTTTTAGTACCCAACTATTTGCCACCCACTTGCAAAGTGCGTTTACTACTACGCACACACACACACACACACACACACACACACACGCACACGCATGTACATAAATTCACACATATACATATATAAACCATTTTGTGAATATTGGCAACAACTGTGCCAAAAATATGCAAATTACCATTTGAAAACGTTGATTTTGAATACAATTTTTACGGCAAACACAAAAGCTTTGTTCAAATAAGCTTTAATAATAACTTTCGCATAAATTGCAATTGATTTAGTAGGATAAAAACGCGTTGGAAAATTCTGTGCAAAATTTCTTTCACACACACGTACACAGTAAAGTAACACCAACACTAACACCAACACACACGCGCGTTGGCTTTGGCCAAAAAAACAAGTAAAGCATATATGAAAAGGCAGCGCAAAAAGTTGCCGCTGCTTCTGCTTGCTGCTGCCTGCTAAAAGAAACGAAGAACGAGTCGAAAAAAGGCGGAGCGCACACACGAGCCGACAGCGACCGCAAGTCAAAGCGTATTGAAAACGCGGCTCAAGTTCGAGTCCAAGCTAGAGTCCTCCTGCTGTACGTTATTGAAGTTGAGAGAGCGACAATGACAGACTGACTGCCAAAGAGAGTCCGTAGAGCGAAGGAGAGTTAGAGCACGAGAGTGCGCTCTTTTCAATTGTGTGTGTGTTATTATTCTTTTTTTTTTGCCACAGTCAAGTCAATTTGTTGCAATTGAAACAATAACAATTGTATGTCAATTTGTTGTCGCTGGCAAATTAGTTAATAAATAAGAACCAGTGTGTTCGTTTTGATTATTGCTGTCTACTTATTCCCTGCAGTGTATTGTGTTTAAGGAGCAGAAGCAGAGAGAAATGCATGTTGTACAATGCACGCACAGTGGGTCAAAAGCGAAAATGCACTTGGAGACCTGTAGATATTTATGCATATTGCCTAATGAATATTGTCAACAACGATAAAAGTTTTCTCAACATCGATCTGATAGGAGTTAGAGGTCAAACGATTTATCCGGTAAGTGTATTGTCGCTAAGTCATTTGCATTCAAGCGTGTTTAGCATGAGAAGTTGTAAAACTGGGGCTAAATATTTCAATGCTTTGATTCAAGGTAAAATGTTGACTAAATGCTAACTAACAAATGTTTGTTTGCCTATCTTCCACTTTTTTGTCCCACTGTGTGCTGATGTGCCACAAAAAAGACAAACAAATCCAAACACTCACACACATGCATGTCAACCACTTTGCTTGCCGCATAAGCCAATAAGAGCCACAAAGATTGAGAGAGTCAAATACACTAAGAGAGAGACAGAGAGCACGCGCTCCACACGAGTTTAACAATAACTTCAAAAAAGGCTCCATCTCTATTAAATGGCCTGTCTGCGCACTCTCTCTTTACAACTCTCTCTGACTCTCTCTATGTCTTCAACTACCATTCACGCTCTCGAAATGAAATGTCATCGATGCTCACTTTGCCTCCCCGCCCCCCTACCAACGTCAACGACAATTCTAACACTTCATTGGAGCTGTTTGAGCCAGTGTTGCCCTTATAGCTATTTATTGCTAAAGACAGAATATTAGTGGAAATAATTTGACTACTATTTTAATTTGAAAGATACTTTTAAAATACGTTGTTTTGTTGAATCTGTTAGCTGCCATTTCTTGTTACAAGATTTTTACAAGGACTTCTTTCTAAGGCATCTTTGATAATTTTAGCTTGTTTTAGCTGTCTTTTAGCTACTTTTCTTGAAATTATCGCAACACTAGTTGGGGCTCGGGCCGATGCGTTGCGACGCAACGACGTCAAGTCATTTGATTCCCACACAAATCTCTGCATATTGAGCGGACGCGAGAGTCGCTCCCCATTATGGCAAGTGAGTTATGAGCCAGTGTATGTGTGTGCGTGTATGTGTACTGCGCTTTCTATTGATTTATATGAGCTTTATGGCGCAATCTGAGTACTTACAACGAGTACAAAGCTTAACAAGAAGACTAAAGTAAACGCGCTTTGAATTTTCAAGTGATTCAAAGACAATGCATAATGATAGAATGACAATCTAACATTTAATTGCCAACGAGCGCGTTTTGTTAACAATCAAGCGGCTGGAATAAATTATGCAAAGCAATAAGCATCAACCAACCAGAGTTGCCGCAGCGCCATTGTTGTCTGCCATACTGAGAAGTTGCAGGCACGCGTCAGCATCGGCGCTCGAGCATAACAACAACAGCAACTGACACGTGTTGGTTTTTATTAATTACATAAGCAGACGCAGCTGCAGTTTATCCCGAAACAAAACCCAATTTCCTGCAGATGCCTTTTGGCCACTCTGACAATACAGTGAAACAGCTGGCGGCTCCTGTACAAAAGAAAGAAGCAGACAAATGACAGATGGCGACGACGACGTCAGCGCCGACGCCGAGGCCGGCAGGACACGAACGTCAAAACAAAAACATTTGTGTTTGTAACAAAATTGCGGTCAAAAGCCGCTTACAAGAATTTCCAAAATAAAATACACACCTGTAAATTGTGTAGAAAAACCTATTTTCCAGTGTTTACGCTTTTTAATTTCCTCGTGCACCAGTAAAAACTGACAAATCACATTAAAACACAACCACGACGAAAGTTGACAACACACAAAGGTAAACAAATGTTAAACTTTAACAGGGCATCAATTATTGTTGTTGTTTGCACGTTTTATGACATTTTCCACAGGCACACACACACACATAGATAGAAGTGGCGCGCGCGCGACGCATAAAAGTAAAACATAAAACCAGATTAATTTTGGTTGCAGCCGAGAAAAAAAGAGTTTATTAAGCTACGCTGCTTACGTAGTTGTTACTGTGTTGTTGTTGTATCTGGTTTTTTTATTGTTTGCTACGCCGCCATTTTCTTTGTAGTTAACTCGTAGTTTTAATCGCCTTTGTGCTCGATGTGTGGTGGGGTTAAATTGAAATAGATTTGGTTAACATTTAATTATACACTTTTATTAATTTTGTGCCACAATACAACAAATTTATGCGTTTTTTAACTTCTTGTAAATCCCGCGCGATAGAGCGACGCGAACCACCTCAAACCGCTCGTGAAGAAAACAAAAACACAACTGAGTGTGACTGCACACTAGAATGGGCTAAATACCAAATACCAATTTTCGGTATTTAAATTCCACCTTATGAAGAGTGGTGAATATGGCGACGCTAGCATTAAACTCCCTAGTTCCAAAAGTGGACAGCGTATCGTTTTTTGGGGGCGCTCTTGCCCATTTTTTTGGATCCTTTTCGATTTTGGGTAGGCGAAAAGTTTTCTTACTCGAAAATGCAGGTGGAAAGCTACCGCCTTGAAACTTTGTAGGGCTTTTCCTTGCGATTATCTTGATTTTTTCTGAGTGGGCCCCGTATGGTCCTATGCGGTTGAAACAAATTCCAAAAGAACCGGCTTTAATTTAGAAAATTAATAATTTATTTTGATTCTTTTAATTTGGTTTCGTTTTTTTATTAAACAACTTTTTCCAATTAATTGTTTGATTTAGTTCACGATAAATTTATATCGATCTATATTGACTTGTTAGGTAGTGCAGCCCTATTTTTCGGTATTAAAGAGACCTTTTTGTCTTCGCGTTTACAGCCACACTTGTTGCATTTGTATAAAATGTTACAATTATTTAAACAATTTGACGACTAACAACAATAAAAGTGCGTGCGCTGAAACCGTCAATAAAAATATGTGTCTCTCTTTATTTAATTGCAATTAACGTTATTTGTTTTTGTATGTGCCGTGATTCGTTTGCATTCCATTAATATATTTTCTCTGTGTTGTGTGTGTGTATCAGTGTATGTGTGAGCTTGTTGCTATTGCTTTGTGCGGCATTTTTGGTTAAACAAATTTACTACTACCAACAAAAGTAAGCATAATGAGGTGAAATTAAGTAAATCGACAGTTTATTGTCTTGCAAAAAATTAACTGCAAATAGAAATTTAAGAAAAAGCGGCAACGCAGACCCGATTTAAAATGCAAATGAGAATAGAGAAGAGAGAAGGTAAAAAAAAACAGGTTGTCGATGCTACGCTTTGGCATTTGTTGGCTCAGTGTAGTTGTTGTTGTGGCTCGGACTTGTCTGCCTTTTAGGTTGGTCAATGCACGGCGTTAATTAAAGCAATATAAATGGTAGTTGCTAGTGGGCCGTGTTGTCAGTGATGTTTGCGCAATAAGTAAACTTCACATTATTGTTGTTCTTATGCGTTCTAATTTCTCTAATACATTTACAATGCGTTTACACAGTGGGCGTTGAATGCTATGAATCATGCCACTAAAATGTTAGTTACCCGCAATTCGGTTGAGGGTATGTGTGTGTGTGTGTGTTGAGACAACAACAAACACCTGTGGCATGCTGTTGTTGTGGTTGTTGTTGCTTTCTTGCGGCAATGGACCAGAGGTGAAGAGCAAGTGTCAAATGTGACAGCTGCGTGGCGCATCCCAAATTGAGATTTTAATGTTGAAAGCTTCCAAAAAAAGAGAGTTGCACTTTAATCATAACTTAAAGCTTTTAGAGAGGGGGGAATAAAAAGGATACAAAAAAAACCCTAGTTGCTCCTCACTTAACAGAGGTGGAGTCGTTGTTCTTAACATAAACTGTTGCATCGCCTTATTTTCAAATAACAACAGTTGTTTAATTACATTTTGATATGAGATTTAAAAATAAACCAATTTAAATATAAATAAATTCTAAACTATAAATTAATTCTAGAAATAAATATACCAACATTTTAAGGCAAAACGGAAAAGTATCTTTTGTCTTTTTTGCAAAACAACATAACCTTATTGTTTTGTTTTAAAAGAAGATTATATTAAACATCAATTGTTTCTTAAGATATTTCAACCAAAAAGATTATGGGTTTGATATAGCTTTATATGCACATAGTCTTACCAAAGATATATTTTTTATAATTTGTATATATTATTTAAAATTCGTACTTTATTTCTGTTGCAGCTCTGTGATTTCTGTGCATGTTTCAAAAGCAATTATTTAGCCAGCTGTCGATTTAAATCTACAACAATAACTGATAAAAGATAAGGCCAGCTGCAAATCGCCTTCGACTTTCATTTTTCGTCCCGTACGTTTCCGTCCCAATGCAGAAAATGCCGTCGCAAATTTTAAACGATGGCAGCGGGTCTGGCAATTTGAACAATGCCGCTTCATTGCTGGGCACCTCACCGAATTGCATTACAGTGAAGACTGCCTACAATGGCCAAATCATAATAACGACCATTAATAAAAGTATTACGTACGAGGAGCTTTGCTATGAGATACGCAACATTTGTCGGTTTCCCATCGATCAGGTAAGAAGAATCAAATCAAACTAAAAGATTATATTCTTAAAATGTCATTTCCACAGCCCTTCACCATCAAGTGGGTCGATGAGGAGAATGATCCTTGTACAATATCAACGAACATGGAACTGGCTGAAGCCATACGATTATATGAAATGAATTATGACTCCCAGTTGGTAATACATGGTAAGTCGAACACCTTTCTTATCTTTATTTATGTATTATTTATTTTTCTGTAAGATACCTAATTTTTGATGTTTGCGAAGCAACGCGATAAGTACTTTTTATAACTCCAATTATTTGGAAGAGACAATTGTGTGTCACTTATAGGAAACTTATCAACATCATGAAACTTGAGAATTTATTAATATATTAAATCTACATTTCTACCTTTTATAAAATTTGCAAGTATGTTCTTTATATTTAAGAAAATCTGTAGTCGACTTTATTAATGAAAGTACTCACGCATTGGTTTTATTATTTAGAAATGTGATAGCTTCTCTGGGCTTTCCATTGACATTCGAGCTTCTCAAGCTTGTTCCGATTTTTGATTTCGCTTCGAAGACAGCTGAATTGATATTGATAAGGTCTTATTTTAATTGAAACACATTTATATGAGCATAAAATAAACAATAGTTATTAGCTCCAACAACTTTAAAGCACATCCCAAAAATAAAGCAAACATTTATAACAAGTTGATAAAGAAGTTAACTTATTTACGAGCTTCTCCTTCAACAAAGTTGGTCAAAACAGTTATTCATGTGCTTACTTTAAAAAGGGATTACTTTGATGTTCTTTCAAATATTATGATACGATTTAATGATGCCCAGTTGGGTTGGTGAAATAAAACACACACATTGTATCTATTTTTGTGGTCGCCCAAAAACTATAGTAAAGTTTTTCATTTTAACAAAATTTCATTATCAAAAGTTTGGGCTCATTTGTGGGTGTCGAAATGGGTCACATTCCGGGCCTTAGTTGTAGCACAATTTAACCGCAATTTTGTGCACATTTCAGCCTGGTTAAACAATATGCTCGTTGCTTTATTAGCTCAATAAACCTTTCCATTGCCACTGCCTCATCCCAATCCCAATGCCGATGCCGATGTTGATGCCTCTTGGCTCATAGCTATTGCCTGTTGGCGTTGCCTTTTGGCTTATACCGGGGTCCCTGGCGGCGTGAAACGCAAATCCAAACAGCAGTCGACCATGTTAATAACATAAAATATTAATTAACTCGTGCAGGCTTACATACAACTACGCTCACATACACCCACACACACACCCACACACACCCAGAGAGATACATGCAGATTAAATGTTTGCCTGTAAGCGCCCATAAGCAGACTATGGTTTTTGTAACTTACTCTGTTCTTAGCTGGTATCTTATTTTTTTTGCCCGCTTTTTGACCCGATTTCTGCTGCCGGCTTCGTTTATAATTCATTATAATTAAATTGTTTACTGGCAGCCCGGTTAGCCTTGTTTTCAAATTTAATTTTTGTGCGGCTTCTTTGGCTGTTTTTATATTACAAGCACGCCTGAAAGTAAAGCCTCACACACACACACACACACACACACACACACACACAAGTCCATCCATCTGTTTAGTTAACTGTTTGTGCTTAATTATGCTTGCCGCAAAAAGTTTTCACTTCGTTCAAATTTTGCCTAATGACAAAAAACAAAATGTTTCGACAACAACAATAAATTACTGTAAACAACAAAATGAGACCACATTAGGATATGCATAATAATGTTGTGCCCAGAATGAACATCACGTTTTTTAAGAAGAACTTAAAAAAAAAATGTTACATGTCTCACAACTTGAAAACCAACTATAAAAAGTGCTTTCTAAAAAGTGTATTCTCAATTCCACATCCACATAAATTTCACAAATATTTAACAAATATAACTGTTACGAAGTAAAAGTCTAGTGCCGAAAGCTTATTCAAGCCCCAAAATTTATAATATTCATATTTTATATTCTAAAATAATAAAAAACATTGTTTTGCTCTGCACCCACTGAAAAAAATGTTCCAAAAATTACTATTTACGTAGCGCCGAATGCCAAACTATTTTTAATTTTTAAATATTTTTTATATACAATTTAATATTTTTCTTCCTATCGATTTCTTCTTCTTTGCGATTAGAATTATTGTGCCTCTAACTCGAACTATCGTAGCAAGTTTTCCATTCTTCCCGTATATATCTGTAATATTTGTATATAATTTAAGAATATACAAATAGTTTTACAGTAAGCAAAGAACTAATGAGAAATGTTTAAACAATTTAGACATTGCTTTACATATTTGATTACTGATTATTTTTTATCGATTCTTTAACCCTAAAACTCTTATAACTACATTTTAGTTTACAAATTGAAGTTTTTATGCAAGCGCATTAAGCATAAATTGAAATTCAAAAGTTCTCGGATATCAGAGACTTTTTATGCCATTGTAGTTTTTAGTGGGGAAACAGTTAGTTTGTTGAGTGTGGATGGCAAAAAGTGTGGCAAATATAATTTTGCCACCGCGTGGTATTCGGTAAAGTTTGAGTTGGTTGTTAGCTGGCTCCTACGTTTTTTATTTTATTTTTTTTTAGCAGGATGCTTTTGTTGGTTGTTGGTACTTTGCTTCCTGGCCATCCTCAGCATATTCCTATCCACGATTTGGTGTCATTGTTGTTGTTGTTGGTGTTGTTGTTGCTGCTGCTGTTTTGTAGCCACGTGTGAAAAAATGCGGCTTAAAATGTATTAAAAGCATTTTCTGTGCGGTTTTACTCTCCGCTCGTGTCTGTGCTGTAATACACACTCACACTCAGTTACACACACTTGCACACACACACACACAGGCATACCACAAAACTCATACAAGCGCCTTAAAAGCATTACACGACGCGACTGTTGATGTTTTTCTACCTTTTGCATGTGTTTGTTTGTGTAGTTATTGTTATTGCTACTGTTGTTGTTGTTGTTTTTACTGTTGCTGCTGTGTTGATTAGTAAATGTCCATGTATGTGAGTGTGTTAGTGTGTGTGTATGCGTGTGTGTGGCTGGCATTTTTATAAGCCGTTGTTTTGGTTGCCTTGTGCTTTGTGCTCTACCTTCCGGTTTCATCTCCGGCTAACAATGAAGCGTCTGCCCCTTTTGCTCTCTCTCTCTCTCTTTATCTCTCTGCCTGTCGTTATAATTTATGCGCCTGCAATATGGCAACGCTGTACACACACACACGCATGCACACACGCACGCACGCACACACAAGCAAACAAAACTTTACCCAGGCGTACAAGCTTTGAAACACATAAGGTCGATACAAAAGTTGAGTGGAATAGCATGAGTAAGAGAGACTGAACAAGAGAGAGAGAGAGTGAGTGAGTAGACGCTTGATGGAGCAAAGAGCGCGGTGGAACAGGTAGTGAGAATAATTTCCCTACTGGCAGGAAAAAAAAAACAGCTGAGCTCTGACATAGCGTTGCCAACTGAGCGTAAGCTCAACCAAAAATGGTTGGCAATGCTGCGCCGGCGTTTGGCATTTTCCAAGGCGGCTGCCAAAGTTTCAAAGGATATGAAATTGAGCGCAAGTGCAGGAGCAAAACTTTAAAAGGCATCCGGTGCTGACTTTGCTATTGCCTGCGTCACCTGACATTGAACAGCGGGCAGACCAACACACATACAACGCATACATAGACTCAATCTCACAGTGTGTTTGTTTGTGTGTGAGTACGAAAATATCCCTTTGCAAAAGTTTTGGACTGCGTCGGCATTCGTCGTCCTGTCGCAACATTCGCGCCGTGGCTGCTCGCCTGTCTGGAAGTGCCGTGCGGAGTAAAAAAAATATTAAACGTGAATAACATTTAAGAAAAATAAGAAGAAAAAAAGCTTCGCCTTTTTTCCCCTTGCTGTTGCTAACGTCGCGTCGCGTACAGTAAATATATATACACACACACACACACCCATGCAAATCCGCATATATAAATTATATATGTTATAATATAGTACTTATCGAGTGAAATTAACTTAAAACGTTGCCAATTGTCAACATAAAACAAAGCAAATCATACTAAAAGTGTTGCCAACTTATTTATATAAATCGTTACTTCATTTATTGCTTTCGCTCCACCTCCAAAAACACGTAAAAAAAAGAAGAATATAAGAAGAAAAAAAAATCAATTGCCCCTGGACAACATTTGAAATTGGGTTTCAGATTCTGCTTTTGATTTCGATTAGTAACGAAGGCTGAAAATGACTTTCATAAATTTGTAATTTTGTATATTAAGAAATTCATTGCCTACCTTTGAGCGCTATTTACGAAACTAAACAGACTTGAATTGTGCTTAAAAAGACTCGAAATGCTTCGTGTCTGACTTTAAGACTCATTATGTCGGGTTGTGAGCATTTGTGGTTGAAAGAACTTTTAATTGAGGCTTTTAAAAACCTTGTATGCTGTCTTTAGAGGTGCAGCTAACCATGAATTTAGGGAAAAAACTCCTTTGACGCTTTAGGCTTTTGATATGTGAAGTGAAAGAAACTTGAAAGGAAACAAAAATTGTTTCCGTTTCTTTTACAGATTATTCGGAGGTATTTTAAACTATCTACAACTTGCTTAAGTATATATAAAAGTAGTATATTTAAGCATTTGCAAGTACATATACTATTGACACTGTTAACACAAAACCGTATTTGAAGCAAAATTGAAGGCCAGAACAGGGTGAAATTTCTTCAATTTGTTAGCAATACCCGAAAGGCAACTGTCATGTTTTACATTTGTCACATAATCAAATTGTTGGTTACGCCGAATCCGCTTCATGTTAAACGTCGAGCCCACGAACATGGGAACCTCTTTTTCCTGTGCCAAAATCGAATCATTGATTTTCATTTGCTTCGCTGATTCGTTATTTCGGATTGCATACTTTTCGGCTGCTGTGCCCAGACAAACACACACAGACAGGCGGCAAAAAAATACACCTACACAGCAAAAAAAGAATCATTCTTAAATTAATAATCTTGAATTCGTTTAAGTATTTAGGATATATTTGTTAAATTGAGATCTTCAAATGGCAACGACTCAGCTTTCAATTAGCCTAAAATTCTTTAGGTATTTGATTCCATTACAACATTTTTAGAAGAACTTAGATATACAAATAATGAACCTTACTTAAATCAAGTACTTTGTTATCAGCTTAAGAAAATTCGAATTCTCAAAACTTTTGACAGTGTTTAGAATAGTTTTATTACAGATATATCTGATTTTTATACTCTGTTCGAGGCTATTAAGTCTATTAAAAGTATGCTTTTTCTCAGTGTATGATCCTTCCCCCGCTTTTGTACTAAACTTGACCCCAGCAGGCATTTGCACTTCATCAAGCGTTGATGACGCCGTCACCCGCTTGCATTACGAGCCCAAAAAATGTCTAGGCCAAAAAGATGCCCAAATTGTTGGTACTTGACCAGGCAACACACACAAACACATACACTGAGATATGTGTCAGTGTGTTGCCAAGATGCTGCAGGGCAAGCAAATCGCTCTCGCTCTCTTTTGGCTCCCCTATAAGTACACACATACATATGTATGTATATCCGTGTGTATTTGTTTTTTGTCTTTGTGTGTGTTTGACAAATTTGTTGGCCCAAGCTGTCGCCTTCAAATGCGCCGTCATTTAAACTTTATTCTTCTCATTCTATTTGCTTTTTCTTGTTGCGAACAAATCAACACATTTACATTTGGCATTGCATACGGTTTATTTTTTTTTTTTTTTGGTAGGTTGTATTTCTTTTGGTTCTTTTACACAGCTTCGGTAAAATAGCTTCGGCTAATGACCGAAAGTCGAGTTAAGTTCCACGCCCCTTGGAGACAGGGCACATTATGATTGTTTGGCATATTTTAATGATGCCATTGGGCTTATTGAAATTATTGTTAGTTCAGAGTCTACTTCACATCCTTCTCTTTCACTCCACAAAATTATGTTCAGTGTTCTTTGGGTAGACACGGGACTTGGGGACACAAAACTTTAGTTAAGTATGCATATGACGTACATTTCTGACTCGTTTTGCATGCATGGCCAGCTTCAGAATGGCCTCCTTCTCTGCTTCATAGCCAAATTGTTTTTTTCTTCTCCTTTACTTTCTTATGGCGTGAAATTTTACAGTGTGAATTGCTTCCGTTTTATGCGAAGGCGTCGAAATATCGGACGCAGGTAAACCCCACAAAACGGACAGGATGAAATTTTACGGTGCTCTGACGTCATTCGCAAGCCAATTTTGTTGTTTAACCTATTGTCAGAGAAAGAGCAAGACAGAAAGAGAGAGAGAGAGAGGCTGGGGATGAGAACACGGCTTTAAGTTGGCCATTGGCTCGCTGTTTTATTTATCGTTATTATCGCATGGAACTTGAGTGGGTTTTTGTTTGGGGCGTGTCCTGATAAACATCATCGTCCAAACGCTCGACTGGACTCTGATGTAAGACTATTGTTTGCAGATACTTAAGAGCTCTTGTGCTGATAATCGCCAAAGTAGTTGAATGGATTAATCATCATTTTAATCATTGTACACAGCGTAGTCCCTTTACAATGGCCTGTGACAACAATAATAACCATAAGATATGAATTATCAGATTAAAGCAAATGTCTTTGCTTGAATAAGAATTCTCATATAATGAGCTATTATTCAATAATTTATTGATTGAGGTAATCAATCATATGCCATATACACAATATTGCTAAATCCGTTGTTGGCACTTTGAGTACACGGTAATTACTCGACATGTTTCACACATATCACAATAGAGTCACAGTGCGTATGAGTGATGGTTATCTTTGCAGGCTCAAGTACATGCTGAAATAATGAACCTATTTAAATCTTATTTATGAAGACTTGACTGCATTGTTATATTCATCATATATATCATATCTATATATATTTTATAGATATTTCCTTGTTTCAGAATATTTGATTCTGCTTTATAATTTGACTCTTATAATAAACCTTTATAAATAGAAAATTTGTGATGATTACTAATTAAATATTCAAAATGAAGTTGTTGCCTTTGCCAACTTTAGTAGAACTTGCTGCCAACTCTACCATTAAATGCAATTTAACTTTAGCACAAATATTGGCCAACATAAAGTTGAAATAAACATAGATTAGACTACACTCGAAGTTAAATAAATCTGACGTGGCTGCCATATTAAACATTAAATGCAATTTATTTTCACAGACACCTACGTAAAATTAGAAAAAATAGAGATTTAGATTGAAGATATAATAATTTAGTCAAGTTTAAAATGAAAATTGCTTGTATATTTAACAATAAATGCAATTAAACTTTATTGGCCAACATAAACTTAGTATAGACATAGATTACAGTTGACCTTAGTTTACCTGAGTTTAAATCTGATGTGACTTTTATATTTATTCATTAAATACACTTCAACTTTAGCTAAATTTGGCTAACTTAAAGTTAGAATAAACAGAGAATAAAATGGAAGGTAAATTTAAATCAACAATGGGTCTGTGTTAAATTTGATTACGTGAGTGCAGTTTTTTATGCTCTCCTTTTGCGATAAACTAAATTGGATGGTACTCAAAAAAAAATATATGTGTGTGCCAAATAGATTCACATAGAAATTATATGCAAATTTAGAGCTTATCACAAAGTCAAAGCATCTCTGGGGTTAGCCACTGATTGATTTACCGCTCACTGTCACAAGATGGAAAGAGAAAAGAGAGGCGACAATGTTGATGCTGTGCAACTAACCAACTTGTCAGTTCATGCCACACTTGCACCCCTCCCCCTGTAACTTGCCACCCACTTCAACTAAAGCCCCAACATAGAACCCAACCAATATTCATGCTCCAATTGCAGTTTCCAAACAATGCCAGGCCAGTGTGTTTATATTTAGCAAACGATGTTGCCCCAAACACACGCTCCCACTGCCCCTTAGGAGGCGTTCCCAAGGGGGTGGAGGAGAGCCTGGACAGGCTTGCAACATCAGCACAAAAGAAAGGATCGACTGCCTTGTGACTTGTCACGATGAAACCACTTGCCTCAAGTAGATGCTACACTGGGACCCTCCTCTCCACCACCCTCTACACTCTCCCTAGTTGCCTCGTTAATCATGCGAATTATGCATGAAAGTAGAGTACTTAATTTCAATTGTCTCAACAACAAACTACAACGACAACAACAACAGCAACAACAACAACAACAACATGGAGAACAACGACAATAACAACGTCAAGCAGTTTCGATGTGACCTACCAATACACTTGAAGAAATTTTCTATTTACACTTGACTGCACCAGGGAGGGTTGCATACGTTTCGGGTGCCCTGGGAGTAAAATTTCCCTGCGCAGCACGCTCTCTCTCTCTCTGTTTCTCTGTGTCTCTCTGTCTCTCATTTCAATACGCTCTCTCTCTGTCATTATTTTTTGATTGCTCTCCTTCTCTCTCTAGCTTCTTGGGCTTTCACGCCTTTGTCAATTTGCAGCAACTTGTGCGCTCGTTTGACTTGGGTTCAATTGTTTGTGATTGTCGCAACGTCGCGGTATATGTATGTATGTATGAGTGTGTATCTGTGTGTGTTTCTGAACAGAGTTGTCAGCTGTTTTCGCTTGCATTGCTCCCCTTTTACCATCTCTTTCTCTCATCTCTCGTTTGCTCTTTCACACTGTGCTGCCCATTATTACACAATTTATATATATGTGTGTATTTTCTTTTTTTTTTAGGTGTGGTTTTTGCGGCGACAGCGTCTGCATGACTCCCACAAACCGACCACGCCTTCAAGCCCTTGCAATGCCGCCCACCCACTCCCCCTCCCCTCCCCCCGCATCGCCTGCAGTTTTTAATCAATCATTTTAAACTATAGAATTTGCTCGCCAGGGGGCGCAGCTGTCGCTTGGCTTTGAAAACTTTTGCATTGCATAGTTTTAGGCGGCCCGCGGCGTTGCCTGTTCAACTGTAACTACAACTACAGCTACAACCACAACTATAGCTACAACTACAACTACAATTGCAGCTGCTGGGCCTTGTCCCGGTTTTTATTCTGCCCTTTTTTTTTATTATGTGCTATCATGTGCCACACAATTTGCAGTTGAGGCAGCACAGTGGAGCAACATGTGCGAGAGTAATAAGGAAAATTGAATTTCAAATTAAGCAACACTTAATTTGGCATAATTTAAAATTTACATTTTTTCCATTAACTGAAGTGATGCTTAGATTACTTCACTAAACTTGTTTGGCACTTTAATTACCTAATTGAATTGCTGGGCTCTCTGTTTTCTTTATACTCAAGCTTTGTTTAGCTAATGAGTTAGTTCACACAAATGAACTTTAACTGAATTGTTGTGTCCTTTGTCCATTGTTCTAAGAATACACTTTAGTTTACCTTGGTTTAATGAACTGGTTTAATCACATTTTGCTAATTTGAAGGTTGCATTTAAGAACCACACACATTATTCGAGTCGTACACATTTTTAAGCTATAATCTTTTTTTTATCGGTTTGTGTGTGGAACTTGTTCATCGCCCACATTTGTCCCACTGTGCAATTTGGTCTAAAGCTTTCATACTGTGCCGCTTGTTGACATTGCAAGTTTATGCAAATTTGCGGCAATTAATCGCAGTCAGCAACAGCAAGAGTCAAGTGCAAAATAAACGAATCCAAAACGAATCTGCAACGCGCCGCGTACAAAACTAAAAAAAAGCAGTAACAACAACAAATACGAACAACGAAATATGGCCTGGGGCTATTGGTCCGCCACAACAGTGGATCGTGGTCGTTCTCCGCGCCGCTTGACGCAATGCACCCCATTGCCAGTAAATCTCGTACAGCAGGAGGATGAGGA
Source organism: Drosophila neotestacea (assembly GCA_035044365.1). Taxonomy (NCBI): domain Eukaryota; kingdom Metazoa; phylum Arthropoda; class Insecta; order Diptera; family Drosophilidae; genus Drosophila; species Drosophila neotestacea. The sequence continues at coordinate 396,213 of JAWNMD010000155.1, forward strand.
GGAGCAGCCACCGCCATGTCTGCCACAGCAACAACAGCAACAGCAGCAACAACAACAGCAACAGTCGCAACAGTCACAGACATGCCCCAGCACCCCGTCAGCGAATCAACAAGGAGGAGGCGGAACACTTTGTTACAGTCCGACATGTCGATCACGCTGTTCTAGTCCTTGTCCAGGATCACCATGTGGCTCCATAACGCCGCCACCTCCGCCGTTGCTCACATCCTCGCAACAACATCTCCATCAGCACTCGAATAAGAATTGCCCGGCCGCACAGCAGTTGCTCACGCATCTGGACTATGCGGCCAGGAGGCAATCACTGGATCAGCTGGACAGTCCGCAGGTACTGAACACGGTACTACATAGATCAGGGAACCAGAGTTGTGCATGATTCGAACCGTACAAGTTTTGTGAAATTCATGAATTTAACTTAAATCAAACTGTATAATCCCATCAAAGAAATCTTTAAATTATAGCACATTTTAATAGTTAGTATAGTAACATTAATGAATAATACAAATTTAGAGAAAATAGGCTATTAAATGATATAATATATTATTATTAGTTAAAGAACATTTCCGTCAAATTTAAGAAGAACTTGATTCATTCAATTTCTAAGAAAGGATACGGAACACTGAGATCCTTTTATATTATTATTTTATTTACAATTGGCTTTCGTGTAGAATTATCCTAGATGTTGTTCACTCTATGTATCAGAAACATAATGAAAAACAGATAAAATATTTTAATCTATTATGTTATATGTATATGAATTTTTACATTCATTAATATGTTGAGAAAGGAACTGTAGTACAGCTTAAAGAGCTCTTTGAAATTGAAGCAATATTAAAATCAATTTAGAATTTTCTTTCCTTTTAACGTTTAGAAAGTAGCACAAGATCAGTTAAAGGATCTCTTCATCAACTAGAATAATATTGAATATGATATATACATAATTAGATTTAATTTAGAAGTAGAGGTATCCAAAGTCTTGTTAATATGTTGAGCGAGAAAAGATTTCTTTGAAATTCGAGTAGTGTTTTATATGAATTCCGGAACAACGAATGTTGTAAATCATGCACAGCTCTTTTAGGATTTGAACTCTTATATTGACACTTGCTCTTCTTCTGTGTGACAGTCGAAGTACTTTGATATCCAGGCCAATCAGCTCTCGGACATCATGTGCCGCGGCGCAGTTGTCAGTTCCATACAGTCGGCCAATAACACGCTGACCAGAGGCGTCTCGCTGCACAGTCGGAGTGGCAGCGCCCATGGCAGTCATCATAGTCATAGTCATCATGGCAGTGCACATGGTTCACTGGGCTGTCTGCAGGGAGGCGTGGGAGTCGGAGTTGGAGTTGGAGTTGGAGTGGGTACAGGCAGCACTGGAAGCATTGGAATGATGTCTGCAAGTCATATAGATACGGGTGATTACGATGTGCCACATCCGCATCCGTATACGCATCATTATATGCAGACAACAGCATCAGTGACGCCACCGCATGCAACACTAAGCAGGCCAGGATCGGCTGGTGCCGTCTGTACCGGTCATGATTCTGGCTCGGATTCGAGTCAGGGCTGCGGCGGTTCCATAATGGGTGGCATGCTTGTAATGGGCCATGCTGGCCATATGGGTAGTCTAGGCCATCACAGCACCGGCAGCGGTTCCTTGGGTCGTTGCTCCAGTCGCTGTCACAATACCACAACCACCACTGATGACTCTGGCGGTGGCAGTAGTGGCGGTGGTGGAGGTGGTCTTGCAACGGTTTCTGTTGGCGGCCCTGGCATGCTCATGGACTATCATCATGGCCATCACAGTGGCAGTGCTGGCAGCGGCCTCAATGGCTGTGGAGGCGGCGGTAGCATCGCTGGTGGCAGCCTTGGAGGACGCAGCAGTGTCCTCGGTACCATTCACAATGGCCATGGGCATCATCATCAGCAATACCATCACGAATGCATACACTATGAACGCTTGCCCATTCCCGTGCCCATTCCCACAGTGCCCATGGGTGTAACGCAACAACAACAGCAGCAACATCAGATGCCCTCACAGCATCAACTACAGTCGGAGGAGGAGATTGAGCCAGCCTACGCAACAGGTAATTTTGTGTGGGCTTCCAGCTGTGTACTGAGGAGATTTATTCTCTGAAACCAGTTCATAAACACAACCTAAACTAAAAGTGGGCGAATGTGGAACGTGTTTATTTTTGGCTTCAATTGAACCATGAAAACTTGAGAAAATCTATGTGGAAATTAAGCTCAGTCCCAAAAGGATTTAAAGATAACGAAACCTTATTATGAATAGATTCTCCTATTTATAATAATAGGAATACTTGATATTATTAGTGCCCTCAGGAAAAAGATACCTAACAATAAATATAAAATTTATAATGAATTTATAAATCAAACAATGATCAGAAAGACATTCCGCATAAGAATCGATCGGATTTTGACGAAGTTATACAAGTTTGAAGTCTGTAGAACCTTGGGACTGCCAACTTTACAAGTCAAATTTTTGGTCACTTTTGTTCTTCCCAGAAAATGTAAAGGGGGGACCCTTATTTCAAATTACAACAAATGAAAGATTTCTAAAAAATACCCCTTTTTAAATGTAGCATCCATTTATAGATCAAATCATGACTAAAATTACATTCAGCATAAAAATCGGTTTAGCTTTGACGAAGTTATTCAAGTTTAAAGTCTGTTGACCTTTTCTAATTTTGAATTATATTTGACATAATATTTCATAAATAACTAAACGTCTCAGAATTAGTTTTAAAGTGTTTTTATGAAGCTTACCATTCAGAACAATGTCCGCCAATTTGTGCTTTCTATTTTCTAAGCTAATTTCCATCCCTGATCTTATCGTTTTTGTCGCATTTGTTGCGCTCTCACTTGCTCCCAATTAGGTTTCCACTCTTTCGTTCAATTCTTGTGACAATTCAATAGCCACTTGAAGCTGTTGTTTTTTCTTTTTTGTATTTTGTATTTTGCTTTTTTGATTTCTGTTCTTTTGCTCGCATTTTGTGGCCTCAGTTCGCAGTTGAAACCCGCGCGGTGACAACGCCTTCGCGCGTGCCGAAGTCAACAAGTTTAGAAATAAACAAATATTGTATTATTATTATTATTATTTTATACATAATTTGTTTTGGTGCTTGCTGTGAATATATTTTCTAATTGAGAGCAGTGTTTTGTTCGCCATTTGCCGCTGTCTGACCTGCGTTGAACTTGCCACAAAGATGATCATCTGGAGCGGTTTCTGTGAGGCGGCTCAAATTTACAGCACACAAACAGCGTCTTTTATGAGTGGTGGAGTCTCGTGTTAGTATTGATCTTAGTGACTTGGACACTTAAAGTGTCAATAGAGCTGTCAGTTTGTCCGTTTGATACCATTTAAGGGCATGAGATCAGTGTTTAGCTATTTATGAATCAATAACTGTCATTAGTTGACGTTTAAATAGTGTGTGGACTGTGTATGTGTGTTTATTTTTTTTTTATAATGTGCCAATTGATAGCCAATCAGTTGCTTAATTAATCAGCAAGCAATAAAATGTGTGGAAACTACGTAGTTTTGCATAACCCTACAATGAACTTGTTGTTTGTATGCAACATTCAACTTTGATGATTCAAAGAGCTCCAAGCTAACTGTATTTTTGTTGGGACGAGCTTATAACTAAAAACACAAGTTATAAAATATATTAAGTAATTCCTATTCTTTTCAAATTTATTTTATTAAGTACTGTTTATTTTCAAAACAAAAAAAAACGTGTATACATATAACTCTAAATCCTTTAGCTTGTTGCACAAAAGGCATACATATTTTACAATATAAATTGTAAACTAAGTACATTTAAATTTATTTAAATAATGATTATTATTTTTTAATTTATTTTTAACACCGTTTACTGTAAGTCCACAAAGGTATATGTAAATATTCCACATAGATTCCACAGGCATCTATCCGTGCGACCTTCACACCTGTTGCCCCATTGTCAGTTCAATGACTAATAACTTACCTTCACTCCCCCTTCATAGCTTACTTATATTTCCCAATATTTTCTATGCAGTCCATAAATTTGCTTTGTTATCTCCTGGCCAAGAGTTTAGTAAAGGTATGAGTAGCTAAACAACAACAACTAACACACACTCCCACACACACACACAACAAACCAAACAAATTTTGTCATTCATATCAGAAATGCCGCTGATAAGAAAGGCAAAGCAATAGTTCAGCTCTGCTCAGCTGGGAACCCTCAAAAAGTATATGTATATCTGTATCTACATTTACATATGCACTTATGTATGTATGTGTAGATAAAACTGTAGCTACGAGATATGCAGAAGTCAATAGTTGATATTAGAAATAGAGAATTCTAGGTCAATGCAAAGTATGGGAGACCAATATGACCAGACTATCACAATTTGATGGCCTTGTGGCGAGTCAAATATTGAACCCTGGACAGTTGGGCAACTAATTGAATATGAGTGATGGCTAAAACATCAAAACTCTTGATATGAACAATTGAGCTCAATTGAGACGGACACTGAATCGTTTTGTCTCTTGGGTCTACCCGGAAAACTTAATTAACTGTGGCAATTACTAGGAAAAACTTCTCAAAGAGCAGCCAAGTTCTCTCTTTTACACTCTCACTCTCTTTTACTGTCTGTATTTGTATTTTGTATATGGTGCGAAGCGGTTTTTAAAGATAAGACTTCAATCGCCTACCATTCGTTGGTTCTCAGTCTCAGTCATGGAGTTGGTTCTGTCATGTTAACAAGCCCACATCAGGCACACTATAAAAACAGAATAAAACAAACAACAAACAACAATCCACGGCAAATGTGGCTGGGCAAAAATCCGTTTATAAGTAAAAAATAAAGAAATTGAACAAAATATACAAAACGAAAATCACTTTTGCACGGCAATTAAGTTGATAAGGCCAGGCCCCATCATGGGCAAACCAACTGGCCGTAAGCATGACAATAAATTGAATCTAAATCAATTCCCTTCTCTACATATTTCACATGCAATATTAATGCTTCTTCATTCGATTTCTATTTACTTTCAGTATTTCCGAATGTTCCTCAAGCGCCGGGACTGTCCTGTGATGGCGAAGATCGTAAGTATCTCAATTCATTTATCTATTAATGAACTTCCAGTCGAGTTTGTTTATCTAAATTCCCCATTTATCTTATAGGCAGCATCTACAGAAGGGGAGCGCGTCGTTGGCGAAAATTATATCGCGTCAATGGACACATTTTCCAGGCCAAGCGTTTCAATCGCGTAAGTAGCAACACATGTGTATTTATCGTATCTAATAGATACACCATTGCACAGTGGCATGAGCACTGTCAAACACAGAAACCAAAAACAACTTTTAATAAATTTCTCTTTTCTTTATGTTTAGCGTGCCTTCTGTGCCTATTGTCAGGATCGCATCTGGGGCCTAGGTCGACAGGGTTTCAAGTGCATACAGTGTAAGCTGTTGGTGCACAAAAAGTGTCATAAGTTGGTGCAAAAGCACTGTACGGATCAGCCGGAACCGCTGGTCAGGGAACGTGCCGAGGAGTCCAGTGACCCGATGCCGGTGCCATTGCCACCGTTGCCATATGAGGCTGTTGGTGGTGCCACCGATTCGTATGGTACACATGAAGATGCGCATATTGTGGCACCGCCACCGACCGAGGACTCCCTGGAACCGGCTACCCAGCGTCAGTATTCCTTGAATGACTTTGAACTGATACGTGTCATTGGACGTGGCAGCTATGCCAAGGTGCTGATGGTCGAATTGCGACGTACGCGTCGTATTTATGCAATGAAAGTGATCAAAAAGGCGCTGGTCACTGATGACGAGGATATTGACTGGGTGCAGACCGAAAAGCATGTCTTTGAGACGGCCTCGAATCATCCGTTCCTGGTGGGTTTGCACTCTTGCTTCCAGACGCCCTCGCGCCTCTTCTTTGTAATTGAGTTTGTGCGAGGGGGTGATCTGATGTACCACATGCAACGGCAACGTCGTCTGCCCGAGGAGCATGCACGCTTCTATGCCGCAGAGATCAGCTTGGCATTGAACTTTCTGCATGAAAAGGGCATCATCTATCGGGATCTGAAGCTCGACAATGTGCTGCTGGATCATGAGGGCCACATAAAGCTCACCGATTATGGCATGTGCAAGGAGGGTATTCGTCCGGGTGACACCACCTCCACTTTCTGCGGTACTCCCAACTATATTGCACCAGAAATTCTGCGAGGAGAGGACTATGGCTTCTCAGTGGACTGGTGGGCATTGGGTGTGTTGCTCTACGAGATGCTCGCTGGACGCAGTCCATTCGACATTGCCGGCGCCTCTGAAAATCCTGATCAGGTAGATAATCTATCTAAATTTGCCAAGTACAACTTTTAACAATCTCCTTAACATTTGTAGAATACTGAAGATTATCTGTTCCAAGTGATACTGGAGAAGACTATACGCATACCGCGTTCTCTGAGCGTTAAGGCTGCATCCGTATTGAAAGGTTTCCTCAACAAGAATCCCGCTGATCGCTTGGGTTGCCATCGCGAATCTGCCTTCATGGATATTGTGAATCATCCGTTCTTCAAGGTCATCGACTGGGAAATGGTAAGTTCAAGGCCAACAACATGTGTGTGTAATTGTGTTGGTGTTGATAATAATGATGATGATAATATTTGTAGTATTCCAATCTATATAGCACAGCTCTTAAGTTCATTCTGCTAACGAAAAGAAAAACTTAAGAACTCATTGTATTAAAAGTTTCTTACGTTTAGTACCAACTCCAAATATCCTTGTCGAGTCAGTCTTGGTAATGATGCTTGTATTTATCGGAACTGGGAAACACACAATTATCATTAACAAATTTACAAACTTCACTTACTAATTTCTGATCTGTAAGGGGATTTCATCACAGGTCCTCCGTATATATTCCAACTCATTTGCTTTCTCTTTGGTTTCATTAAAAAATACGATAAATGTCAGTCAAAACTTGTTGCAAACACACAATATTTATGAAATCATTTTACAAATAATTTGATATGCTTAAATATTAAAACTTTTCGTTTATTTCTTATCAATGTTAAACTGTGATCTATTATCGTATATTTCTTGTATAAATCTGTGTGTTTTTGTGTATGAAAAGATTGCACAAAAGGAGGTACAACCGCCTTATATACCAACCCTGGATCCTGGTGATCCATATATGACAACAAACTTTGACGATCTATTTACCAGAGAGCCGGCTGAATTGACACCAGACGATCCGTAAGTTTTGTGTCAACGGAAACAAAAAGAATTTTAGATTTGTTTTTTTTTTGTTCTACTTGTAAAACGACGCATGAGACAATCCCCAAAAGAAAATCCCCTTAAATAAAAAAACAAAATGAATTAAATAACTATAGAGCATTAGTGGTCAGACTAACAGCAGGTAATGTTCGTTCTCAGCCACATTTTGACCCATCCGCTGCCCCCCCTCTATTACCCCTCAAATAAAACACAAATCGCTCTATCTATTTATCATCATTATCATCAAGACACACAAGTTATTCACATGGACATACATTTTAATTGTGTCCAGAGCCTCTTGAAATTTGTTTTATGTTTTGCCAAAATTGGCTGGCAGAATTCTTTCTTTTAGCTATAATCATTTTATTTTTACTATCTTTGCATATATCCTGCACTCAATCGAATCAAATACAAAATACATACACAAAAAACAAACCATACGCCTGCACAACCAATTTCAACCTCATGCAGCTCGAACGCAAACAGGTTTCGCCACCATTTAAGCCACGATTAGACTCAGATCGCGATTTGGCTAATTTCCCGATCGAGTTTACCGGGGAACCGGTGCAGCTGACACCAGATGATGAGTAAGTTCTTTCTCCATATTTCTTTATACACTCTACGATTTTAAACAGGCTAAGAAGTGTTATTTGTTTGAAATGTGATAAACTAATGTGCGTTTTTCTTGTCTTTAGCCATGTTATTGACAACATTGATCAATCGGAGTTCGAGGGCTTTGAATATGTAAACCCCTTGCTTATGTCTCTGGAGGATTGCGTCTGACACCACGAGACGTGTGATTTGCATCCTTATAATATGCGTGTAAGTATCAAGTAATTGAATTACAAGATATATATATTAATTGATACTCTATTGCAGCTTTATGGTGAAGATTCCAGTGATTATGATTCCGTGGCTGATGATTTGAGCCTCTTGCATTTAAACAACGCAGGAGGTGCAGCCAATACCAATAATAATATAAGCCAGCAGCAACATTATCGCCAACAGCAGCCACCGCTGCCACAGGCCCAGCAATATCATCCATACCCACAGCAACAACATCAACAACAGCAGCAGCAGCAACATCATCATAATGGTAACAATAACAATCATAATAATCAAATGCAAGCAAATAATAATAAAAGTCTACTGCAGCACATGTTTTGCCTTCCATTGAACTAATTAAAATAACGAATTAGATACAGATCATAACAGCAACAAGAGCAACTGCTAGCAGACAGCAACAACAACTAGCAAAAGCAACAAAAACAAATATAAAATTACTAATTAAACAATTAAATACAATTATAATCTTCTATATAAAAAAAACGAAAGAAAAAAACATACAAGAAAAGAAAAGAAATTGAACTACTTTCATACCAAAAAACTGTCACAAGTTGCGAGTATTACACTAAACTACAAACGATTACTTTACTACTTAAGCACCTAGGCAGCTAGGCGAACTCTATGCATGCAAAAACAACAACAGCAACAACAATTTCAAAACTCAATGCAAGACTTTTCAACAAGTACGTTTAAAGACACACAAAAACAATATGATAAACAATTTTTAAGCTAATAAATCTACAACAAAATTATACATAAAAAACACGTATATATATATATATAATTTTTAAATATTTAAAAGCAAGACATTTAATTTTACTACAAAATAAAAATAGAAACACAAGACAAAAGAGAAAAGAATAAAAAAAAACAGAAAAGTAAATAAGAAATCAATCTAATAAATTTAAGCGCGTAATTAATATGATATGTAAAATGTATGTGTGTTAGTGTTAGTGAGCAGAATGGTTTTTAAAAGCAACAGCAACAAATTGATAAATGTGTGTGTAAGCAGAAAATGCAATAAAATATATAGAAATAATAATTTAACTGGCAAAATCAAACTTATCAAAAGTGAATAATGTGAAAAATAAATTATCAAAAAAATAAAAATAAAAAACATTTTTGATTACACGAACAAAAGTTAAATCGCTCTTAAGACACGAGTATATAATTATTAGCAATCGGTAATTTATTGTATTTTCTGTATTATTATTATTTTATATATTTACACAAGTAGTAAACAACAAATTAACGAAGCATCCGTCTACTGGCAATATTTTTGTTTTTGTTAAGTATTAGAAAACTTTACGTTGTCGAACACATTCCACATTGTACTTACTATACAAAGTAAAAGTTGTTAAATTATTGTAACATATATAAGTAATTAAATTAATTGAAATTTTCAGCAAGCAATAAATTTTGATTATTATCACTGTCCTTATCACTGTTTACATTAGTTTGTAATCGAATCAAAATTGAATTATTTTCAAATGTTAGAAAATTGTTCCACTTCAAGTTTTAAATTGATGACAGTTATTTATAAATATACACAAAATATATCTAAATACAATTGTAATTTTATGTTTTTATAAATCTTAAATGAGTAGACATATTATATTAATAAATGAAAACAGAAACAGAATTAAATTAGTATTAATGAAAATATCATTGTGTTGCTTTAACTTTAATGACAATTACGGCAAATTGTGTTTTTAAATTATCTTAAAATTTTTGAAATGAATCGCGTATATGATAAATAAATTAAAAAAACAACATGTTAATTGTTAATGTATTCAAAGTGACAACACATTAAGCAATTTAAAATTATGAAACACTCGCAAGAGCGAAAAACCCAAGAACAGTTTTTGATTAAAACACAAATAATAGCAAACAATCAATTAAATACCTAACATAGTACATAACATAATTTAAATACATACATACATACATGCATACATACGTACATATTTACACACTAAACATAGTTAGAATGCACATTTTTATTGTAAAAAAGAAAACGAAAAGAAAACGTAGTTACAGTCTGTCCCACAATGGTATAACTCAAAAGGACTTTAAAGGAATTATTCAAAGGTTCTCCAGTTAAAAAACAAGTTTTAGCCAGCAACAAAAAGTTATATATAAATTTTCTACTTTTTAGGCAAACTAAATTTATACTATTTTTTTAAGGAAAGTATATTAGGTTAAAATTTATACTACGTTTACTTCAACATCCTTGTATTGTATGTTTTTTTGTTTGTTTCCAATTTGCTGTTTTCCAAATATTGTGTTTTATTTTTTTATAAGTATACTAAATGCACTTTGAGTACTTTGATTGCTAGCAAAATGTCAAACGAAATTGAGAACGTAAACCAATTGCGTTACAATTATGCATATAAACAAACGAATAAACTATTGTGTAAGTAAAACTAATCTCAGTTTTGTTAATTATGGAATTTTGGGGGCATATAAAAATTACTTATATTATATTATGTGTAATATTTCACTTTATTTATAAATAATCTAAGCCAACAAAATGGGTAACAAATGCGATCCGTGTTTTCAGTTCGTCTGTAAAATGGAGACGGGTTCTTGCATAATTTGCTGAATCTTTGCCTCGGGTACAATCTCTCCGTTGGCCAACAGCGTATGGACAATACCATCAAGTTTGTTGCCACTGGATCGTGCTTGCAACACAAAGTGAGTGTCCTGCAACAGGAAACTCGTGTCCGTGCCGCCGTGTACAAATGCGGCCTGAATGGGAAAACATAAATTAGGCTAGTCTACGATTAAGATCTTAATCAAACTTACAGTTTCCTCGCGCAGTTCATCGTTGACATAAAGACTCAGCGTGTCCAGCTTGAGCATTATACGATATTCCTGAGACATCTGCGTTTCCCCTGCCTGACTACCTCCACATGTATATAACCATAGGCGATACTGTCGAGTCAGCTCCTCTGTATACTGTGCATGCGGTTTGCCATCTATATAAAGCGAATACTCGTACTTGAAACCTGGTGCAGGATCTACCCGAATAATGCAGCGTGCCTGTTCAATGCAAAAAGTATCCTCCCCAACCAATTTGAACATCCAGTCACGGCGCAGCACCTCCTGCAATAATCGATATCACAGACTTTTGAATTGTTCAGGACAATTTCTCTATAGCGGCATACTCAGAAATGGTTAAAGCAACTGGGTTGAGAAAAGAAAAAAACTATTTAATTTTGATAAATCGTCTAGATAGTCACGAAGTCATTTACTATCACTTTGGAACTTTAATCATCAATCATTCTCAAGGAAGCAGACCCTACTAGTATTATTATGCAGGCATGGGATTCCTTAACTTGTATTTAGCTCTTTTGTGTTGCAATGTGGAACGTAAAAAGAATTGTTGTCTACTTATATTCCAGTTGAGCATCAAGATTATACTACTGTCCTTTTTAGACCCAGTACTTTCAAAAAGTACAAATGGGTCTATTACGTTTGTGCAAATGTGCGTAACAGGCAGAAGGAGGCGTGGCAGACCCCATAAAGTATATATATTCTTGATCAGCATCAACAGCCGAGTCGATATAGCCATGTCCGTCTGTCCGTCTGTCTGTCTGTCCGTCTGTCTGTCCCTTTTTTGAACACCTATATCTCAGAGACTATAAGAGCTAGAGCCACCAAATTTGGCATGAAGGTTCATCTATATATTGCATTGATGAAGTTTGTTTTAGAATTTTGCCACGCCCCCCTCCGCCCACGTAAATTTGAAACAAAATTTCAAAGTCGAATAACGAAAGCACCTTTAATGCTAGCGATATGATTTTTTCACACATGATAAACTTTATAGTCCAATCCTGTCCTGAAAGTTTTATCCGGATCGGATAATAAACGGATAGTATACGGCTGATCGAAATTTCGAAAATATGAACACCTAGATCTCCAGAGGCTATAAGAACTAGAGACATCAAATTTGGTATGTAGGTTCATATATATCTCCCATTGATCAAGTTTGTTTTAGATTTTTGCCACGCCTCCCTCCGCCCCCGGAAATTGAAATACAAAAATTCGAATTCGAACTGAAGGAGCCCCTTTAATGTTAGCGACTTCATTATTGGTATATATAATATACACTATGGTCCAAACCTGTCCAGAAAATTTCATTCCATTCGGATGATAAACACGGCAAGTTATTCAACTAACAATGTTAAAGGCAAAAGGAAGAAGAAGAGACGTTAGCGACCTCTGTGTTTATTAACTTCGTAGTGGCGCCATCTATTGTTTGGTACGCATTATTGAAGAACAATCAATAGTGAACGGTTTGCACTCAAAAAGTACTGGGTCTCCTACTGTCGAGCTTGCTCCACTGTAGCTTACTGTATTTTTTCATATATATTTATTTCTTAGATGACAGAAATTATAATACTACAGTCTTTAAAAATCAGTCATTAATCAGTTATGTAGTTCTATATTTTCTGAGTTAAAAAAGTACACGAATTAAATAAAATAGAAGTAGAATATTTTTGGGATATTTTCCTTATAGACTAGGCTTTTTAAAGGATAACTTTTAAATTTATATTTATAATAATTATTACAACTAATTTGCTTATTCCTTTTAAGTAAACTCATCACTTACTATAATCATTTTAAATAAATAGTTTCATCCTTTCTAAATTAAAATAATCTAAAATATTTTCCTGTTAGTTTAGGCTCTTTAAGTTTTACCTATTTTAATAACATATATTAATACTACTAATTGTTTGGGCTTTTGAAGTGCACTCAATACTTACCCGACCATTGACCCAAATCATACGTCGTCCACTTGTGGTGCCGTGTTCCAATTCAATGCGATACATCTAAGCCACATGGAAAGTTAATTAAATATTAATCAATCTGAGATGGTTGTGAAGTAAGTATATTGTTTTTGACTGAACCTTGCCATTGATGGGGGCACACCATTGGGCGACAATGTTCTCTTTGTTGTAGCGCTGAGCCTCGGGCACATGATCCAGACTCATGATAGGGTCGGTGGAGAGATTCTCTAGACGCAGCAATGGTGACAGAAAGGACATTGCTTGCCGTCAGCTGGCCACTGGACTGAAAATCGATTTCAGTTAATAATAATTTAGTTAGTGCATTTTAAATGCATCAACATCAAAAACAAATGTGATTACACAATGCAAACAGAGATGAACTCAAATAGAACTCTATACACTGCCGTTGAAATTTAATTTAGTGAAGCTCATTAAAACCTTTGATTTAAGCCCAATTTGTAGTGCTATGTATAAATCAGGCTTTTACAGTATTTTATTTTTAATCCGACGCGTTTTAATGGCGACGGAAATGCGACGGCAACGCGAACCGTCAGCATTCAACGTCAATGGCACACTAAACAACACACACCGAATATAATGGCAAAGGAACTAAAAGAAAGAATTTCTATGGACTTATATTAGTAGTAGTATGTAGTAGTAGTCGTAGTAGTGTTGTTGTTGTTGTTGTTCTGCTTTTGCTTCTGGTCGAGTTGCGTTTGTCGATGGCTCTTTCTGTTGTGGCTAGAAAAAGTGCAGAGCCAGGCCAAAACCCAAAGCCAAAACCAAACGCGTTGAGCGTTGAACGCCGCATGGCGCCAAAACAGAGTTGATTTGTTGTGAGTGTGTGTGTGTGTGAGAATGTGTGTGTTAAGCTCCACTTGTACACACTCTTCTGTATGTGTGTGTGTGTGTGTGTTTGTTGTATGTTAACATTTGCACACATGTCGCCGTCAACGTTGAGCATAAAAATAAACTTTACTTTTTGAGCAGCCCCAAGCGCCGACAAGTATGCAATTGTTATAGTTCTAACCAAAGGGTAGCATAAGTTTACCCAACGACTTGGTAACAACGCACGCACATAACTTTGGCTATATTGGCCAAGTTAACCAAGCATACATATTTGTAGCAACAATCATCAATCAACTGGCAAAGTTTTTCTCAATAAAAATAGTTGTTGGCTTTTTATTTTCACTCATTTGCGTTGCACTTAATTTAAAGTAGATAAATAATAATAGTTTTTTAAAGTCCTCGATACTTTAGCCAAATTAAATGAGAAAATGAGCAGCCAAAGGAAATCTAGCGAAACTGAAGCCCCGAAAAGTGCTCTATAATTTTGTATGTTCATTTCAGTTTGAAAGGATATCCGCTTGTTGTCCTTAATCCATTCCTTACGCAATTGCAATCGAGCTCAAATTGAGCGTAAGACAACACTTTTTCGTTGGCCACATCAATTGGCTTGTCTTTCTTTTTCCTTTCTAACTTTCCACATATAAATGTGACAATTATATTGCCCGCGGCTGGGTGGCATAAATTTGTGGCAGCTCCCAAGCAGGCAACATACGCTACTTGCCACAATCCCCCAATTTTTTCTTTTTTTTTTCCTTTCACTCTCTGTCGCTGTGGGCGTCGCAAATTTGTCGCATTTTGTTTGGGCTGTCATGTTTATGGCGTAATATTTTGCGGCCATAAATACACGCCAAAAATGCTAATGACCGCTTATTGTGAAAGGCAGAGAGAACAAAGGAGCAAAGAGGTGGCATTTGGGAGGGTAAACAAGCGGGAAGATAGATATAGTTGGATAGTTTGGATAGATGGATAGGATAGTGTGACAGTTTGCGTTAGTTTTGTATTTCAATTTGGCAAAAACAAGTATTGATAAATGTATTTGGCACACAGAGGCACATCATATGTCAAATTGGGGCCTTGACGAATATTCTTAGCACTTCGATTGGTGTGTGTGTGTTTGTGAGTGTGTGTGTGTGTGGGAGGAGGGAAGGGTAATACAGGCATTTTCCACACGCGAAGGTCAATGCAAAGCGCCGTTTCAAGCCGCTTTCAGCCGCTGTATATGTACTTTTACTTTGTAGTTATAGTTGTTACCGCTTTAACTTGCCCCAAAGCGGCAATATTAACAACAATAACTGCAACAACAAAGACAACAAAGAGTCCATGGAGATAACGAAGCGAAACATGACAAGGACAAGGCCCCCAACTGGCAGCTGACAACCATCGTGGAACCAATTCAAAGCCCCATTCTATGTGAATGAGTTTTGAACGTGTGTTTGTGTAATTACTATGTAGTACCGCCCGCTATTGCATACGAGTGTAGAGAGTATGTATCTTATAGATACACATGTACTTAACATAACCTATATATTTACTTGTACTTGGATACAAATTCTGGCTGACGTTTTAATTTTCCAAACACAATGGGCAGACATAAGAGATCTACTGATTTTTCAACATATGTATACGGAAGAAATTATTTAGGAAATTATCTCCATTAAAAATTCTATAAGATAACACTCTATTTTAGTAGTCAATTTATTAGACAAACTTTAAGTTCATTTAAATATATATAATCATTATATTTGGGACCGTTTATTAAGTTCCTCAAGAATAAATAATATTCACTTGTATACAAGTAGTAGTACCTATAGGTACTAATTCTGAGAGCAGCATTAGATAAAGTAATAATCCGCTTGATAACAGATAATTCAATCAAGAACTAAGACGGCTAAATGGGCCTTAACCGTTTTAGAGAGTCTGTTAAAATTATAACATTCAGATTTTGAAGTCTTCAAGATCTATATATTCGAGGTGTTCGCCAAGACTTTTAAATTTAACTAAATCAGATTCGGTTAAAACGTTTCTTTAATTAATTTTATTTCAACAGAGAACCGTGACTGTAAAATATATTTTTAAACAAGCAAACAACAGAAGCTGCAGCTATCAAAAGCTTAAAAACTTTTGATGAGCTTTTGAGCTTTTCTTGTAAAATGAAATGTATTTCATTATGTGTAGTGTATTAAAGTGGCGTCATAATGAAAGCTTTTGGCATTACCACAGTTCGTCAACAACAGATTGTTAGTCAGCTGTATCTAACAATAACAAACAACACAAACTAAAAACTACTATGGCGAAAAGTATTACAGAAAAAGATACAGGTAAGATAAGCTTAAATAAAGATGGTTTTATATTAATCAATTGCCTTACAGTTTCGGAAGTACCGCCAAAAACAAAATTGTTGGCCATTAGCGACAAAGAGGATGAAGTTCCAGGTAAGATAAGTTTCTTAGATGGTTAAATACCAATAAATTGATTCATAGTTTCCACAGTATCGTCAAAAGTAAAAGTTCTGAAAATTGGCGACGAAGAGGATGATGGCTTACAGGAAAAAAAGGGTCCATCAAAATTCTTGCGGGATTCTATAGCAGATTTTAGAAGCCATTTGGGATATTTGTTATTGGGAACCCGCCGGCCTATAGAATTTGTCGATGATTGGGAGTTAATAGAACGGTTTGAATTGTCAAAACACGTGACAGTTAATAAACCTGTAAGCTATTCCTTTCACTATGGTATGGGTAATAATTTTAAACCTAGGGCTATACTTAGTGGAGCTACACTTTGTGGAAGGGTAGTTATGGATGAAATAAGAACAGGACTTAGTGAAGAGAAATGGGTATCGGAGAACGAGATAACATCACCTCTCACAGCGAAACTCGATAATTATTTATATAACCGCGATGCATACATGCAGAATGTTGTCTCTAATGCTCTTGATGCAGAAAAGAAACGACTATTTAACTATATATTGTATTTACACAGGGAATATGTCAGAGATAAGTAAATGTTCAGTTAACGATAACTTAAATTTGGAGGCACTTCTTAGAGTAGTTTGTTATAGGAATGATTCTATAATGATTTTGTTTAAGATAAAAGAAAATAAAAATGATTTTATACTTAAAGCTGTTGCATAAATGTAAAAGAATATATGAACTAATTCGTTACACTTTCATATCTTTTATAGACGCATACGATTAGTTACTACAGGGTATCTTTAAACATGTACCACAAGTCCAAGTTCCTGCTGCATTTCCTTGTATGGTCGGCGGAATTGCGTGTTCCTTTTTTTTTGGTGACAATTAATTTCCGTAGATAATTGCCAGCCGATAAGAGCAGCAGAAAAACCATCGAGTAGAGCACAGGAAGTGGACATTAATCAAATGAGCTCAAGGAGCTTTGTTTTTGCTGAAAGATTAAGTCGAAAAACAAGACACAAGAAAGGAAAAAAAGTCCAGCTTAAGTGAAAAGTTGTTCGTTTATTCATTATTTTCTTGCATGTTTTGTTTTTGTTTTTGGGTGATTTGTTGTAGCGCGAATAAACAAAATTTAATTTTCGAATTATGTGCGCCTCTTATTAATATTAGCTAGATTTTTTGTGTGTATGTATGTATATGTAAATGTTTAATATAGAAATAGCAATGTTCAACTTTAGCACAATTCTCAAATATTAACCAGCTAAATAATAATACTGTTCACAACGCCAATGGTATGAGAATTTAACAATTTGTAATAGAAAATTGATTGATCGATTGATTGATATAGACAATAAATATAGAATACATATATGTATTGTATTATATTTTGTTAATATATGTATATTCGTAGAATTTATATTGCTGCACCATAACAACTAACATAAACAGCTAATATCTTTGTTAAACTTTAATCTATGCATGTTATTAATTAATTTTGGAACAAATTTGAACAACGCTGGGCGTAAAATAGGCGCTAGTTGTAAATATATGAATTTTATAATTATTATTATTTATGTATGTATATTCTATATGAGCACATATACATATACACAGTAAATGCAGTATATGTATACGCGATTATGTTTGTAAATGCTTTCTATATGGTACTCGTAATTGTATGTACGTATTACCAACGCTAATTGCACTATTTATATTATATTTAAATGTTTACTATGAATTACACTGGCGGACAAAATAAAAGCTCAACTTTAAAACTAAAGATATATTAAAATAAATCCGTTACTGTATGTTATACATTTTAAGTATACTATCAAATTTAATATAAATGATTTTACGAGTTAAATAATTGTTTGTAATACAAAAGCGAAAAATAATAATATTGCTATACTTTGAATACCAATCGAATACTGGTCCACATTTTAACAATCTATAACTGAAACCTTTTTTTTGCTTAATATAGTATACCTAATAAACATAATTTCGTAAAGTCATCAAGTTGTCAACTTCAAGTAACAAGCTTAAGAACAATATTTAAAGGCGTGTAGAACAATACTTATATAGGTAGGAAATTCATATGACTTAATTTAAAGTTCGAATACTTAAAATACTTTACTGTCGTACAATGGAGAATGTGTATTAACTATAAAAAAGGAATACAATTATAAATAAGAAACAATTACATAGAACTCTCTCTACTACGTATTTTTCAATGGCAGTTTAAATCGATGCTATCTAAATGAAATGCAACAACTGGAAGCTGTTAATTTTAGATCGTCATCGACTGTAGATAGAGCTAAAAAAAATAGAAGAGTTCAATGGCGCCAGTGCAAAAGGACGTCTATGGCTTGGAAATGCAGATGCTAATGCTAATGGTAGGTTTGATTTATAATAGCGTATTTTAAATTGCTTTTAGAAAAAATGCGCAAAAGTCTTCGGTCTCGGTTCGGAGTGGATTGGGGAAGTGCTATAGATTAGCCATCACTTTCGTGACAGCATTATATTTATAACTGTACCGCAGTTAAGCAGCACACGTTTGGCATCGCTCAGATTGGCATTAGTCAGGTCATAGCCATCGATTTCCAACAATTTATCGTTTAGGCTCAACAGTCGCGCGGCACTCGAATTTGGCGTGATTGCACTTACAAAGATGCCCACCTAAGAATGAATTGACTGTCATAAGATACTCTGTAATAGTTATTTAATAGGATATTCACCTGATTGAGGAGCTCGGCAATGTCAAAGCCCATGCTATGTTCCCATTTGAGGGTCACCTGCTTAACAGTGGGATTCTTATGGACACCAAATATCCAGGTTGATTTCTTATTGCTGCCCCTGGATGTATTATTAGTTGCCGTCGAGTTTAATGAGTGCTGTGATAACGTATCATCCATTTCCATTTCCATCTCCATTTCCTGCTGCTGTTGCTCGTGCTGCTGTTCGTTCTCATCCTCCAGTTGTTGCGACAACTCAATCTGTTCACTGTTTATATTATTTTGATAGTCTAGCTGCTCTGATTGGGCACCAATTGCTGTTGTCTTGAAATTGCTATTAAGAGCATCTTGATAAGTGTTGCTCTGTTCGTAAAGTGGTTGTGTTGGCGACTGTTGCTGCTGCTGCTGTTGTTGTTGCTGCTGCTGCTGCTTGCGCTGTCGCATGGACTCGTAAAGTGTTAGATCCTCGGGCGTTTTCTTGGTATACACACGTGCTATGTGGTAAGGCGGCGGTTCCATGCGTGGTGGTGGCACCACCGGCTGTGATTGCAATGGCTGCAGCTCATAATTCTGTTCCCCATTTGACAAATGTGTTGTTGGCAGTGGCATTGCATTAGCATCCACATATAGCTGCTGATAGTGTGCATCATAATTGACCAGCGGCAATCCGTAATACTCTTGCGTTGGCTGCTGCGGTTGCGGTTGCTGATAGACACCATAAATGTGTGTGGAGTCAGGCGTAATGCCATATATTGCACTTGCTGTGGCATGATCCACAGCGTCCTGGTTGCTATCACAGTGGGGAGGCATGGCTACTTGGCCATTGGGCACCACAACACGTGCCTCACGCACTTCACTTGCCCCAGAGGCAGCCGCATTCGCTGCCTGCGCCTGTCGCATGTATTTGGCCATTTGCCGCAGTTCCTTGGGATAGGGAGTGGGCGATCGCATTAGACGCACAGAGCTTCCAGCGGGCAGCTGCTCTGGGGTTGGCGGTGCTGCTACATAGCTGGCTGTGTAGCTGGGAGCGGGTTGCGGAGCGGCGCTGTTGTTGCCAGCACTTAATATGGTCGCCTCTTCGGCGAAGCAAATGCGACGCGATGGACTTGATGCTTGCTGTGGATGCTGCTGATGATTGGCATAGACAAACTCGTATTGTTCCTGCACCTGTTGCTGCTGCTGCTGTGCCTGCATTTTAAAAGTGACCTGTGGCAACATGAAGCATGTAAGCTGCGTCTTGCTGCTTGCATCCAGATACTGAAGTGGCACCAGCGGTTGTGATTGATTGTCGCTAAGCCACAGAGATGTGAGATTTACCAGACTTAACATGGAAACGGGCAGAGCATTTATGTAGTTATTAACTACATTCAACACTTTCAGTTTAGCCAGATGGCCAATGTTCTGGGGCAACGCTGAGAGCTGATTGTTGGCCACACTGAGTACACTTAACTGACTGCAACTGCATAATTCGTCGGGCAGTTGTCTCAACTGATTGTCGTCGGCAAAGAGGAAACGCAGTTTTACCAACGAGCCAATTGTGCTGGGAAGACGCATCAGTTTGTTGTGGCTCAGCACAAGCTCTTCCAACTGCTCCAGGTAGCTTATGCTGTCCGGCAGCTCACTGAGTCCGTTGGACTCACACTTGAAGGTGACTAGGGACTTAAGCATGCCCACACTAAAGGGAAATGCTTCCAGATTGTTGGAACACACAGACAGCACCTCCACATTGCGCCAATTGCTAAGTTCATTAGGCAGTGCATCCAGCAAATTGCCATTGGCCTCAAAATGTTGCAGTTCCCGCAGTTTCCCAATGTTGGGAGAAACACGACGAATTTGATTAAAGTCGATCCACAGTTCCCTCAATGACTTAAGCTCTCCAATGACTTCCGGCTATAAAGAAAACGGAATTACATAGTAATACAGAATTGGAATTTTTGTTGAAGTACTTACCAACTCGGTGAATTCATTGCCACCAATGTCAAGTCGCTGCAAGCTAACCAAACGCACCATGGATTTTGGCAATGTGATGAGATTGTTCAGACGCACCTCCAAGATCCTTAAATTAACCAAACGCCCAAAATTGGCAGGCAAAAACTCCAAGTAGGTTTCATTTAACAGCAGCTCTTGAAGCGATATCAGAGAGGTAATTGCATCTGGCAGACGATGCAGGCTATTACAGCTGAGATCCAAGTGGGTCAGATGCTTGCAAGCCTTTATCTCCTCCGGCACACTGACAATAACTGCAGAATTAATAAGAAAAAATTAGTTTTTCACTATATATAGTCTTTCTTAGAGTCTTAAAGGTCTAGGGAAGATATAAAATTGTAAAGGTCTGTAGTTAGAGGTCTATAATTATAAATGCAACTCACGATTCCGATTCAAGTCCAGATGCTGCAACTGACGCAGTGAACCAATAGCTTGTGGTATGCTCTCCAAATTGTTGCTGTTTACTTGAAGGACGCGCAATCCCTGGCAATAGAATAACTGTGGCGGCAGAGTTTGCAACTGAAAAAGGGGGAATAACAAGGATTAGGAATAACGATAAAGATTTTTGAGATAATCTGGTAAACTTACCCTGGCATTGCTCAAGTGCAGCTCCTCGAGAGTGCGCTCGTGTTGCCATACCTCGGGAAAGGCATCCTGGAGTGGTGTATTACTGTAGTCCAGCTTGTCAATGACCTCTTCACGTTTAAATTTGAAGCAAGGAAAGCATTTGGAGAACAGCGGCATTTTGCCAACGTTTCTTCGTTTGCTTTTATTTACTTTTTATTGCTCTACGTTCGATATTAAGGCACGGCCGTTGATATTGGTTGTTGTTGTTATTATTATGATAATTGCGGGCTGCAAATATACATACACATAAATACTACGTAGCAAGCACACACACACACAAACACACACATTTGTGTGACACTTAAGCCAAGAGTCGCATAACTCACCTATGATTCATCCAAAAGCGGCACAAAGACAGCGGCCGCATTGAACGCTGCTCCGTTACAATTCATTGGCATTTTGTTGTTGGGGGCTTGTTATTGTTCCAACTGTCACACACACATGCACATATACATATGTATATGTAAAAAATACAAACAATAATGAGGCTACGTCTGCATGGAGCCCCTTTGCTTACGTAGCCGGCTCCCTTGCCCACTTCTGCCTTTGTTATAGCTTGCTATCCACGCTTAATGCATCTATTTAATATTTTATTATACACCTAATTTCGGTTTTCTTTTATGTTTTTCGCTTTTAGGTTTGTTGAAAAAATATTCTTGTATCGATACATCGATAGATATTCTTTTGTGATGATACATTTTTGCACGATACTTATTCAGACGATAATATTGTAATCAATCTTTTTTGCGATATTTGTGCGATATTATTGACCGCTGCCTTAACGGTGCTCCAGTTTAAATTGAAACATGAACTTTAAAAAAATACATTCGACTACAGCTCTTAAAAAGACGTGAGAAAATCACAACCTCGAGTCAGACATAGAATTACTTGAAATAAAAAAAACAAGCATTTTTTATTTATTCTATATTTTTCAATAAATAATTTGTTTACATTTAAATTCCGATAGATCGAATGTCGAAGCGTAATCGTAGTCGGCATCGATAAGTCCAGTGCTCATAAATACTAACATATTTAAAGGGTTGAAATTTGTCAACAGATGGCTCTAGCGTGCAACCGCTAATATTCAAATGTTAGGAACACAACAAAAAATTATGTGGTATGGCCTGGAAATAAACTAATCGTATGTATTTGCTTAGTAATATTTATTTTTCACTTTTTTCACTTCCTGACTGCGTAACGCTGTGCAAAGAAGACAGATAACAAATGTCAATAATGTGCAAAATACTGAAGGAAGTGCAAATTGAGCGTTTCAAGCACCAGTGCAAACATGCAAATGCAAATATTGCAACGAAGCGAATCATTTAAAAATCAATTAAAAAACATGACAGTCTTTGAACTTTCCTCCCAATGGACAAAGCTTTATGCACTAAGGTAGTGCGAAAATTAAACAAACAGCGTCCATTTTTCGGTCCCTAGGGCCTTTTCACGAATTTACACTTCAGGCAATTGTAAAATGATATATCGAAGTGTAAATATGCACATAATAAACATGGCTTTTTGTTGTGTTGGATTTTGCAAGAGACAAAAAGTTTACTAACAGCTAAACGAGACGACGACAAAACGTAAAATGCAATTGACTTTAGAGAGCTCAGTTTTGTTTTTAATGTCGGGCTTTGCAGTCGGGAATTAAACTATTCGTCGCTTAAGCTTCGATATCGATTGTGAGTTTTCAAACTCGATAATTTCAAAAACAGTTTTAAACTTCAATATTAGTTTTTAGCTGAATGGATATTTCGAAAAGTACGTCAGATGTGTACAAAAATAAATATGAAGTTATGCAAACAATCAAATTTCATATTATCTAAAAAATAAATAAATAAAAGCTTGTGTGTCTTAACAGATAAAATTTCAACACGCAGTTGTCACAACATAAAAAGAGTATTTTTAGCGATTTCCCACAGCAAACAATAGTCGTAAATTTGTGCTCGACTCATAACAAGTACACAAAGTACATAAACCGTGTCAATATGAATTAAAAATTAACAACCAGCTGTTATATTTTCCATACACACAAATTAGATATGCAGCAATACGCATTTCAAAACTGTTTCAAATATGTAAGTGGGTCGACCGATTGCAGGACTATTCCCTCGATTTTCTATAATTAAAACCACCTGTCGGTGAGTTAAAATTTAAGTGACCGTTACATATGATTCATGACTCATTGAAGAACAAAATCACCCCCTGTGTACCAGCCACCACCACCACTACCACCCCCTTAAGTTCCTTACCAGGTCATTTGTTATGCTCTCTTAAAGCCCCATGTGAGGTAACCGCCCCACAACGAGAGAGTAATCTACCAAGAAAAAGAGCGAGTCAAGAGCGAAACGGTTATAATATCTTTCTTTTATTATATTCCAGTTAATTGGTTAAACAAAAAGTATATTCTACAGCAAATGTTACTGCATCATCTCGTGTACACTTGTTGTTAAAAATGGTTAAATTCTATTAAGAATCCATCTCTTTCTAAAGATGGTTATAAATTACGTCAGTCTCGTATATCAATCTTTGTTAAAGTTAGTAAGCTACCTTGTTATAACTGGAAGTATATATATGTATATTCTTTATAGTTTGTTGCAGTAAAAGGTATCCAGTATTTAAAGGCTTCAACCATTAGCTGAACGATTTTGTTAGGCATTTTTGTGTTTGTGTTTTTGCTGTACAAAATAAATTAAAAACTAATTTCAAATCTCAACTGACATTCACTGACATACCTTGATAATTTGTAAAATTCCAATATTATAATATTCCCTTATTGTTTTACTTGGTCTTGGTTTTGGACTTGCTCTTGGTTTTGGACTTCTTAACAGCAGGTTCTGATTTTTCTGGAACAACTGCAGCTGCTGGTGTGCCTGCAATTTTATTAAGAGTTTCTTTTTTCGCAGGCATAGCTGTAGTATTCTTGGCGGTGACTCGCTTCTTTCCAGGCATCCTGCCAAGAGATTGAAATACAATTCACAGGAATATTATGAATATTTCGGAAGAAATTTAGTCAAGCCAAATTGTGTGTAGCTCTCAGAATTTCGAAATATAATGAGTTAGGCTAAACATTTTCATAACATAGTTGAAAAGTAAAATTTCAAATGGATTGCTAAGTTTTTGAAATTTAGAACATTTCTTTACCGTTTCGCACCGTTTACAACCGTTTCGCTCTGCCCCATCCCCCAAAAAAGTTTCATATTGCGCCTCGTCTGGGGGCTGACAACTCTCTCTCGCTCTCTCTCTTTCTCTTTCTAAATCTCTCGTCCCGTGGGTCGCTCGCTTTTTGCCTCGCATTCGTGGTAGAGAATCCGAAGCCAAAGCGCGTGCAGCAGCAAAAGCAGCTGCCGCAAAGTATTTTAGTGAAATTTCTAATTTAAATTTAGTTGTAAGCACAAAGTAAATGGAAATTTTAGACAAATTGTAATCAATCAAAGGCACAGTATTTAAGCAACAATAGGAATATTAATGAATCGAACTACAATTGTGTTTACATAGCAAGCGGCGTAGTTGCAGTTGACGACAGCAAATCACAAATCAAAACAAAATACAACAAAATATTGATTTTTTTGTTGCTCAACATTGAGATAAACGGGCTGTGCAAATATTAATACTTTGTACTCAAAGTATTTCATAATTATCGAATATCCCTATTCAACGAGATGTCAACCAGACACAATACAGTGACCACAAAAATTACGGAGACACCGCCTGAAGGAATATCCCATGCACTGGATACGCGTCTCTCCCGGCACGTGGAGAGTGTCATACCCAAAAAGCGGTAAGTACAATGACACACCTGTAGTTGCCACAGTTGTCATTACAATTCTATTTCTTTCCCCTCAGCCAGGACGCGCTTAAGTGGTACGGATGGGGATACAATGATTCCCAGTTCTATGGTCAGGAGGGAATCATATGCTTTAAAGGCCCAAAGTGAGTACATATGTATCTCTTGTGTTGTCGGCGACAAACTCTGTGTGTGAGCATATCTGAGTCATAATGTTAATCTAATTAAAACACTCTTAGAATATCAAGAATTCTCTGCTCTAGTCCAGTTAAATCAATTAGACAATCTGTTATACTCAACTTCTTTTTAAAGTTAATTTTTAGAATTTATTTGCTTTCATGTTTCTAGTAAAATTACACAAGTTTTTAATTAATGGGAAGACAGTATTTGTTGTACCCTTGAAGAGGGTATTAATTTATGCTGCAAGACTACTGTCTCTATTTTAGAATTTTAATTTAGATTTAAAGATTGTGATACACCAATGATAAATATATTGGAATGAGCAAATATTGTGTTTAGCTTAAATAATGTGAAAACTGAAATCTTTGCTAACTTAAGTTTATTATACATACATATAGATGTTGTCTATATATAGGTTACAACGATTCAGTTTAGTTTTAATATTTAATGAAAGTTATATAAATTGTCTCAAAATCAAACTAATCTATTCCATGACAAAATCGTTATTAATAAACAGGTCAGTAAACTTTTAAAATTTTATTCTTCTGCTTGTGATCATAATGTATATTCCCGACCGTTTAGGGTAAATTATAATAGAACAACTGTAGTGTGAAGTTGTGAAAAGAACAACTCTTATCGACAATTACATTTTATTGATAATGGAAATGCATCAAAGATACAACCCCTAAATTTCCCCCTTCTTGCCATATGCTCATCGATTTTCACACCCTTATTTTCAGATACCCGCTGGGTGGTTGTGAGTTGCCAACTTTTACAAAGTGGGTGCAAACTAAATTCGATCTGACAATCGATCCCACCAAGGCGTATCCAGAATTGCCGCAGACATACCCGACGCCTGTGCAGAATGAACCCTTCCTTAAGGAACTGCGTGGTATCACGAAAGTAGAGCACTCTCAACTGGGTATCGATCGTCTGATACGTTGTCATGGCCAGACTTTGAATGACATTTACAGCCTGTGGCATAATAAGTTCCGACGCATACCGGATGTGGTGGTGTGGCCTCGATGTCATGACGAGGTGGTGCAGCTGGTGAAATTTGCGCATCAACATAATGTGATGCTGTTGCCCTACGGTGGAGGGACGAGTGTCTCGGGAGCAATCACCTGTCCACAGGAGGAGGAACGTATGATTTGTGTGTTGGACACCTCACAAATGAATCGCATGCTGTGGCTTAATCGGGAAAACCTCACCGTCTGCTTTGAGTCCGGCATTGTGGGTCAGGATCTGGAGAGAGTGCTCCGCGAACAAGGACTCACTGTGGGTCACGAGCCAGACTCGTATGAGTTCAGCACACTTGGTGGTTGGGTGGCCACACGTGCCTCTGGCATGAAAAAGAACGTGTATGGAAACATTGAAGATCTGGTGGTGCGAGTACGCATGGTTACGCCCACCGGCACCCTCGAGAGGGAATGCAGTGCACCGCGAGTGAGTTGTGGTCCGGATTTCAACCACATCATACTCGGCTCCGAGGGCACACTGGGTGTCATCACCGAAGTGGTACTAAAGGTGCGTCCCCAACCGGCGGTGCAACGTTATGGTTCCCTGGTATTCCCAGACTTTGAACAGGGTGTCCAGTTTATGCGCGAAGTTGCACGACGTCGTTGTCAACCCTCATCCGTTCGTCTGATGGACAACGAACAGTTCATATTCGGTCAGGCACTGAAGCCTGAGAAGAGCTGGCTGGCCAGCTGTATGGATGCGGTGAAACAGCGCTATGTTACCACCTGGAAGGGCATTGATCTGGCACACATATGTGCAGCCACACTGCTCTTCGAGGGTGACCTGAAGGATGTAGAGCGCCAGGAGGCGCTCATCAATGAGATCGCTGCACGTTACAAAGGATTTCCGGCAGGTGGACAAAATGGCGAGCGTGGTTATCTATTCACCTTTGTAATTGCCTACATTAGGGTGAGTGTTTAATTCAAATACACTTTTAAAAATATTTCTTCCTAAAATATTAATTGTTTTAATTATATGCCAAAATTACAAATTACTTTTCTCTTCCAGGACTTTGCAATGCATCAAGGCATTGTGGCGGAATCCTTTGAGACCTCTGTGCCTTGGGATCGCTGTAGCAAGCTGTGTCGCTGTGTAAAGCAACGGGTTGTTTCGGTTTGTACAAATTTCAATATTTTAAAAAATGCCTAGCTTATTTTTATTCTTTTGTTCTTTAGGAATGTTACAAGCATAAGATTTCGCATTACACAATTTCCTGCCGTGTGACACAGACCTACGATGCAGGTGCATGCGTTTACTTTTACTTTGGTTTTCGCGGATTGGGAATAGCCGATCCGGTGGGAGTATTTGAGGCCATTGAGCATAGTGCCCGTGAAGAGATCCTCGCCTGCGGTGGATCTCTGTCCCATCATCATGGCGTGGGCAAAATACGAAGCCATTGGTATCGCAATGCCATCACCGAGACAGGATCATCACTTTACACCGCCGCCAAACAACATCTTGATCCTCGTAACATTTTTGCAGCTGGAAACCTATTGCCCCAGAAGGAGCAGCTGCAGCACAACGAGAAGGAGAAGTTAGAGAATTCTACAACGAAAGCCAAACTCTAGAATCATTTAATCGAAATAACTATTATTATGTAGAAATTCTAGTCTAATTCTAATAACTTTAATTAATTTCTAGCTGCTTTGGCCTCTTGTATTCAGTTTGCATTTCTCTTAGGACTCATTGTTTTTGTATGGGTTTTACCTTTTTTTGATAAATAAATGGTAAATTTGCCAAACGAAATGTCCCCACATTAATTCTGTTTTTGGACTCTGTTTCTTCTTAACCACCAAACCACAATTGCAACAGAATTTAACTTGACTTTGACTCTGTGTCTGACTTTGATATCGATGACAATATCAGAGCTCAATGAATGGTATTTAAGAATATCTTTTGGTTTTCAAAGAAAACATTCTAAGATGGACAGCTTGGATTCGGTTTTTTAAACTTGTTTTTAGAGATCCTGGAACTCTGAGCTCATTATAAAGCTGAGTTCTTGACCACATTTAGCTTAAAGTATTGAACAATTTAAGAGAATTAGAGACATTCATATGTTATATGAAATTTGTTTAAAATTACCAAATAAACATCTGTCTTATGTGGAAAACTTCAACTATGTTTGTCTGTAGATAATTTATGTAGATCCAATATCTATTCAGGTCCGTGTTTGTAAAAATATAAATATTTTTAATTTTTTGTCAATTATATTCAATTTACTTTTTTAAATTAACTTTAATTTGATGGCATCCTTAAGATTTTTAATGTAGAGCCCTGGTAAGTGCATACAATCTATTCAAATGCTAGTTTTCAACAACTTGAATTGTATCTGTATATAATGTGCGTGCCTAGACCAAAATAAAACCAACTTGACCGATCGTCTGATCGCCTGATCGCCGGATCGTCTCATCTGATCATAGCTGTCATTTGCGGTTTTGTCTTTGGCTTTAGACGCTTTGTTGTGTTTGTTGCTAAGAGATCAAATGTCATCAAGTTGTCAACTTCGTTAGCTTGCCAATGGCATCAACAGCAACAACTACAACAACAACGAGTTGCAAATCGCTTTTGGCCTGCTCCTTGCGCTCGTTAATGGGCAACTAGACGATTGAGAGAATGGGAGAAAATGGGAATGGGAATGGGAATGAGGCGCATGCGCAGCCGGCAGCTGCTTATTGATGATCTGACTGTCTTGTCTTGTTACCGTGCCAATGCCAAGTGGTAGTAGTTACAACCTTAAAGCCATTGGACACGCACACACATGCACATACATAGATGCACACTCGCAAGTACATATACGCATGCAAGGCCTATAAATAAAGATTAAAATCGGCAAAGTGAGCAAAACTTAAACCTGGCTAAGACGTCTCTCTAAGCCGTCCTCGTATTCGCGTGTGTTGTTTTTTGTGTTTTTTGCTTTTTATTTTCGGCTGCTTGCCTCTGGAAATTGTCAGCAATTAACCCGCGGGTCAGTCTCTAGTCTCTGCAGTCTGTGGCATTGCTTGCAGTCGCAGTCCTGTGTGATTTATGCCACAAAGTGCCTTAAAGTCAAACACAATCAACTCGGCAAAATTTATTGCTTAGCACAGGGCAAGTTTCAGACTGAGTTTCAAAGTCAGTCCCAGTTTCAATCCTGCAAAAAGAGGCACGTATTCCTGTTGCAAGCCGGGAGATACATATTCATTCATATAATGGCCATTCACATCATCCAATGTCACATTACTCAGCCTCCGGTTCGTTCTGTTTGTTTTGATGAACAACTCTCTAAAAACCTTAAGCAAACCTAACTTGGCACGCACAGCAGCGTTATATGGGATATTATGGGACATAGGATTACGTCTACCTGAGTGTAAGCCAAGTTATTTGCATAGGTATGTGAGAGAAAGAGTGAGGACAGAGATTCTAAGAACTCTAACCCTTTTGAAAATCTTTGAAAATGAAATTTAAATTTTATACCTATTTTTAAACTATTGTAGAATTTTTTAAGTCAGACTTAAGTCAGGAAGAAATGTCTTTAGACATAGTTGTTCATTAAAAAGACTTTTAGATATTCGCTTGTTCTTATATTTATACAAATATAATAATTTAAGAAATATATGTAAATCCTTACAGTATAAGAACATTTCCTGTGATCTTCCTCATCAGCTAATTTCGTAGGGGAACTGAAATGAATGTTACTTTGCTGATCAGATCCACAGGCGCCTCTTTTCAAAAGTATACACAATCAGAGCCGTCGTCTTGCAGCTGCTTTTATCTCTGAGCAAGCACATTAATGTCCAACAGGACACCCAAGACAACAAATGCGCAGTTCTTCTTCAGCTGATTCAACTCAGTAAACCAACATTCGTCTCCATGCTCGAGCTGCTCACGTAAAGAACGCAGAGAATGAACGTTGTCTGTTGTTTCATTCTAATCAGGTACTGTCTTTTATAGGTATTCTCCCTGTGGCGTTCTAGGACCTGTTTTATTACAGATGTAAATATTGGGAACTGTGGGGAAATATAATATTCTAGTCGACAGGCACATGCACTGTAATCCCTTTAATTTGTAGAGTTAGGAATTTAGCATCTGTTTAAAGTGGTTTCTAAAACTTTTACTAAACTTGTTCTTCATTCAATTTATACATATATTCCACCAATTTATATGATTTTTATTGGCTTTTATGTTTAATTAAAATTTAACCATATCAATTTAACAACATAATAAAACTAGCAAAGAAACTTGATTTGATGTAAATTCAGTTTAAAAAAGTTTTAGTTGAAAGTCGGCGTGAACTAATGTTTATGCAACAAATTCGCAATGTGATAAAATTGAAAAGCTAAAAAATAATAAATAAAACGTCGTAAAAAGGAATTAAAATATAATTACGTTTTCGTCGCTAAAAACATGTTTCTTTATACGAGTGTTCTAAATGATGCTGAGCTGGTGTGGATTTATTTATAGACATTACTTGCATCTGCTTTGTTATTTAACACGAAGATGTCACCTTTATCATATCGATAATATAAACAACTCAATAAAGTGCTCATATTATTGACTCAAAAGTTATGAATGTAGACAAAAAATTGTAGTATTATTATACCAAAGTTTGGAAATAAAATAAGGTAAACAAAAGTAGAATGTAAGTGATTAAAAAACACAGATACATGCAACCAAAATTTAGCTAAAATAAAAATTGGAAGGAGAAATATTGGAAAAAGTCTAGTTTACAAATTTAGCAGCTTCTTTATTTTATAAAGATATTCTCTATGAATTCGTAGAATATTACCAATAATTTCCCGCAGTGTAGGCTCAGAGTGCGAAACACAACGGCGCATGCATGGCAAAACGGGCAATAAGCAATAATAAACAACAACAACAGACCAGTTAACCCATTGAAGCCAACTCTACAAAAACAGCTACAACTACAACGACAACTGCGCTCAGTAGACAGCGACGCTTCGCTGCTTTCTATGGCAGAGAGTAGTGTTGTCATTATAGCTTATTCCCCGTCAAATCTGGCTTTTTTCAAAGTTCAATTGCCGGCAAAGTCGAAAGCAGCGAACAAAGTGGCTTTTTAAATAAGTAAATGGCTCTTTTTCTTCGAGCGTATATGAACTTTCAATATAAATTTATAAAAAAAATGTTAATAAACAATAGCTTTTTTCTAGATTTTGTTAATGGAACATTTAGCTGTTTTTCTACTTTCTTCCCACTAAAGGCAGTTTGGCTTCTGTTGAGTTGGTCAACACTGGCAGCGAGCGCCCAAGTTGCGGCTGCGACTGCGGCTCAGTTGCTGTCGCACCTGGCGCTCACAATCAGTTGTGGGCAGCGCGGCCAGCTAACAACAACGGCAAACAGAACGGAATCGCGACGCGCATTAAGCATTAATTTGTTATTGTTTTCACGACTAAGAACTTTTAACGTGGAGTTTGCCTGGGCGCCGACAGAAACAGAGAGGAGAGAAAAGATAGAAAGAGCACAGTGGCAAGAGAGTTGAGAACACTGGAAGTATTTGTACTTGTGAGGGAGAGCGAGGGAGTATCTGTGTGTGAGTGTGCGTGTGTGTGAGTGAGATCAAGATCTACCAACTGCAGCTAGCTGCAGCTTCTCATCGCGTGGCTGCAACAGTTACGATTCGTGCGCGTCGCTTGCAACATCAAATTTCGCTTGTTTTACGGTTTTCGGTTTTCGGTTTTCGATTATCGATTTTGGTTTCTCGGTTTCAGTTCGGTTTCGGTTTGTTGTGTTTTTGCGTGTGTGGGAAAAAAATGCAACAAAAATGTCTGTCCCATTAGTTGTAAACGTTTTGGCGCTTGTAATTGGCGGCAGCTGCTTTTGTTTTGCCTTTAAGAGCAGCCAACAGTGAAACAGGTGCGTCGACGCATAACAAAATTAAATAAAAAACTGATATATACTATCATGCACATAATAAAGGTAGCTGAAAACGAGTAAAGTTTTCATAGAAAAAGAAAAAAGTATAGAAAATGAATTCATTAAAAATGCATTAAAGTTGTAAAACTCATCGGAAATTCTTAGATCTTTAACTTGTCAGCAGCATCTCATTCAGTCAGACACCTGCAATGACTAGTAGAAATTTTTGCAGTCGACTGAAAGATGCACCACAATACGTATTTTCCAGCTTCCCATAAAGTTCAAACCGCTCCAAACTGACTCATTAAAAATTCGTACTTAAAGTGAACCCACGCCATCTTGACGTGTTTTATATCATGTGCTTTTTAGATTTTTACGACTTTGGCCGTTAAGCCAAAATCGCAAACCAATAAATTTTTGCTTAGTTTGGTTTTTGGAGAGAGATTTTTGTTGATTCTGTTTAATTGCTGGCAGGCATTGGACTTGGCTTTAAAGAAATACCTGACTTAGGCATCACAGCTCAGCCACCAACGCAATACACTTGATTCAATCTCTGTCTTAATTGATTCTATGTGTGGGTTGCATTTGCCTGGCCAACTTATGGATAGAACTATTGAGTGGAAACCTTGTAGTGTTTAAATATTTGTTAATTATATATGCTTGCTACAAATTCTTACCATAATTGTTCCAATTGTGAAATTGTTTGCATAGTTTTAAAGAGCATTTGCGATTTATGAGTGTTCTTATGCAGTAAACTATTAAATTTCGACACTTTTCTGAAATGATTTGAATCTTTTTTTAATGAAAATATTTTATATTTCAAATAAATAAATAAATAAGTGTTATAAAAGTAATTAGATTTTCTTCACTTTATTTTGAGAATAAAAGCATATTTAACAAATTTTTTTAAGATACCTAAATATTGTGCCACCAATAGATTAGTAAATTTAATATTTTCTTTACAGACTTAAAATTTGTTGACAACATTTGAAACCCATTAAACTGCCACATAATAACAATGATTTTAATGTATGAAATTAAAATGAAAACATATTCAATATGTTTATTAAAAAGTTTTTTATGTTTTATATAACTTTACTGATGCATGACTTTATGATATTCATGCTCACGTCTCACGAGTCATGCAGTTCATAGCTAAAGTAATTTATTTAATAGATACTTGAACTGCTCATCAAGTTGACATAAAACAAATGTTAGGCATAATGCTGCCTGCTCAGCATAATGAAACAAAAATCACAACAATCACTACAACAGCAACTTTACATTGCAGTGAATTACAACAGCAACAGCAGCAGCAACAACAACAACAAACTGGAGGCAAATGCAGTCAAGGCGCGCTTAATTAACATGCAACTGGCAACTGGCAAACGACAACAACAACAGCAACAGCAGCAACAACAACGACGACGAAAGACTAACGACAACAGCACGTCAAAAAGTGCAATCGAAGATATCAAAAGAAACAAAAATTGCCGGTAGGCAACAACATCGTCAGCAACAACAACGACGTCGTCAAGTTGTCTTACTAAAGTTCGTCAATCAGTCAAACTAAAGATGCAATGTCCAATGTTGCAAAGACCTTGCCCTGCAGCTGTTAATTAAAGCGCACACCAGCAACAATTGCAACAACAGTTACGGCAAACTGCAACAGCAACAGCAACCGCAGTAACAACAGCAGCAGCAGCAGCAGCACAACATCAACAGCAACATGTAAGTAGCAGCACGGCATTTGACTTTCTTTCAGGCTACCATCATCAGCAACAGTTGGTGACTTTCTAAGCCAGTTGCCAATTTGGTGCAATGGCAAGGAGACAGTTTTGGCAACATGCAACAAGCAGGCAGCAAACTTGCAACTGGTTGCTCACTACAGCCGCTTAGCTGACAACAATTGTTTGCCGGGCACTTGGGATGGCGACTGGGTCGCGTGTTTGACACAAATGCCTCGCATAGTTTTGAAGGCGGTTTGGACCAACTGCGCCTTATGGTCAAAACCAGCATAAAGTATTATTCACACACACACACATACGTATACTTACTATATATGTATCGACAGCAACTGCTTCCTGCGCTGATTGCATTTTAATAAGCATGCCTCGTATCTCGCAGATACTTTTTAGCGGGCAGCCAAATGTTGCATGTTTGCTTAAGTAGCCGACAAAATAAGAGGAAAAAAGCAAAAATAATAAGCAAACTACGGCACGCAAACAATTTAAAGCCAAAAGGTAGTTGACGGGGGCACGGATCGCGTGCCATGGGTCACAATGGGTTAACTTTGCAAATAATGTGGCCATAAAGTTGTGGAAGCTGCCAAAAGCCTCAGGGGGCAACGTTAGAAATCATTAACAAATTCTTGGAAGATCTTATCTTAGAGAACAAAGTATCTACAGGCTCTACAAAGATTTAAATAATTTTGAGATTCAAATCTGATGTTGATGCTAGCCAGAAAATGTCGCAAAAATATTTAGGATTCTTAAAAGATGCTATCTTAAAGTAGACAGATGAATTCACAGTCTCTATAGAGATATAAAAATTGCCATCGTATTGTTTAATAAATCACATGAAATGTGGAGGATACAAAATATTAAAGGAACTGTCTGATTCTTGGTATTTATTGATGGTTCAGAAGTTTGTTTTTGCACAGAATTTATAGAAATTTTAAAAAGTTTTTAGACTTTTCAATAAGTATATTTTTTCCAATTTTGTTTTTCCTTTCTGTAAAAAAATGTGTATTCAGTTTTACTACAAAGGATTTCATAGTTGAGCTAAGGAATTTGTTAATTTTAATAATTAATGTAAATTATAACTATTAAATGCAACTTAATATTTTCTAAATGTAGCTATGTATATTTGAAGTATCTAAATCATATTGGGTGTTTGGGTGACCCGTTTCTTAATCAAATTAAATTACTTTAACTTCAATTAGAGATTGAGTTACAAGTTTTTGTTTATCTTAAGATTTGTTAAAAGTTAAATAATTCATATATAACTTTTTTGTTGACTATTGCCCACTGTAGCTAATTTTTCTTCCCATTGAATTGGCGGCGGCTACTTTGATGCAAAGATCTGTGGCTTCGGCTTGGACTTTAACAACGTCTTTGGGTATTGGTTTTTGTACTCAGTTATTTGGCAATTTGTCGATCGCACATTACGAGTCAAAGAGTTTTTTTTATTTTTTATTTTGTTGAGTGTCTGTGGTGTTTGGCATAGTTTTCAAAAAGTATCTTTTATAAGCGGAGCGGCTGGTGTTGCACATTGCCAGAGACGCTTAGCTTTTAATAGGCTTAAAGTGGTTGAGCAATGCAGTGACTCGTCTGTCTGTCAGTCTGTCCGACTCTTTGGCTGTTCGGTTATCCATCAAACCATTCACAGACCATTTGCCACGCCTCTGTACAACTGAATTAAGAAACAACAACGAGAACAACAATAACAAACAACGGTTGACCCTCGAGCAGGAGTTTTGCCTGAAATAAGCTTGGCTAACAAAGTAAACAAACACAAAATAGTAAACAAGCAGCGGCAATAAATGTTCGACAGTGCAAAAAGGCCATAATAATAAACTTAAATAAACACAAAAAACACAAAAAAAAGACTCTAAACATAATGTGAACAAATTTGTGCGCTAGTCAAGACAACAACAACAGTTGCTGCAGTGCTGGCAACCACTTTTTATGCGGTTTTTGTGGCCATTTATTTTTTTGTTAGTGTCAGTCATTAGCCAAAATATGAGCACCAAAGCTACGGATACACGACTATGAGTATAAATACAGTAGGCCAGTACAATGTCCGAGGAAAAACGTTTTGGAAAATGTTCAGTCATAAGTTGTTGTAGTTACACTCGGAGAAAAACTCAAGGTCTTTGGTCAAGGTGAAAATTTCTTAGAATATGCCCCAATTACGAATTACAAGAACATTTTTTATTCTTAAATTAATTAGCAGATTGTTTTCACTAATAAGTAGTTTTAAAATTGTGTTAATATACCTATTTATGAGAACTTAAGCTAAATATTTTATTGAGCTATTGAAATTGTTTAAATAGTTGAAATTACTTTGATATGGATTTCTTATTCACTTCAGATTCAGTTTGATTCAACGCTTTCTATTCATTTACTACATTGTATCTTATGAAAATGTAATTTAAATGTTTAGAAATTTAAAAAAGAAACTCAAATAAATTTTAAAGTCATAGCTACATGTAAACTTTTTTCACTACTTTTAAAAAATCGTTAAAAAAACAATTCTCAATGCATTTAAAAATGCGTTTCCCACACATTCGGCATCATGTGTCTTTGGATCTATCTAAATGCACACGTTTTTCTAATCAATTAACTGAAATCTAAGCCAAGCTTAAACGCATTGTGGGGTTTTCTAATATCTCAACAAACGAATTTCCAGCAAAAACAATAACAAAAACAACAATAGCAACAATGTTGCGCGAGTCGTGTCAAAAAATTGCTTTGAATGTATTTTATTTTTTTATTATTTTCGTTTTCTTCTGAGCTTTGTTTTTCGTGTTTTTTGTTTTCTTCTTTTCTGTTCGGTGTAGCATTGTTTGAGCGATTTGTTTGAATTGTGCCGACCGGCGACGATTGGAAACTTGGAAAGATGTCTCGCCAATGGGTCTTGGAGCTTGAATCTTGGGTTGAGGTTTGATTCTGTGTTCTTCCCTCTGTGTGGCATTTTATCCAGTCACGCTGCAAGTTATTTGCGTCGTGCCCAAGATCTTCTCCGTTCTCTCTTCTCGGTACTCACTTCTCTGATGTCGGTTCTCTGTTATTATGCCAGCCGGTTCCATCATCAATTTCTTTGGTGAAGAAAACGCTTTGGCTTGCAGTTTTTGCCCCGGTAATCGGAGCTTTAATTTTGATTTATGCAGTTGCCAACAGAAAATGTTGCAGTTACCCTTTGCAAAGAGTATTCTTGTCTGTTGGTTCACTTATAAAATCAAGGAGTATTTTTCAAAGATTATAAAGAGGAGGAAATTATTATGAATGGGCAAGGAACTGACCTATGAGTATAATATGTAGTAGTACTTTTATTTATCCATTAATTTAAAATCTATATTCTTAGATAGGTTTTTTAGTTTTGTTGCTCATTTTCACTTAAATGAGTTAAAACTTTAAGGTTTGTTGACTTCTCGCTGTTGAGTCTGCCTGCGGGTTGGAAATTTCTACTGATCCACTGAGAAGTGATAAGTCATGAATAGAGATACAGATAAAGTTACTAGTATAACATTTTTTCCCACGGGAAACTCCTTGCCACATAAGTTCCTCCATATCCATACTCTTCTTACAAATATAGAGAATCTCAAAGTCGACTACCTTTAAACTAAGAATAAATTTTGGCTTTTCGCTTAACTGGCTGAATGCATTTTGTATATTTTTAAGATACGAAATACATTAGGGCTTAACTGGATGCGGCACTTGTTGAATTTTGATACGTTGTGGGAAAGCGTTGCAGAGTTGAAGTTGCACATTTTTGTGGCAGCTGTTTGAACATCTCTGAAGATTACCAATTATATTCATATCGATTTGCAGCTGTCAATCTCATTTCGTATGCATAAGTTGTTATTTGAGACTTTTGTTTGGAAATCACCCCCTTACCATACATATATTTACTCGCATTTAAGCAATTTGCAAGTAATTCAAGACGAGATTTTTGGATGAATGAAATCAGCAGCCTTGGAGACAACTTCCGTTGTTGGCAATTGTGAGAGCTACTTGTTGACTCATTGTCTATTGTCTGGATGTGTCGGAATGCCTCTCTGGCATCAGCTTAATGTCCAATTATAATTTGTACAACTGCAAAGTGTTGCCATTTCAACTTCAACGTAACCACATTGAAGGTTGGCAAATGGTACAATCGCAATCGTAATGGCATAATTGTTATGCTTTGGGCCAATTGAAATTTGCAAGCGTGATCTCAAGTGTTGAA
Organism: Drosophila neotestacea; assembly: GCA_035044365.1. Lineage (NCBI taxonomy): Eukaryota > Metazoa > Arthropoda > Insecta > Diptera > Drosophilidae > Drosophila > Drosophila neotestacea. The sequence goes on from JAWNMD010000155.1 coordinate 434,547, forward strand.
CAGAAATTACTTCATTTTTTTGCCTTTGGCTCTTGTGGCTTTTGAGTTGCGGTCAAGTGTCTGATGATTATCTTTAAGTGTCTATCTGAACTTTGAAGTTTATTGATGTTGTCAGAATACAAAAGATTTCGTAAAGTATCTGTCAAAAGGTTTTGCAATTTTATAAAGGTGAGAAATATGCCACTTTCCCGAACATTAAAGGGATCGATTTCAGTGGAAATTCTATAATTACCTTTGAAGAATTTTAAATGATGAGCATTTCCGTTTGGTCAAAGATAAGGAAATCTTAACGCAACTGTAGATCATCATCAGTTTCTGAATACATAATGATATATTGCTGTAATCCCTTTTCCCTACGCCTCTGTCTGAAACGGGTTTGCGACTTACTGTGAACTGTCAACAGTATTCAACATGATCACAACTCATTATTTACACCTCACATAGTTGCTATTTTTTGGGCTATCGAATTTCAGTTTTGTTTTGTTCTCGAGGTGCCTCGTTTGCATATGACACAAATACGGTTTCAGATCCTCAACACCAAAGCGAAAAAAAAACAAAACTATTTCTCTTATGACTAAAACCGACTGGCGTTAGAATTGTTTACAAGTTGTCACCAATCCGACTTGGCCTCTAAATATTTGCATATATTTTCGGTATTTTTTTCTTAGAAGCATTCCACCTGCTTAGCAAACTTGGCTTAAATAAGGCCGACTCGGACAATTGCGCAGCAACAAAAAATCAATTTCAACTCGGAAATTGTTAAAGGTTTTTGATATTTTCGTTTTTGTTTATGCGCTCACGACCGGCCCATAAAAAGTGGGCAGAAGAAAATAAAATAAAAAAGCATTTTTGCATTAGTCGGAGTCGATGTCGATGTCTGCTTTGGCCTTTCAATGAAATCTGCGACTTACTTTCTCCGGCGTGCATTTGAAATTTGAAATTCAATTACGAAACTCAATACGCCCAGGTCTTAAAAGTCGCTTCAACTTATCGCTGGCGGGTAATCAATGCAATAGCGTAAATGTTTATTAATTGGCGGTAAGCGGGCAATGCAAAGTGTAAATTCAATTGGCATACCCAACTATGGGTTACCCAGTAAAAGTGTTGAAATGATTTTTATTTCGTTTGTGAATTCAATTAATGCCTTGCTAATAGGACAAGTAGATTTCTTGAATAACATACTCGTTAAACATAATTTTAGAATTCTAAAAACTACTATAGTTAATATGCTTTCAATTATCCAATTACAGAGTGTCTTATATTATAAAATTTTTATATTTGGCCTACTTCTTTAGCAGCCACCCTAACATGTTGACCAAACTATTTCATTTCTAATTTAATTTCATGTAAATTTTTTTAAATTAAAACTTTGATGAAAGCATGAAAGAACGAATTGTAGTCACAAAATCATAAGAACTACTTTAATTATAGCTGCAGTAAGAATCGATCAGTTATAAGCAGTTGTCAAAATTATCGCTATTAATTAAATATAAACTATTTTTATTAGTCATAACAGCAACGAATCTACGAAATGTAAGAAAGTTTGAATACCCATGGAAATATTTAATAAGGGGTATATCAAGCGTATTCATATGTAGAAAATAGCGAAAGGAAATATCCGGCGAATGAGGGGTAGAGTAGGGGAATGCCATGCAATTGGGATGCATACGGCTAATGAAGCGGCGTCATCGCATCATTGGCGTTAGCGAATGCAAATTGCGCATACGCCCCGAGGCTAAAACGTTAGCTCTTATAACATTCAGTTCGGTTATTGTTGCTTTTGTTGTTTGCTCTAATCATCCTCTACTTAGCTGACTGTTCAGTGCAAAATGCTTTTGCAATGATGCAATATGTGGGAACTTGCCTGTGATTTACAGTCCAGATACGTGCGATCGGACATTGAGATCACTGACAAATTACGGATTGAGCTGATCTCGAGCTGAGCTCAGCTAACAGACTGTTCGACTGTGGGTGGGCAGGTCAAGCGTTGCTCATGGCTTGGATGATAAAAGCCCGAGTTGTTCACCTTTTTCTAGCCAGCAAGCGCCTTGTCCAGCCGCCGATTGCAATCAGTTTGAATACTATATTTATGTCTATGCTCTGCCTCGGCCTGGCAACGACTATATCATAATTTACGAGTTGAACAACGGCGTCAGGCGTCAGGCTTCAGCGCACGCGTGTATTCTGTTTTCGATTATGCGCCTCATGGCATTTGGCAGTCAAAAGTTTTTTTTATTTATTTTTTTTTGCAAACTCCGTAGAGGCCTTGATGGCAACCGCCTTTAGCGTTTGTATCTTTTGCTTGCATCTTGTATCTTGTATCTGGCTGGCCGCCGTTTGCTGACCACATGGGGCGGCAGCAGGAAATTTGTTAGCCTGTCATAAACTGCGCCGAATCGCATAAATTATGATTGCAACGGGCAACGATCGTCCGTTTATCGATACGAGTATGCAAAAAAAAAAAAATCAAAATAATACAAGAAAATTCCAGCATTTTATGCAGCGAGCGAAAGTGTCGAATGTTGTTCTAGGAAACATTTTCAACAGCCTGCCTGCGGCAAAAACAATTTCTTTTAATTAATTTTCAACAGCTCTGTAAGCTGCTCTAACGTCTAGACTCTAGACGCAACTCGACAGCTCGAAATACTTCACACGCCAACGCTAGCACCGTGTGACAGGTGCTGATTGAAATGACCCCAAAAAAGCGGGACGTCACTAAAAATGGGAATGTCTTTCACACTCTCGCCTCCTCAACTGTTTATAAACTATCAAAAGAGGCTGGGAAACTTAAAATAAAGTATACAGAAAGCTCAATCAAATTAAATACTTACTTACAACAGGAAAAAGCAATTATCTTCAGAGTGACAACGATTGAATACCCTTGTAAAGTGATTAATTAAATTCGAGTATAAAATTAATCACATCTCGAAATTTAGTTAATTAGTAAGAGATAAAGTTTAACACATTTTTCTTTATTGTATTAATGATGATGTTCGTTGATACATGTACAATTAATTCCAAAAAATTCCCTTTGTTTATTAAGAAAATAAGTCTTTGATTGCATCCACCATGTCATCCTACAATGTACAGAGACTTTTAATCACATCATATCACTAGATTGAACTTACAATTTTATCAGTTATATCGTCCCACAAATTAGCATCAGATTCGGCTACACTAAGTGCCAAAATTAATGCAGCACATGTAAATATTTTGTAATTCATTTTATGTTTCTTTTTTCTTTATTGCTCCGATTTGAAGATGCTTCAGTTACTACTGAAATTCTACGACTGACAAGTTATCTGACCCGTGTGTATAAATAAATAGCTCAACAAAAGCCACTGCCTCGCTGATAAGACCTAATTTGTCAAAAATGGAAAAAATAAAGAAACGCACGCAAAGTGCGTTTGTTATAGATGAGGAATTTATACGGCTTTTCAATACCCTTTGAACTTTAAGTGGGTAAAGTTTGTACTTCATATTCAAATTCAAATGATAGACAGCTTTTAAGAATATTAAATATATGTATATTTTGTAAATTGACTTTATTGCGTATAGGGTATTCATTAGCTGATTAGGCCTTCCATAAGCAGAGCGTCTATTAATGTCTCTTATTCGAGAAGTAAACAAAATAATAACATCACCAGCATCCGACAGCGTATATGTATTTTTTGAGTACTTATATTTAATCAGCACATAATTTTTTGTCTCCTTTAACGAAGTAGGTTACCGCAGTCAGGCCGACTTCACTGCTGAATACCCTGCGTATACTTTATATGGTGAACTTTACATCATGTGAAATTGTGTGAGAGGCAGAAAGATTTATGAATATAAAGTAAGCATATTTAGTTCGACAATTTACTGATTAACTTAATATTTCTCTACGAAGTGAAAATATATAGGAGTTTATTTTGATTTAATTAATAAATTACATAAACTAAAGTTACTGAAGGTTGTCGTTTAAGGCATAATTCTGTTAGACATTTCTTCAGCTTTTCATAGCGATATATTTCTAAAAAATAAAGGTCGAAATCATATTCTATGGCCTGATAGCACCTGTTCATAATTTTTCCAATTATCATGCATTTCCCTATATTAAATATAAGTAGATGCAGCGACTTTGCTGGAAATTCTTCAATGAGCCAGAACAAATATTTGTTAACACTTAATCTTATAAACTTGCTACCAAAACAGTAGTTCGACACTCAGCGGGGACTCTGGAAAAAAATCAAGCAGAGAACTTGTAATGATCATGAAAAATATAAAATACAAATGACAATCGCAATAAAAACTGAGCAGTTGAACAAATGATCAAATGATCAACTGATCAACGCCGGCGGTCAAGTTGGCACATAAAAATAATGATTTCCAAGCTTGGCGGTAATAATTTAAACAATACAAAATTACATTAGCTACAACACATCAATAAAACATTTTCATTGATACCGACTTGAAAATAGAGATTGGAGATTGGAGAATGGAGACGCCTCGGGCACCGATTCGGGCGGCTCTCAAAGAAATCGATTGGGTGTGACGCATAAATAATTGCAGTCATTTATTTAAACATTTACTGGGGGCAATGCCAGAGCAATGAGATATCTATGTGCAGAATTGTCTAACGCATAATTAAAAGCCGTGAAATCCGCAAGCAAAACTTGTTTATGAAATCATAGATGGTATCAAAAATACGATATAAGATTTGTTGTTATTTCAAACCGGGTTTCAGCTCCAATAAGTTGAAGCTAATTTGTATCTACGCCTCGGCCTCGAGGGCCGTGACAATTTATACCAATAGAATGAATATCACTGCCAATACTCATGAGGCATGAAATTTTGTTGTTAGCTCGTTAACAGTTCGGCGAACCAACTAATAATTATACAATCATTTACGTGCTTCTTTAGAAAACATTTACATAATTTATAAATAAATACATAAATCAACTTGTTAGATAGTGCACACCAACATACTTGTCTCTCTAATAAAATGAAATAAAAATATCATTTCATGCTTTGTCACTTGAGCTAGTAGGAGTTCAATACACGCTCGCATCGATTCCTATTTATAAGGCTGCAATTGTGTAAATAATAGCTTTCCATAATGAACTATTGATAATTATTGTTAGAGGCAAACATTAAATTTTACTAACAATTCAATTAAGTATATCATTAACTGAAGCTGTCTGGCTGCTGATGTTGTCATCGTATAAGGTGCTGGATAGTCTTTGGAGATCATTAAATTCGTAATAGATATTATAAGTAGATAGTTGTTGTAATCAGTTTACTATTTTATTAGTTGTAAAAAACTTATGGTTATTGCGCCAGTCCCAATGTAAAGATTAAATATAAGAATTACAATTATACACGTTTTTAAAGCCTTAGAAATTAATTTTTAAAATGTTTATTTTGAAACACACAGTTCACAAAACATACTCTCCTTTCTCTTGTTTATCTCAGAAGAAGCTTTAAAGTTACATTTGTTGAAACCATGTATTGAATTTTGTAACTTTCTCTAGATCACATTAGCATTATGAATTTATAATTATTACTTTATAGAAATAAGAAATTCAGTTTTGCTTAAATTAATATTTATATAAATTTCCAAATTAAATACTTAACTACAAATTTTTTCAGTATGGTTTTATTATAGTGCATTCTCTACAAAGTTCGCCCACTTTCATGCCTTGCTGATCGTGTTTTAGTTTCAAGCATCGTGTAAACTTCAATTGCGCTCTCATTATTGTTATTTATGTATGTGCATGTCAGCAAACAGACGTGGAGTGCACACACTGACAGACTGCATGACATGCAGTTTGACACATTGTAATGACTTCAAGTGTTTAGGAGTTATCTTATCGCTGGCTTGTCAATGTATTGCAATGTGTAGTTGTGTGTGTATGTGTGTGTGAGGCGATCAATGTGTTTATTTAGACGTTGTTGTTTTTTGGGGTAACAACAATATTATGTGTAGAGTGTAGAGTGTGTTACTTGAAGTTTTGTTTACAATGTGGGCAACTGCACTCGATTATTGAACCTTAGCTCGTGAAAGGGTCCAGTGAGAAGTTCTCTGTCTAATGACTTTGCTAATTCAAATTGTAATACTCGTATGTATAGTTTTCTTAATTAACTATTGATCATTGCATTGCAACATTAAAGTTCTAATAGAAAGTTCTCTGTCTAATGACTTTGCTAATTCAAATTGTAATACTCGTAAGTATTGTTTTCTTAATTAACTATTGATCATTGCATTGTATGCAACATTAAAGTTCTAATGAGAAGTTCTCTGTTTAATGACTTTGCCAATTCAAATTGTAATACTAGTAATTATATTTCTATACGAGTATAGTTTTGTTAATTACCTATTGATCATTGCATTGCATACAACATTAAAGTTCTAATGAGAAGTTCTCTGTCTAATGACTTTGCTAATTCAAATTGTAATACTCGTAAGTATTGTTTTCTTAATTAACTATTGATTACATTGCATTGCATGCAACATTAAAGTTCTAATGAGAAGTTCTCTGTTTAATGACTTTTCTTATTAAAATTGTAATACTCGTAAGTATAGTTTTCTTAATTAACTATTGATCATTGCATTGCATGCAACATTAAAGTTCTAATGAGAAGTTCTCTGTTTAATGACTTTGCCAATTCAAATTGTAATACTAGTAATTATATTTCTATACGAGTATAGTTTTGTTAATTACCTATTGATCATTGCATTGCATACAACATTAAAGTTCTAATGAGAAGTTCTCTGTTTAATGACTTTGCCAATTCAAAATGTAATACTAGTAATTATATTTCTATACGAGTATAGTTTTGTTAATTAACTATTGATCATTGCATTGCATGCAACATTAAAGTTCTAATGAGGAGTTCTCTGTTAATGTCTTTGCTTATAACATATTGTAATACTAGTTATTTTTGTATATAGTTTTCTTAATTAACGTTTGATCATTGCTGTATATAAAACGCAATGCATTGCTTGCAACTTCAAAGGAGTTTCCGTCTCACTCCGGCGACACCTTTTGACTTCATCAATCATTTTTCTAGGCGTTGCAGGCGCAAAGAACCAGAGCGTATTGACGCTTCTGTTCCCAGTGATTCGAATGGGTATACTCAAATAAAAACACTCACACTAAATGTGTGTAGATATGTATACACAGCAATCTAATAGATACTCTCAACTAACTATAGCTGTAAGCGCTTATCGGGCATGACGCTTGTTTGGGTGTTCCAACAAGTTACGACGCCGACTGCGAAACTGACAAACTGGCCAACTGACTAGCTGACTAACTGACTAACTGGCAATCTGTTGAACTGGTTTGCTGCTGCTGTTGTTGTTGTTGTCTCAAACGCTTGTATTTATTAATTATCGTATCGATAACTCTCTCATTTCTGAGCTGTGCTTTAAGCCAAAAAAAATAGCGTTGGCATTGTGTATTGGACTTAACAAAGTTCTGTTTGAGATTCCATTGGTGCTCTTTTTTTTTGTGGCCGTCAGCAAACAAAATAAAAAATAAAAACAAAAACAAATACATCGACACTCACGCACACAAATACACATTTACAAAGCATAAAGTTCAGCGGTAACTGGTAAAGTTTTCCTCTCTGTCGAGTTCAGTTCGATTCGAGCGATTTTCGAGCACGGAGCGTGTGCGGTTCCGTTTAAAGAAATGCACTAAATAAATAACTAAGTAAATAATAAAATACAGAATATATAAAATTGGTCGAGTGTCTGAAGTGAAGTGTGGCTGAGTCAGCCAAAATAAAAAGAAAGAAAACCATTTCTCATGCCCAAAACAAGTTGAAAGTTTGTGTCGCGATGGCGTGAAGTTTCGTTGCCAATCAAATTTAATTAAGTTCGGCACAGAATTTCCATTGTCTAAATATAGCCAATGCCAATTAATTAGATACTGCCTAGTGTCAGCTAATAAAGCCATTCGGAAATTACGTATGCAGCATGAGTCTGAGTCTTGGCGATATAGGAATCGGACCTGGTGGTGGTCTACCCGGTGATATGCTCGCTTACGATGAGTCAAAATTTGCCCAAAAGATAACACACCTGACACCCACGGAACAGGAAGCCGTTAAGCGATTTTGGAGGTAATGATAAGCTCAACCAGCTGATCTCTGCAGCAACTTATAGATAAAGAAGTTGAACAAAACCCCGGAAAGTGTTGAAAATGTAAATTAATTGGGCGCAGTTAGCAGAGATTAAAGATTACACTTATTGCTTCTGTTGTAGGCGTTTTAAAGGTGTGAGTGCAGTTTTAAGTGCGACTGAGGAACAAAGAAAACCAATATATATGTAAATATTGAATAAATCATTTACTCATTTCGACAAATTGTTTCAAATTAATTGGAAAAAACTTTAATAGAAAAAACCGGTTGTTTATTTTTAAACATATACGAAAGCAACTTGATATATGGTTTGTTTTAATATATTGCAGATTAAAGCATATTCAGAGAGTTTTAAAAGCTCATTAACCAATCTATAAAATTGCATAAAATTACATAAATTGAAAATTTTAAAAGGTGGAGTGACATCTTTGTTGAGTGCGACTAAAATCGCTAGAAAAACGCGTTGTTTGTATTTAGTTTTCAAAAAGAGAAAGAGAGAGAGAGAGAGAGAGAGAGGAAGGGCTCAACTGTTTGTTTTGCTATTGACAACTGTTCAAATAGAACTTATTTATCAGATTTATAAATAAATCAATGCAGTGCAGTAGCTAAAGGCACTCGCAACGTAGAATGCGACAAATACGCAGATGCGTAGATACCAAAGGTGCACAGATACAGATACAGATACAAAGATACTTTAGTGTGCTTGGTTCCACACTTGCTTGACGCAGGAAAATTATAATAAAATATATCAAGCTGTCAACATTTTGAGTTTTGACTGCGGCCCCTTTTGTTGTCATTGTTGCTGTTCTCGGTGTTGTTGTTGTCGTTGTTGTTGTCGTTGTTGTTGTTGTTGTTGTCGTCGGTATTTTGAAACATCTTTGAAACTATGCGCGCCACAAAATCCACAATAATCTGTTTGCCATGCCATAAAGCACAAGGGTCCCAGGCATTGCACTCATTAGTGAACTTAGCCAACGTCCCTTACAATCGTCCCCCTTTCGCACCGAGTATGTTTTCCCGGAAAATTGTACACGCGTGGCGCATTTCTCATTTTCAATTTCAATTTCATTTTCATTTGTTTTACTTGGTCGCAACGGAAGCTGCAATTATTTATAATTTGTTTTTAGTTTTGTATTTTGGTTTTAAAATCAGAGTCCTTAACCTAATGCAATTAGGCCCGAAAATGGCGCTGATGGAAAAACTCTGCCAACGGGCCATGCATTTTCCTATCTTATTAGATTAATTGCTTGTCATGTTTTCCACGCTTACGGCAAGCACAACAACAACACAAACAACAACAACAACAGCAGCAACAACAAAACATTGTTGCTGATTTAAAATAAAATAAACAAATCATGTTGAAAGCCGTCTTGCAATTTGCTGCCATATTTTTCATGTTGCGTTTCTTTCGATTCCAAAATTTATGTAAAATGAAAATTTATGCGTCAACTGATTTATGCGGTTTTCCGTGTCGCATGCATGACAGACCCACTGACTCCCCCATACTCTTTCCCCATCTCCTCCCATCCATTTTTGATCCCCCTTTCTTACCCCCTCGCTCATCTACGTCTACGTCTGCCGAGTTGCATCCATGTGAAACGAGCGGCGGCGTCGCTTATTTTTGGAGTGCAGACCAAATTAATATGTGTGTTTATGATTATGATACACGAATCGTTATGCTTACACATAAATATTTCCATGCATCTGCAACAACTTTGTCAAGAAATCGGTAATGCGTAGAGCAAAAAATAGATATATTATTATACGTCGCATATACATTTAGTATTTAATTCTAAATTTATGTACAACATCGTTTTGGCTGATCGTTATTTTGGGGACAGCTCGATAATATCGTTTCCATCGCCAATTTGAGTTTACTCTTACGAGAGGTTGTTTGGCTTTCTTACTAAACGTGTAACTTGATTAGAAAATGTACTTTTAAATATATATGTTAGAGATTTTTTACATTTCTAATGCATTTTCTCTTAAATTAGAATTACTACTACAATTCACTATATTTGCTTTATTGAAAATATATGACGATACATTGAATTGTCTTTTTTTTGTTATAAGCAAAAGTGTCCCTTACAAAAATTATTCTAGATGAAGCTTTGTAAAATTTACTCAAAAGACGTATTAATGATGGCTGAAATTATGAACTTCATTTATAATTCCTTAAAACAATATCTTTGAGCACAAGTTTCTTATTGTATTTAAATAAAGATAAGGATATATTTTTATCAATATTAATAACAACATTATATGCGTTGTATACGAATTAACGCTTTCAAATAACTGATTTATATTATATTTTATTTATTCAAATTCAAGTTTCCTGCTGTGGTAATTGAAATGGCTTACATACTGCATTCATTTAAATTCTTAGCTGTTTGCTTACCATAAGTATGGTGCTGACCTCTTATGCTCTCTAAAATACATCTTGTGCTATTTGCAAAAGTGTTTCCTCTACTTTTTTAAGACCTTAACGCTTTTACATGTTTGCCATTTTGTTAACAGAATTTTCTCTCATTTTTTATTTGCAGGTCGCTCGTTTTGCGAAGTCAACGCGCCTTCATTGAGGAAAATGGTACGTACAGCAGTTTGTCGTGGGTTTTTTATTTAGCTATAAAATCGCGGCTTAAACCCACATGCCAGTGCCACACTCGGAATCGGAATAGGATGTGGGTCAACTTCACGCCCGCACAAAGCATCGAATATGTCTCCAACTCCAACTCCAACTCCAACTCCAGCTCTGGATTTGGTTGGGGCTGTGGCAAATGAATTTGCTCTGCACAAATTTGTCACAGCAAAAGTCTCGGTTGCAACGCACTTTCCATTGTCCAGACACGACGCCCACTTAAAAAAAAATCAGCTGCAAGCGCCTTATGCAAATGTCTTTGGGCATGGTTGACACTTACGCCCCCCTTAAGAAAAAAAAAACATTTGCAGTCTCAAGTTTTTCGGCGCAAAAATACATGTGTGATTTTTAATTAAGCTTGAAAGCCAAAGCCGGTTTCTGGCTCAAATATTTGGCTCATATCGATATAGATAAATATTTATTATACTTTTTTTTTGGGCCAATTTATGACAGCGGATATGAGTTGACAGTTTTGGATGTGGGCGTGGCCACTTTGTTGGCGTTAATTGATGCAATTAAATGCGAAATGCAAACGTCAACTTCACAAGTCATGTTACTCCCAATTTAGACTTATTAGCCACACGCATTTTAAATTCCCTTTTTTAATGCATTACGCATAAAATTAATGATGACAAGAAAAAATCATAAAAATATAAAGTCATGCATTAATTGGGTAATCAAATGTGTAGGAAAGCCATAAATTGGACCACAGTGCTTCGTTCCATGGGGAGCACTTTAAAGCAAATCAAAGTAAAATGGGACGAAAAACCAAAGAAAAATCAAGAAAAGGCAGCAATTAAGCAAAAATAGCTGCGCGCACAATTAAATTTCATATCCTATTAACTTGGCTATATAATATGCAGCTGGGAACTTAATACAAAATATTGGCTTAGTTGGAAAGTTGATGCTTACCATTCTCTACATAAAAAGTTTTACTACTATAGTTTTTAGTTTGGACTTAAGTTTGTTTTCCACTTTAGTATATGTTCCTATATTTGTTATGCATTTCTAAAAGATGAGGCAAATTAAGAAACTATTTAAAAATCCCTATTTCAAATATTAATTTAGTAAAGAGTATTTAATTTTCCAAAGTTTCATAGTTTAAGTTTTCCTTTTATTCTGTTGTTTTCTTTTTTGAATTTCCGTCGAGTTATTTGCAGTTGTCATTTTGGTCGTGTCAGGCAATTAGATTGAACAGCGACCGCACGTGTTTAGCATAATTAAATTTTTGCACTTTACGGTAATTTCTTGTTGTTGTTATTTTTTTTTTGCTGTTGCTGTTGTTGCTGCAATTGCACCGTTAGCTTCATTAGCTGCAGCTGCAACTGCCGCCTACCCGTTGCAGCCTCAGCCCAATCTCCTACATGTGTGCAACATTGTACACAGATTGGACAACCAGTTTTAATTTTATATCTTTTTTTTAGTTAGTTTTCTACCCTGTACATACATTTCAAAGGGTTTTATACGACTTCAGACTTGAATAAAATAAAGTACAAATTCAGAAGAAATTGAGTTCTTGCACTTCTTACTGTTAGTTTTATGTAAGTAAATAATAAATACAAGAATTTCTCGACCAAATAATGTTTTGGGACATTGAATTAGATATGTTAGAATATAAATATTTTTTAATGTATGTGTAATTTAAAATAAAATAATTGTTGTAATTAAATGAAAGTAAGGTTCCCAACCGGAAAATCTTGTTAATTTACAATTTATGCAGGCTTGCAGCCTTGCTCTGGTTACGGGGTATCTCTTCGCCATGTCACCTCTATTAAAGTTTTCTGTCTCATATCTCTTTTGGTTGTCGCTCGAAATTCATTCACAAGCCGGCTTCATTTTGTATGCTGGGCAGCTTCTTCGTCTTGGTCTTCGCTCAAGCCGCCCACACTGAAAATTTAGTCATTACAACCGGGCCATGATCATGATGTTAATGTTGCTGTTGCCGTTGCCGTTTGTGTTGATAATAATGAGGATTTGTTGTTGGTTTTTGGGGTCTGCCATGAATACGTTACACTGTCAACATTAAGACCACAAAATCGATGTTCAACTCCAAGTTCGACTTCAAGTCTGAGTCAGAGTTTACGTGCCTGTCCAGCGATCTGGACACACTCGTAATTTACCTTTACTTGCAACTCACTTTGTTGCCTGTCCATTGGGCTAATTTCTTAATTTTTATGTGCGCCGAGTGCGCGATTTATGTCATTGTACGAATAAATAGGCGCCTTTTATGGTTCCCTTCGGGATTGTGTAAATTAAGTTGTATAGTTTGTCCAACAGATGTTATATGGTGGGTACTGGGTTACTGAACGGATTGAAAGATAATAAAAAGGGTTATTTGACTAATGTGATTAATAAGGTCATTTCTGATTATTAACTGATTAAATTTTACAGAATTACTATTTAGAAAGGTTACATATTGAAGGCATTAGTCACATTAATAATAAAAACGGAAGCTGTAATTGTTTTAAGGAATTCTGTTCAGCTGGAGTATCCATTAAAAATGACAATGAACAATTGATTGAGAGCTAAGGTTTTCCTCATTTACAAGGTAAACTATTCTGTATTAATTCTCAGAATTTTTAATGATCAATCAGATGACAACTCGATACATTAAAATTGTAATTAAAATGACAAATGCATAATAAATAATTCTTTTATATTTCTTTTTCTCTACGTAAATGATATAAATGTAGATAAACTTAAATAAATAATGTAAATATATTTAAAATATCTTTTTGTATAGTAATTTATCAGGCGTCATAATTTTATTTAAAGCTGCAGCATTGCTGAGTTGCACTTTCGTTTTGCAATCGAATCAGCAAACATTTAGACGAGCCATAGACAAGCACTTAGCCAGACTAGCTACCAACTAGGCGACATTAGGCAGACCGCATTCTTTGGACGCCCACAAAACAACGCCCAAAAGCAAATTCAACACATGCCAAACTGAATAAACAGCTGTGATTATGTATGAGTATGTCTAAGAGTCTTTCTGTGTCTGTGTGTGTGTGTGTGTGTTAGAGTGTTTATGTAGGTGGGTGTTTGGTGTCCAATACAGCTTCGATAATTAAGCCGGCAAGCAGCGTCATTAACATCACGCCCCCGTTTTTGGCCATGGTCATGACTGCTGTTAATTACAACGCTTTTGGCATCAGACAGCAACAGTCAGCTCATCAATATGCGGTTAATCGGCCTGGTTAACATTGCGGTGTTTGTCACAACACGTATACGCCACATAGTGCAGTCAACACTTTCACAAGCGACGCCCACATTGAGAGCACCACACATTTTCATGAATGAAACGAGTATTGAAAGTGAAACCACAAAGTGGTTTTATTTTAAACACTTCACAGCTAGATGGCGCCACCGGAAAAGCTGTCATTTCACGCTGCATTCATATCTAGGCGGTGTTTTAGCCGCTTTGCTGCCTGATAAGCACTCTAAACGCTACGTATCTTATCGCCAATTAGCTGCCTGATGATGAGTTCAACAAAAATTTTGGATTCTTTGCCATCGTCCAGTTGAACTGAGGACGTGCACGCCAAATGGTCGACTGAAAAACGCGCAACTTGGGAATTATTAACGCGTATTTCTCATTATCGGTTTCTTATTTAATGGGCCAATGTCAAATGCAAGCTGGTCAATAGAAAATGCTTTGGAATTTATTGTGGTTATTGGTGATATGGTTGTGGTATGAGGCAAGACGACCACCACATACACTGCACAGAATTTGCTACACCAGTGAGTGAAAGTCCCCTATTCTAATACTCTTTTAAAAATAAATACCTGATTGTGGCTAATTGAATTAATTGATAGAATTTTTAATAAATAATTGCAAATCAATTAAAATCTAGGAATTACTAAAGCATAAAATAAATAGTAGAAAGGCAATACTATTATTTATTAATAATAATATTAATAAGTTTAAGGAATAAAGTTGATTTCAATGTAAGCTGACCCTTTTGAATGGAAAATAATATTACAAGTCTCATATCTTCAAGTAAATTATGTATGAAACTAAAATAGAAATGATGGCAAATAAGTCGCTGGCATAATTCGTTATCTAAATTAAACGAAATTAGTTAATAAATGACGCAATTAAACATAAATATGGTTAGTAAATCATACAAATTTATCTCACGGATACATTCTTAGAACTACGACTGTTGCTGCTGCTCTTGCTCAGATTACCAAAAGCTGAAACGAGTTTTGGGCAGGCAGGTGTGGCTACAACTGCCAAATGCTTGCCACGCACAAAAACTAAGCCAGACGTTGCCACAAAAAGATGCTGGCTTTTTATATGTGTCTGGCCAATACTGAGAATCGAAAGCAGTTGAACTCAAGACGACGTGACCTTGATAGTGACATTTAGATACATGTTTTGTGCATTTGAGATACATTAAAGATTCTCTTTCTCTGTCCCTCTTTCTGCAGCTCGTCAAATACCGGGGAATAACAATGGCACTCCAAGCTCATCATTAACAAGCTCTGTGCGCAGCTGCAACTGCTGTCCTTATGGATATCATATCGATTTGGATTTCGTACGCTACTGCGAAGCTTTGGCCAATGCCAAGCCCAGCGAGGAGGAGCTACAGCGTCGGGATCGTCGGCGCTCCCGAAAATCCATGGAGTTTATGCTTGGCTTTGAGAGTCTTTTCGGTGGCGATTGGCAGGCGGAGAGTCGTGTGCAGCCCAAGTTAGCAGAGGTGAGTTTAGGTCTTAATTTCAAAGAAAACAGAAAACAACTCTTTCGAAATTACATCTTTAAAATAATTGATTGAGTTTTATACAGAGAATGGTAAGGAAAAAATCCTAGCTTACAGTGGATGCTTATTGTACTCATGAAGTAATTATAATTAGTTTTTTAGCTACGTTCATCACTATAATACTGAGAAAAACCAATAAGAAACCGATAATCATAGACCAAATGTATTCCAATTATTATTTTTTTGAGAATGTATTTAGTTAACATATTGTTATATTAATACTACGAGTATATGTGGGCAATGTATCATAGAGTGAAGTAAACGCCCGCACTTAAATCAAGTATTTGGTACTTGGTTTAAAAATCCCGAATTCTCCTATCTTTTCATTGGTTTTATCCCGCATATTCCCCATTTATTTTCGATGTACGTACATAAGGTCAAAAAAATAATACTTTCTGGCCTTTGATCTAACTAGAAACTTGAAAGTAAGTTGCACTTCGCGCTCGATTAACTTGTCACCTGTTTTGTTTTTTTTCCCAGGCGGCACATGAAAGCGAACCGGATTCGCCACACCCGGCGGTTGGGCAATCGCCCAGCTATCGGCCACGCTCCTCGTCGGTGCCACG
This sequence comes from Drosophila neotestacea, assembly GCA_035044365.1. Classification (NCBI taxonomy): domain Eukaryota; kingdom Metazoa; phylum Arthropoda; class Insecta; order Diptera; family Drosophilidae; genus Drosophila; species Drosophila neotestacea. The sequence goes on from JAWNMD010000155.1 coordinate 450,641, forward strand.
CTTTACCTACAGCAGCGGTCTTGCTCCACGTGCCGAGTCGCCCTACGGCACAGCCTCCTCGACATGCTCCTCACTTCGTGGCGGGATTGAGAGCGATGCAGGAGTCTATCAACCACAAAAATATAGCCACAACGGTTATGGCCATGCACGTCCGGCCAACAGTCCGCCGGAGACATGGGCCTTTCTCCATGAGGCTCTCGATGAGGTCTGCAGCGATTTCGAGCGCACACTGGAACGAGCCTCGTCAAAAAGACGAAAGGCTGGAGCCTACAGCTATAGTAATGGGAATTCTTTATCTATGGATCGCAACAACAATAGCTTGAGTCTAAGTTTGAGCCTTAACAATGGCTATGGCTCGCCCAGGGATGCAAAGGAAACCAGGGAACGTCGAATGGGCAACAGTTCGTGGGATCGTTACTTTGATGTACCAGGTGAGTGTGTGAATCTGTGACTTTGTCCAATGTCCCAAAAATAGATGAGGAAATACTCTTGGTTGCTTCTTGACTCTCTGGTGCCTCGTTGTTGTATGATTCACAGTCGACAGACGACACTTTACTTCACTTTTCTATCTGCCAGATACTTTTGCTTTTTAGTTTTCGGTTTTCGCCTTTTTGTTTTGCTCGGCAATTAGCGACGCCGCAGCACATGTGACACTTTTACGCACGAAAGTGTGAAAAATTTTGCACAACTGTTGGAAGTTGTTGAAATGCTGCACAGTGGACCTAAATGTGTGTTTAGTAAATAGCTGTGATATCTTATCTTAATAAAACTATATTGCCAGTAATATTCGGCAGGAAATATAAATTGTTATGAAGACAAATATTTAAATAAGAAGAAATTCTTAGGAAAATTGTATATTTTCATTTAAATATCTTAAATTACTTTACTGGCTAAATAAATGTTCCGCATTGATTTTCTGTCAACTTTCTCAGCATTTTTCCCCATTGTAGACCTGACAGCATTACGCATGAAGCTGTCAACTTTGCACGCAAGCTGTTAGATCAAAGAAACATTTAAATGTAGCTCTAAAAACTCAGACCCGTACAGTCGGTATGCCAAGGCATACTCGTAATTCAATTTTATGCGTCAAACCTCACCAAAAAAAAAAAAAAATTGAAAATGAATATAAAACTAAAGTCTCAACCCAATCAAAACACATTAAACTGGAGGAAAAGCGTAGATATAAAGCTGCAGATACAGATACTTCACGCCGATAGAGATACAATCTTATACTTTGCATCTTTGGCATTTCAAACTCAATTGGAGTTTACAAGCGGCGTGGCAGCAACCTCAAGGCAATTTGAGGCATTCGTATCTTAAATCAATTTTGAAATGCGCATTTGGCGCTCAATTTGCATGCAAATACAACTCATGTTGTTGTGTTCATTTTTTTTTTATTTGCTAGCCCGTTTTTCTTGTATTTGTTTATGCCATAAATTTGCCATAAAGTGTGCAAAAAGCAATGCAAGAAATCCATGCAAATAAACAAATCAAATTGTCGCTAGCTTTTTTGCCAACGGCCACTACAGTTGGACAGGAGGGAGTAAAGAATTGGCATTGATTAATGATTACTCGATGTGAGACCGTACTTTTAGAGACCCGGCAATTGAAGCTATTTGGGCTCATAATAGATGGCTTTAAAGTTGCCTTTAATCAATAAATTTTGCGAACAGAAATGTTTGCCAAAAGTTGTTTTCTCAATTGACGCCGACACATGAAACGAGCCCAGAAATCTATCTAACAATAGACAAATGCCAAATGCGTGCAAAGATAATAAGTATTTGGTAACCTTGAGGCCTAAAAGCAAGTCTAGACTGGCGCCAATTGAAGACTTTTATCGCCAGATACACATTTGCTTAATCTAAACCTGAAAGTAGTTCAATTTTTGAAGATAAGTTCTCACTAATAATAGTTTTTATTTAATTATATTAATTAGTTGGAATTTGATCGATGGGCAGCAATTTAAAGCTATTATCTATGCTGATAGATCGCATGTACTAAATATTCCAAATACTATATAGGGGCGTTTCGTCATCGAAATCGCATAGGAAGTATCTTTCAACACTTGAATAGCTCTGTAAATAATAGTTACTAAATAAGTATCTATGAAAAAATTACTAGTATTTGCTTGTAAAATGATTGAACAAACTAAAGAGAAGATCCACCTTGAAATACTTTTGAATGCCGGCCTTACTCTTGTGGAACCAAATTCAACGCATACTGAGTCTAAAAATATTACTAAATTTGTTGGGTTTTCTTCGCGTCATCAAAATAATCAACATTATCATTTAATAATGTGCATTTAGCTTATCTACAAACTGTTGTCTAGTTTTGTTTTTGTTTTTTGGATTGTTTAATTAGTATTTGTAGAGCGAACGACGACCTTATCTCTAGGTCTCTCTCTCTGCTCTCGAGCACCCAATATTGTATTGTTGCTATATAGTATTTGTGTTTGTTGTTTTTGTTTCTTGTTAGTAATACATAACATTGTGTGTTGTGCTGTGCGGGTTTTGCACAAGAGCTGTTAAATAATAACAAAATAGCTGCTGCTAAATGATTTTTTTTTTATATATTTTGTTTCTGGTTGCTGCTCGAAAATCTCAACGCAGTTTGTCGACGACTTTCGAACGAAAAGCATAAAATGTGTCTAGCAGCGAAATAAACCCAATTAAATTAGCGAAATGATCTAAACGAAAAAGTAATAATAAGCAAACGAGTGTAATGAAGAATGAATGATAAATGAGAATAAATAAATAAACGCAATAAACAACAATCGAAATGCTAGCTGAAAGTAACGACAAACCATCGACCCAAAACCGAAACAAAACATAGATTTAAAATAAAAAGAAAACGCCTTCTAAATAATAATTCGAAAATAATTTAAAATATTACAGCCTAATAAACCAATTTAAATTATATAAAACTTAAATGTAAAGGATCATAAAAAACGAAAACACGCACGTGTGTTTTAAAAATAGCAAAGAGAAAATCAAAGGGGAAAATAACTTAAACGAAATTCAAATTGTTGACAGCCGAACATAAAGTAAAGATATAAATAAATAAATGAAAAATATTGATATATCTATGAACAACGTTATATATACCTTCTCAATGCCAATATTCACGATTTTGAAGAGAATTAAACATGAATTCATGCAGAGTGAGTGTGCATGTAATTTTGAAGAGCACTGTGCCAGATAACGTGTGACGCTGTTCGCTTTTACGTTTTTTATGTGAATTGCTAGCAAATCAAATCAAATTAATATTGTTTATTACTCATACAGAAAATGCTTTAATTAACACAACAACAAAACAAAACAAAATATAAGAAAATTATTAAATATGGTATATTTTTTGTTGCCTTACCAAAGTGCAATGCCAGCCGCCTTGAACGTTAATTGTGCTGTTGTTAATTATGAAGCTGCATTGTGCAATTATTTGTGCCATTAACCAACTAAAAATCAATAATATTATCGTCAGCAATCGTAACAATGTTTGCCACATCCAACGATTCTTTGTTACTGAGACGTCACAGGGAGACAACAACGAGAAAAATCAAAATGAAGGCGGAGTCAAGGCAAAGCCCATCAAAAAGCTGGTGGCATGATTGTAGGTTCAATTAGTTAAGCTACAGCTACTTAGTAGCTTTAGTAAGTAGTTGGGGATTAAAGCTTGTATATGCTATATGCATAAGACATTTGCATATTCAATTTTCATTTCGCTAATTTTCTAGCTCATAAAAACTGATTAATTATAAACGCCGGTCAATGCTACCAAACACGCGACTTGCTTTTCTGTCTCTTCTTTTCTTCTGCCTGCCTCGTTCACATTGCCTTGACCATCTTTTCGACAGCTCAGCCAACTTGGCACCATCGCAAACACATACAAATACATATACAGAAAATAGAAATCTTTTTCGTTATTCTGTTGTACGTTTCATTTTATTTTTCATTTAGTTGCGCTGAGGAAAGTTCAGTGCACAGTTGGTTTATACAGAAATTAAGTAATAGCAACAAATGGAACAGCATCAGAAAAAAGTGAGAAAAAAAATAATAAAAAATTAAACTTGGCAGCCGACAAAGGCGATGAGTAACAACTGTCGGCGTACAGTGCGTATGATAATAGTGCGTATACGTGATTTAATTTGAGTAACTCTAACGGAGTACCTTTGTATAGAGCGTTTATGTGATTTAATTAGATTAACTCTAACAGAGTAGCTACTTGTTGTGCGTATACGTGATTTAATGCAAAGTACGAGAAAGTATTTAAAAAATAAATACATTTAAGTAAAAAATCTATTATAAATCAAATGGCTTACTTTAAAATTACGCTCAATACGTGCTGCACTTTTGTGCAGCTATCAGACATGATATCAATTGATTAAAGGCAATACCGCTTACATAAATAAATGATTGCAATATATTATGAGTATGTAATGTAGGCAAAATCAATATTGAATAATAATAGCGACAGTCGTTGGCTTATCAGCAGTGGAGACACACAAAGGACAGAGCCAAGTCTCATTTATTGTTGTATTTCATTTTTTGCCTCTGTCGTATTTTCATTTTTTCTTTACTCAACAGTTTTTGTTTGGCTGGCAAATTATGCGCAGTGTGACACAGTTTCTGCTTATAGTTAGATATCATACTCGTATCGTATAAATATTATCATATATTTTTTATCATTAAAAGTCAAAATGTTGTCTGCTTTCGGGTTTTTAGTAGGCAAATGCACGAGCTTATGGCAAGTCTGCAAATAAAAATAGTTTTGACCAAGGCAATTGACAGAGCAAGTAACCACAATTATATTGACTGAAAATTAAAATAATTATAATTGATACAATTTATTAATATTTGTTTTTATTTTCTACAGACTCCTGCATGGCGGGAAATCGCTCGCCGCGGTCGAGCACGCCGCGTCTCTTCCAGCGCTCCAATACTCTGCCACTGCAACAACGACCGAGTCCTGCTGAGGTGCAATATGAGAGCTATGTGCAGGCCACGGTGGCAGCTAATGCCAAGTCCCCTGTGGAGCAGCTGGAGCAGAAGAAAGCAACACCACCGCCTCCACCACCACGTCGTCATCATTTGACATCAACTCCAAAGATGGAGCAAACAAATGGACATGCCACATCAGGCAGTCCATTGCAATCGCCAGCCAGCTCGGAAGCGGGACAGACCACTGCGGATGCACAGGCTCTATGCCAGATACGAGAACAAATGGCATTGAGTCTGAAACGTCTGAAGGATCTGGAGGAACAGGTCAAAGTTATACCCGACATGGAGGTAAGTCTTGATGGGATAGTTATTTTTTCTTAATTTGCCTACTAGATACATGATTTTAACTTTTGCTTACCTTTAGCTGGAGCTCAGTTCATTGCGGGCTGAGAAGCAGCGTCTGCTACGACGGAACGAGGATCTGCTGCGTGGACAGAGACAGACGCCTTCACCACCGAGTCCAGGCATTAAAAATGCATCACCCGTACAGTTTACGCCGCAGAGAATCAGTCCCGTATCTCTAGAGAGTTTAGGAGCACGCATGCGCAGCAGTTCCGTCTCGCCCAGCATTATACGAAGAGATGTTGCCACACAGGCGGCCAGCAAAGTGATTGCCACACGAGATATTGCCGTGGGCTCGCAGTTATGTACCCGCCATGTGGGCACACAGCAAGCTGAAGCGATCTACTCCCAGCTGGATTTGAAGCAGAAGATCGAGCGGGCACTTGCCGATAGCCAGAAACAGCGTCTTCGTCATCTGATATCGGTGGGCACACAGATGTATGTGCCACAGCGGGATCAACGTGATATGGGCATGCAAACAGCTCCAGAGAGAACAGTTCTCAAGCACAATGTGAGCATCTCTGCCAAGCCCATGACACGGGAGAATTTCACCAGCTGCAAACCGGATGTGAGAAGTGTAGGCAGCTCTGAGGATAGAACCACAGATGAGCTTTGTGGAAAATGCTCGATTAGTAAGCGTAGTGTCAGCTGTGGCACCGAGGAGCCAATGGAGAAACCCAAGACACAGTTGCCACAGTTGCCAGGACGCAGCAACACCTTCAGTCTGGGCGAACATGAGCAGTTGGCTATTAAGCGAAAGGCTGTTGGCTGTCAAACGGCAATGGCAATGGTTCACAGTGCCTCCAGTCAAACAACAACCACAACTGTGCGCTCTACAGGCTCACAGGTGATGCCCCAACAGCAACAGGTTTCCACACAGTGTGGCGTGGAGTCAACGAGTCGACAAACGGATACAACGGGATTGCAACGTCTGACGCGGAGTGCAACAACAACTGAACAGTTGATGGAGCCGTTGAAACGCCCACTTACTCGTCACACTGGCAGCAATACTGAACTGGAACCGGAACCGGAACCCAAACCGTTGCCCAAGCCTAAGCAGAGCACTGCTCACTCGGCTTGCAACACGGAACAGGTGCACAAACGTGATGTGGGCTGTGGTGACATTGTCAAGCCTCACATTTCCATTGCCTGTGCGGCTAACTACTGTGATTCCTGCAAGGAGGCCATTCAGGTGCTGGCCAAGGACTTTTCAAAGGCAGATACCAACATGGAAGTATCCACAACCACGCCCACGCCTACGCCCACAATTAGACGCTCCACTTCGGTGGATTCGCGCATACCACGTCCCAAACATCTCACTAGTCCCAGTCCTGTGCGTAAACAGTTCCAGAGACAAAACACGTATACGCTGCCAGCGGCCCCAACTACGGCCACGCCCACAAAGAGCCCGAAGGCGGAACGAAAAACACGTCTGAGGTGAGTTTAATGGGGATAGATTACGGGAAATATGATTTAAGAAGATTAAATGGGGTCAACATTACTTTTATAGCTGAAACTATTAGCATTATACCGATAATTAAAAGATAAAGTGGTATCCATACAATTTTCTATTACACTTAAACCACTGTGCTAAGAAAACTTAAAGCTTTCGAGAGCAAGCTTTTAGCAGAGACACAAACCTAACAATTGGCCGTGACATTTGCGTGTCATGCGTATTGTAGATGCCCTCGGTTTGATTCCGATTCGGAATTCGAATCCGAATGCCGACCTGGTCGCATTGACCTTCAGCCTCAGTTTTCATTTTGGCTTTGACGCGTTTGCAGCTGTCGTTTCCTTTGTCGCCTTTTTTGTTTATTTGTTTGGATTTTCGTTTTTCAATGGTGTTTTCGATGTTTTCCGGCCTGAGCAGCTTCACCTGCTATCCACTGGTGGTCAGCGGCTGCTCAGCCCTGCTGCTAACGTAATTCCCATAAAATCTTGATAAATGAGTGTAATATTAACTTGTAGATCGATGTATTATTTATTTTAACCAGCTCGCTGCAAGAGAAACCTCCAATTTTGGTGCTAGATTCGTCGTCCGAGTCCCAGAACTTCATCAAACAGCCGTCCAGCAAACAAATTTTAACGTCACAAGATCTGGATCTAACCCAGCTAGGAGACGATGAATTGGTTGTCCGTGAGGAGAAGCGGGTTAGCATTAGTTGGTCTCGTGATGCCTCACCTGCTCCATTGATGACCTCCTCGGCGACCACAACAAGCACCAAGTCCGACTCTCCGGAGCAAGCTCTCTTTGCGTCGAGTGACTCAAATGTCGAGCGGGAAATATCGCAGGGGGCACGCAAAAAGTCGAGCACACCTTTAAAGTCTAGTCAAAGCGAAGAGTCCCAGGAGACTGTCATCGAACGGAAGCCGAACAAGGCTGTGGAAAAGGAGGAGGAGGTAAATCTAAAGGAAGCGCGACCTCCAACAAAAGCACAATTGCATCAGTTGGCCCAGGCCCCAACGGAGCCCAGGCAAAAGTGAGCTATTAAATTATCATTCCTTGAATTTGTTTCTGTATTAATATTGTGGTATCTACTCATAGAACGGAACTGCATAAGGAGATGAAGGATGCCCTTAAAGTCATCAACGATTCACTGCTCAAGAAGTTGGGCTCAAAGCCCTTTTCTTCGTTCAGTTTGAAGACTTCGAAGGCAACGATAGGCGAACATTGGTTCCGTATTTCCAGCACAGGCACCTCCAATCCGCATGAGGTTGAGGATTATTTGGACTACTTTGAATCGCTTTCGGTGCCACTGCTGGAATATTGCGTCAACCTTTCCGATAGCAATGTAAGTTTTTAATATTTAAATTAGGAATTCCACTTTATGTATAGTTATTTTCCATCTCCAGGGCAACACGGCAATGCATTATGCGGTGTCTCATGGCAACTTTGACGTCGTATCCATACTGCTGGATTCCAAGGTTTGCAATGTAAACCAAATGAATAACGCTGGATACTCATGTGTCATGCTCGTATCGTTGGCCAAGCTGAAACAAGCGGCACATCGGACGGTCGTGGAGCGACTGTTTCAGATGGCCGATGTCAACATACGAGCCAAAAAGGTAGGTAATAGCACCTCACACTATGCCGAAACCGAACAAGTAGAATTAATCACTTGCAATTGCCAAATTATTCCTACTAACGAACCCCATCCATTTTCCTTTTCCCTTTCGTCTCTTGACTCTTGCAGCACTGCCAAACCGCATTAATGCTGGCTGTGTCCCATGGTAATGGCGATATGGTCACCATGCTGCTCGATGCCGGGGCAGATATAAACATTCAGGATGAGGATGGTAGCACGGCCCTGATGTGTGCCGCGGAACATGGACGAGTGGATATTGTGAAACACTTGTTGTCGCAACAGGACTGCGATTCACTTGTTCAGGATGTGGTGAGTGTAGTGTAAAATATCCTGTACTCACAGCTGTAATTACTTCCATCATTTGCAGGATGGCAGCACGGCATTTAAAATAGCCTGGCAGGCCGGTCATCGGGATGTGGGATTAATGCTCTACGTACATGAACAGATGTTACGTAGTAAGCTGCCCAATCGTGGTGATCCCATTAGGAAATCTCTGCCCCTGCCCGTACGTCCAAAGCCAGCTAAGTGATGGAGGAGCGGAAACGGAAGTCAGCCATTTTGTATTAGCGGCCAAAATGTCGAACAAACAATTAGTTTTAAGATTTGAATTAGCATTTCGTAGCGCTGCGTAGACAACATAGCAAAAGCATTCCATATCAGAAATGTCGAAAATTAAATACTTATAAATGAGATACAATTGTTAATAATTTAGCAGTTAATTAACCACAACACAAAAGGCGCTCAAAAGCAAAACAAGATTTTTTTTAATATGTATACATACTTATGTTTAAATTGTTTTATTTATTCTACAATTCTACATTTATTTTATAGGTATAAAAAGCTCACAATTTGTCATTTAAGTTTAGCTTGTTAATTACGCTACTAAAATCAAAAACGGAAAACTGTCAAAAAACTTACTTTACAATACAACTAACAGTTTAATTTTCCTTATAAGTTTGTAAAAAAAAACTACTATACTAACAAAAAATTGTGCTGCATAAGCAGTAAAAGCCATATAAAGAACGAGTACATGTAGAAAGCATATCAGCAAACGACAATGCAAAAAACGATATATAAATTAATAGCAATCAAATACAAACAATTTCAAAACAATTAATTAATGTGTAATTAAGTTATTCTTGCAGAGATACTTACAATAAAAACGGTTGATAAATATTTAAACTTTTTTTGGACTCACAAATAAACGAGGAGTACGATGTCATTTGAATTATACACAATTTTTGTATGATTAATAGTAATTAATGCAACATTATACATATGTATTAATTATATAATTAACTATTTTAAAGGATTTTAAATAAATACAATTTATGTTAAAGCGTTAAATCGATACTGTATAACTTAATTCGGCATAATTCAAAAAAATATCTTTATTTATTTATTATTATATTGCTTTTCTTTTAACTTATGGAAGGTATTTATATTCAATTTAATATTTTGATTTACTGATATTTATAAAATATTTTTTGTATACACTTTCATTAGGGTTGATGATTTTTCTGTATGTTTTGTTAGACTCAGTTTCACTTTGTTCACATCTTAAATTCATTAATAGTACACTGTAACTAATTACAACCAACTTTGGTGGATTAGACAGCTCTCTCCTCCATTCCCGGCTCCACCACGCCCAGAGGAGTCAGCTGTAATGCAATGCCGTCATCTATGCTGACCAAAGGTCTTTTAGAGTTCAAGGTGAACTCGAACTCGAGTAGGAGAAGTGCAAGTGCGAGGCGCAATTGAAGCTGAGCAAATTGTATGCCAATACAATTGCGGACGCCGGCTCCAAAGCCAAACCATGTGCTTTGTTCCTTTAGGGAATCTCTGGGTCTGCCCCAGCGTTCAGGATTGAATCGTTCTGGTTCTGGATAATACTCTGGATCATTGTGTATGGCATGCGTGGGAATGATCAGAAAGAGTTCCTTAAACAGCGTATATTTGAGGTGATCCGGAACGACATAGTTTTCAAGTACCCTTCTCATTATGTAGGGTGTAATTGGATGCATTCGCAGGGTTTCCAGTATGACATGACCCATAAGTGTCAGAGATTGAATGCATTCGTAACTAAGATTGTTTTGATGCTTCTCCATTGCGTGCTTGAGTTCCTGCCTAACCTGAGATTGAACCTCAATGTTAAGAGCCAACTCATAAAGAACATATGAAAGAGTATTCGCAGTCTGCTCGTACCCTGCCTTGAGGAAGACAAATGCATGGGCAGCCAGTTCGTGCTGTAGATGAGCATTTAACTCCTTATCTGCCTCATACTCGTGTGTGGTAAACTCCAGAGCCTTAATGTCCAACAGAAGCTGCAGGTAGTCCTGACGACGTACTCCCGAGGATTCTCTCTGAGCCACAATGTCGTCAAGAAGTGTGAGGAAGTATGTTTCCGCCTGTTTGGGTGTCAGCCTCAATCGCAGCTTACGGCAGAAGTTGGGAAACCGTATCATCAATAGATTCATGAGATACCCATGCTTCCTTGTGCTCAACACAAGTTCCGTCATCTCCTCAAATTGATCCAGAGGGTATTTTTTACGTTGCTCAGCGTCTAGGCCAAAAACGCAACTGGCCAGTGCAGAGATCACATAGCGTCGCATTAGCTTCTGTATGTGGAGAGTGGAGTGTTGTTGTTTCATTAACGTAGTGCTGACCACCAGTAAAAGTTGCTCTGCCTCTTCGTACAGACTGCCATAAAGCCAGGCCATGCGATCACGTTCGAAGCTGGGATCAATTTCTGACGCATCTCCTTCCAGCAATTTCCTCGCAATCCATACAAATCCCAGACAATGGATCCGATTTCTGGTTACAATAAATCCCACGATCATTGAAATTCGAGAAATCTTTAACCATTATTTGACGAATCAGCTCGCGATCGAGAATGAGAGCACGGGGCTGTAGGAGGGCATAGAAACCACAAAAGGGTCCACTGCCCTTGAACTTGTTATAGATGGCCGTGTAATGGGCCGTTTTCATGGCATCAGTGCTAAGGGACTGTGTGACCAACTGTTTGATGATGGGCCAAAGCTTTTTCGGTCTCTCATGGGGTACTCCCAGGTATCGCCAATAGTCACGCTGATAACGGACTGCCATAAACAATAGAACCAGAAGGCAGAGCACGATTAGCCCAACAATCATGAATATTATCCACATGTTTTTCATGCTGAATCCACTTTTAAATTGCTCTGTAATTAGTAATAATTCACAAATACATCGACATATAAATACTATATATAGTATGTATGTGTTCGAGTAAATCACAATTTTGGCCCGGAAATCGTGGCCCGTACTCGTTAGCAGTGATCTAATGTCGAGTCGCGGACGCGTTCTCAGCGCAAGTTGAATCTGTTACGTTCATTACCAAACCGTGTTGTTCGACTGAGTGCAATTGAGAAATACAAATTTACGATACGCTCCGTGTTGGGAGCTTTTCATTTGGGGCCTGGAGTGCGGTACACAACAGTTATTGCTGCTTATGGATTGAGTTGGCTTTAACCGGCTTAAATACGCTCTGTGGGCGTTTGTCTGAGGCCAGTTAAATGCTCATACTCATAGTTGAATATCCGTCTGAATCTGTGTAGGATGAATCAACATTGTGAGTGTTTATCAACAAAAATAATTGAATTGGAGCGTTTAATAAAAGTTACTCTCACTGTAGGGTATTCCTATGGTCTTCTATGCCTATCATATATTTTATCTCTATAGTATATACAATTTAAAGTTCAGTTTCGTTTGTTATCAGCTTGTATTTTCATTATTTTTTTCGTGTAGATAAAATAGCAAGTACTGCCTTTGAAATTCCTCTGATATTCTCATTGAGGTGGGGTTAGCTAAAATTAAAATGGGCCATAAAATGATTACACTGTGCAAAAAAGTGTGCACTCTATGAGTAAACTAAATACACTTAATAAAACTCGCTTATCGGCCAAGATCGTGTAATTGTTTAAACACACTTTATAATGCTTTGAATCATCAAGCTGAATGTGACAGTTGCTCATTAATAGAAGTGGTAGTGATTTTGAAAAATTTCACTTAGTTTTAATTCAGGTTTAGTACTTAGCTCAAATACGGATTATAAAATAGTCTGAGCTTTTTCCAATGTATTTATTTAGTTGATCTGCTGAAATTCACGTCTCATTAGCGGGTTAATGCTACAACAATAACAGCGACAACAAAACAAAAATCAAACACAGAAAACGACAATAAAAATAAACAATTTAAAAATCTGTTTAACTCTTGCTGTACTTAGTGCTTATTTTGTTGTTGTCGTTGGTAGCTATATCTGCAGTGGTTGATGTACTTAAAGCTACCCTGTATGCTGCTGCTTTATTTTAAATCAACAGCTTAAACAAGTTTAGACTATATAAAATTGCAATTACAATTCTGTTAGTTACCATCCTATCCAATATCATTAATACAGCACTTAGCTACATCGAATAAAGTTTTTTTTAGTCCAAATAGTCCTTCAACTTATTATTTAATCTAAGGACCACTATTAGATAGTAGATAAGTATTGAAAATAATGGAGCTTAAACACAATGACACACATTAGATATCGATCTTCGTAAGGATATTAAAATATGTTCTTATAGTTTTAATTTTACCTGCAATATAAAAAATATGAAAAGAGTATTAATTTGTAATTTAAAAAATTATATTCAACCATAGTTTGTAAAATATAATAATTTGTATTTAATGAACTTAAAGTTTAAAAAAATTCAAAAGTCATTATGTTGTCTAAAAATACTTGTACCTGTTATCATATGAGATTGTCATTTAACCTAGCCCCTCCTAATTATATTGGGATAGGTTAAGGGAGCTGCTCTTTTTTCAAAGAATTAATTGTGAGTCATAGGACATTTCCATACAAAACGTTTTTTTTTTATTTTGCATCAAAAATTTGTACCTAACAGAACTGATTTTTGCCAAGTAATAATTCCTTACACATATGTATGCTAACACTTTATGATAAGTGCATTTTATTACCAGATAAGTATTTTAATCTTTGACAAGATTATAATTGTTACCAAAATAAACAGGGTGTCATCAAAATTTATAATAAAATTTAAATTTAAAAAAAGTATCCTTAATGTAATTTATTTTTTTTATCATATTAAATGAATGAAAAGAGTAAAGACTTAACTTATCCGAGATTGGTTTATATTTAAAAACAAAAGCGTTCTTTTGTTTAAAAAATAATAAAATAAAACCATTTTTTAATAACATATTTAAATAATTTTAATATTCTAAATTATAGTAATTGTATCAAAAAGATAAAGTTCATCATCAATAAAATTAAATACTATTCAAATGTTTGGAGTTTACTTGATAACCCTGTTTAGTTCTGTTTATGGCCAAATTAGGCATGTTTTTATCAGGAGTGCCATTTAATCAGTAACTGATATAAACAATTTTGTCATTCTGACTTCCAGTATGAGAAATCAGTCCTATATAAACCGATCTTTTTCAGAGCAGCACAGTACCTCGGCAAAATCGGAGTGTTTGACATAAAGTTGGTGCTAAGTTTTTTTTCCTCATATAATAATGGAAATCGGACTAATGCTACTCACAGCCCTGCTGGGGTTGGCTGTGTACGTCGTTGTCCGTATGTACCAAAAGCTGCATTATTGGCAAAACTTGGGGATTCCGTGTGATAAACCACACCCCTTTATGGGCAACATGGCGGGATTTCGTACCAAGATATCCACCTACGAAATGTTTCTACAGTACTACAACAAATTCCGAGGAATGGGACCGTTTGTTGGCTTTTACTGGTTCCAGCGACCAGCTGCTTTCATTATGGAACCATTTTTGGTTAAACAAGTATTGATTAAAGAGTTCAACAAGTTTGCAGATCGAGGATTTTTCAACAACCCGGAGGATGATCCAATTTCAGGTCGACTCGTGTTGCTGGATGGTCACAAGTGGAAGACAATGAGAAATAAGCTTTCATCTACATTTACCTCGGGAAAAATCAAGTTCATGTGTCCTACAGTGGTCAAAGTTAGTCACGAGTTTGTTGATGTTTTCGGTGAGATGATATCAAAGTCACCCATTGTTGAGGTTAAGGAGTTGCTGGCGAGATTTACGACAGATGTTATTGGTACTTGTGCCTTTGGAATTGATTGCAGCAGTCTCAAGGATCCTGAGGCAGAGTTTCGTGTAATGGGACGACGTTCCCTAACAGATATGAGACACGGATTTCTAGGAAGGTTTATCATTAGTAGCTATCCTGAACTGGCTCGCCGTTTGCATATGAAGATGACACCAGATCATATTGAAAAGTTTTTCATGCGAATTGTGAAGGAAACTGTAACCTTTAGAGAGGAGAATAAAATACGTCGCAATGATTTTATGGATCAGTTGATTGATTTAAAAAACAGCCGTCTTATGAAGTCAGAGACTGGAGAGAGCATGAGCCTTACCATTGAAGAAGTGACTGCTCAGGCATATGTGTTCTTCAATGCTGGATTCGAAACCTCTTCCACCACCATGGGATTTGCTCTCTACGAGTTGGCTCAACACAAAGATATACAACAACGTATAAGGGATGAGGTTAATGAGGTTCTAGCAAGAAATAATGGAGAGTTAACCTATGAAAGTATAAAGGAGATGGTCTATCTTAATCAAGTTATATCGGGTAAGTAGATAGAGAAGCCCTAATGAACCTTATCTAATGGACAATTTTCTTATCACCAGAAACTCTTCGCCTTTATACTGTCCTTCCAATGTTGACTCGCAAATGTCGAGAAGATTACGTTGTGCCCGGTTATCCGAAATATGTTATCAAGAAGGGCATGTTTGTGGTTATTCCCGCTGGTGCTATGCATCGTGATGAAAAGTTATATCCTAATCCGGACCGTTTTAATCCGGACAATTTCGAACCGGAACGTGTTAAGAAACGTGACTCTGTCGAATGGCTTCCCTTTGGTGATGGACCCCGGAACTGCATCGGATTGAGATTTGGTGAAATGCAGGCCCGTATTGGTCTAGCAATGCTTGTCAAGAACTTTAAGTTCTCCGTATGTGATCAGACTCCTATACCTATGAAGTATAACAAGCAGAGCTTTTTGTTAAGCAGTCAGTCGGGAATATTTTTGCACGTCGAACGAGTTTAATCAGTTTAATCAGTTCATTGACTTTATAACTATACTCAATAGCTCTGGGTTATTGGGTGCTTAGTTTTTAACAATTCGTTGCTATATTAATATAAGAACTTAATCTAAGCAATCTTTCAAAAACTTGCTAAAAGTGCTTAAGATTAATATTGATATTATTGAAATTAAAGCAATTGTTTTCAAGAAAATTGTAAAAGACTTTCAATTGCCTCAACATATTTAAAGTTTATTCACTTCACATGTACACAAAGTTTAAACAAAATGCTCACACTTTTATTTAAACAAAAACAAACAAATTCTACTACTTTCATAACGTTCCGACAAATTGAATCATTTTTATACCTCTTAATCATGAACATGGCTGGGGAGTTTCTTCCAAGCACTCTCCGTTTAAATGATTTTTTGTTAAATGAAGTAAAATAAATTAAAATTTTACAGTTGGATTAGTTAAACTATCTGCTACTTTGTATGTAGTTTACAGGGATAAATCTCTAGTAGAGAAACGATTCTTTGAGTTCTCATTTCGTAATTATTTTCTAGAGTATATTTATACTTGACTAGCATAATTGAAACACCTTATCTTTAGAAGTATTCGATATTTTGATTCAAATAGACGAGTGATAACATTTATTTCGGTTTATGAATTTGTTTCTAGATAATCGGCATATCGCGACATAGAAATTATTGTCATTGTGACTGTGAAAGCTTTGTCTAGCTTTAAAGAAACAACGCTCTTCGAAATGGCTCTCAGTACACGAACGAGGTTCATCGGAACCACACACGGTCGATATTACGCTATTTTTCTGTTCTGATATTAGAGAATAGTAAAATGGGTATCGGTATCTTGTTACTTACTGTGCTCATTGCCCTGTGTGGCTATCTCTTTCTACGATTGCGTCGAAATCTACAATACTGGAAAAACTTGGGCATACCAAGTGAGGATCCACATCCGATATTCGGTAGTTTGAGTGGTATACAAACCAAGCGCTCATTCACAGAGGTGTGGGAACAGTATTACAGTAAGTTCCGGGGAACGGGACCTTTTGCTGGTTTTTACTGGTTCCTTCGCCCGGCTGTTTTCATTCTGGAACCATTTTTGGTTAAGCACATTTTGATCAAGGATTTCAACAAGTTCACGGATCGAGGATTCTTTAACAACCCTGAGGATGATCCATTGTCTGGCCAGCTATTCCTATTAGATGGCCATAGATGGAAGTCGATGAGAAATAAATTATCATCCACTTTCACGTCTGGTAAAATGAAGTTCATGTTTCCCACAGTCGTAAAAGTGGGTGACGAATTCGTGGAAGTTTTTGGAGAAATGGCCAAAAAGTCGCCTGTGGTCGAAGTTAGGGAACTTCTGGCTCGATTCACAACAGATGTTATTGGTACTTGTGCCTTTGGAATTGATTGCAGCAGCCTCAAGGATCCTGAAGCAGAGTTTCGTGTTATGGGTCGACGGGCTTTAACCGATCAACGCCATAACATACTGGGAATAACGTTGATTAATAGTTTTCCCAAATTGGCAAAACGTTTCCACATGAAACAGACCCCAGAGCACATTGAGAAGTTCTTCATGAGAATTGTTAATGAAACCATATCCTTTAGAGAGCAGAATAATATTCGACGCAACGATTTTATGGATCAATTAATAGACTTGAAGAACAATCGTTTGATTAAGTCAGAGACAGGAGAGAGCATGAGCCTGACAGTCGAGGAAATTGCAGCCCAAGCTTTTGTCTTCTTCAGTGCTGGCTTCGAAACATCCTCAACGACAATGGGATTTGCTTTATATGAGCTGGCTCAGAAGCAGGACATTCAGGATCGGTTGAGAAATGAATGTAACGCAGTACTAGCCAAGCATAATGGAGAGCTCACCTATGAGGGTCTCAAGGAAATGAGATATCTCTGTCAGGTTATATCAGGTATGTAGAAACTAATTCAATTCGATATGTCTTTTACAACTCTGTCTTCCTTTCTCTAGAAACTCTTCGTCTCTGGACTGTATTACCTGTTTTGAATCGTGAGTGTCTGGAAGACTTTGTTGTTCCTGGCTATCCGAATTATGTAATCAAGAAGGGCATGCCCGTGTTAATTCCCTCGGGTGCTATGCATCGGGATGAGAAGCTATATCCCGATCCAGAGCGTTTTAATCCGGACAATTTCGAGCCGGAACGTGTTAAGAACCGTGATTCTGTCGAATGGCTTCCTTTCGGTGATGGACCCCGGAACTGCATTGGGTTGCGATTTGGAGAAATGCAGGCTCGTATTGGACTTGCAAAACTTATAACAAACTTTAAGTTTTCGGTATGCGATCAAACAACCATACCCATTAAATATGATAAGAAGAGTTTCTTGATAGCAAGTGAGTCGGGTATTTATTTGAATGTAGAACGAGTTTGATTAATAATCGTATTTTAATTGTACCATACGTAAAATATTTAATTATATCATGTTTTCAAATTGCTAAAATAGTATACCTGTATTATTTATTTAGTTCGATGTGGTTGAACGTTGGGGATTATAGACAGCTCATGGTCAAAGGTTAAAAAGTATTTATCATAAATGTGGATACAACGTAATAATTGAAGTCGCATAAATTCAAACAGAAAAAAATTGTTTATTTTACATATAAAACAATTTAGTATACATATACTAGACATAGTAGACGTATACTTATGTCTAAAGCTCATTCATACTTTGTAGTAATGATATTTGACCGCAGAGCGTAAAAAAGCTTCTGGGAAATTACTCTCCAGCTATAAACTGAACTGGAGAGCGTTAATTGAACTATTGCGTCACTTTAAGATCTGAGTTATATTGTTTGTGTTTACATTGTCAACCAGTTTGACGACTTTGTTTGTTCTCTCAGTCGGATCAGAACTCATCCAGATATAGACAGATTGTATATTATTAACAAACGCAATAAACCTAAAATTATTGTAATATTTTTCCGCTTAAAGCAATCTTATCTCTTTCTAGACTTTTAGTTTTCAATTTGTTATAGAATTTTATTGAAGTGGTTCGATTTTGAGATTAAAACCTTTTGTGTGTAAAAAAAATGAATGTTTCTCGAATTTCATGGGCTGTGGAGTTTCGGGAGTTAAACTGAATCGAAAATGACGCAATAATGCAATAAGACCTACTGCAACTTTTGTCCTTCCAAAACGCATTCCAATGCAAATTCGAGGTCCTTGTCCAAATGGAATATAGGCACAGCTGGGCCGTTGTTGCATAGCTTCCTCTGTGAAGCGTTTCGGTAAAAACTTTTTCGGTTCCGGATAATACTCCGGATCGTGATGTATAGAATAAACTGGAATGACTAGCTGTGATCCAGCTGGCAGAGAATGTGAAGGATGACCGGGTACATCATATTGAGTATTGGTCCGTCGTATGTGCTCTGTGGCCACGGGATACATGCGGAGAGTCTCTATAGGATGAAATAATAAGTTTGAAACATTTAATATACTTAGTTTACAATTCCAGCCTACCCGATATGACTTGTTCCAAGTATTTCATTTTCTGCAAAGCCTCATAGCTGAGTTCCCCATTCTCCCCATAGTTGGCAATAGTCTCCTCAATCTCCTCCCTTAGCTGATTTTGTATTTCCTCGTGTCTCGCCAGCTCATATAAAGCCAGGCTTAATGTTGTTGCTGTTGTCTCAAATCCTGCTACAAGAAACACATACATCTGAGCAGCGATTTCATTAATTGTAAGACCTTCTTCTGTATTTCCGGCATCGTATTTTTGTTTCATTTCCAGCATAATTCCAAGAAAATCATTGCGCTTTATGTTATTTTGTTCTCTGTGGTTAATGGCATCCCTCACCAGACCCATATAGAAGGCCTCCACATCAGCAGGAGTTCTTTTGAGGTGAAGCTTAAGACTCAGCTTGGGAAAGAAGAGGCAAAATATATAATCGTAGCGTTTCTTTAACATGGCATTGAGGCCCATCTGAACAAAGGGAGCCTTTGGATTCCGCAAACCATTGCACTCTAGTCCGAAAATTGCAGTACCAATTGTATCCGATGTATAGCAGGCCAGTAATTTGGTAACCTCCAAGGAGGCAGCTGCTCCAGCACAACGCTCTTTCAGCACACTGACTAGCTCCTGTGCAGTTCGAGTAACTGCAGGAAACATTATCTTCATTTTAGCACTACTGAAAATAGGAGTCATGCGGGGTCTAAGACTATGCCATTTTGGACCATCAACCGCAAAGAGATGTGCCGACAATGGATCATCTTGTTCATTATAAAACAGACCACGACTATCAAAGTTGTTAAAGTCCTTAATAAGTATACGTTTCAGCAGTTCCATATCCGTTATAATATAGAGGGGTGTCATTAGAAAGTATGCTCCTACATAAGGTCCCATGTTTTTGTACTTCACATACAACTTCTGCAGTATTTCCGAGGAGTGCTTGGTAACTCGCCAGCCCCACATATTGCCAACAATTGGCAAAGGTGTCTCATGTGCAATGCCACGACGTTTCAAATAGGAGAATCGCCACTTCATCCATATATAGAATCCGATTAAGACACACGCGACTAACGAAATCGAGATGAACATTTCACTTTTACAAACAAAATTGAACTGGTTGGGAGTTACTCCAGCTTCATGGAATTTATAGTCCACAGTCTGAGGAAGCGTCCAGGTCAGGACCCATACATAAATGTATCTTTATTACAGCTCTAATTTGTACTAACATAAAATGCGCGTGGCAGCTCTCCATTCCATTTTAAATTATGTGGAACATATCTTTACCTCAGTCTGGTAGCGACTATTAAAATGTACTTTATATGCGTTAATAGAGTGCTTTGAAGTTCACATTGAGGTATATGGAATACTGAATGCAAAGTTGAACGACAATACTTTGAACCTTATACATTTCAGCTTTGATGAGAGATTCCACAATAATTCATCAATATTAAAGTCATTAATACAGCTCTTAAATAAAAACACTAAGGTCAGAGATTTAAACTATGACAAATTTTAGATTGATTGAGCAATAATTTTCAGTATGTCGTAGTTTCGTATCAAAAGTTAATTCACATCCCAAATAAAGAACATAAAAATTATATTGTCATTGTTTGATATTTAATATTCTCTGAATAAAAAAAAGGGAGCTTCATTCTATTTTTATTCGTGGATAAAATTTTCTAGACAACATTAAAAATATTACAAATATTCGTTATTGCAATAAATAATCTAATTTAGCACTAGAAAATTGGTGCAAGGTATGAAAACTACGACGACCAAAGGCAGCATTTTCAAACAGATGAACATATGTATACAGAGAGTGTATTTGTTTCCATTAAACTATCTGTAAAACTATTTTTTGTTTATCAATCTAGTAATTTGTCATTGCTCAGATTAGTTTGGAGTAGAGAGCCCGTAAAAAAACTATACAAGCAATTGATAAGCTGACTGAGTAATCATTTACTTTTTGAGTGCCAGATTAAATGTATTTCAATACATATTAATTATTGTGATTATACAGTAGCTCATACATACTATATACACATGTAAGACAGAAAAGTTGTTAACACTTATAATCTCATTATCTTATATTAATATGTTTCTAACAAAATATACAGTTTCAATTATATTTTCTCAACATTTAAATGAATGCCGTTCTCAGCCGATAATAAAATGTTCTTGGTAACAAATTTGATGGGAACTTGAGTTGTTGGGGACACAGTGAACTTGAAGTCCTTGATTAGATGGGCCAGACCCACACAAGTCTGCATAAGCCCAAAACGAGAGCCAATGCAATTACGAGGACCATCGCCAAAGGGCAACCAAGAGCAGGAGGGACGAGCTGACATCTCAGCCTCCGTGAAACGCTCTGGCTTGAACTTTTCTGGTTCAGGATAAATGTCGGGATCATAATGAATACCCAGCGCAGATACAACGACCAAACTACCCTTTTCAATATAGTGCTTGGGGTCTTCAGGCGAATAGTCCGAGTTTGCTTTCCTTACGAGATGAGCCAACACTGGATATTTACGCAGCGTCTCTATAAAATGAGATTAGCATTAGAACTATTATAATAATGAAAGACAGAAATCTTTCCTTACCCATGACAACCTGCTCCAAGAGTTCCATTTTCTTGATATTATCGTAGGTGAACTCATTGTTGTGTTCACTAAGAACATCCTTTATTTCAGTTCTAAGTTTATCTTGTATTTCTTGATGCACTGCCAACTCGTATAGGGCAAAGCCCATTGTTGTTGAACTGGTTTCAAAACCGGCCACAAAGAATATAAAAGCCTGGGCAGCGAGCTCGTCAAAGGTCAAACCTTCCTCAGAATTTCCCAATTGTTGCTTTTGAAACATTTCAATGAGCATGTCCATGAAGTCATGACGGTTCTCCTTGTTCTTCAGGCGATAAGCGATGGTATCTTTGATAATTCGCAGATAGAAATCTTCCACTTCCTGAACTGTAATCTTAAGATGCAACCAACGGGATAAGTTTGGAAAGCCGAATATGAAGAAATCCAAGAGACCGAAATAACGTCGCTCTGTAACTGCCCGCTTGCCCATGGTAACAAACTCGGCATTGGGTTCTCTCTGGCTATTGCAATTCAATCCGAAGGCACAGTTGCCAATCACATCGGCTGTATAGCGACCCACCAGATCGGTGATCTCCAGTTCTTTGGGTGATGACAACTTATCGTTGAAAACCTTGGCCATTTCCTCAGCCACTTTTGAGACGATGGGAAACATGTGCTTCATCTTACCAGAAGTGAAGGTTGGGGTCAACTTGTGACGTAAGTGTCGCCACTTTTGACCCTCAATGCTGAACAATGTGGCCGATAGGGGATCGTCAAGCTCATTGTAGAATATGCCACGATCCTCGAAATTACTAAAATCCTTAATCAATACGCGCTTAGCCAGTTCCATATCGGTTACCACAACGGTCTTGGTGAAGAAGAAAAAGAAGCCAGCGAACGGACTGCCGCCGTTTTTGTGCTTCAGATAATAATCCTTAAACATAACACCTATTTGCGTCTTTGAAGGCCAATCCCCTGTGTTTCCTTTTGGAATGCTGGGCACATCATGAGGAATTCCACGACGTTTCCAATAATTATGCCGATGACGCGCTGCATAATAAAGCAACGAAAGTATTATTCCAATCAACGTTATAATCAGCCACATTTCACGGTCTGTTGCAAACTGAGTTAACTTTAGGCACTGCACTCGATATTTATAGGCTAAAGCTTGCTCTCCAAAAGCTGTTTTTAAAGAGAGTCCAGAGTGATGTGTTTATCTGAGTTATGATGTGTGTATCTCTGTAAATAAATAACCAGTCTCAAAAGAGAGATAAAGAGAGAGAGAGAGAGAGAGAGAGAGAGAGAGAGAGAGAGAGAGAGTGTGTGTGTAAAGATCGTATTCTTAACTATTTTTATTTCGCATTTATTGTATTTGTTCACTTGTTGCTAAAAATAAATGTGGGTTCCATTAAAACAATTTCAATTACGTATTTGAACGAGTTAATTTTTGTACTCATACTATCTAATCTAAATCAGGGTTCAGAGTATTTTTGAATGCGGCAATGTTGCACTCAATCGTTGAAATAAAAGTTACGACTCGAAAGAGAGTGTAAAGAAATAATTCTTAATAATTTTATATTGTATTTATTGTGTTTGCATGTTACTGAAATTTGATGTTTTAAAATTATTAACTAATTTGAGTAAGAGCTCAAAGTAATATTACTGAAATATTACACTCAATAGTTGAAATTGTTTCTTTTAAAGAGAATTTCTCGTTTGACTCACCATACAATTGATTATTTTACGACTTAAGAGAGATTAATGAATGAAATGCTTATAATGATGATAATACTTTTTATAAAACAATCAAATAAGTTTGCCAAAGAGGTAACTTTATTGATTAATGTTACTTGCTTAGAGATAAGAAGTTGTAAATAAAAACAATTTTTAACGAAACAGTTGGGAGTAGTCAATAGAAATATGGATAAGTACATTAGATCCTCTTTAAGTTTAGGTATTATTATTTTCGCAATTCTTCAACCTTCAGATAGAGGCCAGTGGCAGGACATAACAGTATATTGGACTTGACAAACTCAATTTTGGACTCGGTTCGTGGACAGACACTGAACTGGAAACGTTTTAGCAAATGGACCAGGGCAACACTTGTCTGCATCTTGCCAAAACGCATTCCAATGCAATTCCTGGGTCCATCTCCAAAGGGTAACCACGAGGCTGTGGGACGTTGTGCCATTTGTTCCGCTAGAAAACGTTCAGGAATAAATTTATTTGGTTCCGGATATAGATCAGGATCATGGTGTATGGCATAGAGAGGTATAAGCAGCATCTGGCCAGGTTCTATGTAAAAATGTCGATTTCCCTTGGCATTATAGTAATGGCGAGATATACGAGAAAGATGTGGCAAGACTGGATACTTGCGAAGTGTCTCTGAAAGAAAAAATATGATAAATACTGTCTTTGCTTGAATGGTCTAGGGATGGGTATTCATATCTTAAGATTTTATATATCTAGTGAGATATACAATTAAAAAATATTAACATCGATACCAATCTCTAGTATGGCTACTAACCTGCTAAAACTAGTTCCATGTAGCGCAAATCCTGCATGCCTTCATAGGTGAATTCTCCTCCATGCAGCTGCAGTGAATCCTCGATTTCCTGTCTCAACCTCTGCTGTAATTGTGGCTGCTTTGCCAACTCATAGAGGGCAAATCCTAAAGTAGAGGCCGAAGTATCAAAGCCAGCAGCAAAGAAAATAAATGCCTGAGCTGTCATCTCTTCCAGCGTAAGTTCACCACGATGCTTCATTTCGATGAGCAGATTCATAAAATCATTTCTCACTATATTCTTTGTTTCACGCTCCTTGACAGTGTCCCGCACAATGCGCATATAGAAGTCGGTGATATCCTGATGTATCTGGCACATTCGTAAACGGCGTGCCAGGTTGGGAAAGCTTTCGATAAATCCATCAATCAATTTGCTGTGTCGACGCTCCGTGAATGCCCTTCGACCCATCACAGCAAATTCGGCATTTGGATTTCGAAGTCCATTGCATTCTATGCCAAATACACAGCTACCAATAACATCTGAGGTATATCTGGCCATTAGATCTCCAATCTCCAGAATGCCACAAATAGCGTTTTCGGCCTGTTCGCTACAAACTTGAGCGAGTTCCTCACCCACGGCACAGATTGTGGGAAACATGTACTTCATCTTGCCGGTGGTAAAAGTTGGAGTCATTTTATGACGCAATGGTCGCCATTTAGGTCCATCAATGCGAAAGAGATGCCCTGTAAGTGGATCATCTCGTTCATTGTGGTACATGCCGCGATCCTCAAAGTTGGCAAAATCCTTGATAAGCACTTCTTTGGCCACCTCCAAGTCCAGTATTAGCACAACTGGTCGCAGCATCATATAGAATCCCGCAAAGGGAGCGCCTGTAATCTTAAAGCGTTCATAAAGAGGCGTCAAAATGTCCTTGAAGTGTTTCGTCTTCCGAAATCCCTTCATGTTGCCCATGGGAAATGTAGGTCGCTCATGACTAATCCGACGTCTCGACCAATAACTGAGCCTGGTCCTCACATACCAGAACCCTACGGCCAGTGTAATTAACAACAGCGCAATCACATCAAGCATTTCCCGCGTTTCATATACAACTGTTCTGTCTACAGAGTCTATGAAGCTCTTCTTAATCAGCTGCAGTACAAAGTGCACTTTAAAGTAGGCTATGCTCACTGCAGAGATGCTTAACTAAGAGATACTCCTTAAACACATGAGAGCATGTTTATCATCACTTATTATACACATAGTTTTAAAAAGTGCAACGCATTCTTATAATTATTTAGTATCTTTCTTTATCGCTTCGAGATTTCAGAAATAATAAGAGATAATGTAAGTAAGTAATAATTATACAAATACACTTTGATTATACCTTTATTTAATTTGTGCGTTGCAGGGTATAATTAACAACTGATGTAGATAACCTCGTTAACAGCCGACTGGGAGGGTTCCCATGTGGATCAACATTGAAATTAGCATATTTTCAATAAGAGCGAGTGCCTCAATTATATTTGACACAGAGAGATGAAGGTAAATAGATTGAGAAAATAAGAGAGAGAGAGAGAGAGAGAGAGCATAATAAGTGTGCCTTGAACTTCAAAAAGACTTTGCGATAACGGCATCGCACATAAGGTGGCTATTGATAATGATAATAATATTTAATTGTGGAGTAACTATTCTTATCGCTTATTTTTCTATCAGTTTATTTCAGTTTTTATGCTCTGCGATGAAATTAATTTACAAAAATATACCCTAAATTAATTACAAAATATTTAAGGAATATTGCAATACCATTTTAATTGAACATTTTTAATTATATGTATAACACAAAGTAATTAAAATGTAATTTTTTCTTAACAGAAACTATTTTTAAATAATACATAACATTAGTAAAGAGGGTATCTCACATTCGTACATGTATAAATTTACATAAACATTTCATGATCAACACCACTCACTTGCTTATGTGGTTAGAATGAGAATGACTGATAAAGGGAGAACGAGAGAATATTATGGATATAAACAGTCAAACGACAATAACAAATGGAACTTGAAATTAAAGAGCTTTTAAAAGCTTTTTTAGATTTATAGTGCGTAGTTTTGTGTAGGTTATGGATGAGTCGTTTTATTGTGTCTGCTCAAATTGTTTATCTCGATTAGTTCAGAGCATGACCTATAGTAACAATTCAATATGCTTAAAATATAATTGTGATGTGATTAGATGACTTCTAGACGTTCCATTTTAAGGTGGACGCCCGATTGTGCGGCAATTAAGAAATTACGTTTAGAAATTTCAATTGGAATCTGAGTACGTTGAGTGATGTCAAATTGATAATATCGCAGTAGAGTTACAATACCAATTTTCACCTGCATTTGGCCAAATCTCTCGCCAATGCAGTTGCGAGGTCCATTCCCAAATGGTAAATAGGCAAATGGATGACGTAATTTAATTTCATCCGGTTCAAAGCGCGCTGGATCAAAACGTTCAGGATCGGGATAATACTCTGGATCGTGGTGTATGCTATGCACGGGTATCATCACTCGCATGCCTGGCTCAAGAACCAAGTTGCTCCCTGGTACGTGGTATGTTTTCGTCGCGCGTCGCAGCAGATGCGGTAATATGGGATATTTACGCAATGTTTCTGCCACCACCTGGTTAAGGTAAGTCATCTCCTGTAGACACTCGTAACTAAGCTCTTGATTGTGTTTCTCTAATGTGGCTTTTATTTCTAGGCGTAAATGTTCCTGAATGTCATGATTCATCGCCAGCTCATACAGGCAAAAGGACATGGTTGTGGAGGAGGTATCGAATCCAGCCAAAAAGAATACCATGGCCTGTGCGGCAATTTGTTCAAAACTTAGCCCAGAGTCAGTTCCCTTCACTTGACCCAATTCTATGAGCAGCTGGATGAGATCATTGCGCTTCATGTGTTCACGTTTCCTGTAGTCCAGTGTTTGACGGACTGTCTCGATAAAGAATTTGCTCACCTCGGGACGAAAGAGTCGAAGTCTCAGGCGACGGGCCAATGCCGGCTGAGCAAACATAAAGGCCTGCACAATTCCATTATGGAGGGGGTTTTCCGTTACTGAGCGACCCATTACCCGGAACTCGGATTTGGGATTGGATAGACTGTTGCACTCTAAGCCAAAGGCACAGCTTCCAATGACATCGGTTGTGAATCTGGCACACAAATCCTTTGCTTCGAATTCACCCAAAGATTGCTCGGCGGCTTGAGCCAATTGCTCGCCCACCTTCACAATTGTGGGAAACATGAATTTCATCTTACCCGAACTGAAAACAGGGGTTAAATGTTGTCGTAGCCAGCGCCATTTATCACCATCGAGAAACAGAAGATTCCCAGTCAGAGGATCATCGCGAACATTATGAAAGAGTCCACGATCCGCAAAGCTATTAAAGTCGCTGATCATAATGCGTCTGATCAGTTCCAGATCTATAACAAACAACGCCTTGCTGAAGAATGTAAAGAATCCACAAAAGCGTTCCCGATTCCTAAACTTGTCATAGATTCGTTTATTTATATCCGTCCAGTGTAGACTACGTGCAAATCCACTCATGTTCCCAAAAAAGAAGACTGGTTGTTCCCCTGCAACCCCTCGACGTCGCCAATAGGCGTAATGCACATATAGCCAGGCATAGACAAGGCCAAAAGAGATAGCCAACAATACGAGAAGCGTCGACATGTTTTCAGCTGGTTGAATGCAGTGTAACTGACAACTAAAGTGTAAAAATGCATAGACAGCAGTTTAAGCTTTCTGAGGTTACGTGTCTCTTACTCTTTCTCTCTACATTTCTCTCTCTTTTTCTCTCTCTCCCCCATCGCTATCGTAAGCCAGGGCAGCTTAACAAAAATATGTTCCATAATAACAAACACATTAAAATATTTATATTTGGTTTTGTTTATACAAAATCACTTTATGCCCCGTCACCGTTAAAAGTGAACCGAGTAACACAATAATAACTAAGCTTATATCGAGTGATTTTACATTCTATAAAGCATGTATATCTATTCTTATCTTGGAATTTTTACTGAACTTTAACCTAAACATTTGTTTACGTATTTGCATTTGAACCAGAAACGTCAAATCTTTTAAACTCATTTTAATAAATTGTTTTCAACAATGAAATATTCATTAATAATTTCTATTTGAAATTCTTAAATTGTATTGTAAAACAATTTAAATTGTAAAGTATTTAAACCATTAACTGATTACCTAAATGTGCTTCTAAATAATTGAAAAATTTTTTCTGTGCTAAAAAACTAATTGTTGTTTAACTTGAACCATATTGTCATGAAAATCTACAAATTTATTAAAAATTTGATTTTGAAAACAGTTTTATTCCAAGAAAATCATAATATGTTTGATGCTGTTTCTCCATGAGCTTTAATTTTTTAAAACTTCATTGAAGTAAAATGAACATAATTAATAAAAACAATAAGTATTTGGTACTGGATTAGAAATGAATAATTTATTAAATTCGCTCTACCTTGAGATGAATGCCATTTTTGGATGCCAGTGGGAAGTTTCTCAAATCTAGAATCAGAGGTATTTCAGTGCGATCAGAGATCCCAAATTTAAAGTGCCTCAAGAGTGAGATAAGACCAATCTTGGCCTGCATTTTTCCAAATCGCTCTCCAATACAATTACGGGGTCCATCTCCAAATGGCAAATATGCATATTGGTGTCGTGTTTTGATAGCCTCGGGCTCGAAGCGGGAAGGATCAAATCGTTTGGGATCTGGATAAATCTCTGGATCGTGATGTATACTATGAACAGGTATTATAATTGTGGTTCCTTTCTCGATAATCTGTTGTGTGCCAGGAACTTTGTAGTCCTCGTTTGACAGACGCATGAGGTGGGCCACAATTGAATGCTTTCTTAGTGTCTCTATAAAAATATAGGTAAAATGTAATATTTAAGTTGAGAATTCAAAACTGATTCTCAGTGGCTTACCTGACAACACCTGTTCCAAATAGGTCATTTGACTTATGGCTTCATAGGTGAGCTTTCCATTTGGTACTTCCTTTAGAATCGTTTCGATCTCATCTCGTAATCGCTGTTGGATATCTTGTTGCAATGCCAGCTCGTATAAGCAGAAAGCCATTGTGCTTGAGGAGGTCTCAAAACCAGCAAGGAAGAAAACAAACGACTGGGCGGCCATCTGTTCAATAGTCAGACCTTTCGAAAGATCAATTCCTTTACCTTGACGAGCTTCTTCCTCGTTTTCAGCACGCAACTCGATCAATAAATCAAGGAAATCGTTTCGCTTAATGCCATTCTTGACTCGATGATCGACGGTATTTCTTACGGCATCCATGAAGAACTTACTTATATCATCCCGCAAGAATTTACAGCGTAGCTTTTTCGCCAACTTTGCATTTGTAAGTATAAATGCTTGAACCAACTGATTATGACGAGGTTTTTCGAACAGCATCCTACCCATGTTTCGAAACTCGGCATTAGGATTTTCCAAACTGTTACATTCGATTCCAAATGCACAGGTGCCAATCACATCTGTGGTAAAGCGAGCACATAGTTCCTTGATCTCCACATCACCACCATCTGCAGTGGCGGCTTTTACTGCTTTATCCACTGTAGTGGTCAAATGATCCCCCACCTCAACAACTGTGCCAAACATATGCTTCATTTTGCCAGAGGTAAAAACCGGAGTCAGTTTATGTCTCATCGATCGCCATTCTTCTCCTTCGAGTGTGAACAGGTGACCAGTTAGAGGCTCATCTCGCACATTGTTGAATATTCCTCGATCCTGAAAGATCTTGAAATCCTTGGTCAGCACCTGCTTGGCCAAATCCAGATCGGTTATAAATGCAACGCGTTTCAGGAACATATACATTCCCGCAAATGGCGCTTTTCCTTTAAATTGATCGTACAGCCTCTGATTAATATCACGAAAATGATATTTAGTTCCAATGCCTTTCATATTCCCTACAAATGGAAGTGGGCGTTCAAAAGGCACTCCACGACGTTCCCAGTATTTGTATATATGCTGATAAAAGTTATATAATAACGCCAATGCCACGCCCAGTAGGGCGAACGTTAAGAACACCATTGTGGAACAATTTACAAGTTTCAATCAAAGTATCTTTGAAGACAGTCTAAAGAGAACTGACTAGTATGCCGGGTTTCAATTGTTTATATTGAGATATTTGGAAAGAGCTTTCAGAGAGTCAAAAGAGCGGGAGCTTTGTTAAATATTGTGAGAGGTATAATCTATTCCGCTCACAATGAAATTAAACTAAAAAAATAATTGTTGTTCAATTTAAATCACAGCGTCAAGATGACTCTTCAAATTTATTTAATGATTTTGAACACAGTTTTATTCCAAAGAAATCTTCATATATTTGTTGCTGTTTCTCTATGAGCTTTAATGTTGTACCATTTCAATAAAGACAAATGTATGTAGATCATACTTAAGAAAATGTTTAGTACTGGATCAGGAATGATAATAGGAATTATTAAAATATTTTTTAATCCAAGAATCATTTATTAAATTCTCTCCACCTTTAGATGAATGCCATTTTTAGGCGCTAATGGGAAGGTTTTCAAATCTAGGATCAGAGGTATTTCAGTGCGATCAGAGATCCCAAACTTGAAGTGCCTCAAGAGTGAGATAAGACCAATCTTGGCCTGCATTTTTCCAAATCGCTCTCCAATACAATTACGGGGTCCATCTCCAAATGGCAAATATGCATATTGGTGTCGTGTTTTGATAGCCTCGGGCTCGAAGCGGGAAGGATCAAATCGTTTGGGATCTGGATAAATCTCTGGATCGTGATGTATACTATGAACAGGTATTATAATTGTGGTTCCTTTCTCGATAATCTGTTGTGTGCCAGGAACTTGGTAGTCCTCATTTGACATACGCATGAGGTGGGCCACAATCGAATGCTTTCTTAGTGTCTCTATAAAAATATAAGTTAAATGTAATATTTAAGTTGAGAATTCAAAACTGATTCTCAGAGGTTTCTTACCTGACAACACCTGTTCCAAATAGGTCATTTGACCTATGGCTTCATAGGTGAGCTTTCCATTTGGTACCTCCTTTAGAATCGTTTCGATCTCATCTCGTAATCGCTGTTGGATATCTTGTTGCAATGCCAGCTCGTATAAGCAGAAAGCCATTGTGCTTGAGGAGGTCTCAAAACCAGCAAGGAAGAAAACAAACGACTGGGCGGCCATCTGTTCAATAGTCAGACCTTTCGAAAGATCAATTCCTTTACCTTGACGAGCTTCTTCCTCGTTTTCAGCACGCAACTCGATCAATAAATCAAGGAAATCGTTTCGCTTAATGCCATTCTTGACTCGGTGATCGACGGTATTTCTTACGGCATCCATAAAGAACTTACTTAGATCATCGGGCAAGAGTTTCAAGCGCAGCTTTTTCGCCAACTTTGGATTTGTAAATATAAAGGATCGCACCAACTGACTATGACGCGGTTTTTCAAACAGCATCCGACCCTTTATTCGAAACTCGGCATTCGGATTTTCCAGACTATTACATTCGATTCCAAATGCACAGGTGCCAATGACATCAGTAGTAAAGCGAGCACATAGTTCCTTGATCTCCACATCACCACCATCTGCAGTGGCAGCTTTTACTGCTTTATCCACTGTAGTGGTCAAATGATCACCCACCTCAACAACTGTGCCAAACATATGCTTCATCTTGCCGGAGGTGAAAACCGGAGTCAGTTTGTGTCTCATCGATCGCCATTCTTCGCCTTCGAGCGAGAACAGGTGACCGTTTAGAGGCTCATCTTGCACATTGTTGAATACTCCACGGTCCTGAAAGACCTTAAAGTCTTTGATTAACGTCTGCTTGACCAAATCCAGATCAGTAATAAATGCGACGCGTTTCAGGAACATATACATTCCCGCAAATGGCGCTTTTCCTTTAAATTGATCGTACAGCCTCTGATTAACATCACGAAAATGATATTTAGTTCCGATTCCTTTCATATTGCCTAAAAATGGATGTGGTCGTTCAAAAGGTACTCCACGACGTTCCCAGTATTTGTATATATGCTGATAAAAGTTATAAAATAACGCCAATGCCACGCCCAGTAGGGCGCACGTTATCAACACCATGGTAAAGAATACACACGCTTTAACTAATGTAACTTTGAAAACAGTCAAAAGAGAACTGATTAATATGCCGGGTTTCAAATGTTTATATTGAGATATTTGGAAAAAGCTTTCAGAGAGTCAAAAGAGCGGGAGCTTTACAGTGATTTGATACCCTTACAGACCACTGTACATAAAGCCATTTTAATAAAACAAAAATAACTCTTTTTTAAGTCTTGAAGTTTGAAATAGAATTTGCAACAAAGAGAAGAAATGAAACAATCGATTAATTTATCCTATAATATCTATATTACAGTGTAGTATGACTTTACCCATATTTGGTCGGAATATTTAATCGTTAAGCACATTCAATTCAAAGTGATCTAGGTCAAGTATACTTCGTATGTTATTTGATTATTTCGTGGATTATTTTTTACATACGAATGACACACTGAAATTGTAATCAGTGGTTTTTCGAATCAACCTTTCGATAAGATTAAGCACGTAGGAACAAGAGTTCCTTTAGCAAAAAACCTTTAAGTAATACTTATGACATTACCCTAAATTGATACATCTATGAATTGTGGTTTTGGACTTACTTATTTTAAATTTAAATTTGAAGAAGTGTGGGAAGATTATCAGCTATCTTACGTGATTACATAGTTCAGTGCGAAAATCATAAATTACTGAAATGTATAAATGAAGTTAAAATTTTTTTAAAAGCAATCTCATCAGTGAGAACTTTAATGAAGAAGTCTGAAAGTGTGGCTCGACAATTTTTATATGTATGAAAAGAAATTAATTGTCAAATTCGATTTAGCTTTTTCACACCTTTGTTGTCTTTCTCTGTTAACAATTGCAATAGAGCACATAGAGCACTTTGATGGCATTTTTTCAATTAAAGTCTACTTTATTTGTTTTTCTAATTGGATTGTCCGGGAATCTAATCTGCATGCAAAGTCTTCCATCTCTGTTGAATGTTTTCCTTGTTGGTGCTGTTGTAGTTGGATTGTGTTGCTTTTTGGCATTTGCTTTAATTAAATTCAGCCAGTGGTAAATCAAATCATGCGTAAAGTCAATGAAACTAACATAAAATTCAGAGCCAAATCACCCCCTGGCGGGGTCAACTGACAAGAGGTTTCCTGACCGGACTGAAGGCCAGCTTTATTGCAAAATCGCGTTCCAATTTATGCGAAAGCGATTAGAGGGTCATTAAGCGTTGATTTTGATGGGAAGCACAGTCGGATACACTGGGGAGATCCTGCTGGTTTCGGCTCTCATTCGTTTTCAGATTCCGATTCTTCCTCCTTGTACGTGCACACGGCTTGTGTCTATAATAAAACAACGTCGCGCCTAAAAGCGTGTTTGCGACACTGTCTCTCTGTGTGTGTGTGGGTATAGGTGCTTAAAGGATTTGGCCTAATGCCTACTGCCTGTTTTATGCCGCTAATGCGCCATAGCCATTTTCGAATAGACATAAAAATTGTAATGCTCCGTTTTAGGCGACTTGCAATGAAGTGAGGCGCATAAAATTCACAGCGTGACAGATCGAGCGAGAGTTAAATAAAAATGCCTAACTGGGCTTTCGGCCAAGTCTAGGATTTGGGAATTCTTTCAAGTGACTGTCTTAAAGATACATTGCAGTAAGTATTTCCACGCTTTACTTTAACTTGAACTCAGCTTTTTTTGAGGCAAGCTGTGAAAATTGGCAAAGTTGATCTGTTGTAATTTATTTGGCCCCGCTTGGCAATTTCGTACAATTTTTGTGGTCCGCTTACTGGCGGGAAAATCTGCAACCAATAAATGTATAAAGCCCAAAGAATTCGATGAGAAAATTACAAACGAAGCCAATGGGACGCCAAAAGCAATTGGATGTTTCTCCGTCTGCCGGTCTATCGACGGAGAACTGGACGAAAACAGAGAAAGAGAGAGGGAGAAAGAGAAAGATAGAAAGTGGTGTCGATTGGGGTTTGGTCAGTTCCTCGACCCGCATCAAAGTTGTGGTCAAATTGTGGCCTAGAGCAAATTGCTAAAAACTTTGCTTTGTGCTTTTAGTATATTATTCTACTGAAATACAGACTGTGAATGTTTAATTGTACCTGGAATTGCGCCAAAAGTGGTGCTCTCGGTTTTTTTTCACTGGAAAGTGTTTGTAGCTGTAAACATTACTTAGAAAAGGTTTTAAATATAAAAATCTTTATGTGGAAATTCTTCTTTTTCAATTCGGAAAACAAATGGTATATTCATGGTTTGTAGAAAACCATTACCTCCTTAGTTTCATATTAAAATGAAACTTATCTACAAAGCAAAAACAAAAGTACTTTAAGCTCATTAGGATTATTCTTAATTAAAAGCTTTAGGTGCAATTAGCAACATTATTCTGTATTTAACATTATGATATACTTAATCTTTCTAAAAATGATTTAAGAAATACTATAGTTTTAGCCCAGAAGGGTTTTTGCTTATGTAAAACTTTTGGGTGCAGCTTACAATATATTTAACTTTGGATAACAGACTCCACAATTTGTAAATTTGTTCAACTCTAAGGCGACTTATTGAAATGTTTGAGCAAATCCCTTAGAGATTTTACTGCCGGATGCTTTAGACTTTGTTGCATGTGCAGCAACTGTATAGCTTCTACTTTAAGTGGCATTAGAATATACCAGTCAAAACTTTTCCTTCCACATTTTTAACAGTCCGGTCACGGATGTGAGCCAACTAGTAAATTCTCATGCTTCAGGGCAAAAGGGGAAATAACTTTGGCAGCAACCAAATGTAATAATTAGCAGCATGAAATGCTTAATGAATGGGAAGTGAATCGAGAATGAACGAAAAGTTGGCAAAGTGCCGGTTCAACTGAACCAGCTCCATTAAGTTGCCAAATTACAATTATGTTATCGCGTTTAAAAGTCTCGTATTTCAGTACCATTTGTCCAGAAACAACAAAGTTGCAACATGGAGGATGGCCATCAGTCAAAAACACAACTAAAAACATATAAGAGTACTGTAGTCGAGTGGGACTGACGCTGGGATATCCTGTACACGTAAATGCAAAGTAAAATATTATGCATAAAATAAATGCATAGTTGTATATAATTATGGTAAATAGGTCAAAAAATGAATAATTAATATATTAATACTAAATGTAAACCATATATAGAAACACACTCAATTTGCATGTTGTCGAGCGTTATTATAAATTTTAGAATAATTGAATAAATTATTCGCAAAATTAACAAAAATGTGTAGTAACAATCATAAATTTATAAATCCTGCAAAGACATATACCCTTCACTCATTTATTAGTACTGGGTATAGAAAATTTCATCTACTGATGATGCTGGTTCCGTGGGTGTTGATGACTCGCACACAAAATAAAAATGGACTCGGCTGACTGGCCATTGATTTTCGGTCAATTGGCGCCGTTGTCTTGCGTTGTCTTGTCCAAAAAAACAGCTGCGATGATGTGGCATTAAATTATATTGAATGAGTGCGTGTCCAGCTACACTTTGCCATATTTCACTTTGTACAATTCCTTTTTTTAGATTACTTCGGCAACGATGATGGCATCATCATCACCATCATCATCAATGCAAAATTGTGAGAGCAACAGCATACCGCACACCATAAGGCAGTTGGGCCTATTATGTTATTTACATTTATTATTGATTCACAACAAATTGCTTAACATTGACTAACGAGCGTATATTGTGGCTGAAAGGTCAAAGTGTCGATTCAGGCCTGAGAACTTCCTCGTATCTTGTAAAGTGCACGTAATTATGAGAAAAATTGGTATAAGGTATTCCAAGAAGGTCAGTGCTTTTGCCAAGACGAAAGGTGATGTCTTGAATTTCATTCATTCAATAAATATCTTACATTAAGCTTCAAAATACATTTATAGCTTTAAGTGTTATATTTTTCTATAAAAAGAAGATAGATTCGCCAAGAGTACAACAAAGTCGGTGTCTTTTTTGTATCAGTGCTACGTGTACCTCAATGAACCTGAGATTTATGTGCTGCGTATAGATAAATCATGCTTAGGTAACAATTCATTATGCTTAGCTAAGAGTCGCTTGCATATAAAATTACCATAGCATACTTTTCCGGGAAGCCAATGGCCGGTAAAAAAGGTGTTGAGTTTTATGACCTCAGGATGGCCATTTTGTTGGCGCTTTATGTAATAAATGGCAGGAAGCAAAGCTACAATAAATTGCTAATTACTTGAGCTAGAAAGGTGTCCAATACTTGTGGGTGTCTTCACGTTTTGCTGACACAGAATTCGCCAAGTACGCTGACAAAGCAAATTGCAAATTTAGTATAGACTATATTTATGCTTTTTATTGGATTCCGCCAAACAATTTATATCGAATGGAATAAAAGACATAAAAAAAATATACAAAGCCACAACGCGTCAAAATTCTTTTCACCATTGCCTGGGCAACCAATCGAGTAAAACTAAGTGGTTTATACAAAACAATGGAAACAATGACAGAAACGAATAGCGAGAGGATAAAGATAAAGTTGGGTGTTTCTGGAAGCACTTGAATTTATTAAACAAATTTACATTGGCTTTTGATAATTGTTGTATTTTTTGGCTCAATTAGCACTGATTGAAGTGTACACTTTTCTTTTGTTTCAAAGCACTTGTTTGGCGATTCGATTAAAGTCGATTGCATTTTTGGTAAAATAAATCCTATTCGTTTGAAGTTTACATTAAAAAATTGAAATTTCTTTGTGAATTTTTCAATATAGAATTTGACCTCTTATCAAATCTCGTTGCTAATAAAATAAATAAATTCATTTTTTTTTAACATATCAATCTCTATTTTTTAGCTGGTAAATTGTTGGTTACGTATGAATTTCGCTTGATTTGCCTGGATGTGAACACAAATTCTGACCTTTGGATTATTGGCTTCTGGGATTTCCAATGTGTGGACGCCATTAATTTTCCGAATCGTTTATTGCCCACGCGTTGAGCTGTCAAATGGTCAGAACGTTAGTTTGGCAGTCGTATATTGGGCATACAGATCAATCCTGTAATCAAATCATTGCTTCATTTATACAAAAAAAAATAAAACAAAATAAAAGTGCTGCAAGTTGTGAATGTGAAAATAAACGGTACGTGTGGGTGTGTGTGTGTGTAAAGAGGAGGAGACACGTCGCTTAACGTGTTGTCAAGTTGGCAAGTCGTTTGACAAATCCTTTTGCTTTCGTCAGCGGCTTAAAGCAGTGACTTTCGTGTTTGTCAGCTGTCGTCGTTGCTTATTGATTAATAACATTATGTGATGGCACTTATCTGTACTTGGTTTGCGTGGCGTATACGCAATTTGGCGCTTTGTATGCACTGACTGCTTGCCACGAATGCGTGATCAAACTGAATTCCAGCAGTGACAATGACTGCGATGCCATTGTCAACGAGTTGTCATCTCTATGGCTTCGTTGCACGTGTTACCGCCACGCACAGATGCCTCTACAGATGCTTCCGTTGATCCACTTCAATTTGCCAACGGGGTCATCATCCAGCCACCAACCGGAAGCTATTAGTTGCCTAACACCTTGATGCCACAGTCATGACTGCTCTTCTGTGTTCTGACTCGGATGTGCTCTCACTAGAGCTAGTGGGGCTTGTTCTGACATTGTACATGGTTTTCTACCTCGCTGCGCTCAATTGAATGGAAAAGTGCATGGCTTTTCTGAAGTGCCTGTGTGTGTGTCTTCAGAGTATCTCAGTTTGTGATAACCAAAACGGGCTTATTCACATCACTTGTAGTTCCTGCTACTTTACACCTTGAAGCAATTTGCAATTTCTTCCAGTTACATCGTTACCCTAGCTGCAACTTCTACTTCATACGAGCTCTGTGTTCCAACCAGCATTTTGAACAAATGAAAAATTCTGGTTGCAGATTAAATTACATTTGTGCAATCGTGCAGCAAAATTGCTGCAGAGATATATCTTAAGGCTGTCCTCATACTTTATGATTGAAATATAATATTCTTTTAATAACCAGGTGTATGCAGTCAGACCAGAAAAAATGTAATAAAATATGTGATAAAAGTCTTGGGTTCTTATTTCAATGCTGTCTTTTAAAAGACAAAATAAATAAAGTTTTATATCTATCTGCAATTGTCTTGTGCATGCTTTTGGTGCATCCTTTCACTTAGCTGACCTTTGACATTTAAATCATATTAGTAAATTGTCGTCTTTACATTTACCCTAACCCGTGTCTGCGTCAATCAGACACGACATTAACCTTTTGGCAGTCTGTCTAAAGTTGACTTCAATTTGGATTATTGCTGACTCTTTGACCCTGTATTCTTATGCATTTGATAAGCCAAATTAAATTGACATTTTACTACAATTATCAGACGATTCTTTTGCCGTCTACATGCGAGTAAACATGACCACGGTTGAGTGTTTCCAAAAAAGTTATCTGTTATCTGTGCGTCATTGACATTCGAATTGAAATGGAGCCCGTTGTTGGTTGCTCTTATTGGGATAACACGTTCATTGACACTGCGATTCTTTTTCTGAAGGCGCGTTATAACTGAATTATCTCGAGTTATGTCTCTGTCTGTCAACTTGAACCATCGAGTCGATGACATTCCTCGGCTCTAATGGCATAACTTAAGAGGCTTAATACAATGTGTATGCCCGGCCAGATTCACATTGCAGGACGCCATCTGCTGTCCTTTTATTATATGTACATATATCTTCTTTTGTTGTTGTGTTGCCTTGTTGTAATTTATGTGTGATGTGTTTCTTTTTTGTTTCTTCTGTCAAAGTCGTTTGGCGTAATGACAAACGCAGCTAGCAACAATTGTAAAGTACATGACATGGGTCGTATACATTACATTTTGTGTGCCAACTTTTAGCGCACAAATTGTAGATACATATACATATGGTTTATCAGGGTTCGAGGGGCGGAAGTGTCGTTCCCAGACACATACGCACTCTGGCAGTGTAGCCAATTTCCTTGAGGGCGTCTTTGGTAAGCAATGTGGCAGTGTGACAGTGTGGATAGGGTAGCCAGGTAGCTGAGTTATATGTGCAACTTAATTTGCTGCTGCCACACCTGTGGCTTCTGAGTCAGTTAGCGACAACCTTGGCCCTTTTTGACATGAATTTATGAGATAAGATGTGTGTTGGGTGTGCGGATGTGTGTGGGCGTGACATAAAAGTGCTGCAACATTTATACATATAATATAAAGTATATTCAGTTAAATAAATAAATGTGCAACTGTATTTAGTTGACAGCGAAGCTGTCAAGAAATAAGAGTATTACGATTTGTACAAATTTAAGAGAATGCCAGTTACCAGTAGAATGTAATGATATAACACTCTCTCTCTGTTATGTTAATGCTGTCAAGTAATGTAAAGTAAGGCACTGGGTTACAGCTGTTAACAGTTCGCATCAGCATCAATTGCCACTGGGTCAAGAGCAGCTGCTGTTAACTTTAACAGTGACAGAGCTGGCTCTGTTATGCCCACGTGTTGCTTGGCTTTCACATTTTAACAGACAGTAGTCGTTCTGTTAAAATTTCCCCTTTCAAGTTATTGGCGGCTTTTGTATAAATTTCGCTTAGTACGCAACATAACCGCGTGATCGTAAGACGTGTGTGTGTATGTGTGTTATCGACAACTTTCTGGTGGCATCTTTTATCTGCTACATTCTGAAAAGAGCGTAAATATTGGTAAAGCAAAACAAGTATACGCAATTATTCATAGCATGCAATTGTGCGCGTTTGCATTTTGTTTATGTTTTGGCTTCGTTTGTGCGCTGTTTTCTATGCAACGTTATTTGTGTTTGTTGTCCTTGGGTTAGCCTTATATTTAAATTGTTCTAAAATTGGCGCGACCATAAAAATAAGTTGACAAAAAATGTAGTGATTGGCCTTTTATTGAAATATTGTAATCAAAAGTAAATTTTTTAAAATGCTTAAAGAAAAACCGTAAAAGTGATCAAGTCTCTACAAAATCAGGTAAGTAATTGAATTATTTTAATAACATTTTATGTATTAACTTAACGGGTTGAGAAAGAATAAGCTTATTGGTTTTATTGTTCACTTTAAGAGCTTCGATGCACATAATTAAAATTCTTCGCCAGAAGTTTATTGACTGAGAGCCAACACTTGTTTGACTTGTTGCCACAATTAGTTGGAACACAAGTCAATTTGCACTGTCCGAAAAGATAGAAGGCTAAACAAAGGCCCCAAGATAAATTTATGACTTACACGTGTGTGCCTGACAAACAGTTGATGGTCAATATGTATTGCAAGGACAAATAAAATATACTCTTACTTATATTTCACTATATGTGTAAGCGAACGATGTTGCATGCCTCAGGGATAGAGTTTATGTGCGTTTGCCAAATTTATTGTTATTGATTTAGCACATAGAGATTTCTTAGCACTCAGACGAGTTGTAGCACTTGGCATTATTACGAGACCCTTCATAAATAAAAGGCCATATAAAATTTTGGCCAAAAATGTTGGCATTTTTGTGGCTACTAAAATGACTTTCTTTGGAATGGACACAATCAATGTTTTATAGTGCAACATAAAATGTGACACTAATAAAATTATTAAAGTATTTTTGGCTTATTGAAAATATGCTAGAAAGAGAATATTTAAAATATGCCATGCAGGAATTCCATCGAAAAATATATTTGACAAAATGAATATTAAGTTTGCTATTGGTATATGTAAATATGGACTTTTAAAGTTATATATTTTTTATATTTTATTGCGCATTGCAACACGTTGTGGTATTTTTGCATTATGTTGCGAATATCTTTCAGGTATTATTAATTGTTTGTTAGGAGGACCATTACTACTATACATATATTCATCATACACAATAAACACAAATAAACGCTTTTTATAAATATTCAAACATTTGTAGTTCTCGCTGCTGCTCAAAAAATAATTATGTCATCTCCATATAAGTTGTTTAGTTTTTCTTTCTTATTTAACAAAAATATCTGGCAATATCTATCTATCTATCAACGTGGAAAATAATTTGCTGGATTGCTGATGAACTGGGTGCTATAAGTTTCATAAATACGAAGCTCTCAAAATTGCAATCCGTTCTGAATTGTTTGCATTGCCATCAATTATCATGCAAGTACAAAAGACTTTGAATTAAAGGATAGATGTCGTCTAATTGTTTGACATTTGATATTGACGTTCCATTGTTATCTAATTGCAATGCAAGAGGAGAATTGAATATGTGCAGTTAATTAGGTTCGACTGTGAATAGAACACATTCAAACAGTTTATGTTTGCAGTTAAGCAATTTTATTTGGCTATTAATCATCATCTTGTTTGATCTCCATATTGACTCTACATTTAAAATTTTTAATTTTTTGGAAAGCCATCAAGCCAAAAATAACTAGTCTTTTGTCAAACTCAAATGCAGTTTTCTTTAAAGACTTTAAAGTTGTTCCGATGGATATTTGCTATTTCGCAAATTTCAATTATCTTGAATTTTGTGCATATTTCAATTTATGTTTCTACAAAGAATTCTTGGAAGTTTAAGTTTCATTCTTGGACTTTGGCTTTTATGGGTCACATTGCATTTCATTGTGTTGAAAGTCAGTTAATGGCCACCAGACACAAAGTGTGCAACATGCTTCTGTAATATTCAGTTCTAATATTAGATGTTCATTAGGTTAACATGAAATATACATATGTACACTTTTTTCTTTGGCTTGTGCATACCAGTTTTATCCATTACATGATACTAGTACAAAAGTCCAAAGCAAATTGCAGTGAAACATTTTCTCTTCTACTCAACTGCATCTGCTTCTGGATTGTGGCAACATCTTGTGCAAGTGTCACACCGTTTTTTTTTTGTAGCAAACTTGCGGCTGCATCTTAAAAGAACTACAGTTTGAACATACAAAAAAGCGAAAAAGTAAAATATAAAGTAGAGTTTTTTCACTTTCGTTGACGAATTTTTAACGTGTTGGTAGAAGGACATCTCTATCTTAAAATGCAAAAGCCATAAGCCGCTGAACGAAAATGTGCACATCATGTGGAGTGAACAGGCAAAAGCTTATTTAATGATTGAGAATTTAATGTTATCCATTTTTATGCTCTATGATTCAGTAAGAATTATGGATCAGTAAGAAGACAGAATTTGGTATTACTTCCGTACACATTTTTAATAAATTTTAAATCATATTCACAACATTTTGGTCTCAATTCAGTTTTGTTTTTCTCTGGTTGATAATCTTACAATTCGCTTCGCTCAGCTGTGTGCAAAAACCACTAGAATATTGTATGCAGGGTGGTGGGTGGTTATTTAGTGGGGCAGAATACTCATTCCTATATAAGTATATGTATACATACATATAAACAGCAAGAAAGTGCCTCTAAGAATTTCATAAGCATTAAATGTGCAGGCGGCGCCAATGGCAACGCGCACACGTCGCCAATTATGCCCTGAATTTGGGCCTTACTCTGGAAATGGGAAAGGGCGTGTTTGGTACTGGTAGCTGGTACTGGTACTGGTTGCTGGCAGATTCTTGGCTCAAGTGGTTTTAAACCGTAAGCACTTTGTGTTGTTTTCCTTTTGCCAGAACGCAGACTTGCCTTGCATTTTTATAAACATATCACTGCTGGAGCGAGGGAGAGACAAAAGTGGCGCGTGCTTGTTTCAGTGACATTCACAGTCGCAGTCGCAGTCGCAGTCGCGGTCGCAGTCGCAGTTACAGTCCCCGTCCGAGTCTGAGTTTCAGTCTCAGTCAGAGTCAGAGCAGAGTCAGAGTCAGAGTGTGGTGTCGCCCATTTGAGTCTCAGTCTCCTAGTGTGTGGCGGATTCATTTAAAATTCAATGGCGTATGCGAGCTGCGTGATTTTAGTGCGCGTTGCCATGTCGAAGCTCTTACAGCATCCACACAATTCCAATCATTGAGTCGTGTTGCTTGCCGCATAAAATAAAAGACGCCGCCCCCGTAAAACACGACAAATATTTGCATTTCTTGTGTGTACTGGCGACAGCGGTGAAATCAAAAAGGATCTTCAACAGAATTGAAAAGCCCCTGACAGCGGTGGTTTTACAATTAGCGACCCATACAACCATTCATCATTTGGTTCTTCGTAAAAAAAACTATCAAAAGAACTTTGAAAACTGACAAAAGTTAAGGGCTTTTACTGGAACATAGCTGACACCTTACGAAATTGCCTGAAACACGAATGTACAGACAAGACGAAACTGCAAGTTTGAGACTCGTTTTAAAAATCGTTAAATACCCTGTAATCAATATAAGAATTAAGTGTAACACCACTTCTACATAACGACAATTCAAGTTTTGTGAGAGGCTTAACCACACTACAATTTGACGTTTCATA
Source organism: Drosophila neotestacea (assembly GCA_035044365.1). Classification (NCBI taxonomy): domain Eukaryota; kingdom Metazoa; phylum Arthropoda; class Insecta; order Diptera; family Drosophilidae; genus Drosophila; species Drosophila neotestacea. The sequence continues at coordinate 494,229 of JAWNMD010000155.1, forward strand.
GATACCCTTGAACTCTGTGCCAATTTGTACGATCTATAATTATTAAAAAAATATTTCTTCAAACTGTATCTGCTTTTATTTCCTTATAATGTTTACCGTCTTTAATTTTCATTTATTTTTAATTTAAATCATGTGTTTTTTATAATTCAAATCCTACATTACCTTAATTTCCATTCGTATTGGTTGTTAATAAGCTACCCTTTCATCAACTCTACTTCTCGTAGGGTACTTAAAAAGTGAGAAACTTTTTGGCCGTGTAAAATGGGTCGTCGACTGTGTTGTGAGTTCCTAAATCGTTTGGACGGCAAAGCAATTTGAACGCCTCGATTGACTTGCACTCGAAACTCAAGGGCAACCTTTGAGCGTTATCCGTGACTGTGGCTGGTCACAGCTGCACTTGGTTGCTTCGTTGTTGGCCAACTTACCTGTTGGCCTCTTTGCACGAACCCTTGAGTGTTTTCCAGCTAGTTTTGCTGTAGCAGCTTTTGGCAGGTGGGAGCTGTCAGTTGTCGGCGATTGTTGGCCTTGGTCTCTGGTGGTGCATTATGGCCAAGACTTTTGTCCCTAAGTTGTTTTCTATCTTCTTTCAGTTTGCGTTGCCGTTAATATTGTTGCTGTTCCCTTGAAGCTAGTTTGCATGTGTGCGTGTGCTATTGGCTGTCCGATGGTGAAACTTTTATGGCATCTCATAAACTCTAATGATTTTATTATGCTGTGATTTTATTCCATGGAAATTCAATAAATAACATGTTTTCAGGGGTTCAAGTAAGCCTAACTGATTTAACTTCTTGTGAATTTCTATCAATTTGCCATCATTTAATTGGCACGTAATTATTTAAATTAAAATTTAATTAAATGCGCCTGCTGTGTGAAAAACCATGGAAATTTTCTAAAAATTAATTCAATTAACTGACGCGGACCACAGCAATTGTGCGTTGCATTTTAAATATATTATGGGTTTGACGGCTTGGCTTTCAAATTGATGCAGTTGATGTTGTGGTATGAAATTGTAATTATAAATAAATTCATAATAATGACAACAACATCAATTCGGTATAGACTGGCAAATCACACATACGCACTGTGAAACGTTTTAAAAGATATGCGTCGCGGAATACAACTTAAATCTACAAGAAGGCCAATCAAAAGGGTGTAAAAATCGTATAGCATACACCCTTATGTTGTCACACACACTCACAAATAAACGCTTCGAAGTACGCAATAAATTTGGCACATTTTACGACTGCGCATCGATTTGCAGGAAGGAAGAAGCATCGCTGGTAACCACAGGTACAATTGAGGGGTGAAATCGAAAGGCTTACACAAAACAGTTGAATTTTATTGCAACGCTGCTGACTTGACAAATAAAATGGCCAAAAGAAACGACAAATCGCACAGAAGGACTTGAGTAAAGTGGAAAGTAAAGACATACTGGAATAAAATACTCTGGCACAATCACAATGCTTCTCTGTGCTCCTCTGCCAGCTGATGGCAAAGTAAATGGAAATATCTAACTGAAATGTTCAGCTACTTGGGCGTTAAATGTAGCACATAATAAGATTTTGGCTTTAGCAATGCTAGCCATCCAGCAGAAGCCAACATCGACACCTCAAACTGAAGCAGAAACATGAAACAACAAACCAAAGCAAACACCCATCTCTCCCTCATACATAGCATATATCCCACATGGTCATGGTTTTGGTTTTGCTTCAGTTTCGTTTGCTTTGCCTTTTAGCGCAATGCAATAAAACAGCATAAAAATGTTGAGCATGTGGCGCTTATTTATACTGTAAGTATACTTACAGAGACTGGGAAGAGGAAAACCAATTTTGCCCAGAGTGCAGTGACTTAGCTTAAAGGGGATTTCTCACTGAAGTCGTCTCTCATCTCGGTATCTATAGAGTATGAAGAGGTTCAGTCAACTAGCTTCGAGATTAACGAAAACACTTTCTATGCAGTCTATGCACTCCCTTTTTTTCCCCTCACCAGCTACGCCACTGTCTGGCCATCTATTCACTTTTATATATTTTATATGGTTCTTTTTTTATATATATGTATCCTTCACATACGCAACATTTAAGTGGCGCCAAGGCCTAAACAGCAGCCCCAACAATGGCCAAAATGAGCATTATCAGATGGCAATTGAAGAACACGACTTGAAGCCATGTATTCTTAGTTCTTTTGTATAGTTTTTGTTTTCCATTACCGCAACAAATACAATAACGGCAAACAGCAGCAAAATGATAGAAAAAGCTTGATTTTCATTGCTGAATTGAATTTTTACAGCATTTCGTTTTGGTTTTCCTTTTGGTTTTGGTTTTTGTTTTAGTTTTTATTTTTGTTTTTTTTCTTTAAAGATACAGCAAAAAAACAAGGGAGACCGTGTCAGGCACATTGAAGTGAATGCCACAAACTCACAAAATTAATTAACAGATCTTGGAATCCCAGTTCACAATTTTCTTAGCTTGACCTATATCAGTTTTTTGCTGCTTTCTTTCGCCATTTGCTAGATTTGCCTTAAGTTAATTAATCAGCAGTCGAGTGTGGAGATAAAAATGGCTCCAGCATACAATATTGTCGATGTCATCGTCAACAGCTCCGAGCAAGGAAAACAGACAGACAAACAGCAGCTTGACATCATTTTCCAATTACGAATATTCCGCCTGTTTTGGTCCTTTGTGTAATCAACCATGAAATTATTGTGCAGCTAACAATTCGCAGAATCCAGTTGCCAACGTACAAATTGTAACGCCAAATAAACTACTTGAAATTATTGGCTTCATGGGCGTGTCTCGTACTCGTACTCAACGCCTGCGTTGGAGCGTAAGAAATTGCTTCAAATTAGCTGAAGACATTTTAATTTGCAACCAAGTAAGAAAATCTGTTGCCAGAAGTAAGTTTACTTTTTTTTCGCTGTAAGGATTAATTTGTGTTTAGGAAGAAATACTATAGAATCCAGACGCAAATTTAATTGATGAGCTTGAATAATAAAACTGGTTTCCATGGAGACGGCTAGGAAAGTGTAATAATTAAACCAAGAGACAAGAGGATTGTCAGTTGAATATGAATGGTGTTTTTTTTTTTTTTAAATAGGTTAATTATCTATGACTTTAATCTGAGCTTTAATATAAAATTAAAAGGTTTCCATAATTCGTTTATTCAATATTAGAATGATGCCAAAGGATTGAACTATATTATTTTTGGCTGTTGAATGCATTTTAGTTACAGAATTAAATTGAAATATTATGGGAGTGTCAAGTGCTTTTGAAAATTCAGTGGAATTTGTATAGTTTGTCTTTTTAGTGAGTTGATCTATAAATAGAAAATATCTGTGATAAGTGGACTAGGTTTAAAGGGTTCCGTTAAATTTAAGCTCTGAAATAATTTGATAGAAATGCGCATACTTCTAAAAATAAAATAATATTCATAACTTATTTATTTACCATTAGGATAATCCAAAAATAATGCATTGCATAATTTTCTGAAATTTAGAATTGAACTATTTATTGCAAAATTAAATTGCAATATTATGGAATGTTGTGCCATTGACAAGTCAAGTCCACTTTATCTCTGTGGAGTAACACTTAAATGCAGTAACGGTGTTTTCATGCTGTCTATAATTTTATAGATAAACATTTTTACATGTGTATTTATATGTTTTATGCATACACTGGATTTCCGGTTCCGTTTGCATAAAAATTCAGCAATGGCAGATGGAAGATTAACGAGCCAAGATGGTATTACCTGCAGTCCACCCGGGAGACATCTGAGCTAAAAAGCTGTAAATTCTATAAACAAACAGGCCACTTGAGAAAAGTGATGCCCAGGGTTGCCGCTGTTTTTGCTGCTCTGAAGGAAAAGTTTTATTTTTTTGTACGGCTGCCAAAAGCAAAAAGCAACAAGGACAACGGCCTTGTGGAATGGCAGACGGCATGTTGAAAGCAAGGGTTTACTTAAGGGGCTGTCGGGCTAAAGAATGGCTGCATAAAGTAGTGTAAATTTATGCAAATTGCACGTTGGGAAGTCGACGTTTATAATTGTTAATTTGGCGCGTTGTAAAATTAGCATAAAATTTGTGCCAATTTCTGTATAAGCTTGAAGAAGGTTCAACAAGTTTTCAGGCTCATTTTAAGCTGGTCAGCAAAAAGTTTGCACAAAAACTTGTTTATTGCCTCTAAATAAAATTACCAATTTGAATATTTGCCTCCCTCTCAACAATTTGTATACATACATATACAATAAACATGCGTAAGTAAGCTGATTACACGCATATTTTACCTTATATATACAACAATATTCTTCCCACCCATTTTCCACTTGAATGTATTCAAATATATTTTATCAAATTTATCTTTACCTTTTTTTATGCTTCGCAATGATTGCTTTTTTCTGGTTGGCCAAAAAATTGTATTTTTGATTTGAACTTTGCTCTTGTTGCTTGCTTCTTGCCACTTGCCGCATGTTGCAAATGAAGTTATGATGAAATATTTACCTGAGGTGTAATATTTCAACGTTGTGTGATTTAAATTTGCTCTGGCAGTTGGCACTTTACGAGTTTGTTGTGCTTTAATAAGATTTTATTGTTGTTTGACAGCTTCATAAATTACATTGTAAGTACGAGTATATTAAAATATGAATTCAACTATACATTTTCTTTTACACACTGTAGGAAATGTGGAGTTTATGAGATAGTTTATGAGATTCTCTTTATTACTTTCTTACTCTTCAAAGTGAAAATTTATTAATATTTTACTGTATATGTAGCATTTTTTACCATCTTTATACTGTATTTTATTACTTAATCTTTTCGTTAGAAGATAAAGATTATAAAATATATAATGCAAATTTGTCTTTTTTCTTACCTAAGCTAATTCGTATGCAGAATGTCCTTTTGTTCCTTTTAATTTTACTTGAGAGAGTTTAAAACATTTTAAATTTCATTTTCAATCATTTTGTATAAGTGCCTGAGAGGATGCCAATAAGTTAAAGCCCTTCGAGCAACATTTCCAAGTTGAATACCAACGGCTGGGTAACTGAGGCTGATTTGAATAACAGCATAATTTATTTGTATTCATCGGATTTGACAAGAGTCTTAGCCTCTAAAAGTACAACGACTTGAGCTTATTAACATTTATTTAGCCCACAAACCGCTCGTGGTTGAGACTTGATTTTCTTGTTGGCTTTTCTTTATTTTTTATTCGTATTCGTTGTCATGCCTTCTCACTTGTGTGCTATAAGACACAGCACACAATGAAAAGTGTGAGAAACAAATTCGATTTTGAGAGCAGGAATGCAAAAAACTTTTGACTGAAGGGTAGGCCAGAGTAACGGCCGAGTTGAGACGAATCAAGACTATCGCAAAAGTTAGGCGACAAGAGACAAAACTGAGACTCAGTCGTGTGAGTTTGAGACAAAAAACTTTCAACTACAAGCTTAAGCTCTAAAGGCAGACAAAGAAGACATTTTGAATGGAGTAAAGGGAGCAGGGAATTGTTCGGTGGTTAGAAATGCCAAGTATCTGTCAGCCAAGTGCTGTGAAGCATGTAAATTTCCGTCAATTTGAGTTTTATTAAATTGTTTGTGTCGCCTTGCACCAAATTTTATTTCCATGATGATTTGCATGATCTATGTTCGGGTCTCGTTTATGGTACTCACAGTCTCATTGCCAAATGCCACCACGCGCCGTCAACAGTTGATGATCATTTTGTACCATTTTTTATAGCCGTACGTGTCATGCTGTGGCCGCAGAGTGCTCAACCCGAAATGTCATTTTCCTTTCCTTTTCTATGTATTTTTTGGTTGGTTGTGAAGCTGCTTGTCAGTTTTAATTGCTAGACATACTCGTAAGATGGCTTCAAAGTTGTAGCCCCCTTTTAATTTGCGCTGAAAAGTACGCCACATAAACATGTCATTTGCGTCAGTTGCACGTTGTGTCGTTGTCAAGTGCGTGATGTGCTTTACTTGCTCTGTCTCTCTCTTTTTCTCTCTCTATCTCTTTCTCTCTCTCTGTAGGTGTGAGACTGCCAAGTGGCAGTCGAAAGGCTTACCACAAGATGTAGCTCACACAAACACACACAAACACTCAAACCTTTGTCCATAAATCTCTGCTTTGTGAGTGTGAGTGTGTGTGTAAGAGTGTCTTTTTGTGGTCATCTCATATGACACTGTCCATTCACTGGGGACCTTCTTCATGTATCAAGTGGAACTTAGTTTATTTGTAGAACTGAAAAACTTTAAATTCGAGTGTATACTCAACATTAAACAGGACTCTTTAAATTAAAACAACCTTTGATTGCTAAATGAAATACAATTAGCTTAAATTGCTTTAATTTCTATATTCATGTCGTGATTTTTTTATGTCTCAGTGTTTCATTTGAATTTATCTTTAATCCCATTTTATCTTCCAAAAGGACCAAACCCATCACTGAGGTCCTTGACAAGTTGCCCACGCATAAAAGGTTCAGTTTGCTTTTATAGACGAAAACGATTCAATTTCGGTTTGAGCTGACTTTAAGTCTACTTTTGTATTCAGTTTCGGTCACAAGAAATGCAAATTTAGGAATTTTTGTTTGTCCTCTTTTGAGACGATTAAAGCTGTGCCTTAGAGTCATGTCTGAGTAGATGGGGAAGCTTATGCCCAGCCATTACAGTGATTTAAAGCAGACCGAGAGAGAGAGAGACACAAAATATAACATTATTATTTGCAGCAAAATGAGCAATTAAGACAAACATAGCCCACATGTGGGTCCAAAGTGCTTTCGTAAATCACGCAGATGTAGATTTCCTACTAACCAAAACCTGAGCTAAAGCCCAAAAAGGCCTAGACTTTTCTACGGGTGTCTCTTCCTCTTATTTGAGTGCTTATTCAGCATCTGTGACACGCGCTCAGTTACTTAACCTTATGAACCTGCATTTCAGGTGCATAAATTTACCAATGCTGACATATTAAGTCCCATGAGCAGCTCCAAATTGACTGAGGTTCTAATTTGGGCAAAGGAAATAAGATCCAGAGATGGGTAGAGTTTCATTTCATCTCGGAGAAAATTGCGAATATTATTTGTTTATTTAAACATATACAAAAGTCCCAAGAGGGTGAGTAATATGTAATTATTTCATCAACATAATAAACCACACCATTCCTTAACTAATCAGAAAATGTCAGGTCTGTGCTGAGCAGAATATCATTCTCCTTAAATTACTTAAAATTAATTGAATGTAATTTACATGATTTTACTTTAACATGGGACAGAAACTGCATACAAATTATATTGATGCTAATGTTTTACCTGCCAAATGCATATACACATATTGCTAATTAGATTTACAGTTGCTAATATTACGTATACGCCACGTATGCCGCAAGCTGACAGGAGTCAACAGATGGCAAGACATGTAAACAAATTTGCATTTTGCCATTGTGTCCTATGTAATTTAATGATCAAGTAGCATGATTTGAAAATTTTCAATATGTATTGTATTCCTATATTGACAACTGACGTTTATTTGGCCTTAAGACCCAGAAATTCCTTAGATTATTTACATAGGTAAATAGCCTTAGTTGTGTGTAAACAAATTAAATGCAACCATTAGTTAAATATAATTCTACTTAGTTAGCTGAATTTGTGAATCCAAATGAAAGCATGAGATAATGATGATTATGTCTTAAAGCGTGTTCTAGAATATATTCCTAATTGTGCATTCCTTTTCTAACTCATTCCACACCATAAAGCCAACGATATTTCATTGTTTGCTCGACAATTGTCAGTTGTCTGCGCTTTAAACAGACTGTAAAGCGTAAAATGCAAAATGCAATGCCAACAAATGGCAGCAACGAGACAAAAGGCAAATTTAGAGAGCCAAAGAGTGGGACACAAAAACAAAATGCACACATAAATATCTTTTGTAAATGTACGAATAAACGGACAAACACTTCGACAAACAACATTCAACACATTTAGTGCCACACAATTTTAAACTGCTATAAAATATTCCTAAAATGCAGAAAATATAAAAAAAGCAGAGTCAGTTTCACTACCACATTTTTATTGCACTTTGTTGAAAAAATACAGATTCAGATGCAGATGGTAGTAACAACCATATAAATAACACATGAACTCCAAAGTGTAATTAAGAAAAAAAAATACAAAAGCTAATTTAACCTTGGCTCTATATATATTTTATTTGGGTACCCACTATACTCTCATAATAGACCATTAATAATGGGTATTTTTTTTCTGTTCCTTCAGCCACCTTCATTCGCTTTATTGTCCTTTTTCCGCAGCAGCTTATATACCTGTCATTACCACCTAATCCTGGTGACTGTTTAATTGTCTTTTTTTTTAGCTTCTGTCGTTTCGTGCCGCACAATTAAAACACAATTAATTTGCGGAGTGTGCTCTCGAGGCTATTTTCCACTTTCTCATAACATCTTTTGGACAACCAGGCAGAAAGCAATGACTTTTTAATAGACCTGCCTATTTTGTTGCTCGACTCTTGCTTCATTCAGAGTATTTCCCTGGTGCCATTACCATGAGGCTACGCGAGCTTCATAAATTTATTTAAGCAGACTTTAATTAGTTTTCCAGCGTTGTCAGGACATTGGTTTAACCGCCATAAAATGCTCGGTCATTACGAGCATAGCAACCGCAGAGTCCTTTTGTCTGTTGTCAACTGTTAGCTGACACTGTCGTGTTGTCACTCATATGCACTTATAAATATTTAAGAGTGTACGCTGCGTATACCTTATATCAGCCATTCATCGTATATTCTTCAGATAACATTTGGTTAACTGCTGTCCGCGTATGGCATGCAAAAATGTAAAGGGCACATTTATTGCAAGTTTAAATAGTTTTTATTTTAATTAAATTGTTCCTCTAAAGAAATCGAAGCTTGTTGTTCATGTCATTCAATTTGATCAACTTTATCAAGTTGTCAAATAACAAGAATTTTAATTTCACGGAATGCATTTCAGGTTTATTGCAAACACGAATTTACTAAAAGTTGTTTGCTGCTCCCCTTTGTGTATGTGAAAAGAACTTTCGGGAATATGTTGACACATTTTTTCGCAGGTGACGTTGCAAGAGTTGTGTTTTTTTTTTTTTTTGTCGTGGTTGCCTTCCCCGTATTGTTTCAGGCAGTGCAGAAAATGTTGAACAAATGACAACAATGTGAACTCGTGCTTTTAGGTCTCAGGAACTGTGTTGCTTTGAAGCTGCCGATGCTTGTTAGTATCGTGTGCAGATACTCATACTCATTCACATACATATACACTCTTTCATGCGATGGAGGGTTAAGAGATATATGTTGCGGTTTATTTGCCTTTGCCCCGATTCACATGCCATACTCTATTTGCTCTGCACTTTGGCATTCGAAAATATTTTCTCTAGCATTTCTGCACTGTCTCAGTTGTTTGAACTTTCTCTATTACCACTGTGGCGTACAGTTTTTCTAGTTTCTTAGTCGCTGGGGGATACTGCTAGCAACAGTTATGCACCGATGACATCTAAGTAGAAATAAAACTATATGAATTTGTAGACTTTAAGTCACCAGTTGACATGTAATTTTTTTTCGATGCATAACTTTCTGGTGTGTCATAAATCAGTAGTTACTTCCACAACATAGAATCATCAATTTATTGCATTATAAATGTAGTTTTGATTGTCTTCAAATCGATCTTGTTCTGGCAAATTGCCAAATGGTCATGCAATTTCTTGATTGGCCCACAGAAGATTCAAATCCGATTGTGTGCAGCTCGTTTAATTTGCATTTTGACTGCGGATGCACATCGGAATGCGGAAAGGAAGGAAACTGAACACAACTCAACTAATGTGTTATTTTATCTTTTGTGGCACAAAAAGTGTCTGAAAAATGTGTTAAGCTATTCAAGTGGATAGTTTGCTGCTTAAGACAAAACCAAGTGAATTAAAGTTGAATCTAAAATAAGTGAAAAGTTTTGTGGCAAGTTGAATATAATAGCAAAAGACTTGCTTTTTAAATAGTTTTGTTGTTTTCTTTTTTTAAATATAAATGAAAAGTCTAAACCAATTGTGCAGATGGTTAAATGCATTGAAAAGCAAAAGCAGTTGCTTAGCTACAGATAAATCAGTCCATCTTCGTTTGAAGGAATAAATACAATTACTAGTTTTCTTATAATCTGCAATTAGCAATTATGAAATTTAAACTTTCGCTTAGCTTATTGATTCATTGCAATATATATATTTACTGGTCTATATTATTTGAGAACTTTTCTTGTTATCATTAATCAATTTCAGCAGTCAAAGTGAAAGTTTTCGCATTGGTCAACGACCAATTTTTATTGGCTGTAATGCAAATCAATCAATGGCAGCCCCAAAATGGAACTCGATAGAACGAATGCGATAAGTTTCAAATTGATTAAGGTCTTTTAAGCTGCCAAGACAATTCCAAAGTCTATCAGAGTCTCCGATTCGGCAGCACTTTAAAATAAATCATGATAAATGTGCCTTAGCTTCTTAAAAATTTCAATTTGACCAATGACCCATCCATTGCCAGCCTTTAAGCCATATAAATCGATGTGAGTGTGAGTGTGTTTGTGTAATCGAATCCTAAGCGAGCATATGTACATTTATTGGAAAGAAAACATGCTGTCACGGTCTACTTGTCGGCTACGTAATGGCATATTGTTTTCTGAAAATCGAAGCATTCCAAAGAACATACAACTCGAGTTAATGGAAAGTGACGCTGTGCAGCTTATGAGAAAGAGTTTACAAAAGTTTGCTAGAAATGTTCTACAGAACAACAAATTTAGTTCAATATTTATTGGATTCAAGGAGAAATAGGCAGTCAATTGAATATTTAATTATTTGTTCGCCAATAAATTGAACAACACTCGACACATTGTCAGTTCAATATGAAAAATAAATGTGTTGCCAGCTGGTAATTCTACTGGGTTACAAATGCAATTGCAACACAACTGTTTCCATAAAATTGAAATAAACTGCAACACAAAGTCAAAATGTCATGAATCGAGTCACATACAGCCGACGTGCAACTTTGCTACGTGTTGAACTAAAATACAAGTGGAAACAACACCAACAAACTTTTCAAGGGGAACATAACAGTATCCCAGAAACAGGCAAATTCCTTGAACGGCCATTGATTGCATTTTAACAACTTGCTTGAAGTTACTTTGACATTTCGACAGGGTCAAACATATAGTTCTCATTTTTTACAGCACAGTAGTCAAGAATTCTTTATAGTTCTCTTTTGATGATGTAATCAGTCAATTAAAGTTTTCACTACTTGTCTTGATTCATTTGGCAGACTCATATGTATATTTTGTGAATTATTCAAGCACACTTTACACTCGACATTCGACACTTGAAAAGGCAATAAACAAAGCAATCTTTTTAGAGCTCCTCCTTGTAACAATTCCCAAATTTGTCACTGTAAATTGTCGCCATTTGACGCCAATTCTTTTCTGTATATAAGTTTTTGGGCTTATTATGTTGTTGAAGTTGCCAGAGTGCAAAGTTTGCGAAATGATATCAGATATAGCCAATGGGAACTTGCCAACTTGCGAACTTGCCAGCTCGTGTGAGTGTTTGGGTGTTTAAATAAATGTATATATGTACGTAGTACATTATCATAGTAATTGGCGGTTCTGTATGACACCCATGTCAACTCGAAACGCAGTCAATCAAAAATAAACAGGCAACCAATAAGCAGGCATAACAAAGCGGAAGCTTATCTAACACACAGCGTTGCCGTACTTAAATTTGATGTGAACAGTCTAAAACATTTTCTATTTGCATGCTGAATCCAAGACGAACACTTTATAGAAAATCAGGCGACCATGAAAATAATTTCTACATCATATCAATGTGGGCTCATAAAAGTCAATCACATCACTGATATAAAAATGTGAGCCTCGTTATAGCGCCTGTTATTCAGCCTCGATAATAGTCGGAAACTCTGCATACAAAAGTCTTACACATGAACGCCTGCATATCCTGTGACTCTTACTGTATGATTGGGTAAATATATGTATGTGTGTGTGTGTGACTGTCCAAGTCTGGAGTCGACAGTTGAACTCCCTCTATGTTCTTTTTGTCAATATAAGCTCTTTTTATCATTTAAATTGGAAAATATATTTGTTGTCAATACTTATCGTTGTTTATTAAACTGCAATATAATAATGGAATAACACTGACAAATATATAACAAAATTAAAGCTGTAGCTATTTAAAGTTATAATTTTTTCTCATCTTCCTGTATAAACATATCATATGTTTACTTTGCACTTAAACAGATTCAAATCAAAATAAACAATATAATAAATATTAATTAATTTTATTATACAGCAAATAGTTATAGAATCATTTCCAAGTAAAAACTTTACCATTTCAACACCCATTTTACATATAGCTTTTAATCCAAATTGTGATTACATACAATTAATTAAATATTAAGGTTTCCAATGCAAATTATACAATTTCAGCTGGTGTTTTGTTTTTTGTTTAGATTACTTGTAATTCAGTTTTTGCAATTAGTTAAACAATTAATTTCGCAAAACCGTTACGTATCCATTAGAAATTTGTCTGACAAATATTTGCATTTGTAATGATTATAATAAGCAAACATAAAAAGGAACGCAAATTGCCAGACATGTTTTTCATATGCTTTTACTGCCTATAAATTATAAATAAAAGCCTGTTATGCATTACGATTATATGTTTATTTGCATTAGGCTCATAGGCTCTAGGCTCTGTTGTGATCTACATACGAGTAATTTTGGAGGATGAATTCCATTGCAGGTTCGTTGGGTTTAGATTGTCAATGACTTTATTCAATCCAATTTGGGAGCACATCTGGCTGCGTCAAGCTTTTTATGATAATTTGGCTCTTAACTGTTGAAATATAAATGACACATTAGCCATCATCCATGTGATGATTCCCAATTTGTAAAAGAGAGAGAGATATATAAAGATAAAGACAGAAAGAAGCATGTTCAGCTTTGACTGTTTTTAAGCTTTTATATATTTAACGCATTTGTTGTTGCTTTTAATAAAATTCAATCAATCATCATGCAAAAAATATTTATTTATTATGAACTAGCTGTAACAGTTATAAGCTGATTAAGTTGCAATGCGGTAAACATAATATTTTAGAAAATGTAAGTAGTCTAACGTGAATTTAATCTTGTGCTATTAAATCAAACTTTACCATCTTTAAGTTCCCTTAAAAGTCGTGTATTTTTATTTTAAAAGAAACTGTTAAAAATAATTAAACCCTGGTCAGTCACATAGTAATCCCAAAACCAATACAAATCAAAAACAGCTGCTTTCTGTTACTAAGTGCTTGGTGTTTGTTTGCTCTTTTTGGCCACTTTCATTGGGAATTCGTTTTGCGTTGCAAAATTGCTTTGAGCCCAAATATTCTAAATCCAATGACATAGAAAGCAATTAAAATCAACAACAATGTGCGTATATTTCTCATTAAAAAATATCAAATATTTTTCCAACTACAAAAACAAATGGTAAGCTTTAAAATACAAAAATAAATTGATTTTGGCGTAGATGAATATTTTGTACTGTTGGATAAAATATTGAGCTGGCTGTCAGCATAAAACTTTCGAATGATATTTTATGCCTGTCTCAGCAAAAGCAACAACTGTTCAAAATAAAAACAGGACGATATGCAAACCTTTTGTTTGTATTAAAGACAAAAAAAAAAGACTAATGGAAAAAGTCAGGTTTTTGCCATTTTTTATTTCACTTTTCCATATTATTTCTATTGCTTTTACATGTTGGCTAATCTTTACTGCAGATCGGGCTGCGGTATCTCTGTCATCAATTTACTTTGACGTCATTGAGGTATCCCTTTGCTGTCGATTTGTGGTTTGTCAGCACCACAGAAGAACAAATTGGCCTTTGGTCTGACAATTTATACCGAAACGAGTTAATCAATCAGAGTTGCTTTGATGCTCTCCGATTTGTAATTCGATTGCGTAGACTTCAAATGACTTGAATCAGTTGAGAGTTAAAGCCAGATTGGATAATTTGCACAATTCTTATAAGAATAGAAAATTGTTTTCCTTTCTTTTAACTTGTTGCATAACTTAATTGTTTTTTACAATAATTACTAATAAATTCAACTCAAAAACTAAAAAGCAATTAAGTGAGCTTCTAATGAACTTTACAATTTAAAAAGCAATTAGAGCGAAATCATTTATTTCGGTAGCTTCACCCTGAAAGAAAACTATTTAACACTTTCCAGCTAACTGACAAGTGTTGTAAAATGCGCACAATTTGCAGTGACAAAGGTCAAAAGTTAAGTTAAGTGTCGTTCGGTTGGCAACTGCCGCAATCGCAGCCAAGGCATGGCGTGTGACATAATGCAACTGACATGATAAAACTACATGAGACTCCTGCGGCTCTTATACACACACACAAACACACACCAACAAACAAACACACACTTCTATACGTGAAATATTACAGCTATGTGCAATTGTGTCACGGCCGAGTGCACAGGGAGCGCGTAATCCCAGGCATGACTGCTTGTAAAGGTTCCATCCTGTTGCCCTGCTAAGTGGAAGTCGCTTAAAACTAAACGGGCGACATATAACGAATGTCATTCACTGATTAATATCGGCATTGGCCACTGCGAAGCTGTTCCCAACAAAATCGTAACCTTAACAAATGTTGCACCCACATGGATGTTGTTGTGCTAAAAAAAAAAGCGCTACCCAAATTGAATTTATGGTAGCCCAGTGTTCAATATGATTGCGAAAGCTATTCTAATGGAAAATTCCATTTTCTATCATCCAGCACATACATCTTTTGGTGTCATATGCGCATTGCCCTTTCTATTTTAAACATTTTGTTGAAGAATTTAGCTTACAGAGTAAGTAATAAACTGAAGCTATTACGTATACGCAGCATTGGCTCTGTGCATTCTGCATATGGCACAGCGGTAAACGCTGCATGTGGGCGACTGTCTTGAGCCTCGAACTGGGTCAACTGCACAACTGCGATGAAGCCACGTGTCTCGATGGAATAAGCATGAGGTAGATCTGTAAGATTTCCAATAAATTTGATTAAGCCCCCGCAGAGTTTCAGTTACTCAGGGCATTTTGTAAATGATTCTTCTGTTTATTTTTACAATCCATACATATTCATTACGATTATACTGGAGGCGAGTCAACTCTTTAATGTTCCCATTTAAATTAACCTTTTGGTATTCTTGTAGCAAGAAGCGTGTCCGACAATGTGGTCTTCCAAGTTGGCCCAACCATATCTGCGTGCAGATTCTGCATATTAAGTACCCGCCAAAGGGGCGCACAAATGCAATGTATAAAGTCTATAAAAAATGCTGCAGATAAAGCGCCCACTAGCTTGTTGAATTTGTCTTCATTCATTGCCGACATCACCGTTGTCCGACAGTGAGGACATGTGAAATTTATGCAAACAAACAACGTTCCATGCCAAATGAGTGCAAGAAGACAAACGCAATGCGAATGCAACTGGCATACACTATGCATTTCGTAACCTATCCATTGGGGCTGGGATTCTGGTGTGAATGTTGACAACAAGTTGCTCGTTCAAATTGCTGACACGTACCAGCACTCAGCACACTTCAGCTGCTCATTAGGAAGGCTTCTGTTGAAATGTATAGCAACAGGACTCGAATATAGAATTTTGCATTGCAAATTCATTGATTTGCGTAAGCAGCGCGTTGTAAAGTATGCAATAGTTTATTTAAAGCGCTAAGCTAACAATATTTTCAATTTGTGACATTGACGTTGTGGGTAAAATAGAACGTGAGTGCATCTTTGCTAAATAAGTGTATCCCCTAGTTGTGTACATTTGCATTTCCTTGCGGAAATTATGTGCTTGCAGGTGTCAAACCAGCGTCATCTAAAACTAATTGAAGTTGCTCTTACATGAAAACTCTTACCAGCTCCTCTCCTCATAGTGTGTGCCCTTCTGGTTATAACCATAAGTATTCTCTTTGACAACCTCTTGGCAAAAATGCAACGTGTTGTCAAGACAATGATGCAACTTTTAATATATGTATGTAGCTCAAAGGCGGCTCAAATGAGCTTCTTCATAAGTTGTCAGTTAGCTAAAAAGCTGTCAACCATGGATGGGACTTGATTACTTAATTGGCATCTCATGTGTAAAGCATGAATACCCGGAAACTATCTTTTAAAGAAGAACTTACTCTGTTGACTCATAAATTAAGATTATAATTCTTTTCAATGTGACATAATAAGCAGAGTTACTGGAGCAACTGTTGTAAAATTCTGTATGTCATAGTGCAATTGGCAAAGCTCAAATGCTTCTATTAATATGCACAAATTTCCTGTAACCTTACTATCACAGCATATCTTCTCTGGAAATTCCTAATTCCTATATTTGAAGCTTATTTAATTCCACAGACTTCATGTTTATCTCTGTCAATGAAGGAGTGAATGTAAAATCCTTCTGCCTTTCTACAAAGGTTAATAACTTTTCTTTTTTTACCTGTACTTGGTTTTATGGCGTAGGAGAAAATGTCGCGTAATTTTGTCATCTGGCAATTTGCACATATTCAAATTGTTCTTCCACAGAACATTATTACGATGCAAATTTCACTTGCCTGGCTCCAAATGATGGAAAATGATTCTTGTTATAAGCCGAGTTGAAAAAGAGACCTCACTAAAATGTGGTTTTTCCTCTATGTTTTGGCAAATGACATTTGGGAAATTACTGAATTTGATTATCACCACGAGTCGCAAGTTTTCTGGTTGTCAGTCGAGTATGGGTTGTTTTAAAGACACTTGACATTACAAGACCCCTGTTGCTGTTAAGACAAAATAGCATTCATCAATCATTTTTGATGGGCCTTTTCATGACCTTCGATTAGAGCACTAAAAACCATCTTTGCGGCGAGTTGAAGGAACTGGTGAGTTGAATGTTTGGACCAGCCAATTGAATATTTAAAGGTCACATAGAAACTGAAGAAAAGCGATCTGTGGGGTTTTATGGGGTACATGAAATATGACTACAAATTTGCCTATAAAGAGTGAGCGCGTGTTTCTCAAACCGGAATGAAAGTTGATTAAATTAGAAATTTAATGAGAGTGGGATAAAACAAAATAGGAAAGTTTTTACAACTGCTTTGGACAACCTTGAAAGTTGATAAATTGTAGCAAAAAGTAGCAGACAGCTAACAGGCAGCAAAAACGCAGCCAAGCAGCAGCCATAAAATGAAATCTTTAATCATTTGAGTGACACAGACAAGCTCAGACTGGACCAAACTGGAAACATAACAACACCCCGTTCCAATTTCAAGTTTTCTGGTCCCATTTCCCCAGTTTCTGGGTAAAAACAACAACAACAACAGCAATGACTGCATAATGTCTAAAGTTTGTGACGGGCGTGCCATAAACAGGAAGCAGCTCAAGTGAATTTCATTAGAAGCTGCCACTAAACCACACTAAACTCTCCCAGAACCAATTCCAATCCCAATGCCCGCAACTCTGGAATGAAAGTAGATCTTTGTTGTTGCCACTGTGAGTGTGTAGGCGTCTGTGTTAGTTGGCCAAAGTGTTGGCTCGTAAAGCGAAATGTAAACCAAAAACTTTGCACGGCAAACGTAAAAACAATTAATTCAAATTAATTTGCAACAAAGTTTTTGCTCTGGGCATCTTTGGGAAAATTGTTTTGATTGAGTAAATGCATTGCATAAATAACACAAAATCTATTTTGTTTTGACAATACAAGTGACATGAAATGATAGTTGAACGATTTATTTAATTAAAATATTATTTTATACGTAATTTGATATTTTAATAAAAGACATGAACATAAGTTTGCATAGGCTGTTGCCTTGGTTTTCAGAACATTCTCTAATTGTAGCAAAGAGAAAATTTGATAGATTTTATTTATTCATTTTATTTACATACATTTGAAATTCTAATCTATCTATTGCATAACTGAATTATGCAAACAGATTTCAAATGTGCAGTACATTTTACAATGTTCATAACTTATTAAACGTGATACAAAAAAGGTGATTGAGTACGTAAATAAATGTATTTTTACACTCTGCAAGAAACCTAAAATACAATTTAATTGCTATAAAAATAGACGCCTGAGCAGGGACTGGGACTCTGGACCCTTGACTGCTTTTTGCTAAAATGAAATTTATCAATAATGACCAATATATTTTATAGTTTAAAATTCAGCCAATTTTTAACCATTTAAACCATTTAATTATTTGACCGTGACTTAAAAAAAATAAATTTTATTTCTACTTTGGTTTAAATTAATTTTATTAACCTCATTATTATCCGAAAATAGTCATTTAATTTATTCACGAACAAACCCGGCCAAAATATTGTATTTAAAATACTTAAAAAAATAACCATAAAAATGGATTTATAAAAGTTTCTCTTATTTGATTTAATGCAAGTGTTTGTTTGAAAATAACTGAAACAATAAACTGTTTAATGTTCTTCATATGCCGCATTAGTCTGATGTACATTTGAGCTAGAAAATAAATATAAATATGAACAAGCAGATTTTGGCAACTAAAAAATGCTTAGCTTTCATATTACTTACACATACAATTGAGGACATATTTCAGTTTTAAAAAAATATGCAAATCTTGTTGTATTTCGCATTTTTGGTTTTACCAAATCTTTGAACCTATCGCAGACTTGGCCTTTTTGTGTCTGCCACGAGCTGACAGTTTTATGACAACTTACTGCCATTTGCTGGTTCAAGAAACTGAGAGAAATTGCTCCCCAATTCCCATTCCCGACCCTTTGCCCTATTTCGCGTCGGCTCAGTGTACTATTTGAAACAAATACAAACTTTAAGCCGACGGCGCCATGTGTTTATGTTTTGTGATTTGGGTACGTGTAGCTAACAGGGCCAAGAGCTTCTTTTGCCCTCGGGGCAATGGTCAGTGCGCTGACCTGTTTCTGCGTCTGGACTGTCCTGCTTTTCTTTTTTAGAGGACTTGCAGCTATTTATGCAAATGACAACACAGCACAACAAGCTGGACAAGCGGATAAGCTTTGGCTCAGAGGTAAGCATTCGGGTTGGTCGGCTTTAAGAAATCGCTGCGCTCTAAATTTAAATTGAAACAGAAATAGAAATTAAAATATAGCGCAAGCTAACTTTGGCGCGCCAAACTTTGGATACCCTTGCAGTGCCCTGTGTAAGCGACAGATTTTTTTCAAAATTTGTTGAATGTTGATTTTTAACCGATCGTTCCTATGGCAGCTATATGATATAGTAGTCCGATTTAAACCAAATTTGGTCAGCCTGTTTAAAACTTATTCAAACACACAATGTGTATATTTGGTTGCGATATCTTGAGAAACAAAAAAGTTTTTCATACTAAATGTTTATTTGTTTATTTCCAACCGATCGTTCCTATGACAGCTATATGATATAGTTATCCGATTTACACCAAATTTGGTAAGCCTGTTAAAAACTTATTCAAACACACAATGTGTATATTTGGTTGAGATATCTTGAGAAACAAAAAAAGTTTTTCATACTAAATGTTGTTTTCGAACCGATCGTTCCTATGGCAGCTATATGATATAGTTATCCGATTTACACCAAATTTGGTAAGCCTGTTAAAAACTTAATCAAACACACAATGTGTATATTTGGTTGCGATATCTTGAGAAACAAAAAAGTTTTTCATACTAAATGTTTATTTCCAACCGATCGTTCCTATGGCAGCTATATGATATAGTTATCCGATCCGGCCGGTTCTGACATATGTACTGCGTGCAGCAAAAAGACGGACCTGTACCAAGTTTCATCAAGATAGCTTCAAAACTGAGAGACTAGTTTGCATAGAAACAGACGGACAGACGGACAGACGGACAGACGGACAGACAGACGGACATGGCTATATCGACTCAGCTCGTCGCCCTGATCAAGAATATATATACTTTATGGGGTCTGTGAGGCTTCCTTCAATGCGTTACTTCAATGCGTTACACATTTCGTGACAAAATTATAATACCCTCTGCAATAAAAATGCAGTAAGCTACAGTGGAGCAAGCTCGACAGTAGGAGACCCAGTACTTTTTGAGTGCAAAGCGTTCACTAAAGATTGTTCTTTAATTTTGCGTACCATTCAATAGATGGGGCCACTTGATAAACATAGAGGTCGCTAGCGCCTGTTTTTCTTCCTTTTGCCTTTAACATTGTTAGTTGAATAACTTCCGCGTTCATCATCCGATTGGAATGAAATTTTATGGACAGGTTTGGACCATAGTGTATATTATATATACCAATAATCAAGGCGCTAGTTTAAAAGGTTCTCTTGTAATTCGTCTTTAAAATTTTGTTTTTCAATTTCTAGGGGCTGAGGGGGCGTGGCAAATATCTAAAACAAACTTGATCAATGCAAGATATAGATAAACCTTCATGCCAAATTTGGTGTCTCTATCTCTTATAGTCTCTGAGATCTAGGTGTTCAAAAATGGGACAGACAGACAGACAGACAGACAGACGGGCATAGCTGTATCGACTCGGCTGTTGACGCTGATCAAGAATATATATACTTTATATACTTTATGGGGTCTGCCACGCCTCCTTCTGCCTGTTACGCACATTTTCTTTTGCACAAACTTAATAGACCCATTTGTACTTTTTTAAAGTACTGGGTCTAAAAAAATAAAATTTTTGTATATCCATAACAGCAGTTGGGAGAGAAAAAGAGATAAAATGAAATGCGATACAAGTACACGTTTTCGCGTGGATTTTAACGATAAAACAAAGCCTCAACTGGCTGATTGTAGAGCTGAAAAAACTAACTCTGCCACTGACTAACTATTTGCCAGCCATGGCACACAATTTCATTTAATTTGCAAAAAGTTATGTGCACTTCTCCCTTCAACATTGGATAGCTAGCACCAAGGGTTTCGTATTTGCATATGTAAATTTCAGACTGGACTGAATTTGTAAATATTAAAAACAAAAATGTAAGCATCTTCTTTCTAAATTGTCAGAACGGGGCAACTAAAGGGAATTGAATCTTTTAATTTAATTTATTATTTTTAATTTGCACCAAAGTGTATGAATTTAAAATAGATAGTATTTTTGATCTTTTATTTCCGCGAATTTTAGTTTTACTTTGACCTAGTTTAATTTTACTTAGTCCAGAATATATTTTCTGTATTTTAACAATTTATAGGAACTATGAAAAACATTGTCTCGAGCTGCAAGCCTTCAATATCAGAATTAAATCTGAAAAGGAAATAGTTCTGATGGAAGAAGAGTGCTCATTAGCATTCATCGAACAGTTAGTAATTAATTCACGGTAACTTTAAGTGCATTAGCGTACACATTACTCCTGTCAGTCTGTGTCCCATTCTGTTGCATGCTACATGCACTTTATATTCGAAAATTGAATGCGACTTTGCAAAGCGCAAAAGTTGGCTCAAAGGAAAGCGATGCTTTGTAATTTGAAAATGTTCCGCTGTCGTGCAGATAATTAATTATTTTTGTGTAATTTGCAATTATTTTCGCCTTGTCTTTTCAACACACACTGTCTGCAAATATAATTTGAGGGGTGTGTGTGTCACATACACATACTCAAGGGCATCATTAGCTTCATGAGTCTGCTATTACGATTATTACCAGACGACCCGGCCAAAGTTTCTGCACACTGTCCAACAAAGTTTTACATGTAACTCACACCAGGTTTCCCTTACAAATATGTACACATTCGTATATATATAAATTGTAATCTGTGTGTGTGCTTTTGTTTGCTTTTCCATATCCACCGCATATGTGGTTGTCTCTGTGCGAATATACTATACTATCTAGTTCATTTTTAGTTTTCTTTGTTATTTGATAACTGACCAGTGAGTACAAATTTTGTGTCTGGATTGTGTATTTGTTTTTGTTCTGCGGATTGAGAATTGAATACATTTAACAGAGATTGCATTGTACCAGAAAAAAGTACATATTTACCCGCAGATAACTTTTTAAATGTACATATGTTAGATTTACACATGCTCTAATAAATATCGTAGTGTTTTACAAACTGTATAACGTGTTTTTTTTTTCGTATTTATTGTGTGGGCTTACGTACCTATTTTCTAATTAAAGGAAAGGTATCTACTTATAATGAGCATTTTCCATTTAGAAGGGATATAAATTATAAGCGTTTCTATTCGTTTATATATCGATTTACTTATTTTATTATATCACTTTCAGCTCAGTTTAGTTTTATGAAAACACAGAGAATACAATAGATTTTCCAATGCTTTTTAAATTGATAGAAATACATTGTATATCCTACTGCGTGTTCAATGCCACGACTTGCGCCACTTATGTGTCCTTTGGAAACATTGTGTCCATTTGAGGGTGGACATTCGCCTACTTGAGCAGTGAGATTGTTACAAGTGTAATCTTCAAGACAAATCATATCGTAATTCAGTGTTGTTTGTCGGAATGTCAAACCAAAAGAGCGACACACCCACACACACACAAACTCGACCGTTTACTAGGCACTTCTCAGTTTGCTGTTATTTATAGCATACTTTTGTGCGCACCGTGAGTTTCATAGAATAACCACAAAGCACCTGCGTGCAGCTAGAAACGTTCACACAGAAATCAACTGAAATGCTCTAGGGTCAGTTGCCATTGACCGAGTTCAGGTTGATGTCCAAGTCTGTATTTGCTTGTCTGCGTCTCTTATTTTCTTCCTGGCTGCTGCCATCAACGTAATTATGCTGTCAACAAAAAGTACATCACGGATGGACAACCGACAGTCGATGGTCCAGAGTTCACAGTCGACAGTTGAGCTGCCTTACAGGCTTCGTCTCAAGTCATCATCAGCTGCTTGTCGTTCTCTAGTGTTCTTGTTCTTGGCAACGACGTGCAAAAGTATTTAACGCCATGCACGTCCTCGTTGTTGACTGCTTTCTTGCCTGGCTGCCTGTCTCTCTGTCTCTCCATCTGTCCGTCTGTCTATCGGTCTCTGAGACTGTCTCTCTGGCACGCCTTGGGTAAATATTTATTTAATGTTTATTGGCACGCACTTTACCCAGGCAGCCTGCTTAATTGTGCGTTAAGCATTTAACTTTCTTTTTTTTATTCAATTTGCAGTTGACAAGTGAAAAGTAAAAATGTGTAATGGCGAAATAATTATTAAGTTGAATCAGTGAATGGCTTGCAAATTATCCATAATATTCCGATTGATAAATTTTCAAATAGATTATTATAAAGGACGTGCAGAAATAAAAAGGAAACATTTTTAATTGGCTTTCTGCTGCTATCTGTGAATGATTGGGGAGTGAATTATTTTATTTATATTTTTATTCACATTATTCATGGGTCTTTGCACAAATCTCTGGAGTATCTTGTAAGAGCAGAGAATTGTACCCTGAACCCTTGGATTAAGAGTCCAATACTCTAACGACTAAGCTACCCGGCATATATAAAATATTATTATGCTACCACTTCTTTTAAATTAGAGTACACATTTCTCTTGATTAGAACAGACCTGAAGATAGGGGGTTTAAGTTAACTTTAGGATGGCTATATGAAAAGATAGAGTTTTGAGATTAAGTGTGTGGTTAAAAAGCCATTTAATCTTGGCAACTTCATATTTGTAACGTGGCTCAGGCAAAATGCAGTTCCTGGCAGCCTGTGCAGCCGGAAATTGAGGTGCCAAATATAGGAGGAAAAAATCTTGATAGCTTGGCCATGTGCACTTTCAACAACTCTCGGCAAAAGCACACACGTATTTGATTTATATGACCAAAATCTCCGAAAGTGTTTTTCTGACTGTAGCGACAAAATTACATATTTTTTATGCCTTCTGCTTACTGGCTCGCATAAAAGTTTCCGGACCAGAATGATGAATGGGTCGCACGCATACGATGCTTATCCCGATCTCATCAATTATGTTTGTGTTTATCTTATGCTGGGCTGTTGTAGTTAACTGCGTTAAAGTTTAATGGGAGGCATTTAAACGCTCATTCTAAGACATTAAACAATTCTGAGTAGCCATGTAGTACACATGTATTTATCTGTGCAACATGCTGCGTATACGTAATGCAAGTCTGCCACACAAAATCTTAAGTTTTTAAGCAAAATACTGCTGCATTGCAAAATACTCAAGTATGTCAACACATGAATGCATATGTTTTCTGTGTAATAACCTGGAAGACACAAGTGTTGAACAGGTGTGAGGGTACAAGAAGTAAGAAAGCCACATCCAACAGCTGTTAAATATATAGAGTTTTTTCGGTTTAAGCTTTAGTCTATTTTTTTATTTGGACAAAAACATTTTTTGTTTTGGTTTAGGTAAGTGACTTAACAGGGGTCTGTTAAGCGAACACTGTTAAAATATCCCAAAACAAAGAATAACAGCAGCACAACCGACGAGGCTGCTGCCTGTTTTATCTAACAGACACACGACAGTGTGAAACGCGACTCGAAGACGAATGGTGCTGTGGATGCTGGGCATAACGGTTAGCTTCAAAACTGTTTTTACTGAAAAGAAATATAATTTTGAAACACGAAAGATTTTAACAAAATTTGTGAATGCAGTGCTAAGTTCGAAAAAAAAAATTAATCATATGAAAAATGATATAACAATAATTTACAAAAATAACGTGATAAATACACTTGCGAACATAAATTATGCCATAATAAAAACTCATTACTCTTCTGTCATATAGAGGGTGATTATTTTGATTATAAATTAAATGAAATTACGATCCAAGGATGCACAAAATAACTGATGCTGAAAATAATGTGACTCATAAATCGGAATTAATTATGTGCGAACAAAAAACAACAAAGTGAATGTCGAAAATACCAAAGAAGAAACCTTTTGTTTTTTAAATGTAATTTGAATGATGTAAGTTCTGAGTATACATATTTATAAATATCAGTCGTGCCCAACATTGTGTCAGAGTAATTTGGAATTTTCATTGAACTCAATTTAATGAAATTATCATAATGAGTGCAAATAAATCAAATGAAATATACATGCGCATTTATCTTACAACTTTTGATACCGAACAAAAGACTCGACGCGAAGAGCCGACAATTTTTACACGCAATTTCACACCGATGGCCCAAAAGGCAGAGAAAATAAATTCAAATCTATTAATTTCAGCTTACAACTGAAAGCGTTGGCGTTGCAGCAATCCATTTGCTTGTGGAATTCTAAGCAAAATGCAACAAAACTGATTTATGGTGGTCTCTCAGCATAATGCCCATTGGGAAATCACAAAGAAAAGCGGCCAAGAATGTTTGATAGATTTTGTTGTTGTAGAATGACAAATTCGAATACATATATAATTCAAAAACAATTGCTTTAAAGCAAACAATTTAATTTTTATAATATCTAATCTGTAAGATGATGAATTTGTGGGTCGCTCCAAATACTAAAGAATATTAGAAGAAGCTGCTCGGCAACCCTCTTCAAATTGTAAAGCAATCTTTCTGCTTTTGAGCTAGCTCATTAAGTGTGCCTTTGTAAATAGAAAGCAAGCAATATGCTGATTTTGTCTAAGAACGCTTTTTGGGTTAACGAGCCTACTCTGGAATCTTCCTCATACTCGTAGGCCCAATGGACGCATTGTCAGTTATAATGAGTTGTCACAAGCAAGTCACTAAAATTTATTACAAGCCATTTTCGCCATACTGTTAGGCCAGTCATTTCCACATCACTGAATATCCTACTGCTTTTGGTCATTTTTCAACGGGTTCGACAGTTTTTTTTTTTTCATTTGCTATTTTTTTTTTGTAGTTATCAGCTTGTAGTAGGTTACGGCGGTCACCCTGTGAATTGACATCCCATTAGTTTTGGGCCATTGGGCAGTTCACATTCGCTAAGCGAAAGTCATCAGTTAGCACTAAAAGAAAAATCACAAAAAGGTAGCTAAAATCTAGCTTGAAAACAATCCCTTGCTCTTTTGACCCTTTTTTACACCCACACACACTCTCTCGCAATGTCTTAGAGTCGACTTAAATTGTGACCAGGACTAAGCATAATTAAAGCGAAACGGTAAAACTCTTATTAACAATTCTCCACTCGTTGTGGCTCTTACTTTACATGGTTTTCTCTTAACGTGCTTGTAAGTGAGCATCTTCTATCTTCGGTTTGTGTATGTGTAAGTGTGGGGGCGTGTATGGACCAAGTTGCCATCAAGACTAGCGACTAATGTAGGTGTAAATAGCTGTGAAAATGAGTTTAAAGTGCTTGCCTTTACTTCGTATGACCACATTTGGGTCAGCCCCAAGAAGTTTTTCAAATTCCAATGCATACTCTTAAGGACACACCAAAAAGTGTGTGAAAATATTTTATGGGACTTGGAACTTTGTTGAACTTTAACTTACAAAGCTGCAAAAGTGTTTTTTTATCTAACTAACATCTGTAAAGTTTTGTAAGTGTTTTAATATATTTATTAAAAATTTAAATAATTCTAAACTTGGGTAATTAAATAACTATATAAATAACCATAATTTATAATAGAGATTTAATGTTGATTATTATTAAAAAGTAGTACATCAATTAAATTTAATTGCAGCTATACTTTCTTTTCAGCAAAATTGGTAAACTACTTTAAGAACCCGTTGAGAGAAAATGCGAAAAAAGAGACTGGTTAAAGTCGTTAGGATTAACTCAAGCAAGCAGCTTGTGTAGCTTATGACTTTCGCCCCTTTTATTATCAACTTTCACTTAATTAACTCGCATTTGGTATGAGTCCTCTGTTATTTTGTGCTACTATATTTATTTAATTCATATTTAGCTTTAAGCATGTTGGGAAGCCTTTGGCTGCTGGTGGTGTCTAATGGCAAAATAAAGGATGAGAAAAAAACATAAATGAAATCCGCTTGGTCGCTTGTCGGACTGGCGAATTTGATATAACAAAAGCTATTCTTAGCTCGGCTTGAGCCTTTGGGTTTTATTTCGATTGTATGTGCTACCCAAAAGCACTTTCGTAGCCATTTCGCAATGAATATCTGTGCCGAAAAGTAATCAAGTACTTATTTAAATTGGAACTGAGAAAAGAAAAAATAAAAAAATTTTACGAATTAATTTACACTTTGCATCCTTTTTTCTTTCCATCAGTTGTTCAACGAGGCGTGTTTCTAATTTTATAATGGTAAGACCTGGCCACACTTGACTGAGATGCGAAGAGATGTGGGCCATCAGGAATTGAATTATGGCAGGCCATCGCCTTAATTAAATTCTCTATGCGAGTGCAAAAGATTAACAACAATGAAAGTGTTTGAATGCAAATGATGCCCCTGGCGCGCGTTTTGTTTGCTACACAAATAAATAAATATTTTACGTTAAATATAAGCAAAAGGCAGAAACCGCCCCCACTGAGGTTTGCCATTGCTTGGTCTCGGCTTGGGCCTTGGGACCTGCGGGCAACCTTTGAGACCGGAAACGGAAGCGCACATTTGGCCTATGCCAGCATACGAATGCCGTAGTTAGTTTACCCGCCCTACCGACCCTCCCACAGCCATTAATATTTATTATGGCATCCGTTTTTATGGCACTTTAAAGCTGCCCGCCGTTGGCATTAAACGGCAACTTGTGTCAGATTAAGGCACCATGCGGCATCCATATTTTAATGAGGTGAAAATCTGCCTTCCATGACACAGTCACGACTCTGGCATACTACTTATATGTATGAGAACGTGCAATAAGTATAGCCTCAATTAAAAAGTATATGTATATTTAATGAATTTTAATCTTGCTATTGGACCACACAATCAAATAAATTAATTATTAATTAAACTGGTTTATATCCAGGCAGAACGGGTCTTTCATAATTTGTCAATTTGGCCTTAACACTTTGGCTAGTAAGATTATTTAATTAAATTTGAATAATGTTTTTCCATCGGTTATCACTTTCGATTTAATTTAATGAAAATGTTATTTATTTGAGGTTGAGTATTCATTTAAAATTTTTATATTTTAAGCAGACAATCCTTTGCCATTTATATACAAAAATTCTCTTTCCTGAATAATTACAAAAGGAAAGAAATTTTGAAGCTGTCAAACTTTCTGCATAGCTGAAGAGGCACTTGTCTGAATAACTGAATTGCAAAGAAGCCACTTTGGCACATAGTTTCTCTTATATTTAGCACAGCCAGAATTTCCACTTACTTAAGTGCACTAGAGATACACTCCAAAATTATACAATTAGACTTCGTAATTTTTTTTACAAATGTTGCGGAAATACTTACTTGAGTACAATAAGTGTAAGAGCTAGAAAAGGACAGAATTATAAACAGACGGCAGACAGAGTTTCCAGTTCAAGTGCTTAAATATTCATCCAGACAAGGACATGACAAAAATCTTCAGTCATCTACTTGGCTGCATTTGCATTTCCGTGTAATTGAAATTGTTGACTTTAGTTTTTGGTAGGCATGGTTTAACTTTTTGTGTCTACGCTCCTTTATAACTCAGACATCATAACAATAAAATCCTCGAAGTGTAAGCGGCTGGATTATTTGCCAAGCATTTGTTTAAAGTTTGTGCTTTTTGCGAAAGTCTATCGTTTTCTCTACAATATTTGTAGTTATTACAAGAGCAAACATAGTTTTCATTGAAAATTGTCTTTTTTTGTTACAAATTATAGGATTCAAAATAGATTATTGTCCTGCAAGACCATTTAAAATACAAAATACAAGGAGAAGGAGAATAATATAAGCAAGATCTGCTTTAATCGATTAATAAACAACAAAAAATGAGACTTGATTGTGATTCTTGTATTTTGCCAAATAATATTAGAAACCATTAAAAATTCATATTGCTTCGCATGCTAAATAAATACTGCTTATCAATTGTAACGGGAACTGAGTTTCAATTAATCTACATAATAATTTTTTGGCTTATAGACTTGTGAATATTATTGCTGATTTATGGTGCTTCTATGGCAAATGAAATGGTGGGAGAAGTAATTCAAGGACAAGGACTTATTCAAGTTTATTCCGTTGCATGCATATTTATAAGCAAAGCCTTACATATTTTAGGGCGTCTTAGGCAGGTCATAAATAGCTCATCCGCTAAGCCTCTGCTCCGCTGAGAAGGAAGAACCCAAAGTTCTACACTCAAGTGGTTCCTACATATTGAGGGGCTTGTTTGTTTGCCAAAGTGAGCCTGAAAAATGACTGAGTTTGTTATTCGAATTACACTTGATAGACTTGAATAATGTGGTTAATTATTCCGCAGGCGAATCGTATGCAGGAAGCATAGCAAACAAGTCTCAAGAAGATTACCAATCAGTCTGGGTATGCATACTCGTATCTGAGTGAAAGGTCGTAGGTCGAATATATGGACTCTTACTTAGTAAATTATCAGTTAACAGACAAACTGATAGCAGAACAGATAAAAATTGTTTTTGCTCTGAAAAAAGGTAACTTAATTGGGGAAAATGTTGATTACAATGCGAGTAGAGAAATGGAAAACCGAGTTTTCAATTTGAGGTATGGCAAAGCAAAATGAAACCACAACCCAGTTGGGTAAATGAATTTCCATGGTGAAAATTACATTTGCTTCCTCTTAATTGACATGGAAATGTTAAATGTAGCCGAATACAAGGTAGAGCAGACAATTCCTAACCATTTTGCTAATGATTTTGCCAAAAGACAGCATCATGTAAGTGTTGTTCCTAAGTCTTATATGCTCACTAATAGAAGCCACAGGTGGGTTATCGCTTTCAGCGACTATCTTCCTAAATGTCATGGGACTTCTGAGTGCTTATCACCTTAACATAATCAACAGAAGCAGCAGTAACAACAACAATAGCAATAATAACAACAAGCTAAACCACAGGAATGTTGACAGTCAGACAGTCAGGCAGTCTGGCAGTCTGTTGGTAAACTTTGCTTTCTAATTTATTATTACAAGCTCTTTGCCAAGCTGAGTAAAGAGCATATCAGCAATTACAGGAACTGGCACGTACATACGAGCCGCCCAATTTCAAGCACAATCAACTTTAGCCTCCATTTGAAGTCGTGAAGGCAAAACCAAACAACAAATAGCGACAACAAACCCGTACAGGACGACAATGATGACGATGACGATGGCGATGAGGAGGACTACGGCGAGGACGACACAAAAGACAAATAAAAATGACTCCCGCGTGTGTAATCCACGATGGCAGTCACTGTAAAAGGGGCGGGGATCAAAAAGAGGGGTTCATCCCTCCTGAAAAGACAGAGGGAATAGGAAAGAGGATATATTACAGCTATCAGCTGTACGCATCATTTGCCAGGCATACGTACAAGTGACTACATTAAATAATCCATTTAATGTGGCGTGTATATCATTTCAATGTTATCAAAGCCAATCTATGCTCTAGCATCGATGCTAGCAGCGTCTTCTCAAGCGCAACGCAAAATCAATAAGCGCCAACAAGAAATTTCTGAGCAACGCTTAAAACAAAGTAAAACAAACACACTTAACTGCCTGAGAGACAAACTCAACACGTGGAGACTGGGCTCAAGTTGTTCTCTGTCTTGTGTCTTCTGACCTTTTGGCAGACAGACGCAAATTAAAAATTTGTATGCCTCAACTTTTTATTTCCATGTTAACTCATACTCGCTTCAGTTAATTCTGAACCATATCCACAAATAAGTTACCATTCTCTTTGCCTTTTCGAAGATACCTCAGCCAAAGTTAAAGAAGCACACTGATCAAAAATATATTATTACGTATACGTAATTGTTCTTGTTAAATTCCACATCTCTGGCTTCTTAATGAAACCTTAACCGAATTTATTATTACGTATACGCATTATCTGAATTAATGGTTGTAGAACCATTTTTATTTTTGTATTTTGGTTCTGTTATAAAAATACTCCAATATTTAATCGCAGTTCCCAATAAAAATATATATGAAAATGGTATATTTTTATACCACTGTACGCTGTCAGTATCATTTGGCCAAGCAATCACTCAGCCACAGTACTTACCATTGTGTGGGTGTTGGCCCACCTCATGTGTCGGTGTGGTTGTGTGTGTGTGTGTGTTTGGCACAATATTATGTACAGATTGCCCAACAATTTGCTCGGTTTTCCTCCCTTCGTCTTTTCTGGAACTAATTGCCAGGCGCGACCTTCGCTTTTTGTTGTCTGAGCTACAGGGAATGTTTGTTTATTTATTTAGCACGAACACTGAAGCTTACTTCAATGAGCATATCATTTGCATGGAGGCATCCATTTTACCCATCTACGGCTTCGACAAAACCGAAAGTGTTTTGCTTCTTCCCTTTACAACCAGGAGACTGCTGTGTAAAGTAATTTCCGTAATGAGTTCTTTGCGCTCTTTGCAGACTCTGGATCCACTTAAAAGTGTTTGAAATTTCAATTGAGTTCGTGCCTGGGCAAAAGCAATCATATGACATGTACATATGTCAAGTTGAGAAAACGTAAATTGCTTTTGAGCGTGGCGTTGCCTTTCAAATACCACTTAAAGGCTAAACGGGTATTTAAGTTTTATTCAAATTAAGCGTAGTGCAAATATTACTACCTAAGAAGGGGTAATTGTTGTAGCTGCAGAATATTGCGGATACACTTCTTTGAATAGTCTTGAATTAGCTTTCAGTTCATTTCTCATTTACCTTTTTAATTATTAATTGCATCTGAAGAATGTTAGAGGGTATAATGTAGTTGAATGCTCACCAGTAGTCAAGCGTACTCGTATCCCTGTTGTTTGCCTTTGTCTGTTTATGTAATGCGATTATTTTTGATTAATTTCTTCTCTCTTTCTCTCACACACAGACACACTTTACTGAGTCCTTTGAATCTATTTTTTGGGGAATTTATTTTGGTTCTTTTTTTAATCCACTTATGATATCCTAATGCCCTAAAAATTGTTGTTGGCCAACTTTGCGCCACATTTGATGTTTATAAATAAATCAATCATACGACATTTGGTACTGCTCTATAATGGCAGGGATGAGGATAATGAAATGAACTTGCCGTACCAAAAACAACAATTTAATTAGCAAAATATGCGCACTTAAGCACTAAATAAACGCTTTGACACAGCATCAATTATCAAGGATAACTGTACTCTGGTAGTCCTTCCTTCCCATTCCAATTGACTTAATTACTTAATTTATGCCTAAAGCGCAATCGCCCTAGGCACTCAGTTCCCGTCTCAGCTCCCGCAAATTGGATTAATTTGTTTACTACGCAGCCTAGAGGAGGCATGCCCCCGATCCCAAAAATGTCGGCAGTGTCAGCTTTAAGGCACTTTATGGCCTGTAGGCAGCCTCCGTGTCGGAATATACAGACATTAAATGAAATGTACTATATAGATCATGATTCAAATTTAAACCACTCAGAATTTAATGGGAGCTACTATAAAGGTGAGAAACAGAAAGTGCACTCAATGACAACGTGTTGTGACTGGGAATTAAAGAATTGGGAACTACAAATTATATAAATCTACGACTGAAATTGTTTTTTATTTCGACTTGCAATCAAACCAAGCACATGGCTAATAACCAACTAAAACATTCTAACCCACATTATATCCACTGCTGATATAAGCATAGTAAATTGATTTACTTATTAAACTCAAATAAGAAACCACTCTGCTGTCAACACAGTTGAAACTTTCATTAGCATGGCAAAACTTTGAAAGCATCTCAACCACACACACACACTTGTCTACCTCACTTTCTTTACTTATTTCTTTCCCGAACCCCTGACACGCCCTTTTTATTGAGCACACTTCATGTTAGACATTTTCATTATTTCTATGCAATGAAAATTGAGTTTCACTTTCGAGAAGGTGTTCCCACACTTATTGCTCTCTTAATTTTAGGTTTTTGGCGCATTTTCCCTTTGGGATTTGCGCTTAGATCCCGTGAATGTTCTTGTTCCCTGTTGGACGCTGCTAATTAAAAGTTTTTGCAAAACTTTTTTTTGGCAGGCTGTGTCGCCACTTTTTGTCCACGAAACACACTTAAATTTGTCCCAATTCGTTCTTTAAATTTGCCCAAACGGAAGGAAAACAAAGTAACGGCAGGCAAATAAATACTAAAACTTTTTAATTGACGAAACAATAAAAATGATAATAAATGAAATTAAATGTCGAAACAAAATGACAAAAAAAAAAAAATAAATATTCGCAAAAAGTTTTTTGTAAAAAGAAAAGTTTTGAGTTATATAAATAACGTTCTGTGTCATTGAGTGCGGTTTCAAACTTGAATTACGCTTAAAAAATGCGGAAAAACTTCGTAATTACATTTTATTTAATCGTACATATTCCTCTTCATTAAATACATTTTGATTAATTTATTCACGTCATCAAAAGAACTATCGAAGATTAACTGTCAAGGCTTGATCTGTGCATTGATTATCATTTAATCAGAGCTAACAATTTTATATCTAAGGATTACACTGGGTCATAACTTTACACTCTTTTGACACGCTTTGCATTAATATTTAATAATTCAAACATTTTTTGCCCTTCCCAATCACATTTTAGCAAGTGATTTATACCCTCTAATATAATTCACAGCATTCCGAGTCTTTTGCACGCCTCTCATACCGACCATCATTTTGAAAATGACAAATTACCGCACTATTGAAATATTTTATATCAATTTGATTACTTTGAACCACAGTCAAGGACCACAACAACAACAGCAACAGCAACCAAATATGAAATGTTTTTATTCGCATTGCATATTCATTAGAGATAATCATGCATTAAGTGGTCAACGCCCCGACAAAGGGCTCTCCATGATGTCCTATTCCCAGGTCACGTTCCACGCATTACGCTGCGTATGCGTCATATGAATTGACCAAAGGGGCAAACCTTTTTTTTATTTATGTGGGTTGTGCTTTGGTCCATGACTTACCGAGTAGGTGAATGGGCGGGGCTTATATATAATATTCCAGTTATTGAGCGCCGCCTAAATGAGTTTGGCTCGTGTTCTGGTTATGATTATGTGTGTCTGTCTGTGCTGTTTGTTTTATGTCCCGTCGCATCTTTTAATGGACCTGGCGCATTAATTTTGCATTTGTTGCAGCATTTTTAACGGCTCTGTGGCTCCAGGACCACCAAGACCGAGTCTTGGTCCTTTTTTGTGCCCACTGAACTTTTTGCATAATTTGCCCATAAAAAGCCATGGCCAAAACTGTTATGACTACATTACCTGACTGTAGCCGAGTGTATCTTCCCATTCTCGTTATATTCTCGCATTAAAAGCTCTGCACCCCACTGTATTTTATAGTTCAAGTTGAAAGAATTCTCAACACTGCAGACTTCGATATGAGTAGCTCGATTTCCTTAATTATACTCACTCTCTGTGGTCATATTCATAAGGGCAATGAATATTTGAAAGGCAAATTTGAAATCGTTAATATATTGGATTTATTAAGTGAAAGGGTCGAGCTTGGTTAGTGAAATGAATTGAAAGTACAGGAAAATCATTTATTTCCATCTCATTATATTTAACGATAATTTTGTAAATACATATAAATAATTAATGTATAGCAATTTCAAATGCACATTTTGCCACAATTTGGTAATTGAAAATGTGGTGATTTATTGGCTAGAGCTGGGATTGAATGGGTTAAGCAACCAGCAGCATCTGGATAAGGATACTTCATTATTAATTCCATACATTATTATCAGAGTCGTGGCAGCTTCGAAGCTTTGCTTTAGCAGGCATTTACGCTTGAATGACAACAGCTTCTGGCTGTGCTGGGCATTGTTTGCCATATGCTAGATTGTGGCATACATACATCATATGAGAGAATGTGGTCTTGTTCGGACAATGGCCACCAGCTGTCAATTGTTTGACTTGCGGCTGACGCATAGTACAGTAAATATTGATAAGTTTAATTAAATTTACACGGGCGATAAGCAACATGAAGCTGTCAGATACATAGCTCTAGACACACAGACACTGACAGTGTTTCATTAGTTTCATTTGTTGGTAACAGGCGTGGTGGCAACATTTCATTAGTCGCCTCCGCTTCATGAAATTTATGTGCACGTCCTGACGATTTGCAGGCCACATGCCAGTTTACACCCTCGCACACACATACACACACACACATACGACCTTGCCCACCATTTTGGGCGACCTCCCCAATATCGTTTCAATAAAAAGAATATTAGGAAAAACAAACCAAAGAAAAAAAAAGAAAGAGCAACAAACTGGGAATGCCCAGGCAGTGCCTATTTGCGTTGCTTGTGTGGGTGGAAAATAAACAAATGTTGGGAGATAGAGAGAAAAAAAGAGAGAGATACTGAGGAAAAAGGGCAGGACTGGCATGCCAGGTATTTGAGATAAGCGAACATTCACTAGAGTCCCTGGCTGCCGTTAGGCGTATTAAAGATTATGTCACAGCCAGCCAAAAATATGCGTCAATGGTATTTTTATATTGTGTGCCAAAATATTTGGGCAATTGGTTTGGTTTGGTGGGGGCCAAAAGCCGAAGAGCCCAAAAAGGCACAGTTAATCGTTGGTATTTTTAAAGCTTCCCTTATGGGCAAACACACATACTTTATAAGCACGAAAAGATATGCAGATCTTTAAAGCCGTAGGGCCACTTTATGTTATCCGAATATCGATTAATTTTATGGCACAGCAATTGACCCTCTAAGGTAGGGCGTTAAAACTTTATCGATGGGTCGAAAGTTTCCAAGTATTTTACTGAGCTCATAGCTAATAACAATAAATTGCAATTCAACGAGTCCTGCGAGTCCCGTAAGTCGTTATCAAAAGATTCTCTACTCTCCCAAGCCCAATCGGAAATCCATTAGGTAGTCATTATATGAAACTAATTAAATGGCTGGCAAGCAAAGTATTTTCAAAGAAATTCGAATGTTAAAAGGACAAGAACTAGGCGACATAAACGCCTAATTGGTTTTTCCAAAACTAAACCGGAAAATCCTTTGCTCTGACGCCTCTTAATTAATTAGCTGATTAGCCAGCTAATATTTAATGAGCATAACGTGGCTCCAATTGCCATGTAACTCAATTTCCGAAAATGCCTGGGCTTTTTCCACATTTGCAGGACGTAACACTACCACCATTGACTTGTAATCATTTTACGGTCGTCATTGTTTGATTATTTTTGGCTCAGTTCCCTTTTAAAGTTCATCAAGGCAAACAAAATTATCTGTTGCCTCTACTCCTGCTACTGTTCCTGTTTCTGAGTTTATAGCATTTCCGGTAAACTGTCGGGAACAGCATTCAAGCTGGTCATCTATCTAAGTAGTTGTTTTTTCTTTGTCTATTAAATGCTCATGCCATTCTCCATTAGTGTTTATATGTTGAGCCTCAGGCAGGATATCCTCATTTGCCTATGTTCTCGCATCGCACAACACTCAAAATAATCTGACCGGAAGAGGGGGAGTGAAAAAGATTGTACACAGTCAGCAGTTTGTTTACGACTGTATATTTATTTGGCATACTCGTAATGTAGCCACATTGTTGTGAGCTAAGTCAACAGTTTCCTAAACTGATATAAACCTAAATAGCAGTAATTTCAAATTTATGTCAGTTACATGCTTTCCCTCCATTTGACTCTTTCCACAAATCCTGAAGATAGTTCCACATTTTTATATTCTTTCTGCAGAAAAGTACAACTACTTTCATTACAAATAATTACTAACAACAAACATTCACATTTGAAATATTCTCTCTCTCTCTCTAGATAAATCTTAGTTTTTTCTGTGCAACTCTTTAAATTTTTTGCAAGTACAAGTTTTTTTTATGAAACTTAAATAATGCTGATCTTTTAAGCTTGTTCAAACAGCCATAAAACATAATAAAATCTCGTCCATTAAAATATTAACGCGCTACATAGTGGCACACTTTTCGTTTTTCATTTTCCGTGTGCATTTTCAAAGAGAGCCACAAAAATTCACATAAACTTTCGCATTGCTTTCTGGTTTCTTTTTTTTTTGCTAGACAAGTTTGACGTTCAACTTTGTAGCTTTAATTGTCGGACATTTAAGGGTCCCCCCTCTTTACTCAACTTTATGAGGTTTAGTCTTTACTCTAATCTTTCATTTTGGCACCTAAGAGTAGGCAACTTGAAAGTTCCACTTATTCTGAACGGTTCAAGGCCAGTTTCCGAAAACATTTTTGCACGCAGAAAAGTGAAAGAAAGAAAGAAAGGAAATAAACAAATGTGTGTTCATTTAAATGCGCATTTTTAGTCTTCATTAAATTTACTTAAGTGTTGAACATTTATAATTCGCCTGCTACTTATGTATTTATTCAATTTTTCTTCTCTTTTTCTTTGCTCATGCTATTCGCATTACAGCTGCGATATTCAACGAGTTTTACTTGCAAGTGATACCAGCAAGAACAACAGCAACAATATGCAGCGACTGCAAAGTTGAGACTCTCAAAAATGCTTCAACACAGCAACAACAACAAGAGCAGCAGAAGGACTACAACACCAACAATTATAAAGGGAATTAGCAGGCACATCAATTTGAGCTGGCAGGCAACTTAATTAAAAAGCGTTGGCGAGCAGCAATTTTAAGCTGTTGTTTGTTGAAATTAATTGAATTTCATTTGGTTACTGGCCGAAAACAAATTCGGTCACATTTCTTGTTAATGCTGTCACACTAAGCACTTAGAACACACAAACACACACACACAGGCACGCACACACAGTGTGTATAAAATGCCTTCATCTGGAGAAAAAGGCGTATCCTTTTGGCTGTTGCTGCTGCTGCTGCAGCTCTTGCCGCACAATGCACAAGAGCAACAGCAAGAACAGCACCTGCAGCCACAGCAACAGCAATTTATGATGGTTAGCCGAGACAGTGTGGTGCAGCAATTAACATCGTTGCCAAATACAGACGTAGATACAATGATGACTGAGCTTACCACAAGGCCAGAGTTGACCGCATCGACTAAAAACGGTAATTTAAATGCAGCGACAATAGCAACACCAACAGTGACAGCAGCACCGACAACAACCCAAACGGATGAGACTCTGGCGATAGAAGCAATTGCTGCAATGAAAAACGTAGACTATCCATTGACATCGTCAGCAGTACAAGGTACTCCGACAACAGCAACATCAGCAATAGTAGCAACAGCAGCACAGTCAAAACATATGTCATCTGCAATACCATCCACCGTCATACCAATAAAAACTAAGCGCGTTGCGCCAACAGAAACATCAACAGCAGCAGCAACAACAGTCAGAACAGTAACAACAGCAGCAGCAACAACCGCAGATGTGATGGGAACAGCAGACAAATTGAATATGAAGCAAAGTGCCACAACGACAGCATATCTAGAGGCGTGGCCAGCAATAAAAACAAATAATAAAAGTAATTGGCAAAGAGTAGCAACAGCAGCAACAGCAGAAACAACAGCAACAGCAGCAACAACAACTTCAGTAGCAGCATCAGTGACATCAGCAATTGTCAAGGGTAAAGTTGTGCCTACCCTTCATTGGCTGGATACCACAACCATGGTCCAATCGGATGCCTATACATTTAGTAATCCCATTGCCAGCATTGCTACAACAGTATCAACAGCAACAACAGTATCAACAGCAACAACAGCTGCCGCCGGCTGGCCTGTAAAACATGCCGCAGTGCTTGAGGGCGATGTAATACTTGGCGGTTTGATGATGGTGCATTCGCGTGAGGACAGCATCACCTGTGGCCAGATCATGCCTCAGGGTGGAATCCAAGCATTGGAAGCAATGCTGTACACTTTGGACCAAGTAAACAAGCAACAATTGCTGCCGAATGTGACACTTGGCGCACATTTATTGGATGATTGCGACAAGGATACCTATGGCCTCGAGATGGCTGTTGACTTTATAAAGGGTAAGTTGAAATTTCTTACTCATACGCAGTGTAAGCCAATATCATTTTACCCAGTACGAGTGTTTGTGAAAACGATGCTGCAATTGTTGCATATTTATGAGTCGTGACACATTCAAAGAGTCAACGACCATAAAAATCTCTTGTTATTGCTGTTAAATTTTGTGTATCGTGATGCAAAATATTCTCCATTAAAGAGACACAAAAGCAAAAGACCATTAAAAACGAATGCTCAGTGTATCTTTTGACATGCCATTGCCATGGTATTAAAATTCCTCTTTCTGCCTAGTTTTGCATTTAATTAGCATGCATTAACACGTCTACCGCGTAATCCACTTAAGAGTGTATGTACAATGCGTTTTAAAAGAGAACCCAGTAACAAGTATTTAATTACTTTTAGGCGTACTCAAATTAATTAGGAAGGTAGTTTACTTTATTTAAGCATAACTCCTTTAATATGTCTGTCCAATATTTAGCTAAATAAATTTTCGAAATTTAAAGCAATATAACCACAAATACTTTCTTAGGACAGGCTTTAACTACATTAATAATTTATATAAAAACTTGAAAGTAAACTAAATTTGGAAACCTTTTTAAATACAACAAACTTTTTTTCATATATTTACAAATAATTGAGAACTATAAAAAGCTTATGCTACAAATTGCTGTTTTCAATGTTTTTTTTTACATTTATATAGATAGGCTCAATCCTTCATAAGTTAATTTGTCAACGCCACAGAGTATTAATTTTTAATTTTACTTTCATTTGATTTTTTATGAAGGGGATTTGCCTAGACTATATGTATTTCACACTTTTATTTATTATTTATTTAAAGCGTATAAAACCATTTTGTATTTATTTATTGCAAGTGTGTTTTATTTTTGATGTCCAACAACAGATTACATTGCATTTAAGCCATAAATCTGCAAATGTTTGCCCACAAAGTTTTTCAATGGGTAAATTCGGCATCAAGTTACAATAAATAATGCCTGAAATATGTTGAAACTTGTTTAGTATGCAAGGAATTAGCATAGTTCCTCGTTAAAGTATGAATATTTATGTTTAACGACTCACCAATATTTTTATTTTGGGCTTGATTTATTTTGGTGGCCGCAGTGGTTTCTCTTTTAGAATGGAATTTTATTAGCGTGATTAATGTACTATTGCAATGCTTTTAAATCGCATTCGTATTTCTTTTATTAGTGACACATTAAATGACGTAAATTGAAAAAATGCTGTCATCTGTCACATGAATGCACTGGAAGTTTGTTTATGGTGCAGAATATACTTTTTTTTGTATGTTTTGTGATTTAAAAATGAAATATGAGTTAAATATGCGGGCTAACATGTTAACATGATTGTGATTCGCTCAAGGCGCAGTCTCGCAAACTGGACACATGAATTAAACATTCGCATAAACGCGTAAATAAAATGTAAACATGCAAATAAATGCTAAATTGAATTAGGCTCTTGGCAACATGGCAAATAATAAACATTAAAATATGAAATTTACCATTTGCGTGGATTTATAAATTTTAAAGTGACGTACCACACACAAGAAAAAATACACTACTCTGCATGCAGTCGTATTCATATACGTATTTACACACTTTTGATCCAATTGTTTGCTGTTAAACCAACGTAAAACCATCGAATCCTACTAAAAGCGTAAATCTATTATGCTATCGACAATAGCAGCAACGACAAAAATATGTGAGGGTGGAAGGCAATTTACAACTGACCAGGAACATGTATGGTCTTTGTGTAGGGCCATTATGGAAGATAATGGCCGACAGAGGAAGAGAGAGGGAGAAAGAGGGAGTGAGAAATTGTGGCACAAATGCCTTTGACAAGTAACATCCCAAGTTTCTACATAACCTCATTACAATTCAATTTACAAATTTGCCAACATCATTTTAAAGCTAATGAAATAAATGGATGCAGTACAAATTGTCACCAATATTAATACTGACTTTCGTCGTATATTGGCAGATCTCTCTCCCTCTCTCTCTCTCTTTCGCGCTCTCTCTCTCTCTCCCTCTATCTATCTCTGTCATGTTTGAGCTCTATTTGCATTTGGTTGTGGGTCTGTCAGCAACAATGCAGTCTTGTTGTTGTTCCCTTTGCCATTCACCACTTGTCAATTGTGTCCCACAATTGTCTTTGTCAGGTCGTCGGATTCTTAATGGTCTCGGGTTTTGTGTGAATGCTGTGGGTCCAATATCATGTGGGCTATAATTAGCACTTTATTTGTCAATCTGTGCAGCTGCATTTTACATTTCCAAAGCAAACAAATTGTGTTAACCCAAGTGCATTCGTTTTCATTCTTCCTATACTAACAAATTTTCTTTGACGTTCTGTGTACTTCCTTTGTGGTTGCAGTTGAAAATTGTTTGTCAACATTTGACCCTTAAAAAAAGCCAGATTTAAAAATATAAATTGAAAGTAATTTAAAAAAAATTTAAGTAGTAAAGTAAAAAGTGTTCACTCAAAATAAACAATAAAATTGTTGTCTTACATGTTTTGTCAATACCAATAAAAACTTTTCTAAAACTTTTAAAATTAGCCAAGCTGTCCATAAAATAGTTATTTTGGCAACACTGTTATTATTTCGCTTCCTTGAAAGTCGTGTGGATGCTGTCCCAAGCTCTGTTAACTTGCAGACTAAAAGCTTTCACACTGGGTTCTTGTCCTGGCTAACTGAGACTGTTAACATTGGGACAGGTTAACAGTGACTTTGCAGCGTAGCCTTAGAAAAAGTAAAAATTTTAGGGTTAATTTAGACAAGCCAATTAAATTTTTAGTTCAATTAAATAAAGAAGATAATTTAAAAATATGTTTGGTGCTCTTTAAAGTTAAAGACTACTAGTTATTTCGATTTAATAATTAATTATTACAAATTAAATTTTTATAAAAGTGATATTATGCACTTTGACTGTTGATTCCATTTAATGTATTTCTTACGAAGCATACGATTTAGAAATAATAAATATTTCTAAGCAAAACTCTTTCGCCATAAAGTTTTTGTGGAAATACTTTAGCAATAAATTATTATATTATTATTGAAAACTTTCCACATGCATTTATAGTTGAATTGATTTCATTCCATTCATAATAGTAAAAATATTATTAACTAGTTATGTGTGTGTGGGTGACGATGTGATGATGAATATAAATTGTTTATGTTGACTTAAAAAAATGAGTTTACGATCTGGGCGACACCATCGCAGTGGAATTCGAATCCAAATCGGAATCAAAATCAGGATCCCTTGCCTTAACTGACCCAGTTATACTTGTAAATTGAAATTTTATTTTCTCGTTCCGCACACACTCATACACACACTTGGATATGCCACACACGCACACTCGCATACTCACACACCCTCATCAAAAGACGTATAAAAAAGTTTATTTGCCATGACGCAGCGGGAACTCTGGGAACGCTCAGCTCACTCTTCATATCATTTTAATTCGCCCTGTGCCCAACCCAAAATGTTTCTTCATCCATCCTGCTGGTTACTGGTTGTTGCTACTTGTAGTTATCCTTGTTGTTGTTGTCGCTTGCCACTTAATGGAATTTGCCGCTTATGCGTTACGCATGCCGGGCATTATCCTTTTTACCGCTGCCTTCCGGTTCCTGTGAAATTTGAGTCTTCTCTTTCGTCTATCGCCTTGTGCCTTGTCTCCGTCATTTCTCCTTCGTCTACTTCTGCTTCTAGCTTTCTCACAGCGCACTTTTCTTAAAAAGTTGACATGCTGCCTGTTAGGCTAAAAGTTTTTGCCGTTTGCCTTTTGTTTTCCGCTTCCTCAGCTTCAGTTTCTGACTTACATACTCGTATGGTCTTTGTATGTCTCGGGCTTTGCGTGTGAGCCTACTGCCAGCTTAGACTTTGGCTTTGACTGTTAACAAGATTTTATTGGCCTTCAACTTACAAATAGTTTCTTTCGCATTGTTTAATTTTTGGCCTTCAAGTATGTTTTAAACATTGTTTATGTAGGAAAATCGTCTCGTCTGAGCTCTAAGCTGCTTAGGCAATTTAAATTCGACAACTTGAATGGTTTAAGAGGCAATTTTGTTATTTGATAATACAAGAGTTTCCCAAAACGATTTCTTGCCAAATTCACCAATTTGAACAAGCTACTTGAAAATCTACATAGTTCTCTATACGAGAGCAGACAATTTCAATTGCCAATATCGATTTCAGTTTGCAATGCGATATTTTAGGCTATTGAGAAGCAGCAGACCGAACACA
Source organism: Drosophila neotestacea (assembly GCA_035044365.1). Taxonomy (NCBI): domain Eukaryota; kingdom Metazoa; phylum Arthropoda; class Insecta; order Diptera; family Drosophilidae; genus Drosophila; species Drosophila neotestacea. The sequence continues at coordinate 537,308 of JAWNMD010000155.1, forward strand.
TGATTCATCTATCTCTTTCTATACTATTTTATTTATTTTGTTTAGTTTGTTGTCTGCTTTGGTAGAGGATTTCTTCGATTTGTATACTTTTACAAAATGTTGATTTTATTGTGCTCGCTTGAGGCACAGAGAAATCGGATAACAACAACCAAAACAACCAGCAGCCACCTGACAATGTAGACGGAATTCTGTTTGTTGTCCCAGCTCCAATTATACCCTGTAAAATTAAGGTAATGGTTAAATTTGTGATAGATGCGTATTAAATATATATACTATTCATGGTTTAATTCCTACAATTATTGCACGTTGGTATTTGATTTTATTGTGAGGGTACATCCTCTTTTGCTATACTCTACAAATAGTTCTAGTTCTTTTATTGTTATTGCTGCTCCTGGTACTTGGGTGTCGTGTTGTTGTTGATCTTTGCTATTGCTCGCGGGCACTTGATTGTTGGCTCATTTTACAGAATGTCTGCCCCTCCTCAGTCCTCAGTCTCCCTCCTACTCAACAACAATGCAGCGTTGCTCCTTTGCCACATTGTACATATTGTGCAACCAATTGCAATAGCAAAAGTAGCAACTTGCTGACTTGTGCATTTCAACAAAGCCCTCGGGAAGCTGAGTATCTTGTAAGATGATGGTCATATTGGGCCACGGCAGAAATGAATGCAATAAATGAAGTAAGTCGAACGGAAAACGATATTAATGTAATATCATGGAATTAAGTATGACAATATAAGGAGTACAAAATTTGCATTAAGTTATTTTAATTCATTACCAATTTACCAAGTAACAGAAGTTATCCAAGGGTCATTAAAAGATTTAATTTCATTAATTTTTTCCCTTTTTATACTTATTACTTTTGTTTCAATGATACATTTTCAATACCTTCGTCGCAGCTCTCTCTATTATTTAAATGTGGTAATTTCTGCCTGTCCAGCCAAGAGGAAAACCAATCAACCAACAAATAGCCTCATTTGATCCATGGACCGTAATTGGAACTGTAATCTGCTCTTGCCACTGTGAATTAAATAAAAATTATTGTGGAATCCTTTACATTACAGTGAGTACAATGATGTACTCATATTTTATAGTATCGTTGTAACAAACGGCTGTGAAAATAATGGATTATCAGTGTCGGCAGTTTTTATTGAAAATATTTACAAGTTTTCATATCTGAACATATTTCAAGATAAGAAAGCTTCTGAAATTGTACTGTATGGTACATGTATGCTTGTCGTGTATTGCCGTGCTCCCTTTATTGAAAGGAGAAAAATGTGTTAAACAGATAAACAAAAATATTACTGACTCTTTAAAATTTCTATTTGATACCCTCTAACATTTTGAGGGGTTTTCGTTATAAATATTAAGAACAAAATCTTAAATACATTTTTACTATCGTCCATGATTCCTAAGTCCTTGTCCGTAAATAAGATTTGAATTGCCTTTTGAATCAGCTTAGCTTTAACTGATACTTTAATCCTCTGTGATAACTGACCTCCTACGTGTCCCCATCCCATTGACGGCCTGCTGCTGCACTTGACCTTTGAAAAGTATTTGAATTTCGTTTTCAGTCCTGGAATGCTTTGCCCATTGAATTGTCAACAAAGTTTTATTCAATCATTTTATTTTCAATCATTTTTTATCGGTTGTTTCGCGTGCTTATTTGCGTAGAAAAAATTTAATTTTCCTATTGAATCCTAGTTGAGAACTTTTGCTGCTTTGCCAGCATAAAAATACGTATAGATTTGAAAATTGTAAACGCCATGCTGACCACAGTGAAAGTGTAATAATAGTTGTATAACAAAGTTGGCATTGGCTTTCCCCAGCAGTATACCAAAATACCGTTTTAACAATTGCTAAAGTGTTATACACTTACCCAGTGCACGCTAACAAGTGTTTGTTCCATTCATAAATTGATATTTTGCCGACTAACCTAGTGCCCCCAAAAGACGACAACAGTCGACAGAAAACTGTGCTACATGTACTAATATTTTAGCACACTCTCCCCGACAGGACGAGCCGAATAGCCGAATCCTTGAATCGGGTGCACATACTACTTTGAGGTAGAAGAGCTTCGACAGTGCCTTTCAGTTGCATGCCGGCCATTCAACGATGCGGACGCATCTTCGGTATCTTGAGAACAGTTATCAGTTCGCATCGAATTGAAGACCCGAACATTGGCGCAATTGTTAACGGATTAGATTAGATAAGCGCTGCGCTTAACGGTTTTTTTAATTACGCCAGTTTAAAAGTGATTAAAACAAAATTGCGGTACTAGAAAATGTGTAATAAAAAACAGATCTTATTTAAATCATCAACAGAAGATGTAAAAAAATAAACTAATAACCAATTAGTTATGAATAATAAATATAAACTTATTTGACTTTTGGTAAGAATTAAACAATAGCAATTCAGATACCAACAAACTACATTCCTTCATGTGGTATTAAACAGTGATTTTCATAATATAATAATAAAACATAAAAACTGTGGAATTTGCTGATTGTTGCATGATAAAATGTTTAATTGTGGAAAAAATATGTATATATATGTTAATAAATACAATACAAAGAGCTAATAAAAACACATTAATACATGTACTAAAGGAGAAAAAACTGAGTAAAATGTAAAGGGAAAATTAAATTCAAGAGTTAAAATAAAAAAGCAGTTTTATAAGCCTAATTATTAATTAACTAAATGAGAATCACATTTTATTGTGTAATAAATATGAAAGCGGAATGTGGAACAAGCAAGTTTTTTTTTACACTTTATCTGCAATCAAACTAAATTCATTATGTAAATATACTCGTAAATATGACGCAAATAAAACTCATTGGATAAAGCCTTTAATTTCATTTCACTTTATATTTCTTTTGTGAGCAAGTCACAGAACAGAACTAGACTTCAACGGTCGTGATTCTTTAGGCGACGTCACTCCAAAAAGGACAAAACAAATATTAATTAATACAAATCTAAATAATTCTGTGTGCTTCGGCTGGGAAACTCAGTCGGAATGAAACACTGTTAAAAATGAGAGAAGCAAAAGTCAAACAAAGTTTGCGCTTTATGTTCTACCTTTAATTATAAGTTCTTTTTAATTCTGGAATTTTTTTATTTCGTATTTTACAGTTGAGTTAGGTAGGCGTCTGTTGTTCTAAGGGTGAGTAGGCGCTTTCTTGTTGTTTGAAATTGAAAATAGGAAAAGTTTATTGCCTAAGATAGGAGAGTTGGAGTATTTTAATTAAAGTGCTGACAAGACAACGCGCAATCAAAGTCAACGTTGTGGTGGTAACTAGGATTCATCCAAAATCTGCACAGATTTTTCATAAAGCTACTTTTCAGTTACCTATCTTTTAGCTGAAAAATTTTCCCGCGTCACTTTAAGACTTTATTAATATTGGCTCATGTTTTTAAAATAATTCATTAATTTTGTTGGTTCCATGAGTTTTTCTAATCTTCGAGTGCTAACTGCATATATATATCCATAAACCTGCATTAAAAATGCTGTAAAAAATGTATCCCAACGGTCACGCATTATGTAAAGCCATTGCTCATACGTCACGTAGCCCACAGGTGTGTATCAGCCGTTTTCAGATAAACTTTTGGGGCACCTGGAGCTAATGAACAAAAGTCAAGCGCCTCACAGGCAATTAAAACCATTTTAAACTAATTACAAAATTATGCAAAAATTGTGGGCTTCATGTGTGGAAAATTAGCATTTCAAAATTCAGGTAAACCGAAGCCTCAGATAAGAGAAGAGTCGAGCCAAGTCGAGAGGAGTCAGCATTAAATGCAAGTGCTGCCAGACCAAATAAAAGTTGAAATTCAAATAAAAAGGAAAGAATGTTGTCTTCCACACACCGCATACTTAATACTCTTGCAAATCAAATTACATAAAAACACAAAACACTAGTTTGGTTAAGTAATGCAATTTGGTCAGTTTCAATTTATATTTGGACTGACTCAACTCGTTATCCTCATCTGGAATATATAACTGGTGCCTGGTATCTTTATTGAGTTACTAAATTCATGACAAAATTATAATACCCTCTGTCAAGACTGCAGAAACAATGTGTGTCTGTTGGCTGCCGACAACACAATCACGTTGCCGCACGGCACTCCTTCACCTGCAGGATATTTAATTTCCTTGCCGGATCAACAATCGCCTGCCCTTTTGAAAATTGTATTTCCAGTTTAAGAGCATTAACAGCAGCTCTTCTCTGACTTTGACTCAAGAGAGGACAATAGTCATGGATTCAGAACTTAGTTCTAATAATTACATTACACAAATCTGCAGTTTCTGTTCAGCTTTCGTTTTAAGAGAATGATAGTTTTGCCTTTAGCATTGGTCACGTCCTCCTGGCAGTGATAAATGTACCACAGCTTCCCAGGGGCAGTCGTTGACACATTGTCGTCGGAGCTTGAGCTGACCTTTGCTTAATTATAAAAGGGTCTATTAATGAACTGGCCAACTTGTATCCCCTGTGTCATATCAGCTTTCCTTTGTGGGTTTGAATCAATTACCTTTGCTGCAGGTTTAATTTACCAAAGGAAATGCAAAAGTCCATTTTACTGACAATTATCCCTGTAAGATTGGGTTATAAAGAATCATATTTGCACAGTTTACTGTACAGTTATAAAAACTATTTTACATTTTGAATACGAAAATTTTCTATAAATTTGGAATTTGTATGCATTGCATTGAAAAAGTTTTACAAAGATTGCAGTAACTTCCACTACCTTGAATTGAACGTTGACTTCAAATGATAAATGGCTTGGGCAATAAATTCTAACGCATAATAAATTCCCTCCGTTTTGGCAGTGCCATCAGGCAAGGTAGCAAAAAAGGAAGTTGAAAATAGTGCTGAAAAAAGTATGAATAGTTTATACTTTCATTTGATTTACAGTACATATAACTGAGATTCTTGGAATCGATAAAGCATTATTTCTATTAACTTTATCGGTTTCAAATTACCCATCATAAAATTTAATTTTAGCATAAAAAATTAAATTTAATAAATTATTTCTCTATTCCGTTTTCTTATCATCGACAAACATTATTTGTTATTTTAATTGTAAAGTCCTTAACCTTTCTGTATAAAGAATTTATACGTTGTTAAGTGCATTTGATGACCCATTGAGTATGCATGAAGACCATGAAGACCATTTAATTGGCTTTTAATTGACGATAATTATTTACAAATGGCGCCAACAGCTGGACTGAAAACTACACTTATTCCCACCCATGAAACTATAAAATATGCATTTCACTTGAAACTGAAAACTTTTTCATTTTAAATTTTTTTCTCTTGCTCAGTTGCTGTCATGTAACTGCTTAGAAATGAATAGAACTTTGATTTAAATTAATGAATAGCAACGGCAGTGACAAATTCATTGCTAATTGCCAATAAATGTTAAAGTAGCTGTCAAACTCAGACACGTTGCACATTCGAGTTTCCCTGACAACTAATTAGGGAAAAATGTTCGCTCAATTGTAAACTGACTTTATATATCTGAATATCGTGTTGCGTGTCCTGCTGGGTTGTCATGCAGGCTCAAAAATGGAATGGTCGTATGGATGGAATAGCAAAAAGTCAATTAATTATGCGACATGCAACTTGGAGCAAGAAGTTATACAAATAAATACAGCTAATGAGCCTGCGATACGTTGGCCAAGCGAAACGGAAAGCGCTAATTTATTTATAGCCCATTTGTGGCCTTTAAAGGCCATTTACAATTTGCTTTGTGGCTGTTACCAGTTACCTGTTACCTGTTGCCCCTGACACGCCATAAATTCTCATGAGTAAAATAATTAGAAAATCAAATAGTTGACTGTGCAGGAAAATACTCGTAGCTTTTAGCTCGGACTGAAGCACAGAGGGCAGACGGCTATGGGGTGTCAAAATGGCGCTCAGCGGAAACGGAAATGGCGCATCTGCGCTAAAGTTTTGCTCTAGCGTTAGAGCAAAGTTAAATATGAAAAAACATTGTTGTGTCGCCCAGAAGTAAAGAATCGAATGACTTTTCTAACATAAAAATTCTCTTGGGCGTTGCTTGCTTTCTAGTTAATTGAGTGATAACTTGATTATTTTTTGGAAAACCGTTTCCATTTTTCTTCCGCAAAGTTTCCTCACGCGAATATGAGCTGAGGAGAAATTGAAACATGGAACATGCACATGTAATAAATGCTGAAAACTCTTCATACACAGAAGTGGGCGATGTTAACTTCTCAAAACTTTCATATTTATTTATTTTACATGCACATGTGTGTGTACAAAATTTAAGTTTGTACGAAAAACTTCCGTACACATAAAAGTTCAGCTTGAAAAAAGTGTGTTCTTGCAGAATTTTTCCATAGTTTTGGCGACAGAAACTTTTTGATTATGACAATTTAATGTGGTTGGCATTGGTTGTTGGCCTTTAAGGCAATCTGTTCGGAGTATTCCTTAACAATTTGTCAAAAGGAAAATGCATTAATTGGAGAGTGTAGGACTTACACTGCTAGACAGATAAGCGCCACTAATTATGCAATTAATTTTGCAGTTGCTCACTTTTTTCCAACCTTTATTTAACGACTCTTTTAATGGACTACGCGCAACTTTTGCTGACACTGTAAGCACTTTTTTTTATGGCGACGACCAGCGCTTTAATTTAAATTGGTTTTAGATAAGGTTTAATTAAGTTGACCGCGGGAAAAGGCAAGAACAAAGAGAAAAAAGCCAAAGGAACAGGAAATTAAAGTGACAAAAGAATGTTGAGTTTCTTGTTTGGTAAAATTTAAAAATCCAAGGATTTGGTCTTTTTTTGTTCAGTTTGCATGAACAGCTTTATTACCAATTTATTTCTCATTTTGACCAAATTGCTAGACAGCATATTCAGACAAACTCGAGTGTATCTCATTTTGTTAGCCTAAAAATAAATGCGAAATGTGAAGAGTTCGAGTAAAGGAAAGGGAAAGGGCAATAAATTGAATGCTTGTCGCTCACTGTCATAAAACATAATGAAAACAAATGCCACACAAGAGACCCAAATCGTAGGACGACACTAAATTGATGGCCAACCAAATTAAAGCACAGTTTTGGACGTAAAATTAAATGCGACTATATACCATATTAATATATGTATATATGTATATGTAGGTATATATGTACAATGTACATTGTACATATCTATTTGCCAAATATGTATTCTTCTTTTGTTATGCCAGCGGCTGTCACTTATTATCCAAAAAAAGAAATGAGTAGAACTATATACATATTCCATACCTACATAAAGCTATAAAATATTTAGTACTTAGTTTTGTGCAACGTAGCTCATGAGTGTGTACGGCAACAAATAAAAGCCTGGCAAAATGCTAAGCATTCTTGAAACTGTCAAACAATAGATTCAGCCATAATGATCTTTTTGTTGCTCTGGCGGAGAGGCAGAGAGGGAGACAGGGAAGGAGAAGTGAGAGCTTACAACCCGAAAAATACACACATGAGAAATAAGAATAAACAAAGGCACTCACACGCATTCACACACAAATGTTCTCCCCTTCACACAGATACACTTATACATTCACACACATTTGCACACATCTCTGCTGTTGTATTTGTCCTGACTTTGCGCTTTTGGATACCACAGAAAAAACAAACAGTACATATATTTTTTTGGTCTTTTTGAGAGAGTATAAAGTTGAGTTAAAGTGAGGTAAACAGTCTTAGTAGATTATTAGGCCAACAACAGTTCAGCATAAAAGTATGCGAATTTATTAAATGTAAATCGTATAGTTTTTTTTTGACAGATGGTTTAAATCGTGGCCAAATGTTAATTTTTTGCTGACACGTGGAAAGCATTAAGCTTCATTTTATGATGCCTACTTTATGGCTCTTTAACTGCGACTGCACGCTCTGCAAATTTCTATGAGGAGGGACCTTGAAAATGCACACGAAAGAAATTATATGAAATTGTAACAATATATTATTTTTTGGGTAAAAAATATGTAGGAGATTTAAGAGTTTGCCGCAAAACCATTAGAAATGTTAAACGCGCCTGTAAGTAGGCAATGAATTTGTTGTTTTCAATTTTCGTTACTTGGCAATTGCTATGCAAGTCACGTGCCAAAATAAGGGCAGGCCGCACATACATATATATATTATAAGTCAGAGTTAACCAATATGTCATGCCAGAAAGGTAGGACGAAGCAGCAAAGGGGGCAAGATTGAAACAGAAACGTGGCTGAAAAGCGCACTTGCGAGACATCTTACGGTCATGGCTAGGAGACGCCCCATATTCTGACTAGCATGTATTCTAGCTCTTCTGATTTATGCGGCATTCCTATATACACATTTGCCCGCTATTAACATTTTGTATTGTTCTTGTTTCTTTGCTTCTCTTGTTTTGCCCTGTCAACCAACATGTTGTTGATGTTATCCCCGACTGTTTGACTATTTGTCTGTTTGCCTGTTTGTCCTGTCAGCAGCTTGGTGTGAGTTTGGAATTGTCAGTTCATTTTCATATCACGGCCCACGAGTAATTCATGTTGCTCAAATAGTTTCTGCTTGATTAATATAGATTGAACCGAAAAAAAAATAAGAAAATGTCTTTGCCCGTCCTTTGTTTGCTTTTGTCAATTGTTCTCTCATTAGCTGTCCGCTTGTGCATACGTACATACAGTCGTACACACAATCAAATTGCTAGGAAGCAATTATTTTCATTGCTGCATAGCAATTGATATGACTTCAATGACTTAATCTAACTAATTCGAGTGAAAGGAAGAGAGTTAATTCAATGTTTATTTTCTAAGAATTTTAGTTTAATATAAATTAATTTGAATTGTTGTTAGAGTATGTAAGCTGTTATGTTGTTTAATGCTTAAACATTTAATAACGAATTAGTAGAATATTCCAGCCAGCAAATATTAAATTGCTACGAAGCAATTATTTTCACTGGTATGCAAGCAATTGATATACCTTCAATGAGTTTAACATCATTAACGAACTATTTCTTATGAATGTAAGATATTTAATCCAATGCTTATTTTCTAAGCATTTCAATTTAATTTAAATTAATTAGAAACATTCCAAATGGTTTGTAAGTTGTAAAGTCTATTTAAATTGTTATTTTGCTAAAACAGCTTTAGGATTTTAAGCAACGAATTATGAATGAATCAATTATAATGCAAAAAAAATTATTGGAATACTTAAGAGTCATTATTTTCATTACTCTGCAGGTAATATATGATGATGATATGACCTTTTTATCAATTTCAAACTATTTAAAATGAAAGCAGATACTTAATCCAATCTTTATTTTCTAGTTCAAGTTGGTCTGAATTTATATTCTCAACATTTTAAATTATTTATAAACTACAAACCCATTTAAACTGGTTTGTTTTATGCTGAATGTCTCGAAGCTAAAGCAGTTTCACGATTTTAAATCACGAATAACGAATGAGCAGCAGATAATGCAAGTATAAATTATTACAATTAAACAGTCATCTAGGATCAGCCATAAGTAAAGACACTCATATGCCAGCTTTGTGAAATATTAATTATAAAGTTTTAAGTGCAGCTGGCGAGGGAAAACTCGCAATCTCTACTGTAGCCGGATGCTCATTCAATGTGAAAGATGGCTTTACAGTCAGCCTGTCGGATATTGCACAAGTTGTGCATATACAAACTGTTGGGCTTTGTTGGTCCAAGATATTTTGCCTTAAAGAACCAAAATTTATGCATAGTCTAATATCGTTAATTTGGCAAGTGCCCAGGGTAGACTTAACAAGGCCAAAACGCAGGTTAACGCATGTGGAGCCAAGCACACAATTAAACGCAGCCATCTATAAAATATAGAAATATCCAGACGAAGCTTCTGAATCAATTGGCACTGCCAAAGGGGAGTATTGATCAGTCCTAAGACTGAGTTGTAAAAATGCAAAGCGTAATCTTAGACATTCTTAATAAATGTATTCTTTTCTATATACATATGCATATAAATAATAGATTTATTTTATAGTAGCTTCTACTTGTATTACAGGGTAGTTTAGTGACTACTACATGCAATTATAACTTGCGTATACTTATGACTATAAGTATGGCATATGAGAACGCCTGTTTCTGTGTGTAAGTAGCTGTCTAAGTGGGTGCCAGTTTGTATATGTACACGAGTATAGCCTCGAGTATCCCCTGGTAGCCTCATTTACCAACAATATTTACGCAGTCTGCGTCTGTTGACTGAAACTACAAGCCTCAAGCTAAAGCTACATCAAAGACCCCGGCCATAACTGTTCACCCAACCAACAAAAATGTGGGAGCCATCTAGGCTGAAAAGGTGCAGGAGCAGAGACCAGACCTTTTGGCTCTCATCAGGCTAGATTGAGACGAGACCGTTGGCGGGTCGATGTACCTAAAAGAGACCTAGAGAAATAGAGAGAGAGAGAGAGAGAAAGAGTGAGATAAATGGAGAGAAAGAGAGAGAAAATTGAAATTTATATTTATGCAGCACATAAATTTCGACTTTTTGGCTCGGCTCGACTTCATGCTATTTTTGTATTAGTGTTTATAGTGCGTAAATGTATGTGTGTGTGTGCGTGTTGGCCTTATGAAATATGCATGCTACTGTAAGGATGTGTGTTGGCAGCTGACACGACCGAGACCCGTCATATTCCATACTTTGGCAATGTAAGACACGTGTGTATACGCACATGTCTGTGTGTGTGTGTGTGTGTGGCAGAGTTTGCGTGTCTGTGGCATGTAATCAAATTAAAAGTTGAACGTAGCAAGCAATAGCTTTTAAAGGCATTAAAATGTTACATTCAACACACTCGCACACACTCACACACTCTCACACACGCACATACACACTCTTGTCCATTTCTTATGTGTTAAGTGTCTCGGAATGTTGCTCCAATCAAAGTGTGTGGCATGAATTTAAGCTTCTGTTGCTGGTCATAAGAACTCATTAACTGCAGTTGCCAGAAATCTTTACAGTTTGCAATTTTCGCTTCTTGGTAAAGCTCGACAGTATGCTACAAAAGTAATGTGATGCTGACACGCAATCAGCCAGCTGCCAAAAACTAAAACAACGTCCACACTACGCTATTTGGCAACTTAGATAATAACTTAATTACATTTTTGTGTGTACGCTACACATTTTGGTTGTTCTCCTATTTTTTTTTTGGCAATTACGCTGCATGCTGAGCACCTGTCGAAAGCAGCCAACCAGCCAGAAACATGTGTATTATCAAATGCCAGTCATTAGGACTCCCATACCTCCCCCAGATAAATGAGATACAGACAGGCCTAGGCCCATTTAGTTGTCGTTATTTATCTTAAATGCTGTGCGGTCTACACGTGTTCACAGTCACTCCAGCGTCGCACCTCTAAGCGAAAATAATTAAGCGCCGTAATGCGAAATACAAGTATATACTTTCATCTATGGCTCAGTGGAGTTGGTTCGTCTAGCGATGGCAGCGTGACATTCAAACCAAAGCTAAACTCTCAGTACAGCATAAGAAATTAGAAAAACAACATCTTTATTTTGAAGATTTAAAACTATTGCCAAACGCAATTTCTGATATTCAATTTAATACAAGAAATATTCTAAACTAAAAAGAGTAGTTTGGTACAAGTTTTTTATACCAGGAACGCTGTGCCGAATACCAAACTATTTTTACTTCCAATCTGATTGGACCATATTCTATTCTATTATTTGTCTTTCGCACCCTTCCTGATGCTTCATTATTAGCATCGACTGCCGCCTACACTTGTAATAATAATTGAAAAGTAAAGTTCGAAACATATTTGATTGTATTTAATAATTTATATTTGCCCAACTTATCAATTAAGAACTTGCCTTATTTGAGCTTATCAAACTAATTTATTCATTTATAATGTGGGTCCATCTCTAACAGACATCAAGGTAGACTGTAGACGACACCTGCCGTGCTTTAATTGCCACTCGAGCGTCACGTTTATGACCATGCTTGGCTTGCACTTTTGCCCGACGCCATTAGAGAAAAGTTAACTGAATGTTGTTTGCTTACTGCCAACTGCCAACTGCCTTTTACTCTTCCTTCCACTCCCTCTTCTACTCTCACTGCCACCCACTCATTGGGGTGCTCTGAGCAAATTCTTAACCAGTTTTACGCCCTCGGAACGCTTTTCCTTTTTGCCTTTTTTTGCTGTCATTCAGGCAGGTAAAATACCATTTATGCTTCGCCAAGTATATTATGAATATTAAGCATAATATTTAGGAGCGTCTAATTGAATATGTAGGAGTCTGTCTGGCATGCGTGACAGAAAAGGCGTTCAGCCTGAAACAGCATTTACTTAATTAGCTTTTCCCATTGAAAAGCGACACTCTTAATGAGTTTAGCTAAAAAGCATTCAACTGATGGAAAATTCAAATAGAAATGCAAATTCAATGTGTAAAAGTCAAATTGTAAAGCGATTGCAACTAAATACAGCTTAGTTCAGATTAAATATTACAGTAATAAACAGAAAGCATACTAAATAAACCACATATTTTATATTCACTGGACATTACATTTATTCACAAGCAGCTGATAAAATACACGTACTTATTTACTCTGTAGCTTGGTAAGTTTTGTCTGAAGGATCTCATGTAAAGGATATAACATTTAATTTGCATATGTGGACTTGGTTATCGAGCTGCGGTTGCAGCTGTGGTTTAGCTCGACAATATTTACATTCAATAACAAGAAAGTACACATATCTTCATTCAAGACCAAAAGTCCCTGCTGATAGTTACGCAATATAATGATTACATTTTAACCAAGCTGATCAAATTTTTAATACCTGTCTTAAGTTGCTAGAGCTAAATGTTACATTTAAATTTTCTGTGAATTGATTGCAAATTTTTGTAATTTTACAGACCGGAAAACTTCTCTCATTTGAAAACAATCTTAGCATCAAAGGAAAATTCTTAGAAGATGAGAAACAAATTTGTGCAATCATCAACCTGTATAAATATTGAATTTTAGGAATTTCATTTATACAGATTTTAAAACTATTTAATAAAATGTGTATGTACTTCATTAAATTTTGCAATATAAATTATATTTTTCTTTTTTGATCTTTTTCAAAACTATTTTTAGACCCAGTACTTTAAAAAAGTACAAATGGGTCTATTACGTTTGTGCAAAAAAAAAAAGTGCGTAACAGGCAGAAGGAGGCGTGGCAGACCCCATAAAGTATATATATTCTTGATCAGCATCAACAGCCGAGTCGATATAGCAATGTCCGTCTGTCTGTCCGTCTGTCCGTCTGTCCCTTTTTTGAACAAACACCTATATCTCAGAGACTATAAGAGCTAGAGCTACCAAATTTGGCATGTACGTTCATCTGCATCTTGCATTAAACGAGTTTGTTTTAGATTTTTGCCACGCCCCCCTCCGCCCACGTAAATTTGAAACAAAATTTCAAAGTCGAATAACGAAAGCTCCTTTAATGCTAGCGATATGATTTTTGGCATACATGATAAACTTTATAGTCCAATCCTGTCCTGAAAGTTTTATCCGGATCGGATAATAAACGGATAGTATACGGCTGTTCAAAATTTCGAAAATATGAACACCTAGATCTCAGAGACTATAAGAGCTACAGACACCAAATTTGGCATTAAGGTTTATCTATATCTTGCATTGATCAAGTTTGTTTTAGATATTTGCCACGCCCCCCTCCGCCCCTAGAAATTGAAAAACAAAATTTTAAAGACGAATTACAAGAGAACCTTTAAGACTAGCGCCTTGATTTTTGGTATATATAATACTCGCTATAGTCCAAACCTGTCCTAAAAATTTTATTCCAATCGGTTGGTAAACGCGGAAGTTATTTAACTAACAATGGTTACAGGCAAAAGGAAGAAGAAGAGACGCTAGCGGCCTCTATGTTTATCAAGTGGCGCCATCTATTGATGGTACGCAACATTGAAGAACTATCTTTAGTGAACGCTTTGCACTCAAAAAGTACTGGGTCTCCTACTGTCGAGCTTGCTCCACTGTAGCTTACTGCATTTTTACATTCTATTTTACCTTTTACAATTTGCTCCACTAAAAAATAATTTAATAAAATGGCGATGGAAAAGTGCTTTGTTCATTGCTCTTTTTCAACATGGTGGCACTGAACAAGCTCAACAAGATTTTCAGAAAAAATAAAAAAAAAAAACTGTAAAATTGGTAAATCGACTGAAAATGAATTTCAAGGGAAATTGACTTTAAATATGAAATGAAATAAATTATAACACAAATTTTAATTAACCAGCTGCCTAATCTGTAAAAAGGACAGAGCTTGCCGGATGTTACGTAGTTGCTATTTAGGACGTTTAAAATTCAACGAAGCGAAGTTGTTTCCCGTAGTTAAACCTCTTTGAGAGGATTTGGACCTTTAATTAACGACAACACGCATTTCAATTCGTTGGGTTGTTGGGACTGGACCCATCACTGGTTTCTGTTGTCATTTCATAAGCGAGTGGCGTACTTAATCCATAAAGTACAATTTCTGTTTGATCCAGAAAAACAAAATATCGATAGAAGCTCCCGACCGGAATACAACATAAAATACAGCCCAAATATACGAGGGAAGCTAAAAACAAACATGTAACACATTTGACCCTTTTTTTCTCGCTTTGCATAATATCAATATGTGCATGTATATGTATGTATATATGCAGCAGCTGTCCCACTCTATGTATGCCCATCTCCCTCTATTTCTCAGCTATTGTCTGTCTGCTTTGGCGCTGCCATTGGATACATATTGAAATGGCTGTCAAACGGTGTGAAAACGGCTGTCGTTTTACTTTTTTATTGCCTTTCTTTTCTTTTTTTTCTCTATCTCTCTTTCGATTAAGTTCAACAGATTTTATGTAGCATACAATTTAGGTGCATCATAAAATTTAAAGGCATATACTTATTACTATACGCTTTATGCAAACAGATTTTTCATTTCGAAAAGTGATATACTATAAATATTTGATCATGCTTATCTATTTATTTATTAATATTTTTAATATGTCATCAGAAATTATTTGCTTCATCAAATGGCTTTCAGCAATAAGCTGACTTTTGTTATTTTTGCTGAAAATTGTCATCTTTACTTAAGAATTGAATGTGCTTAAAGTATTTTGTCAGAACTTTCACAATCACATCCAATACTGTGACCCAAATTTGACCCTTTTCTACTTTTCGACACAGCATTGTGCGTCGTCAGCGTCAAATGCGAAGCTTAGCAGCAGCTTGACCGCACTTTCGATGGGACCCGGGTAACGATGGGTTCTCGGTTCTGTTTTGTCCTGTTCTGTAAACTTGCCATAGGACACGCCTGCTACCCAACCAATTATACAACAGTTTCGGGGCAAACGTAAGCTGCGCTTAATATGGCTCCTTGGCTCCTTTTTGTTTTTTGTATTACTGCTGCGAGCTGCGTGTTTTTATGGCCGCCCATTAACGACTTCAACTATTTGCAGCTGTGCATAAAAAACACCAAAAATCATTGCTCAGGATTTTGGTTGCTTCATTTCCTACTGTTTTTGTTCCTACAATTTCTGTTTTTGGTTTCTTTTCTTTTTTCTTTATATTTTTGTGATCTTAGCGCAAGGCATCGTTAAAATAGAAATAAAAATATTTATGCAGCTCTACGCTTTCTACGGTTTCTACGGTTTGTAAGGTCGGCGTTTTATGGGCGCGTTCTCCATTTCGGCAGCATTGGCTATTAAAGGGCGTACGCAACAAAAAAGACAAGAAAAAGTATTTGAAAATTGGCTGCCAAGCACAAGAATTTCATGCCCAAGGCCACAAACAGATTTCTGGCGACGGCGGCATACGCACGTTCCTGACAGCAGGACCTCTCTGTCCCTTTATTAATTCCAATACATTGAATTTTGTATAGACAATGGCATGTTTTGCATGTAAATCCGATTAAAATGCCGTACACGTGCCTTCTGTTACGCGGGCATTATAAAACTTAAAGCCGACTAAAAATAAACAAATAATTTTAAAGCCTTTCATGGCCCTAAGGGTACTGCGATTGCCTTTGGTATACCCTGCATACCGAATGGAAAGGGATATGCGCAGCAAAGAGATTGCAAATATGCGTACTCGAAATTCTTTGTCTTTTTAAATAGCAGTGACTGTAACACATGTAAAATGTTATAAAAAATATTAAAAGCTATATATCACATAAATTCCTTGCCATAATTAGGAATTTAATAATCTGCTATCAGATTTGTGTTGCCTTGAATTCTACAATTCATTGAGGGAGTTTAGTAGTCATGTATTTCACACCAAAACATTCCTTTAACTCGTTCAAGTTGGTGTAAATGAGAAGACTTAAAGAAGAGCTGCTAATGAATTTAGTAAACGAAAACAACAGGGGGAATAATTTGCTGCTCGTAGTCACAACAATAAATGGCAAACAAATTTCAACAGGTTCTTCAGCAATTTCAATACGAAGCTGATTTTCAGAACGCTTTTGGTCTGATTATTATTATTTATGAGCTGGCGAATTGTGCGCCATCAAATGATAATTCAATGCTGTCTGACAATTAAACGCAAAATTGTTGTGCTGTCATAATTTGTTGGATTCGTTAGACGGTGTTGGGCAAATTCTTTGTCAGAAATTGAAATCACCAGTAAAAATTCGAGACCAGAAAATGCTTTGCATATTTTATAAGAGTAAAATTAAAGCATAATCTGTTAGAAAATTACTAATTTGCCAATGAAGAGACCTTGTTTTTGGGAGAATACAAAATTGAGCTAAGCTCTTTTAATATTAGTAATTGTTTTGGATTATTCCCAAGCAAATTGCTTAAGTCTCGAGGGGTCTTTAAGGTATTTCCTTAAAATAATAAAAGTGCAACATAAAATCTAAAACTAAGTTAAAATCATCTGTCGCATCCTCAAACTGTTGTCAGCTATTTGCTCGTAAAAGTTTTACGAAAACTTTCGCTTAACTTTTTGTGGTATGACAGCACAAGCTCCAACATCCCGTGACCCAGTGACCCCCCTCTAGTACAATCTCTGCTACATAATAAACCCTTTATGATGCACAAAATTCAAAGCTGACACTGACAACAGAATTTTGTGAAACATGCGCGAGATTCTCATAAAAACCAAAAATCAAAATGGCGCCAGGACATTCGTTCCGTTGCACATTTCGCCGGAAGTGTCAAAGTGAAGTGAGCTATATAAAAAGATTGCATGTGTGCAAACGTTAACTCATTAAAAAGTGTCAAACAAAAAGTGGACATTTTAGACATTTAACAGGTGGTTTAGGGATGAATAAAGGAGGAAACAAGGCTATTTTATTATTACATTTTCAAACTGTCAACACTGTGAGCTGTCTGTGTGCCTTTCAGTCTTTTGCTTTGACACTATCAGTATCACTTCAGCCCTTTAGCGAGAGAGGCACACATACATATGTATTTACTCTTTGCGTTACACAAATACAGGAACGTGCAGTGTGTGATATCCTGACTTTTTGTCATAATAATAAAAATGTCAATTTGTTTTATGGCTGTCAAGTCGAGCTTTGCTGCTGCTTTTGATGTTGATTTTTATATCGTTAACTTGTTGTCATTCCCTTTGCTTTCCACTTCTCCTCTCATTGTTTTTGTTTCCTTTGTTTATTTCCTTGTGGGCTGGCCATATAAATCGTATCTGTTTCATATGTGCCTGGCACCAGACTTCGAGGACACGCGTTGCCGCTTAGCATATGTGTATTCAATAGGGTTTCAGCGCATTTAAATCTCATTACAAATAAACGATTATTTTCTGAATTAATAAATAAGCAGTATATCGATAAAGACGTCTATCAATATTATATTCCATCTAGTGTAGAAATTTGTGAATGTGTTTTTTTGAGAGTATTTTGTATACCACCTTTTAACATTGACAATCATAAACAGTTCAATAGGCTTACAGTATTATCAGAGAATTATTTATACACAGCATGGCACAGCATGTGGCAGCAACAGGAGGCAGATCGAACAACATGACGCAGCATGTAAAATTTTCACAACTTTAAGCTTGCAATAAAACTATAAATCAATCAAAATTCAATTCGATTCCACAACAATATTTGTAGCACACTTTCCAGAACAGTTTATAATATCGAACAGCCTATTCACAGCAATTTAAATTGGAAGTGGGAACAGGTTTGATTTTCGTTTTTTGCATTTCATAGGTTTTAACTGTGATTTATGAGGCAATGTGAAACATGACGAGGTGAGAGTTTTTTGTCCATTGTGGCTTTTCAAGTGGCTGCATAACTTATTGTCTATTTATATTTCACATTTTGCCTTGTTCTCTCATAACTTTCAAATTCTAATGTTTGTGTTATTGTTTGCAACAAAAGTTTTTTAGCTTTAAGCATTGTTCATTTAAAATTAACATCAGATTTTGGGTTTTCTATGCTCCTTCGCTTTTTGACTTGGCCTGCAGAAAGTTTCTAATTTTGCAAAACAGGTCATATTAGGTGGGCTGAAAGGAGAGGGAAGCAGTATAGGAGGAATAATAATGTAGAGAATAAATAATGGAATTTTAAAATAAGAAATTAGTTTGGAAAATAAACATTATTTAGCATTGTCATATTTCTATTTCATAAAAAATTAAAAAGTTTGGCAACAATTGCCAAGTCGACCGCCGTAGAAAGTTGCTGATGTAAAGTAAACATAAATATTGCCTCAAAAATGTTGAGAGTGACAAGTTCAAGTTTATTTTGCTCTGCATGCAAATTAATGCGTCTTCTTGTTTCGCGTTTTTAGGAATCCTTCATCCTCCTACCAAACATTGACGTGGGCGCGCTGAAACCAAATATAATTTGAATTATTGATTGGCAAGTCAACCAAGCATAGTGCGTTTCGGAAAAGCAGCCCAAACAATGTCTAAATTTGTGTCAAGCCACAAGGCTGCCACGCCCATCGGGCTGAGGTGCCACACCTATTTCAATGAACTTTATGCAAAAATTGCTTTTCAGCCAATTTCGTTTTATACAATTTTTGCCTTGTCACAAAACAAGGAGAAAAAGAATTGTTTTCCTCCCAGGACCAGGACATCAGGGCCAAGGCTTGGCACTGGGACGAAGACATTGTCTTTTGAGCTTTGTTGCTAGTATTTGTTGTTTGTTATTGCTGCTGTTGTTGTTATTGTTGTTGTTGTACTTCGCTTCCGGCTGTTATCAGCAATCGACACTCTACTGCGCTTCCTACGCGCTCATTTGTATACACACTGTTTTTTTGTGAACTCAGTTCCTCGTTTGAATCCCAACTTTCTCTTCTCCCCATTGACTTTGCCATGTCTTGTGTTCTCGGCGCTTTGCTTTGCTTTGGGTGCGGTGTTAATGTAATTTGCGGAGGGCGCCATAAATATTTTCAGCGCTCTGTTTGAACTTCAACTCAACTCAGCTGCCTTAGGGGCCTTGGGGCACTGTGACGCCCCTTCCAAAATGCTACTCCTACCTGCCCACTGGCTGTGTTTTGTGTGCTGACTTTATTGAACCATTTCGCCAAACTTGATTGACTTATTGTTGTTGCCTGGCGCTTTGTTTTATGCCACATTTTATTTCTTCCTTTCCTTTCCTCTTCTTTTATTTTACTTTACTTTTTTCTGCTTATTTATCGTATCCATCCTTTTAGATCGCCAACAGGCAAACACTTAAATCCAGCCAGGCCGCAGGATTTGCACTCTTCGCGCCTGATACGAGTATAAGTCAATTTCAAATGTCAATAAAATGGAAATTTTATAATTTTCGCATGAAAATCGCACACACACACATACACAGACACCCATGACAGTCTACACTCCATTCCACACCGAGACACACACTGCTGTCTACAACTTAATGAGATTTTGTTTATTGGTTCTTGATAACAGCCGAAGTCGGGGTTAAACAGGGACAAGGATGTCACCCAGCCGCTCTGAGTGTTTTATTAATGCTTTTTATGGGCGCTTAGGTAAATGTCGCTGACGTCAGCAGATATTTATGCTCAGAGAGATATCAATCTGACGTGCTTAAGTGGCAACGGTTAATAGAACGTTGCCACATGCCTTCAATCAGTTGACATGCAGCAATTACTCCACATCAACTTGCGATACGATTTCAATTTAAAGTTTCACCTCAGCTTTTATCTTTTAGATGTGTGTATAGGTACATAAATATTTATAGCATTTCTTGAAACTGCTCATGAATTTTGTTATTTTGCAACTATAAATATTAATGCTAAACTTAGAGCAGACGTTGCTGCGTATACGAAATTTAAACTCTCTCCCCCATCAAACTTCTTTGGTGCAGCTCATGTATTCAAAAGCATCTATAAAACAAACTAACACGATGATTTATGCTTTGCTTAGATATATGAATATTGTTACATATCGAAGTATGTATGTATATGCCGTGTATTTTGCAGGTTTTGCCGTTCTTTTAATTAAAACTCATTTGTGGCGTGCAAGCTCTTAAAGCATGCGCTTACATATAATGAGACACTTACACACATCCCCAGACACACACACACACAAGCAGACAACGTTGCTCACGTTGCGTAAACGTTACATTGTCGGCATGTGTGTTGTACGTGAGCTCCGTTGAAATTAAAACTAATACGCACACATACGCAGGACACACACTAACTCACACGAAAACACGCTGGCAAATAAACAGAGAAAGCATGTAAGCTTCTATAAGTTGACTCGACTTTCAGTGGCATAAAAAGCATGCAAATTCATAAGAAATTCTGGGAAATATTAAAATGATGCTCGTGCTTCAAAGTGCTAGTTCGGGCGTGAGGTTATTATTACTTTTTTACTTTGTTGTTTGCGTTTTTCCCATTTCCATTTTCCTTGCTGAATGCTTTCTGGTCCCCCCACTGAGCAAATATGTCAAAGTCAAACTAATCGATGCCAAAAGGTTTGGCCCCAAACTGATAACATATAGCGTAGAAGGCACAATCATAAATATCAATCCATCAACAGAAGCTTGAAAAAAGTTTTGACATCAGCAGCTCTACAGATATTTATGTAGTATATGTATGTTGGCAACTAGGAAATTCAATATGAGAAAAAGAGCAGGTCAGGAAACCAGACACTCGGTCAATGGATAGTCAATCACCAAGTCTGATAACATTGACGCTAAATAAATAGTTAAGGCTGACTTGGGGACAAATGACAAACAATCAGTTGACATAGTCCTTCTGAAAGCTCTTTAAGGATATTATTGAAAATCGATTTGGGTTGTGCAGTCCAACAAAATATTCATTGAATTATTTAATAGCTAAATACAGTTTTCACATAAACACATAACAAAATTAAATATTTAAAACTTTTCAAAACAACAATTATGGGAAAAAACTTAACAAATATTTAGTTTGCACTTTATGCAAAGACTCTTTTATATTTAAAACAAAAAGTGATTATGTTCGTGTTCATTTGACAGAAAATGCTGCGTCGAACCAACAAATATTTTAAAATATTTAAAATAAATTTAAATGTGAGCTATTGTGAAACTTTAAGCTGTCAGGTGTTCAATTGGGGTTTTTATGTGGTATTGCCAAAAACTTTTTATAATTGAACGGATCTTTTAACTTTAAAATATATACACTTTGTACCATAGTTTCACTCACTAACTGCTCAATTTAATGAAAACAATATAGTAATTTTTTATGCACTTTTATTTAAGCACACAGATATTTTTATGGCCGGTTGCGTCAAGTGCTTGTTTTGGGTGCAGCGGGTGCCTATCTGTCATTTACGTCCTAATACCCTGTAAAAATAAGGTATTGCATGAGTAAATATTACAAAACTGTAGCCATTTATTAAGTCTGCTAAACTATATGCAACATATCGAGTATATTTGAATTTTACTCATAAGCAATTTACAAAATATACTCTACAGGGTATGCGCTAGTCCGGCAACAGGCAACAACACACACACAATTTTTTTTATTAATGATGCTTTTTATGCCAAAAGCACAGCTGTGCGTCTGAATTTTTTCATTCCTTTTTAAATTCAAGAGCCACATTCTGGGGATTTTGTAATGGAATTTCCAACTCGCGAATTTTGATTCAGCCAAAGTGTAATTTTCTTGACTGTAACAGTAACTGTTGCTGTAATTGTAGCCGTAACTGTAACTGTTGCTATAACTGCAACTGTAAATGAAATTCAATTGGGCAAAAACGGAAATTGCCACTTAAATGTCTTTTACACAAACACAAGGACACATGCATATGGTACATGTACTTAAGAGCTCTTTGGGGATTTTATATTGGGATTGAGGCAAGTGCCCGTTTTTTGCCAAACTGCAACAATTATCAAGAATTTTCCTTTAAAGTCAATGAACAGACGATTGAAAAACTAATTTTCTAAAGCGCCTCAAAATGAGAGGCATTAAAAAGTTGGGGCTCTGTGCTTTAAAAGTTTGCCACTTGGCCTTAAATGGCAATTTTCCATTTGTTTTCAACACTCTCAATTTGCAGTAAAGTAAAATGAAATTTTGGTTAAACACGCCTTAAGAAATAAAAATAAAATTTGTTGAGTTATAAAAGACAACGCAATGAACAAACAATTTAATGAGCCCCAACGATCGTCTAGTTAACTTGCATATCACAGTTCTCACAGCTAAGTATAAGAATCACACATACGACCCAGACAATAAACTTAATTTTATTATTTAAAATTTTACAGAAATCGTAAAAAAGTTGACATGCAGTATCTTGTCACTTGCACTGTAAATACGAAAGCTGACGACATTTTTTACGGCAAATGACTAACAAAAAGCAGCACTAATTATTTACGATCTGAGAGAAAGGTAATACATTGTTATCGTAAAAAGTAAATATGGCATTTACGTGCTTCGACTCGTCTCCATCTTTTGGCTTTTGGCTTGTGAAATTTATGCCGTCTGGCAAACATACAAAATACATACACTTAGAGCCGCATAACATTTTATTATTTCCAACATTTTCCGGCGCCAACACTTTGCACCTAATTTCATCTGCTTCCGCCGGAAGAGTGAGTGGGGCCCAAAAGAAAAAAAAATATATATATATAAAAGGAAAGCGACCTCATGTTCCCCATGGTCATGTCCTGCCCGTAGCCGGAGCAATTACAGAAGCCGCTAGGGGCCTCTTCAAAAATTTATGGCCATTGATACATGGCACAATCCCCCAAGTTCTGCAACAGTCACTTCAATGCTTTTGCGGCCGGTCATTGTAGTATGCTTTCAGGCTTTCAGGATTTCAGGATTTCAGGCGCAACGCACTCAAGTTGAGCAGTGTAAGCTGTTAAGGGCGTGAATGTGAAATACTTATTATTACGAATTCTTATCACTTCACACTCAAAAATATCTTGTGCTTTATGTATAAGATTTACGATAAATGTAGCAAACAAATATCAGTAATCGATTATTGCATGAGATATAAATATAAATTGTGAATAACATTACTGAGCAAATAGCACTATAATCGTTGGCAGAGAATAATATTGACAGCAAGAATTAATACAACTTTATCGGTGCAATTGACATTAAATGATGGCACATCGAATAAATTAATTCTGCAATTATATCTGCAGTAAATTAAGCTTCGGATTGTGTATGAATTTAATTAAAAGTCATTTTATTTATTTACTATATATTACATTACAAAATAGCTTTACTAACAGTATTATTTAATATTATATTTCACATTTAAATAGAGTTAATAGCAAAGTTTCCTAAGGCACCATCATATAGAAGCTTAAGTGATTTTTCCCAGTCTCTTGGCTTGTTTTACAACCCTAACATGTGGCAGTTGCTTCCGTTTCCTGTTTGCTGCCTTACCCATTTGTCCCAGACTGGTCAGTGAACTGCATATCACTGTTAGCATCGTTTTATGGCCTGGCAGAGCTTGAAGAACGTGACCCTGTGCTTTGTGGATACTTTGTTGCATGTTGAGAGCCATTAAATTAGCCAGGTGCTGTTGAGTTATGTTAACTGTCTGAAATCAGTGCACATGTTACCTTTAATTACTACTTGGCCAGACGTTGCAACAGCAACGAAAACAATGATTCAATTTCCGTTGCCGGAACTTTTGCAAACAGCTTTGTTAACAGGTTGTATATGATTTGCATGTTGTTGCTTTGCTTGATACAAATTTGCATAAAAATGTTGTAAGTCCTGGACACAGGCTGTGGCAACATCTAGCTCGAGCCTTTTGTTTACAATCCATTTCAACAGCACACATTCATAAAAATGTCATAAATGCTAACTGTTTACAATTATCAATTATCAAAGCTGAAATGCATAAACCATTTTCCCCTTTGTAGCTATACAAATACTCGTATAAAATACATTGTAACTAAAATATAAATGAAAAATATATGGAAATGTGTGCATGTCAGACCATGCAGGAAAACTGTATCAAACGAATAACACAATAAGAAATGCAGACTCAAATTTCCATACAAAAGGTAAAAGATATTTGCATGCTGAACAAAGAATTAAAACTAAATTAAAATATGAAAGGTCAGCATGTATAAATTACAAGTTCTGGAAATAAATTGTTGAAATGCCAAAAAAAAAATACGGAAATAAATAAAGTGTGAAGCATTTCCAGGAAACTTTCATTTTGCATTTTACAATGCGAAAAGGGACAAAGTAAAACAAAAGTTTTCCAAGTAAAACTAAGTGACTTCTACACTTATAGAAATTTCTTAAACATTTTTATTGTTTTAATAAATAGTCGCATTTCAAATTGAAATATTTTCTTTTTATTGTTTTTAAAGCACTTTTTTCTTTCATGCTACCAAGTTATCATGGAATTTAATTCAATAGCCATTAAAGTTACAACAAGTGTATTTCAAAGAATGACTTATAAGAAAAATCTAGTTGAATGTGCTCGTGTGTGTTTTGAGAAAAATAAAATAAAACCGTATATATAAACAAAAACACTTGACAAGCTTCGTGCTATAGGCAACGGAAGTGCTCATTCTCCCCATTGTGGAGTACTTTAAGGAGCTTAACTTTCATCTTTCATGCACCGATGGAAGATGTAATCAGAAATGTAAAGTAAATAATATCTTGTGAAAGGATAGATAAACTCGGATGTTTGAAAAGGGTCAGAGACACCAAATTTTAAGTGTCAATTTAAATAGTGTATAAATGTAACCTTGGACAATTCGTGCTTCAAAATGTCACACAAATCTCGCAACCTCATCAACCCAAAAGTAAAGCACTTAGCTGACAAATGCACAGACTGAAATATTTACATTTATCACGCGAAACTCGCGACAAGTGAATGTTAGTAAGTTGGTAACAAAATATTTCTGCCACAACCAGATTCCCAGAGCAACAGTCGAACAGTCAGCAGTCAATTCAATGTAATGTAGTGAAGTATGCACATTTGATTTCAGAGCCAAAATACCATAATAATTTGTCACAACAGCAGCCAATGTGGCAGCAAACGAAGGGTATCCATATAACTAGTGCTGGTGTTTGGTATTACTGGCTACACTAGCTAACATGGGATTACCACCCACTCACAAACATAGCGTTTTAGCCAGTTTAGCACTTTCCCGGTTAGGTGGCAAGTAAACATGAAATAGATTATTTACAGCGCCATGCACAACGATTTGTGCAAACTGTGTGCCACAGCTGCCTTTCAGACTCTTGATCCAACTCCAAACAGCAGTCGTTCATTGCCACAGTGTGTGTGTGCTCCACTGTACACACAAAATCCAGCAAAAACCATAAAAAATTCTGAAGTGTGAACGCGCACTGATAAGCGTGAGCAGCGGCTGTTGTCGCTTGTCAAAAGAAAAATTGCTTATGGCCTTCAACGAATGCACAAATGAAATTGTGCAAGCAAGATTGACGGCTGTGGTAGGTAGATGTTCATGACAGCAACTGCTCAACTTCTTGGTTATCCTATATTCCTACTCTCCCTAGTTGCCAGCTGACTGAACTGAGTGAAAGATCTAAGAGCAGGTGATGTGAGTCAATTAAATTTGACTGGCAGTTGGGCAAATAACTTTATACTAGTTTTAAACAACTATCAAACTCTGTTTCCGTCCTTCACTTCATATACTTATTTTAGTTACAAATATAAAAGTATGTATGTTATATATATATTGTTACGTATACGTAATAATCAAATAAAATTTTATTGCAGTTTTATTTATTATCTTTCATATTTAAAAGACCACTTTAAACAACATTCTTCTTGATTATTTTATCTTGTAAACTCTCTTTTAAATGATTATTGATAAAAGAATTTCTCATTCAACAAAAATGTTTGTAAATATTTTAATCAATTGTTTTAATAAAATACAAGT
This sequence comes from Drosophila neotestacea, assembly GCA_035044365.1. NCBI lineage: Eukaryota > Metazoa > Arthropoda > Insecta > Diptera > Drosophilidae > Drosophila > Drosophila neotestacea. Next base: position 563,610 of record JAWNMD010000155.1, read on the forward strand.
CAAATTCACTTTTAATTAAATCATATTCAAACTGAATATTTTGTAATGTGATAATAAATCAAAGAATTATTTATATTGATATGTTGAAGCTGTCTGCCACTAACCACAAGTACAGCCACAAGCAAAGCTTTAATTAACTTGTCCTGCCAAAAGAAAAACAAAATGTAAGACAGGCTATTAAATGGGCCCAAAAAGAAGAAAGAAGAAATGTTGGCAAATGATAATTACAACATTTTGAATTTCTTAGCCAACTATTTCGTTCGTACAACTATAAATACCAGCATTAGGCCGGGCAACTTAGGAATTCAATTAGCCAAATGGCCGAATATCTTTGTGGAATTAAAAGACGGCATCTACATACGTCCCAGTTCCGGAACTAATACATTCCAAATGCGCGCAAAAATGACAACTATTTGGATATTTGGGCTAACTCAACATCCACAATGTGGAGTCCACATCCACATCTATAGCTATTTCAGGGCTGCCATCTGCGGACTCTGACCGTTGTCAGGGATCTCAATAATTTAGTAGCTGCCTGTGTGTGTGTGTATGCAATGCTCGATGTCCTTTCCACTATTTGGCCGCTTGTTAGATGCGGTCAACCACAATGCTAGCTAAAAGTGTGTGGCCAGCACGTTTGTCTATTTTGGTCTCCTTCAGGGCTCAGGTGTGGGGCTTTCTATGTAGCTGCTGTTGTTGTTGAGTAAACAGACGCCCAAATTGACGCGCCGAAAACTGGACAAATTGCACGCAAACATGACAACAAAAACGGTCCACAAACAACTGAAGTAAAAAGAAGGCCAACGTCCTTATGGACGGTGCCAGACCCTAACAACTTGAAGCCCACAAAAATTAATTATGAAAATTTTCACTTTACGTCTGAGTTTTTGGTTACTTGTAACTTTGTTAAGTTAATGCGTTTATTTAGCGTGCGAAATTTAATTATGAAAATGTCTCATATTTCAACAAAGTAAAATGTTGCAACTTGTTTCTTAATATTTGTATTCTCTATCTTCTTTAGAGCTTGATCTCGACATCGAATAGTACTAATTGAGAAAGTTTAATAGTCGACTTTAAAGCACACATTTTAGATGAACTTTGTCTATAGAACTTTTAAAGAGTTTTACTCGTTTCATCCTCTGCAGAGAGACTTGAAGTCGTCTATCGAAAGTATTTCTGAGAATATATTGAAGTGCGTACTTTTAATTTGTACAGCACTGATGACCAATCACTAGGCTTCATGGCATATGCTACACTGCGCTACACAACATTTGATAGAGTACAGTGTTGCTGCAGATGGCATGTGAAAGAAAACAATTTTCTGCTAAATTGATACATGGCAGCTCCTGTCGATTTCCTGTCATGTGTTTTACTTTTTCTTCTACTCCCCTTTTGCCCCGGGTCGTGCCTTGTGTTCTCCGACACGTGTCTACATACATGTGTTAAACAAAAAAATATCTATGATGAATGTAAATATATATAATATCTACGTTTTCATTTAGCACTTCCGGAGCTGCACTTTCCTCGATTCCGATATTGCGACACTTCCTCATTCATTGTATTTGATTATTTCATTCATATGTACCATTGATTGCGTTTTATTGTCTCAGTTATTCAATTTGTTGTACATTTGACATATTGCTAACAATTTGTTTGCTGTCACTGATTTATATTCTTCTTTGACTAATACTTTATTTGTCAATGTGGTTCGCTTTAGATATAATTGTTTGTGGGTAACTTTATCGTCCACATCAAATTTAAGAAGCTTGGCTTATTCTGAAATTTTATTTAGCAAACTAGATTAAATTGGATTATCAAAATTAAATTCAATTTGAATAAGAGCAAAGTCTTTTATGTAAATTAATAATCGGTTGCATTAGTAAATTGAAATTACCTACATGTTTTTAAAGTTTCCCCACCAAAAACTTTGAACTAAAAAAATTGTTATGAAACTTTAACATTCTTGGAAAGTTTTGTGGAAACCGTATTCACATTTGCTTTCCCGTCAAATAAGTATTGCCAGCAAGCATTTCAATGGCAGGACCTGTTGTTTGAGCTGCGTGCCTAGACAGGATTATTAGCCGCATTTTGTGGCCCAAAGGCGGAAAGCGTTAAACACACGAAACCAATTACAATCCTCCCGTTTTGTATTTTGGGAAACATATAACTTGCTGAAGGGGGAGCTTGAGTCGAGTCGAAGATGCTCGTCTATAGTTAGTCTGTCTGCTCACAAATCTCAGGTATTTTCCAAGCTAATAAAGTTTGCCTTAAAGTATTTGGGGCAAAAGTTTCCCTGGCTCTGGACTCGGCTCCAGCATATTTGTTTTAATATTAGTTGGCCTCAGGCATGCATGAAATCCTTATGAATACGCACCATCTACGGGCTATTTGCTTAGTTCAGTTTCAGCTCTTCATCTCTTTCTGCGGATTCAACCTTATCAAGACACGTGCGTTGAGCTACGCCCACATTGAGTAGCAAATTTTATGCACCCAATATCAATAATTTTGTAGGTTTTATTGTTATTTGCGCATATTTTTATGTATTTACTAGTACGTTTTTCTTTGCCAATGGATGAACAAAAGTTCCACGGCAGGAAAAGTTTTTACATCGCCTGGGACCGGAAATGAAAGTGAAATTGTTTTTCCGAACATATTTATGTTTGTTGACCTTTATTAAAATGACTTTTATAGCTTCGCTGGGTATCATTGGCCCTCGCAGAGCATGCAGCTCATTAATATGTCTGGTATAATGAAATCTACAATTATATTTATCTGTCTACGGATAGACCTAGATGTCGAGATGAATTTGTAGAAAAATTCCAGCAAATTTACGTTTAGAATTCGTTATTTAAAATGCTCATTGAGAGTTCAACAGACAAGTTTCAAATGCCACAGAGAAAGGATTCCATTCATATTTATTTACAGACTTTATGTATTTCCAAGGCGTTGTATAGAAAACAAAATACACTGAATAAATAAATGATTTAAAAATAATTTCGAACGGAAAAATGTTTTCATATTGAAAATTATTTTCACTTCAATTTGATTCAAATTGTATGCAGTACTCGTAGATCTCAACCTACAGATTCAGTTTGTCACAGCTAATAAAATTAAAAATTTGTGTGCAACTGTCAAAATGTTATGAATTTGAAATGAACATGTCGCTGTCGCTGATGCTGTTGTTTCTACTATTGCTGATTACCTGACAGCTACACATAAGTACGTAGATGTTTTGTAGACACTGTAAAACAGATGCTGTCTCCTTCAGTTCCAGAAGTCGCCTCCGGTTGATTCTACCTTCTGGCTCACAACCCACACTCAGTGTCAACGAAATTTATCACACACTCGCAGACATTTGTTACTGACAGTGAAACTCCGTCGATGAGGGTGAGGGTGAGGATGAGGGATTGGCATTTGCATGTCTGCCCGTCTGTATGTGTACACCTGTCAAAGTTATTCATATTTTTGGCATAGCATACTTTTGTGCTCAGCATTTTGGCATTTTTACATGTGCTGCTATTAATTTTTTGCTCCGCCGCGTACCAAATTGAAGACGTCGCATAATCTTGTGCCACGGATGCTGTCAAGCCATTAGCTGCAGGACGTTGACGTCGTTGCCCAGGTGTCAGCCTGTAATTGTGTATGTTGTTGTGTGTGTGTGGCCTACACAAAAGTATGATTGAATGTTATTTGATGTGAATTTTGAAATTGTTAGACTTGGCATTTATGTAAATGTAACAATTTGTTGTGCGTACTTTGCGGCTGTCAGAAAAATATTAATACCGAATGAGCTCAGACAAAAGATTTGGATGTTAATGTGAAGTTTCAAGTGCCAAATGCCATAAACAAAACTTTGTGATTGCCAATGCAGAAATTTATATGGTATACAATCAAACGAAACTCGACTTCTGCTCAGTAATTATATAGAAATTCATGTTAATTAAGCTACATTTAAAATATTCAAATATTCCTTTGGCATACAATCAACAGACGCTGCTTAAAATTACTCACAGAGTATATATAATTGTGAAGTTTTGCATCTGAAATTTAATGTCCAAACAATCCACTCTGATTGTCCCTTGGGGCGAAAATGAAATGCATAAATTATAGACTTTGCACATAATTTTTCACAGCCTACTTATCAGCGCATCGATGGTTTTTTTTATAGCATTTTATATATTCGCATATCGTTATATTATATACAGTACTGTATTAGTTTTTAAGCGGCCATCGCATCAAGTGTTTGACCTTATGTCGGTTTAACGCAAACACTTCAAGTGCCAATTTATGCAACTTTGGATGCTATCGACGAAAATCAATTTGTGGAAATTGTGGTAAAAATAATATAAGAAAGAAAAACGTAGCCATGCGATACACAAACAAATTGGTCGCATTCAAAGTTGTCCTCGGCACTCACAAATTATCTTTAAATCCAGGCGCTGGCATTCAGTATCGTTTCAATATATATGTATATATATATTTCAATTTGAATGCCAGTCTGGAAATTCAAATAAGCGCGAAGAGGGACAAGGCAAGTGAGCAAACTGCTCAATCAAATCAAAGCCCCCCGCTCAACAAAATGCAAAATAAGACAAAAGAAGGATGAATGACGGAACACAAATGGGAATGATGAGTCTGGACTAGTGTCTGCTACAGTCTTGACATTATACAAAAGACATGGGAACCATAAACTAAGCATAAGCCAAGATAAGACATCGAATACACACATACACTGTCTTTCATGTCAGCGTATTTCCAGTTGAACAACAACTCAATTTTCATAAATCATTTGTATGCGAATACAGACTATTCTGACAGTTTCTTTTATCGTTGTCATAAGTATTAACCTTGGCTAGCACAAGTTTGGGATTAATTTTATTAATGAATCAATTCGTTCAGAGAAAACTTGCTTAAAGTTTGAGCAAATACGATCCTGAAACTTAAATACCCAATTCGAAACGGGATGAGAGCGCTTCGACAGAGCGACAAATGTAATCAAAATAAATTACGAGCGTGTAAGCAGCCTCCGGTCTCTATTAAGGGCAATAAAAGGAAAGCACCATTTGTTTAACGCAATCTCATTATTAGATGCGACCCAAAGCCGAGGGCACAGCTGCTGGTGCAAGACCTTCCCCTTGACAGTGACAAGCACTGAGGTTAGACCTCTCCTGATCCCATACACAGCTACAACTTGATAATGCTGCTGATTATGCTGATGATAAGTAATTTTGTAAACTCAAACTGCAGACTGACGAACTGACGAACCAACCGAACCGACGATGCCTCCAAAAGCGGCGTTAATGCGCCCGTTGATTAGTCAGAGTTTTAGTTGGCGATGGTCTCAGTCTCAGTCCCTGTCTCTGTCCCAGTATCTAAAGGTGTTCCGAAGAGCCGACAAGCCGACAAGCTCATTACGCCGCCAACAATTTGATTAATTACCGCTGTCAGCCTGGTTGTACGTACTTTTTTACAATGTTGCTGTCCTGCGGCGTCGGGTCGCTGCAAAGGATTTCTGCACTTCCGTTTTGTGTTTCGCCTTCGTGCATAAATTTTATGCAAAATTTAATTTACCTCTGGGCAAATTCAGGGCAATAATTTTTATGGTTAAAATTGCCGCCAGCTCTCACTGTTCTGGGGCTTAATGCGGTTGACATTTATAAGCTCAGGTAGGGACTTAAACTCTTATAAAACTGGTATTATATTAGAGTTCGGCTGAAACGACTGACAGCGCAACTTTAATGTAAATTTAGTAATTATTTATTTCTTTATTATTTGAAATAGAAAACAGAATAAAAAAATATATAGTTAATACATACTCACAATTTTAACGCAAATAAAATAAGCACAATCAGCAAATTCGAATGGTAACTAAACACAAGAGTCATTTAAACAATGTGAAATTATTTTAGATTCAATGGCAAATATGTGTGCATATCAGCAACAAGAAAACTGTGAGTTTAATTTGAAAAAGCAACAAATTAAGCCAAAACATTGCATATCGGACAATATCAAATAAATTACCCAAAAGATACCAACAAACGAATAACAAACACTTCAATTAAAAGTTGATGCAACAATGAAATTAGTATGCTTCTCTCCGTTGTCTGTGCATATTTGTGTTCCTCTTCTTGTCGTTATTGTGCTTCTGGTCTTGGACAGAACGATAGCTGCAAGTTTGGAGAATGCGGTAATTGGTGACATTCGCGAAAAGTGGTCCAATGACAACGCCGAGCAGCAACAACAGACGGAGGAGGAAAAAATAGAGGTTAAGCCGAAAGAGGAGCAGCTGCTGCTGCTTCCAGTTGAACAGTATGACAACTCTATAGCCACAAGGCATCATCATCATCATCATCAACAACATCATCATCAGCATAAGCATCAGCATCCTAATCGACTGCATCATCGACGTGCTCAAACTCACAGACAAAGTCATTACAAGGCGTTGGAACTGGAAGAGCGACAGCAGCAACTCGGCAAGCATTCACATTGGTTACACTGGACGACGCCCACTCCTACACCTCCCTTTGATTATGTCAACGATGAGGAGTTGCCAGAGCAACATACACATCAGCAACATGTGGAAAGCTTCGACTACAACAACAATAATTTCGATTTGGAAAGCTATCAACGCTTTGGGAATATCGATCTTCCCTCGGGAGCCTCTCCGAGATCAGGACGACATCGAGGACGCCATGTTACAACCCACAACAACAACAATGTGCATAATGTAATGTTGCCACTGATTTCGGAGCTAGGTGGCAAGTATCTGCGTTCTTTGCCCGACTCGGTGGACTTTCTACAGGATCGCCTACATGCAGCCCAGCCCCAACGTCATTGGCCTGTCAAGCGGGAAGCTATTGTCGAGGGAGATGTCATCTTGGGAGCCCTGATGATGGTACATTCTAGAGAGGACAGCATTACCTGTGGTCCCATCATGACTCAGGGAGGCATTCAGGCCCTGGAAGCCATGCTCTTTACTATCGATCGCATCAATGAAATGAATTTGCTACCGAATATAACACTTGGTGCACACATACTCGATGATTGCGACAAGGACTCTTATGGTCTGGAAATGGCTGTGGATTTCATAAAAGGTAAGTCTGTTGCAGACAGGAGTGAACATATATTTACTATATATATGTACAAACGTGCACCATATGAGGTAGTGCAATGTATTGTCTTTCCTGGTAAGTTGTGTAACTTGTTGCAAGATTTACGAGGACATCCACAACACTTGCAGCATTCCTTATTCAAGGACTGTGTTCGCCATTTGAAATTTAAATATTCATTTTACACATATGTAATTGGGTTGCATTGAGGTGATTGCGTTGATTTAAATCAGTGGGCAAATGGAGATTAAATTAAAAGGAAAAAAATATTAAAACAAATGGATACAACCAGCTTTAATTTTACAACTTCCAGTGTGCGGCGAATTAATTTTTATTAAGAACGAACAAATTCATTGTCAAACAGGAAAGGTTAAATCTGTATAAAAAAAACAAATTGTATACAAATTATATTTGTATATATGTGTTATGGAAACTATTTTTGTAATATGCAATGTATGTATATAAATAATTATGTATTTACATAATACAATAAGGTAATCAAAGCCTTTGTTTAACTGAACCTTGATATCTTATTTTTTCCAGAATGTATTCACTGACCTTTGCACTCATTTTAAATAATTATATTTGATTTATTTATTTGCCAAAGTTGAGATTACAAAGAGGGAGAAAACAGTTAAAACACTTGTAACAAATTGATTGGATTAAATAGTAGCCACATGTAAAATCCCAGTAAAATGTTTTTAGAGAAAAGTTCTGATTGGAAAACATTCGAGTTTGATAGATTTACATTAATAGGAAACAGAAGATAAACAACTTTCAACTTTTCCAATACATACACGTATGCGTATGTGGGTATGTATTTGCTTTACCGCTCAAGATAAAATTAAATGAATGAGTTACCTTAATGGTAGTTCAATTTGTTACAAAAAAAATAAAAATTTTATTTGAAACTGTTGTAAGTTTTATTTCAACTCAATGTGTAGCATTGTATTTAAATAAATATAAATGCGGACTTAACTAACCGTTTACAAATAGACAATGTGGTAAACTTTTTATTTACTTTATGTTTTGTTTTTATTTAATTGCTTTCGGCTATAACTGGCTGCATTAAAACAAAGCTGATGCTCTTCTACTTTTATTTATAAACAAAATTAATAAATAAATTATTCGATTTCTCAGCGGGCAACCTGGCAGTAGACTCAGTTCCTCAAGCTCTCTTTCACTGAACTGAACTCATGCGCCAAAACTAATATACATAATTCCCCTAAGACAAAACGGCCTTTATTGAATTTGCAAGGCGACACACACTATCCCACAGGAGATAGAAGAATGATATAAAAAGGTGTCGGTAAATTGTGTGTTGTTAAAGTCCCACGTGTCGATGCCAACGTAAATTAAGTATGCCGCCAGAGATCAACGCGACCGGAAGTAGAAAAAGTGTGTGGCGGATGAAAAAGCGTTGCCACATGGCCCCATAAGTTGGCAACTCGTATGGCATTTTGCCAAGGCACATAAACGTGGCTCTTACAGCATTTATCTAACAACAATAAGGCGCAGGAGACAACGCCAATGAGACAGCCGCAACGATCTATAATCAATTGCGCCAGAAAAAAAAAAAAAGGACAAGCATCCTTGTTGTTGTCGTTGTCGTTGTCGTTGTCTAGGCCTGAACACTTTCTAATCTCCATAATTTCATTATTTATGTGCGCGGCAAGGATTTATTTGAGCGACGTGCCGCAACGACTAGCGGGCAATGTTTCTCACATCTGACGTATGAAAAATATAATTTTCCAAGTCACTGAATTATATTGACAGGATTAGGCATGCCGCAAACTATGAACCAGCCGACGCTTCTCTGTCTCTTTATTCGGTCCAATAGCCCGAGACCAAAACACAAGTCATCATCACCGTCATTATCATCATCATCCTCAACATGGAGGCACCAATTGAGTAGCCCGACACTGCCAACAATCCTGATAGAGTTAATTAATTTGTATTTAAGTGCAGCTGCCACAATGTGGGCGGTATCAATGTAGTGTGTGTGTGTGTCTGTGTGTGTGTGTTGGGCGTGGCATTCACATTATAACAATAAACCATAATGCTTCTAATCTCTCGAGCTGTGTTTGTGTATAGTTTGTTTGAATTAAATGAGGAAATGTTTAATTTAATTGAACAACAGAAATAGACCTAAAACCTAAAAACTTTCAAGGGTTTACTACAAATATTGCAAATTCTTCTGTTAAGTATATTCACTGCACTGCATAAGTAAATCAAAACAATAATTGCAGAAAAAAGATTTGTATGCAATTAAGGAATATCCCTTAAAAACTGAGATACATATCTGAAGCTAAAAAATCGCTTTTTCAAATGTACAACACAAATCAAACCAATTATAACACATTGAAGAGCATAATTCTCAAATTAAATCAAACTATACAATAGCTAGAACACTTAATAAAGTTTTTCATCCATATTTAATAAATATTACTTTAAAGCAAGGTGTGTAATTCATATTTATGTTTTATTTCACATTTTTTATTGATATAAATAAATAATTACACGGGAAGCAATAATATCTTACGAATTGTTAGACAAAGAACAAGCAACAAAAAAATGACTATAAATTATAGCAAACTAAGCAGAAAACTGTTGTAAATGTTGTTATATTTTTTTAATGTTCTTGGAAAACTCAACGAGGCAAAAACTTCAACACAAATAAAATTGAATAAAGAGTAATTATAATTATCAAAGAGAAAAGTGTTGGGGTGGAACGCTTACCTAGAAGTAAAGTTGGCCACCCACAATGACCCCTCTGAACTACTTAATGCATTTGAACGCAAAAAACGGCAAGCATAATAAAGTTTTATAATTAAAATAAAAACAGAATACAAAACTTTCAAACATCAACACAAATATGCAAATGAACAGAGAACAGTTGGGCCGTCGCATTTCTACAATAATAATAAAAAATGAAAATTATAAAATGACCAACTACCCTGGACTAGATTTTGCATAGCTTGTTATTTTGTTTTTCCCATTTGAGTAGCCTCAAGGATTTAACTTTTTTAAGCTGGTGCTGACAAAGTTCTGACTATTCATTTATAATTTGTTTAGAACAGATGCGGTTAAATAATTTCTTAGTTTATGATAATGACAGTGCGTTAAAAGTTAATCCATGCTGGCTGGAAAAACAAACAAATTTTCACAACTATCGAATGGTCTTCCGTAAATAAAGAGAAGTGGCTTAATTGGTTAATATTTCCATAGTTTATAGAGTTTATAGACCCCTTAAAGATAATCATTAACGTTAATTGTACGTTGAATTACATTTTTCAATACGTACTTTTTTAAATAACAGACTGACTATTCTTTTGTTGTGCAATAAAAACAGCAAATGAAAGTGTTTATTTAAATTTGATTAAAATCTGCTTTCACAAATTAACAACATTCAATTAATGCAGACATGTACTTATGACCTTGTTGAATCAATTAAATATTTGCGATTAATACAACATTTAACATTTTTGTTACAGGTTCAATTAGCAACATAGACGATGCCGAATATCATTGCAACAAAACCCAAGTGCGTAAGGTCATATCTGGTGTGGTTGGAGCTGCCTCCTCTGTGACATCTATACAGGTGGCCAATTTGCTGAGATTGTTTCGCATACCACAGGTAGGACCCACATGTTTCATATCGTATACGTAACTTTTCCGTTACACAATATTTGTTCGGTTTTTGTTTCTCCCATTTCGGTAAACTTTTTGCAGCTGAGCCCAGTAAAATATTTTCTGTTTTAGAGTGCCAACTTTTTGCGGTTGTAATTAAAAAGTACACACATTTGTCGCATGACGGTCAACGGAAAATAAGTTTTAGAAACAGAATGTGGCATTAAATTAGTTGGCCCTTAAGAGGCAACAAATCAGGCAAAGTGCAACAGCTGCACAAAAAGAATACCAACAAATGATGGCAACAGTACTTTGAAGTTGACATTTCCTCTGCCAGTTTTACTTCCGCTTTGGCATGTTTATTTTTTTGGGTCGCATGATAGCCCAAAAGTGACGTTGCTGCAGGAGATTGAGTAGCCGCAGAGTTGCCGCTACGTGCGCAACAACTAAAGTCAATATACGACAATATGTTGGAACAACGTAGCAGGACAGTGTCTGCAAGTATGCCATAAAACGCACACACACGCACATACACACTCATCATTCAGTGCAACTCAAAATAGAGCAGCTTCCATATGGTCATAAATCAAATGTAAGCATTTGATTGCAATTTCAGCTGAACTTCTAATGGTTTGTGGCTAACAAAAACAAAGCAACCACATTTACACAGAGAACCAACTAAATAAAATACGAAATTCGGTTGAAAATACAAACAGAAACTAAAGGTAGCATTAACTTTTGACTGCTGTTTCATTTGTTTCTATAATGTGTTTTAAAGCCAAAAGCTATCAACGTAAATGAAGGAGTTTTATTTAATGTTGATAATAAAAATAGAAAGTTTAAGTAATTAAAGCTGAAAGTTTCTCTTTTTAAATGTAAGTTCATAAGAAGTTGCTTAATCAAGTGGCATATGAGATTTACTTGTTTAATATATAGTCAGGTTGCTCTAAGTGCCAGTTTTGATTTTTCACTAATACAATCATATGGTATACAGACTCGCATTTGCACACCTCATTTAAATGCTTGAACAACTTTTCACAAAGCGGCGACAGTTTGCACAGCATTCTGAGAATTTCATTATCTGTCTCTAAGACTGCACAAACACTTCTCCGCAAAATTGTTGACAGAGTCACCCAAGACAAGAGGTGGAAGAAAAGGAGGAAAATGAAGTAGCAGCAGGAGTAAAGTGTGCCCAGATGATGATGACACTTAATTAGAAATCAAGTACTTAGTTAACTAACTAAACACTTGTAACTGCCAAGGCATCGCATCAAAGTACCAAAGGACACCCTCTCTTCAAGGACACCAGTATCTGCACTTTCGTCCTACGACTGCAATTGCAAATCGTTTAATTGCCACAGCCCACGTCCTCTGATCTATCCATATATATAGTAGTTTTGTCAGCAACTTGGCAAAAACCACGGCGTTAATTTGTGCGTGAAATTGGATTTTAGTGGAATTGGCATTGACTTTTCTTTTCGCACCGGAAAAACTATCAAAGCGGTGCCGACAAACAGGTGACAGGCGGAAGGAAGAACTAGGGGAAATGGTATCGGGTTTTGACTTTGACTTGAGTGCATTGTTTGTGGATTGTGTGGCTTCTGCGGTTCGTTGCTCCTTCAGCTTTGCAAAATGGGGCGAATAACTATATCAGAGATGACAGCTGTTGAGTGGAAAGCAGAATTATATTTTCAAAAGATGTCGGAAAAACAGAATGCTATTGAAACGATAAGCTGCACAACTATTGAATAAGAAAACAAAAAGAAATCAAAATATGATATGTGTGCACACAAGCATACAATAATTAAAGCCCGGATTTAGAAAGATAATAACATATGTAAACGGCTTTGCTTTTAAAAAACTTCAATTGCAATTCCTAATGATGGCCAGAGAACTGAAAATTTTATATTTGTTTGTCCCATTTAGCTAAGTAAATAGTCAAAGTGGGGTGATCCCCCATTTTCCCTAGCTTTTATGAACGGCAAATGCAATTCATTTTTTGCAATCTTTGCATTACGTTGTGAAATGAAATATTTTTCATCAGAATTTTCTTTCTTTTCCACCTATACTTTGCAGGTCTCCTACTTCTCCACCAGCCCCGAGTTGAGCAACAAGCAGCGTTTTGAGTATTTCTCACGCACCATACCCTCTGACCACTATCAGGTGAAGGCCATGGTTGAAATTGTCAAGAGTATGGGCTGGACCTATGTTTCGATTATCTACGAGGAGAGCAACTATGGCATCAAGGTAAGTGCTCAGCATACAATTTCAGTTCAGTTTGTCAGCACATCAATTGTATTTAATTCCTTTTCACAAAAGCAGGACGGAATTTCAAAAACTTTAATACCTGAGCTTAAAGTAGAATAAGTCTTAATAAAGTTTTGAAATAAATATCACTAGAAAGTTCTTAGTTCAAAGTAAACAATATTTGAAAATTCCAAATAAAATAAGTGTTAGGATGTTTTTCAGTTGTTAAACTGACTTCAGAAAATTCGCTTAAGCTTTACACAATCTTAGAATGAATATAAAAAAATGGGTTTGTAAAGCGTAAGTCCGGACAATGTACTTATTTAGATCAGTATAGTTGTATGTTTTTAAACAATTCGAAATCGAACACTTGGTAGGCTTGTTTAAACTGATTTGTTTCCAGGGGCTTAAATGATTTCAGTAAATTCACTTAAGCTAGGTTTTTGTATGTCGCATGTTTGTCGACAGTTACAGTTGTACAGCTTTATTTTGCTTTAATTTTTTCTTTCTCAGCAGCGACTTGTGGCGTTGCATATTTGCTTTGTAGAGAGCTCTCTGTTTTTATTGCATTACAGGGGGCTAGAATGTGGGTAAAGTCTGCCTTCGGCTATTGCTGTTCCATAGTTCTGATAGCAATTTTCCTTTACCTTGTGTTCGTGTCGTTGCAGGCATTTGAGGAATTGGAGGAGCTGCTGGCACGTCATAACATTTGTATTGCCATTAAGGAGAAGCTCGTCAAGGACTCAGGAGTGGCTGAGGATATTGCATACGATAATATTGTGCAGAAACTGCTGACGAAACCGCGTGCACGAGGTAAGTGCCCCCAAATGCAACAATAACAACTCAACGCGATAAAAAAAAGAAGATTTTTTTCGAAATTAAATGTCAACGGAAATTGTCCAAAAGTTGAGCTTGATGCACCAGAGGCGCGTCTCCGGATACAGCTCAAATTAAATGTAAAAACTTAAAACAACACTGCCAACAATTTATTCTGTTGGTTCCCCTTTTTCTGAACTTTTTACAATTTTTTTTTGCCGAGCTTCAGTTTCACAATGTTTACGTACACTTCGTCACGCTCACTTGTCCCCGCACAGAAAATTAAAATGTTGCGTCAGAAAACTATGCAAATGACAAAATAAACGACTAAAGGGCGTTTGCAAATTGCAAATTGCTTAATTGTAGTTCTTTTCTCGTAAAACTCATATATAAAGAACTACAAAAAGTCAAAATACATATTCTTGTCAAATTGTGGCTCCGTTTGACTTATGGTTATCTTATCAATTGCAAGCTTAATGACTATATATTAGAATAATCAATGAAAGTTATGGTCTTCATTATTTATTCAGAATATGAACTTCTTTAATATACTTCCAAATATTTGTTGTATTTTGGTGCAGAATTTCACAACTACTTTATCGGCTTTGCAACTATCAAATAAGTTTTCTAATCGATATCAAAAGAAATAAGAAATAATCGATAGCACTATACAACAATCGTAATAGGAACGATAATGTTATCGATAGTTTTGCAAATCAAAAGAAAAACAGTTGTGTGACCGTTCCCATAAAATGCATGAGTCCCCTATTTATAAAGTATTGAATAGCACACTACTATAGTAACTACTAAAGTAAATATAATATAATATAAACTACAAAATTAAATTGTCAAACTGGTCATTTGTCTTGTACAAATAAACGACTGAATTATAAACATAACACATTTTCTATTTATGAATAACACTTCAGAAAGTAAAACAATAATCTTATTAATAATGCTACTTGCATTTGAGTGAAATTAGTATCTGCTTCAGTTATTTTTATACGCTTGACAAATTTAATTAAAGCAATTAGTTAAGCTGGCTTGAGGCTTTGGCAAAACATTCAATGTGAATATACAAACAGAATTGGATTAGTCACTTGGTGAGCCGAGCGTTGATTTTATAACAATAATGGTCAAGGACTGTGCTCTACTTTTGCTGCCAAATTGAAGAGAATCAATAATCAAAATGTCAATTAAATACAAAATGTAAATTAACAAACCAATATATACATAAGCCATATCAAGTGCAAATCGAAGCACAAAGGACATTCCGAGAGAAAAACAATAAAAAACATAATGGAATCTCTTTCGATACTTAATTAAATAAGCAAAGACAGTCAGAGGAAAGGAAGGGGCGAAAGTAAAAGCTCGACCCTTGAATGATACTTTGTGAGGTACTTGGCCAAGTTGTTGTCCTTCTGGCTGCAAAGTGTTGGCCACAACTTATCAAAATGCAAACAATAAGCAAGATATTCTCACTGTTAGCCCATCCAGCCACTTAACGGTCCAAAATTTGGTCTTCTTCTCTGACTCAGTTCTTATTTGAGTTGTTTCCATATTCTTTGACCCCACTGCTGCTAATGATGGGCCAGACCAGGCCAGAGGCAGACAATGTGTACGTTTTATAGACGCCTGACTCTCGATGGTCAGCAAGGACACACTACACAGGACATATAATATTGGAGACACTCTTGAGTCCTGAGTGAGCCTCTGAGTCTCATGGTGATGTTGCTTTTATTGTTATAACTTTCATTGTTATGGACAGGCAAACTCTTGCTGACACCCTTCTTTCCCAACATATTCTCTATGTCCTGTGTCCTGTGTCCTGTGCCGACTGCAGTTGTCACATCTTATCAACAAAGACAGCTTTGCCTCTTCCTCATCTTTATCAACATCCAAGTTCACTCTCCCACTCCATATCCGCTTTTGTTTCGCGCTATAATTTTGCCTCACTTTCAGACACTCTGGCTTCTTTGTCTTGCTCTTACACTTGCCATTCTGCTGCTTCTCCTATACCAAACTTATCGATTTGCTTTTGTGTCCAGCTGAAAGTTAAGCGAAACTTAATCAGGCGCAGCAGCAACAGCTGCACAGGGCAATACTTGACGATGCCTTTGTGCCTTCATGCTTCAATGTTTTCCATTGGATGTACACTCAAGCAGTTGTTTTGTTCTGAGTGACTGGCCAGTTGAAAGTTCTCGATAGTGAAAAACTACTATAGACATATGCCAAAAGTACACATACATACAACCAGTACTTTTGGCCAAATGTACTTTAAGTACTTCTAGTAAACTCATTGCTTGCAAACTTGCTAACTTAACCACCAGGCTTCGTGATTTACTGATGTTATACTGGGGAAAACGTATATACCTGCCATTTACCTGCTCGCACGTGCTTTGCATTATTTACTGTTTTAACTTGCTTTTCATCGTGATTCGAGTAAACACAAATTAATCAAAATCACAATATTTCGTGCAAAGAGTAGCTCTAAGGTAACTTAAGTTCCTTTAATAAAACTATGTGAGGTTGGAAGCTAAGGTTGTACTATAGTGAGCTGATTTAAATTCTTAAATCGTAATACATTTTGTATTAAATATACTTCTTAATATTTTTGGGCAATAACTGATATTTTTTATCACTGTTCTTTAAATAAGTAGAGTAATTTTCGTTTTGATAAAAATAAGGACTTCATGTTTGCAAATATATATTTTTAAAATGGAAAATAAGAGAGCAAATCTGTGTGGGAATTCCTAGAGTAAATGTTTGCATACTTCTATTTTTTTTTTTTTTTACTAAATTTACCAAAGCAAAATCGCAACGATAAATTCAAGTAAGGAGTCAACTTGACGGAATGCGATAAAGAGCAAAAACATGTTACAAACCCAAGCACACACATAAACACATAGAGGGAGCACATTACAAGCCAAAGTTTACCCCCGTTGGCAGTTAGCAGTTACAGTTACAGTTAGGAGGATAATTTTTCAGTCAACGACATCACCCTCACATGTATGTAAAATTCGAGACGAAAATACTTTGTCAGTTTGATTAATCGTTGAGCGAAATGAGCGAAAAATTGTAGGATGGGACCAGTTAAAGGGCGAATAGTCGGTAAATGGCGTCAAATCACAAATCACAATAAATAATGATTGCGTGGAAGAACCCTTTTTGAAAAAGGTTGGCGGCGGTCTTCGATGCTCGATACTCAGTGAATTTTTTTAACGACTCCTGATGGCGCTTTTATGTAAATCAATAGACGCTACACAGGAGTCAACTTTATTGGCCCGAATAGCTTCAGCAAATACTGTGCCATGTGCTTTTCATTGGCAGTCGATGCTGATTAATGACATGCATAAAAAACCGAGACGGTAATTATTTTTAATATATTTCTAGGCAGTCTGTAACTGGCATTTGATTAATATTTGCAAATCAATTCATCTACATACACATTTTTGAATACTGAAATAAGTGGCTTGACTAAGAGATGCCCTGTACCCATAAATAACCGTATTTAAAAGTCTAGATCCTTTCTAGAGTTGCAGTTAGAACGACAGGATTGCTTATCAAATACATGCTCAAACAACTCAAGTTTTTTCCTTTATGGATTCTGTTCCCTACAGTGCATGAAAGCGAATTGAATGCTTTTGAAATAGAATTGTGTACCACAGGGCGTATGATTGACGCAGTGTGCTATTGCCGACATTTAAATTTGGTTTGAAAAATGATTAATATTGGCTTTTTTTTCAATCTTTGCTTTCTTTTTTTGAAGGCTTGTCTTGTTAAATGTCATAAAGTTCTGGCAATAAACCATTTAATATGTCTAGGACTTCATAAAGCATAGAAATCAAACAGAATTCATTCATTTACTTGAGTCTGAAC
Organism: Drosophila neotestacea; assembly: GCA_035044365.1. Lineage (NCBI taxonomy): Eukaryota > Metazoa > Arthropoda > Insecta > Diptera > Drosophilidae > Drosophila > Drosophila neotestacea. The sequence goes on from JAWNMD010000155.1 coordinate 581,291, forward strand.
AGGCACTTAAAACTAAACCGAATCAATTGAGTCGAACTTTAAAGTGTTGATCTAAATTGTTCTGTATTTATTTATTATCTCTGAAAGAGAAGAAAATTGTCAACACTTTAATAAAATGCTGAGTTTTATTGACTACTTTATGATAAAGTTATACAAATAAGAAAACATTGCAACAGGCAAAGACATCGACACTGGCAGGAGCTGGAAATTAAATTGAAGTGAATAAAGTCATCGCAAAATGAAATAAAATCTGCAACATATTATTGGAAAGTGGCTCAGAAGCAATGGGTTGCTTGGCCAAAGGCTTATTGCATTTTTAATATAATTAAATTGCAGTTTTTCATATTTTCTCTCTGTATTTCTCCTTCTCTTTTTGCGACATTAATGCATATTAAAATTGGTAATGGAACAGGTGCCATCATTTTCGGATCGGATCAGGAAGTGAGGCAAGTGATGCGTGCCGTGAGGCGATCAAATGCAACAGGAGCCTTCTCATGGATTGGGTCCGATGGTTGGAGTGCACGAAATCTCGTCTCGGATGACTATGAACCAGAGGCAAGTACCAGAGATTACTATGTGCCAATGGTGCTGGTCGAAATTATGAGCTTTAAATGTGCGGGAAAGTGTGATTAATGAATCGCGTGTCGAGTTGTTGATGTGCCACGCCCAAAGCTGGGTGTCGTGGGGGGCGTGCGGTGACATGACACCAACTACAAATTTATAAATGATGTGCAACAGACAATAGAGCGGCAAGCAGACAAAACGTTACCCATGATGAATTATGGTTTAATTGAAATAAATTATGTGTGCCTGGCAAGGGCGTGGCAAATGGAAAATTAATTTAGCCCACAACTCAGTTAAAAGACACACTTTGCTCACCCAGCACTCTAGTGGCAGCAGCGAATGAACTTAAATTAATTACGCATACGCAATGTGTGCGCACGTTATCATTCTTTAACTTTTCTAGGTGGAGGGCACCCTGTCCGTTCAACCGCAGGCAAATCCCGTGCACGGTTTCGAGGAATATTTTCTTAACCTAACCGTGGAGAATAATCAGCGCAATCCATGGTTTGTAGGTAAGCGTAAATGCCAATGATTTTCATCAGCCGTGGGGACATTTGTTTTAATTAAGTATAACCGCACCGAAATTTCAGAGTTCTGGGAAGACCATTTTCAATGCCGTTATCCGGGCAGCACCAGTACACCCTATAACAACTACACCCGCAGCTGTACCACGAAGGAACGTTTATCCCGCCAGAATACCGACTTTGAGGATCAGTTGCAGTTCGTTAGCGATGCGGTAATGGCATTTGCGTATGCCCTGAGGTAAATTAACCAAACACAACATGCTGTTAACTATCAATTGAACTAACAATTCTCCACAATTGGGTCAATCTTCGCAGGGACATGCATCGTGATTTGTGCGGGGGTCGTCCTTCGCTCTGTGATGCCATGAAACCAACCAAGGGCGCCGATTTGCTCAAATATTTGCGAAAAGTTGAATTTAAAGGTAAGTCGACTAATTGCGATTTTCCGTACTCAGTATGTGTGTTCTTTACTCCGTATTAATTGGCAATAAGCACCATCGATTAAGTTAACGAATAAAGTTAATTCATTTGGCAATAGCTTAGTCTTCTGCTAACTTCCTACTTTACCTGTGTGTGTATAATCTACAAATGAAAACGATAATTCGAGCTGATATACGCGCAGAGTTGACATCAATAAATATTCATTTGAACCATGGATACCATCCATGCACAATCTATAAAATGGCTAGACCTTACAATTTCCTAAAAAAGATAGAAATTACGAGGTAAATTACTTGATTTGGTAATTAATTTAAATATCTTTTATTGATAATACTACAAAAGCTACTGTACATTTTAAATTTTCTTTTCGACAATTTAAGTAAAAGTCGTATGAAGTAAAATAACTGGTGAAAGAAAATGTATTAATAAATAAATTAAAGTTGTTTTAAAATTTGATTAAATTAACTTTGTTAATTAAAAATTGTATCTACACATTCTTAAATTATGTTATTGATATATGTATGTAAATGTACATTAGTGTGAAACAATGTCTTACAAGAAGTTAGGAAAAACAGTAAAGTGAGTGAAAAGTTACGAGGATTTAAAAAGAAAGTCAAGACTTGAGCGTTAATATTTCAAGCTGGTCATTACACTTAAGAGTTAAGAGAAGTTTTATGGGTTAAGTTGACTATCGGTTACTGTCGAGCCTTGAGCTTTATGTTTGAGAGTGAAAGTGTGTGTGCTGAAAGAATTGCGCAAGTAATTCAAGTGGTTATAACGGAAAGGACACAAAGCTCCTGTCGTCACAGTCTTAGACGCAGTCATAGTCATAGCTCTGCCCACAATGCGCATTGGCCATGCTTTCGAGCGGAAAATTGACTTGCTTGCCATCGTCATTGAACTCAATTTGAAATTCAATAAATTACACAAGAGAGCTAGGGACAACAGGCAGCCTGACGCAAAACGCGCAAATTGTCAATTTTCTGATAAGCAGAAGCCTGTAGGATGTTTGTAGGATCCTTGTAGGAGCCTTAGGACTTGGGCCCAGTTCCTGGGCGTCAGGCCGTAAACGCATTTTAACTAAAAATCATTTATTGTGCAGGGCTCAGCGGCGATGATTTTCGTTTCGATGGAAATGGCGATGGCCCAGCTCGCTACAATATCATCCATTTCAAACAGTCAGCGGCGGGTCAGTATCGTTGGGTCAAGGTGGGTGAATATTACGAAGGAGAGCTTCGCTTAAATATGTCCGGTAAGTACTCGACAAACACGTGAGACACTTCAAACACACAAGATTGTGCAACAGGTAGAGCTGATACATTCACGTTATCAACATTCCAGAGGTAAAGTTCAAGCTGTTGCATCCAAAGCCACCGGAATCCGTTTGCAGTTTGCCCTGTGAACGCGGACAGGCCAAGAGATATGTTGAGGGGGAGAGCTGTTGTTGGCACTGTTTCAATTGTACAACTTATCAAGTAAGTGAAAAACCCTTATACTATACTTTTGCACTATACAAGAATGAGCACAAGAGGTATAACAACTCGATTGCAATGCATTCAGCTGGTACGAGTAAATGGAGACCAGAGCCAGGATAATGGATGCGATGGGGAAAAGAAAGTAAAGAAAGTAAAGAAAGTAAAGAAAGTGAAGAAAGTGGCGCAAGTTTCGTAATTTATTTGCAAGGCTTTTGTCGTGATTGAAATGTAATGTAGTGAATTATTATGAGAGCTAGAGAACGAAAAGCTTCAATGCTCAATGTCCAAAAGCATAAGAAAAAAGCCATACGAGAAATGTGTGTGAAATGTATAGAATAGCTGAAAGCGACAGCATCGAATGGGAAAAGGAAAATGGAATTGAAAAAACGAGCTGCATCATTCATTTAAAGCGAACCAAATTAATGGCACTCTATGGATTTGACATGAAAGAAAACTCGAGCAATAATATTTCAAATTATTGAATAATTGAAAACAGTAATGAATTATCTGATAACGAATCACAAAGTCTGGTACAAATTAATCCTGTATGTGAAGTCTTAATGTGTAGCCTTTAACATATTTTTCATATTTTTATTTCGACTTAATGACACATTTAAGCTCCTTATGACTTATTTTGTCCTTTCTTTTTGTATTTAAGCAGATTCTCTCCGTCTTTAATTAAGGGCAACGTGTCATTCAATATTTGTGTTAATTTGCAGATTCGCCATCCGGATGATGAAACCCATTGCCTGGTCTGTCAGCTGGGAACTCTTCCAGATGCACACAAGCAATACTGTCGTCCCATACCAGAGGTATACCTAAGACCCGAATCCGCTTGGGCTATCGGAGCCATGGCGTTCAGTGCAACAGGCATACTGATAACGCTCTTTGTTGTGGGCGTGTTTGTCAGGTAAATATTTGGAAGGTACTCTCTTTGTGAGTGTGTGTGTATTGGAGGATGTAAAATCTTGGGCATGTGTGTGTGTGTGTGGCAATTAAAAGTTTCATGTCTTTGCACAAGTTGCAAGGCTGCTGTTGCAAGAGAAATTCCTTTAATTGGAGCTGCATTGGTATACACAGCTATAGAATATATATAAATAACTTGTAAGAAGCTCATATAACTATCATAACTACTATTTATTTTCCTCTCTATTTCTCCCCCTCTCTCCACAGGCACAATAATACTCCCATTGTGCGTGCCTCTGGCCGAGAATTGAGCTACATCTTGTTGGCTGGCATTTTCATGTGCTATGGCGTGACCTTTGCCCTTGTGCTTAAACCAACAAACATCGTCTGCGCCATTCAGCGGTAAGTGTTCTCGTCCTGGTATATATATTATACATTTCTAAGGATTAGGGATGGAAATCGGCATTAAAATTTGTAAATTTATATAAGGAAAAATGTTAGAAAAATAATTATATATAATATCGACAAGATCCTATCGTAACGTCAATCGCCATATCGCATTGTATATTGCTTTTATCGATATGAAGTTGCCACAAATATCGATATGCATCCCTCGAAAGAATACTCTAATATTTTACTGTTTTTCTCCTTGCAGCTTTAGCGTTGGTTTCTGTTTTACGGTCGTCTACGCCGCATTGTTAACCAAAACAAATCGCATCGCTCGCATCTTCAAGGCGGGCAAACAGTCGGCCAAACGACCCTCATTCATTAGCCCAAAATCGCAGTTGGTGATTTGCACGTGTCTGATCAGTGTACAGGTAAGCAACAATATAATAGACACAGTCCATGCCTTTTGATTTAACTATGATGCGAACTCCTACTCCTCTCCCTTTCCCTTTCTCTCCCTTCCTCTTTCTGTCTGTCTTCATCTTCGTCTTTCATTGCAGATACTCATTAACGGCGTTTGGATGGTGATTGCCCCATCACATGCGATGCATCATTATCCGACACGCGAGGATAATTTGCTGGTGTGCGACTCGTATATAGATGCCTCCTATATGATTGCGTTCTTTTATCCCATTGTCCTGATTGTGGTATGCACCGTTTATGCGATACTCACCCGAAAGATACCAGAAGCTTTTAATGAATCCAAGCATATCGGTAAGTTCACTCTCCCTATAAGTATTTAATTTCATGCGATCTATTAAATGAAAATAAGATACGCAGTACATTTTGGTAATTTCAATAGCTAAATTGATACAATTCTGTTAGTATATATCTAATAAAAGTGGATTGTGTTGATGTGCTTTCAGTTTACTGATAAAAATAAAGATGTTTTTTTTAGAATTGTTGAATAACAACTGATTATTTATGAGCATATCAAAAGTTTGCTAAAAATATGTCGAAATAATATATACCATTTATGTTTAAAATGAAACTTATTGCACAAAATTATTTTATTTGGCATTCTTTCGTAAAAGTAAGTGCCTCTTTAAGCATTTATCCAATTTTGTTAAGTATTAATTATTTGCAGTTTATAAGGATGATTAAATTCAAAATTTGTAAACACTTACTCACCACTGTATATGACGATTTTGGGTGAAATTTTAATTAAGAATTAAGAACCCTTGCCAAAATAGTACTTAATTTTAATGTTGTACCAAAGTTGAATGAACTTAAGAACCGTACTAGACTTGGGGTTAAATTATTCTGAGGATTAATGTTTGCTCCATTAATTGAATCATTTCAGGCTTTACCATGTACACCACCTGCGTTATTTGGCTGGCCTTTGTCCCATTATATTTTGGAACGGCCAACCACGTGCCGTTGAGAATAACGAGCATGTCAGTGACCATTAGTCTGTCGGCCAGTGTGACGATTGCGTGTCTGTTTTCTCCCAAGGTAAGATATCATCATCATTAACAATTTATTCGAATATCTGTAATGAGTTCGCAAATTGTCAGTTGCTGAATCGTTAATTACTTTCCATTATAATTATACAGTAATGTGATTTTCTTTTGCCATCAGACAATTACATTTTTAAAGAGTATCTTGTAGTTGGGAACTCACAGTTCTTAGCACATTCTTTGTTGCCATTTTAAGCGTACAATCGATGCGGCAATTAAGAAAACTTTACACAGTAAGCAGCACTAAGGCTGCCCCCCTTGTAAATAGAGCTGGAAGGAGGTCATGGCATTTGCCACAACATTTTTAATAATGCTTCATTATTGGTCATTAAGTTGGAGCAAACTGCAAGTCAAGCTTAATATCTGCAGTAATTTATGAGCACACAGTGTGGTCCTTGGTATCATGGTTGGGGATTACTGGGGATTGGCTTGAGCTCACTCTGTGCAACTTCGCAGTGTGCATTAAAGTTCAGTAACAGTTTAGTTAGACAGTTTCAAGATTTACAACATACTGTATCTGAAGACGTTCTTTGCTTTTTGTAGTTGGCAATTTAAGCATACGAGTATCTATTAAACTGAGGACTAAAACTTAAAAAGTTTCTGGAAAACTATTGTAGCTTACCGATTCCATCTTATTGTGAGAAGATTCATGGAACTGTTTGATGTAATTATCTGTAGTTTTTTAATTTCCCGTGAATTCTCTTTAGTTCTAGCAAAGCAGTCCGCCATACTTTCTTTTGGCCTGTTTTCCTCAGAACTTTTACTGTAATACTGTAACAAATCCCATCTTGTTATCATGAATTGTACAATACAGTGGTAATAAATACTAAATGTAGTTGTCGTTATTAAGCAGGCGGTAAAACGTAACCTTTCTTCGTACCTAGAAATGCTCGAGGGGCACACTTTGCTATCAGATGTCACATATTACACACTTTGTTCCAGATACACACACACCCAAACACACACACACGCATACACCTGTCTAGCTGCCTGCCATAAACACCTCAAGCCATAAAAATGCAATTTAGTATTTGCTGTTTTACCAACTGCAAAACAGGGCAACAACAAGCACAAAACAACAACAGGGATCACTGAGCCATGGGTGTAGGCAAAACTAGATCCAAGCTAAATAACAAACTGGCTGCCTTTGCCACGCCCACAACACCCCTTTTCCCCCAGAGGGTTGGGCCAACTAGAAAGCAACTTCCGAGCACTCATTCTTAGCAAGTCCATGCTGCCTTTTATGTATTTCTTTGCCTGCCCGACTGCCTGGCTGCCTGGCTGCATGCCTGCCACCCTCCCCTTGTCCGTGTCCGTGTCCGTATCCGTGTCGGTGTCCGGCTGTCCTGTTTCCTGTGCGGTGTTCCGTTGTTTGTTTGTATAAGAAAAACAATAATAAACACCGGCAAATGGCAGCCAAACAATGTGACGCCAAGACGGAAATGGCAGCGCCTTACGTAACGTAAGAGCCTAACTTAAACGTTACGTCGAGTCATGGGCAACGTAAAGAGCGTTGTCAATTTAATGGTGAAGAATTGTTGGTGTCAGTGTCCTTTGATGATAATTACCGCAGCTAAGGGAAATTACTAATGGCACCCTAGTATTTTGAGGGCGTGTACTGAACGCAACATCAAAACCATAAATGAAATGCCACTGACTTTCTTACCAATTCGTACAATGGGGCGTATGATTAATGAATGGAAAAATTTGCTCAGATAATTTAAGCTGTTGAAACTGTTGAAACGTAGACCGCCTCGGGCACTTTAACTCTTTTTCCATCCTTCCTTCTTTGCAGCTCTACATAATCCTTGTCCGGCCGGAGCGTAATGTGAGACAGAGCATGATGCCTCCACGTTATGGCAATATGCATCGAACGGCTGGAACAGGTCCATCCTCGATGATGGCTGCAGCGGTTGTTACTGCCGCAACTTGTGCACAGGAAGAGAAATTACAAAAACATATCACTCCTACGGATACAGGTAGGTCTTCTTTTCTAATTTCCTTCTTTTTTTGTTTGGCTGCAATGACTGGCCACAAATTGATTTTGGGCAAATCTCTTGCAGAACATTCGGTGAAGGCCAAAAAGCTATGCGAAATGGCCACACAGACAATTGCATTGTCGAGCATCTTCACGTCCTTAGATAGCAATGCCTATAATCAAATACCCTATGCCGATCAATTTGTGCCAAATAATACAACAACCGTCACGCCCACTGCCCTCAATGCCATGGAAGTTAGTCAGGATGAGCAAGTGGTGTCCAATAACAACAAAATCAATCAGCAACATCATGGACAGACTAATGTTGTTGTTGCAGTCGCAACCGCTAGCAATCATATTGTCAGCAATAGTCCAACAGCAGCAGCCACAGCAACAGCAACAGCAACAACACCTGCAACAGCAACATTGGCTACAATAAATATTACGGATATAGCAGCTCCATCGGAAGTGACGACAAACGGTAGTAGAAGAGCTCCGGTGTTGCAGACAAATTTATAGCTAAACGCACAGCAATTGCACCAACAGCTGCTGAAGGAGCAGCAGCGACAGCAGCAACAGCTTGACTTGGGCATTCCCATGGATCCAACAGATCAACCAGACACAGCTTCAAGTGAAGGTGTCCTCAGCACTAATAATGGCAGTGATGTTGCAAGCAACGGCAGCGGAACCGGAAGTGCAACAACGATCGGCAACGGAAGCAGCAAGAAACGTTCTGCCATACCAGTTTAAACAGTGAAACTAACGAAAACTGAAGGTATCTGTAGATAGTAATATACAAATGCTTAAGTAAATTAAAGCCTAACAAATGGCACAACGATGGGGTTGGCAGTTGTTATATCAAATAAAAAACGTAATTTAAATTCTGTTTAACAACTGACTTTAGTTATATTTACATTGATGCTGGACAAATAAAAAATGTTATATTTAACTGTGCTTCCTGCCTCCCCGTCAGCCAGCAGTCATGACATGCATATTGATTGTAAAATGTTTCATTTTACAATAAACCCAACGAAAGAGTCAAAAATAAAATGGAATTACAAAATGTCAGCCAGATGTAAATGAATCATTTCAAAATACAAAAACTATTTTTAATGTTTTATCTAACGATTAAGCTTAACTAGTTATAACTAGCATGTGGTTTATTTGCAATCGCAGCAAAAAGTTACCAAATAAAAACAAAAAAACAAAGAAAATAAATGGAAAAACAAGTAAAAATGTGATATAATTTCAAAAATGTGTGTTTTCTGAAACCAAAACTAATCTCGTACTTATACTAACTGTTAGCATAAGTTGCAGAGCATTTAGCATTAAGACACATACACATACACGTACTTGTACTCGCACTGTTACAAAGGGGTTGCACAACTACAATGGTTGCAACCTGCAACCTCTTTGCAACGAAGCTGCAATGTCGGCGTCTTGCTACAATTGCATTTACTTTGTTGTTTGAGCCCAGCAACATGGTAGATTTAATTGTCAAGTGTGAATCCACAAGGCGTCAAAGGCTGGCATTATAATAATAAGTTGTATATACACCAGAAATACTTACTTAGTTATATGTTCTCTTTTTGTACTCTATAGAATATATTACGTATACGTACAGCAGTTTGGCATTTCCACAGGTACGAAAAATCTTATCTATGAGTATAAGTATGAGAAATGTTGTAAGAAATTAAGGTGATAACATAAAAACACGCAAATAATATTTATTGATAATATTTATATACTCTATATACATATTGAAGTCTAGCCAAATTATAAGAGTTTAATTGTAATTGTTAGCAAAATGCATGTGTATTCCCACTATCTGTGTGTGTATTTAATGTAAATAAGTTACAATTTGCATACGAAAATACAAAGTGTATTCAAATAACTGAATGTCTCTATAATTACAATTTAAACACAATACAATATAAAGAGAATTAAAAATGCTAATTTAAATAAAGATCAAATAAAATCATGCTAAATGTTGTTAGGTGGCATATATTTACGAGAACAAAGAACTATCAATAAAAACACAATTTAATTCCAAATCATATTGTTGATTAATCTGTGGTAAATACCAAGGCCTCTCCAGTCTCCACTTGAATTTCCTTTGTGGCATAGTTTACTCTTTAAGAAAAGAAGAGTGTTAATTGTGTGTACGTACATTTTATCAGAGACTGTTGCTTACCCCTCAGTTTTCTTAGAGTCCAAGCTGCGTATGAGCAATCGCAAGTAAACTGGCAAAGTTTTGTCAAACTCTGTCAAATTCACTTTTACAGTTGCTGAGCCAAAGTTGGAGACATAGACAATGCTGGCAGCTCCAGAGAGTGAGCTTGAAAAACAAATAAAAGTAAGTAATGGTACAGAGATTAATAAATAACTATTTGACTCACCGCTTGACAACAAAGACATCCTCATTCAGAACCTTGTACTTAGTATTGCCATACTGTAAAGTCTTTGAGCTCCTTCTTAGTGTAGTAAGTGATTTGTAGATTTTGAGATGGGAATGACTTGCGGCAGATTCAGTTTCCACATTAATTGTCTTGTAATCTGCTGCTAGAGGCAACCAAGTGGTTGGGCCCTGTGTGAAACCTGCATTGGTGCCACTTGTCCAGTGAAAAGGAGTGCGCTCAGGATCTCTGGTGTATTTTTCGAATATGTCGGGATTGGAATTGCAGCCCCAAGGATCTACAGTGTCTTCCCAGCTGATTTGGCCATCAGTCATGCCCAGCTCCTCGCCCTGATAGGTTACACTAGCTCCTGGCAGTATCATAACCAGCATATTCATAGCATCAATGTGATCTAAACCATATCGACTTGCTGCCCTTCGCCTATCATGATTACCCAGCTGAGAGCAGAAAAAAATAGGTACATTTTAGAGTCCAAGTTAAATTATATTCTTTACTCACCACCCAATTGGCTGTGCGTCCTGCCGGCATATTCTTCAGCCACAGATCGATGGCTTCCTGTACACTGCTGGCACTCAGTTCGTTCTTCTCCATTACAGTAATGAAATTAAAGTTGAATGGCAAATGAGCTCCATTTACCGATCGATTACCATAGAACTGCATAGTGAACCAAGGTGGGGAGTATGTCTCAATAAGCAGCACACTCGACTGACCTCCATAAATACGCTGGTGATCATCGAGCACAGTGCGCCATTGATAAACCATGTCCACAGTCTCGGGCTGATTCTCAATGTACTTGGATGTCAAGTAATCGCGATCATCTGCATCCTGCGTGACTCCACTCACTACCTCATCGGGATACTGGCCCTCTCTATCTGGCTGAACCTCAAACAGTGGAGGCAGTGCATCACATCGGAATCCAGCCACGCCCTCTTTTAACCAATATCGCAGAACTCGCTTCATCTGAGCCACAACGTCAGGATTACGATAATTGAGATCAGGTTGCTGCACTGCAAATTGATGTAGATAATATTGCTGACGATCCTCATTCCATTGCCAGGCACTGCCTCGAAAGTATTGCAGCCAATTCGTGGGAGGTTCTCTTTTCCCTGTTGTGTCATTCAGCTTTCCATCGTGCCACACGTAATAGTTTTCGTACCCTTTTTCCCTCTTGACGGACTTTTTAAACCAATCATTCTCATCACTCGAATGGTTTGGCACAAAGTCCAGGATAATCTTAAGACCCAGCTCGTTTGCTTTCTTGATTAGCTTACGAAAATCCTCGAGAGTTCCATACTCTGGCTGTATGTCGAAGAAGTCAGAGATGTCGTAGCCAAAGTCCACCATGGGAGATTTGAAAATGGGAGACAGCCAAGCAGCTGTTACTCCCAAATCCTTGAGATACTCCAACTTACTAGTGATGCCATTGAGATCCCCAACACCATCACCATCAGAGTCCATAAAAGAACGGGGATATATCTGATAGAACTGTGCTGTTTCCCACCAATCCTTAGAGGTGCTTGCTGTTGTTGTTGTGTCCTGAAAATCCTGGCCATGGACACTCAGCAAAAGTACACTTAACAGCGCGGTAAGCGCTTTGAATTGAAGCAAAGTCACAGTCATTTTGTTTACCTGTGATGTTGTCAGCTGGCCTTATATACTCGTAGTTTCACAGAGGTAAGTTAGATAAGATTTGATAAGCGATTAAGTGGCAACAAAAATCAATTTTAAGTGCAATGTATCAGCAATTATATAAAGTAGATTGAAAGACAGTTGGTACTTTTAAGTACTTGTAGGGTATCTAACATTCACATAACTAAAACAACCTCTTTTCCTTCAATATACACTCGATGGTTTGGCTTCTCGAGTGCTTGGCAAATTCCTAAGCTACTTGAGCTTCGCTTATCATTTAAGCCCAGTTGAGCTGACTAGTTTGTACCCAGTTGAATGTATAAAAGCCGAAGCAATGACCATCCAGTGGCAAAGTGATTAAAATGCAACCTTTGCAACTGTCAACTCTACTCTTCTGCCTGGTGGCTCTTGGCCAGGCTTGTCAGGACCCAACCACAACAGCAAGCACCTCCAAGGATTGGTGGGAAACAGCACAGTTCTATCAGATATATCCACGTTCCTTCATGGACTCTGATGGTGATGGTATTGGGGATCTCAATGGCATCACCAGCAAGTTAGAGTATCTCAAGGACTTGGGAGTCACAGCTGCTTGGCTGTCTCCCATTTTCAAATCTCCCATGGTGGACTTTGGCTACGACATCTCTGACTTCTTTGACATACAGCCAGAGTATGGAACTCTTGAGGATTTCCGCAATCTGATAAAGAAAGCAAACGAGTTGGAACTAAAGATTATCCTGGACTTTGTGCCCAACCATTCCAGTGATGAGAACGATTGGTTCAAAAAGTCCGTAAAGAGGGAAAAAGGATACGAGGATTATTATGTGTGGCACGATGGAAAGCTGAATGCCACGACTGGGAAAAGAGAACCTCCTTCCAACTGGTTGCAGGGATTTCGGGGAAGTGCCTGGCAGTGGGTCGAGGAACGTCAACAGTATTATCTACATCAGTTTGCAGTACAGCAGGCGGATCTGAACTATCGTAATCCTGATGTTGTGGCTCAGATGAAGCGAGTGTTGCGTTATTGGCTCAATGAGGGCGTCGCTGGATTCAGATGTGATGCGGTGCCTTTGCTATTTGAGGTGGAACCTGATGAAAATGGACAGTATGCTGATGAGGAAGTGAGTGGTTTGACAGATGATGTAGACAGTAAAAACTATTTAAAGATGGAGCTGGTTGAGAACAGACCTGAGACCATTGATATGGTCTATCAGTGGCGAACTGTGATGGATGATCATCAGCGTATATATGGTGGGGACACAAGAGTGTTGCTCATTGAGACATATGCTCCTCCGGCATATACAATGCAGTTCTATGGCAACCGATCTGTGCAGGGTGCCCATTTGCCGTTCAACTTCAATTTGATTACAGTGCCTGCAAGCAGTGGAGTCTCGGCAAGCTCTGTTAAGACAGCTGTGGACAACTGGCTTTTAAATATGCCACCAGGTCGTACGGCCAACTGGGTTATTGGTAATCACGATCAGAGACGAGCTGCCAGTCGATATGGCGTTTCAAATACGGATGCAATGAATATGTTGGTAATGATATTACCAGGAGCCAGTGTCACCTACCAGGGCGAGGAGCTGGGCATGACTGATGGATGGATTAGTTGGGCTGATACACAAGATCCTGCAGCCTGTAATTCCAACCAAGAAACCTATGAGCAGTCTACCCGTGATCCTTCTCGAACTCCCTTCCAGTGGACTAGTGGCAACAATGCTGGTTTCTCCACGGCCTCCAAGACTTGGTTGCCCCTTGCCAGTGACTATCAGACCATAAATGTGCAGGTGGAGTCGGCGGCGTCTAATTCTCATCTGAAGATTTACAAGGAGTTGGTGGAACTTCGCAAAAGTTCCACTACACTTCAGAGTGGTTCAACCAAATACGCTGTGCTCAAGAATGAGGCATTTGTGGTCAAGCGGTAAATATATAAAAGTCTAAGAAAACTCTTTTGACATTTCTTTAACCTTTAACATTTCTTCCTTTTCAGATCATTGTCTAATTTCCCCAGCATCATTTATGTAGCCAATCTGGGCAGCAGCTCTTTGAACGTTGATCTTCGTGAATTCGACAAGACTTTAACAACTCCTTTAATCCTTGAACTATGCAGTCTGAACTCCAAGAAGGCTGTGGGGTAAGTCATTACTTCTCAATTCCCTTTAACCATCTTGTCATAACTTATTTTATTACCCCAATGCAGTGCTTCGATTGAAACTCACAACCTTGAGTTGCTGGCTGGAGAATCTCTGATTTTCACAACAAATTAAATGCAAGAAAGTTGTTGCACTTGATTTATTTTAAGCCTAACCAATTAACTTCCCTATCGCATACTTGAAAAACTTTACACAACTCAGGCATTTGGCATCTTCCTTTGGCTCAAAGCAAAGGCGCTGCCGCGTTGTATAAATAAATAAATAAACAAATAAACAAATCGACAAACAAACCACTCAGCCCATTACCACAGTACATACACAAATACATATAAATATACCCCACTGTATGTCTGGGTATGTCTACATGTACTCAAAGAAGGTAAAAGTGTATCCGTATATGCTCTCAGATAGACTCAAGTGCCCGATATGCTCATGCAATGCCCTGTAAAACAGGGTAGGAGGTTGTTTGCGGCGGGAGTCGACATTTAAAGTGTTTACCCACAAATTAAAGTCAACCCTCCGTATTTTTATTTCGCATTTTGTATTTTGGTACAGCAACCGAAAGGCAAAGCACTTGTATGCTTAACACAAAGTAAATACAGATAAAAGTTTGGGCTCTAGATCCGTTAAAGAGCCTATCATACCAGATACCGTCCTTGCCTTTGAAGTCAAAAGAGGCGAGGGCTGCTTAGGTAGTATTATTTGCAATTAAATATTTAATATAAATATATGAAATAGTTTAAAATCTAAAAATCAGAACATTATGATTCAGACGAACAAGTTGTGGCCTTACAGAAATTTTTATTTACATATAATTTATTTTTATATTGCTATTTCATTTGCTTTTGAATTAGTATTATGCGAATTCATTGAGTAACCCTCAGAGCAATACTCCTCGCCATGATTCAACTTCTGAAATTGAAACTTCAATTATTTGAAAGCATCTACGTTGGCAATTAAATTGCGTTTAAGCCGTGCTGGCGCCAGCAATGGATGGCATATTGCTCATACGCCACGTAGTGGGCAAAAAGCCAGCCAGATTTCAGTTCACCTTAAATACGAGTTGCCTTGACCAAGTGTAGGTAGTTGATGATTTTTTCAAGTTCTTAGAGCTGTAACAGTTGGTACAGTTTACATTTGCACGTATGCGGGCAATATCTGCAAGTTGTTTGGGTTACTTTGCAAGGCTGTCGGATTGTCTAGCGAAGGAACACCTAAACATTACACAGTATACAACAATAATATAAGTGATTAAATGATAAGTGTAATTTACAACGGGATTTAAGGCAAAGCAAGCACTTGATACTGTTGTAAATATGTGGCCAGTTTTGTTACAGTATATTTATGTGTTCCGGTCTGTGTCGATAATTTAAACTTTGTCAGCGTCTATATATATCGAATATAAATTGAAGTAATTAAATTATATAATCTGCTTGAGTCATGCATACATATATTGTATGATTGTTTGCCTGCAGTATATGAGCTATTTACGATCTTCCAAGATAAGTACTATTTAAGAATCCATTGCGAAACCATTTGCAGTTTGGTAGACAAGTTCAGTTTGTTTGAAATGGTGCTTCTAAAGAGTCTAGCTCCGATCGGTACACTTTGTGTCAAGGCAGTTCATAGTTTTATATGGATTTTATATGATTCCTTAACAGTAAATTACGTTGGATTGGTTCTGGAGTGTGCAAAATCTTATACCCAGGAACAAGCTAAGAAGGCTCCAAACCAGGTTGTGCATATGACAAGAAGTTTTATGACTGGAATATACAGAAAATTAAAAAATCGCCGGGCTACTGCAAAATAAATGTCAACTTTTAAATTTGCATCAAACTAAAGTGTTTAAATGATAAGCTAATCTGAAATTTAGATTGTTATTTAAAGCTGATCAATTTGTTATTAAATGAACTGTCAATATAAAAATTAAAGCAGCTTCGGTTTTTTGTGTTGTTATTTGCCACATTATGCAGACATTGGAAAATTAGCAATCTGTACAAAAGCGGCTTACAAAATATATAAAAATCGTGTAAATGGCGGCGTGACCTGCGAGCCCATTAAAAGGGTCGCAGACACAATCTGAAACCGAGTCTGGGGCACTTTACTCCAACGCACGTGACCTGAAATCCAACAAAAAAATAAACTGGTTATACTTTTACTTACACGAGGGAAACCGCAAGACTGAGCGCCACCTGGCGGTGGAGCACGAAGTTGCCGCCCTTTTGTGCATTTCATTTTGTGAAGATAATGAAGTTAATTTCCCGAAGAGCGGCTGCTTAAAAAATCAACGCATTACGCATTATATTTTGAGATGGTTTTCGAAGATTTACGGTAAAGTGAGCCGAAAAAACTTTTGCCTCAAACCCAGAGGAAAACTTTGAAATGCATTAAGTTTGTAATCTGTAGGAACTCAGGCAGCAGGAAGGAAGCATCAGCACATTTACTAAATGTATTCGAGCAAAAACAACGTTTGCATATTAATTTTATTTGCACACGCAGCGTATGCGTTATATTTGAGTATGCCTTTACCTTGTTTGGCTTTTCTAATTTTACGGATGTTTCTATACTCATCTTAAACTCTTGTTGTTATTGTGTTTGTTGTTGTTGTTGTTGTTATTATTAAGTTGTTAACGAGCGTCGGCTTTTGCTTTTTGATCTGACCCTATGCCAGGCACGTACGGGTTGGTCAGGTGAGTTATAAAAGTATCTTTAACCTTTAAATGAATCGATCAACTGGATTTAGAGTAATGCTATAAGTATCGCTTACAACAGCTCAAAATTAAAATAAAAACTCACAAAAGTGTTAAATTTTTACGAAAGCCAGGTTATTTTACAGAATATTTTGTAAAGAAGCTTACTCTTCTTTTCTGCTAATTTTAGTCGAAAATTAAACAATTTTTGTACCTTAATGACTGTTGTCATCTAAGGGTTAATCCCCGTCCAGTCGAGCATATCAGTCACTCAACTCTAAACGTGCAGATAGCCTGGCTTTAATTGCACCACAAACATAGCTCATAACCGTCTGTCATCTGTAGTGAAGGGTTGAGCAGGACTCTCTGCATTAGAGCTGCTAATTTAAACGCTTCTCACGTAGCTGTCACCAAAAGGACGTTAGTTAAAAGCCACGGCAAAAGCGACTATGAACGAGCAATTGTCGCTGTTGGAGTTGGAAGTGTGGGCATCGAGGTTGAATCTGATTGTGGCCATTTAATGAGCATCAGTCAGAAGTAATTCAACTGCACCAGCAACTGATTTAATGGGGTAGCAAATTATTGGATTCCGTTACTCCAAGATTCTTTGACCAAAATTTCTACAAGGTCGAGTAAAAAAAAGTAATGTATATGGACACATTTTAGCAGTACAATAATATTTATGATTTTCAACTTTTATACTTTTTAACTTCATAAAATAGTTTGTGTATATTCCACTATATATTAACATATGAAAATAATAATTTATTAGAGTAACTTTTGTAACTCATTATTTATTTTTAGCTTTTTAAACGCAATCATTTTTATAAATTTAACCTTTTTTGTTTGATAATGTAATACTAATTTTGAAATCCACAATTTATTTTTGGTCGACTATTTATAGCTCTCGTGAAGCTACATTTGTTAACTATGAGTAAAATACTTTTTTACTCACATTTCCCGCAATTTATTATGATGCCACAAAACCTGCATAATTTGTAGATATTCGTTCACGGAACGAGTGCTTTTTGAGTTACAGTTCGCAGAGCATGTTTCGATGTGTTCTCAGGTAGAGAGGACTACACATAAATTTGGAGCACATCATGAGAATCGCCCGGAGGTGAAAACTCATAATAATTTCACTTCATTTTTTATGAGTAAATTAAAAAGCTAACCCCAGTCGTTGCCTGCTGTCGTTTGCCATTCAGGTCGTGTCTGCCCACGTAATGTGGATGAGGGGAATCTGCCAGTGTCAGAATCTGGAAGATGGCAGTTAGAGTCAACGTCATCATCAACGTTATTTTGAGGGGAGAACTTTAAAGTCACCGAGACGGAGGTGTTTTGTGGTCTGATGCAACACTGCGTATGCGTGATTTGTGTGTCTTATCAATCACGTCTAATGGAATTTCTTTTTTGTGGCCATACTCAAGGCAGACAAAGTTCCCTAATAATTTATAATAAGTTGCCATCCTTGCGACCTCAAATTGAAAAGTTTTCCAATGTCGTTTGGCAATGACTTTTATATAAACGCACATACACATACATACATACATATATATATATTTTCTTGATAACTTATGACAATGCATATATTTAATTTTGAATGCCAACTAAGCAGATTCCAAAATCAGAGCCGCATATGGCTCCAAAGCAAGGTTGTTCAACGTGACACTGGCTCTGTAAGAAGTCAAAAAGTAAGTCATAAATTTAGCTATTGAATTTCCAAAGAACTTACCCCACAGTTGCCTTGGCAGCTGGATTGGCCAACTTGATCTTATAGCTGCCAGTCGCGTACAGCACACTGGCCACATTCACACCAGTAACTTTTGTGTCCAGCACATTAGAAACTAGGATATAACTAGTCTGACCACTCAGTGATCTCTTAATGGCTACTACATTATCATTAACTGCGGAATACCTTGTGGTTCCATACTGCAGTGTCTTTTCCTTACGCAACTCCACCAGCTGCTTATAGAATTTAAGGTGACTCGTTGTGGCAGCACTCTCTGTTTCCACATTGACAGTCACATAGTTGGGATTGATGGGCAACCAAGTGGTGCTGTTTGTGGAGAATCCAGCATTCGCTCCGCTGCTCCATTGGAAGGGTGTCCTACTGGGATCTCTGGTAAATTCCTCGTAAATATTCGAATTCGAATTGCAGGCAGATGGATCTCGGGTATCTTCCCAGCTTATCTTCAAGTCAGTCATACCCAGCTCCTCACCTTGATAGGTAATACTCACGCCGGGTAAAAACATCTGTAGCATATTCATCAAATCGATACGAGACTCTCCATATCGACTGCCCACACGTCGTTGATCATGGTTGCCCATCTGGAAAGGAAACAGCAGAATTATTTAGAATCAAACACCTGACAATCTT
This sequence comes from Drosophila neotestacea, assembly GCA_035044365.1. Taxonomy (NCBI): domain Eukaryota; kingdom Metazoa; phylum Arthropoda; class Insecta; order Diptera; family Drosophilidae; genus Drosophila; species Drosophila neotestacea. The sequence goes on from JAWNMD010000155.1 coordinate 600,352, forward strand.
ACAGAGAATATAACTGGAGTTAGAAAGTGACACTATAGAGTTCCTTTTAGCTACAAATCTCTACAGAGCATCACACCTTATATATAAAAATACTCTACTTACCACCCAATTGGCTGTCTGTCCAGAAGGCATCTGTCCCAACCAACTATTGATTATCTTTACAAATCCCACAGCGTTCAGTTGAGAGTTATCCTTATCTCCATTGCCTCCAACGATAAACTGAAAATTGAAGGGTATCTGAGCGCCTTTGGTAGTGCGATTTCCATAGAATTTCATCACATAATCAAGCCCTGAATAGGTCTCAACCATAAGGATACGTGTATCCCCGCCATGAACGCGTTTATAATCATCGAGCAACTGACGCCATTGATAAACCATGTCCACGGTCTCAGGCTGATCCTGTGTATAGATGTGCTTTAAGTAAGCGCTATTATCAGGATCATCTGTGTATCCACTGAGCGGCTCGTCGGGATAACGACCTTCCGCATCGGGCAGCACTTCAAAGCACCAGGGGACGGCATCAATTCGAAATCCGGCAACCCCACGATCTAACCAATAGGTGAGAACGCGTTTCATTTGAGCGACAACTGCGGGATTGCGATAGTTGAGATCGGGTTGTTGGACTGCAAACTGATGCAGATAATACTGCTGACGTTCATCGTTCCATTCCCAGGCACTTCCTCGAAATGCTGCCAGCCAATTTGAAGGAGGTTGACGTTTTTCCGTTGTGGCATTCACGTATCCATCGTGCCACACATAGTAATCCTCGTAGCCCTTCTCCCTCTTGACAGACTTCTGGAACCAAACGCTCTCGTCACTCGAATGATTGGGCACAAAGTCCAGAATAATCTTGAGACCTCGTTCTTTCGCTGCCGCGATCAACTGATCAAAGTCAGAGAGTGTGCCATATTCCGGTTGGATGTCAAAAAAGTCGGCAATGTCATAGCCAAAGTCAACCATGGGAGAGACAAATATCGGCGACAGCCAAGTGGCTGTCACACCAATATCCTTAAGATAGTCCAACTTGGAAATTATACCCTGTAAGTCGCCAACGCCATCACCGTTAGAGTCCTTGAAAGATCTCGGATAGATCTGATAAAACTGTGCCACCTGCCACCAATCTTTAGAGGCTTCACTGCTACTACTGGCTCTCTCCAGATCCACAGCAGCTGCCTGGCCAAGACAGCTCTGTAAAGCCAGGACCAATAAGGTTAATAATAATTTGTTGAAACGAGACATAACTGAATAGAAAAGAGAACTTACAGCACCTTTTATACTAGCTTCGAGTGTTTTTATTGTGTTATTTATTTTGAATTGAGTACTTGTAAATATATATTCATTTATAATTACTACCGTCCACAGTTGAGTTTAAGAGTACAACGATAACTCAAATAGAGTACTACTTGCGTCAGCAAGAGATAAACGCTCTCTATCGGCAACTGACGTTGTTCACCATTTGTAGGGTATGTATAATAGTTGGAAGTACTTCTCAAAATCAGAGACTCCTTAGGAAGCAATTGCAGTGATTCGACTTTGATTAAATCACTAAGAGCGAAAAAAAACTTATATAAAATGCTGATAGTGTCACCTTTATGTAACTCACCCCACTTTCCTTTGGGATTTGTCTGATATCAAAACCACTTCCATGTCAGCTGGCAAATCGCTGAAGTTCTCTTTAAGATTGACAGTCTCAGCACTATCAAAGAGGTTCAGCACAGTCAAATATGTAGAATCATGTTGAAGATAGCTACTTATAATAACAACAATTATATTAACAATTTCTGTTACTTGGAATCACTTCGGACCCACCGTTTTACTGCCAAGACTGAACCACTCAAAGCCTTCACCTCAGTTTCACCTAACTGCAGTGTCTTTGTCTGCCTTCGAAGTTGAATTAACTGTTTATAGATGTTGAGATGACTGAGAGAGTTCTTTTTCTCCTGGTCCACATTGACCAGCTTGTAATCCTCAGAAATAGGAAGCCAGGTTTTACTGGCATTACTAAAACCAGCATCAATGTCGCCGTTCCACTGGAAAGGCGTTCGTTCCGGATCACGAGTGAAGCGCTCATAGATGCTGGGATTTGTATTACAGGCCGACGGATCAACTGTGTCCTTCCATGATATCCAGACATCTGTCATGCCCAGCTCTTCACCCTGAAAGGTCACACTGGCTCCAGGTAATGTAGTAATCAGCATATTTAACATATCAACTCGATCTTTGCCCAGACGAGATCCCACACGCGATACATCGTGATTGCCCAACTATAGATATAAAGAAAATTAAGTATTTAAAGAAGAATCTGTAAGAATTGTATCTAAAACTTACCACCCAGTTGGCTGTGCGTCCTTTCGGCATGTGCTGCAGCCATTTCTGTATACTCTGAGCGTAATTTTCCGCCTTTGAACTGTTTGATATCTCGCTTATCAGCAGAAAGTTGAACGGCAGCTGAGCTCCCTCAGCAGTCGCATTACCGTAATACTGCATCACAATATCTATGGGTGAATAGGTCTCGGCCAGCAAGATTCGCTCATCACCATCATGGAATTCATCCAGCACCGCACGCCACTCGTAAACGAGGTTTATTGTCTCCGGCTGATCAACCGTATAGATGTGCTGTAGATAACCATAGTCATTGGGATCATTGTTCCCGTCGTTGCGAGGTTCATCGCGATATTGACCGGACTCATCGGGAGCTATCTCGAAAACATGAGGTACGGCATCAATGCGAAAGCCGGACACGCCCTTGGCCAACCAAAAGCGCAGCACATTCTGCATAGAAAGACAAGATTTGATTATGTATAGATAATAGTAATATTATTATAACAATTTAACTATCTTGAGGGGAACATATTAACAAACGTATATAATCATAGTAGAGTTGATAACATTAATTTAAACACAAAAATATAGTTAAATATAGGACACAATTTAAAAAAGGTATTATAATTTTAGTCTATAATCTCACCTTCATGGCCTCTCGTACTTTTGGATTGCGATAGTTAAGATCGGGTTGTTTCTTGACAAACTGATGGAGATAATACTCCTGTCTGGTCTCATGCCATTCCCAGGCGGGTCCATGGAACACGCTTACCCAATTGCTTGGCGGTTGTCGTGATCCATTTACCATCTTGCCAGGATGCCATACATAGAAGTCTTTATACTCTGGATCCCCAGCTGCTGAGCGCTTGAACCAATCACATTCATCACTCGAATGATTGGGCACAAAGTCCAATATGATCTTTATATCCAGTTGCTTGGCGATCCCCAAGAGTCTATCAAAGTCAGCCATTTTGCCAAAGATGGGCGCAATGTCGGTGAAGTTGGCAATATCATAGCCAAAGTCTGCCATGGGTGAAGTGAATATCGGCGATAGCCAAGTGGCTGTAATACCCAGTTCCTTGAGATAAGGCAGTCTGTCCGCAATACCTGAGAAATCGATCATGTATTACATTGTTTCCTAAATTAAACTGTTTATTTATATTTTTCTTACCGTTTAAATCGCCTATTCCATCGCCGTTGCTGTCCTTAAATGACCTTGGATAGATTTGATAGAAGGCGCCAGTTTGCCACCACTTGAGTTCATTCTTCTGATGTTCGATATCCACAAAATCCGCATGATAGTTGGGAAATGGCTGACTATGCACCGATCCAAGCCACTGGACCAGTTGTATTATCAGCAAGCCAACCACGAGGTTTCCCATTCTCTCCAAAGATCCTCAGCCCAAAACTAGGGATATCTGCAAATATTTGATCTCAGTTGTCAAAGCGAGCTAACAAAGACGACTGACGATCGAATGCAAAACACATTTGCTTATCAAATCCCCTCACAATCCTCTCCCTTGTAGTCCACACCCTGCAAATGAGAGTAAAAATATAATTTTATGCTTGCGCTTTATTTTTAGTATGCATGCTCAGCACTTTAGAGCATAAAAGAACGAGAGAGAAGAAAGTAGAGAGCGAGATAGAGCGGGAGAATGACAGATTGTGAGAGGTGAAGCTCTCGTTTAAAGCGACAGCGGTTGACAAGAGAAAATGGCTTAAAATAAACATAATAATTTTATTATTCCCATACACTCAGAGATAACATATGCTGCGTTTTGTAATTAAATTTAGTATGCTAGAAATTTTATTTTATTTATTTGTACATATGAGATTCGTTTTTAGATATGTAAACATTCTGGCTTAATTTACTACTATGCTATTTATTTAATGAGGGCACCAACAACTCTTGAGAATAGTTTTATTTAATAAAGTTATTTCATTTTTAAATCTTTTCTTTAGTTGAAATTATGTTTGTTTTAATTTAGAGTGTATTAGCTTATTTGTTTGAGTGTTTGCAGCTTTGTTTTCTTTTTATCAACTTTATCGTATTTTGAACGCTCACTTTAAATACAAATGCATTAATCGTACTCAATTTTACCGCAAATCGTTTTTGTTTGTATGATTTATTACTCTCTCTTCTCTCAATATCTCTCTTTTCGAACTCTCTCTCATTCTGACATTAACAAATAACAAAACAATGCAGTAAGCTATCAGTGGAGCAAGCTCGACAGTAGGAGTTACTCCAGTATTCTTTTTTGCAGAGCAAAGCTGTCACACTATAGATTGTATCTTAAAATGTTCCCTACCATGCAATAGATGGCGCCACTACGAATTAAGTTAATTAAAAGAGAGTAACAGCTATGACGTCATTTCGTTCTTACCATTTTGCCGCTGTTAGTTGAATAACTTCACGCGTTTATCATCCGATTGGAATGAAATTTTCTGGACAGTGTTTGGAGTTATATGTGTTATATTATATGTACCAAAAATGCAACGGGAGCTAGCTTTCAAGGTGGCTCTTCGTAATTCGACTTCAAATATTTTGTACTTCAATATTCCAGGGGCGGTGGAAGGCATGGCAAAACATCTAAAACAAACTTGATCAATGGGAGATATAAATGAACCTACATGCCAAATTTGGTGTCTCTAGCTCTTAACAGTCTCTGAGATCTAGGCGACACAAAAGAGGGCACAGACGGACAGACGGACAGACAGACGGACATTGTACGGACATCGCTAATCGATTCGGATGTTGACTATCGGCTGAATTGATGCGTGATCAAGAATATTTATACTTCGTATGGGGTCTGCCACGCCTCCTTCTGCCTGTTACGCACATTTGCACAAACGAATAATTAAGCTTTTACCCGAAAATTTGCTACTTTATCTCGAAAGCTACTGCTCGGTCATGAAAAAGAGCATTTTGGAATCTACGACCGGTTATTCGTTTATCGTTCATGTGATTGTTCTCTCTGTATTTGATCTTTTGACAATATTTATATCTGGCAAAATAGTAGTTAGTTTTAACTTTTTTATAGTAAAACATAGTCAGATTTTATTAAAATATACTATACTGATAGATAAAATCATATTATACAAACATTCTGATTAAATGTAATAACCGTTTCAAATATTTTCTCGAAAGTAAAAAATTCAATCTAATTAGCAGGGCTGCGCAGCGCCTCTTGCACACGACTGCACATTTGTTTTTGCTCATTGTACATATCAGTATCTATGGGAGTGTGTGAGGGTTGCACACTGGTAAGGTTCTGGCGCACATTGCAAATTACACAAACAATTTTGCGATCTTTACCCTCCCTATTTTTCGTTGCCAGCAAAGCAAAAACAAGTTTTCACTGAACGCTTTCCGCCGAACCTTCACTTCTTGCAAACCAAAAACAATTTTGTTGCTTTGTTTTGTCTTCGCTATTCCGAATGTATTTTGTTGTTGTCTTTTCGTTTGGTGTACACTGAAAAGTTTTTTCCCACAGGTCCTTAATATGTGTGATCAACTGGCAAGTGTTTTCTTCGCAGGAAACTTTCAATATGAATTGCAATTTTCCTATTTTTTCAGTTTAAACATTGAAATAAAAAGAAAAGTTCGTTACATGTGTGCGATCGATTTCCTTAATTTGTATTGGTGCGTGCACATCCATAAGGGAGCTTTGCGCACCCCTGATCTATAGTATTAAATAATAATTTAATAATTTAATAATTAAATATTTGTTTTGTCAAAATTTCCATTTTATCAGTAAAGTTTTTATTTGTACTGCAGTAATTGGAAAATTCTTGAAGTGTTTACTATAAATCTATTTTATAGGACTACCTATACTTTTTCAATATTTTCTAATTTCATCCAATCTTTGTTTTAGTTGTTGCGGTGAACAGGGTATATCATAGTCGCTCTTTGTTAATTCATGTATGTGAAACCTAGCATGTGCATGACTCAAAACAACTCAGATTGCAGTTGGTGATAAGCAAAAACAATTAAGGAATTCACCCACATTGTTATAAACAGCATTATAGATATTTATTTTTGCAATAGATTTCTGCATATTTATTCTTAAACTGTGGTGGTCGAACGGAGCACGATAGATTCATAGGGCATCAGGGTAACACTGCTGGCAGAGACCTTATCACCCAATTGTTTGATGGATTTGCCAGTCACAAGAGTATATTGGAAGTTGGCCGGGAGTCCACTGAACACATTACTCAGGTTAACATTCTCAATGTGTCCAAAAATGTTAAAGAGTGAAATGTAAACATAGCTGCCACTCAGAGAGCTGTCAAGAGGGAATAGATGTGATTATAAACAGAGTTATCTATTGGAAACTATGGAAATTATTTACCGTTTAACTGCCAAGACATAACTGCTGATGGCCTTGACCTCTGCAGATCCTTGGTTGATGGTTGGCTCCTGTCTAAGTTGCTGCAGACGCTTGAAGACATTCAAATGACTGAGAGCTACTCCCCTTTCCGTTTGAACATTCCTCTGTGGATAATCTTCGGCAACGGGCAACCAGGTGGATTTACCTGTGGTGAATCCACTGAACTTTCCATTTGTCCAATGCATAGGTGTCCTGGCAGGATCACGAGACATTGCCATGTAGTTCTCCTCATGACCATTGCAGGCCTGGGGATCAACAGTATCCTTCCACGAGATATAACCATCCAGCATGCCCAATTCCTCGCCCTGGTAGGTGATACTACAACCCGGCAATGTGAGGAGCAATATGTTGAAGAGATCAACACGATCGGCACCAAAACGGGAGCCTACACGGTTCTTATCATGATTTCCAATCTATATAGGAAAGTGGTAAGCGATTATTCACGTGGCCAACACGAGGGCAAAACTATATTGCTCACTTACCACCCAATTGGCACTCTTGCCACTTGGCATTAGCGATAGCCAATTGTTGATCAGGTACTCATAGTGATAGGCATCGGAGTCGTAATGCAGATTGCTTATCAACTGGAAATTGAAGGGTATCTGTGCTCCCTCGGCCGTTTCATTGCCATAATAATGCATCACAATCTCAATTGGGGACCAGGTCTCCACCATAAGTATACTGAATGTTAGTAATACCTTGTTAATTTCAAGCCTATCGCGATCACTTTGTTTACTTACCGTTCATCGCCACCATTGTCCTTCTGGAATTTATCCAAGATCTCACGCCATTCGTATACCAAATGCGGAGTTTCGGGCTGATCGACGGTGTAGATTTTGTGAGTGTATCCATACTCATCGGGATCATCGGTCCAGTCGTTGCGTGGCTCATCTGGATAGTTACCATTCTTATCGGCCTCAATCTCGAAAGCATGATAGATGGCATCCACACGGAAGCCATCGACACCTTTTTCTAGCCAAAATCTCAGCACGTTGTTCATTTCCTCCCTCACAACTGGATTGCGGAAGTTAAAGTCAGGCTGTTTCTTGTGGAACTGATGTAAATAGTACTCCTGACGACCCTCATGCCATTCCCAGGCCGAACCACGGAATACGCTCACCCAATTGGTGGGAGGTCTGCGCACTCCGTTCTCAATGAATCCTGGATGCCAGATATAGTAATCCTTGTATTTCTCCTCTTTAGCAGCAGAGCGTATGAACCAATCACATTCATCACTCGAGTGATTTGGCACAAAGTCTAGAATGATCTTCACATTCAACTGTTTGGCACGTGCCACCATATCCTCAAAGTCATCCATGGTGCCAAAGAGAGGATCGACATCCTTAAAATCCGATATGTCGTATCCAAAGTCAGCCATAGGAGAACGCAGGAAAGGCGACAACCAGGTAGCTGTTACTCCAATTTCCTTAAGGTATTCCAATTTTTCTGTAACGCCATTCAAATCCCCAATACCATCCCCATCGCTGTCCTTAAAGGATCGAGGGTAGATCTGATAAAAGGATGCCGTTTGCCACCAAGGGGCAGCTGCATCAACGGCCAAAAAGCCTAAGCCAAGAAGTAGGACAATGTTAGACCAAGTGGTCATGATTAACTAATGGAGACCCGAGGTCCATCGACCTCTTATAAAGGCTTTTAGAAGCAATCGATAATGTTGGAATCTACATTATAAAACCTGTAGCACTACGCCTTATCTTTGTTTTTGCTATAAAAACTGATTCCAGCTGCGTGCGCGTAATTTATGGACCAATTGAATTGATTGAATCAGTTTAAGTATAGCAACAATATGTATACATACTTTGAATACTTAAATTGCTCATTAAAATAATTTAGTTATTATTTAGAAAACAAAATAATATTGTGTAAATTAGGTATAAGCGTTGAATTGTTTAAGTGTCTGGCATAAGAAAGTAAGTTCTTGTCATCAATTAATGTAGTATGTAGATGTGGTGGGAGATAGTTTTCTAAATTCTCCATATGATTCGTAAATTTAATTTAGATCTGGCTAGAAATATTTTATTTGCTTCATTAATTGGACGGATGGGGCACTTTATATACCCGAACCAACCCCAGCAAAAGTATGCTCATAAATAATCCATAACTGCTCATGCACCGATAAGATATCGATTGGGTCATAACTTTTATGCAACTACGAAATCCATTTGTTGCTAATCTGTCGCATGATCTCCAAACGTAGTACCCGAATAACAATCTATACCTCTAGCTGATTTCTGCCGAAGAACAATAGAGGCTCGGGTAATACTCGCTTGGATCATAAACATTTCAGACCCAGAGACCCAGATCTAATCAAACAGGTAATATTAGTTAGCAATATTGTGGGTTTATCGCGACCTTAGCTTATCGGAGTTGTTCGGCAATCGGAAATGTAGGGCATAAATAGAGGTTCCAACTAATCCATGCCCGCAATCGGTGCTGAGACAACATGTTGGCCAAAACTCTAACTGTCTGCTGCCTGTTGGCGCTAACTGTGCCCACACTGGCTGAAGTGGGTTGGTGGAGAACAGCACAATTCTATCAGATCTATCCACGATCCTATAAGGACAGCGATGGCGATGGCGTTGGTGATTTGAATGGTAAATGGGAAAACATAAAGATTTAATTATCAGATGTACAATAAATTTAATTTTCTTTCAGGTATTACGCAACAATTGGCCTATTTGAAAGAGATTGGCGTTACAGCCACTTGGCTATCGCCGATATTCACCTCACCCATGGCAGACTTTGGCTATGATGTGGAGAACTTCTATGAAATTGATCCACTCTTTGGTACCATGGAGGATTTCGACAATTTGTTGGCTCGTGCCAAGCAACTGGATATTAAGATCATATTGGACTTTGTGCCCAATCATTCAAGTGATGAATGCGATTGGTTCAAGCGATCTGCAGCTGGTGAGGCAGAGTACAAGGACTTTTATGTTTGGCACACTGGAAAAGTGGTTAATGGCATTAGACAGCCACCAACAAATTGGATCAGCGTATTCCGAGGATCACAATGGACTTGGCATGAGGGTCGCCAGGCCTACTACCTTCATCAGTTCCTTGCCAAGCAGCCGGATCTAAACTATCGGAATCCCAAGGTCGTTGAGGCCATGAAGGATGTGCTGCGATTCTGGCTTCGTAAAGGAGTCTATGGCTTCCGTATCGATGCTGTTCCACATGTGTTTGAAATCGCAGCTGATAAGGATGGAAACTGGCCTGATGAACCACGCAATGAACACGTCAATGATCCCGAGGATTATGGTTATTTGCAACACATTTACACAACAAATCAGCCAGAGACAATTGATCTTGTCTACCAATTCCGTACTGTCATCGAAGAAATTGATAAGGAGCTTGGAGGAGACGATCGTGTTCTCTTAACCGAGGCCTATGCGCCATTGGAAGTCCTCATGCAATACTATGGCAACAGCACCCACAATGGATCTCAGATTCCATTTAACTTTGAACTACTCGCCAATATTAACTTTAATTCAGATGCTTATCATTACTCGGAACTGCTGCACAACTGGCTGGATAATATGCCTGCTGGTCAGGTGGCCAACTGGGTGTTGGGTAACCATGATTCTAGCCGTATTGGATCTCGTTTAGGTGCCGATCGCATTGATGCCACCAACATGTTGCTCCTGATGCTGCCTGGTATTAGTGTAAACTATCAGGGAGAGGAGATTGGCATGACAGACGTCTGGATCAGCTGGGAGGATACTGTCGATCCTCAGGCCTGTCAGTCCAATCAGCAAGAGTTTGAACGTCTTACGCGTGATCCTGTTCGCACTCCATTCCAATGGAGTGATGAGGATCAGGCTGGCTTCACAAGTGCCAACACCACCTGGTTGCCCCTCGCCGACAACTACAAGCTGGTGAATGTGAAGAGGGAGAGAGGCATTGCTCTCAGCCATCTTAATGTCTACAAACAACTCCGTGCTCTCCGTGATGAACCCACTTTGAGGCAGGGCGATGTCACAATCAATGCTCTAGGACCTAATGTCCTCGCTTTTAAGCGGTTGGTTTTTGTTTAATGTCTCTCTGAAGTGATATTTGATTGGTTTTTTCTTATTCACAGTTCTCTGAGTGGACACAAGTCGTACATAACCGTTCTGAATATTAATGATGATGTCGAATCTGTTAATCTAGACTCGGTTTTACCGAGCTCTCTTCACAACTCCGATATGTTGTGGTCAATGACAAGAGCGTGCGTCGCAAGAAGTAAGCGAAATCTTAAATAAATTCTATCTTTACCCTTATAATAAAATTATAATCTTTTCAGTGATGTGACTTATGCCAATTCAGTGCTGTTGATGCCCAAGGAAGCCATAGTCTTGAGCACTTTTTAATTTGTTTGTAAAATCAACTTACTTTAAAAATTAAATGTGTCAACAGAAGTCTTTCCATTTATTTATTATTTAATATAAATGCATATTTCTGAATATCAATAATCTTGCATTCTCTTTAATAGTCTTATGAGCTTGCCTTATCGATTAAGTGTGGAGTCCCATTTGAAAAGTACACAAAATTTAGAATTTCTTCTTTATGACATCTTCCTGTTCTCAGAAAGTACTTAAAGTTTACAATTCACTTGAATAATTTTCACTTGATGTGGAAATGAACTTTGTCCTGTGTCATGTGGAAGGTGAATGATTGATTAGTAAAGCACATGGTTTTAGGCCCAAAATGAAGCTATATCTTTATGGGGATCATATCAAAATTCCAGTGAATCACGCAAGCCAACGTAGCACGATTGCTTCATAGGGCATAAGAACCAGGACTTGACTCAGATCAACAGTCTCCCTGCAGAAGAATATATTTTTAATTAAAGGAAATAATAGTTTAGAAAACCAAACTTACCCGAGTTTGTGTGGAGAGTATGCAGTGGCCAGCATAGATTCGTAGACCTTATTCGAGAGACCTTCAATCATTTCAATCTTGTTGCCCATGTTAACCAGAATGCGGTACTCCTCATTCCTTTGGTTGGTGCTGCGGGGGGCGGAATTCATAAATATATGTATTGCTTTATTAGAGATTTCTCCCTACCGTATAATCTGCAGAACCTGCTCAGTGACTGCCTCGTAGGAGAATCCTCCCTTCTGTTTAAAAGCCTTAAAGGCAGAACTTTTCTTTAGTTGCTGCAGACCCTTGAATACTTGCAGAGTGGAACGTGCCACGCCCCTTTCTGTACGCACATTGTAACGCTCAAAATCAGGGCTAAGAGGCAGCCAAGTGCTCTCCCCCGTGGAAAATTCACCGTTTTTTACTGGAGCCCATTGCATTGGAGTCCGTTCACCATCGCGACCATCACAGGATATCTCTGTGCAATCTGTCTCCACATTGGCCATGGCAATCTCTTCTCCGTAATAGGTTACAGAAGCACCTGGCAAGGAGTTCACGATCACATTGAGCAGATCCACTTTGTGGGCACCCATGCGATTGGCAACGCGAGGAGTGTCATGGTTGCCAACCACCCAATTGGCAGTCTGATGCTTCTCCCACATTGTGTTCATCCAGTAGTCAATGGAACCAACCACATCTTTTGCAGTTGAAAAGCCATTAAGATACATCAGCTGGAAATTCATGGGCAGCTGTGTTCCCAACCTTGTTCCATTCCCAAAGTAGGCACTTAGTGTTTCCACCGGACTGTAGGCTTCGGCGAGAAGAACTCTTGTCTCGCCTCCATGTTCTTCCTGATACTTTAAGAGATAATCCCGCCATTCATACATCAGCTCCACAGTATCTGGCTGATCCTTGGTGTAGATGTGATTGTGATAATCATAGGAATTGGGATCGCTACTCCAGCCACTGACAGGCTCATCCCGGTAGCTGCCATCGGAATTACGATGCTCATATATGTGAGGAACGGCATCAATGCGAAATCCATCGACGCCAAGATCCAGCCAGAAGCCTAGTACATCCAACATATGCTCACGGACCATGGGATTACTAAAGTTCAGATCCGGTTGTTTTACTTGAAACTGGTGCAGGAAGTACTGTTGTCGGGTTTCGTGCCAGGTCCATTGCGAACCACCGAACACGCTTACCCAATTGCTTGGCGGTTCACGTTCACCCGTCTCCTTGTTCACCTTCCCATCGTGCCAGACATAGAAGTCATCGTAGCCATCTTGGCGATTCACGGACTTTTTAAACCATTCACACTCATCGCTAGAATGGTTGGGCACAAAGTCGAGTATTATCTTAAGGCCTAGCAGCTTGGCTTGCACCATCATGGCCTTAAAGTCATCCAGTGTGCCGAAGATCGAATCAATTTCGGTAAAGTTCGATATATCATAGCCAAAATCTGACATAGGAGAGCTAAATATAGGCGACAGCCAAGTGGCCGTAATGCCAATTTCTTTCAGATATGCCAGTCGCCTTGTTATACCCTGTAAATCTCCAACACCGTCGCCATTGCTATCCTGAAAGGATCGCGGATAGATCTGATAGAGGGCTGCATTCTCCCACCAATCGATATCCGTTGCATCGACCGTAGAGTGTGTTGAGCTCAAGTAAAATACCGCGAGCAGACAGAGAAGTAATCGCGTCAACATGTCGTATACGTTTGAGAGTGTCGCAAAATCAATTTGCTAATAACAATTGCGTTTGCCATGTTCCGATAGGGATTGAATCGATAAGGCCAATTCAATGCCGACATCAACACCGACACCGACTTCTCCCATGCCCGGGTAATCTGCCCACTTTTATGGCATTCTTGTTAGATTACACAAGTTTTGGTCGTACTCTATAAATACCCTGTGCCCATAAAATACCAAAGACTATTTTTATCTAAGACCGAATGAGCTAAATAATTAATTAGTGCAGATAAAACAAGACTTATATAAATCGTATAGTGACTAGAGCCTTAAGCCATAATCTTAAGCATTAGTAGTGGGAATCACTGCAAAAATAAATAAATCATTAATAAATAAGTCAAACTGAAAAAAAACAAATTAATGAAATTAAGATATTCAGATATTCAATTATACAAAAATATTAAAAGTGAAATCACACATAAAACATTACACTTCACTTATTATTGAGGGATTCAATAGAATTTCATTAAAAATAATTTTGCTGCTTTGCATTATTTCTCGTGTTATATTTTATATGCAAATGTATTGTTAAATTTTTTAGAAGCGGTTAAGGTTAAGCCATTAACTGGATAAACGACTAACCACTGAAGTAGTATAAAAGACACCGTCTAACCAGAGTACATCATCAGTCAAATTTGGTTCGTACCGTTCTTAACTGCAAAAGATTCCACTGAAAATGTTCAAGGCTGTAAGTAATTAGTATAGAGCTTTCAGGAATGACAACCACTTAACTTTATGTGAATTTTTTAGCTGGTGATCTGCGCTATCTTCGGTCTCGCCGTTGCGGCCGCTGGAAACGCTGACGATGTGCACGCTGAGGTTCTTTCCCGCAAGGATGATGTACGTCCCGATGGCTTCGATTCATCTCTGGAGACCAGCAACCACATCTCACGATCAGACAGCGGTGATGAGCATGGCAATATCCACGGATCCTACGGCTGGATCTCTCCCGAAGGCGAGCACATCCAGATCCAGTATGTGGCTGATGAGACTGGTTTCCATGCCACAGGAGATCATGTTCCCGCTGTTCCCGATCATGTTGCCCGCTCTCTTGCCTGGAATGCAGCACACTCCCACGAAGACAATTACCATTAAGGAGCTGACCCGAACTAAGACTGTGCTAATAGACCTGGACTACACAATTGACTAGATTCGGACAAATTTTGATAGTCTTCATAGTATTTTAACTCAAAAAGGCATACATTTTTTTTTTGCACGCATAATAAATACGTATTTGCAACAAATCTTGTTTCGACGAATTATATTTATTTCCATATCATTAAACATTTACAGAAACAAGATAGATTGATTGTTTGACCTGATTAATATCGTAGGATATTCTTCAGTCGGGAATGCTGATCTATATTTAGTGGCAGTCATAGATTTGCTTGTGCGTTGATGTCATTGTCGATACGTTGGTTAGATATGCCAAGCCGCGTCCAAATCACAAAAGTTGCCATAAAATGATTTTATGTGACCAATACACAGCCAGAGTATTACGTTTTGGCAGTTTACGAAGGTTGATCGATAAGTATTAAGAACAAGAACTAAGTCAATAAAAATTAAGGAGCAGAACTGAAGTGAAAATGCAAGTAGTCAAATTTATTTCCTACTTTTTTAATTAGTTTAAAAACCGTTTTAAGTTATTTCCTTCCAAAATGGTAAGCAGTTAGTTAAATGCAGTTACTGAACTAAAGATTCAACTGTAATCAGAAAACGTTATACTTGTCCATTTAAATTGTTTTTATGTAGTTTATTCATTCTTAAATAGTTAATATCTTGATAAAAATTATATCAAATAACCCTCGTAAGCTGCATGTCACCACACGGACATAAAGAACCTCAAAGACTTTGTCCTTGGCGCAATAAAAATCAGCGTCCTTTAGGTCATGTACGTGTCCTTCTGGCGATTTGACAGCTGTCAACTGTGACCAACCGCTCACTTGACATTTTTAAAAAGTACTCGAATTTATTTTGTACAATATTTTTTCAGCCCACGGCCATTAATAATTTTATGTGCTTTTAAATAAATTACATAGCATTCAATGTACTTACACTTAGTTAATTAATTAAGGCATTGTGTTCTCAATAATGAAAGTGCTTACATTCCTTTATCAACAATTTAATGTGTCAACCACAAATGTATTTTATTCGCATTACATTTAACAATGCATTGTTCCATTAGTTGTAATTAAAATATAAATGCAATGCATAAAAGATTAAATATGGTCCTATATTTGAATATGTATATGTATGTAATCACAGTACCGTAAGCTAATGTCAAATTATGATATTTGTGAGCTTTGTTTACCAGCAATTTAAAAACATGTCCATATATCTTATATATATTTATTATCGATACCCTCAGCCTAAATGGCTAAAATCGGGTATTACGGTTTTATTAATAATTTATCAATGGAGTATTGATATTTTGACATTTATTGTATATTTTTAATTTTACGAAAGTTTGTATTAAATTAAATTTAACTTAATTATGTATTATTACTAAAAATCGGTTAACACCTCGTTACAGGGCGTTTCCTTTGTACTGTATGCCGTAACTTCTTAATTAATTTTCTGTTGAATTTGTATGTCTTTTATGTTAATGAAGTCGAAAATAAATAAGATAACTGTTAAAAATTTGTTTTCAAAAAATTATATTCATATTGCTTACAGACAAACAAAATGGCCAGCAGAGGGAATAACCAAATTGATATGAGATCCTTGAGTTATAATTAGAAACTAAAGTTCTTGAACTTCAAATATATATTTGAATAATATATATGATAATATAATATTAATTAACAGCGAAATCATATGGATGCAGTGAGCAATTTGGTTAATAGCCATATCAAGTGCGTATCGTCAACTTGATTGGCCGGATTGAAGGGGGCTTGTGACAACGAAGATGAGCTGTTGTTTTGAAATTGGAACAGGTTTGGGACAATTTAACTCGTTTGATCGGGCCGTTATTGATGCACTTCAGCATTAGCATTAATTTGAAGATTATAACCGTATCATGATGTTGTCATTCTGTTTCCAAGCGAATGTTTTGGAAGTGGGCTCGCCTGCTAAACCTATAACTCAGAGCAATAAATGCATGATGAGATCAAGTCATAAACAACATTTGCTGGAGTTGTATAAAAGACACCTTCTGGCTAGAGAGAAGTATCAGTCAACGTTCGTTCTTTCCGTTCTCAACTGCAAAGCATTCTAATCAAAATGTTCAAGGCTGTAAGTAGTTCATATATATCCTTCAAGGATTCACAATGATCTAATTCAATTGAACTTCTTCTAGCTGATGATCTGCGCTATCTTCGGTCTCGCCGTTGCGGCCGTCCACCGTCCACCAGCTCATCATGTTGACCATCATGTTGAGCAGCATGTTGAACGTGTTGAACATCATGGAGGTGGACACGCTGACGATGTGCACGCTGAGGTTCTTTCCCGCAAGGACGATGTACGTCCCGATGGCTTCGATTCATCTCTGGAGACCAGCAACCACATCCAACGATCAGACAGCGGTGATGAGCATGGCAATATCCACGGATCCTACGGCTGGATCTCTCCCGAAGGCGAGCACATCCAGATCCAGTATGTGGCTGATGAGAATGGTTTCCATGCCACAGGAGATCATGTTCCCGCAGTTCCCGATCATGTTGCCCGCTCTCTTGCCTGGAATGCAGCACACTCCCACGAAGATGTCCATCCCCATGGCCATAACACTCACCATTAAGGAGTCGCCATCTGCTACGACGACTCTTTATATTAGACCTGGATCGCACAATTGACTAGTCTCGGACAAATCTTGATAGTCTTTAAGCTCTTTACCTCCAGAATATATTTTTTTGGGCAAGCATAATAAATACGTATTTGCAATAGAAGTCTGTTTTTTAAATTCATTTTTCAAGCTTTACTAAAAAGGAGACACCACGACGCGACGTTGAGAGCACCAATTTGGCTAAAATTTGTAATTGTTGTAGCCCTAGGTCTACTAAGGCTAAGGGTTCGTCCTTAAAACGCATTTAAAGATGTGCCCCACACGGTGAATGCTGATTTAATTTGCATATGGCATATTTGATATATTATATTAATATTATTATAATATTTATTTAATTATTTATTGAAACATTCATCCTAACGCTACAAGTACAAAATACTTATTACTTATTGCGCTAGTCACAAGATATTATAATATATGTACATATGTTGATTCAGGGTGTTAATCAAGAAAGACTATTGAAAATCGGTTTAGTTTTGGCAATGCTATGGCTGTCTCAATTCGATAATCTTGTTCAAATCTTTTACAAGTCTTTTTCCCAAAGCGATGAATCATTTGGCTCCAAAGTTTTTACTTTAAATTTTAAAGTCATAATTAGTTAGCTTATCGCGATAAAATATATGGTGCTCTTTAATTATTTTGATAGACATACACATGTGTGCTGGTTTCTTTAATTGTTTTGACTAGTTGAATATTATTATCTTATCATGTACATATATGTATGTAATTGCAATTCATCTTTTTGCTTTGGAGTATTTTAAATGCAACGGAGATAGTATTGATAACATTAAGCTTTTCATTAGCTTAAATTGACACATTATCTAACATCTAAAAAATGTGAGATGAATAATTTACGAATATTTATAATATTCAAATTATGTTTGCACTAAATATAAGATTAAGATAAATCTGAGTTTTTATTTTAAACTAACAGTTAAATCATACCAAAAGAGGCAACAATTTTGAATCGTAGTGTTGTCAGTCCCAAGGGCCAACAGAACTTCAAACTTTCTTTATTATTTGTAATGAAAATAATAAAATACGTAAGCAATGTACTAAAATTTGTATTTGGAATGACATTTACAAGGTTACCCAAAAACGGAATTGTTAAATAAAAGTATTTAATAGTAATAACGAGCTGTTTACAAAATCTACTTCTGCTATCTCTTAATGAGGCTCTTACTGATATTTCGTCAGGGTATTGAGTATAAGTATGTTGAGTATTCTTCGGTGCGCCTATCAGATGATTAATGCTAACTGAGTAATACCGATGCACTTCAGTTGCACTAACATTATTAAACAATAAACCAGAAGTACAAATTTTCCACAATCGATTATCTCGGTTGGGTAACATACAAAATGTCTTTATCTGATTTCCCAGAGTTAAGTGCTGGGATGAACAATGACATTCGAGCTGGGTATTAGTTATAGAAGAGAACTAAATGTATGAGGTGTTTGTCTAGCAATTGAAATGCCCACTCCAAGTTTTCACTACCACGATAGGTAGAGGCTTATCGGTCTCCATAAAAGCCGGTTGTCAGCTGGGAGTTCAAGCAAATTCATTCAACATGCGATTGGTGACAGTCATTGCTATCCTGTCAGTGGTGCTAGGCATCGGTAGTGCCACAGAGTGGTGGGAGAGTGGAAACTATTATCAGATTTATCCTCGATCGTTTCGCGATTCAGATGGAGATGGAATCGGAGATCTCAATGGAGTCACCGAGAAGTTACAATATCTAAAGGACATTGGCTTTACGGCAGCTTGGCTATCACCGATTTTCAAATCTCCCATGGTGGACTTTGGCTACGATTGTTCTGACTTTTATCAAATCCATCCAGAGTATGGAACTATGGAGGATTTTGAGCGCATGATTGCACGCGCCAAGGAGGTTGGCATTAGAATAATTCTTGACTTTGTGCCCAACCATTCAAGTGACCAAAACGAATGGTTCCTCAAGTCAATCGACAGTGATCCCGTTTACAAGGACTTTTATGTGTGGCACGATGGAAAGATTAATGAGGAAACTGGTGAGCGTGAGCCTCCAAGCAATTGGAACTCGGTGTTCCGAGGTAGTGCCTGGGAATGGAACGAGGTCAGACAACAATACTATTTGCATCAGTTTGCCGTTGCTCAACCCGATCTCAACTATCGCAATCCTGCCGTGGCGACGGAGATGAAGAATGTCATCAAGTTTTGGCTCGGCAAGGGAGTTGCTGGATTCCGTATCGATGCAGTACCTTACATGTTCGAGATTGACCTGGATCGCTATAATCAATACCCTGATGAGGCTCCCTCGAATGATCCCACTTGCCCGAATTCCGCTGATGCTTGCTACTTGCAAAAAATTTACGTCCAGGATCAGCCCGAGACCTTCGATATGATCTATCAATGGCGTGAATTAGTTGATGATTTCCATACCGAACATGGAGGAGATCAGCGCATTCTAATGGCTGAGGCCTATACCAGCTTCGAGAATATGATTAGACTTTACGGAGATGGTATTCGCAATGGGTCGCACATTCCTTTTAACTTTGATTTTCTCACAAACATTAACAACGCTTCGAAGGCAACGGAATATGTAGAGCATATTGAAAAGTGGTTAAACGCCATGCCAACGGGAGTCTATGCCAACTGGGTACTTGGTAATCATGACAACAAGCGTGTTGCATCCCGTTTCGGAGTACAGCGCACAGATTTGATCAACATTCTTCTGCAGACCTTGCCAGGACATGCTGTCACTTACAATGGAGAGGAGCTGGGCATGACTGATGTGTTTCTTAGCTGGGAGGATACTGTCGATCCTCAGGCATGTAACTCCGATCCGGACAGTTACGCTGATCGATCCCGCGATCCAGCACGTACTCCTTATCAATGGGATGCCTCTTCCATGGCAGGTAAGTAAAGCTCTTATACTAATTGGGTATTTATTATATTTAAATTCGATCTCGATTAGGTTTCACCAGTGGAGATCACACCTGGCTACCAGTATCTGATGAGTATAAGACGAACAATGCTCTGCAACAGCTTCGTGCCCCACAGTCTCATTTGCAAATCTTCAAAACACTTGTACGTGTGAGGCAGGAACCATCGTTCCGTTCTGGAGAGCTCAAGATTCAGGCTCTGGATGATAATGTCATTGTCTACTCACGGTAAATAATTTATCTACCTATAAAAAATCTTCTTGCTAATATTTCTCTTCTCCTTGTGTAGCCAAAAGCAAGGCAGCGAACTCTATGTCGTTGTGTTAAATCTGGGAGAATCTGAAAAAACTATTGACCTCACAAAGTACTTCCAGTTGGGAGCTGAGGCTGAGATCATTACCAGTTCATTGCAATCGCAGTACATTAATGGAGATACCGTCAAGACATCGTCCTTTGTTGCCAAGGGCAATGTGGGCACAGTTTTGGTGGGAATAAACTAAACTTCTAGTTAGGCACATCATAAAAAGAACAACATTTTTATAACAATAAACAGTGTATTCTAAATAAAATACTTATAAAATAATTTACTTCCTCTCACGTAAACGCAAATGCAGTCCATTTTCTGATTTCAACGTAAGAACTGTCGACAAAATGGGATCATATTTGTGTCCCCTCTTCTCCTTTTCTTTTTTCTCTGCTGTGGGTAGTCCGATGTATGTGTTCAGATATCCGTCTTTGGAAACGAGCTCATCCATTGCAGGAAGGACCTCAAAGCTGCGCACTATTTTAGAGATAACAGTCTTGATCTCAAGCAGGGCAAACTTCTGTCCAATGCAGTTTCGTGGTCCAGCGCTGAAGGGCACGTATTCAAAGGGTCCTGGTGTACTATGTTCAAATCGTTCCGGGTCAAAAAGTAGGGGGCCTTTGAAGGTACGCTCGTCATACCCAAGCATTATTAGTCCAAGATTAAGAGTTGTACACTTAGGGACTAAAGTACCATCTATAAAAAATTAGATATTTTGATTAACATTACAATTTTCTTTGTTTTACTCTCTCAGCTTACGTATATCATAATCCTTTTCAGTTTCCCGCATAATAAATGGCACACTAGGATAGACTCTCTGCGCTTCTTTGACAAATAAGTCCAAATACTTCATTTCAGAGATCTCTTGGAAGGTTGCATCTCGATGTAGATCATTGCCCATAACCAACTGCTGCTCCTCATATAACTTGCGCTTTATAAAAAGGTAAAACATAAGTTCTTTTTATGGCAGCTCATGTATGTTACTGAAACTTACCTGTTGTTCTGGATGTCTGGATAATAAATATCCAGCAAAGGCTACACCCGATGTGGTAGTATCGTGTCCCTCAAACATAAACGTGGAAACCTCCTCGTATATCTCCTGTTTGTTTAAAGGACGTCCATCGACAGTAGAGGAAAGAAGGGTGTCCATAAAAACCATCTTCTTTCGAGAGAACTCATTACCCTCGAATGTCTTGGCAGTACCAGCACGATGTGCTTCGATTCGCTTTTCTATAACATCATTAGTGAAGTCCTGAAGGATCTTCAAAGTCTTTGCATTTTCAGAATAGTTGGATGCAAAACGATAGAGAAATTCTGAACGGTGTAGGGGATTAAATGCTCTCATATTTATATTGTAACACATACTGTAATAATTCAAATCTTTAGATAAATTTGAGATTTATGTAAAATTTACTTACTCCTTGAAGGCCTTTACAATGCTCGAGTCATGCTGTCCCATGGCATTTATAGGGACACCCATTGCTGTCTCACAAATCACATCCAGGGTCAAATAATGTGTTTCATTCTGGAAATCTATAATGTTGTCACCTGCTGATACTTTCTTCAGCTGATTAATGAATTTTGTCGAGTTCTCATTCATAACTAGGTGAAAATCTTGAAGAATATTGAAATGAAATGATGGAGTTATCATCTTGCGATGCTTATGCCATTTGCTGCCCCAACTCGTAAGTAATCCAAGTCCCAGCCACGGATGAAGCAAATCATATATATCAGATTTCTTAATCAAAGTGTTGCTGCTCAGTATATACTGTAAAAAATAGTATCTCTTTATATTTATAAGGTTAATATAAATTTAGTTTTAGAACTTACCTCCAAATGCTTGGGATTGCAAATTAAAATATTGGAATAATAGCCAACCCAAAAGCGAAAATTATCCCTGTCATAAGTTTGCCACCAGTCAAAAAATGTATTTAGAATTTCTGTACCAATTAACAACAATGTAGAAGAGATATTTGTTTAATAACAACAGAATTCTAATAAATTCATTGAATTAGAATACATACATAGACATAACATTTTGTTCAATTGAAAATATAATTATATACAATCAAAGTAATTTGTTTGATAGCATTATTAATATTTTCATAGTGCTCACATGTTCTTAGTAAATATTACTTTTTCTATTATTACAAAGTCCGGACTACAATACACGCGAGCACAAGCGTAATAACTTTTAACTAATCTGTTGATAAATAAAAATTTAATAAGACTATTCTGAGTCATTATTTTTCTGTAGCTCCCAGTGAGATTAAAATAAATTTTGAATTCAATATTTTCAAATTTATAAAATCACCTCAAGTCTTTGAAATAAAACACTAGGCAGATAGATAGGTTCACAAACAGGCATTTAATAATGATACCATTGCACTAATACATATTTTAAGACATTACTTGATTCAAACAAAGAAATGATTTAATATGAATTGCATTTTACACACTTTCCAATAGTAAAAACACAATTCAAGAAATAGTTAGGCTATACATATTTGTTTAAATTATTTTGTTTACCAGTTGGATTTTTTCCCACTTGATGCGCATTCCCGAGGATCGGTACTGTAGGAGGACCTTTCAGTTTATTTAGCCAGCGTTTTTTTCGAGCGCTTCTCAACTCAAAGTAAATAAAAATCAACACTGGCAATGCCAGTATGGCATACAAAATAAACCACATAGTAGACACTGTTCCCGATCACTTTAAAACAAAAACTCGTTTCGTCCGCTCAGAGCTAAGCGTTGTTTAACAATGTGACTAGTTGCAGCCGACGCATTTAAATAAGGCATCATCGGCAACAAACTGAAAGAGATTCGAGTTATTTTTGAAGGCTCTCTTATTTCGACTTATCACAATGAGTCGACAGAAAAACAAGTAAGAGCACATAGATTGATTATAATTGCATGTCAAAAATATTTCTCTCTGTAAATACTTAAGTACATAATAATATTATATAAGATGTCTCCACAAGCGAGAAACGTATATATATTAACCATAATTAATAAAACATTTATTTTAGCTTATAATATTAAGTTAACAAATCAACAAGTAATAATAAAGATCTACTTAGCTAAACACATAATATACAGAAATATGTTTAAATTTTAATCCGAGTAATTTTCCACACCAGTGTCTTTCTTTATTTAATATTGGCTTAATGCAAGTCAAAATTTATAAAGATTATGCCTTAGGATATTTCTAACGTGTTTCAAAGAATGCTTCAATTTTTTCTGGATCTTTTAACTTCTAACCCAATAAGTTTTAGTCTTATGGTATCTCGAGCTATTTTCCAAAATCAAATAATAATAAAAGCACAAAGCATATATTCATAATAATTCATTTATTTGTTTTTTTTTTTCAGACTGTTTATATAGAATGTTGATAATTACATAGCACTGCATACTAGAATGTCTGAGAAAAGTTTTTTAATTTTGTAATCGTTTAGGTTTAACGGTCAACAAATGTAGAGTATGTTTCATTCGATTCAGAATGTATTTATTGTTTTTATTATGTAAAGCTCAGGGATGCAATGTAAACAACTACTTAATTGCTATACACATGGGAGAATTAAAGATATTTTTTTTTTCAGATATTATGACAAGTTTCAACATTAACAAACAGTCTGTTGTTATTTACAGTTTTTAAATAAATTAATAATAAGGTAATGAATTTCATTTCCTCTCACGTAAACGCAAATGTAGTCCATTTTCTGATTTCAACGTAAGAACCGCAGACAAAATTGGATCGTATTTGTGTCCCCTCTTTTCTCTTTCAATCTTTTCTGCCGTGGGTAGTCCGCTGTATGTGTTTAGATATCCGTCCTTGGAAACGAGCTCATCCATTGCAGGAAGGACCTCGAAGCTGCGCACTATCTTAGAGATAACAGTCTTGATCTCAAGCAGGGCAAACTTCTGTCCAATGCAGTTTCGTGGTCCAG
This sequence comes from Drosophila neotestacea, assembly GCA_035044365.1. Lineage (NCBI taxonomy): Eukaryota > Metazoa > Arthropoda > Insecta > Diptera > Drosophilidae > Drosophila > Drosophila neotestacea. Next base: position 624,636 of record JAWNMD010000155.1, read on the forward strand.
CGCTGAAGGGCACGTATTCAAAGGGTCCTGGTGTACTGTGTTCAAATCGCTCTGGGTCAAAACGAAGAGGGTCTTTGAAGGTACGCTCGTCATAACCAAGCATTATGAGTCCCAAATCAAGAGTGGTACCCTTGGGTATTATAGTTCCATCTATAAAAAGCTTTGTAGTTTAAATGACATAATTATTTATTTCCTATCTTAACTTACGGATATCATAATCCTCTTCAGTTTCCCGCATAATAAATGGCACACTAGGATAGACTCTTTGCGTTTCCTTGATGAACAAGTCCAAATACTTCATTTCAGATATCTCTTGGAAGGTTGCATCTCGATGTAGATCATTGCCCATAACCAACTGCTGCTCCTCATATAACTTGCGCTTTATAAAAAGGTAAAACATAAGTTCTTTTTATGGCAGCTCATGTATGTTACTGAAACTTACCTGTTGTTCTGGATGTCTGGATAATAAATATCCAGCAAAGGCTACACCCGATGTGGTAGTATCGTGTCCCTCAAACATAAACGTGGAAACCTCCTCGTATATCTCCTGTTTGTTTAAAGGACGTCCATCGACAGTAGAGGAAAGAAGAATGTCCATAAAAACCATCTTCTTTCGAGAGAACTCATTACCCTCGAATGTCTTGGCAGTACCAGAACGATGGGCTTCGATTCGCTTTTCTATAACTCCATTAGTAAAGTCCTGCAGAATCTTAAGAGTTTTGGCATTTTCAGAATAGTTGGACGCAAAGCGATAGAGAAATTCTGAACGGTGTAGAGGATTAAATGCTCTCATATTTATGTTGTAACACATACTGTAATAATTGTAATATTTAGTTAAACTATGAAAATTATGTAAAATTTACTCACTCCTTGAAGGCCTTTACAATGCTCGAGTCATGCTGTCCCATGGCATTTATAGGGACACCCATTGCTGTCTCGCAAATCACATCCAGGGTCAAGTAGTGTGATTCATTCTGGAAGTCTATAATATTATCACCAGCTGATACTTTCTTCAGCTGATTAATGAATTTTGTCGAGTTCTCATTCATAACTAGGTGAAAATCTTGAAGAATATTGAAATGAAATGATGGAGTTATCATCTTGCGATGCTTATGCCATTTGCTGCCCCAACTCGTGAGAAGTCCTAGTCCCAGCCAAGGATGAAGCAAATCATAAGTATCTGATTTTTTAATCAAAGTATTGCTACTCAGTATATACTGTAAAAAAATATTAAATTTATCTCTTATAAACGGTGAGATTAATTTATTTTTCCAACTTACCTCCAGATGTTTGGGATTACAAATGAATATGTTGGAATAGTAGCCAACCCAATAGCGAAAATTATCCTTGTCATACGTTTGCCACCAGTCAAAGAATGTATTTAGAATTTCTGTGTCAATAAACACGATAATATAGTATTGATTTAAGAACAATAGTTTGCTCAACAACTCAAGAGTATTATTTTCTTTCAAGTTTTAGTTAATTTTGCGATTCAAAATATAATTATATACAAAAAAAGGCTAATAGCGTGTAGAGCGCATATGTATTTTTTTGCATTTTGAATGGAGTATTTATTTTTGAATTACATTTTTAACAACTTATTGTTTTTACCTGTTGGATTTTTGCCCACTTGATGCGCATTCCCGAGGATCGGCACAGTAGGCGGACCCTTTAATTTATTTAGCAAGCGTTTCTTTCGAGCGGTTCTCAATTCAAAGTAAGTAAAAATTAACACTGGCAATGCCAGTATGGCATACAAAATAAACCACATTCCAGACACGCTTCCCGAGCACTTAAAAAACAAAAACTCGTTACGTCCGCTTAGAGCTGAGCTCCATATGACAATGCGACTAGTTTCAGTACAAGCACAACTTAAATACGGCATCATCGTCAAAAAAAAACACATAGAGATTATATATAATAAAAAAATCTCTCGGCTTTCGGCTAATCACAATGAGTCGACAAATAACAAGTAAGAGTAAGAGTAAGAGAAACAACGAAAGCGGCAATATATATTTGGGGTATTTAGATTCACTAGACCACCTATGAGGGCATGGGTTTCTACGATCAGTTCCTTAAAATTTAGTTAGATTCGCTTTAAATTACTGTAATTAAATTACTTTAAATTACTGTGGTTGTACTAGCAAAAATGCCATTAAAAAGCCTGAAGACAACCGCTTTCAAAGTAGAATAATCCAAACTATTCGTCTTATTGAAGCTTTCAATGGTTTTTAAATTTCGTTGTGTGCAACTAATTGCATTGCATATTACATTGTGATGCTTTAAGAGAATATATATATTATTGCTACAAAAAAGGAAAGTTATCATTAAAAAATAAAAAGTTTAAGTATGTATTAGCGAACAGTCTATTCCAATTTGGAGTTTCTAAATATAATACTTTTAGAGTCCTGCAGTTCATTTCCTTTCACGTAAACGCAAATGCAGTCCATTTTCTGATTTCAACGTAAGAACCGCAGACAAAATTGGATCGTATTTGTGTCCCCTCTTCTCTCTTTCAATCTTTTCTGCCGTGGGTAGTCCGATGTATGTGTTTAGATATCCGTCCTTGGAAACGAGCTCATCCATTGCAGGAAGGACCTCAAAGCTGCGCACTATTTTGGAGATCACAGTCTTGATCTCAAGCAGGGCAAACTTCTGTCCAATGCAGTTTCGTGGTCCAGCGCTGAAAGGCACGTACTCGAAGGGTCCAGGTGTACTGTGTTCAAATCGCTCTGGGTCAAAACGAAGAGGGTCTTTGAAGGTACGCTCGTCATAGCCTAGCATTATGATACCGAGATCGAGAGTGGTACCCTTGGGTATTATAGTTCCATCTAGAGGAAAGGTGTAAAGATGTGAATCAATAATACTTATTTCTCTCTTTACCGACATAACTTACGTATATCATAATCTTTTTCAGTGTAACGCCCAATGAAGGGCACACTAGGATAGACTCTTTGCGTTTCTTTGATGAACAAGTCCAAATACTTCATTTCAGAGATCTCTTGGAAGGTTGCATCTCGATGTAGATTATTGCCCATAACCAACTGCTGCTCCTCATATAACTTGCGCTTTATAAAAAGTAAAAAGATAAGTACTCTTTATGGCAGCTCATGTATGTTACTGAAACTTACCTGTTGTTCTGGATGTCTGGATAGTAAGTATCCAGCAAAGGCTACACCCGATGTAGTAGTATCGTGTCCCTCAAACATAAAAGTAGAAACCTCCTCGTAAATTTCCTGTTTGTTTAAAGGACGTCCATCAATAGTAGAGGAAAGAAGCATATCCATGAAAACTATCTTCTTTCGAGAAAACTCATCATTTTCTATTGTCTTGGCAGTACCAGCACGATGTGCCTCGATTCGCTTTTCGATAACTCCATTAGTAAAGTCCTGCAATATCTTAAGAGTCTTTGCGTTTTCCGAATAGTTGGAAGCAAAACGATAGAGAAATTCAGAACGCTTCAGAGGGTTAAATGCTCTCATATTTATGTTGTAACACATGCTGTAATAAGTGTAATACTTAGATAAATAACGAAAATGAAGTAAAATTTACTTACTCCTTGAAGGCCTTTACAATGCTCGAGTCATGCTGTCCAATGGCATTTATAGGGACACCCATTGCTGTCTCGCAAATCACATCCAGGGTCAAATAGTGTGATTCATTCTGGAAGTCTATAATATTATCACCAGCTGATACTTTCTTCAGCTGATTTATGAATTTGGTCGAGTTCTCATTCATTACTAGGTGAAAATCTTGAAGAATATTGTAATGAAATGACGGAGTTATCATCTTGCGATGCTTATGCCATTTGCTGCCCCAGCTCGTAAGTAGTCCGTGCCCAAGCCAAGGATAAAGCAAATCATAAATGTCCGATTTCCTAATCAAAGTATTGCTACTAAGTATGTACTGTAAAATTCATATATATTAGTATTATCAATGCAGGATTCATTTTGTTTACAGACTTACCTCCATATGTTTGGGATTACAAATTAAAATATTGGAATAGTAGCCAACCCAAAAGCGATAATTGTCCTTGTCATACTTATGCCACCAGTCGAAGAATGAGTTCAGAATTTCTGTGTCAATTATAAGATTGTATCTTTTTAATAACAACAGTTGTCTTGAAAGTCTGTCAAGAAACACTTTCGAGTATATTGGTATTATCTTTACACTAATCGGTTGCATAAGAATGTAATCAGCCATTTCTGTGTCATTATTATTTGTAGCTGAGATTGCAGTACATTTTAATGTAATATACCATAGCAATTTAAATGTGTATTTATATACTTTGATGCCAATCAATTAATGCTTTAATCCGAATTTCATTACAGCTGATGTAATACTTCATTTCTCATTAGCTATAATACAATTCGAGAAAAGGCAAAACGATTCACATTCCTATTTATTTATAAGAAACGTTCGTTTGATAATGTTAATGCCATTTACCGGTCGGATTTTTGCCCACTTGATGAGCATTCCCGAGGATGGGCACAGTTGGCGGCCCTTTTACTTTATTTAACAGACGTTTCTTTCGAGCGACACTCAGTTCAAAGTAGGTGAATATTAAAACTGGCAATGCCAGTACGGCATACAAAATAAACCACATTCCAGGCACGGTTTCCCAAAACGCACTAAAAATTTAAAACTTAAAAACAAAAACTCGTTCCGACTGCTCAGAGCTGAGCACCGTCTGAGAATGCGAATAGTTTCAAGAGACGCACTTGTTAAATACGACAGCAGCAGCTACAAACGCATTGAGATTAGAGTTTCTTAAAAAACTCGCGGGTTTCGGCTAATCACAATGAGTCGACAGAAAAACGAGTAAGAGTTCATTAAGAGAAACAATTTACTTTCAGGCAGAGAAATAAATATTTCCTTTAAAACTATCGTCAAAACACTGAAAGTAGAATTATGTCGGGTGTACTTTGACTTATTCACATGTATACTTACTTAAAAAAATACAATCATAAACAAAAATCTCGCTGAAGATCTTTTCAAGTGTGAAACCAAGTAATCGATTATACATTTTCTTAGCTTATTATATTGAGTCGGCAAATATTAATATATTATGTTGGAATTTAAACCTGAGTTCAATTCTGTATTCCAACGTTGACTCTGATTGCTCTGAGTAATGTATGAAAATAATAACAAACAAAAATAGGTCAATATCATTTTATTTAAAATTTAACGAAGTAAAAATAAAACATTATTGAAACATCATATTATATGTGGGTATTTCTATATATGTATATTATTTAGTTCAACGATTAGTGTTGCGTTGATTTGATGTTGATTTGACATATTGAGAGTCGACTGGGTCAGTATAAAAACGAGAACGTGATAATTTATAGAACAAACAAACATAAACAAAAACAAAGATAAACTGTTAATCAAACTTTTACACTCAGTCAGCTCTCTTAAGCGCTAATTACTCGCTCTTTACAAATTGTTAAGGGAGCGTGCAGTTGTTTAATAGTAAGTAGCTTATCTTTTGTTTATAAGAGAGTTCAAAATGCAGTTTTCCAAAAGCATTGACAAAAACTCAGATTAACAACATTTACGAACTGAGATGAGTTAAACTTAAATTAATGCAAAAAAATAACATTCCGTATTCTAACAATAAATTATTCATTAGGAACATTTAATTGAAAAATTAGTTTGTTCCACAGTTTTAATGCGTAAAATAGCACCAAAGTTGGCCAAGAGTTGCAATAACATGGACCAAAAAAAATAAGAGATAATCGAATCGAGTATTTATAAGAACTCTTCTTTTCTTTAGTTTCCAAAAACCACAAATTTATTATTGAGTTGGAAACTCTCTTAACAGCATAAAGAATATTTGTCGACAGCCTGAAAGTATTCCATTTTTGAGATATATTTTGATATGGTTCTGATCTAGTATAAGTTAAATTAATAAGTTAAATTGTACTTGCAAAAATTCTAGTTTGTTTTGAGTGTGAATTTGTATACTTTAACTAAGCAAAATGGGCAGACCCTAAATAAGAAAATTTAAATGACGTTGGGCAACAAATTCCAACAATTTGAAAAATACTTAACAATTTTTTATTATTAAATATGATTTATTTTCTGTTTGTTAAGCAGTGACAGTTTTTTGATGATGTTATATTTCTAATATATGTAGCTATATATGTAAACTATAGAAACCTCTTATTAACTTTTGACTCATATTATTGACAAGTTTTATTTTAAGCTGATTAGAATTATCAAACCAATTATTGAAGTGCGATTTCGCATTGCACTTTAAACTAACACGTCATAATCTCGGTTGAAGTGTGAGTCAATTGAGTAGTTAATTAGGCAATTTGTAATGAGAACTATCCCATTACTAGTATAATTTTAGTGTCGTTATTAAACATGCAATTAAATATTGCTGTAATTATAATTGACGATTATCGTTTAGAAGTGTTGCCGGTTTACCAGCTGTACATATATTGTATTCTCATAGAGTAGCTAAGAAGCTATAGCCAATATAGATAAGTTATCGATTATGTTATCGCTACATTGAGTAGCAAATTTGGCGAATACTGCAGACATTTCATATGAGTCGATCAGTTGCCAATTCATTCGCAAATTGAACAGAACGACAAATAATTTAGAATTAAGAGGAAAATTATCAGAACTACGTAGTATATCAAAGACATTTTATAACAATGTTTCTTCTGGCAGCGGGCATAATTTTGGCCACCCTTTTGGTGTTTAAGGGCGTAAAGATATTTAATTATCTAGATCACATGGCTGGGATTATGGAAATGATACCTGGTCCGACGCCATATCCCTTTGTGGGTAATGTCTTTCAGTTTGGACTCAAGCCAGCTGGTAAGTAGATAACCGCCTGCCTATATTTATGAACTTTTTACGCAAAGTGTTTTAAAGCATAACCTTATAAGTATCTAGTCAGAACAAAGGGAAAGATATGTTTACAATTCCACTTGTCTGATTAAGATACAAATATATATCGTTTGTCTTAATGTATCTCAGATACAGACACAAATGCTGAGACACATTTCAGTGGTATTCAGCTTCTTATTTTCATTTTGCAATATTTTTTTTTGCAATTTTCATCAAATTTCAGATTTTTCTTTTGAGGAACATTTCCCTCGTGCATTCGCTTGTCCCCAATCCCAATATGTTGAATAATTTTAGTGTTGCTTTCCCTCCACGTGCCTGCCAAGTAATCATTCCAAATGCACAATAGTCGGAATACAAAACGAAGCACAACAATTGATAACTTTGTCATGCTTGGGATGGCATTGGCTGTCTCTATAGATGGCTTCAGATGAGCATGGATAGCTTTGAATAGCTGTTGTATTTTTACTGAATCTCTTTCTGTGATTTCCATCGCCCTTGTTTGATATCACTCCCATTGCGTTTTGATAGATACTTGAGGCAAGCATTGTGTGATTGCATATTTTGCGCTTTTCATGCTCGTGTATAACAAAATTACTTGAATTAAATGCATGTTAGAAATGTAATTTTTAAAGCATTGTTTACAAATTGATCTTAAAGCTTTAATGGGAACTCTGTCTAAGAATTATTGGGCTAGTTAGGAGGATAAATATTAATTAAGAACTTAATTTAGAACATTTTAAAAACTAAGAGAATATATTTGCTATTATAAGATTTCTTATTTTTCGTGAAAAGTTTAAAATAATACACAACGGCTGACATAAGATTCGATTTAATTAAGAATTTTGAACTTTATGCAATTTATTTAAGAAATTATATTGAAAATTGTAATACACTTATTTATTATATATTTTATTGTATATAAACTGTTCCATGTCTCCTTAAACAGAATACCCTAAGAAAATTTTACAGTATTGCCGAAAATATGACTTTCAAGGCTTTCGTTCGCTTGTGTTTCTTCAGTATCACATGATACTGAGCGACCCAGCAGAAATTCAGGTAAGTTAACTAATTGCATTCCCCCAGCTAAAATTTAGAAGTTAATCGAATGTTATTGCCGCATGGACAGAACATGTTGTCGAGCTCTTCACTGCTCTACAAGGAGCACTTGTATTCATTTCTTCGCCCCTGGCTAGGGGATGGACTGCTTACTAGTTCCGGTGCCCGTTGGCTCAAGCACCAGAAGCTCTATATGCCTGCTTTTGAGAGGTCCGCCATTGAGGGTTATTTGCGTGTGGTGCATCGAACTGGCGAAAGGTTTGTACAGAAGCTCACCGAACAGGCGAATAAATTGCACCCCTTTGATGCCCAGGAACTGGTTGCCAAGTGTACCCTGGATATTGTATGTGGTAAGTGGGGTAGGGCCTGTTGAAAAACTTTAAACATTTGTCATGGGCATTTTGTTCCTTTTTTTCTCCTCTGCTCCATTTGGTTAGGTCTCTGTACGCGGTTTAGATGCCGTTGCACTCGTTTATTTCCGTAATTTATTATGGCCATTTTATAAATAAGATTTATGGCCTAGAATATTGCTACAAGTGCCAGAGATTGTGCGGTAACAAAGTTTTACAGCGCCTAAAATGTAAGCAGCTTTAAGAGAAAGAGAACGAGTTTCAAACAGCTACATTCAAATATGTCTAACAGTTTTCTGACATTGCAATGTAAAAAGAAAAAATAGAAAAGAACGCAGAAGTCGCTGACTTACAAATTCGAATTATGCACAGTTTACATTGATATTGATAGAATTTTGTTATTTATGTATATAATATGTACCTAATAGGGAGTGCAAATTATGGAAGATAACTTTCAAAGGGACATTGAGTGGTTTGCAGTAGTAAAACATAATTTATTTATTATTTATTTTCCTTAATATTTCCCAGAAAATGCAACGGGCATGGCCAGCAATTCACTGAATGATGAGCCCTCAGACTTACATAGCGCCATCAAGGAGTAAGTTATTTTGGGTCCAGACCATAACCAACGTGTTCTACTATATATTTTCTTGTTGGCAGCCTCTGTGATGTCATCCAGGAGCGTACTTTCAGCATTGTGAAGCGTTTCGATGCGCTTTTCCGATTAACTCCATACTATATGAAGCAGCGAAGGGCTTTGAAATTACTCAGGAATGAGGTGAAGAGGGTAAGTGCTTGGTAGATTAGTTCTAGTGCTTATAGTATTGACTTTACTATTCTTCAATAAGATTATTACGCAACGCAGTCAGCAACTGGCTAAGATTAATGAGAACTCAAGTGATGCAGAGTCCACTAATAAACCCTTTCTCGATGTTTTGCTAAGTGCTAAACTCGATGGACGTGCGCTTAAACACCGGGAAATTATCGAAGAATTGTCAACCTTTATATTTGCAGTAAGTTATACTTGTTGCTATTCATTAATCATTCCTGGTCAAGACATATATGATAAGACTTCTAATTTTAATCTAGGGTCACGATACAGTAGCCTCTGCAATCTCCTTTACCATCTATACACTCTCTCGCCATCCACACATCCAGCAAAAGGTATTCGAGGAGCAAGTACGTATATTTGACAAGAATATCTCTGGCGAATCAGATATAGCCCGCCTGGAGAAAATGGACTATCTGGAGTTAGTTATTCGTGAGACTCTGCGCCTGTTTCCATCGGTTCCACTAATAGCGCGAACCAATCGCAAATCCATTGACATAAGTAAGTACGATAAATAATTTATCGAATATTTCACAATGAATGTTATGTTTAACTCATTTAGATGGCACAAAGGTGGCAAAGCGGACCACAGTTATCATGTGTCTTATGGCAATGGGCTACAATGAACGGTACTTTGAGGATCCCTGCGTCTTCCGACCAGAGCGCTTCGAGGGAGCCGATAAAAATAGCGGAATCGAAGCCTTTAAGAGCGTTCCATTTAGTGCAGGACCCAGACGTTGTATTGGTATGTTAAAATGTTAATGGCTTAGTTAGACTGCTATCTAACCACATCTTTCTGGATCTTGTAGCTGAGAAATATGCCATGTATGAGCTGAAGGCGATCCTTTCCATACTTGTACGTCATTTTGAAATACTTCCCCCCGTGGATGGCTTACCTCCTGGAATCAATGATCACTCTCGCCTCGATTGTGTGCCGCAGAGCGAATATGATCCGGTGTTCAATATTCGTGTGACGCTTAAGTCCGAAAATGGCATTCAAATTAGGTTAAAACAACGTTAAAACAATGCAACGAATTGAGAGTTTTCCAAACACATCGATCAATTGTAATTCTTTTTAAAATTTACGAAATTCATAACACAAACTTTAATTAAAATACACCTACATTATGTTTAAAAATATACCTTATGCCTCTGAAATATTAAATGGTAATAGATATATCACAATCGTGTTTGTAGCCGCACTGGAACTCCACTAATAGACTTCAGTGTAATTGGAATATGAAGCTTCAGATCTTGTGGTCCAGGATTGAATTGATGCTGAAACACTTGAGCTATGGTTTGTTTGGCCAACGGAGCAGGCTGAATGTGGAATTTACGCAGTATCTTTGATAGCGTAACCTTCAGTTCAAGCAAAGCAAACTTTTGACCTACAAATGGGAATAAGAGGTAAATATTCATCTTAAATGTTGGTACTTTTAGTATAAGACGTACCTATGCAATTTCTGGGACCAGCGCTAAAGGGAACATTGTCAAAGGCATTGGCTTGGATTCGTTTATCAACCTCAAAGCGTTCGGGTCGAAATTCAAAAGGTGCATCAAAGCTATGTTGACTATGGCCAATAGCCATGATGGGCAACACAATGGACGTGTCTTTCGGCAGAAACTTGTCCACTGTCGAGCAAATAGTTGTATTTAATTAGTGAAAGTAAAAGAAAGAAAAAAAGTGAGTGCAATCGACTTACAAATGATTGTAGGCTCGCGGGCTGTGCGGAAAATAAATGGAACACTGGGAAACAAACGTAATGTTTCTTTAATGACCAGATCCAAGTACTTCATCTGTTGCAGTTCCTCGTATGTAGAATGTCGGCTCTTTGCATCTCCATAGATCAGCAACTGCTCCTTATAGGCTCTCTGTTGCACCTCTGGAGTTAATGCCATGCAGTAGATGGCAAATGTTATAGCCGAGGCGGTTGTATCATGACCCTATAGAGTAAGAGTTTACATATAAGTGATATTTATGATACCCAAGCTTTATGTAAACTGTTTTTTTATCTAATCAGAATCACTAATTAAATTTTGATTCAGAACCGGAACCAGTTCCGGTTATTACTTTTTATATAAAGAATTTAAAAAAAATAATATTTTCCCTATGCATTTAAGCTAAGTATATAAAGATTATCGTTTTTTACTTTATTGGATTAAAATTCACTAGTTCAGATATTGCCAAAATAAAATAAGATCAAGTAATGTGAAAATCGAAACAGACTTAATAGTGTAAATTTCACCAAAACTTGCCTCAAACATAAATGTAGAAACTTCTTCAAATATTTCCTTGAATGTCATGGGTTTACCTTCCACCTCCGCTGTTAGTAGATTATCGAGAAAAGCCATTTTGGGCCGCTGAGCGTTCATGACCTCATCTTCGACCTGTGGAGCTTGATAGCTTTGAGTGCTGAGCAAGCGACGACGCTGTTCAATAATCTACAAAATGTAGGAGAATAAGGAAAGTTTAGCAAATCAGATGTTACTCTATTTGATAGTTTACCTGTGCAAACTCGACCCGCAAGGTGTTCAGGGCCTGTTCCTGTTTTTTGTAGTACGAGGTCCATTTATAGAATATATCCATACGTTTCAGTACGGAAAAGACTCGCTCCGGAATGACATTACAAAGGGTGTCAATTGCTTCAACAATCGGTGAAGGTTGACCCTCAATACTATTGACACGAGTGCCCATTGCAGTCTCTAAAATAAATATGTAGTTATTAATGAAAAAACAATCTAAATAAATTTGCACTGCTTACCGCAAATAACATCAATGGTATTCCTTGTGACCAGTCGCTGAATGTCAAGCACTTGACCTTGGGCCAATGCCGATTCCTGTTCCAGTAGCGTCATGAAACGATGGCTTGTCTCGTTCATGACATGCAAAAAGTCCTTGAGGATTCGGAAGTGGAATGAGGGAGTTATTAGCTTACGACGCACTGCCCATTGATGATCATTAGCAGTGAGGAGTCCCCTGCCCAGCCAGGGATACAGCAAGTTATACGGATCGTATTTATAAGTCAGAGCCGTGCTGCTTAACACGTGCTATTTTCCAGTGTGAAAATGTGAGTGAGAGAATTAAGTACACCAAAGACTTACCTCTACATATTTAGTCTCCATCAGCAATACATACGGCAAAGGTCCTGCCCAGATTCGAAAATTTTTGTGATCATATTGGTCGAACCACTTTAATAAATTCCTTACGTAAGCTGCAAAAGAAGATTGAATATTTTAAGTAGTTTTTTTTTAATTTCAATAGTAAAGCTGTAGAGTTTTACATTATATTGTATATTTTATATAAATGGAAAATATTTATTATAAGCAGGTGCTGCATAAAAGGATAAATTATAATTGAGAGCTTATGCTAATTGAGTCTAAATATATTAATTTCTTATTAAATGAGGTTTTATTCAACAATATTCACTTAAATTAGTGGCATGCTTTAATATTTTAATATGTTATATTTATAATTCGATATACAAAAAACGAGTGAACAATAATGCATTTAAATGACATACTCCTAATTTATAATTCTGGTTTCGAGATCAAACTTTTTAAATAGCACTATGCAAATGTAAATTATTTATGCATTAAATACAATATGACATCATTTCATTTGTCACGTTTAAATCTTCATTTTATTGCCTAATATCTGCGGCTCTTATGTTACTTATGATTGGCATTTCTTATTTGAATCTCAAATCATTTTAGAATTGCCAAAGCAATTTAAGATTTCTCTTTATATATACTCAAAGGCGCAGAGCTGAATGTAGTGAATAGTATGAATAGTGTTCTCCCAGTGTATCAGAAAATGTCAATTTTTGTGACATTTGATAAAAAGAAATAAATTAAAATAGAAATAGAGTTGCAATTTATTTTTATTATGCTCGAAAAACTTAAAATCTATTATTCATCAACAGGATTCCAAAGACAAGTCCAGTGTACAGGCCATTCATTTAGATCATGGAAGGCATTCCCTTAATGTCCGTAGTGTTCGGGTGCTGGAGGATGAGCTGCGATCCAGTCAAGAGCCCTTTGGATTTCCACTGGAATTGGGGGAGGAGTTGGCAGATGGGCACCCTGGGGCTGGTAACCGTTCTCATCAGCCACATATGTGATCTGGATGTGCTCTCCTTCGGGAGAGATCCAGCCATAGTTGCCATGGATGTTGCCGTGCTCATCACCGTATCTGTCTTCGGTGATGTGGTTGGTGGTTTCCAATTTAGTATCGAATCCATCGGCACGAACATCGTCCGAGCGGGAAACGGTATCAGCATGCACATCATCGCCACTCACATGAGCCACTGGGTGTGATGGCACTGGATGTGGCACTGGATGTGGCACGTGATGAGGCACTGGATGTGGCACGGGACGAGCAGGACGACGCACTTGGGAAAGTGGTGAGCCGACAGCGATGCCAATAACGGCGCAGATCAACAACTATAATAAATCAAAATTATCCATTTTGAAATCTCTTAGCTACAGCTAAAAACTTACGGCTTTGAACATTTTGAACAGATTCTTTGTGCAGTTGTAGAACGTTGAGAACGAACAGTGACTGATGCCTAACTCTGGAAATGCCGTGTCTTTTATACAATAACACCTAATGGTAGTGACAACAAATGGTGTCTACTAAAAGACCTGTTCAGGAGCATTGAACAATTCTTATGGCTATGAGTTATGAGTTTAACGGTCGCGCCCACAAATTTGTCTCAAAATTATTGAATAACTGCCATAATCATAAAATTAATGTTAAAGTGCATCAATGCGAACTGGTTGCTAAAACAGCTCTCATCTTTCACAAAAGTTATTTGCATAGCCAAATCAAGTTATTGAACTGTTAAAAATTAGTTCAAAATGCGGCAAAAATCGCACTTAATTAATGACGTCATAGGATTGTATAAATTTGCTCATTTGAGATCTCATTTCACTCAGTCGCTTGAGTATATTTTCAAAATATAATATGCAGTCACTAATTTATTTATTGATTCTGAAAAGTATGCAACAATAAAATGCTTCGGCTTCAGATAAATCTGACGGCACCTTTAATTATAAATAATATTCTAATATAAATACATAAAAATATGATGAATAAACAGGCTCTACACATTTTCGAGAAAATATATACTTGAGAAACATGAAACTAACAGTTTTGGAAGTGATTAAGGATATATATTACTTTTAGTCAAATTGGATTAAGTTCTTACAAACAAAAGGCAGAAATGTTGAATATTTGATATATGGTTTGGCTTAAGGATTTTTAACTGATGAAAAGAATTGGGATGATAGATATCGCTATATATTTGAATAAATATATCAAATAAGTTTATTTAAAACATCTGTATAAGACAAATGCTGAACATGTTTTAGATTAGGCAACTTACTACTTTAATTAAATTGTTGTCAGGCTAATACAAGTATCCCAGTTTATTAGCAGTTATTCAAAATGCAAACGAGTTTTTTGATAGCTAGAAGATATTAGACCTGCACTTTGTTATTTTCAATCCCCAATTTGCATGTGAGATATATTCAAAAATGTCTCCACAATTTTTTGTTTATACCTTAGAAAACTGTATAAAAGGCAATGGCTGCCAAGGTGGATCATCAGTCAACGTTCGTTCTCCGTTCTACAACTGCACATAATCAAGATGTTCAAGGCAGTAAGTGTTTAGCACAAACTTGTTAAATTGGAGTGACTAAAAAATTAATACCATTTCAGCTTATGATCTGCGCTATTATTGGCCTGGCCGTAGCCCGTCCAGACGCCACAGTCGTTCACCAGAGTGATGAAGTGCGTGCTGATGGATTCAACTCAAATCTTGAAGTCGACAACAGCATCTCGGATAAAAGGGATGGTGATGAGCACGGCAACATTCATGGATCTTTTAGCTGGATCTCACCCGAGGGCGAGCACGTTGAAATTTCCTACGTCGCTGATGAGAACGGTTACCAGCCTTCCGGTGCCGTCCTGCCAACCCCACCCCCAGTTCCAGTAGAAATTGCAAGAGCCCTTGAGTGGCTCGCAGCTCATCCTTCAGCTGAACATGATCACTAAATTACTAGCGATAATGCCAACTGACTATAACTGGACTATATATTCTCCCTGGACCAATGCTCGATAATGATAACATTTAAGTTTCCAGTCTCTGAAGTATGATTCTCGTACGACTTTAAAAATATATGCTGCACATTGCTTAAAGCAAAGACTTTGTCGTTTCTTTAAAACTAGTTCGTAAGACAACACTTAAGTGTTGTCTTCGTTATCCAAAGCCCAACTCTGCGTCCTGATCGTCATTAAATTTGCAGTACAAATGAGGACTATAATACTTATCTACATATAGTATGTGTAGCAAAAAGCCTTTAAAATACTCCACTAATAACTTAATTTATTAGATTCGACTGATCAAAGGTCAAGACTGATCAGTGACGAAGTTTCGAATATATATATCATATGTTCACCCAGACAGAATTGACTATATCTTGCTGATCAATAAAGTAGATAGTATTAGTTGATAATTCGCACAACTCAAAAATGCAGACACTTAAATATTCATTGTCTGAAAATATTCGTAGGTCTCTAAAAGTAAGTTAAATATTCCGTGTCCGGAGTGCTCTACGATGTAGTAGGCAGTTAGGTTTTCTTAAAATACCACTAAGTTAATTTCTTTTTTTTTGTCATTTTTAAATTTGGGTTTGAAAATCAGTCCAAAAACTGTGTCTCCACTTGAAATTGCAACTTGGTTTCATTATGAATTTATCCATCATTTCGGAATAGTTAATTAGCAATTATACGGCATAAAGTAAAAACAAGTTTCGTGGAAGCTTGACTAGAAGACATTAAACCAGTACTTTTTAATTTTAATCAAAAATTGGCATGTGTGCTTTCTTTTTTGGGTACCTAAGAAAGCTGTATAAAAACCAATGGCTGGTCAAGTTGGATCATCAGTTGACATTCGTTCTTCGTTCTACAACTGTACAGTAATCAAAATGTTTAAAGTGGTAAGTGCTCAAAGTGAACTAAGTAGAATACACGCATTGATTAATTTAATTAAATGTTTTTCAGTTGATAATATGCGCTATTATTTGCTTGGCCACAACCCATCCAGACACTGAATTGGATAACACGGCGCGTGAATTGATTAATGATTTAAAACAAATTAATGGCACTGAGCATGAAAAATTCAGTTTTATCACACCCGATGGCGAGGTTGTCAAGGTCGAAGTGGAAGCTAATCAGACAGCTTTTCAGTTTTCGGGCTCTTTTCATACAACTAAACCACCACTTCCTGTCGACAAGCACTAAAATAAATAATTAAATATTCATATGGCACTATTCGAACCCAGACATAAATAAAAAAATATATGTGTAAAACATATTATATGACATAGATTTTTGTGTTTGCCTTAGCCAGTAAAACAGCTATCAATTAAGAAACAGCACAGAGTCAGCCAGAGTCAATTCAACTATTTTGCGAACTTTCCGACTTGTTTTTAATGGATCTGTAGCTACTTATCTATTTAAAAAAAAGTATTATATTCGATTGAAAGACGTCGGGCATAAGAACAATGGAAGTATTTCAATCTGTTCATTCGACTGTTAGACGCTTAGATTATTCAAATAAAACAATCAATTGATTTTCAATAAACTTTTAGACGTTCGCTGCATATATTTTGTAGTCACATTAAAATGATGCTGCGAGCACAGAGAAATTTAAATCATTTTGTTTCAGAGAGATTATCCAGAGAAGGGTCCATTATACGATCCATACAACATTTTCGAAGCTGATTTAATGATCCTGGGAAGGATGACTATTAATATATTCAATGGCGCGGATTATAGCTTCTGGGACTGGGGGTGGTGTGGGGAGCCATTCACTCTTGGGTTGATAACCATTCTCATCAGCCACATAGCTCAATGCAATATGTTCTCCTTCGGGAGAAATCCATGCGAATTGGCCGACGATATCGCCATGCTCATTACCAGACTCCTTGCGATCGTTGCCGTCGCTTTGTGAAAGTTGAGAATCAAATCCATCTGGGCGAACATCTGCTTTTTGGGATTGAACTTCTACGTCAGCGGCGACGTAGCAGATGGCTGCACAGATCAACAGCTGAAAGAGTTATAAGTTACGTTATATCGATTGTTTTCTCGTAATCAATCCTGAGCATCCTTTTAAGTACTCACAACTTTGAACATTTTGGGGCAGTTGTATGAGGTTGAAACCAAATGTTTACTGATGATCCTCTATAGCTAGGCGCCGTCTTTTATACAGACTCTTTTTCCAGATACGTTAGACCTGTTTCTGTGCATCATATATGCAAATATTAAGCAGTTATTAAAACTAATTCGGCTAGCAAATAATGCAAAAGCGAATCGATCTAGTCAGAAAAACGGGTCCATCTTCCCGAAAACTTGATGTTGATATCATGGAACTATTCCAAACTTTGTAATCTATACAAACTGCTAAGTCCATTATTCAAAGCAATTAACTTTGCCAAAATAATAAAAATACAACAATAATTTGCACAATCTGTGCAAATACGATGTTTTATCATTAAGCCTTCTTTCACATATAAATTGACTGTAATATTTTAGCTACGCTAAATCTGCGAAATCGACCACTGTGCGATGTTCTGAAATTCATGCAATATCACTGAAATCTTGCATCATACTTCTCCAAGTGACTTACTCGGATAACTCGACGAATTTTTATTATATATGTATGAATACTTAACAAAATCATTGTTTTATTGACATATCTCAATAAATGAATAAATATATTTATTAAGAAAAAGTTTATAATTTCATACTACATATACGATTATTCAGTTTATTACTATCTAAAGTATATAAATTGATATCATACATCAGAACTATTTATTTGCAAAAAATATTATAGTGCGTTAAAGGTTGACATAATAAAAACGTGATAGACATTTGCTATTTTTGAATGATATTTGCATACCTGGTGCACAGAAACAGGTATGAAGCATTTCGAAAAGAATTTGTATAAAAGACGGCGCCTAGCTATAGAGGATCATCAGTAAACATTTGGTTTCAACCTCATACAACTGCCCCAAAATGTTCAAAGTTGTGAGTACTTAAAAGGATTTTCGGGACTGACTACGAGAAAACAATCTATATAACGTAAATTATTATTCTTTCAGCTGTTGATCTGTGCAGCCATCTGCTACGTCGCCGCTGACGTAGAAGTTCAATCGCAAAAAGCAGATGTTCGCCCAGATGGATTTGATTCTCAACTTTCACAAAGCGACGGCAACGATCGCAAGGAGTCTGGTAATGAGCATGGCGATATCGTCGGCCAATTCGCATGGATTTCTCCCGAAGGAGAACATGTTTCATTGAGCTATGTGGCTGATGAGAATGGTTATCAACCCAAGAGTGAATGGCTCCCCACACCACCCCCAGTCCCAGAAGCTATAATCCGCGCAATTGAATATATTAACAGTCATCCTTCCCAGGATCATTAAATCAGCTTCGAAAATGTTGTATGGATCGTATAATGGACCCTTCTCTGGATAATCTCTCTGAAACAAAATTATTTCTTTGTGTTCGCAGCAATATTTTAATATGACTATAAAAATAAATGCAGCGATCTGCTTAATGCTTATCGAAAATCATGTGTTCGTCTTATTAGAAGAATCTTATCAGTGTTTCTCAGAACAAACAGTAATCTGTCTGCCTGTCATCGTGTCTGACTATATGGAACATGGATATTAAACAGGTATAAAGACGCATAAAAGATTAAGTTTAGAAGCTAACTGTAATACAAAGCTGCATGGCCGGTTTCGAGTTAAGAATATTAATTTCGCTTTCAATTCACATATGATTTGCTAATTTAAAAACAAATAAATTGTATTCATCTGCTGGAAGTAAAACATGATGCTGAAAACAAGTTTAAATACAAATGGATGACCCTGATCTTGAGATCGAATTTCGACGATTGGTAATTGCATTGCGTGCTTTATGACTTGTTGCTGTCGATATTTGCTAGGCGGGATCTTTATTTACAGTATCATGTACTAGGGATCAATGTTTGCTTTATGATTGCCTTTGATTGTGAGATAACAAGAAAATAATTGTTATTTTTGATTACGT
This sequence comes from Drosophila neotestacea, assembly GCA_035044365.1. Classification (NCBI taxonomy): domain Eukaryota; kingdom Metazoa; phylum Arthropoda; class Insecta; order Diptera; family Drosophilidae; genus Drosophila; species Drosophila neotestacea. Next base: position 643,864 of record JAWNMD010000155.1, read on the forward strand.
AACTTTTCTTTATTAAATCTTCCCCAGTGGAAATTAATAAGTTTATTAAATCCTGTCTGACTAAGGTATATTTTGTCATTTATGTTATTTTATTTTTGTAGTTAATCTGGAGTAATGATAAATAACTTGCTATAATTAATGGTCAAGTTTTCCAATTTGCTGATATTTTTGACAAAGTAGCAAATTAAGAACTAGTCTGAAAGAATCTGAAAGACTGCATGAATGCTTAAAAACAATCTTTTTATAAGTTGCAGCTTTGAAACAATGGAGCTTTGACTTCAATATCTTACAACTAAGATCCAGACTTATTTAATTCAGAAATAATTGACTTTTGCCACCGAAAAACAGGAACAAAGTAATTTGCAATACGCCCAATGTTTAAACAGCATATTTATTATGGATCACCAATAATAAAATCACTTAACATTTTGTTAATTCTTATGAAAAACTGGATTTTATTTGGCAAACAACTGCTTCATGATGCTTGCATAATCTGGCCAAAATATAACAGCATCCAGATCCCAAATTGAATGCCAAAAGGCGTTAAAATCATAAGAAATACTAGTAGTTGAATATATTAATAATTTCACTCTGCGGTTGCCAACCAGAAAACCAGACTTCATTTAACAGAAGAAAAAAACCCGTCGGAGCAAATTGATATTTTTTGAACAAAATCATAAAATCCTATATCTCATTAAACTTAGAAAGTCGTTTATGATAACCGTTCACATTTGACATTTTCACTTACCGTCTGGCGTTAAGCCCAACTGCAATAGATTTCCGAAAATCGGCCAGGATTTGGGACCCGGAAATTGCCCATCGATGTGCCTAATGACTCGTTCATATCGAAGCCCATATAAAGCGCAACAAATTAATAGAATTAAAACAATTGCGATCAGAAACATATTCTCTCGACGAACGATTCAAATAAACTAAATGCATTCATTCCCCAGCTGCATTTATTTTCCAAAACTATCAATCTAAAACTTGGAATAAAAAGATGAGAGCCAATGAAGCGTTCAAGTAAAACAAGTTCGATTTGCGTTACAATTATCAGTACATAGAGTTTCAGATTGAGGGGAAGGCAATTAGTTATAAATATAACTTTACAGATTAAAAACAACTAACTACTTGCGTGTACGCTATGCTGATATAAGGAGAGACGATGATTAATCCCGAATGGGAACACTTCACACTTAATCTGTGTATGTTCTAGTTTTCGAGCGATCATATAAGTAGATTAATTTATTGAATTATCTATGAAACAGTAGGAGAATCAACCGCTTGCCTCGGAGATATTACTACATACATTTGTGTTTACAAACAATAAACTTTAGATTGCGTGTAAATATACTTGATAATGAACTCGTCGTTGGTTCACAAAATCTTATAATGTTGAATATGTCTTTAATTACACATAGGGTAGGCACACGAAGCTCCAACTGATCAATTTCCCTCTCTGAGTTGTTTGATGAATCTCTTAGCTTCTATTAGTGTTCAGTTTAAGAAGAGTCTAATGCAAATGCTGAATTTGTTCAGTTTTTTAATGCAGACAGTATCTCCATTGAAAAATTCAATTAAGTAATTGCCCATTCGGGTATGGCATACATTCTCCTCTTGCCACTAAATACACACAATGGTCCATTGTGTGTGAGGATAGCTCTGATTTGAGGATATGAGCAACCCATTTGCTTCAAATTGGATTAAAATTAAACCGCATTCAACTCACAATTAACACCGTACACTTTTGTAATACTACAAAATTGAGTAGAATTTCGGGTACCAAAAACTACAAAACAACTATACACAAAATTCGGAAGAACATTTAAGAGCAACTTGTGTTAAAATTTGTTTGAAGGCCTATGGAAGGCTATTCTAGCATGTATTTTCTGGAAAATTGTTTTTGCCATTCTTTGAATTGTTGGCTGCGAAGAATTGAAAATCTCATATGCAGCTCGTGTGTATGTATGTATATGTACACATGTACACAAATTGTGAAAAAGGAAGTTAGCAATTTTAAAATTATTTCCGAAGGCTGGCATAATTGATTTTTCTTCATTATAAGCAAATAAAAGATTAATTTCAAATCCAAATCCATACTTGCCATCGACAAATTAAAGAAGATTGAAATTTATATTATTTTCATAATGGATGGAAATAAAATCGACTATCCCCAGTTATATTTTATATATTTTTATCTGCTTTAAAAATACACAGCATAGTATAAATTTCTTGAAAAAATAAAAATAAAATGAATATAAAATTGAATAAAGCTCCAGGTTATTCAATATATAATTGAAGACTATATTTTACCAACTTACCATCAAATATTCAACCATCTCGTATTTATTAAACAGTAGATCCTTTGTGTTATTAATTAAACGTCTTTGTTACAAAAATTGCTATGAATATACCCAATTTTTCAGTTAATTCTGTTTTTAGCGTTTCGTTGTCTGCTAAGCGCACTTGCCACAAATCATAGATCCATGCCACATTATGCGGTACGCACTAACACACACATACTGTGTGCTCGCGAGCTTAATATATTTATGTTTGTTATTGTATTGGTTACAACTATGGTTATTGCCATGATATAGGCGCAGGCTCGAAAACAAATAATAGAATTAGACACGCGTATTTATCAAAATGAAATGATGTACATACATTGTTTCCAGATATTTGATGAAATTTTCTTTTTTATTTATTGATAATTTTAATGACTAATGAGTGCTACGGTTGTGATAAGAAAACCATTGTGGTTAGCTGAACGTGCCGCATGTGCCAATTGTTGCCAGTCTTAACCAATTCTCAGCTGCACCGAGGGGTTGCATTGGGCTTAGATAGACTGTTTGGCACTCGGCCGGCCTGCACTCACTTGCTGAACTTAAGGCCAACTTAAATAAGAATTGAGATACATATAATTGTTTGTTATTAGTTTGTTAAGCATCACAATTACCTGCACTGCTGCGTGGATTCTTCATCTTTGTTGGCTTCTTACGCACCTCTGGTTGATTCATGCCACCGCTGCCGCTGGGTCCTGGTCCATGAGTATCAATTTGCATGCTCTCATCACTGTCCGAAGCCTGACTCTTCAGCACCTTCTTCAGATTAATGAGCTACACAAGAGTGACGAGAATGGGAAAGGGGTTTCTTTCAAAGGACTCGCTCTTCATTTAATTTTTCACTTACCTCTTGTTCTATGCGTTCCTTATTATACAGACGCTTTGCCTTCTCGGTGTTTGCGTACTTAATCTGCATATCAATGCAGTTGGAAACCCCATCACATGAATTGACCCAGGCCTGCAATGTCTCCACAATCTTGCCCGTGTAGCCAGGTGGTATATCACGCCCCTGAGCATAGTCAACCTCCAGAATGCGGGTGTTCTGAAACAGTTTGCCATGTATAATGTCTGTAGAAAAGAAACCATGAAACGGGTTTTAGAAATTTATGCATTGCCAGTCTAACTGGTGTCTGACAGAAACCGTTTGCTGTCAAAATATTAAATACCAAGTGAGCGCGCTACTCGAGATATTCACATAGATTTGTTATACCCTTGTAGAGGGTATTATAATTTTGTCACGAAATGTGTAACGCATTGAAGGAAGCCTCACAGACCCCATAAAGTATATATATTCTTGATCAGGGCGACGAGCTGAGTCGATATAGCCATGTCCGTCTGTCTGTCCGTCTGTCCGTCTGTCTGCTGTTTCTATGCAAACTAGTCTCTCAGTTTTGAAGCTATCTTGATGAAACTTGGTACAGGTCCGTCTTTTGCTGCACGCAGTACATATGTCGAAACCGGCCGGATCGGATAACTATATCATAGCTGCCATAGGAACGATCGGTTGGAAATAAACATTTAGTATGAAAAACTTTTTTGTTTCTCAAGATATCTCAACCAAATATACACATTGTATGCTTGATTAAGTTCTAAACAGGCTGACCAAATTTGGTGTAAATCGGACTACTATATCATATAGCTGCCATAGGAACGATCGGTTCGAAAACAACATTTAGTATGAAAAACTTTTTGTTTCTCAAAATATCTCAACCAAATATACACATTGTGTGTTTGAATAAGTGTTAAACAGACTGACCAAATTTGATGTAAATCGGACTACTATATCATATAGCTGCCATAGGAACGATCGGTTCGAAAACAACATTTAGTATGAAAAACTTTTTGTTTCTCAACATATCTCAACCAAATATACACATTGTGTGTTTGAATAAGTTTTAAACAGGCTGACCAAATTTGGTTTAAATCGGACTACTATATCATCTAGCTGCCATAGGAACGATCGGTTCGAAATCAACATTTAACAAATTTTGTAAGAATTCTGTCGGCTTACACAGGGCACTGCAAGGGTATCCAAACTTTGGCGTGCCAAAGTTAGCTTGCGCTATATTTTTATATTCAAAGTGGATTATCTTCTTCGAATTTCATATGCTAATGTTCAAAGAGTGTCAGTCATTAAAATTATTTATTCAGTTAACAAATATCAAAGCTCTGAAAAGAATCCCAATTATATAAATCTTAAAATTTGAATATGTGTGTAATTTTTTTATTACTGCAAAGCTGTGTATAAATAACATATTAATAAGTCATTAATATCCTGCAATGCGTTTTAAATCAACTACAAAAAGTAGAATTTGTGTGCCACATTTTTCGAGTGAAATTCATGTTTAATTCAGAAATATACTTTAAAATTGGGACTGGTCGCAGTAAGAGAATCGGTCAGAGTTTCTTTAACTATCATATTGGAAATTCTGTCGCCTCTCAAACTAAAAACTGTCAACTGGCCTTAGTACATTTCATTTGGCCATAATTCGAGGCTTCTCTGGTTCATTAGTTGCCAGCTGCCAGGGTTCTTTGGGTGAACACAAAAAGTTTTCTGTGCGTTTAGCCTTGAAATTTTGTTGGGCTCTCACGTAGCAAACATTTTTCAAAAAGAATTAAATATTGCTCAACAATAAAATGGCACTGTGCCACAATTGAAATAGAAAAGTTCTATGAACTTTTTAAAATGTGTGGCCAAAAGTTAAAGTTCTTTTGCGTAAATGTCTAAAGCAATGTTTAAGGAGGTTATGTTTGGGAAAGAAATTCTTGGTAATAATATCTCATACAAAAATATAGCGCAAGCTAACTTTGGCGCGCCAAAGTTTGGATACCCTTGCAGTGCCCTGCGTAAGCCGTCAGATTTTTTACAAAATTTGTTAAAGGTTGATTTTGAACCGATCGTTCCTATGGCAGCTATATGATATAGATGTCCGATTTACACCAAATTTGGTCAGCCTGTTTAAAACTAAATCAAACACACAATGTGTATATTTGGTTGAGATATTTTGAGAAACAAAAAAGTTTTTCATACTAAATGTTGTTTTCGAACCGATCATTCCTATGGCAGCTATAAGATATAGTAGTCCGATTTACATCAAATTTGGTCAGCGTGATTAAAACTAAATCAGACACACAATGTGTATATTTGGTTGAGATATCTTGAGAAACAAAAAAGTTTTTCATACTAAATGTTTATTTCCAACCGATCGTTCCTTTGGCAGCTATATGATATAGTTATCCGATCCGGCCGGTTCCGACATATGTACTGCGTGCAGCAAAAAGACCAAGTTTCATCAAGATAGCTTCAAAACTGAGAGACTAGTTTGCATAGAAACAGACGGACAGACAGACGGACAGACGGACATGGCTATATCGACTCAGCTCGTCGCCCTGATCAAGAATATATATACTTTATGGGGTCTGACACGACTCCTTCAATGCGTCACAAACTTCGTGACAAAATTATAATACCCTCTGCAAGGGTATAAAAAACCTGATAAAAATAACATGCAAAAAGACTGAAGCTCTTCATTTCCCTTTAAATTACTCAAGTTGTTAACGTTTAAGAGCTATAAATTTGATGTTGTGGCTTAAATTTATTGTAAAAATGAAATTGAAATAATATTTCAGTGAAAACAGAAACCAATATCCGTTTGCCCATTTACTCATATTTATTAAAGGCAAACAACTAAAACAAATCCAGCTCAACTGTTAAAAATAATGAAAAGTACTCGCTAGTTGTATGTTTCGATTTTGTTTTAGATATTTTACGACCAGGACGAGCATAGCCAGGAGCTTATGCGATTAGCTTTGTATGTCAATTACCAGAAGCTAGTCGAAAGTTTAAGCCAGCAAATGCATTGCACATCAGTGTAATAAATGGGTTAAGGCTCAAAAAAGTTTCCATTGGTAGTAATTAGTTTAAAGTCGTTAGAGAAGTGATTGTGCTTAAAATGGATAACGATGGATTAGTTGTAATTTTCAATTGGACATTTTGTTAAGGGTTTGATAAAGTGTTGCATAAGCCAGGCTGACAGTCAAGCAGTTATCTAGTTCAAAAATGATGGGACAGTGTCAAGTTCAGACATAAAATCATAACGAATGCCCCAAAATGATAGCCAAATAGTAGAAACTTTTGGCCATGCTGAATTGAACCCATTAAACATCAAGGGCATTTGCCCCTTTTTGCCATGCCTAAGTACAAGTTAAGACCTTAAGCGCATTTTGGCATTGACTTAACGGCCACTTGGCCTTGAACGTGCCACATAGTCCAGGAGCAATTTAAGCCATAAATACAACACCCTCACTCACTCACACACACACACACATGTGTATGATAGTCTGTTGAAGAGATTCAATTACTGCCGAGTCTCTATCTATGGTGGCAGTTGAATGCGCATTGGGCATTTGCTTTAATTAGCTTAAGAGCAGGCATTTTGATTGAATTTGACGCCTAGAAGCATGCAACAAATAATTGAAAAGCATGCTGTAAAAAGTAAATAAGCTAACCACCATCAAGAAACGCCTCCCTCCATCAACGCCAAGCTGTTTTAATATGTATGTGCATGTGTATGTGGGCGTGCCACATGTAGCCACAAGTGTTGTACAATTTTGCGGCATTTTTGGCGTTGACATGTGTCTTGGTTTTCGCCCATAAAATGTGGGTGTCTGCTTGAAGAGAAGAAGAGCTGCAAACTCAACGGCAAAACAATCAATCATGCTTTTTTCTGTCAAACGCGCCCTGCCACACAGTATATGCCACAAATTGTGCCAAAAATGGTGCACAGCCCGAGTTGAAATGTCTGGAGGCATGGTACAGGGCTGTTGCCACTGGATTGTGGTTGTTTATTTTCTCTTGCAGCAATGTGTATTAAAATGCTTAAAGCATGCTATTGGGCGCTAGAAAAATAAAAATGTATTTATATTAATATTCCAAACACATATGTATACCTAAAAGCCAATTTGCATGTGCACTCAGGATTTGAACATAAACAGACTGTGATATTTAGTGCGACCAAAGTGTTGAAAAATAAAGATTTATGAAATGTCAAAAAGATACCAAAAAAATTTATTATGTATTTTATAGGAGCATTTGAAAAACATCGAAAAGTCTACTTAGCATCTATGCTAGAAGTTTATGATGTGTTTGACTTTTTGGTATAAATAATTGTGGACTTTTAAATATGCCAAGTCTAACAAAAACTAGACACCAAGACTAGAAACCTTAAAACTAGAGTAAAATGTCCGAGTCTAACTTAAAAGCTAATCTTACAATTAAATTAATAAGTATAAAAGAGAGACCATATTTCTTTCTATCTCAACTCTGTCTTTAAGGAATACATTAATGAAGTAAATGTTAAAGTTACATTAAATTTCCCTTTTAAAAGTCTTTGCAAATTATGCTTTTCATTAAATCATTCAATATTCAATATTCAATTTCTACTGACAAAAGAACGAAGAAGCTGCGCTTGTAAATAGCCAGCAGCCAGCGAAGTGTAAGACTGAACATTATGAAAACTTTACACACACCTGTCGCTGACAGCTTTAGCTAAAGCTGTCTACATTTTTTGTTCAACGAAAATAAAATGAAAACTTATTAATTGAAAATTCAGAATACCGTCAGCAGGCGACAGATAGGTAAATACAAGCGCCAACTCAACTTTGGCCATCAATATGAAGTCTGCATCCAGCAAATATTGGAAACTTTTCACCTAAAACTGACAAAGTGCCGGGGCAGGTTCTCGAAAAACTGACTTTCACTGCCCAGGCAATAACAATGACCTGCAGTCACCTTTAAGTATGCAATGTACGCACAAAGTAATCAGAAACAGCTGCACAACCAGTGTGTGGAAGGTGGACGCCCTGTTCTTTCAGTTTACAATATCAACATCTGACTTCCAAGTATTGCAATTCCCAAAACGGAACAAAAAGAAACTCAAAGGCTTAAAAGCGTTTTAAATTATGCACCATTTTGCTTTGACGAAAAAAAAACACACCTTTTCAGCACCTCTCCCAATAGGAAAGTCAAAAAGAAAAAAGGGGCAAGCTTCACATTAAAACCAGTGCAAACCATTCAACACAAAAGTTAATATGTTCGACGTGAGGATATCCTGTAGTATAGAGTACACTGCGAGGCTGGGTATAGAAAACTAAAAATAAATGGTGAAAGTGTATGTAAAATGCCAAACACAAAATACCCATTACAGTTATAGTTACAGGGTAAACAAAGCAAAAATGTGCAGCATACATTGTGACGCCGGGAGATTTACAGTGTACATTTTACACCACAAATAGACTTTACAAACGTGTTACGCTTGCCTTAAGCGCTCTTGCCTTGTCGCAATTGTTTCAATTGTTGTTGCTTTATTTGAATATGCAATTTTATTTTGGACAAGGTAAAAGTAAAAGCAACAAAAGGGATACACAAACATGAATAGCGAGCCACAGGGAACTTAGCTAAAGAGTTGATGCAACTGACAACGGACACAAATACTTCAAATCTGTTGATGAGGGTTTTTAACCTGTGAACACAGAATGCCAAGCGCAAGGACATGGAATTACGAGTTTTCATTTGAAGCAAACCCAGACTATTTTCGTATTGGACAGATTAAGGTTATTTAAGTAATTGCTTTTATAAGAAAAGAGATACAATATATTCACGATATCTCGATTTTCAAGCTAATATAATTAACAATTAGGCTAAACAATGGAGGATTGAGAGATGCGCGCGAAATCAATCTCAGCACAAATATTGCCCTTACCGAACTCAGTTTGTTTCCACTCAACTTACCAAATTTCAATTATAGAACGCATTTAATTACTGTTAGCATCTTGCGACGCAGCCTAATTCTCCGACCCTCCTCCTCCCTTTGTCAAGACAAATGATGCTCTAATGGGCCCGTGAAACGTGAGGCAGACCAAGGAGCAAACATTAACGTCTAAAATGCCTTCAGCAAACAACTGAAGTCGTGTCCTGTGGCGCCCTCAAGCTGCCTAATGGCAGCTTATGGCCCCAACACCGTGAACCGCCGCCCATCAAATTCTGATTCAAGATTATAGCGCCTAATAGTATGCAATGCTTTTTAGGTGCCGAGATTGTCCTGCTTCTTGATGGCTCAATGATGCCTATCATAACATAAATCTTGGACATTGCTTCAGGCTCCCTATATTTGCTTTAACATTACTTGGATTTGAAAAGCAATTAAACAGGTAGTGCATGATATTTAAGAGACAGTGAAGCAAGCCTCCAACCAAAAATTTTTACTGCTCACAGCTTAGACTTGTCACTTTGTTTGCTCTGTTGATTACTTGGATAATAGATGCCAAGATTCCATTAAAAACTTTGTGTTTTATTTGTTGAAGGTCTTCGCATTGCTGCAGTTCGGAATTGGATGCCACAAAAGAAAAAAAAGCAGGAGGACAAGACAGGAGAGTAATTTAAGAATTTTTGTGGCTCCCACTTGAAGTCACAAGTCACTCGAAAGAATTTTTTTCCAACAACATTCCATTCGTAGAACTATCCAACATTAGAACTGCAATTTTGTACAATTTTTCCTAGGCTTGGAGCTTGGCCCCAGGCCTAAAATTCAACACCAGAAGCGAAAATTTCGTGCAAGTTTCGTAATCAATTCTTTTTTTCTTTTTTTTTGGACTGCGTTAGTTGAGTTTAACCTGCAACATTTGCCAGCCGCACACAATCAGAATGTTGCAATGTTGCAGCATGGGGTCAAAATAGTTAGCTAGAATGCTGCACAGACTAAGCAAAAATTAATTAAAAATGGTGTGAGATTACAAAGGGGGGAGAGAAGAGAACGCCAACAACTTTTTTTTTTACCAAAGTGTACAGTGCAAAGAGCCAAACATTCACAATGTGCAGCTGCTTTTTGGGTTCTGTTTCTGTTTGTGTTTTACTTTTGCATTGCACTCATGCCAGCATATGAAATAAGCCACAAAACTCGTGAATTTTAACAGATGTGGCCTTTAAAAATTCTTTTGTAACTAAACAGAGAAGAGTTTAGGTGGATATAATTGACAGGAAACTGTGTATCTACATATGTGCAAATTGGCCAATATACAATGGAATACTTTAAAAAATAATAATAATATAAATTCTATAGATGTTATTCCAATTGAAAATAACTTAGATATGTATAGTTAGGTGAGAAATAAATGAAAGGACAGCCGATCCTGTAATAACGAGTTGGCCTATATACAATAACCTATTTTCCTACGGAAAGTTACCAAGTGCCAACAAATTTCGAACTTGATTAACTTCGTCAAAACTCAAACGATTTTAATTCGGAATATTCGTTCTCAAAAATATATTTTTCTTTTAGATTTCTAGAGATACACCTTTTTCTTCTATTTAAAAATAAATAATTAGGGAAAAGTGCTTTGACAGCTGTCGACGCAGCACTTTAAGGCTCGATTGGTGGGAATGGATATGGGGTTAGTTGGACGTCAAATTGACTGTTAGTCGGACAGCTACCCACGTCATTTAATGAATCCGGCCAAACATGCGCCACGGCTGGTCCATTGTTTTTAAGAAGAGGATCTTAAGGACTGTGGAATGCTTCGATGTTCTGGCTAATCAAGTGCACTGCCTTGGCAGAAGTTGAAAACATGACACGACTTTATTTAATATTCCTTCCAACTGTTACCATATTACTAACTGGTTGGGAGATTCAGCTGTTGCTCTTGCTGCAGCTAACAAAATGCTAATGTGCTCAAAATGTTGAAAAATTAGCATTTTATTTAATTATGCGAATCTTGACTACATAAATTTATCTAGCACCGGGAGTTAACAGCATTTATGCATAGCAAATTGCACGAAAATGTTTATCATGTAGTAAAGATTTTTCAACAGTGTTTAAGCACTATAAGTTTTAGTCGAAAGATTGTTAAAGTAAAATTGCAGGAAACGATAGTTATAAAAACCTTATAACAACTTGAAAAATATGCTAACTTTCACCCATGAACTTATCGTGACTTTACCTAATCATAAATTCAACTTAAAGCATGCACGCGAATCGTTTTTGTTTTCTTTTTAATAAAAATCAGTAGACAAAGGTCACGCTTAACTGGACTTTATATGTGAGCTTGTAACCGTGTGGACGTCTGGAAAGCTGTTTCCTTAAACTTTTTCAATTACAGCTTTAATTTGCATATTAATACCCTGTTCGCAATATAGTTATCAAAAAGGTTTAACACAATTAGCAGATAATTACATACATACGTAATCTTGAATAGTTACATTTTTATATTTTTATGTATTCCATTTACACAGAATAAACTAGCAATTGTAATCCAATGAATAACCTAAATGTTCTTGTTTACACAATATAGCCTAGCTGAGAATTCGTCATAAAAATTGATGTTTATCGCAAATTAGCCAATTAATTGCAAAATTTAAGTCACGATTTATCTGGCAAACGAATAAACCTACAACAATTAGTCCAAAACGGAACGGATGCGTTGCACACTGCAGGGAACCGATAAAATTATTTATACAGTGAAAACTTCCTTTGTTGCCTGACGATAAGTGTCCGCCCAAGAGAGTTTTCATTGCAATTATAAGAAACCCATCATAAGAAGGCTAATATACAGTATTTAGAATGTTTTACAATCGGAAGTGCTAGCTTTGCCCCAATCAAAATACCTTTTAGCATAATATTCTCACAGCATTATCTAATAGCATACATACGAATCCTTAATACACATCTGTTACATCCACATTTGTAAAACATTTCACAACAACCTTTATTTCTGGTTTATGGCTCACCTGCATAGATAGCCTCAATGATTATATCCTCCAGGTGTCGCACATTATCGATTTCCAGTTCATTCAGTAATATCGCATAGGGAATGCTCTTGGTCTTAATGGCCAGGGAGACTATTGTCAAATGCTGCAGCTTTTTCTGCATTGCCGGCGACAATTCAATATAATCCTGCTGCTGGGCACGGAACTGTTTGTACGTTCCATAGGCAAATAGATTTAGCGTGTTGTAGTACTTGGCATCTGGTCCGTCCTTTAGCTGCGGCAAAAGAAACAACGTGTTAGGATCTTTGTTTGACATAGTTTTAGATTAAACTTACTTCAGCTACATTTGGTTCTGCTAATAGCTCCCCAAAAACAAAAACATTCGGCGCGTCCAGCACTTGTTTGATGACATCCAACAAAGCTGCGCCGGTTGCATTCTTGGCAAGAACGCAAAACTGTTGCAGAAATGTCTCTTTGTTACTGCTGGGCTCATCATCACCAAGCAACATGTCCTGTGTCATTTTAATACCTCTTTTTGTGATAAATGGTTTTTCTAAATTTAATTTCACAGCTGCAAAGCTATCGTTTGTTTTTCTTTGTACACTATCGATACTAACTAGGCTAGCGATATATATCGAAACAAAATATGCTGACGATGATATGATTGCATACCATTTTCAAACTATCGATATTGCGCTAGCACGACGATATATCGATGCTTACACATAAACAGCTGTTTGCGTATGGTGCATGTCGCAAAGCTGACTGCTATGACAATTGACAAAAAAAAAAAATAAAAAATGATTTGGCGCGCTGTGAGTAATTTTAAATTTTGTACAATTTATATTTAATGTTAAAAAACAACTAAAATTAATACATTTTTAATATTATATATAATTATAATAGTCAATGTAATCAGTTTGTAAATTAAAAGAACTGAAATACATGCTTGAATATGTGTTATTTTAATAATACATAGAAAATCACAATTTATGTGGATTTTAAATGGTAAAAATGTAAAATAAAATAAATTAAGGATCTTTTGATAGCATAACTTCATTAGAGTTACATATGCGCATAATTTATCTGGAGTCAGCACTTTGTTTTAATAAACAGCTTGGAAGTTATCTTGGTTCTTTCTGAAGACCTTTTAAGCCAATAATTCTTAAATTGTAGTATTTTCCCTTTTAAAACACTTTGCACTTTCTCACATTTCTTTTGCCCAACCTCACACACTCAATGGAGTTAAATCTTTAGGGAGCGGTTGTAAAAATGCCGGTAGCAATTTAAAAATTTGCCCCTCAGCGAAATGCAGGGGAAACTTTCTGTGCGTCTTTCTACTTTGGCCACACTTATTATTATTTGGCGAGTCTGCATAAAAGATATAAAAAAAGGTGCAGGTCAAAGTTAGAAACCCTTTATTATGTGGCGCCGTCTGTGAAGCTCTTCGAAGCAGGGCCGTTGGGGATTTGCCTGCTCATCGATTATGAAAAGTTAAGCAGGCCGCATATAAAAGGTCAAAGGCCTTGGGGGACAAATACGGGACCCGACGCCTATAGATCAGCTTTAAACATTCAAAGGGCACACTTTGCTGTCAGCATACTTATTGGGTATATCAAAATCTAAAAAAAAATAGAAAAAAAATAGAAGTCATTAAGTGTCCATCGACTATTTTGGTACTCTTCTTGCCTCTGAATAGCATTTCAATAAGCAGCATGCAACATGCCTGAAATCCAAACCATTGCAGATTTGTTGACCACTTTTCTAGGAGGAGGGTCGAAAAGAAGCGAGGCCAAATGACATTTGCATATTTGACACTAGCCACAACACTTTCCTATAGGCTGCCTAGTTCAGTATGCATTCCAATTGGATTGGCACACCCGCTCCAATAGGCAGACGGATATTTTATTGGATTTCTGGCATATGTTGCACGTCACATGCATGCAACATTTGCTTGTGTTTCGCAATTTCACACTATTTCGGATATTGGCGGATTTTGTGTAATGTATCGTAATTAGTCTGGCTCGATTTTCCCAAACATTATGGCATTTGAATTAACAGCGTTCTATTTTCTGATTGCTTTTTGCAGTGAGACAGATCCTTGCTGTATATTTGGAACGCACAATTTCCGTTGTCACCGAGCTGAATAAATGTTTCGTCATCGTGGGCAAGTTTTTGTTTTGGTATTTTACTTTTTTACTGTCTAGTCATTAATTTGACACACAATGAGTTGGCACTTGTCAGTTGGCAGTTGGCAGTCAGCAGTTGCTTTCAGTTTGAGAATCACGAATTCCACGCATTCTCTTCAATTTCCAGCAACAGTCTAAATGATATCCATTACCTAGAACTGTTCTTTTGTATTGCCATAAATATCATTTAATTCATCATTTCTTTTCTGACGGGAATGTTATTTTTACAAACAATTTCAAATATTGAATATTATGTATTTATATCAAGAAACTCTGTTTAAGTTTAAGTTTAACTTTTCTAATTTATATATACAGTGCTTTAGTAAGGAAATTAAGTATTCGACCCTTATATATGTACTTATATATACTTAGTAGTATCTGTTATCAACTTTTTCATTTGTATACTAACACAGAAAAGAGCTGAAATTAATGGCATGTGTCTCAACCATTTGTTTACTATGCAATATAAACAATAGCGAAAGTAGAAAGAAAATAAAAGTTTAATTTTATCAACGCGCCCAAATGTATATTAAAAAGATTGGAGACATTAAATCGCGGACAGCATGACAAACAGTTATACTCTGTTGGAGGAGAAGTGAACTGTTATACAACACCAGTAGAACAGTGTACTAAATGTGATTTCCCTTTCCGCTCTCTCTCATTTCTCTGTGCAACGGGTGAAAGCGAAATGGCGGATGGCGAATGGCGGATGGCAGCTGCCTTTGGCTTATCATTTTTATCAGCAGGACAATGCTATTGTACATGTAGAGGGAGGGGTGGGTGGTCGTTTGACCTTGTCTTTGAGTCGCACGCTGCTCATTAGGACTAAAATTACTTTGTTTGCGTGTAAGTGAGTGTGTGTGTGTGTATGGTTTATTTGGCTCACTTTGCGGTTTCTTATTGTTCTTGTTTTTAATGTTGTTGTTGCTGTTGAAGTGCTTATCGTCACAAATGATCGAAATTGTATGAATATCTATGTATACATGAGTATATGTACTATATGTATTTGTTTTTATATAAATACAAATTAGTAGCTTTGTTTGGCCTTCTTTCGCTTTGTTTGAACTTTATTGCCACTGGCGTTACTCCAACGTGGAATGTATACTGAATCAAAAGTCCTGCCAGTATATATCTGAATCTCAGCTAAAATGTTGCAAATGAAATATGCAACAATGCAGCCAAAGTTGCCAAAGGGTTTGCTCTTGTCCAACATATCAAAGTAACTTTTGGCATGATTAAAGTTGCAATAAAATGCTTTGGAATGCCGCGTACTCTGAACACGGTTAAGTATCTTTGATAAAAATTTATATAAATGCAGTTCGATTAAAAGAATAAATTCTTAAATTCTTCTTGCTTAATGTTTGTCTACTAATTAATAAAATCATAATGTTATGCAAGTAAATGTAAATAAACACAGTTTTTTTTTCATTATATATAAAGCACTGACTAAGTTGTTTTTAACTATTTTACTTAGTCAGCGCTTAGTTTAAAAAACATATTCTCAAATTTATTTAATATGCAAGGAAAATAAAAAAGACTCGTCGGATATAGTATTTTCATGACATATTTGAGCTGTTAACTTTTTGTTATTGATAACTATAATTAATTCAATATCTCAGGAAAACGAAATATTTCAAAAAAATATGTATATTAAAGCTGAACCAAACAAAGCCAACGAGCTCTAATTTTCGTTTCAACGATATTTCTAAGAATGACATTTATATAAAAATATTCTAATAAGGTAAGTTACACAAGTTCATTTTATTAAGGTAATTTTCAACTTAAATCATCACTATGCATTGCCAATCGAGGTAAAAGCTAAATCGAAAAATTCAAATCCAGACTCTGAAAACAAAACTCAATTCCGAAAAAACCGACTCTCCATTTAACTGATAGTGTCTGTCAATGTTTTTGACAAGCACAATAGAAATCTCACAGCACAAATCACAAGTTGTTATGCAAAAGTCAAAATAAAGTGGACACAACCGCAACAAATACAGACACTTCCCCAATCAAATACACACACAAATGGTCATCTACGTATGCAAATAGAACCCATATGGATACACATACATATGGTCAGTGAGGCGGCACATATGATTATAATAAATTTGCTTATCTTGCTGTCATTGGGGGAAAATCAAATTCGAAAATATGACACGAAATTTGTTGGATTGCCTGAGGGAATATTCTCTGGTGGAATAATCTAATTTTGTAATTAGTAACACTTCATCACTTTTGATTTTAAATGAACATGGCTTTTACGAAATCTGGCCTGTAATTGGTTTTAAATTCGAACATTAACCTTTGGCTATTCATTAATTAGTTCTTTGATTATGATTGACCAGCTTTTGCACATTTAAAATCAAGTTTTCCCCAATTCAAAGCATAACAAAGCGGATTTGGTCTGTAATCAAAACTTAAACATTTTACAATATCATAATAGGGCCAAAAATAGCCTAAGTTACCCCTAGTGATGAGTGGAGGGAGCCCAGGCTTAGCAAAGGCCATCAATTTCAATCTGTATATTGGCTATTTTTAGGATGTGTAACATATTGACTAAGCACCTGGAAATGTTTGCCAATGCCAGTCTAACAATCATGTTCAATGCCTAAGCCAAAGTCCCTACCTTTCAAAGGGGATAACAAAAATTGATGAATGTTTTGCATGATTTGTTCCAGTGCGGATTAGGCCAAACCCAAACCAGGCCAGAAACTTGGCTCACAAGTAAACACAACCAGCAAAAAGTTTAGACAAAAGCTACAAAGTAACAACACAAAAAGCAAAGAGCCTTCACATAGACCAACCAAAAAAAAAAGCTTAACTACAATCTCATCCTGTGATCCGGCCAAAAGAAAAAACCTATCAAAACAAACGATAATGTTGCTGCTGATGTGGCTGCTGCTGTCATTGATGATGTGAACGATGGATAATAAGGATGTCGAAATGTGAATGTGTATATACCCCAACGCCACTTTAATGACACGTGAGGGTTTTATACTTCATCCTCATTCTCATGTTGAGTATGTGTTGATTGCCCCAGTATAAAGCAACAGTAACACCAACACCAACACCAACAACACAACAGCAACAGCACCAGCAATTGGAGATGGACAAGTCAATTGGTCAGCAAACAATAAAATCAAGCGGAAAATTGACCAAAGTCGCGCCAGGCGATGTGGTACCCTTACATATAGAAAATGTAAGAATGAGTGATTGAGAATGAAACTGAAATTAAAGCACGTTTGAATAGGGTAGCACATGGGGAAATGGCCCAATTGCTAAAGGGAAATGAATAACAATTGCTGTTGCTATTACCAATGTTGATGTTGATGTTGCTATTGCTGTTGCTCTAGGGAAATTGACGTGCAATGATGATTAATGTAAGCAAATGTAAACAAGTAAAACACAAAAAAGGCACATCAACTATTGCAGTTAATTAAGTTAGTTAAACAAACATAACATTATTCATTCGTTTATACTTTCACCAAACATAAAAGCTAATTAAAAAAAAATATTATTTAATAGCATTTGGCTTTCGGCATTTATTTCTCAATGAGTGATTGCTTTCCTAAATTTAAAGCAGTCACTTACTAATTATGCAAAACGCTTGTCGGATATCTGTTTTCGCGTTCACATACTTAATGCCACAAACTGCAAATTAGCTTTTGGCCATAAAACTCAAAGCTCATTAGGCCTCACCAAATGTGTTGCCTTCTTTGAGGCGCTGACAAATTAAAATGCCTAGAAAGATGTGGAGCATGGAGTGAAAGATATGCGATTGGAATAGTAAATGTCATTCGTCTTCGTTTTATTAGGCTATACCTAATCCTCTCCCCAACGTTTTCTTGCCAAACTCAGAGACGACATCGTCGCCATTTTGTTTACACTTTGCGTAGAGCCAGTTGTTGTTGTCACTTCAATTGACAAATTTATTTATTAACATTCGAGTTCATTAAACCTAAATATTTGGCCCGGCCGCATCCCGGCTTTCACACGCTCTGTTGGCTGATCCCTCACACCCCCTCTGCCGCTTCTTTCCCCACGCAAACTCGCACGGTGCATAAATCACTCTTCGCTCGATGTTGACCGCCGCCATTTTGTATTATTTCGTCTTGTTTTCTGCCATTTTCCCCTTCCCTTGTCTCCCTTTTGGTGCGAAGAAAAGTTTTGTTTGGGGTCTCGGCAAAAAGTAGTTTTAAAGCTCTCGAAATTCTTTTTATGCCGCAGCGTTAATACAACAGCAACAACAATCCATAGCAGCAACAACTACATTAATATACTCATATAACAGAAGCTTGGGGGAGCACTTAATCCATAAAGATTTATACGTTCGGTCTGCAGGACAAACAAATTGTTGTTGTACTTGTTCCAGGACTGTAAAAAGTTTTTTAATTAAATTTAAAGCGTTTTGACTCGGCTTTTACATTTTCAACATATTCAGTTTAATTGAAACAAATTGAGAATCTTTCAGAAATAATTAGTTCTTTCACATTCATTGACATTTAAAAAAAAGAAATATCCATGGCCATCATTTAATTTATTGTCAATTAATTATTGTGGTTTATCATGAAATTATTAAAAATTAAGGAAATAATGGAAAAAATCATTCAAACGTTATTCATTGAATAATGCATACAAATCACAGATGTCAATATATTAAGTAAATATTAATGTGTATTGTTTAATATAGTATTTATTTATCTTTTTATTATAAAAAACAGCGACAATAATTATTCAATGTCTATGTATTTGTTATACAATTGTTTGTGTTCTATTCACTTTGAAACTAACTGTAATAAAAATAAAAATATAATTACTTAATCAAGTGTTTATTCAATGAAAACATACAAATATTGACATTTAACAACACAATAACAAAGTTACATTTTTGGTCATCAAAAAATGTTTCTTTACTTTATTAATTTGTATTCTGTGTATAAAAAATGGGATTTTGTTCGTACATATAAATTCTGTGGCGATGTTTTTCAAACTTTTTATGCTTACTTATTGTGTTTCCGCGGGAAACATTTTATCATTTTTCCTTTTTTTTGTAATTTTACCCCGGGCAGGATCGCGGTTTCTTTTGTCAATATTTACGCATGTAAAAAGGCAGCTGCGACCCTCGTAAAAAATCTGTTGCTTAAAGTACAGAGACCGCAGTAGAAACACGCACCAAAGTAGGCAATGAAATGATTCCTCTCTCTTGACACTGATTGATGACATTCGATTTAAAGTTTTGCCTGTATGTGTTGAAGTGTAAAACTCGTTGCCTGATTATTTATGGAACTACACTCAGCGTTTTGGCCTAATGGAATTTGCAATTATACACGCCTGGCCGCAAATAATTGAGCCTAATTGCCAAAACACGTTTTGTGGTTATCAAAACAGAAATTCAACGAATTTTCGATTTTGTCACTTGTTTCCAAATCTGCAGCATAGTGTTTCATAAGCTTAATTTAATTATATTCTGTGCCAATTTCATCAAAAGTAAATGGTAGCCAATATGCAAAATCACAACATATTCCTTATATACAAATTTAGAGCACTTTCAGTATATCTGGCATTAAATTTATGTACGTTGTGGATAGATGTACGCACACACATTTAATATTCTGACACTTGATTAATTGTACTTGGTTTAGAAGTGAACACCTGACAATAATTCAATTATAGACCAAAATAATGTCGAGTATAATTATGTATTTATTGGCATGGCCTGAACATGGAAGTTGCTTTGTATTATTCTGATCTGAACGCGAGCTTATTTCAGTGAATTTGATGTGCAGAATATGTTTGTGGCAAAATAACATTTTAGACCGATAAATGCCATTGTTTCTCTGACTAGATACAAACGCAATTATCCTCTGAATACACAGTTATAATTACATAGGAACAAAGGATTGCTCAGTAAGGAGTCTTAAACTAAGTTGGGCCTTAATTAGTTTTAATCCATGGATACTTTGAAAATCAGGAAGCTGCTATAAAATACCAAAATCCTCTTGTACAAATTTGTTGTTATAGTTATGATAATGAACCAAAATAAAAGAATAATTGCGGTTCATTTAACATCCATTCAAAAACTCATCTGCTGTGAAAACTAATCTTTTGAACTCAGCCATTCGATAATGACTACATTTTGAATTTCAATTACCAAAATTGATTTGAATTATTTTGCTATTCATTGGCAGTCCATCGATTTAGCAGCTGTTTGCATAATATTGATAAGCGCATTTTGTTGTTATTTATATATATATATATATATGTATTTTTTTGGTTTTATATATATTTATTTTCACTACTTTTCGTGCTTGTAATAAAAATGGAATTTCTGTGTCGTGATTATGCGATGCAATCTTAATTGATTTATTATAAATTCATTTGTTGCCGCCTACACAAACATTTTTGTTTTGTGGGTATTCAATTTAGTCATAATAAATTACCTATTTGTCGTAATTAACGTTGTTATATTTAATTAACTACTGAATTTAAAGTCCTTATTAAATTCGGTAGTTGATAAAATGGAATGCTTTTATTTGCTATATTAGCTAAAAGCCACTTCATTATACTTCTTGTTAATGAGATGATAATTAATTGTTCTTAATTAAATTAATACAATTAAAACAGCAGTACAACAAATCTAAGACTCAACAGTTGCGGATTCTGTTAAAAAGTTAAGTTAAGTTAGTAAAGTTAACATAGCACAATGAAAGTAAAAAAATCTTGTTTATCTTGTCCTATTTGCTACAATTAAATATATAAAAAAATAATTTTGAACTTATCCCAAATTATAATTAACTGACTTTTTTAACATTCTGCAGTGTCCCAAACATTGGTTTGTGTACGAACTGTCTACAAGCTTTCAATAACAGTCGGCAAGTGGAACTTATGTTAAAACAGGTTTAATGAAATTTTTGCAAGCAAAAAAAACATGAATATTTAAATAGTCAATAAATAAATAAATACGGTTATTAATCAATTAAAAAGGCACATGTTAATTTTCTTATTTAATGATAGAGTTCATTTAATTGGTCTCACACCTTAACACAAGGAATATGCTGGTATCTGAGAACAAGACATTGGCCACCTGTTTGTTGCCTCCTGGTGGCATTTGTGCAGTCATTTACATGTTGCATAAACAAAAACAAAAAGAGGGGCTTGGGACGTGTGCAACAGTGTTTAATGAGGCATAAAATCAATATTGGCAAATCATTTGCATTTTCAAATAATTATAAATCGAATGAAAATAAGACTTTGTCAGGCATCTTATAAACTACTTTGCTTAAGCAAACATTTATCAGCTGCAACAACAAATAATACTAGCAATAAATAGCAGCAAAACTTAAATAAACGTTGTCTATCAATTTCATGTTAGTTAAAATTTGTTTCTTGAATAATTTTACACTTTGCTGAGCGCCATAAATTGATTGAGATTGACTGTGACTGCTTAATCTGTGAGACAATTTAATTAGGGAATTCAAGACACATAATCAATGACAATTTGAAGAGCTCATAAATCAACTGTGACAAACTGCGAATCACAATCAAATTGGAAATCACTGCATCAAACTGTTGACTTGGCAATATTCCGAAATGTATCAATTTAGATTATGTATTTAGATATGTACTATAATTACTGACTATTTTATTACCTCGAAAATGGAAATCTTTATTTTATAATCACATATCAGTAAGGCTGAAACTTTTGGGTAAGCTAAAATCATTTTTGTTTAATTGAATTATATCAATTGATTACACTTAAATTCAAAGGAAACTCGCATGTCTCAATCATGAAATTTGTTACCTTTAATACCACATATTGACAGTGCCCAACAGTTGCGAATTGTCAAGCAAGCCAAACAAAGATTTTAAAAATGGAATAGACCTTCAACTAGATTTATGGCATCAAAGCCAAAGCGCTCAGGCTGAATTGCACACTGTTTCAAGTGAAAGGCCTCTACCAGTACGAGTAAAGCTACTTGACCAAATAGCCACAAGGGGCAGCCTAAGTTGACCAGTTGTTCAGTTTCAGTTTGCCAGCTCGCTAGTTCAATGTTTGGCTTTTGGTTTTGCTCTTAGCATATAATCGGATTATGCAAAAAGGGCAAACGTCATATTAAAGAGCTCACTGAATGCGTACTGAATATTAACACATATCAAGTTCTCCGAGTGCTGCTAATATCAAAAGCAAAAGCAGATATAAAAGCAAACACAAAACAAAAGCAATAAACAAGTTTGGAAAACTGACGCATCGGCAAATAAGTGGGGAAATACCTAGAGCTGGACTTAAAGCATGGATGAAAACAAGTTCAAAAGCGTTCATCACTTTCTGTGTTTACTAAGCGAATTTCCAGAACTGTTGCCACTTCTCTGGGAGTCTGGGACTCAGGGAGCTAAATAAATTAAAGCTTTTAGTTTGGGATTTTTCTGCGGTTTAATTATTTTAATTTAATTAACATATGTGGTATAGTAACTAGAAAACCATGTAAGTGAATGTAAACAACTCTTACTAATTATTGTATTCTGTATCTTTAAAATGAATATAAAGAACATAGTTGGACTAATTTTTATCTACAAATGCAATGTTCATTTCATACTATACTTTGTTAGTTTTTGCTGTCTGAAAATATTTCATGTATTGAGTAGTTTGTTATCTTTTTGTTCTTGAAGTTTGTTTGAGAACAAGTTTAAATATTACTTCTCTATACCTCAATTCAATTTGAAAGTCTCTTGCTTTCTTTCAAAGACAGCTAAAATTAAAGAAATAACGAATTGATTAATTAATCCAACATGTTTTTCAGGTTACAGGCATGACCTCGGCCTATCAATATACGCAAGTAAATTACTGAATCGTTCAATACACTTGTCTGTTTAAATGAAATTTGGCAGGTGAGAAAACAGGTTGGATTTGTTTTTAAATTTCTCGTATCCAATATGAGGTGAGCCTCAAAAACCACAGGGCGAATGATTAATCAGGTGCAAATTTGATATGAACTTGAAACCTTTGACTAACCACAAATTGTGGTTACTTAGCTTAGTGCTTACTGTGTGTGTGCTTATAGGGTGTGTCGTTCTCTGGCCAAGCTCTGGAGCCAAGAGGCCAAAGGCGTCACGATGCAGCAGCTAACAAGGGGCAAACCAAAAAGCCGCAATAAAAATACTATAAAAATCTATAAAAAATATCTTAAAAATGGTAAACATTAGTCGCACTACGACTTGGCAATCGCAGCATGCAAATCAGAGGGAGCTCGACAACTGAGGCTCAGCAAAAGCAAACCTGTCTTAAACTGCTATCATTCCCGCCCTCTTGTTGTTGCCGCATTCATTTCCATGTCATTTCATATTTAGAAGTTCGCCGTTCGAGATTTTAGTTCAGTTTTAATTGCGCTTGTCAACGAAACAGTTCGGTTCGGTACGGCTCGAAACGGTGCCCTTCATTTAAACACATATCTTATCGATATTCTAGTGAAGTAAAACTTAATTTCGAAGCTTGTGTGTGATACACGTAAAGGTGCGTTTTGTTTAACTAGAGTGAAATGAATGTCTGTGTATTATTTATCAATGTACAGTATTAAATTGTTAATAATTAAACGCTGTTAAAATGATCTATGCACTGCATAAATTTGTAATTACATAATATCACACATACGCCCAGTACGTGTAAAGGAAACTGCATTCATTACTCACACAATTTTCATTTATGAGAGTCCATTCAAAAATAATGGGTCAGCGTGGAAATGAAATGAGAGCAATTGTAAAGTAAAGTGGAAAAATCCGCAGAATATCTGACCGGAATTTAAAAATATCAAACTAAGTGCGATTTTCGACCTGAATATTAATTAAAGAATACAATATGAATTCAATATGTTCGACTTGTAAGGGCACATCGATTGAGAACTAAACTCGATTTCCAAATCTGTAAAGTGTTGAACTTCCAGTTTGATTTCAATGTTTGCTTTTGGTGATTGTGACGCCCAGTCATCACATTTGCATAAATCTTTATTAATTCAACAATAAAAAAGGTATAAATTATACTAGCATTTGTTGTGTGATGCAAAATGATCAAGATAACTTTCAAAAAGTGACTCGACTTTAGGAACATTATTACAAAGCTTCTTCGAATGAAGCTTGTATTATACTTAAATTTGAATAATTGCTTATGTTTATTACTTTTGTTTTCGGGTTTTTTCTTGATTGGATGGATTTGAAAATACTATCAACATTTCACTTAAAACAAATATTAGGGATACTTTACCTTCGGCTACCAAATAATAATTCATTTCTCATGTGATTTTCTTTATTTTTACATACGCATCTTCTGTTGAAAGACTTTTTTTCCATATAATATTTATTTTAATTGCTGAATCAAAAGCACACAATTCTCAGTTCGAATGTGCATTTCCCTTGGTTAAATTATATAATTGGTTCTTCGTATGTTGTGGGCAAAAGGGATGAACAAAAGTATAATGAGAGGACAGAAATAATGCATGATAATTGAAATGCGCGTTGGCAAAGCAACTTTCCATTTACGCCTTTTTCCGCATCAGATAGCGTGAAATTTATTTAGTTGGAAAAACAAACTTACATGGCAGAGCCACGGGCATCAAACACATTCCTTTATCAATGGAAAATAAATCTGAATCAATTTAAAGGTCGTAAAGTAACATTTTAATGACAAGTTTTTTGTCTTTTTATTAAATATAAGCTATCAGCAAAAATTTAGCTGCTTATTGGAAAGTCGTTAATCTAAATTTAAGGTAATGCACGGAATAAAAGTCTGTTCGATATACAATCAAAACCCCTTTCTAACTTGACTGAACATTTTGAGTGATGTTTGAGCGTCAACAGCTAATTTACAACTTATAATGTGGATTTTGAGGGAAAGCCTATCAGTCTTTAATTCTCTTTGGGTTCTACACGCACGAAAAACTCATTAAAATTCACAACGGAAACGCGAAGTGTGCTGCGGCAAGTTTTGTAGCTTGAAAATCACGCACAGGTACGCATATTGTCACACACGTGATAGGTGGCAGGAAACGGTTGGCAACATTGGCCTCAGCATTCATTATATCTACAAACACACGCACACACACACACACGTAGATGCACACGCACTTAACGGTGCCTCGACCGAGACCTTGTGGCATCATCATTTCATATATATATTAAATAAATTACGAGTATACCACACAACCATGACTATCTTTTCCTCTTTCTTCTCGCTCTGCTTTATTCTGTGTTTCTTTAACATATTTTACATAAATAAAATTTGCAAATATGCAACAGCCGCTTTTTTTTGGTTATAGTTTCATGTACTTTACCTTATTTTTTGTGAAGGCTTTAATTTTCTTTACCTTCAATCAACCAAATTCCTCAGTAAATTGCATAAGCATTAACTCTCCTTCCACCTTCATGTTTTGCGATACAAAAAGCACAATGTTTTCTCATGCTTAGCTTCACTGGGTATTTGTTGTTGTGAGTGGTGCATTTTTAATGCCAATTAAAAATTGTTCGAGTTTTGCAGCTGCTCATTTGCAATTGAATTATTGAGCGCTTGTTCGAATTCAGCTAATGGAGCACCCCTCCAAAGGGTGGCATTGGATTACGGTTAAAGATGAGAGCAAGCCATGCAAAAAATAAGTACAATTTAATTGGCATCAATATTTATTGATTGAAATATATTTATTAGAACTATAAAGAGAACATAACTAGCAAAATCTATTCAAAACGTTATTGTTTTTATTATTTAATATTACTATGTATGCGATATTAATATGTTTATTATTATTATAATACTATAAATAAAATTATTAACATTAATATAACAACCGTGTTCATTCTAGGGAATAAAACACAACACGTGTTTACCTATTGTTGGGGTCAGTTCACAATTACGTTGCCAATTGCGATTTTTGAGTAGTAGTTTAATAAAGTAGTTAAACAATGGGGGTTTGGTTTTTCATATACTCGTAGCTTGTTAATGGCATTCGCAGCTGCAGCAATAAAGTTTGTTAGTTCATTTTAGAAATGCTGACAATGAAGAGCAAATGAGTGTAGTTTCAAAATATTACAAATTATCAAATTAAAATACTAGAAAAGTTCTTGCCAGTCACTGCGTTACATTTCGTTTAAATTAATGCCATTACGGTAAATATTTCATGTTTAATTAGAGTAAATAAAAAATGCCATTACGGTAAATATTTCAAGTTTAATTAAAGTAAATAAAAAATGCTCGTCTAACCATATTTCAACCCAAGTTCAGAGCAGAATTTCCTGCCAAAATGGAAATTAATCTCAAATAACAAAGAACAGAGTAGTTTAAGTGCTTAGTTTACGGCATTCTCATTTGCTTTGTGTGCTCCTTAATAGTCATTTTCCGTGTGCTTTAGTTACATTATTTTCCTTTAGAAAATCATACCACAAACAGAGCTAAGGACATTTCCTTAATGTTTATTTTTACACAATACCCAAAAGAGTCAAATCAAAAGCTGACAACAAGGACATAAAGTGCAGTCTCAACAAAAAAGAAAAGAGCAGGAAACGAAACGGGAGAAGAGGGGAAATATGCTAGCATTCACATACATATTTAGCACTGCGTATTCACTTGAATATTCGTACACACTCACTCATTCACTCACCAACTCACTCACTCACTCAGTGAGCTAAAACGACAAGAAATTCGAGCAGAAAATAAGCAACATAAAGAGCAGTAAAGCGGAAGTACTCAGCAAATAAAAAACAACTAGTTTTGCGTGTGTACATTTCAACAAGTGCAAGCACGCATATGAGACTAACATATACACTCCGCTCCCCTCACTTCCCACCCACTATTCACAGCCGGTTTTCTTGCTTCACTTGCAAACTGCATCAAAAATCTACAAAGTGCTTGCAAGTAAATATTTTCGCAATATTCTAGTCGGTATTCTGTACTAGTTAGTTAGTACATGGCAACTGTTATTCCATTTCATTGGGTATAAATTCAGGAGGTTAAAGTGTTTAAATTCCGTTACACTTTTTTTGGTTTCTAAATAAATTTATTTTATTCAGCCCATCATTTATTCACATATGTACCTAAGCTTTTTTCTTTCGTTTATTTATTTCCATTATAATTGTTTAACTAGCTACCAATTTCATTGTATACAAAACTATTTTACAAAAAATGTAAAATGGCAATATTAATATAATTTTAAGTACTGCATATACTCTTAATTTAGTTTTTTCTTTTTTTCGTTTAATCCTTTTGATAGCTCAAGTGAACTCTCTATGGTTTTGACATTTAGAATTCGAAGAGTATTTTCAATTTCATCGTCTGAGCTGCTCTGGAAGTGCATATTACGTCTTGCAATTTTATGTGCGTGAGCTGGCAGTTTAATTTCCGTTTCCGTTTTCGTTTCCGGTAACCTTTTTGTTTAGCATGTGGCTTTTACTCACCTTTAGCAGCTTGGCAGTCATAACACTTTGTTGCCAGCTGCAAGACGTGCAAATTAGTTGTGGGAGCAAAGATGCACTTACTTCATTTCTTTACTGCAATACCTTCATAAATGCGGATACTATGTTGCACCTGCTGTTGCATTTTATGATTACGTGTGCCAGAGACTACGCAGTGTATACTATGCTATTCATGTGGTTTTTCTTTTTGGCCAATAACCAATCAATATTTCATCAGCTTTTGATTGCATGTTGCTTTAGATTAATTACAGGGCAGCTGCGGGTGACATTTTGGCTTAGTTCGACATTCAATTAGTTCTATAGACCTGTTCGACATTCCATATTCGATTATAACTACGAGTTAATTTTATGATTTATTTCATTTTTATTTATTTATTTATTGAATTGTAAGTCCCAGTGCTACAAAGACATAAAGATTTCCCATTCGTTGTGCCAGTCACAAGTAATTGTTAATTACGAAGCCTTATTATTGGATACAAAAATAATATTTGTTACAAATGAAGGTGTTCGTGTTAAGTAACTTTAATTGCTTTCTATCGATGCTTTAATTAAATTATTTAATTAATTAATTAATAAACTACTTAAGTTATAATTCCAAAGTGATAAATGCTGGCTTGTCTTATGTGAAAGTGCAATATCTCATTTTAATTGATGTCATTGGGATCAATTGTTTTCCTCAATAAAAAAAAGGCAAAACCTCATTAAAATGTTGTCCTTGTTTGGCCACAACTTTTTAAAGCTTCTTATCAGTTTGATGACGGAAATTGGCAAAGTTTCTCGTGAAATGTTGGAACAGCATCTGAATAAGGCATTGTCGCTGTTAAGCTCTCTTAAGCTGTTAAAACAGTTAGCATAACATAAGAGTAGGGAAATTTTAACATCTTTCTGTTATTGTAGCACAGAGGCACATTAACAGAGGCTGTTCAGCCTAAAAGCAGGCAACAATAATGTTGATATTAAAGTGAGCAAACGTTGAATTTGTTTGATTGAAATTTCTTGTACATAATAAATGAGCATGAATTCGTATTCGTATGTTTGCCAGGCTTAATTTGCCTTTGGCCTGCCCCGCCGCTATTATTATTGTCATTTTTATTGGCCTTCAAATTCCGCGGGAGTAATGAAAAACGTTTATGTTTGCGTTACATTTGCTTTTGCTGTGCTTATTTTGTTATGGCCAAGTTCCGCCAAAGTTTAACGCGCACGGCCTATAAAAATGCTTGGAGTCTCTTAAGTAACTGTGTCTGTTGTTGGGGTTCCCTTTCTTTGGGAGGTCCTTGCGATGATAAACATAAAAATGCTTATAGATTTTGATGACATTATAAATTTATGATTGACTGACATAGACCACCAATGATAGCATTGATTTTTATTTTCTCTGATACTTTAAGTGTTCCATAAACTGGTCACATGTCTTTCTGTCACACTTGCCACGCTCTTGGCCAATTTGCAGCAC
Source organism: Drosophila neotestacea (assembly GCA_035044365.1). Lineage (NCBI taxonomy): Eukaryota > Metazoa > Arthropoda > Insecta > Diptera > Drosophilidae > Drosophila > Drosophila neotestacea. Next base: position 673,057 of record JAWNMD010000155.1, read on the forward strand.
TTACTTATGGCCATGACTCATTAGGAAACGCTGAAACATAAGCTGAATTATGGTCTATTCTGACGGAACAATAAAACTTTCAGCTAGTCAGCTCATAAGCATGCAAAAGACTTAAACTGTTACTTGTTATTCCGAGTGTTGATGTCGTGTCAAAGCAAATTTAACTGCACAGTGTGGCAAAGTATGACTAAGTTGACAATTTGCGTTTTTTTACTGATTAAAAATACATTGCTGTAAACAGGAGTACAATTGTGTAATACATCTTCGTCTAACTTATTTGGTACTGCTTTTTTGTGAGCCTAGAAATAAAAAAACGCAACAACATAATTCATGTAGTCGCTGTTTCTTTGGCTTTGGTCGGAAACAAAGTTGCCAGACCTACTCACTAAGCAATAAAACAATTCTGCCCAAAAGTATGCTGTTAAATATGTAGCATAAGCATATCCCGCGGCGGAACACAAAAAAAATCACAGCTGCTAGCGTTGAAGGAATTCCAGAGATTTATGCTCCAGCCTCGTGGTTCTGCCATTAAAATTGTATATCATTTCTTTTTTGTTTATTTTGTTTTTGGGAAAGGAGCTCCCAAAAGTTTCCCATTTCTCGGTTCTCGTTTCTCGTTTCTTGTTTTATGTTTTTATTTTTGGGTTTAACTTTCTGGTTGAACTTTCTTATTTGTGCCGTGCATGCTTATTGCCATTGTTACAATGTGCAGGGGGCGTGTCTTGGCCGCCTGCTTAGCACACAAAGTAAGTTTACGTTTTTATTTTGTTGTTCTGGGTAATGTTGTTGTTGTTGTTGGTTTTGATGCTGCAATGCACACAAAAGTTTGCATTGTTTGCTTTGATATGCGCTGTTTGCACCTGTCTTATAGATAGACACCTTTGACGACTGTATACAGCTCTTTGACGTGAAATATCAAAAACTATTTTATGGCAGCTGCGTAATCAGAATGGCAGCTCATAAAACCTACAAATCAACTATGGCGTCAACCCAAACTGGTTGCAGCATCACAGCATCACAAAAAATAACACCAATACCAAATACATCACTTCCTCTCCATTTGCTGCAACTGTCAGTGATGACAATACTCCTACTTGGGTTACGCCTTTGCAGTGATTTATTTAAAACATCAACTGCAATTTTGCTTAAGCACAACTTTTTTTTTTTTCTTGGTATAATATGGACTTGTCCTTTGAGCTACATTACAAATACCAAGTATCTATTTAACCTTTAAAAAGAAATTCATTTTGTATGCAAACAAACGAATATTCCAAAATATTCCTACTAAACTTTTTTTCTGAATGCATATTTGATAGTCGAATATTTATAGAAAAACAATTTCTAACTAAAGCTTTATTCTCTATGCAAAGCAAACAGATTTTTCTGTTCTAAATAAAGTTCCAATATAAAAATAGTTTCTATTTTATGTGGTTTATCTCTATTGTACTTTAATAATATTTTTCTAAATATGTTATTTTATTGATGTTTTGTTAACATAAAGAAATCTAGTAGATTAATGGTTATTTCAATCTATTGTTTGCCTACAGGGTGTCAGCTAGTCGAATACTCTAGGCCACAATTTAACAAAAGGTTCTTGCAGATTTTCATCGTCTGCTGTTGCTTGCTGTAATTGTCACTTCTATCAAAATGATTGCTGAGTTCCTTTGACACTGCAAATCGTTTGGCAAAAGCAAAATGAAAATTCTCTTTTACTGCTTTTCCAAAATATAGGGGGGAATGGTTGACAGAAAATTGATGAGCATTTAATGTGGCGAAGGTTGAAGAGTCGACGCCAAAAGTCAACCACAAATTGCACACGAGAATTACACTTTGATGAACAATTTTGAGAATGCGTTTTGGGGCTTTGCTTTGATAATAAGTTGACCTAGAATATGATTCATATTTGTACATTTACCATTTAATCAACGATGCTTTTGAATAATTTGAGCTTGTTTTCCTTCTGGATGATTGGCTGCAGATCTGAATAAACTCAAACCGGACCCACATTAACTATGAGTGATCTATAGTTAATTACGAACATTATTGTTTCTCAACTAATGCTGAATCCAACATGTGCTCCTAAGTGCCAAGTTATACGCATAATTACCGACTTCTTGGGTTCTTTTTCTGTATTTCCACGGCCTGTTTCATACTCGTAAGTCAAAGTATTTGTTTTTCTTTTTGATTCTTTACTTCCTTTCTCAATTTTTTTTTGCTCTATTCTCTTTGACTTGGGCGGTGATTGATGAGCTGATGTTCACCAGCTGTTGTTTTGTGTTGGGAGAAGGTGTTGTGACACAAGCCTAGACTTAAGTGGGTAATCAAAACAAAACAAAAGCCAAAATTCCACTCAAGTAATAACTTAATATTTTAGTCAAAATTGCAGCTCTTACTACGCCTTTGGTTTCAATTTATCTACTTGAATTTAACAACCAAAAGTATGTTCTCCTCCAAACTGGCAATAATTTAATGAAATTACTAAGGACAACCACAGCATAAAAAGAAAACCTAAAGCAAATATCAAAATTATTGTTATCAGACTACCACACACACTAACATACATACACAGCCACTTTATGGCACAAATTTGGAAGCAATGCAGCCTCAGGCTGGACCCTACTTTCAGTTTTCATTGTTTTATGCGATGGGACTTTCGGAGACAAAATGCTGGCCATATTTGCTTCTCCATTTGGTGATTATGCCTGATTTTCATTTAGATGATGGACGAGTCCCAAGCAGCTTGCTGACCTCCCTTTTTCCTATACCACCCCCTTTTTTGAGAACTTTACCACCAAATAGGCCGGACAATTGGCCAAGCGTGTGTTGAATTTTATGTTTGCGTCGCGTGAGCTGTCAACAAACCATAAAAAGTTTTATTTTTAATGGTGGCTCCTGGCATCAATTTTGCCACACTGTTGCAGATGGCTGGTTATGCGAAAGCGTGTGTGAGTGTGGGTGTGTGTGTGTGTTGTTGAGTGATTTTATAATTTCATTTTATTTTATGTCTGGCTCTGTTGTGCCACTGATAAAGTCTCGGCTTCCCCTTATATGCAAACAGTCAAGTTTTATGGACTTTTTCTCTCCATTTCATCTATCAAAAATGGTCCAAATGGTATCAAGGGCATTAACTTTGAGTTCTGGCAATTTAATTAAATTATTATACTCTTATTATTTTGTCATCTGATAGTTCATTGTTTGCGGAACTCTGAAGGACAATTCATTAACATATAATATTTAAATAATAAGAAATAATTCTCTCATAGCTGACTTCTTACTAAACTGTAATTATTCAAGGTGAACAGGTACAACTTACATAATATTATGAGACTATAATGAACAAGTCATTAATATTCTTAGCCATTCACTTTAGACATTAAAACTAAAACATTAAATGTAATCCTCACACACATTTGTTTTCACTAAACGAATTATTTCCACTGCATTTCTAAAATAAATGAATACATTTGTGTACTCAAGGAGTTAATAACTCGTAATTCACATTAATTAAACAGATGTCAACGTATACAAGTACTTAAAGCACTTCCTAATAAGTGTGTACCAATCAGTTGCATACGAGTAAACGAGTACAATGACCATGTATAGTCGATCAACACTGCGTATGATTAATGTGCGGCCTTGTTAGAGTCACAGTTTGAATGGGAGAAATGGGGGAAAAGGCTCATAAAACTGATTTACGACCAAAGTTCGAGTTCAGGTGAAGTTAATTGCCTATCAAAAGTTGGGGTAGCATGGCGATGAGTCTATTTGGAGAGTAATTCAACTTTGGCTCGTTTTAAATAGATGCAATTAATATTTGTTGCTGTCACGCCTCGAGCAATGCGAAATCAATTTCACTTTATTATTTAACCCTCTTATCAGTGTATCAAAAATCTCGAAAAACAATTCAGAAAGTAAGCAACTTATGGTAGGGGCAGTACCACATCGCATTGCCACGCCCCCTAACGGAAATTCAATTCAATCAAGTCGTCTACAACGAGCGATCCATGAGTACATTAAATCAGAATCATTGCCATACTAAAGCATCGGCATCCTATGCCAAAAGTGCTAACTGTGCGGGCGGAGTAAGAGGAGAAAGTCGAAATACAGGAAAAGAGGGAGGAAAAAGAGAAAGTGGTGCAGAAGAGGCCACTCAGCGGCTGGCAAACAAACCTTTAACTTTATCAAAGGTGCTAAATTTCACAAAGTGTCGTTGGCATCTCGCGAAATCAAATGCAAACAAGTCGAGCGAGTTCTCAACGTTAGCCAAACAGATTCCCTCCGTAAGCGACCCCCTGGCGGAGTGGAACGAGGATGAGAGGAAGGTCCTTGTGTGTGCCTTCTATGTGTGGGCGTAGACAGGCATAAATTTACGCTCGAGTCTGAGCTACGTGCTGTGGCACTGCCTAAAGGATTATTGGCGGCAGGCACAGTGTTTGTCCTTGATACTAAAGCATTGGCAAAGCCAAGGACCATGGAGCAAAGACCGGGTATCACGTCACAGGATTCTTCGTTGAGGGGGCGTAACGCCAGCACAGTTATTGCCAAGTGAAAACGCTGCAGGCAACTGATTGACTTTGATATACCTCCACCCTTTCGCATCCAATGTCCCAACTTGAAATTGAAATTCTGCCACATTGCACAAGGATGACATGTATTAAAAACTTGTTGAGCGTGCTTAAACTATCTCTTTAAGCACTCTTTAAGAGCAGCCCATTCAACCCGCCTTACTTTTCGGCACGGGTGTTACTAACGAATGCCGACAAGTGTATTGCGGTTGAGTGTCTGTATTTTCATCGAAAGTGCGTCTAGCTATAAAGTTGTTGATGTTTTTCACAGGAAAAAAAAAGATAGAACACACAAATGTGAGAGTAAGAGAGATATAAATAGCACTTTCAATTGGATAAAATTATGAATTCGCGTTACAGAGACATTAAAATGATTTAAACTTATTTTAAATGATTTAAATTACTGTATAATAATTTATTGTAATGATTGCATTAATATAAGTTTTCTCTTTAATATTTCAATTAGCATCGTGAATATGGTCAACCCCGATGACACATCCGACGCACATAATGAAGAGCTTGCTCTGGACACGAGCATTTCACGTGGGAATGGCAACCCTGTCCCGCCTGTGGTTGCCAACAGCTCGACAAATGATAGCAAACTGAATCAGCGACTCTACGAGCCTCGTGAACGTTTTATTATTACCAAAAATGTTATTGTCATTGGCCTCGCATTCATGATACATTTCACGGCTTTCCATGGCACATCCAATCTGCAGAGCTCCGTTAATGCCGACAAGGCACTCGGAACCACAACACTGGCCGTCATCTACGGCTCCCTTATACTGTCCAACATATTTTTACCCATGACAGTGATTGGGTGAGTAACTTCGAGTATGCCCAATAGTTTCCACTTGAATGCCTCTGAAAATGAAAAAACGCAAAATGCGTAGATAATTACAGAAAAATAGTTCTAAAAATATCTTTATAATAGTTATGCTAAAGAGAGCAATTAGTATTTTAGTCAAGTGAATAATTACAGAAATCTTATTATTCTTTTTCAATAGGTACAGGTACATTTTTATCGTGACCCATAAATATTTACATAAATATAGAAGAAAGAATATTGAAAACATTACTAAATAGATAGTACGAATGAATAATATCTTCTTTGGTTCAAACTTCAACATTCCATACAAATTTATATACAGATGTATAAATTATAGAAATGTTGATTTATGAGTCACATTTGCCCTTTAATATTTTATTTAATGCTATGAAAATGTGTGAAATGATGAAGTATCGTATAAAGTTTCAGTATTCGATTAAATTATGTTTACTGATGTACATTTACCCGTGATTTATTACGAATACCACCTGTTTGCAAGTAATTTATGTATGCTTATGTAATATGTTTTATTTCATTCGTTTGTCGATTTATAACAGAGCAATTGTCTGATAATGTTAAACAGAATCATTTAAAGTATCCTTTAAAAGATTTCCTCCATCGAAATCTGATGCTCATCTGCTGCTCATCTCATTGCCATATAATTGCTTTCATTCTCATCGGGAGAACGCATAAATTTTCGGGTTGCCATAAATGTTTGGCAATTGTGTGGCTTTTTTATGGCAATTTTATGCAGATGCGACAGTTAAAAGGCTGCCAGGAGTTGGGACTGAGCAACAACGTGTTCGACTGTTAAATGTCAACAGGAAGTCCTTGGATTAGGGGTAGACAATATTGCATTCCTCTACACCTTATCCATTCTCTTCATCTTCTTCATTTCTTCCTATTCTGCCTTTTTTTTTGGCTGGCAACCATTTTGTTTTCGCTGACATTTAAACAAATCGCTAATTTATAGGAAGCGTAAGCATCTGCCCCTGTCCCTTCTATATCCCTATGATACCAGACTCGACAGCACGAGTTTCGACGCATTTTTCCGACCCGTTTGACTTATTCCAGGCACGCACACAAGCCGTTGGCCCAGAAATGCTGACCGTGGTAACTTTAATCAGTTAACTCGATTTATTTAGATTTATGGTCGTCCTTGGGACTACTACCCACTTGTCGTTGTCGTTGTCGTAGTCGTTGTCCATGGCTCATTCCCTAATCCTCTCTGTCCATTGGACTAAAACAAACAGTTCATACTAAGCTCATGCCACTTACACTAATCAACAGTTGGTTCGGCTGCCGATTGACCATGGCCCTGGCTTTGTTTGCATATATGCCCTACATAGCTGCCCAGTTCTATCCGCGATTCGAAACGCTTATACCGGCTGCTCTGATGGTGGGATTTGGAGGCGGGCCGCTGTGGTGCGCCAAGTGCACGTATTTGTCCTCAGTCTCCGAGGCACTGACACAGGTGCGGGGAAGCAACTCACGCAAGGATGTTAACACAGTCAAATTCTTTGGACTGTTCTTCATCTTCTACCAAATGGCCCAGGTGTGGGGCAATTTGATATCCTCCTCGGTGCTGACACTGAGCGCAGCTCCATCGACATCGCCGGCAAACGAGAGTCTGGAAATGGAGGACCTAGAGGCAACCATTAGTCGAGTAGGTGAACTATGTGGTGCTCAATTCTGTCCAGGTGTTAGCGCTGAGGTTAACCCGAACTTAGTTCCACCTGCTCCAGAGCAAATTCGACTGCTCAACTCCATATTCCTAGCGTGCATGGCGGGAGCGGTGGTTATGATGATCTTTGGTGTAAGCTCCCTAAAGCGGTAAGATTTATATGAAAATATCTCACAGATACATTTGTATCTAATGAATAATATGTTATGTTTAGCTACGGCGTTAAGCGCGGCGACACCGGCGATGGAATCTCTGGCCTGAGACTGCTCACGGTGACCATCAATTTGTTGCGCAAACGTCGCCAGATGCTCATGCTGCCCATAACAATGTTCATTGGATTGGAGGAGGCATTTCTCGCAGTGGACTTTACGCGCGTAAGTGGGCTTTTAAGCTTAGCTGTGGCATCAACCATTTGTCTGTCTCTACACAGAGCGAAAAAATCAAGAATTTCGAACAGAAAACTGCACATTTCAAACTAGACTTCTTATCAAGAATTTTAAAATGTTTATGTTCATTTTTAGTAATTGGTATTTAAATCACAAATACTTAATTCGGGGTCATTCTTAAATTTACAACGGTTTTTTTTTTCTTTGTGCATTTACAACAGTCCTTTGTTGCCTGCGGCTGGGGAATCTCCAAAATTGGATTTGCTATGATTTGCTTTGGCGTGGCAAATGCTATTGCCGCTGGAATCGCGGGAGCATTGGTGGAGCGCATTGGACGTGTCACCCTAGCGGCCATTTGTGCGGTGCTCAACCTGTGCCTGCTCACCTACATGTACACATGGGAGGCACGTGAAGGGGATTACCTGAGCTACTGTGCTTTTGCGGCAATTTGGGGCATCTGCGATGGTGTCTGGCTGGTGGTTGTCAATGGTAAGCTTAAAGTCTTCAAAAGTCTAAACAATTAACTTTATATGGGACTTTGCCTTTTGCAGCGTTTTATGGCATCCTGTTTCCCAACCATCTGATTGCAGCTTATAGCAACTTTCGATTATGGGAAAGCACTGGTTCAGTTATTGGCTACATCATCAGCTCGCAGGTAAATTAAATTTGAATTATGTGTTTAAAGAAAAACCTATTTTTCGCAATTTTAATTATAAGTTTGATTACAAAAAATGATATGTAAATATATTTGAAGCTTGTTCAAATATTAGCTTTTCTACCCTTCAAATTTTTTAATGGCATTATTTTTCTTTTCATTTTTCAAATGCTTGCAGCTGTGCACATCAACCAAACTGATAATCCTGATGTGCGTGATGGTCGTGGGCTGCGTAGGGTGAGTTCACTCAAACATCTTTTATAAAGATTTATTTACAGGGTATTTATCTTTTACAGATATGGTCTAATTGAGTATCGTGTGTGGCAAAAGCAGAAAAACTTGGAAGCCATGCTGAGTGATTGATAAAATTAAACGGCGATATGATTACCAATTTAGTAATACATACTTGATGTGATAATGCCAGTCTTCAATAGGAGCAATTTAGATCAATGCGAGTGTATATAGAATAAGAAATCTAGAATTTAATTCTTGTTTTATTATTTATAAATAAGCATAATAAGGATTGAAAATTCACCTTTCTTCAATAAAACACATGTTTTGTTGTATTTTTAATTATATTTGTTTTTTTATTACAATTATTTAAATATTTCTTCAGTTGTTCATTTGTTTCATTTTTGTGTACCATTTTAATTTTGTAATTGAAGTATTTTTGTTTTGTCTTTTTTATATTTTGTTGATGCTATTTTTTCTCATTCCATCATTTAAATTGCTACATAAATTTTTCTTATTCTAAATTCTTAGTGCTTTGCCATAGATTCATTTTTGAGGGTAGGATGGATAAAGGGGAATGTTTTGATGGCCAAATGAGAATTGTTAATTGCTAGAGTTAATAATTTGTTTATAAATTGTTTAAATAAAGTACAGTTTAGTATACATGTTATTTTAAATATAGCCAACGCATTAAATGCAAATATTTTTAATCATCGCTTAAAGTTTATAATGAATTTCTTAATTGTGTCATTTGTTTTGCCGTTTTGGTTTTCCGCTTAGCCATACAAATTGTTAAATGTAATTTTTTTAGTTATGAATTTGTTATATATTTCAGTATTTTGTTAATGTTCTCTTTTGTTTCTTTTTACTTTTTGGGAATGGCACATCGATATCATAAAATGGGCCCTAAAAACTGCACAAGTCTGCGCCTAGAGACATTCGACTTTAGACTACTTTTAGGCTATTTGGGATATGGTTAATTGTAATCATAATATTAGTTGTAAATAGTACATATTACATATTACATATATATATATATATAATTAATATTTTACTTAGGGGACATATGCTGATACACTCAAACGTACTCATTGTAAATGCTATGACACACCTTTTACTTTACATGGCCTAGACTCTAAACGCTAAATGTTTAAAACTATCACATAATACACACAAACTATATACAATATAATCCTGCCAAAGTGACACGCCTCTCTATGTACACGCCCTACTAGACCATGCCCTTGGACATCATTCTCACGGTATTCTTGAGAGCTTGTCGCTTGTTGCAGAACCAAATACGAATCACTTCCCGCTCGTAACCGAGTTGATGTGCCAGTCCAGTGATTTCGGTGCCTATTTCGGAATAAATAAATATTTTAATTGTATTATTTATTTAATAGAATTCAAGGGGATTTGTTGTTTGCAACTGAAAGTTACCACTCACCCGATGGATGCGTATTTCGCTCAAAGTGAGCATTCAGCAATTCCAGTGCCTGAGGTGTGAACGAGGTGCGACGTTTTCGCTTCTTCGATGGCTCAACGCCTATATAGTCAGTCAGATGGTTTTGTCCCGACTTGTAACGGTTCCAGTGACTATATATTTTAATTATAGGGATAAAGAAATGCAGTTTAGTTATGATGTTCAACATGTGATATTACGACGCGTGGAACTGCCTCCATACTCTCACCTCTCTTCGGCTTCCTTCATCCAACGTTCAAGGACGGGCTTGATTTTCTGTGCACTCTTTGGTGTGATGTCCAGTTTCTCGAACCTATAGATAGAGTGTCTTAGTATTAGGAATAACTCGCTCGCTGGTATGCGCTAATTAAACTTAAAAGAAATTTAACTAAAGTGCCAGGACATTGTCAAGTAGCATACTTTTCTCATTTTCTTTTGACTTTTGTTTTGTTTTGTTTTTGTTTTTGACCAAAACTCGTACAAAATTTCTTGTTCAAAGCTGCTAAAAATTGCTCATTGGCAATGCCCTGGCCAATTTGTTGTTGTTTGGTTTGATTTGGTTGGAAAAGCGCATACTTGTAAATTAAAATGAAGAATTAAGAACGAAAAAAAATGAGCTCTAGCACTTTAGTTAAGTTTCTTTCATGCACACCACACACACACACACGTAAGTAGAGTAAAGCATACACACATACATGTTCTGTTGTTGCGTCGACAGTTGAGCGGCATACATCTGCGCAGCGAGTGCACTGCTTGCATTTGACATTCGACATTCGACATTTGGCATTCGACATTTGGCATTCGATATTTGGCATTCGATATTTGACATATGGGTTTTGACATTCGACAGTCACAGCGTTGTCAGCGAGTGGGAGAGTGTGAGAAGGAGAGACAGTTGGCGATTTGGCGATTCAAAAGTAAACAAATAAAATAAATAAAATTAATTTTGCATTATTTTTGATCACTTGATTAAACAATTAACTAATTTAGCATACATCAATATAATATTGTTAATTTTATTTTTTTGTATTTACTGTATATATAATTTATATGTATTTATTTTTTAAAGCATGTTCGAAATGTCCTGGCACTCTACAAAATTGTTCCAGAAATATTATAAAACTAATTAAAATTATAGAGTTCGAAATTTGTGTCGACTCAACTAAAATTATAAATCTATTGACTTTAAATCATAATTAAAATCAACTTAATTTTACAGCCCGAAAAAATCATAATTTTAAACTGTTAACTTCTTCAAAACCAATAAAATTCATGAAAACATAAATAAATAGCAAAGATTTAATACTCTTTGAAAAAATTAAATATATTTTACAATTGTTTTCTCTTTTAGAAATATATTACTGCTATTAATTATATAATTCCAATAACAAGCAAGCTTAGATAATTTAATAGCTTATTTAAATGCCGCAATTTGCAATACTATAAATAGTATATTATCATGTTTTTTAACTTTTTAACGATAATAGTTTGGTGTAAATAGCCTAATTGATAATAGTCGCTTTGCATATATTAAAAGCATCTCTTCTATTCATAGCTCACCTGCATATGGCACTCTGACTGTAGGCTGGTCCCTCGGTCACTGATAGAGCCTGTCCCACCTGGGTTTGGGTAAGTCCCAGCGAGAGGCGTCTCAGTTTGAATGCCTTGGCAAACTCCTTAATCTCATCCAGGTCAATGCCATCGACCACATTTGTGGTTGCTTGATTAATGGTGGGTTCATCTGAAAGATGCGATTAATTCAAGGGTTAAAGTCAACATTGCATAAACATAGAGCTACTTAGCGAACGCTACTTAAGTGTTAAGCTACACAAAAGAAAAAGAGTAGGAGACAAAAAAGTCAGTCAGACAGTCTCTTAAAAGGGCCGGTTAAAGGTAATAAACGTCAATGCGGAATGACGACATAAATTGCTGCCGAGTCGCTGCTCTTAATTACAGTTAATTGCGGTAATTTGCGAAATATTATTAGAGTAGGTAAATTGATAAAACTCATTTGCCCTTGCCCAGGAAGACACTTAGAGGTAGTTGTTGTTGTTGGTTTTACTGCTGCCACTTAGCTCTTGTTATGCTTGTCTATTAGGTAAGCGCGAAACTTATTGCCTTTATCTGCTTAATTTGTTACCAGCTGCTGTTGTTTTAGACTCGACACTCCTCGACACTCGCATTGTTGTCAACGGCAAACTATACGCACTGAAATTTGATTTATTTATTAATGATATGCAAGCGACAACAAGGAGACAACGTTGAGGATAGCGATGAAGATGACGATGACGATGACTCTGGCAGAAGACACCATCAGCAACAACAGGGAGGCAAAGGAAAAGCAAAGCCATTCACTTGACTGTAACTGCAGCCTGGCGCTTTAGCGGTAATTAAGATGCGCCCCATAACCAAACTCAATCTCATACCCAATCCTCAAACTCATCTGCATCCTTACCAGGCCATAACTTGGGCTGCTGATGCTGCTGTTGCTGTTGATGTCGTCGCAGCTTTGTTGTTTGTTTGGCTTCGAGAGTGAAATATGTCATTAAATACGAAAACATCTTAAGTTTTTGTATGCATCAATTAGTAGTAATTAAGCTGCATATTGTCTGCAATTTGTATGCCATGCGACACTAGAGAGCTACCCATCAAGTACATATAGTAGCCAAAGGCAAAGCAAACGATCCACCAATGCAATTGAGACCACGTTACATACTAAACGTGCCAGCTGATGGCTCATGTCTTTCCTCCTCTCTGCTCTCTCTCTCTATCTATCTTCTAGCTTCCCCTTTCTCGTTTCACTTCACGTCTTGTTGTGCTGATTGCATTTTTAATGCATCCAAAGTTTCAATTAAGGACTTTGAGAGGTGGCTGCCTGCATAGAATATGCGAACATTCCCAGAAATTGTTACAAAGCATATCATAAATTGCGACTTATTAAAAGCCTGCTACAGACTGAGTATTAAGATGGTTTAATACTCTATACTGTATATTGTGTTCATCTTAATAATATAACTAACAGTTCAACTTCTACTTGTATTGATAGAAAGTGATTTAACTCGTATACATTTTTCAATTTTCATTCGCTTTAACTGTGCTTAATTTTTATATATTGAAATATATAAATGGAAATATCTGCATATTTTTCTCGAAATTAAATACTTATGTAGTCAATAAAATTTAGTTAATTTCTTATTAGTTTTCTATAATAAAATATAAGTGCGATGTCCACAAAAAATGATATTGAATATCTTAATATATATTACTTATATGGCAAATTATTTACGTTGCTTAAAAGAAATGGTATCAATTCGGTAACAATTTAAATAAATTTGTTAATGTGTATTCATTTTTTAAAGAGGATTAAAGTGAAGCTTGGCTAGCCAAAATATAAATACTCGTCGAAATGAAAATATTTGCTTACACAATTAGTGTGAATATTCAAGTATTCAATGCACACACACACCCACACTTAAAGTAATGACCAAATTTGAATACGTTTGAAAAAGGCTAAAATGAAACTCGAGTGGTAGGTGAAATACTGAATGGAATTTCAGGATATGGATAATTTTGAATTGCAGTTTGACTTGATGATATGATATTTTAAGAGCTAACCCAAAAGCAAGTGTGGGCAACGTGGCGTATGAATGATATCATCTCGTATAAGCAGCAAGTCATTTTCGGTAACTTTTTGCAACATTAATTAACGCAATTCGAATGAAACTTTTGGCTGCGTTTTAAATGAAAACAAGCACTAACAACTTGACTGGATTTTACGTAATTTCTAAAAGAAAATGCAAGCCAAGTTCTTTGAAGTAGGAGGAGGAGAGAAATATCTCTGAATTTGGCCAGGCCCTTGTCGTGTGTGCAAAAGTTTCGTTGTGCATTTACACGACTTCTCCGGGACATGGTTCATAATTGATGCAGCCGCGAGCTTCTCGAAGCTGCCAAGCAAAACTCCATCCAAAGATTTGGGCAACAACAGCAACGTGTTGCCAAAAGTTGAAAGATGTCAGCCAAAAGTGTTAGGCAAATTAGCAGCAACGTTGAAGCTGTCACGCGTCAGTAACAAGTCCTGGCATAAGGATGAAAACTCAGCCTGCACTTGAATATGTTCTTCTGATTAGCTGCAGATGCAATTAGAACTTATGCTTTTCACCTGAAGCAAACTTAAGCTACTCTAACTTAACTCTTAGCCTATTGATTGAATTGAATAAAAGAGTCGATCTTTACTCACTCGGTGAATCCATGAGCAGGTCATTGTCATTCTCATTGCCATTAGGCGACAAATGAGACGGTTCGCTCCTCGAGGAGGGACTCAGCTTGAGGGGCTGCATGAGAGAAGCAACTGATGTTGATGGTCCTGGTATAGGTGAATCATCACGCGGCGAGGCAGATGATGCACGAGTGGCAGTTGCTGTCGGCGGACCCAAAGATTTGGTAATGGTCAGCTCGCCATTGGAGGCATTGAGTCTAATCAGAAGGCGATAGTTAAGAATAATTTGAAATTTGTAAAGTAAGATATTCAATATAATTGAAATCAGATATTATATTTTTTATTTATTTATGTACCTATTGATGCTGCTAAGTACATTGCCCGTGGAGCTGGACGCCGCTGCTGCTGCCGCTGCACAGCTGGAGGCAGCAACAGATGCTGCACTGGAGCTACAACTCAGACTTGGTCCATTGCCCAGATAGTCACGGTCCAGGCGTGGTGAGCTGCCCATGTTAAGGGCATGAACAGGCGGCGAGTGTGTGCGGAAAAGTGGAGATGAGTAGCCTCTTTCACTGCCGGCAGCTGTGGGTGCCGATGTTGTAGGCGTCACACTGCCAGCTCCTCGATCATGCGGCAAATGATGCACTCCCGCTCCACTGGAAGTGACCAGACCGCTGCCCGCTCTCGTTGCAGTCGCTGTGGGCGTGTGCGAACGTCTCTCCAAACGCTCATGATGCTGGCTGAGATTCATGCCTGCCGAGCCAGAGGAAGTGCGTCCAGGACTGTGTTTAGGTGAAGATCCTGCTGCACTGCGTAAACTGTGGCCAAAATGATGACGCGCCAATGCAGCAGAAGGTGGCAACGTTGGTGGCGACACGCTGCTGCTGCTACTGCTCAATTCCAGGGGCTTCAAGTCCAACTGCGGCGCAGTCAATTCATCCGGATGACGCAAACTGATCTGTGGATGTGCAGATCCTGACGTCGCTGCTGACGATGTGCTATGCAGGTGATGATGCAAATGCGTCTGCGTCTCGGGCTTAATGTGCAACTGCTGCTGCAGCAAGAATGCTGCTCCTGGTGGAGGCGGAGGCGGTGGTTGCTTCACCGGCAACGCCGGACTTCCCACAGTGGGTGAACCAGCAGGTGGCGTGCGTTCCGCTGAGCGTCTTAAATCTGCAGCCAGGTGGGCATGTGGTAAGTGACTCGCTGCGGCAGCGGCCGCTGCTGCTGCTGCCAGTTGTTGTTGCTGTTGTTCCCGTTCCCGCTCCCGCTCACGTTGCTGTTGTTGGTGATTGGCAGCAGCAGCTGCAAACAGCTCCGGATGCAGTGCTGTCAGCAACTGTTGCACGCCCGTCGAAAACAGATTGGGCTTCAATAAATTCGTGGGTGTCTGTGCCAATTGTGGCAAGGCTGGCGGAGCTAACAATTCCCGTTGTTGTTGCTGCTGCTGCTGCTGTTGCTGTTGTTGCTGCTGCTGTTGTTGTTGCTGATAACTGGCAAAGGCGCCAAATGCATTGGGTAGAAACTGTTCGCTGGTGGGTATCTGGGGACTCACAGGAATGGTGAGAATCGTTTGCACAGCAATGCCTGGGGAAAGTATGAAATGGGTTAGAGAAATGTTTGTAATAAACAATTTGTGCCAACCTCAATAAAACAAAAATATTTAAAAATAGCAATTAAATTTAAATATAAATTTAGGAGTTAGCAATGCTTCAAAATGAAGTTATAGTAGAAGAATAAACCAATATTTATTTTCTAAAATAAAATATTAATTTATATAAGATATTCTATATTAAATAGGTTTACTCCAAACATCTATAGGAAATTACTATCATATTTCTATAACAATTACTCAAAAGATGCTGCCCACTGTCCAATATCTGAAGTAAAAATATAACGTGTATTCTGATCGCGTCCTAAAGTCTTTTAACAATATTTTAACAGCGAAATTAATGCTTAAAATCCCTAAAAATTATTAATTTAAATTATTTAACTTTCAAACACACATTTCTTAAGCAGAAAAATCCATCCACAAAACTTATTAGAAATTGATTTTGAAGAAGCACTTGCTACCTATGACATTCGGGTACTCATTTCACATTTAACAATCACCTGTTAAATCTATATACACATACATAAGTTAAGACTCCCAAATAATGCCCAATATTACAGCAGAAAAACTATAGAAAATAAATTAAAAAGGGCTTCTTATGGAGAATTTACTACTTTTGTAATAAGTAAATTCTTACATTCTAATTTGAAGTAAAAGTTTGACTTGTTTACGCGTAAATATGCCCAAGTATAACCCTCTGTGTTTTACGAAGGAATAGGAAATTAAAAGTTTCCCTAATCGCTTTAGCTTTAGTTCTAGCCTTGGCATTAATATCCGCGGACTGAGCACATACATAAGCCGGAGTCAAGTGAAGTCAACTATGTTATTGATACCCACACAACTAAAACTAATCCTCTATGCACATCCACATAGAAATACATATGTATATACACATGTATTATATACGAGTATCCATAGATATTTGTGTACCCACCTTGAGCCGTGGGTATGAGCAGCTGGGCACCCTGGACACCCTGCACCAGTTGGCCGGAGGCAAGTATCAGTTGCGGCATCTGGGCGCTTGCCGGTGGCGCTTGGAGCGCTGGCGGTGGCGATGCGGTTGCCGCAGCGAGCACATTGGCGAGGGTGGTGGCATTGAGGGTGGCGTGGGAATGTGGTGAGCTGCTGCTGCTGGGATTATCCTGTGGCTGTTGTTGGCTGGAGGAGTTGCCAGCTGAGCTGCTGCTGTTGCTGTTACCCTTTGACGTCTTGTGCTTGTTGCCATTGTGGCAGTTGGTGTTGCTGCTGCTGCTGTTGTTGTTGTTGTTATTGCTGTTGCCGTTGTTGTTGGCATTGTTACTGGTGGGCGAGGCACTCGTTGACGTCGCTGCTGCTCCTGCTGTCGACGTTGAGGTGACTCCAGCTACTGTTGCTGCTGTTGTTGTCACAGCCTCGGCGCCAACGCTCAAATTCAATGGCGAGTTGAACACGGAGGCGGCTAAGCCCTGAAGACTTGCCAATGCAGCAGCCGTGGCGGGATGATGATGAGAATGATGTGAATGCGGATGTTGTTGCTGTTGCTGCTGTTGTTGCTGCTGATGTTGCTGCTGCTGTTGCAATGTGGCCAAATTTTGTAATTTTTGCAAATTTATCATGTCTTGCACTGTTGAGATGAGAGAGAGACAAAAGGCGCACACAAAATGTTGTCATTAGTTTAGCTGAAGCTCTTGCAAAATTGGTGGAAATGTCAAATGTTGTTTAGGGAGGGGAAGAGAGTTGGGAAAGCAGCCCTAAAAGCTGCCAGCACTAATTGCTAGTTTACCCTTTTGCGGATGAGGAGTGTGTACTTATATTTTATACAAGGATGGAAACTAATTTTGTCCTAGACTTGACATCAAATTAAAGAAGAAATATATTAACTAATGGGAAATTAATATTTAAGGAGACTGTCCCAATTGTTTTTACATAAATCCCATTTAAGTGGCACTTAAATTTTATACAGGGATGGAAACTAATTTCATCTAATTGTAAGAGGAAAATACATATAAATATCCCACACTAGACTCCAAACTAAGTAGTAAATTAATCAATTAATTAATCAATTAATTTTTGAAGTGATTGCATTATATATTTTTTAAAATTCTATTTCATCCCATGTAGTATTCGTTTAGATATGTACATAAGCTCTATACCGGGATGAAACCTAGTAATGTCTAAGAGCAAAAATGTATCCTAGACTTGACTATAATAAATAAATTAATTAAGATTAACGATTGTATTATATAATGTCAAATAGTTTCCATCCCATTTAGTAAGTTATGAGCTTTATTTGTTGGCTTTCGATATGTACTCACTAGTTCCATTTAGATGTGCCGCAAATGCCTTGGCCTGTGCCTGTTCCTCGTGTCGTATGCGTAACGCGTCGGCTGTCTGATCCTCCGCTTCATCCTCATCCGCATCGATTTGCATGGGCAGGGGAGAGGCAGAGCTCGTATCATGTTGGTGGTTGGCCAAAGAAGCAGCTTTTGCGGCTAGATTCTTATAGAATTCCAACTCCTTCACGTGATCCTTTGTCTCGTAAGCTGAATGGTTGGAATGGGCGGGCGAGAGGAGTGTTGGCTCCATGTCTTCATCGTTATTGTTAGTATGGTTACGATGGAGGTGGTGGTGCTGCTGTTGGTGGTGGTGATGCTGCAGGGGGTGGTGAGAGTGGCTGTTGCTGCTTGGCGAGTGAATCTTGTGACAGCTGATCTCCTTGTCGTAGTCCTGCAACAAAGGAATCGGAGAAATAGGGCTGATTAGTTAAAAGATAACAAACTCTTTTGATTTTAAAGCTAAACAAAACTCATTTGGATCGTGAGCAACTGCTAGAGCACCTATAGAATATAACACATACGCCACGTGAACCATAAATCAGAGTAGAGCCAATGAAATGAATGCTGCGATTGCATTTATTAAATTATATTTGCGCATTTGGTAATTACATAATACACATGAGCACTGTCAATTGTTTGACCACGACCACGACCATGCCCACATCCCGCATGTGGGAGGCGCTCATTGTACCACAGGGGTCCCAATGTTTGCTGATTGGATTATTATTTAAGCGACAGTCACAATGCATTGACTCGTATTACATTACATTTTGTCAGCTCAGTTGAGTTGTGTGTTGAGAGTGTTCATTTACATGTTTAAACATATCACGCGGGGGCTATGCCAGTTAATAAGTTAATTTAATTTTTGTTGTAATTGTCAACGCACTTTTATTGTTTGACACTTATTGTGTTCTCTCTCTCTCTTTCTCTCTCACTTCTCAGCAGGGTTGTGTCACAATTTATGCAAATTTAATTGCTTTCAATTGCGAATGTGTGAGTGCGCGAGTGGAGTTGATTTACAATTTAAAGAAATACCAAATATTTAGACCATTTTAAATGCAATGTTGATTAAATTCTTAAACTCTACTGCCTTGAATCTCTAAAAAATTTTACTTAATTTTTATTTCATTTAAAAATGCCCAAAATTTATTTGTTTTAGCTCTTTAAATAATTAAAAAATAAGTCGGGTCTCATTAAGGTATATTTATTATATCTTAAATCTATGCAAACATTTTATTACACCTTTTCAAGCTTTGGATATTTAAAGAAGGACTTGTCCCTGTGCCAACAGAATCCCATAGAAAAAATATTTATATAAAAAAAAGAGAAAAAAACAGAAAAACGTAGAAAGGTAAACCAATATAATTATTGGCAATTAATGCTGGCGACGTTCTCTAAATGGAAGGACGACAGAAGAAGGTAGACCGTTCGGACAGGAAGAGTGGAAAGAAGGACTCCATATTAATGCCGGGGCGTTGAAGTTGCCTAAGTGCGGGTTGTTGCCATCTCCGGCGACGTGGGCCGCGACGTGCCCCGGCCAGAGCTTCAATTAAATTTTATTTGCATAGGAAATTAACATAATTGTAGTGCAAAATAACAACAAAAAAAGTAGAAAAAGAAAAAAAAGGGCAATAAAAATAAGCAGCGAACGTGACAGTATTGAAAAAAAAGTGTTAAAAGTGTAAGAAACAAATGCAAATAGAAATGTGTGTGGCAAGAGAGGTAATTAAATGAATTTTTATCGAAGTGTTAACTGTTCGCTGAACCAAAGCAAATAAAATTGAATGTTTGTTTAATGTGATTAAAGTAAGTTTAAAGTGAATATGAAATACTGTGCTCTAATCCGATTATCATCTAACTTCCATAAGTATGCAACTTGTCGTATGGCAGGACATTAATTAAGCGCTTGATAAATTCCATTGCCGCGTGCTCAAACTACATTAAAAAATTGACATTTATTGGCGCCGACAATGCCAAAAACAAACACCGACAACTACTTAAGCAGCTGCTGGCCAGGTCGGGACAAAATTCATTATAAACTAGGTGCAGGACTCTCGATAGTTTCTTCCCAGCTCCCAACAGGCCAGGTGAGGACGAGCACGTTAATGTCGTTGAACAGCAAATCGAACTAAATTTATGACACAGCAAAACGGCAGAAAAAACGAATGAAAAACTACAAAAAAAAAAAAGAAAATGAACAGTGGGTAACGGGAAAAATAATGAAAAGAAGGAAAGTAAATGTGCATGTCCTTTATGCAAACAGGCGGCAAACAGACGGCAACCGCTGACAGTCACTGTATGCCACACATATATATATACTATACGTATACGTAATAGTAGTTGGTCTGGGGCTGATGCACTGATGTGCAATGAATTAACTTTTCAACATATTTACACACGCTCAATTGAATGGCGGCCATCTACATGGAAGGCCACTATGCAAGAGGGGGCGTGGCAGAGCTGAGCCCGCGGCTCGGCAAAGTTGAGGAACAAAATGAAGCATATACTACTCGTAATGAGGCGCTGACGTCGCGTCGTTCTATTGTTGCAATCGTCGCAGCAGTTTCGCAAATGAGCGGAAATTAAAAGCTGATTTAGTATGAAGGCTGTGCCTATAGAACATGGCGAGGAGTAGCGAGAAGTTTCTCCGGAAGCAGACACTATCGATGGATATATGTTGGGCATATGCAACTGAGAAATAACAAGAGACTTCCTTAAGTAGCATTTTGAAATGTTCTACTTTTAAATTAATTCTATGGCATTAAGTAATGCGTGCTTTAATGGAGTACTATATGGGATACTATGTATAGAAAAATGAGGATGATACACTTTGATTTGATATTAAATGTCTTAAAAAATATTATAAAAATTTATTATTATGAATGCGATTTCTGCAGCAATCAAATTTATCAAGCTTTACAATTTGCATTTTCATTTTCCAATAATTTCGAAGGCATACATCTAGAATTGTCCTGCAAATGGCCTGAGGATGTCTCTCTGCGTCTGTTAATATCTCAGTTGCGTAGCGCCCAAACGTATGCAATACAAAATTCTCACAAAAGGTAGCACACCAAATTTACAGCCACGCCACTTGTCCATGGCGAGATCTGGACGTTAGCAGCAGGAGGAGCACACATACTCGCAATTCATCCCTTTACTCATTCTCTTTTTAATGCCCAACTCTTCTTATTCTTCCCATCTCCAATTTCTCAACGTTGCGCCCACTTGAAGCCAGCAAACGATGAATGTCCAACAACTTTTACTTTTTTGTTTTTTGCGACGCCGTCAAATAAAAATAAGTCAAAAAATAGAAAATGAATTGAATTATTGCAAAGAGCATGAGCTGCGTTCCAGCCGTAAGAGTATGAGGAGGGAAAGGTACTCAATTGGGTGGTGAATGGGTGGGTGGGTGTAGGATGCTCGCCACTTGACAGCCCCAGTGATAAGCAAAAGCCCCGGCGCGAAATGGAAATGCGATGGCGGCGACGCCAACTGCGACTGCGACGGCGACTGAGACGGCGACTGCGGTGGCATCGGCAGCATTTGGTTTTCTTCTTATTATGCGACTGGCACTTTTTCTCTGTGTTTGCACTGAGCTTGTTGTGTTTCTTGTTTTGTATACCCTGTAAACACAGACACTGAAGAGGCTATGAACAACTCACAAGAATTGTAATGCTTCTGGTACTAAGTACTTCAATGGATGATTTAAATACAAAACAAGCCTAATAGGAAAGTTTTTGATTTGTGAAGAGTTGACCAAGTTGTTATACAAATCGATCACCTACTTCAAGTTATGACAGTCAACTTGGAACTTACTCAAGTCGCTACTCCCTCTTTAGAGGGCAACTCTAAGTCCATCATTCAGTTTTAGCTCAGTTTTGTTTGTTTCGTTTTATGCTTTTGAGCGCGACGCCGAATGCGAAATTATAATTCACACATGTGACCAGTGCAAAAGACTTGCAGCAGGGGGAAGGAGGTTGCACAGGGTGTTGTGGCATGCCTCTTTGGGTGTCGTGAGTGTTCGGCCATTTGCAGGGTGCGCGTTGGACGCCTGTTAAAAAATGCAATTGCCAAAAAGTAGCCAGTAAAAGTAAAAGAGAAAGAAAGCACATAATACAACAACAACAACAACTACAACAACAACAAAACAAGTAAAAGAGAACAAGAAAACGGCAACGTCGACTGCGTTGCTTGTTTGCTTTAATTGCAAATGGCATTTTTTGGGGAGCGCGAGAGTTACAAGCTGGACAACAGCCACCCTGGGACCCTCTGCCTACAGTGCAGCCCCAGTTGAGTGGACATGCATTTTGAAAGGGAGGCATGAACATGAACACTTTGCGGGGGAGAGGGACGAAGCGGTGTCAGGCTCATAAATTGTCGAAAAATATTTGACTTGTTCTATTTTTGGTCGCCTGCGCCTGCTGTGGCCAGCAATATGCTATATGCTTTCTGACCAGGTCCTTTTCCCCCCACTCCCCCCCCCCCTTTGTTCGTGTGCATGCAAACATATTTGGCAGCTGGAGCCCCTTGACTCCCTCCCCTTTGGCCCATCATCGTTAGCTGCCTGCACTTTTGCATATTTAATGTTTTGTTTAATGCAAATGTACATAATTTCATCAGTGAACATGCGTATGTGTGTCTGTGCGTGTGTGTGTGTGTGTGTGTGTGTGTGTGTAGTTTTCTTTTATTTCTACTTTTGCGCCTGTTAAGTCGCAGAGAGATGTGAAAATATTTTTCAATTAATATTTATGTTGCTTTATATGCCTGAATTGTTAATGCCCAAGCTCAAATGGAACAAAATGGTAAATGGCTTTGGCCATGCCTAGCACTCGATATTGAACAATCATGGGCGTTATTCCTTAACCCTGGGCGTGGTCAGGACATCGCCATTGCCAATAGTTGTAGTTGCAGTTAGACATTGGGAACGAGCAGTTTCCTTCTGAGGGCTCGTATGAAGAACAGTTGCGTTTTAAAATTAAAATTGAGTTTAAATGTAGAAAATGTGTCTCACAAGATTTAACTTTGAATACAAATAAAAGAAATGAATATCTTTATTTCTTAATGCTTTATTTCTTTACCAATCAATGAACTATTCTATAAATTTAATCATATGTAGTTGTTCTTTTAGGTATTTGTTTACGTTGTAAAACTATTCAATGGGATTGAAAAAACTATATAAATTTGTGCAAAGAAGTATTTAAATAAATAAGAAAGGTTTTAAGAGGTTTTAAACTAGCTTTTTAAAATTTTTGCTTTAACAATTCGCACATTCCCAATTTGCATGGTCAAATTGTAATCGTGGATTCCCTTCTACTATCATCTTTGATGTTTTAATCGCAGTTTGTCAACTAAGTTGCCAAGCTACCGAAACCCATGCACCTCGTGCTGTCTATTGACCAGATCCAATGACCTGCTGCATCGCCTCAAAACAACAGAAGTTGGATAAAAAAAAGTGTCACACAATTAAAAAAATAAAGGGAAAAACAAAGAGAAACGAAAAAATAATAGGATAAAGCGGAGAAATAAAAAAGTGAGCCGCCATTTGCAATAGCCAAGCGATTTCTTGCACAATTTCCTCGGCATACAGTGTACAATAAAAATTTAAGCTTCACTTGCAGCCAGGCCAAATACAACAGATCCTCTTCCCCCTTTTGCAGACCCCTTTGCTGTTCAATCAATCCACAACAAACAAAAGCTGCAAGCTGCAGACATTGCAATTTTCACGAGCATTTGACCGGTTCTCTATATATATAAATATACAGATACTCACACAGTCACACTTAATGCCATATAGCGTGTATATAACAGAGCAGAGGGGGAAGGGACAGTCGCAGCTGACAGACGCATGGCGAATGGCCAAATGAAAACAAAAAAGCGTGCAAAACAACAGCGAAACACAAAAACCAAAACAAAAATGTGTAAAAAATAATGGAGAAAAAGAGAACTGCGGAGAAGGAGAGAGAGAGCGCATAAAAATGGAACAAAACAGTGCAAAGGCAAGTGACGAGAGAACTTGAGAGTGTGAGAGGGTGTGGAAGTGGAAGTGGGAGGGTGTGGAAGTGGAAGTGGGAGGGTGTGTGGGAGTTTTGTGCTCCTGTTGCCTTGGTCCAGTCCATGGGCCCATCAAACAGCGACATCAATGGGCGCGCCACTCAATCAACCCCACGCAGCCTGAAATTTGTGTACGTATGGATGTGGTAAGTTCAGGGGGAAGGTACAGAGGCCGAGGCAGGAAGCAGTGGCATGAGGGGGAGTACTCTTCAGGCTGATGCTTGACAACAATGAAGGCCAAGTATTGTCCAGGCTGAATCCCAACCCACTGGCAGACCCAATTTTTTTTTTCTTCCTACTATTTTGCTGAGTATTTTTTATGCGCCGCTTCATTTAATTTTATTTCCTTTTTTTTTAGGGTTTGCTTTCTTTCTTTATTTCTTTCCCTCCCTCTTTTTCTCTCTCTCTCGCTTTCAGTGCGTCCTGTCCTAGCCATTTTTCATGGCCTGAGCGCCCAGTTTGCCTGCTACAACTTTCTGACTGCTTGGTCGATGGTCAGCCGCAGTTATTCTTGGGACCCTCTGGACAGTCGCTGGTCAAATAAATGCATTTTTCTCCCACTTACTACCCTATCTCACTCCCACCACCTGCTGATGATGAGGACAACGGCAACGCCCTCGTGCGTTGCATATGCAAAAACTTTTGCTTGCTTTTCACTTTTGGCGGCACATTTCTTTTTTGCAGCCCAAAATAAAAGTAAAAGTTCAACAGAATTTATGTATATTTATGTACAACTGAACCTCCCCCCTGTCCACTTCTTCGACTGGTCAGCTTAACGGACTCTGCCTCGGCCTCTGCCTGCTGTGTTTCTTTCATTTTGGGCGCCTGTCGCGGCATTTATTGCCACGCTAAAGGCCCCCGGAGGCCGTTTCGTTTGACTCTGCTGCTCATTTGCATCAAATTTTTAATTGGAATTGGTCCAGCCGAGTATAGAAGAGTTGCAAATAGAGGGAGAAAAGGAAGGAGACAATAAGCCAGAAGCGACTTAGAACATTGATTGGCTTCGATGGTGCCTAGTAGATAGGCAACACTTTTTTCTATTACAGAGAGTGTTGCACATACGTCGCGTGGGACAACCAACTGAATGGGTGAGAGAGGATAAAGTGATTTCTTATATTTTAGTGCCTAAAGTGAAAGATAGAGATTATTTATTAAATATAATTTAGTTCATAGCACTACAAGACAAGGCCAAGGACAAGACAAGGCGCTAATTAAAATCAAAAAATAATTACATAAGCTCATAAATAAATATTAACTTACATCAAGATGTATCCCGAAATTATAGAAAGATATACATATTAGCTGTTTATTTTTTTAGCCTTTAACTACTCAATTACCATAGTTCCTTTGCTCAGTTATGGGCTTATGCTCTGGGCAAGTGTAGTTCAATACTACTTTCTGCAATGCATTGCCAACTTTATTGAAATCCTCTCTAAGTGCTGCTCCCCTTTTGTGAGTATCCTCCTCTTGCCTGCTGCTTTGTCACCTGAGCTTCCCCCTGACCTCTTGCACTTGCAACAATCCCTGACACCATATCCTTCCCTTTTTACCAATCTCTTCACATTGTGCCTGTTGCCTGCCTCTGTTATTTTTAACAATTTTTTTCGTACGCAGTTTTTGTTTACTTTTTAGCAATGTCTCCTGCTCTTCTTTCTCTCTCTTTCCCTCTTGACTGATGCTTTACTACCGTTATGTTTGTTGTTTGTCTGACGTTTTCTTTTACTTCTTGTTGTTTGATGCCGTTTTATTATTGTTGCGTTATTTTTATTTTAGGCGCCCGTTGAGAAAACACAAAAGCTTTGCATTTCCATACAATTTTTTTTGAGCTCACTCACATGTGACTACATGTGTGTGTGAGTGTGTGTGTGTGTGGGCGAGTGTGTGTGTTGGTCTACGCTCTTTTCTCTACACTTCTCATTCGCTACTGACTCTTCGTTCTTATCAAGAAAACGAAAAAGTAGCATTTGTACGGCTGCCGCTGATTGGTCCTGTCCTGATACATCCCTCCCCCTCGGAGTCCAGTCGATGCCCCCAACTACCCACATGTACCAACGACAACGACAACAGTAGCAACAGTTTTTGTTTTAGCCGTAGAGCAACACACCCGTTTTATTGCCCATTGTCCCTGTCGCACGCGGAAAGCTGCTCAACTTTAGCTCCAACATCTGTTGTTATCCTGCGTATCCTACGATTGGATATTTTTACGACATAGAGTGCTTTCAAAGACAGGTAAAAGGATAATGATAATTCAAAAAGGCAATTCCAAGAATGAGTTATGCAAATTGATCAAACAAAGCTTGGATTTCACTTAAAAGGTTGAGAAAAACAAACAAAAAATAGTTTTTCAACTGCCCTAAACTTCATTTCTTATTTGACCATAATTAAAGAAATATTTATTCTGCCAACACAAATCCATTTTAAAGCAAGCAACTATTGCTTTTAATTGTCAAGAAGATTGTAAATATATTTGATAAAACTAAGAATTTATTCCAACAAATCAAATAATTTCTAAAATTTAATAAAAATTAATATAGAATATTGTGAATGATTTTATTTATTGTATAAAATATGTCAATTTGTAATAAATTGAGACAAAAGATTATTTAACTACAAAAATATGATGGAAAAATTAAATCGCTGATATTTTTGAACACTACTGGTTTTATTTATTTATATTTACTTACATTTGAATAAATTTAATTTTATTTATTACTATTCATTTTCAAATGGAATGCAAAAATTTGTTAAAATATTTTATTGTTTGTTAAAAAGTACACTACAAAAATCAGATTAAAAGACTTGCAAAGAAGATAATAGATTTTTATCTCTAAGGTATTTCTCTATCTGCTTCTGTCTGCAACTCTTCTAAATACTTATTTATGATTTTGTTGTTACGACCAATCCTTAATCGCCTTTAGCCAACAAAATGTAATTACTTTGCGTTGCATATTTGCAGCGTGTCTCATGCTACTCGAACATGTAACCCAAAGCAACCCCATCGCGGCAGCCACATGAAGCTACAACACTTTAAAATTAATATTCCTATTTTTCAATTACAACTGACACTTGTCTATGGCAGCCGGGCCCAAGTCCCTACTTCCTACCCTTCGCACACTCGTAGAGCCTACCAAGAGGCGTCCATAAGAGTTGCAATTGTTGTTAGTTGAACGTCGTCATCACTGTCGTGTATGTGGATGTGAATATGTATGTGGATGGCACACACCCAATGTAAAATGTCATTACTGTTGACATAAATGAATAGCTGCATTCATTGCATTTGGCAGTAGTGTGGTACCGTACAAGATTACAACCACCATAAGAGTGGAGCGCCACATTAGTTTGTTGTAATTTTTGCATTAGTGATTAGTTAATTAAAGACAATTACAACTCGTAATTCCAATTCTTGACGGTGTCGAGCAGTTATATCGACGCAAGGGAAATGGGAGAATTTATGTAAGCAAATGGGCCATTCAAAGATAATACGAGACAATGTCAGATACCTGTTAATGAGAGTATTAAATAAACAAGTATGGGTGCAACTACAACTAACTGTTATCTAAGATAGTAAATTGCTCTGGATTAATGTACAAAATAATCTAGATAAAGCACATTACATAACTAGCGCAAAGTACGAATCAAGTGCATTAATTGCTTATTATTCGTAATAATTATAAATATCGAATAAAAAACTGAAATTACACTTTGAATTAAGTGCTATAATTATTGATTATTAGAAATATCCAAAGATTAACATCAAATCTCTTATGCTTGTCTTATTAAATAATGCATATGTAATTGAAGTATCAGACTTTAATTAGTGTGTCCTTGTTTAGAAACTGCTGGTCAACATTGTCTGCCTTCATTTGCTCTTTTCTTTTAATCTCTCTCTCTCTCTCTCTCTCTCTCTCTTTCTCTCTCACACCCTTCACACATTTAACCCGAATGTTGTCTAAGCATCGTTAGATCTGTCCAGCATATGGAGAGGCAAAAACGTGCGCCTCATATAACATTTCTAATTAAAATTTTGTACAGTCCCCCCGAAAAAGGTTATTAACATATTTGCCATAACGGGGCCCATTTGGCTGAAACACCCTTCACCCTCAGCTTTCCCCCTTTGGTCACAGTCTTGGGTCACTGTCCGTGCTATTTGCCAGCACATTTGTCCCAAACTGTTGGCCATTAGTTGCCATGCAATCGAGCAACTTGTCCGAAAACCATGAGCTGCCCAACGCAGCGCAACTAAGTAGCAAAGTTCTATAACCAGATTTTTAAAGCAAACATTGCAAGTAGCAGAGAGAGAGAAAGAGAGTGTGTGTTTGTGAGAGAGAGGGAGAGTGGAACAAGGCGTTCAGTAGGTGGCAGTATGCATGCATGCATGGGCGCCTAAGTAGCTCCGCTGTCTTCATTAAAAATCGCCCTCCTTCCAACCTGAACCAGACTCTGAACTAGAACCAGAATGAGAACCAGAACCAGAACCAGAACCAGACCCATGTAACGTTACAAGCAAAGGCAGCAACAATAACAACAACACCAACAAATCGAGCTTCATTCCTAATTTAAATGCAAATGAGATTCATTTGCCGACGTTAGGGAGGCGACAACAACTGCAACATTGGGCAGCTCTGTTAGCCCTGGGCTCGGTCAAAGCCATCGGAGGGGAGTGCAGGAGGGAAGGAGATCGCACTCATTACCCCTAAAGCTCATACCGTGCTTAGCATTTGGAGTCGCCTACCTTGGGTAGCTCAGCTCAGTTGGTCTCTGTTTTCTTTTAGAAAAAAAACCTCTTTTCAAGGCAAAAATCTAGTACCGAAAGCAAGCCCAAACAATTATTAGGTCAATGAAACGGATTTCATTTAATATATTAACTATTCTAAAATATTAAACCAAAAAGATACTTTCTCACTTAAAACAATACCTCCCTATTATTATGTAATGGCTCAAACTATTATGGCAAATTATCCTTTCTTTTGGTATAACTTGCTGCCCTTCATGTTGCTCCGTCACTAGCGTGGCCTACGCTCAGCGTAATGGGGTACTGGCTAAAGGGGCCGTTGGTCGGTTGCAGCTACATTTATGCAAGTAGCTTAAATGGCTACAAAATGCGTTGCTTTGGCGAGATTTGTTGCATACATTAGGGCTAGCCGACTGTTGGCAACGCTTAGGCGCAACTTAAGCCCAACAATGTGAGTAGACCCAGACACCAGACCCCAGAACTTAGTTACCCTGGTGGTGGCAATCATGTCTGTTGGTTTCCCTGCGTCTAGTCCAGGTGTGACGACGCCTACTGCCTACTACCAACTGCCAACGGCCTACCGCTTTTCGACTGCAAATATAATCAGGCTGAAAATATGCTATGCTTTTTGGATTTCTTGATTAGTGCCTCTGCTGCTGCTGCTGGCTTTAGTCTGGCTCTTAGGCATCTCTGACTATCAGAGATGACCATGCCTGGATTTGACTTCACGAGACATTAAGACTTTCATTTCAGGGTGAAGGAACAAAAGACATGCCTGTAATTAGCACTTGAATTTCAGATTCATTTTACAATTAAGGCTTAAGCATGAATACAATTAATGCTTTCAGATTAAGTTAAAACATTACTTATTCTTAAGGCAAAACATGTATTCTCGCTTTTCAAAAGATACACAATTTTATCTTTATATACAAAGAATGCCTATAATGTCTGTAAATATATAAACATTTGCATTTATTACTCATGCGCCACGTTGCACAGAGCACCAATCAATATGCAAGGCATCAAATATTTAAACTAAAAGTGCAAAATAACAAAAATGGCTGCGAAAATTTAACACAAAATACAAAACCATGCTTGTATGTATGAGTGAGTAAAAGAGATGGATAAATTGTGATAGTATATGTGGACACAATGACAAAAGTCTTCTAATTGAGTGCAATGGCATTGTGAAAGACAGAGAGACAGCATGATGAACAGAGATAGAGGCTTAAGAGCGAGAGAGACAGAGATGGATTATGTGACTATGTGAGTGGATAAAGACAGACTCAAGGCTGGGAAGGAGACAGAGACGGAGACGGACACGGAGGTAAAGTATGCAGCAAAACCTAAAAAGCCTCAACCCCTTGCGCTTGTGGTCAAAATGCATTTGCAGTTATGAATATACAAAAGTACTACGTATACATGTATGCGAATGTTTATGAGTGTATTTGTATCTTGTTGATTTTTGAAATTATCAAGCTTTTGAGAGGCAGGTTTGAGTTTTTGTGGGTCTGCCACTTGCTAGCCATGTGCTTGTGGCCATTTTTTGAATGAATTATTAAATGCTTTGTAATTTATTTGATTGTGATTGTGTTTACGGCTACGTGTACATACAGCCCTCTTTCTTTCAACATTTCTCTCTCTTTCACTCTCTGTATGTGTGAGTCATGTATTTATTGCACTTAACTGTTTAGGGTTACATGCTATTTACCGCCTCTCTCTCCCCATCTTAGCCACATTCAGTTCTATTGTTGAAATCTTATGCATTTGTCATGCATTTGAAATATTTTCGGTTGGATGAATGGTTCGGCTCTTCAGCTCTCTCAGATCCAATGACAAGGCGTTCAACTGCATTTGTATGTGTGTGTGGGTGTATGTGAGTGTGAGTGTATGTATATATACAGACTGCATTTGTTGATAGCTTGACTGTGCTTCTGTTTCGTTGTGTTTGTTTTTTGTGTTTCAGCAATTTATTGATCAATATTTCAACTTAGGCATTGGCGTCATTAGTTAGCCAGGATAAGACACTATGTTTAGTGTAGTATAGCTTCATAGTGGTGTGAGGAAAAACAAAATGCGTATAACGCAAATAACTGAGCAACTGAGTACAAACTTGTTAGCTGATTGCAGTTTAGAACAGTTGCCATTTAGACCATTTATTCGTAATATCGATCCATACTAATTGATGCCTCCAACACGTGTATGGTTTTTACTATCCAATTAATATCCACTTCTATAAGTTTAAAATGAAGTTTAGTTTTTCTTAAGCAATTAATATCTAAATCTATATTATACTAATGTAGAATAGCTTTAAATAACTAAAAATGTCTTAATTTTTATTAACATTCATTTTATTTTAATGGGAATTAGTTTTAACTAACCAATATTTTATATTAATATATAAGTAGTAGTTTTCTTTCTACACCTATGTTATATTAAAGCAGATTATTTTTTACTAACCAATTAAAATCGATCTCTTTATGTAGAATACTTTTAACAAGTTGCTAGTTCTCATTGTACGTCTTCTTTCATTCGTATTTAATATCTTGGACGTGAAGTAATGTTGAATATCTTTTATTATTCAATTAATATCTGTTGCTAAATTACATTATACATACAACTTGTCCTACAGCTTCATTTAGTATCTAAGTCGCCATTTTGTCTTAAATGACAGACACTATGGTTACTACACACATTTACGGCCTGACAAACATAATTAGATTGCATTATGTAAGTGGCAAGTTCCTCTCCCTGCCCCTTAAAACAGTCCTAACCCTTACCCAAGGCAATTTCAATAAAACTCAGCTCAAGTCTGGGCGAACTAAACCCCAAAAAGCAGTCAAATGTCTCAGACACAAACCACAGCGATGTCTCGTCCTGGCATTATGCCTTGTCCAACACTAACACACACATACACACACTCATACACGAACTAACATACACACTCATACACACTGAAGAAAAGCTCCATCCATGGATTTGGCCAAGGCAATGGCCTTTCAAAATTTTCGAATTTACGTAAATTTAACTTTCTTGAAATACACTTAACTGTAAAATTAATTATAAAAGGCAATTGTGCGCTTGTGTGTGTGTGTGTGTGTTTCTATGTTATACACGCATATACACATTGCCACACACCCACTTAAGTTTGTCTTGGTCTTTGGCCGAAAAGGTGTTGGCATGGAATTTGCATAACCAACTGAACGTCAATGTCTTCTGCATGCGACCAGCACATGTGAGTGTGTGAATAGTATGTGTGTGTATGTGTGTATAAGCATGTACAGTTGTGCGCGTCGGCATTTGCATAGAGAGCAAGACCACGTTGTATACATGACCAACCAGTTTCTATGTATGCGAAAACACACTAATTAAATGTTGAAGGCAGTTTATATTGATGCCCCCGCATGGCCAACGGACAGACGTCCAAGGGGGGTAAGGAAAGGGCCATGTGGGCAAGTGTAGTACAGGTAAATATATATATTTACTTATATATACGTACACATATGTAAATTACGTATATAATAGAAACTCAGTGTGTGTACGAGAGAGGGTGTATTCTTGGCTGGCCTAAGAAAATCTATAGCCGACGGGGCTCAAACTCAAACCGCAACCGAAATGTCTTCATTTTGCACATCAAACCAAATGCAGCCGCAACTACACACACTCACACCCACACTCACATACACCCACTCACACACTCTCATGAGAATGAGTATGGGAATATTTGCTGAGGATTTGTAATTACATTCGGCATCATTCGGACTTGTCTTTGTTGTCCAGGTCCGCATACCGTTGCAGGGTTAACAGGAAGCATATTCAAGGCTTATATACTATGACTATTTCATTTGTCGATAAATTATAATGTCTCTTTTATAAGTTTTCAGTTGAATTTAGCAAGCAAGAAGCTCTTACTGGGATAGGTATCACTATGTGCAACATTAAGAAGAGCAATTCATTGGGAGCAAACCAAAAGTATTGATTTTTTATTTAGGTGAATAAATTAAAAGGTCTACTACAAATTTATTTTAATGACTTTCTTAACGGCAAAGCTGCATAGATATTTATGAAAATAGCGATCAATATATAAGCTGTAACTAATTTCACATTTTTATTGATTTTATACTACATTTTATACCTAAAAAGCATTTAAAATTTGACAAACATTTTGATATTGATTAAAAAATTCTGTTAATAAGTGTTTTATTTATTTACGATATCCTCGATTAGAGCTTTTTTAGTGTCTCTCCTACTTTGCTATCGTATAAACTCTTATGTTTATTTAAATTAATCTTTTATCAAATATTATTACTTATTGATTTTTAAACATTTGTTACTGTAAGCTATAATACAAAGGTGAAAACCTAGAGTAAGAGAAAGGCCCTAACAATATTTCCAGCTTAACTCTTGGTGTTTATTCTGAGTGAATGTCTGCGGCTTTGTTTACTCAAACTCTTGGCCATAATTATACATTATGCAATGCAATTATCAGTCTGACAGTTCGGTTAATGCCACAACTTCTATGGCTAACTAGCTCCCGACTTAGACATCCCGACTACTTGGCATTTTGCATACTCATAGACAGTAGACATATACATAGGCATAAAGAAAACGCTCCTCACAATAGAAGGCTGTCTTAAGGTGCCTGCCATCTGCCCGGTTTACACACGCAGACATTTTTAATTAAAGCTAAAATTTTGTTGTATTGATTAGTTTG
Organism: Drosophila neotestacea; assembly: GCA_035044365.1. Lineage (NCBI taxonomy): Eukaryota > Metazoa > Arthropoda > Insecta > Diptera > Drosophilidae > Drosophila > Drosophila neotestacea. Next base: position 706,509 of record JAWNMD010000155.1, read on the forward strand.
CAAAGGATCCTAAAGAAAGGGAGGAGGGCGGAGGAAGAGCATGCAAAATTGTGCAGTCATAGTTATTGCCAACGCATTAGTATTAGCGCCTCAAATGACGTGACTTGCCTCAAGAGGAGAGGTGGAGGTGATGGGCCATGAAGCTACTTGCAACATGCCCTGCTTGGGTAGTCACGACTGACACGCAAACAGTCGGGCTACCAACAATGGGCCTGTCATTGTTCGGCAATAGATTGAGGGGAAAGGGAAAGGGAAAGCGAGTTTTGGTTGCCAGTTTGGCGTCTTTTTAACACAATGACAGTTAATTAGATTGTAAGGATAGCTAGAGGATATATGTAACATTGTATTTTGTATGCAGGTGCAAGAGTTTCGCTAGCAAAACTTTACCTTTGCCTGTAAATGAGCCTAATTGACTTGGTTACCAAAGTGGTTAAGACTGAAAACTGATGATGATGTTGACTAAGTCACTGCATACAGATATCTATTTAATTAAGTATAGATAAAGAGTATTTTTCACATAAAAAACATATAGATAAAAATCTATAGAAATAATACAAATATGTTAGTATATTTCAATACATATCAACAACCTTACAAATGACATATCGAACCAAATGCGTAGTTAATTGGTTCAACTATTGATTAAGTCATTTGCACATTGCAATGAAATCTTCAATTTACTCGTAATTATAATATACTTACAACTATAAGTTTCTCTCTTTTTTTAAAGCCAGAATGAAAAATCAATTTCATGCTCCAAATTGCGCTCATTAAATTGCCAGTTCTTTGCATTCAACTAATGAAATCATTAAAATTGTTTAAAATCAAGTTTTCGTTGGCCAAGCAGGACAACGACACACAAACAGAGGCATGCAAAATTTATGTGGCAACTAGAAACTATGTTTTGGCTACATATAATAAGCACACAAACACACACACAAATACACGCACGCCCACTCCAAGGATATGCGAGCAAAGGACATTGCCTTGAGCCAGTCGAGACAAAAGTTGCGAGCGGTGGCAAGGATACTAGATGGAAACTACCCCATACTGTCCCTTGCAACTTGGCATAGCCAAGTGCTTGCCGCGTGCGCTACTTAAACCCTTGCCCAAAATTATCTACAAGCCCCTTTCCCACTTGGCCCCAACCCGTTGCCTCGACCAGACATCGAAAACATGATTTTAGTGTTTTCAAATTTGAATTTTAAACAAGTCATAATATAATTTGGCTAAGCAGCAAAAGCAAAATCCCAAACCGAAAACCGAAACCTCATTCCTTGCCTTGCCGGCCCTTGTCTGTGTCCACTTGCCGGGCTTTAATCCGCCCCAGAACCAGAACCCGAACCCGAACCCGAACCTGAACCATATACTACTTGTAGTATATCCCAACCCAATGCGGCACCCACGCAGCTCTAGAAAATTAGCTCAAGCTTTGGTTCTCGAGCCCAGCTCATTTTTCGTTTGGCGTTTTTCTTGTAGCACAAAATTGTGAAAATTAAATGAGATACAAAACATATAGACAAATACATAGATACATATGTTTACACAGATACATAGCTAGGGGTGTTAGTGTGCGGTCAGACCCGCGTCCGGAAAACTATCTCTCACGAAATATTGTAATTTTCTTGCAACTAAAGACGTAAACGGATATTAGCAGCAAATATATCCTCGCGTCATTTTGTAGTCGTTAGACGAGTGCCTTTTGTTATCGAATATGTTGATTAGTTTGAGCAGGGTTGCTGTCTGTTAGAAACCTAATCAAATTTTCAATTAATTGCGAAATTACCAATTGTAATATAGCCAAACAGATCTGGGAGTGTGTTTAGGTTAACGATTAGCTTTAACAGAATTCACAAATATATAAGTCTTTCAGAGAAACAATTCTAGCGAAAACTAATTTTCAAATTATCGATTATTCAATAGTTATAAGCACATTAGAGTCAAGTGTCATCTCCAATTGTCTTGTTGTGCTACAAAGTAAATCGAAACTGCTTATGACGTTGGCAAGAACTTTTAGCCACATGGCAAGTCTGGCTGTCTTTGGGTTGGGATTGCTTTCGTGGACAGGCTAAAAGGGATTCGTAAGTAAGTAGGGGTACTCGTATATAGTTTACATCATATAACAGTTACTCAGTCCCATTCTTAACGTTTTAAATAAGACTCTGTGTGTGGGGGCTTCACATTTCTAGGGCGTTGTTATCGTCAACTTGGCTTGCATACATTTTCCATTCTAATTTCTAATTATTTCTATTATATGTGTATGCATGTGCGTCTGCGTGTGCGTGTGTCTGTGGTTGTAGCTGTCTGACCAGTTGGATGGGCTAAATTCCCCTTCTCTCTTCCTTTCTTAAACCTTGTCTGGCTGTGCGAATTAATTAAGTGTTTTCGTGCGCGGGCAAAATCCTTTTGCGGTTCGGTTGCCTCGTGGGCTGTGTACAACTTATAAGGTTTAGCCAAGGCACTTATATAGATAAATATGTAGTTTGAACTAGTCTTTGTGTGTGTGTGCGTGTGTATGTTTTTGGGCTCAAGGAAAATCAATTATAAATTAAACATTTATTAAAGAAAGCAACTCTGGGCTCTGAATCGCTAGGCCTATGCAAATCAGTCGCGGCATAAATAATGCGACATCATTATTTAGTCAGGTAGGCGAAAGATATAGCTTCAAGCGACAAGCAACAGATGGAGACCAGAACATATTGTTGTCATGGAGATGAAGGCAGAGAATAATATCAAGAGTAGTATACTAAAGAGTATCGAAGGTAACCAACCCATCCACATCCATCCATCAATTATGTTGAAACTGAGCCTGCGCTTTACCTTTTGGCAGCTGCTTACGAGTAAATGTGATTCAACTCATTTCGATTGTCTTTCCAGAGGTTTCCTCTTGATTATGCACATGCATTTGGTAGACACGGGCTCGTACATCAAACTCGAATTCGAATCCAAACTTAAACTCAAACTGAAACTGGAAGTCGAGCTCAAAATAAATGCGGCCTGCATGCATATAAGAGTATGTACGATAAATATATCCATATGCTGATAGATGCCGAGTATAACTGATTTGTGTGTACTCGTATATATCTGCATTGGTAATTTGCTATAAAGCGACTTTAATATGGCACGCAGTATCTTCACATTTTTTCTTTTCTTTTCTTATTTATTTTTTCTTTTCTTTTATCTTTCTTTTTATTTTGCATTTGCACATGCGCAGCAGAAACCCCAAAGATGCTTTGCATGCGATGAAGACTTGACTGCTCTTTTTGTTGTTGTTTTGCATTTACATGGATAATCAGAATAGTCAACAGAGAGACAGACAGGCAGACAGACTATATATGTGCATAATTCAAGAATCTTTTAGGCTAGCAAGCCTGTGAAATATGTGAAACAAATTATAGGCACCGATGCACATTGAGATAAAGAACTAGAAGCGTAAGTTAGAGAATCAGAAAAAAGTATAGAAAGCCATTAATCAAATCTACCTAGGACCATCTTTATTTGGTAATTTCTTAGCTCACATCTTCCGAAGAGCATAATCATTTGGGATAATAATTCATCTGCCCAACTAAGGGGCTCATACTCGAAGCAAGGGCTTCTATCGATATGACTTGTCTTCCCAAACTAAGCTTTGTTTACATATACAATGCAATAATATACTTTCTTATTAAAAGCGACGTAGTAGGTGATGACAATTTGATCATTGAAAATCATCGTGGGGTTCGAATATCAAGGAGATTCAGATTTAGTCTTGTTTGAACAGCTCTCAGTCTCACATCCAAAAATATTTCGGTTTTTGATCCAAATTAATATAGTCAATACATTTTTTCGGACTCAAAATTATACGATAGTAATAATGTCGCTTTGGAAGACAATTTCAGGGGAGTCGCGAATGTTGCTACATCAGATACGATCAATCATTCCGATCTCAACCCGCTCTTTTAAGACCAAAAAACACAATTCTTCTCCCACATGCCAGTCGAAAGGGAGTCAATCGGATAGTGATTGTGTCGATAATCATCCGAGGCCACGTCAGCGGAAGGATATAAAGGAAACCTTTCCATTCTATCATTTGATCAAGTTCAAGGATGAATGCTGTGGCAACCCGTGTATAGACATGGATTTTCCCAGCTTTGACAAATGTTTGTACAAAGAGTCTGATAAGAACAAGCGCAAGTATCAAATCACCTGGGTAGAGTGTCCACCCTTAAAGATAAAACCCAAGAAAATCTGCTGCTTTGCGAAGGTGGCACACCCACCAATTTCACGTCGAAAGCCTAAAGAGAGACCAGACACTGCCTGCAAATACCAAGAGCCATGTGAACCGAAAGAAACTCTGAAATGTCCACGCATCCGAATGCCTCGTTGTAGACCTGTCCGCGATTCCGTTCGCTGTGATACCGTTCGTATGCCCAGTGATTGCCAAAAGGTCAAGGCCCCATATCCATCCTTCTCGGAATGCACACGCCCCAAGTTGCCGAAAAAGCGAAGAACTGAATGCGAATGCCTAGAAAAAATAGCATATTGCAACCTTCTTCGTATTATAAATAAGCGACTCCGACAAACCGGAACTTTGCAACTAAATCCCTGCGAAAAGTAGAGCTCTTATTCCTATTGGAAGTTTACTGATTATGGATTACCTTTCACAAATGCTATTGATTCATCTTTAATTGAATAATTTGAGAAGATTTGTTACATCTATTCGAACTTTACTGGAAGTGGATTACTTGCCAAGAATGCAGTCCATACATCTTTAATTGAACAATTATAACATACAATATTCGAGTTGATTTCAATAAATGTAAATCAATAAATGTTAAAATCAATCCACTGTCTAAATATGATTGCAAACCTATTTGGTTGCCAGCTCTAAAAAATATATAAGAAATACTCCCTATACTCTTCTGAGCTGAGGTGAGGTTTGTTTCCCCAATTGCGCTATATTCTATATTTTATATAGAATAAAAATTTATTATAATATTTGGATCACCGTATAAGGAAAACAAATAAAAAACAAAATAATAATTAAATTATGATTTTCAGGATTAAAAAGCTGTTGCTTATAACTATTAATTATAATTATTGCATCTGAAATTATATTAACTACAAGAACCCCTTTCTCTTGGAAAATTTTGCCAATGTATCAGATTTATTTAACATAGTTTTTATTTACAATCTTGAGAACTATCAATGACTCATCTGCGTCAACCAATTTTTTTTTTTTTTTAAATCAAAGCAGGCTCCTAGTGCCGAAAAAGTCGAGCTGCCCAACCTAATACCAAAAATAGTCAGTTCTCGGTCCGGTTTCATTGGAATAACAACTAAAATTTGAAGTTTATTTTCTGGTTTTGGCACAGTATCCCCAAAAAATTATTTATTTTCCGTTTTTCTTTTTTTTTTTGGTTACCTTAAAAAAATATATATTCCAGGATGCTGTCCATTGCTAAAAATAACTGTGCCCGCACAATCAGACCTATTTATCGGTGTCTATCGACCAGTTTTACACTCATGAATTTTACCAGAAAACAAAGGGAAGAGAAACCATTGAACGTCTACAGCAGGAAACAGAAGGAAGAGAAACCTTTCACTCTGAATGGTCAAATCTTCTACAAACGGCGTACAGAAGAAAAGCCAATAGAAGAAAACGATTTCTATTGCAAAAAACAAAAGGAGGAAAAGCCATATGCTGTGAAAATAGAATGCAGAAAGCAGAAAGAAGAGAAGCCTTTTGCCAGAAAACAAAAAGAAGAGAAACCAGTAGAATATGACGATATCTTATGCAGAAAGCAAAAGGAGGAAAAGCCCTATGCTATGAATATAGAAAGTTTTAGCCGTAAGCAGAGGGAAGAGAAGCCATTTGCTCCCCTTGACAGTTGTGGTAGAAAGCAAAAGGATGAGAAACCAACTGAAATGAATGACGAAATTCATTCCAGAAAACAAAAGGAAGAAAAGCCAATAGATGTCTTTGGAGAGATTGTTAGCAGAAAGCAAAGGGAGGAGAAGCCCGATATCTCTTGCAAAAAGCAGAAAGAAGAGAAGCCTCTTTCTCTAGCTAATGATGTCTTTGGCAGAAAGCAACAGGAAGAGAAGCCCGATATCTCGTGCAGAAAGCAGAAAGAAGAGAAGCCATTCGCTACAATTGTATTTTGTAGGAAACAGAAGGAAGAGAAACCAGTCGATATGAATGATATTGTGAGCAGAAAACAGAAGGACGAGAAACCATTGGAAGTGCTGGTGAAAAGCCGCTTGACTTTGAGATCGTAGACTGGATCAAACTGGAGAACGTCATAGATTATTTTAATACTCTTAAAAACTAATAGTTAAACTCTTAACAAATTTCAAATTTTCTATTTCAAACATAGCCGACTTTCATTATATTTAAGTAAATAATTATTATAGGCAGCACAACGAACTGTAATCAGTTGGATCTGGAATGCCCTCAAAAAGAGTGTTGTGTTTGTTCTTGAGAGACGGATAACGATAGCTTTCAAGATTTTAAACAAGTAAAGAGAGCTAAACTTATAAGAGCTTAGCTTAAGAGATTCTAAGCAAACACCCATCGTCCTACTTTCTTTGTCCCAACGCTGCCCAAAATGTTTTCTTGAATAAACTCTTAGTTTATCATTTCTCATAGGCACTATCTCTTTATAAATTGTACAATGTACATATATTTTTAATTTTCAAATCCGTTTCTGAGAGCGAAAATGGGTGTGGCAAAGTATTAAAACACAATTGATCTGCTTTGGATAAAGGGTAACATAATTAGTTAAATTAAAATCTGAATAAAAGTAAATTCGGAAAATCTCTTGTCATATGTTTATAATCAAACCAAAGCAGGCTTTTAGAGTCTAATAAATTTTTTTGGTAATCAAAGCAGGCCTATAGAGCCGAAAAACTTCTACCTTCCCAGTTTTCGGCACGCTCTCATTGGAGTAACAACTAAAAATTACAAAATTATTATTTTTATTTCGGCTTAATATTTTCTAAAAGTTTTCTTTTGTCTATTTTTCGGCCTTTTTTTATTAAAAAATTTTTCAGAATGCTGTCCATCGCTAAGAATAACGGTGTTCGCACAGTCAGACCCATATATCGGTGTCTATCGACCAGCTCCACACTCATGAGCTTTACCAGAAAACAAAGGGAAGAAAAACCAGTAATCGTCTTTGGGGAAGTTTTCAGCAGGAAACAGATGGAAGAAAAGCCTTTCGCTTTTGATAGTCAAATCTTATTCAGAAAGCAAAAGGAAGAGAGACCCGATATATCATGCCGAAAACAGAAGGAAGAGAAGCCCGATATATATTGCCGAAAGCAGAAAGAAGAGAAGCCCGATGTATTTTGCCGAAAACAGAAAGAAGAGAAGCCCGATGTATCTTGCCGAAAACAGAAAGAAGAGAAGCCTCTTTCTCTATCTAGTGATGTCCTTGGCAGAAAGCAACAGGAAGAGAAGCCCGATATCTCTTGCAGAAAGCAGAAAGAAGAGAAGCCTCTAGATGTTAATGAGATGGTTTGCAGGAAACAGAAGGAAGAGAAACCAGAACTTAGCAACGTCTCCTGCAGAAAGCAGAAGGAAGAGAAGTCATTTGCTACAATTGAAGAAGTATTCTGTAGGAAGCAGAAGGAAGAGAGACCGATCGATATTAATGATATTTTAAACAGAAAACAGAAGGACGAGAAACCTTCGAAACTATTTGAAAAAATCCGCTTGGCCTTAAGATCCTAGACTGCATTACCATAAAAAATATGAATATTGACTGGTTCTTTTATATTCAACTGAATAAATAAATTCTAGGTTAATTTAAAATAATTGTTTTTATACATTACATTATTGCATCTTGAATTATTATATTTAATATTTATGTATTGAGATTTAGCTATACTGTATAATAAACGGTTTTTAGCTTACTCGAGGTCTATTTACAAAAACATAGAAATAGCTTTTATTTGTGTTGCAGTCATTGATGATCTGCAATTGGATAATTAGAATCCAAAATTCCTGTACGACTTCCCCGACATCGTTTTGGACGTGACAAGAGTGAATATATTGTCAATTTAAAAACTGAAATTAAAGTTGGCGTTGCATTTTTAAACTTCCTGATTTCACTGTCAGTTTTAAAAGTGTTTGTAAAGTTGGCTTTGCATTTTCGAATGTTTGATCTTAGAAGGCGATGATTTGATAAGTTGGAAATACTATAGGGGTTTAGTTCAGTCCAGTTTCTCTTACTTTTAGTTTCGGGCATTCTTTTCATCTAAATTTTCAGTAAAAATTTATCAAGTTTTTCTATTTTATTTTTCGTTTTTTTGAAATGCATTCACTTTCTCGAAATGCATGTGTCAGCAGATTATCGACATTCGCTCGGCTTGGGTCGGTTGTACTTCGAAATCGACAATTTCGCAACTATTCAGATTCGGAAAAGTGTGATGAGCCGAAGCAGGATTCAAAGTGTGGCCTTGCTATACTGAGAGAGTATCCATGTGGTTTTAAACCCACGGAACTAGCGAAACAAAAGCCGAAAGCCAAGCGGCCGAAGCTCATTTCCATGTGGAAGTTGAAAGACTGTGAACCCGATCTCTGTGTTATGGATCTTCGTTATGATATGAAATACTATCGCATCACCGATAAGAGAAAGCGCAAATATCAAGTAACATGGAACGAATGCCCAAGACTCCTTATCAAACCCAAAAAGGTGTGTCTTTACGAGAAATTGAAACGTCCCAAGATCGTTCGACGCAAGGGGAAGGCCAGCACCGGAAGTGCTAAACCTCCAAAGGCGGAGAAAGGAAAATGTGTATACATTAATGCACCCTGTTGTAAAATCGGCCGTAGACCTCCAAAATGCAAGAGTGCATTCCCAAGTCTTGGCAATTGTGAAAAACGCAAGGCCCCATATCCAAGCTTTTCCGAGTGTAAAAAGGATGCATTCCCAGATCTGCCGCCCACCGAATGTCATTGCCTTGACACTCCCGCACTTTGTGATGCCTGGGCAACATTGAGACGTCGCTTTGATAGAGGACTAGCTGCAGTCAAGAGATGCGGAGAAGCCTAAAAGAAGTCTGCTAAATGCTATATAATATTTTCGCACAGAAGGCAGCGTTATTAAAACAGATTAATCAGAGCTATTCCTAAGAAGTAGTTGTTTACAGAATTGTTATTTGCAATATACATATAACATTTAAGTTAACAAATTAAAATTACTTCAGATTCAAAAGTATCTAAATGTTTATTTTTAAAAATTACTAGTGCCTTGGGTTTCTAATCAAGCTAACGGAAACTTGAAACGTAGTTTTTTAGTTTTCACAAGTTTTCCTTATCGGCAGACCTTTTTTAAAATTATTTCAAAAAACAAATTGTAAAATTCTAAATTAAAATAAAATATGCTGCAAAAATTGTCTTTCCGTCTATGGAGTTCCTTGCGATATACTGAGTGTCCAGTAGGATTCATTCATAGGCCCTATGCTAAAGATGTGTCCTATGGCGACAAGGATAAGCCCAAACACAGCTGTAAACGCTTACGTAAGAAGACGAAGTGCACTAAAGTACCAGCACCTACTCCTAGTTTCTCTGAGTGCAGAAAGAAACCAGCTAAACCGAAGAAATCCAGCGAATGCGACTGCTTGAATTTGGATAAATGAGCTAAATTTCAGTCAGTACATTAAATACTTTAATAAATAAATTTGCCAACTTCTTAAACTAATTCCTTTGCTTTTGATTAATAGTTTTAGGAGTGATTATAGCTTAGGTATTAATTTATTCAATTGCAATATTGCAAGCGTAATTTTCACAAGTGCAAATTCAGTGATATAAGCTCATTTTCGTTGGATCGAAAAACATTTTAAAAATATAAACTTCGATCAAATTCACAGTAAAATTGTCACAATGCAAACATATAAAACTTAGCAACCTAAGTTGAGCTTTAGTTTTAAAATAAAATCATTTGTCTTCAAAATTCCTCATTCTAAACACATTTAAAATTTCTTGTTTCTTTTTCAATATAATTTGGGCAAATTTATACAAATTCCATATGGCTTCAAAATACTAAAAATGTATTCCTCAAAGCATTTTTTTCACTTACTAAATAAAACAAGACGGGGCATCCATCTGTCTGTCGATTCATCGGGACTTGAGAATAGTTGTTGGAAGATACGAAAGGAAGCTTATAAGACTAACATGACAGATCGTCTTCCGACTGATCAGCGAGTTTTCAATCATACCTGGCTTAAGCAATTAGCAGATGGTGAATCATCAATGATGATCGATTTATCTAAACGTAAATTGTATCGAAACAAATCGATTATTAATGAGCGTAAGGATACAATGCACTACAAACCGCTGTCTCTTAAATACCGTACATATGAACGGACTTGGGACGAATATGAGATAAGCATGAATAAAGTCTCTGCTTCACCCTAGACTTATATTCCTATGGTTCCTCCTGTACGAAAACGAAATTCAAAATATATTCATGTTAAAAATCGGCATCCTAAAGCCCAAGAGGGAATCGAAGCAAAGCACAATGAAAACAGTCCCCGTGAACTGGACCTTGGTTCATTTTCTTTAGAAAGTAGTAGTTACTAAAATTGAAATTAAATTTAAATATATAAGAAGAACACTACACATTTTTGTTTCTTTTGCTTAGTTGCCTTGCACATTAATTTCTAAAAGATTTTCAGAAAAATGGTAGAATACTGATGTCAAGCGTTAAACAGTGTTGTTCAATTCAATTCTAGAAAACTATATATGTAAATATCATAAGTTATCTGATCACCTTAGCCATGACTTTTGGACATAATATTTATATATTTATGCTTCCGTATTTCAATCCATTTTAAACTGAGCTTTGCAGCCAACGCATCATTTCGGCACACACGTAAATTATTCAGATGAAAGGTTTTAAAACACAATAGGAAACCTTTTTTTTAACCCAAAATTTTATTAAATAAATTTCTTGGTTTTTTTTTTGATAACGGAAAAGGCCGATAATGCAGTCCTTGAATAGAAATATTTCGCATCTATCGATGGCATTGAAGCAGCTGATCCAATATCCACAGCATGCAGGGCTTTTGGCAGTCGCTAGTGGATCAAAGATTGTGAATCACAAACGCTACATAGATACATTATATGGAGCAGAGTCGTGTGAGGACTGTGCCGAGTCCTACCAAATGCTGCCGGCTCGAGAGGACTTGAAACCAATAAAACCTCCGGATCTATTCAAGAATAAGGATCCCTGCTGGCAATCTCTGCGACGTACAGAGTACAAGTGTCGAACTGATCCCGAGTTTTTACTGGACGCATTTATTGATGCGAAGAAGAAATGTCTAGAAGATCCATGTGCCTGGGACGTGCCTCGGGCTGACTTGACTCACTATAGACCATCTGACAAACTGAGGCGCAATTATCCGCGTACCTGGGTCAAGTGTGTTGTAAAGCGACGTAAGGCTAGGATGCAATGTGTGTCCATGCCGGTGTTTCATATGCGTCGCAAATTTAAGAAAAACGTGAAAAAATGTAAAACGTTCACGTTGGGTGCCCTTGACTTGGGATTAATGAAATGCACGAAACCAAAACCAAAAAAAAGAAAGCAGCCAGAAAGAGCGCAACAGCCTGTCCTCGAGTGGGAATGCCTTTCTGCAAAGCAGCCAAGTATCCTCCAGGATGCACGGGTGGTCGACGACCCGTCAATTGCCGCAAGCGTATGACAAAGTACCCAGCATTCTCCGAGTGCCTTATGGATCCTCTGCCGGACTCGCTACCCATTGAATGCAATTGTCTAAAGACGCCCATGATGTGTGAAGTATGGGCGTATTACCGTAATAGGAAGTCTTGAAAAAAAAACCAAATAAATTAACAATGAATTTGCACAAAATAAATTTTAAGACCATATGACTTGCCACAAGCAGAATTACCTTTGCAGTTTACTATTAATGTGTATTTTGGATCAATATCAGTACTTAGACCTAAGGTTGTTAAAATATTTGCAAACTATGCATGTAATATTAATCAGCTTTACAATTAAGTATTTGTCTAGGAATAACAGAAATAATTGGAATAAACATTTGTCTCGATTTTGCAGATATCTCAATTAAATTGAAAAACTTAAATGCTACAAGAACAAGCTGTCAAAAGACTTAAATTTCATTAATAAATGTCATAACAACAAAGATAATATTCTGTATACCAAAGTGGGCTACGGTTTCTTGTCATTTCAGTTTCGGAACTTTTATAAAAATTACAGTTTAGGCACAAAAAAAAAATTTAAAATGATTTTCACATGGCGGTTAGCACCACAAGTAAAGCAGATGACGCCACTCATCTATCCACGATGTGGCTATCATTGGGGCAACTATGATGCAAGCTCTGGTGGATGCTGTAAGATGCAGACAAAATGCACCCAGAAAACGCAATGCGGACACGTACGTCCAATACCCAATCTCTGTAATAAAAGAGTCGATGTCGATGCTAAGCTGAATGCTGCATATCCCAAGCAATTGATGGAGATTTTATACAGGGATCAGAAGAATAATGAGTGTGAGTTATACAAGCATGATGTGTGCCATTACCAGCCATCCAATAAGAATCGGCGGTACCAAAGAACCTGGTGTGAATGTCCACGAATATGGTTGAGACCAAAACCCACTTGTTGTTTTGATAAGGAATATTATTTGCCCACTGAGAGACGGCCAAGACCACCACCAAAAGCGGCAAAGACTGCAGCCGAGATGTATGCATTTCAAATGGATCAAATATGCAAGTACACCCCTCGTATGGGATATCAGCCAAGACTGAAGTGTCGTATAACTAAAGTACCCCAAGATTGTGAAAAGGTAAAGGCACCATTTCCAAGCTTCTCGGAATGCAATCCGGAGTGTATACCACAATTTTGCCCTACGGAATGTGCCTGCAAATTGAAGCCGAATTTGTGCGAGATGTGGAGATTATATCATCACAATTCAGGACTTCTCAAGAAGTGTACGGAGGCAATGGTCAACGCCTGCCCATTTAAAAATCGAGCACGACCTTTGTCGTAAGTGAGACATATATTTATCGATTTTACCGATAAATTCGGTATGGCACATCAGAACTATATGAAGTATAGATGCCCAAAAATTCTCGAAAGTTAGTCTGACATAGCTTTTAGAGTCTTTATCGAAATCCAAAATTAAAGTAAATTTTTAGTTTGGTTATCAAGTATTTAAAATGCGTTCATTGGTGCTACCGCTTGGTAGAATTCACGGCATTCGTCTTGGTTCAATTGGATTAAGGACTTATACATGCAAGAAGCCCACACATCCGGATCCTCAATGCGTGGATCCAAATAGAAAGTGCTATTATATAGAAGATCAGTGTGAAATAGCTCGCGATTTTTTATCGAATAGGATTCCACTGGATAAGCATATGGTTGAAATGCAAAAGCGATCCAGGGATAAGGAGTTTGAACCACCGTGCTGTGTGTCCCGCTTAGTACATCGACCCCCAGAAGATGCTATAATGCGTGTGGTCAAGCCGAAAAAGCGAAAACCATTCCGATCCATGTGGGAACCACCATTTGAGACAAACGATCAGAAATATTGTACGGATCTGTTGCCTCGCTTCGATGAAATGTTCTATCACCCGTCCAACAAGAACAGATGCTTTCAACGAACCTGGACAGAATGTCCACCCATAAAGGAGCGTTTGAAAAAAGTCTGTTGTCTTGATGCAATCGAGCCGCCGGAGATTCAGAGACGTGTCAAAGTTCCTTGTCCACCAACAACATGTACATTTGACTACTCACGAATGCGATACATTTGCCAAAAAGCCGAGCCAAATCTCGATGGAAAATGTTGCAAGACGTTTTGGCCCTGTTGCAAGCCAGCCCGTTGTCCCCCTAGTTGCAGGCAAGAACGCGATCCTCTGCCATGTTTAAGACTACGTCCTCCACGCAAAAGTTTCTCTGAGACCAGAAAATGGCAGCGACCATTACGTACCCGAGAATGCAACCGTGCATTTCCCAGTGTCTGTGAATCAATAAGGGAAGCTGAACATCGCAGGCAGTATAAAATAAGACCAGAGTGCGCCTCGGCAGAAAGTACCTAGAGAACTTCCTTTTGGATCAAAACTACTTATATCACCTAATTAGAAACCGCATAGCTGGGACTACTCGACCGTCGTTTAACAAATTAAGGATTAATTCAGAAATATCGTATTATTCAATCACAGACGAATGTAGTCTGATCACAGCATAATTATTTCCTTGCCGTGGGCAAACTACAATCGCCTGTGCATAAGGATCACACTCTCGGGAAAGTCATTAAATTTTTCATTGAATAATGAAAATAAATGAAATTACTTTAATAGTCTCTTATAAATGAAATTTTATTACTCTACATAACGCGACATTAAGGTCTATGGATTGTTAGTTCTTTTTGGGAGTCTTGAAAATAATTTTAGCCTTACAATGGGTACCACCAGACTCTAAGATTTTAAGGGCTTTCATAAGAGCGTAACGCATTAAAAGTCTTGATTTTATATCATCAAAGATTGTCTGTACTTCGTTCTGTTGGATGACCTTATTCTTTGCTAAATCATTTGTCGTTTGATCATATTCTGTGTGGTCTATTGCTTTCTGTAATTCTGTTTCTTCTTTGTTCGTATTTAAAGCCGGCAATTCAATGGTCTGGAAGGGTTTATATGTGCAGATATCATTACATTTATTCAAAACTCTGTGCATATTCTCTTTACTAACTGTTTGTAAGTTATTCTGCTGGTTTTTTTGATGGTGCTTCTTTATATCTTGAGTTCGATATTTATTAGATGGGCGCATAGCACTTTCGATAGTATGACGGCTATTTGCATTCGATTGTGGAGTGATCTTGATATTGTTTTGATTGTTGTTGACGTGCTCAAGACTCTTCACTGAAAGTTCTTGTTTAGCCATTACTTCCTTGACTTCTCCAAGAGCATATTTTTCTAACGACTGACAGTACTTTCCAGAATTTTCCAACTTGGAGACCTCTTCGGTACAATGAGTAATAAAGGAATCAATATTTGGAGCAGCATCATTTCTCTTAAATTTCGTCATATCATGATCCCATACTTTCTTAGTATACTCTCCTCGCAACTGCTCTGAATTACCAATTTCACAATTTCCCACTTCTCTTCTGTCTTTGTTATCACTTTTAAACTGATGTGCGTTTTTAAAAGAGCTCTGTCCACTAATTTGATCCCCATACATTTTGAATGGCTGCCCATCGTAAGGCTGTTCGTTAAGGAACTTTCGAGCAAGCCGATCTACTTCATTATCACCATTAAAATGCGGTATTCCTTCAATATTCAGAAATGCCTCAGAGCCCGGCCACAAATGCTTAGAGGAGGCATGTCGCATCCCATGCATCCATGAAGGCAGTGCATAACGATGGACACTACGTATATAAAGACTCATTTCTGGCATCAAAATTTTAATACACAAACAATTTAGAAATTACCGAAATAATTTTTAGAAGACTGTTTTAAATCTGAATTAATAAGCTATGATATATCTATCTATATAGTTTACAGATTTCAAAGTAGCATAACTTTGTCAAAACCGTACTGATTTTTATGTGGAATGCCAGTCTCAAAACTCTGCATAAATAGTACGATATTTTTTAAACATTGTAGGCCACTCCATCATTTTTATATATGTACTGTAAAAGACAAGAGTTTGTGTTTACTGAACTATTTATTGATTCCTTTAAAAAGCCATTAATATCTCCAAATTAGTTGAGATTGCGAAGAACAATTCCTTTTAAACTGTTTTGTTTATGCTGCAATAGTTTGCAGAATAAACCCTACAGTTTAAAAGGATTTATTAGCACTTGGGGCATGGGCATAATCTCAATTGATCGTGAGTCATCTCTTGTCTTGCTCTGATGGACTCGCACTTGGACGAGACGTCCAGGCAACGGCATTCTGGTGGGCGAACGGGTATATCAGCTGGTTCCATTTGCTGGCATTCAGAGTAGCTGGGATAGGGACATTTGGGTTTCTCACAGTCAGCTGGCCGTCGAACAATATTGCAACGGGGCGGAACGCGTGCCGCTCGACAACAGGGCATGGTCAGGCGCATACAGTCATTGGCCTTGGCGTTAAGGCATTCGAATCGCTTCTTTTCATGATCCTGGACACAGGCGGTGCGCGGACAAATGGGAAGGCAACGTCTGGAGACCTCCGGCGGAATGGCATCACAGTAGCAACAAACACGCTTGGGCACCATACGAGGACAGCACTCCCACCATGTGCGCTGGAATTCTCGATATTTATCGGAGGGTCGATAGTAGAGAACATCGAAACGGACATCATCGCATTTGACGCAACACTCGGGCGGATAATTCCACATTACAGCCTTTGAATCCTTCTTGTTCTTTGGTGATTCCCACATAGATGTCCACTCGTATTTCTTCTGGCCTGAATCGTCTTCTTGGCACACATCCTTGGATAGCCGCGTATTTACGCAGCAGGATTTACGTGGCTTCGTCGGACAATCCTGCTCACTGCATGGTCTGACAGGAGGATCTGTGGGACTGCATTTCCGTGGGTTAAGTGTCTTGCATTCCGTTGTTTTCGTCTCCAGACAGTCCAAAGGATCGCGGGAATCTCCCTTCTTCTTTTTAAACAAAAGATTCGTGCTGTGGAATGTGGCCTTGGGCCGATAGACAGCACTGAGATTACTTGTCAAAAGACATTTTACTCCCGTACTCAGACTCTTGAGCATTTTCGCCATTTGCATCAGCTAACCAAGGGAATCAATAATTTATTAATTTTGTTTACATTCCCAAAACGTAAAGCCGAAAATATGCAATATAAAATTTAGGAGAAGTATAGCTTTTAGAACTGTTGTGTCATGACGAAAGAAGCAAAGCTAACTGGACAGGAGAAGAATTGAAAACGCAAAAATATTAAAACAGTCAATACTTTCAATATATATTTGCATGAGCGTATTGAGAGCAGCAACAACCTTCATTCACAGCCAACTGTAGTTTGTCCAAGACAACAATAAATTCACTGTTGTTCACGTTAAACTGCAATCGAAGGTGTCAAAAAATCATAGCTGCTGGTATACAATACTATCTGCAATCATTACAATAGATAGTTGAAGGAATTGTCGAATGTTTTGAGGTCATCCCGATTTCTATGTAGAGCACACGCATATTTGGCCAGAACATTTGTGAGTGCTGAATTTTGAGCTGAGGTCTGATTATGAACCAATCCAGATCTCTCCTGGGGTCTAAGTCTAGTGCCAACGCTGAGATACGTGCTGGGTCGTCCTGGAAGACATCTTTGCCAGGAACCCTCCAAGGATTTGCCTCTTTGAAGAGGGCTGCTCGATCCCAAATTGAAACCATAGATACTTTCCAGGAACTTTGGCTTCTCAGTCGGATGCCACAACGAGTACTTTCGCTCCATGGAAACTTCTTTATTGTTGGGTGATGGCATGTTTGTTCTAACCGATTCCAAAGGAACATTATTGCGCAAATGGCTACAGGAGTTGCTGGCTTGGACTCTTGAGTAACGTGTTAGGAACTTGGTCAGACGCTCCGCACATATAGTAGCCAGAATAGAAGTACCCGCCATTACCACTAGTTGATCTTCAAGTGTTGTAAATAGTCGTGTTAATGATTTGTTGTTGGTAAGTTAAAGAAAACCACAATTGATTTAGATATTTGTTTACTTGATTTAAGACATTAGTCGTTTCCAAACGAGAAAATTATTAAGTGTCAGCTTGAAAACTCACAGGTAGATAGATGGATTGTTGAGATATAAATCTTTCCGATTACGAAATACTCAGTTAAGTATACACATATATATAATATATAGTCTATTTAAAACCTGCTATAGAAATGTAACCCTTTCTTTATATTGCTTCATTTGAACTAGTAAAAACGTCAGCATAAGGTGGATTGTTGAAATATGCTTATGTAAATAATGAATATAAAGTTTACTAAGTAAACGCCATAGAAATGGTATCCTTTCTGCAGCTGCGCCTTTCTTTATATTGATCCATTGTGAGCTAGTCAATTCAATTGACAGTGAACAGCAATGCGAACAACAAACTGCGCATGTTTAGTTTTAATTGAACATTTAGCCAAATTAAAATGCATTTTATTACGCAGCCATGAGACAAAACTCTTGCAAAGAAATGCAAAACAAGCCAAAACGCGCGCCCAATCAGCCAAAGTCACCAAAAAGGCTTGCAGACAACCGGAGACAGGGAACTGAGCGAGGGAACTGAGACTCTCAGACTGAGATGGAGACTGAGACTGGTGACAGAGTCTCCTAACTGAAGTCTCAAGTTGCTGGCCAGGCTAAAGCCACGCAACGGTTATTTGCGTTGTTTTTTCTTCTATTTTATTATTTTTTTTTTTTGGCTGTGAATTGTTGCCGCTTTTTTATGCGAAATTTGGCACAGATTCGCAGCGATTTGAGACGGAACTAAGAGCCAAGTGGCCAAATGGCCAAAATGGAATTGTGGTACTCTGAAACTCTAAAACTGGTTTACAGGTGTGTATCGGGGGCGGGGACAACTTTAAAGGCAGCTAACATGCGTTCTAAAATTGTTCAATAGCCTAATTAAAATGTGTACAGGAACAGGTTGAGAGCCTGAAAAGTTGTAAAGTCAACAATTTCCCTAGATTCAGACAATTCAAGCTGCTGGCGCCATGTGACAGCTGACGAGTTGCAGTCACTGTTGCAGTCACTGTCACTGTCACTGTCAGGCGGGTGGCTTAACACTTTTTTTCTCTCTCTATTTTCTATTTTTTATGTGCTTGCAATTACATTTGGTTGTTAATTGCATTATGCATATTTATGGACGGGCTTCCCAGTTAGAGACTCGACTACTCCTCACCCGGAGTACCCAGCAGGACGTGGATCCTTGCCCAGACTCGGAACAATGCGGCTCATTAGCATACATCAACGCGTTAAGCGCAGAATGTGTCTCAGTCTCAGTGACTGATGAGAATGTGGATGTGGATGTGGATGACGATGGGGGATGAGGATAAGGATGAGCATTAGTCTGAATGAGTTATAACATCGTTGTCTGCCAGTGAGTAGCTCTCTGACTAAGTGTGAAAGTCTCTTCCTCTCTTTCTCTCTCTCTCTCTCTCTCTCACTAATTTAAATTAAAATATGAAAAATACTCGAGGCGACAGAGAGTGCCAGCAAAGAGCGAAACATAACACAAAATGTGTGTGAAAATCAAATCTAAAATAGCTGCCGGACATAACATAATCAAATTGAATGTAGCCAGGCGAGCGAATGAGTACGAGTACGAGTAACCAGTCTATCTCTTACTCTTTCTTCTCTCTGCATTGGCCAGAAACAGAGGATGTGTGTGAATGATTCACAAGTTGGCCAACAAGCATGTACGATTTTTTTTTACATTTTTAATTTATGCATGAATGCTGTCAGCGCAATAGTAACTAATTTTTGTAAATGCACATTTGCTCTAAAATAATTATTTAATGTAAAAGCATTTTGGACTCTAAAATTAATTAAACTAGTATTTCAAATATATTATTTCTTTTTAAATTATTATAATAATAAGTGTATTTAAATTAAAATAGAGTAAATAATTTAAAAGTCTTAATCCATTAGCTCAATTTGATTGAAAGTTGTAAATATTTAATTACTGAAATATGCCTATAATTCTTAAGTAAGCAATGGCACCAAAAATAAAATAAATTAATTGTAAGTAATCTTATAATTTAAATATATTTCTCTCTTAAGTACAATAATAAATAATAATATTAAAATTAATAATATAAAATAACTAATAATATTAAAATGGGGTGAACAAATATTATAAATTACAAATATTTTAAATTAATTTCGAATAAAATTTACCTATATATTATTTATTAAATATGCCTTTTGTTTGTAAGCTCAAAAAAACCCCTGTTGTAAAGAAATGTAACACTTCCAATATACTTATTTCTAAATCCAAATAATAATATGTAAATGCGTATTTATTAACAAATGAAATAAATAAAATTAATTAAAACTTTTTATCCATCGAAATAATTTTAGTTATACCATATTTTCTATGCAAAAAAATCCATCTGTTCCCATTCTTCCTTCACATATGACATTAACGCGAACACACGCATACATACTCATACGCCTTCAAGAATTTTCTTGGCTTCCACTATGAGAATCTTCAAATGTCTGATCTTTCTGGGCATGTAATTAATAACTTAAGAACGTGAAAGAGATGTGTGTGAGTCTAGTTTTTTACATTCAGGCTTCTGACATTAATAGTGAAGCTGTACCAGCAAAATGGGCGTGGTACCGCCTTTGCTGATTTTCTTAGGGTATGCAATATTCGGTGTTTTGCCAAGCGATCAGAACCAAACTTACAAGTTTGAGTGTATAGAGCATTCTATTATTACTTTGTCAAAAAATGATTCAAATCGGATAAGAATATCATAGTAGCTCCCATAGGAACAACCGGTTAAAATACCAGTTCTTGTATGACAGAATTTGTTCGTTTTCAAAAAAAACAATACGAAACTCAGCAGCTGTGCGTAATATGACGCTCCCGATATATTGCCCAAAAATTATCGAGATCAGACCACTATAACAGGTAGTGGCCATGGGGACAGCCGGACAAGATACGGATTATTAATTTAATACAAATTCTTTAATTCATCCTTTTATGGCAAAATAATTATAATATAGTCGAATCTACTGATACGCTTATTCAAATTAGATAACCATACGGCATCGCTTCTGATATTGAATTTATCCTTCCGTCTTTGCCAAATTTCAACAATACCGACGTTTTTCTCACAGAAGTTACCTGCAAAAAGATCAAATTTCTCCAATTGAGAGCAAAAGTGCATATTATGCATCACCTAATTTATTGTGTGTAATCGAACTACTCTACAACAAGTATTAACGACTTTTTAGCCAAATGCTGCCATTTGCTTAAAAGTCTTACTAAAATGCCGAAAGAGGTATATAAACAAAAATTCCGCGAATCGTGGTTATTTGAACCAAGTTTAAAAAATTGGTTGTGCCGAGATGCCAAGAATCGGGAAAATAAAAAAAATGTCTTCTAGGTTCGGATTACGTCGAAGTGGTTCATGTTGTCATAATTATCAAGTTCCTGATAGTTACATAAATCAAATCAGAACGAATGCATCATATACACAAGAGACTGATGATGACAATGGCTCTCTCGATGACATATTATATGAACTAAAGGAAAATTAAATTAATTGACTGCCATAAATTCCAGTGGCCATTTAAAATGCATATTCGACGGTATTTTTCATTTAATTTGGTTAATAAAATATTATTTTACTATAAGAAAACATTTGTCCTATTTTTTTGTCCTTAAAAAAAAATTCTATCCGTTTTCTGTCTTTTTTTTGGGCTCAACCATCCTTTTTTTGTGTAGAGGCGTTGGCAACACTGCGTAGGAGAGTAATAAGTATGAAATGGGCTGAGCTAGGCACATGAGTGCAACACGCTTGTGGAAAGTGGCAAAGTCGCGGCAAATGGCAGTAATAAATAAATATGCCATTAACCCACTTTGAAAGCGGACTCGGCTCGGCGTCATTGCCACAAGCTTCTTGCCACATGCAAAAATATGTAGAAATATTAGGCGGCATTTGTATATCAATATGCGGCAAGAGACAAACTTTCTAATCGCACAATAATTGCAGGCAAAAAAGGAGAATTAGCTGCCACAGCTGCCATGCCAAGCAACAATTAATGTTGCGCTAAACATGTTGCCAATAGATGCGTATACATGTTGCCAAGCAGGCATACAGATGATCAAATAAGCAATTTAATAGTCAAACTGCAGTCTACAAAAAAGGGTATACTATCAATTACTAAGAATACATCTATTATATAATTTGAATATAAAAGAGTCCCCTCTTGTTGACATCGCTTATCGGCTTTTAAGGCAATTGCATTCACACCTCGCAGCTTGTTGCTAAGTGCTTGGCAACAGAATATTGGCGATTGTGTGTCCACATTAATTTATATGCCGCGATTAGGGGCAGCCCCAAAAGAGTTTTGCTTCAACATCCACATGGCATTTGGATTTGGTTATGCTGGCAATTTACAAACGTTGACTAAATAAAATTTATTGTAATGACAGTCGCACGACATTTTATAATTAAGTCAAATTGTTGGCCAGCCAAAAAACCGGTTGCCCATTTGCCCGACATACCATTTAGCTGATCTGGCTGATTGATGTGGTGGCCACTCTTGCCAGTAGTCCATATATGTGGTTACTCTATCGATGATCGCCAGTGAGGAGTAGTTGCAATAAGCTCAGTCCAAGCCAATTAGGCCGACCTTAATTTACAGGCAACCACCCCAGCTTGTAGATGGGCAATTAAACGGAATGAAACAGGACCCGCTGCAGGAGGAACTTGAACTCGGCACCGCAATATGTATAGTTTAATTGAAATAATTACACATTAAGTGCATTAATTATATTTTCACTCGCATTTTGCAAGCACATGCAAACCGACGACGCGCCTGAAAGTCGCCTGCGCCTTTTCTCCGTAATTATTAATTTAAAGCATTCGACTCCGCTGGGTATCGTAGGATATTACCGCATTCAGTTATTTTGTTGCCCCATGTTGTATAGGCATACTCACTACTAACGGCAACTTGCAACTCGTTTTGTTGTTGCTTAGGTCATAATTATTTACGTAAAATCATAATTAAAAATGTATTTAGTCAGGCTTTTTGAAAAATGTTTAGATGACCGCGGGGCAACAACTCCTGCAACCAGTTCCAGTTCCAGTTCCATTCAATTATCTGACGGTTAGACAGTCACTAATTATATCGCTAAATACCACGATGACGAGGGTGCAGTTGAGCTTGAAACTTGATAGTATCATAGTTTCTTGAAATGAAGTAAGCTAAGTTACAGGTATGATTTATTTACCCATTTTTTACAGTGCTTTACAGACTGCTTTAAAATTGATCTTTGCTGAACAGTATTCTTACAATAAATAAAAATATTATCAAAATCACAAAGAAATCAAAAATATTACTAGTTTTTACTTAATAAATGTGAGAACTCAGCTTACTATTTAATTAGTTGTTTGTTCTAATTGCAAGTAATGTGCATATGGAAACGAAAACTTTTCAATATCATTGTTGCTATTGTTGTGGCTGTGGTTGTTGTTGTTGCTGTTGTTACCATTTTATTATTTGCCAATGCCAATTAAGTGAAATTTATGTGCTTCAATAAATTATGAGTGCCGCAGCTGACATATGCGCAGTGTCAAAGTGAAGTAAACAAGCCAAAACAACGCAGCGCTCACTTTTTGTCCAAGGATAACTGAAAAATTTGTTGGCTTGATGGTTTTTGGGGCGACACATGTCGCTAAGGTAAAATAGTTATTAGTGAATATACATACCCATATAGAAATACACATATACATGCATATTTATTTACATATATACAGCAGAATATTTGAATAGAAGACACATGACGCTGAAGCGTTGCACATACGCCGCGTTGCCCCCTCATCTAACGCCATTGTACGAACTAATAAAACAATTGACTGTGGCAGGAGCTCATCGCAAACGAACCCAGGGACAACCCACAACAGTTGACTGCAATAATTATTCAAACAAATTTCATTGGCGCCATAGTGAAGCGGCAAGAGCTAAAACTAGATGACGATGTCAATGAGAATGAGAATTAGAATGAGGATGAGGATGAGTATGAGGACTAGGATGTTAGTTGAGGTTCATTGGCAGCCGCATCGACGACGTTAGGTTGTGGCCGCTATTGACCTAGCCAACTGAGTGGATAGATGACTATTATTGCGCACAAGTTAACCTGTTTTAGTAATTAATTTGGGTATTGTATGTTTTAATTAGTTGCACGGAGCAACAGCAGCTGACAGATGTCTGCCACAAAATGTCCAGGGAATGAGCTATAAAGGGATAGACATTCAAGAGCAACACCATAATTTATTCACAAAGAAATACTTCAGTTGAAGTTTTTGAATATATTTTATAACTCTCTGCATAAGAACTTTCCCAATTATTCATGTCTCAGTCAGTAAAATAGAAACCTTATTATTATACATTCTGATGTTGATCAATGAGTAAACTTATCTATTTTTGCACTTACATACTTGAAACTTCTTTATTTTTTATTTATAGTATGTAGGATATAATGATCAAAAGACACTTAGTTATAAATTAGTGCTCTAAAACTATCGATGCAGGTTACTATCGTTAATCAAAAACCATATAATTCTGACTTCTTCCTCTTAAGAGTATCGATAGAACAATCGCTTATTTTGCTGCAATAATATGTTGATAGCTTCAATCTTATACGCTTTGCGGAAATTAACATATTAATTTAAAAATGTCTATTTTTCCAGACGTGCTGTTTAATATTATATTCACTTAGCAACCAGTTGATGGTTTTCTTTGCCTATTCCTATTTCTCCTTTATTCCGCCTATCTGAAGTCATTAAACAAACAAAAGCTGCATTTTATTCGATATTCGTTTTGCCATTGTTTGCACTTTTCCATTGGCTGAAGCCACACCCAGGCGAAAATGTAAAATAAATAGTGGAAAAATTATGCATTTTCTTAGCGAATTTAGTACGCCATCTGCGAGTGGATCTATGAAAAGAGCTCCTACAGCCAGTTGGCCAGCTCATAATAAACGAATTAGCGCCTTTGGCTAAATGGCCAAAGAATGCGCCTTTATTGCAATTATCGAGTTTCAGTTTGAGTTTGAGTTTGTGTTGTGTTCAAGTTCCAACTTGCAACTTGCAACTTCAACTTGAACTGCAGCTTGGACTCTTTCTTTCTTTCATTCTTTCTCGTATAGTATATCTGCAGCTCCATTGGGACTGTTGCATGGCTGTGTTGAATAAACAACTGGGCTTCTGCCCTCTGTCCCCTCATTGGCCTCGAATAATCACATAAAATATTAATGCTGGCTTAAAACCAGGTACGTTTCGCTCATGGCCAATTTCTTTTGGGGCCACAAACGCAGCGCTAACAAATAGAAAAATTATCGCAATTGTGGCATCTTTTTTTATGCTTAGTCGCCGTTTGTGGGTTTTCGCTGTATTTGTGGGTTTTTCCTTATGCCAAACCAAATGTGCATTTAATTTGTGACGCCGACAATAAACACTTGAAGAAATCAGTATTAAATAGTACAGAAATATTTGGCATAGACTTAATTGACGATAGGCAAGTAGAGCATTTCTTTAAAGGTATCAAAAGGCTTTATTAAGTCAATTGTATAATAAATACTTGAAGAAATCAGTAATAAATAATGAAGAAATTTTTGAAATGAACTTAAAAAGATATCAATACTTAAGCAGTCAAGTCCTTTTTATAATAAACCAGATAAAAATATTTTAAACTAATTAAAGAAAATCAAATAGAGTATTTCTGATCAAGATATCAATGAATGTTGTGGAGTCCTTTTGTTTAATTTTGTAGTAATAATTCACAATTTTTTCCTTATCGCACAGTGTAATGTGGCGAGTTGGCCAAATTGTCCCGCTGATGCATAAAACATCAATGCGATGGCCAAAGTGGTGCCACGTACAACTCCAGCTCAAAAGAAGCGCAAAATAAATGCAAAAAAAAAACCAAACAACAACAAACGGCATAAAATAAAAAACTTCTGCAGCAACAATAAAAACAACCAATATTTTGCCTTTTGGCAACGTTTTTCATACCCAAACAACAGAGGAGCAGAGCAACTAGCCCGCCAACCAAACAACCAACCAACCAACCAGCAGCAACTAGCAACAACAACCAGCAACAATAATAACAACAACAACTGCAACGGGTACTCGTACTCGTTCAAACATGGTCATAATCACGCGTTAAATTAATGAGTTTAAATGCTATTTTTGGCTTTAACTATTGCTGGCACACAAATACAAATACTAACACAAGCATAAACATAAGCATACGGATACGGAGGGGCATTTAATTGAGTGTAGCAAAGTTGAACCAACATCGTCGTTGTGGCACTCTGCCACTCTGCCACTCTGCCACACTGCCACACGGTTGCAAATTATGAGAGACCCGGCCAAGTTCAGGCTCAAAACGTGGCGCATGCGCAACTCTCCAGTTTGCAACTGGCAACTGGCAACTGGCAACTGGCAAACTTGCAACCGGCTTCATGCGGCAATATTAAATTTATTTTAATGCGCACGCTCAATGCAGAGTGCAGCTTTAGTTTCAGTCTCAGCTCTTCTAGACTCAATTTTAAATGGCCAGTGGGCAGATAAACAGACAACTCCAAACTATTGTTGTTTACCGCGTCAGCTTGTCGAATAGGACTTTATTATTATTTTGCCCCAGCTTTATGTTTTATTAAGTACAACTAAAAGACTCTTAGATTTAGTCTTAATCGCGACTCGCTAATTAGATGGCCAATTACCTCCTCTCTTTCTCTCTCTCTCTCTCTCTCTTTTCAGTTAGCCAATTATAGCTTTGGCTCTAAGGAAGAGGTCACTTCAGTATGCATGTGGGATTGTTGGCATCCTATAAGGAGATGCATGATGCATAAAGCTGCATTCAAGTGGCAACTGACAAAGGTCATTACTGTTGAGTAAGTACTTAAATGGCAAACGAATTGATTTATGACTACCCATAGAAGAGATAAATTATGTTAAGTTAAGCATATTCTATTAAACAATTAAGTTGAATTGTATTTATAATTTACAATTTTAAATTATTTTACTTTAATATATGAGCAACCTTATAAAGGATTAAAGACATAAATAAATTAGGTTAAATTTACAAATTATAATAAATATATTGAGTTGAATTTTATTCAAATTTTATTGTTATATAAACATGATATTCAATCAATTACTTTAATATGTAAATTATATTTGTTTCTAGTAAGCTATTACCTCACTTCGTTATACTTAAACTACTGGTCGCCAGCTGGCGCTTTTCACACGCTTGGCCTGATCTCCGGCTGCAATTGACGCTTAATATCACGCATATCACATTTAAAGCAACAACAACTGCATCGACAACAACTACAACTACAACTACAACTGTTGCTGCAAAAAAATGTCGACAACGTCAGCAACATTGTTAATAATTTTTTAATACCACCATAATTAAGACGAAGGCAATTTGCCATTTGCAGTTGTTGTTTCTTACTTATTTTTTTTTGCGTAAATAAAATGAAATTAAGGCAACTCAAGGCAACGCCAAGGAGCGAGAGGGGAACTGAGGAGTGAGGTGGTGGTAATATGAAAAATGAGCTCAACGTCAAAATCAACTTGGCATATAATATTGCCCCTAAATGCAGCGCCTGATGATTATTGGCATTACGTGGACGTGCATAAGTACAACTTGCATTATAATTAATTTATAATTAAATGCACTGCCAATTTCAAGTTGCATGCAGCTGACGGAGTAACCGCAACAACAATGCCACCAACAACAACAACAACCATCCGACACACAAATTGCTTTGTAATTTATTTGCAATTAATTTTGAATTAATACAACAACAGCAAAAACTGCAAGCCACAAATTGTCCGCATGGTATTTGGGTCTTGTTTTGGCTCTTACACTTGAGATACCGGGATACGGGATATTATCCACATAAATACTGGGTTTTTGGGGGCACCCGAAGAGCCTGTCAAATGTCAGGCCATGTGAAAGCGACGCTGAAGGCGTGTCGAATTTAAAACATAAGCTGAGAAGCTGTCGTGGAGGTCGAGGAGCAGAGAAACATCAAATATATTTATATTGAACAAAGTAAGTAAGATTAATTAATGTTGAAGGCAAGAGAAACGGAAAAACAAAAGAATTTATTTAATTAATTGAAAATTAATGCGGCTGTGTCTCAATATCGTCTCAATATCTACAAGTTTTAAAGAGAGGAGTTTTCTGATATGTTGGAAAATTTACTTTTTCTATATAAGCCTTTTTCAACTAACTTTATTAACTGACAATATCTCTTCTTTTTTCTTTTAAGCAAAATAGATACGAGTATAATTTTACTATAATTTAGAAAAACTATATAATCATAGTTACAATTTTTGTGCACAGTGTATCTTAGCTGGAATTGATGACATTGGCAATTTGATTTCT
Organism: Drosophila neotestacea; assembly: GCA_035044365.1. Classification (NCBI taxonomy): domain Eukaryota; kingdom Metazoa; phylum Arthropoda; class Insecta; order Diptera; family Drosophilidae; genus Drosophila; species Drosophila neotestacea. The sequence continues at coordinate 734,608 of JAWNMD010000155.1, forward strand.
TGATTGCGCCGTTCACCTAATTTGCAGTCAATTTTCGCGCTGACTTTGGAAGTCATAAAAATTGTTGCAGAAGACATTCTTTTTAATAAGCAATTATTGTCTGCTCCTTTTAAGCGGTGACGCGCTGAGACTTTTAACTAATTACAAACGATTTACATGCCACGCAGCTGCGGCATGCAACTCTACAGAGAGTGAGAGATTGAGGGAGAGAGGGAGAGAGAGAAAAAGGGGGAGAGAGGGAGCTAGGAGGCCCAGAACCAGGCCAGGCCTCCGCTTCACTCGTGGATAATCCCGCTTTAAATATTTGCAACATTTAAAATAAATGCAGAAACCGGTTGTCAGTTAACAGCCTGTTGTTGATCATTACTACGTATAAGATGATGACGTTACAGATGTGAATGTGAGTATACACTTACATACACTCATACACACACATACACTCACACCCACCCAGCAGAGGAGGCACATCAAAATCCGCTTGGCACGCACGTAGTTTCAGGCTGTCAAAGACGTGGAAGCCACAGCAAAAGGCAACCTCATTGCACATGCGCAACATGTGCGCTGTAAATGCGAGTACAACTTTGAGTATGAGCATGAGTATGAATACTCCAGCTAGCAGCTTGCAGCTCGCAACTTGTAATTAGCGACTTTAGATTTTTAAATTAGAGTACATATTCGCAATGTGCTTTCACCACATCTGAGAGGTTGAGGGACTGGTCCGAATCCGAGTCTGAGTTTGAATCCGGGCCAAGCCTGCGGCTGACCAGGCTCATTAGATGTTGCCGTTGTCTCTATGAGTCACACAGCAGGCTGCCGCTGCCGCTGCCGCCTTGGCCTGAAAATAACATTGAAATTGCCGCCCCGTTGCCAAAGCCGTCAAATTGCGTAGCCAATGGGCTGCCCGACTGCTCCGATCATAATTAGCTGTAATATATTGTGGACTGCACCCAGCACTGCCTGCCCCCTCTTACAAGTTGTCTCAATTGACCATTGTATACTCTTTGTTGAGGTATTTGAACTTTTATCAGAAGGTTGACAGTTAAATGTCAAGAGTTTCATTAGGATCTTACTGAGGGAATTAAGTATATGATTCTGTGCATAGATTTTGTCTATTTTCTAATTTAAGTTTAAAGAGTTTTTGAATACAATATAAAATACAATAATAATTCTTCAACTTCTTGTATCTTTCAATTGAAAAGTCTAATAAATATCTAGTAAGATAGCTCTATATAAAGGATGATGATTCTTGTAAGTGTAGTTATATTTCGTTGTTTTGCTTTTTATTTTTTATTGTCTTTTCATTCTCTTACCGTTGATACGATGTTTATTGCACCTGGATTTTCTTGTTTGCAGTCGCCAATATAAATTTATTTCTTATATTTTTTGAGTGTGCGAGTGTGTGTGTGTGTTTGAGTGTGTGTTTATTTGTGCATGTGTGCTGATTATTTGGAGCTTATTATTTGCCTTATGCCTTGTTGTTGATACTGTCGTTTCTTTTTTTGTCGCTTTTTGTTTTGGTTAATTTTCAATAAATGTTGCGAGTTTATTATTGTTGCACTTATTTTTGTTGTTTGTTGTATGTGTTGTGTGTGTGTGTGCCCAGGCGATTACTCATTTGACTGCATGCACATAAATTTTATGCACTTTTTTGATTGCTTTATTTTTATTAATTGCTTTTTACAACATTTTGTTTGGCTTTTTGAGCATTACAAGTCGCATTTTAGTTGCATGATTTGCCCCAATGCTCTATGATAGCAGATTGAGAGAGGGAATGGTGTGTCGGAGGAGGGGAGGTGCCACTGTCCAGGGGGGTGTCATTCAATGTGTGTGCGTGTCATGTGAGCTGATTGTGTCTTAAGAGTGCATGTGAATCGGACAGAGACAAAGCGCTCATACTCAAAATGCGGTCAAAGATATCGAATACAGTTTTTGGTATTATCGAATGTGGCCTGCACATTGATCGAGTTTGCTTAAAATTAATGCCAAGTGCGCAAATTAAATTAATGATAATATAATTATGCATGCTCTGTGCGCAGACATCTTATTAATATGCTTTAAATTCTTAAACATAAATGTTAATAGTAAAGCAATTATATACTGACAATCTAATTATTTATGATTTAATTGCAGCTGAAACTATTATTTTTGAAATTAAAATCAGATTTCTGCAATTAAATTCAATTGGAGTATCTAGCAATATTGCTTGTAACTAATAAGTAATGAAACCTGTTTTAAATTAAAAACCATACAATAATTAAGTTATCGGTCTTGAGAATATCTTAAAATTCTCAGATATTGGCTGTTAAATTGATCTAGACTTCATAGTCTCAAAGAACAATTTGAAAATTTCAAGTATTTATATATCAAACGTCGTTATTTGTCTTGTCTCCAGTCGCAGCCCTTTGCTTTGCTCATAACTTAGGCAATTTTACGAGAAACGACAACAATCGCCTTAGACGTAAAATTAAACAATAATAAACTTGAAAATGGAGACCATAACAACTGATCGTACCGATTCGGCTATCAACGGATCATTGTTGTTGTTGGTGTTGTTGTTGTTGTTGCTGTTGTTCCTGATGTTGTTGGTTCACTATTCGCCAACAGGCACAAATCGAACCCAAGAGTCCAAGCGAAACCCAAAAGCGAACGAGGACATGCGAAATTTTTTATTTATTGCTGACAATTGCACAAATTTTTTTATGAACTCATTTTTGTTCGCTGTTGTTTTTTGTGTGTTTCTTTTGGCAGTTTTTTGTGCTGAGTTTTTATGGTCATTAAAATTGGGACAAATATTTGACCGAGTGCTGCCGCAGTTGTTGTTTTATTTAGTTTTTTTAGCTCTTTTTTTATCAAGCACGACATGGCCGATGCCTGCGGCTGCTCTATAACATTTTGTGGCATAAAATGTTTGACGCCAAGTTTGCCCTTGAAGCTAGGCCGCCGCAGTTGCAGCAACAACAAGCTTGTTGTGGCAAGCTTAGTGAGATTCAATGATTAGCGAGTCGGTGCCGCAACTAATTAATGAATGCCGCACCGTTTGCATGCTAATTAAAAGCAAAGCAACTTAAGAATTCAACTAGTGATGAACACGTGATTACTTCATTTGTCACGTGACTGACGCCAGAGAATGAAGAACAGTTTTGTGCAAGCTTAAATTGCAGATTTTTATAAAAAAAAATATTAAAAATAATTTAAAAATGATATTTAAAATGCTCTTTCTCACAAGTAAAAGCAATATACAAATTATTTTATTTTGCTCGCTTTAAGGAACGATGTTTTTCATAATAAAGAATATTATTTCTGCAGAAATTATGTTGATGTTGCCAATGAAAATCAAATTATGGTGTTCTTAAATAAGTTTAACTTTTTCAGGGAATAGATACATTGTTGTAAGCCTTCCTTTAGAATATTTAAGCCCATCTCTTTTAAACGAGTTCATTTAATAAAAAAAAATATACGTGTTTTTTGAAAAATTCACAAATAAATTGCTTTCTAAAGAAATTTTAGTTTTACAGCTAAAAAAAACACGTGTGAACGGACTCTTAAATTTTATGCAAGTTCTTTCAATACATAGTGAAATATTTGTTTTCTGGTAAAATATATAATACAATATAATTCAATACAGTTCTGAAGAATTCCATAATCAATTTAAGTTGCCTATGAAATCATAAACTTGTATTGTTATAATCATTTCTTTAGAATAATGTTGTCATCAATTTTTGTACGAGTTCTCTCAATAAATAGAGAAATATTTGATTTCTTGTAAGTGTAAATTGTATTTCCGGAAAATATAAGTAATGTGTAAAGATTGGAACAGTATTGGTATTTACTGCCCACTTGAACTTCCCCGATTGATGGCAAAGAGCTCAAGCAGTTGCTCAGGTTTCTAGTTTGTTTTTTAATGAGAATTGATTTCATTTAGCGACTCACCGACTCGGTTTTAATGTTGAGGGCCAGCACATGCGATGAACTGTTGGAGGAGACCGATGGAGGCGATGCGGGCGTGGCACCTTCACAGGGTGATTGTGCCGCAACAGCTGCTGGAGAGCAGCGGCTGGGCAGAGGGCTGACATCGCGCAGGGGGCTGGCGAGGGCGACACCAATGCCCATACCGATAGTTCCACTTTGGGAGTATGGTGAACCAGGCGATTTATTGGCATTTGTGGAGCAATTGGAGGGCACGACGGCTGCGGTGGTGCAACTGGTCAGGGTGCTAGCTGAGGAGCTAGATGATGTGGATGAGCATGATGAGGAGGAGGATGATGAGCTGCTGCTGCTGTTGTTGTTGGTGTTGTTGTTTGTGTTGTTGTTGTTGTTGGCATTGTTGTTATTATTGTTGTTGTTATTGCTGTTGCTGCTGGCGCATATCAATGCTTGCAATTTGGTATTGTTGTTGTTGTTGTTATTGTTATTATTGTTACTGATGGTGCTGTTGTTGTTGTTGACACTAGCACCTGGCATAATGTTGCCATCGCAAAACTCCCGCTTCACAATGTTGCTGCTGCTGTTGTTATTGTTGTTGCTGCTACTGTTGCTGCTGCTGCTGCTGCCAGGCGTGGCAACAATAGACGCCTCACAGGGCAACACCGTACCTAGCATCTTGTCTAGCTTATACTGTGACGTAGTGGATTCAGTGGCGCCGGCAGAGTCCTCACAGCCCTCGGCCATGTCACTGACCCGCTTGCATTATGTGCGTCGCCTGCAAGCAACAATGAGAAATGTCAAGAGATTGTTAGAACAAGTATAAACAATAAGTAATACTCAAGAGAAAGAGTATTACTTTCAATAGAAAACATTAGAGGTTTCTGGGATAAAATCAATGCAAACTTTCTTAAAACGAGTATAAAGCACTTGATTATGTTGTGTTATTTATAAAAGGTTTTTGAATAAGAAGATTTTAGATTCATAATAAGCCTTAATAAATGCTTAATTCAAAAACGAGTGCAGGGTATTTACTAGTCGTTTATGCTCGCCTAAAAGAAGTTTTCTCTGAGTCTTAGGAATGTAAATGTTAGCTGCAGCAGTTAATTGGCAATAAAGTGCATAAACCACCCTATTAGCTGGCATTTGGCTGGATGGTGACTGTACCTGTGACTTTACCCCGTTTTTGGCTCATAATTTAGAATTTACATTTATCGAATATATTTCGTGCACTTAAAACTCATGCCCAAGCGCATTAATTTCATTAATTATCCTTGTTGCCATCCGGTTGACCACAGCAACATACAAACAACAAAAGCCAAAAGCGGCAGTAATAGAAGAGTTCCAAAGAAAGAGAGAGAGAAACACATAGAGAAAGAAGGAGAGAGAATGAGGGAGAGGGAAAACGTCGCACACATGCCACATAATTTTGCAAATGCAAAAAGCTGCTTCCAGCTCGACCTCGAGTCCGAGTCCTGTGCATGTCCTTGCAACCGACGACGACGTCCTGCAACGGACAACAGCATTGCAAAACTAAAGGGGCTTGTAAAGTAGCCACAGTACAGGGTACAGTGGCTTCCAGGGACGGAGGTGTGTGGAGGAACGTGGTGCAGGGTAGCTGCTTGCCGAGTCGTAATCGGAAATTTTACACCTACTCCGCATTATAATTTATATGCCTGGCGGGGCTGACCAAAAGCCTGACAAGGGAGTGAGTCACGTCTGGCAAGAAACTTTTTGTTATGTATGTACTTAAATAGAAGCATGTAAATGAATGAGTATGTAAGATCAAAGTATATACGAAATTTAGTACATAAATTATGCAGAGATGTGCTTAAGATTTAGGCAGATCGAAAGTGCAAGAAACTTTGTTTGTGTATAGAAAGTAATGGAAATAATTTAAGGACACAAAATAATTTAGAATAGCTTAATGGAAATTTACTGCGTATCTATTTAAGATACTATGCTATCGATATGCAATGTGTACATAATAACCTAGACTTTAGGTTCTGAACTTAATATCATTGTGAAGAATGAATTTTAAATTTAAAACATAGTCCTAAACTTACAGTGTTTAAAGAACTACTCTGCTTTAACAACACTTAATTAAAACTAATGTTCTAAAAATAATTTGGTTAACAGCTGCGTAAATATTCTTAGACCTTATATAATCTGTCTTTCAATTACTTTTCAATCTTGTGACACACTTCAAGAAAGTTTGTCTAACTGAAGTTTCAACATAGTCTTAAAATTGCCAGCAAATTTCTATTTTCTTTCTCCTATGATAATTTTCTTTCTATATTTCCATTTCGTTGGTGTATATCTCTATAAAGATATCAACACTTAAGTCCCAGACAGAGCAATTGTAGAATTTGGTCTCATAAGCTGCTAGACTCAACTGCAAATTGACTGAGCCAAATAAATGCGCCTAAATGTAGGCACACAACATAATACCCGAAAAACGTCTGCTTTCATACCTTGACTTGTTGTCCACAACACTCACACTCACACACACACACACACACACACACACACGCACACATACTTATCGAAAAAGGAAATGTTGGTCGAAAATCGAACACGAAATGAAAAGTCGAGTCTCGATTTTGCTTGTGAATGTGTTGTTGTTGCTGATGTCTTCGGCTTGGTATTGCCAAGTACACAAAACGGGCGTTGATTTTAATGCATAATGCATTCTGGATGTGTGTGTGTTGTTGCTATTGTTGTTGTTGGCAACAATGCAGGCAACTTGCCTAGGACTGTCTGCAGTTGTAATAATACAAAGCCGTCATGAGCAATGCAAGCAACAGCAACAACATACAGGCGAATCAACTGCACTCAAACTCAAACTCAGAGTCAGAGTCAGATTCAGGAGCTGGTGTCCGACTCGGAGTCGGAATCAGATTCGGAGTTGGAGTTGGAGTCAGAGTTGCAGTTGTGACGTTGGCCAGTTGGCAGCAGTCAACGAACGCACTTTTCCGGCCACGTCGTTGGTCATAATGAGCTGAAAGAGGGACGAAAAGAGGGTTAAGAGGAAGGCAGGACGATGCCTTGAAAGTTGTGTGCAGGACATGCAATGCCTGAGTCAGGGCAACAGACGTTCTGTTGTAGATTTCGGTCAGGAAGTGGACTGTAGACGGGTGTGCAATGGAGAAAAGGCAGAGGGCAGAGAGAAGGCGTAATAATTAATTTTGTACATTGCATGCAAATGTCTGGGCCATGGTCGTAGTGTGGTCAAAAGGGTGTGAGTCAGAGCCAGAAGGCAGAGACAGAGGCATGTGGCATATGCATAAGCAGCAAACAATGCAAAACAAAGCATAACACGAATGAGCAGCAACATCAACAACTGCAACAGAAACAAAATAATTTCGACTACACAGAGGAAAATCAAGAAGTACTTGTCGTATTCAGACATGTCTATCAGTGTATTCAGAAGACAAGATATGTGGTTAGTACTGGGGACATAATGAGCAATTGTTGCTGCTGCACCTTGGCAACACATATTGTGAAAGTTCGCCAGCAACATGGCAAATTGCAGCGACAAAATATGCCAGCCAAATTAAGTACAATTTGCGCATATTAAAAGTCTGTCTAAATTGCAGTGGCAGTCAACCAAATGCAGCAACATGCAGCATGCAACAGCGCTTCCTGGCAGCAACAGCAACACCAACAGCAACAACAACAATAACAGCAACAGCAAAGAAATCTAATCAATAACCGACAAACTGGTAGAATTTCATGTAGCACACTAAATAGCACGATTAATTATCGCTATGGCCAACCAGCTATAATTCAAATCAAGCGCTTGAATTTTTATTTTTTCCTTCTTTTTATTTTTCCAACATGCAACATCTGCAACATGCGCAAGCCAGTGCTTCGTCTATCACAACAACAGCAGCAACAGCAACAGTAACAGCAACAGCGACAGCGAACGCATTAGAAACCGGTCTAATTATACTCATTTTGTTGCCACAGCGCTCTTGCAACATGTTGCCGATGTTAAGTCCAGCTATAAATTGCAATTTCCATGCAACTTTCTATTGGTAAAAATTTATCATTTGCTACGTTTGCCAACCGGCCAATGTCTTGGTCAACGTTTTGTCATGCCTCCGTCTTGGCCAACATTGGAAGCGGCAATTCGTAGCCAATATTCAAATTAATAAAATCATCAATAATTTTTGCATAGCTGCAACATGCAGAACATGTTGTTGATGTTGCTGCTGCTACTGTTGTTGTTGCTGTTGCAACCTGTCGTAATTAATAGTCAAACTAAATTGTAGCATATTCTGCCATCCATTTAGAGGTATCGCTTCAAATGTGGCACAAAGCAATTTTTGATTAGAAAACTGCGTCCGGCTTCAGACGACTTCAATTTATGCCTTGCCATTAAATTGCCTTTGATTTGTAATTAGCACAGAATGCATATTAAATGCCACAAACTGCAAGTGGCAAGCGACAACTTTAAGGAAGTGAATGTTGCATGCAATCTAGGAAGGGGGAATTTGGGATGGGGAAGGGGAAGGGGAAAGGCCCTGCAACTTTTTGGCAGCTAAACTTTTCGAGTGTCGGCCTGAAAAATAATCAATAATGCGCCTCTTGCCACAGGGTGGCCAAAGCACCATTAAGTCATTGAGTTAAAATTATTTATGCAACATTTATTTACGCACACTCATAGACAATAACACTCATATGCACATACACACACACTCCCATGCTATAAAAGTTTTCTGTGTGAGTTGCATTGTTTTAGGGTTGTTGTTGTCAGGGATGTTCATGTTCTCCGTGTGTGTATTTGTATATAAACGTGCAATTTTCTTAAAAATTACACACGATTACACATGAAATACAACCTGAAGGCTAAACATTATGAAAAGTAGATACTCATAATGGTAGGAGAACTCAAGTTGAACTCCCAGGCGATGGTAATGAAAGTACTTAGCTCACAGTTTTCCAAAATGAGCCACGGCCCATAAAGTTAGAAAGGGTGCAGTCCTAAACGGATTACTTACAGACCAGAGTATGTAAAGGCTTAAAATCTTTTTTAAGTAGATTCTGAGGTAAATGCAAATGAGGTAAAGAAACTAATAAGTTGAAAAAAACTCAAAACATTACAGATAATTCAGTCTTATTATAATTGAAAGACAAATTTAAAAAGAGACAGCAGCTTAAAATTGCGAAACAAAAGATAATTAATTATTTATCAGATTGTTAATAATAAATTACATATATAGAAAGCTATAGTAATTTATGTTAAGTACTTAATTGGTTAAGATTATAAATATAATTATAGAAAAGATTCTACATCTTTATAATTGTGCTAAGCTTACATAAATACTTAGCTAATCTACAATGTGTTACGACTGGCTTAATCGAGTCTAATAAATTGGAAAGAAGGCATTATAATGCATACTGGTATGTATAAGAAAGTTAAAACCCGTTTGCTATCAACTCGGACTAAATTACCTTTAGTCATATAAGCATTATCAAACGCATGGCACGGGTCATTACATTATATTACTCTTACATATGTACATGTGAGTACGTGATCCGTAGAACCCAGTAGGTTGACCCCCCACTTAATGCAAACAAAATGCATTGCAATCCGGTCAGTGGACTATTTAACTGGGTGTTTTCTTGTTTTGTTTTATTGTAGTTGGTTATGTTTTTATTTCTATTTTTTTTATTTTTTGCTGTCGACTTTTTCCACTCAAATCATTAAAAATAATAATAATGAAATTTGCGTGATTCAAACTGAGCACGCACTAGGCGATGCCAATATAACAACAACAATGCCAGAGGTGTACTCAATATAACAATAATAATAACAACAACAACAGCGACTACGACAACAACAGCGACTACGACAACAATAAACATGTGCAAGCTGAACAGTCAAACGCCCCCCAAAGGAAAGGAAGTCAAAGTCATGCCAGGCCAAGTCAGAACAGAACAGGACGAGGCCCAAAAGCAACCCTCTTTATAGCGTGAGTCCTCGACACACACAAACACACACACGTACACACATGCACACCCATTCACACGTTGTCCTTAATGCGCCTCGTAATGAGTTATTCGCATTTTGTATTTGCATTAAAAACAAGCCTCTCCCTTCCCAATCCCGCCCACATTTGGCAATTTTAATTCATTTAGAAGGGAAAATAATGAGAAAAAGAAAAAAAACAAAATTTGCAAATCTACTTTTTAACACACAGAACTTTAAATACCCTAATGAGTACAGGAAAGTTACCCAAAGCACTTAAAAAATTATTTTTTATTCATTAGATCATAATGTATTAGTAAATATTTTTGACTACAATAAAAGATTGTTGAAAAATAAGTTGGATTAGTTTTATACAAACTAGATTTCTTATTAATTTGAGAAAAATTTAGTGAGAAATTATATTATTATTAATTAATTTATTCATTAAGCATCCTCGCAGTGCAAGTATAACTTAGAATCTATTGTGCTAGTCACGATTACAATTTCAGTAAATTTATTAGCATTGTTTGGCTCACACAAAATGAAATTTTTAGTACTTTTATGGAATGTGAATATGTTTAACAAAGTTGTGAATGATTTGTGTAGAAATTAAGCTCACTATAGACTGGCTTCAATTAGTCGAATTAAAATAAACATTAATTAAAAATTACTCTTAATTTATTGGATACTTCGCATTGATCTGAGTTAAAATTACTATAGCTTAGAGAAATTCTCGATCTATTTTAATTCTGGCCCCTTTCTTAACTTAGCTCTTATAGCATAAGAACTTTACCCTTCCTCCTTTTCTCTGTAAGAGTATATGGAATGGCATAACCGTAGGTCGAAAATTGCATGTCCCGTTCGTGTTGCAGTTGTATAATATTATTCGAGATGGAGAATGAGAGACTGCAACACGAATCGCACACGACATGAGAGACAGAGAGAGAACACAAAACATAATTTTGCTAAATTAGCGAAAAACAAAAGAAATGCCACGTGGGCTTGTGGGCGGGGTTAGACATTCCCCCTTACTGAAAACTCCCCAATTGAGCACGCACCAAAATCGTTTGCCCAGAGCCGTGTTTCTACCACGTTTCAGGCTGGGGGCACCATAATCAACGTCTAAATATTTGGCAAAAAGTAGAAATAAAAAAAGAAAAAAGTTGGAAAAAAATAGATACGAAAAGAAATATGTAAAACCTGCTGATGGCTTTGGATTGCATTTGGTGCCGGGCAACGGCCAACTAATTATAAAAATTTTTGCAACCCCTTTCACTGAACACAATAAGAATTATGCGAAACCCTTTTGTGAATTGCATGTGATCAGATCTGAGGGTCTGAGGCCAAGTCCGGGGTAAGTGATTGTGTACGTGCTCATTATGGAAATTTCTTTCTGTTTTTATTTTTTTATATTTCCATTTCCATTTCCATTTCTGGCATTGCAAAATTAATGCAAATACCGCCTGGCATGTTCAGCTCAGAGCTGGGCAGTGTGGGCCGTTAATGACAGCTGTGTGTGAGGATGGAAACACTGGAACATTCAAACCCTGGAACATAGAAGAACATCGAGCTTAGCGAGGGGCGATTGACAAAGGTTTATTGGAGCTTTGGCACTGGCGATACGCGATTATAATTAGAATTTAGCCGCGGGGCTTTGCATGGACAGGAACTGAAATTTTTGCGGACCACATCCAAGGGTTGCTGGGGTTCTACTCTTATCTGGGGTTGTAAAGTGTTTTCGGGTTGATTGCCAAAAAACTGCGCGGCCGACTGACTTAAAAGTGTTATGGTAATCGAATTTCAAATCGATTAACTGACTGGACAAGTTATGAGACAGCTGTTAAACAGACAAAGAAGTACGTTTTATGAACAAGTTGGAACTGAAGCTAATTTATTCGCAATGATACTTAGAGTGGGGAGCAAAGAACATGTACACAAAAAACTAAAATTATAAATCGAACAATCTACTCTCTCTTAATATATGTATATATATTTTTTTAACAAGCAAAAGTAAAATGGGAAACCATACATTGATTAGCTTTATAACAAAAATATCTCATTTAAAATTAAACTTTGCAAATTTATTATTTTTGCTTGTGTGTAGTCACATTTAATCGGTACTGAATGTGCGAAATAAACTTAAATTTTCCAGGCAGATTTTTCTACCAGATTCAGCTTAAATATCTATTTCGACTATATTAGAAAGACCTTTGAGTAGCCTTGCTAAAGTTGCTGGAAGTCATGAACCCAGGCCCCCAAAAAGCCATTAGGAATGTATTATAACAAAAAAGTGCAAGGTGCAACAAACACAAACATTGTGGGCAATTAATTGACTGCTGATAATTATCGATTATATACTAAATACAATTTTAATTTACATACAAGCACTACAACGAGTGTGTCTAATGAGCATTATATACAAAGTCACATAGGTATGTCGTGTCGTTTAATGGTTTGTCCACAAAGTTGCATTCAAATATCACCTTTAAATCGCTTAATAATCTATGATTAAGTAGAGCATTGTTGGCCAGAGGGAGAGGGACAGCAACTCGCACTTAACTTGGTTTATAGTATTAACAAGTGCGCTAGTAATTAGTTTCCTAGCCAGAGCAATTAGCACAAGTGGAAGCAAGACGACAATAAGTACGGGAACATATGCAGCTGACTGTACCTGACAGCATTTGTTAATGTTGTTGCTGCTGTTACGTTCCCAGTTAAGTATTATTTATTATTTATTTATTATAATTATTTATTTACTTTCGCAGCTGACAGCGCTTATTAAAAGCAGCTTAGTGCACCTTGAAACAATGGTCATGTTAAAAAGCCCGCTCCGACAATCCTTCCCGACTGCAGCCCCAACTGCACCCTTGTCTATACCACCCCCTAGAATTTTTCTTATGCCAAATGCATTTAATTACCCTGTAAACAGAAATGAAAATAATGAGCTTCTCAGTTCTTTCTTATTCTTTCCTTTCCATCCACTTTGAAGTACAAATTTAATTAGCTAGCAATATTATGCAAGCATTTAGTAAACTGCATTAGCCTTTTATAAAACACCAAGAGTATCTTTTAGTTCAGCTGTTACTTTGTAATTTTCAAGTAAACAGTAAAGTGAATAGAATAAGCTGATTAATTGTCGATTGAGCTTTAGCTTTTAATTAACTTTAACATGGCAAATAGATAAAGTTTAAGAGTCATATAGGAGTGAGTGTGAAAGTTATGAGAATTAACAGAAAATGATTAAAGCAATAAGTTGAGTTCATATTTTGAACTCTCATGCTAAATAGTTTTTCAACTGGAACAGCTGTTGGCTTTAATGTAGTGAAATTTTTGATTTCAATTGAAATAAATTTCTATTAATATTTTTAATTGTTTGTTAAGCGAAAAATTGCAGTAGTTTACAAAATGGAGAATTTGCTCAGAAGAAAGCATGAAAGCGGGAAAGCAACAACAAAATCGTTATATTTGTTAATTGAGATTTGACCTGATGATATAGTAAAATGAGCACAACAACAACAATAACAACAACAATAATAATAACAATAACAACGACAAATAAAATTGACGTCAACGAAAAATTGTCGCCAGAAAGAAATGCGCTGTGAAAGTGTGTTAATTAATTGAACGAGGAGCAGAGAACTACATAACTGTACTATGTAGAGGGTATAAGTACAGTGTAATAAAACGATTAATTTATTGTATGCAAAGTGTTGGAAAGTGAGCAAGGCGAACAGTTTGAAGATAGAAGATAAAGGCTTTTAAATGGGGAAGGAAATGGATAATTATGATAAGGCATTTTTAAGCATAACACTTTGGTAAACTAACCTCTAACTTTAACAGTTTTAAATGAATAGTATATGTTATATTCAAATCTGAATAACTAAGTATAAAACGAGTGAAATTTCACATTATAATTAAGATAGTAACGACGAAAGTAAACAGATCAGCTTAAGATTTATCGATAAGTGTGATTAGATTCTTAATTTAAATCTAGAAAGTGTTATAAATTCCATGAAATTGTAGTTAATATAATTTAAAAAGTATAACTTGATATATAATTATACACAAAACAACTGTAATTAAATTGAATACAATTCCTGTTTTTAATCCACATTAATATAAAGAAACTCAGTAGATCAGCTTAAGATTTATAGATTATTGCGATATATGGTAATCAATTGGAAACCCATTTCGATACATACATTTAAGTGGCACTGTGCCCAGCAAGAGAATGTCTTGCAGACAGGCTAATTGAATGCAGTGTGCTGTTATATAAAGACCTATAACTAGATGCCTAAATATGCGCACCGCTCTATTCCTTGCGGCGCCCCAAACACATAACCCAATATCAGTCTACAAAATGCCTAACACACACACACACATACACACGCACACTGAGCACTAAAAGTTTGCAGGCATCGTTTGTTTGGGACATTGCGTTGTCGTCACACTTTCCTATAATTTGCACACATAGTAGTGGCAACAACAACGACAACAAATGGCAACAACAAACAGCTAAAATCAAATGGCACGCATGAAATTAAAGTTTAAGCTCGCAAAAAATTTATATGTACGACGCCGTGTGCCAATTAATGTAAATTACGCGACGTCGACGACAGCAACAGCAACAGTAACAACAGCAACAGCAACGGCGGCAACAGCAACGGCAGCAACACGACACCAACACCAAAAGGCAACACCAACAGTGACGCCCAGCGCGCGATATGGCAACGCCGTGGGGGCCACGCATGCGTTCGCCTATCTATCTCTCTTTTATACACCCTATCCCTCCCTCTCAAGCTCGCTAGCTATGGTTGTAAGCAATTTTGAAAGTGCTCACAACGCCTGCAAGAAATTAGCGGCTACAAAACACACTGTAAATGATTATTAAATGCGCCAATTTGTTGTCGCCATCGCCTGAAGTCGCAGGTACAGTCACCACGAAGGCTCATTAAGTGCGTGACGGCCCCAACTTATGCATAAATGCATGAGGCCAACTTAGCCAACTTGGCCAAAACTAAGGCAACTGTACTTGGTCTATGCGCAGATGCAATTTTACTCTTTATAACATTTATCTTAAACAAGTGCAAAAGTAACTCATACTAAATGTATGATATTACACGATGAAGATACAAGAAGAAGACGAAGCAGAAGTGAGAGGAAGAAAAAATTACAGATAATGAGAGACAACTTAAAATTAAATAAGAACAAGTTGGTTTTAAAGTAAAATAGAATGTAGAGCGGATATTGAAAAATAAGAAAGTTGTAGCAGAGTGAATTTACTAAACTATAAAGTTATATACGTTTATTCAGATTGTAGCAATTTTGAATGTTAAATTGTTTATGTATTTAATTTCATTTAATATTGCATTTAATTTTAAGACCTTAGAATCTTAAGCTTAGATAAAACTAGAGAAGAATGACATAATTAAATGGAAAAGTTACTTGAACTATAGTTTTTCAAATATATTAGCATTGTAGAAATTTCCAACATCAACAAGTTTGTGTATTGCTTTTATCTTAACGATAAATATATATATATATATTCTTTATTTCAGATACTATACTTTATTAATTTTACTGTACTTTTATTATTTGCGCAGTAAAATGAAATTCGGCTATAATATTCTAATGATTGTCGTCATCTTCGTCTTATTAAAAGGTTAAATAACTTTGCATTGAACTCGTTATCGCAATTGTCTGACCATTATCAAGACCATCATCGTTATAATAGTAATGCAAAAGCCAATCAACGAAATATATTTATTTAAATGAGTCTAAATTACGGCTCATTGAAAAATATTGGAGACGAAGCCTTCTTTATGGGTAGTTCTGTCTATTTCTCTGATTGGAAATCAACAGAAATAAAGAGAACAAAACAACAAGAAAACAACAAAAACAAGACGGTTGCTTGTCGTTTCAATACGTAAATTAATAAAAATCGAAATCAGTGAAAAACACTAAATGTTCAATTTATGCGACAATAATTGAGAGAGAGGCCCGCAAATGACGCCAATGAGCTAAACAAAAGCAAAACATAACAGAAGTGAACAAAAACTGAACAGAACAGAATACAAACCAAAGCACACACTCGTAACCAATCAGGGCCATATTAATCAACATTTAATGAAAGTCATTTAAATGTGTTAATTTTTTGTTCACATCCAACTGCGTTGTTCTTTTGTTCCTGATGATTGCTAGGCTCATTTCTTGGAATACCATGCTGGTGGGTATGGAAAACCAATGCATTGGTGGTGCATTAATGCACTTGCAATTCTAGATGGATGATAACATTCCCAGGGGAACTGTAAAATGCTTAAATAGTTATATGAGGGATTATTACATACTTTCTTGTGGTGAAAAAACTAATATATTTAATAATAGAAAAGTACTTTCTCTGAAATTTTAAAGTATTTTTAGAATTCTTAATAAAGTCATATTATAAATGCATATTACTAATAAATATACAAATAGTTTGACATATAAAATATGGTTTTAAATTGATTACTGATTTAAGTTGTATATAAGTAGATCTTTCACAACTCTAATCGTGGCATTTTTTCAATTATTGGCCTTGTCGCATTTCAGTTATCATAAATTTGTAAACAAAACTTGATTTTTGTCTTCAGTTTCAATATTTGTAGAATCCTCTTGACAAGTTAATTGTTTCACGCGTCACAAATGACGCAATTTATGAGATGTTCGCCGACTGGCAATAATGTCAATTAATAAACAACAATAAGACAATACATATTTATTAATAATAAGTAAAATAATTTGCCCAATTAACGGCTACAACATTCCAGTTGCCTTCCAGTTGCTTCCAGCTGCCTTCCAACTGAGCTCCAGCTGTCGGCCAATCACAAATCACAACGCTACCCAACGAGTTTTTGTTGCCTCTATTTCATCTCTTCTTGTTGCTTTTGTAATTGTATTCTCTTCGTTTTTTTTCCTCGTATTTCTGTAAATGTTCTATGCGTTAAGCGATAATTGTAATTGAAATACATTTTCAGGCATGACAGATTTAATTATTGTAAATAAATACACGCAGTCGATAATTATTATGTGCCCAAGTTTGGGGACGACCCTCGGGAATCCACGTTGAAGTAGCTGCTTCAATTAAATTGGATTCTTGGGTGGGAAAAACGAGCTAAAATAGTTCACATAAATATTCTTCGACTGATTTCTTATCACTTGCCTCTCTGCCAAAATAGAAAAACCCTCAAAGCAGCCAAAAAGTGGCTCATCGAGATGAAATATGCAACATCAATTACATGTATCAGACACATATCGATTACGAATTTGGCAAGGAAAAGTGACTAATACTAAATAATAAAAATAAAAGAAATACATATTGAATGAAAAGTGGATTACATAAAGCCATTTATCTATAAATTCTAATGCAAAAAAAACAGAGTATACAGTGAAGTTTAAAATCTATATTTGCACAATATACTCTGTATACTTGTCTCTTAATATTACATAGATTTCTTCTCTTGATTGATATTAATGTTTATTAAATTTTGTTAAATATTACTTCTTCTTAACTTAAAATAAAATATTATATTCTATTTTATTTATCATGTCCTTGTCAGCTTATACTAACGTACATATGTATCTACTTCAAATTAATTTGTGCTGCGTCTTTCTGTGCGGCCAATGGAAAATTTATTAAAAATTATAGCCAATTGAGCACCAAATTTGCACGCATCAATATGTGTGCCATAAACACTCATACTCACACACACACACACACTCTCAAGCATTCACTCATATTCATACAAAAGCACATATTGCGTTGAAATTTGCGCTCATTTTGGACACATAAATTGCAGGCAATACTTTGGTCGACAGGGGGCCAAGTTATAGGCCTGGTAATAGGAATTGTTTGGTAGCTAACACACCATAGACACACACACATAGTTAGATTCACACTCATGCAGTTGGCATTTCATATAAACAACAGTCTGGAAACTGCATTGAAAATCAGTGCATGTGGTTCTTGTTGCTTTTCCTGCAGTAACTTTAAGTAGCCTTTTGTCTATTATTTCTTATATAAACAAAGAAAAGGATATTTAGAACTAACATTTAAAAGATCGATTTATATTTTAATAAACTGTCATATTCTTTTGATATAGTATTAAAATAAATTTAATATTTTAAGCCATCAAAAAATTCGAAATAAATTTATATAATTTACTACTGTAAGCATTAAAGAAATCAACAATATTATTATAATATTTCAATAAATAATTCCTATATTAAATATAATACTGTTTACTTTAACATTTAAGTTTGCTTGCCTATGACAGGTCGAGGTCGTTTTACATTCGTTATTTCTCTGATTGTTGCCATTGATTTATTAATTGCATAAGGAACATTTTCCTTGACGTTTTGAGCCACGTCATTTGGTTGCATTTGTTGCTTGTTTTTGTTGTAGTTCATTTTGAAATTATGCAAAATTATAATGCAAATGGTGGCAGTAATGAAAAGTCGGTCGATGGTCCGATTGTCGGCCAATCGTAGACAAATTGCATTACTCATACGCAATGTGCGCCTGTAATTGCATGTAATAAACGACCGTTGCTAATTTAGATAAGTTTTTTACCTTTTGCCGAGCGGGAACTGAGCTGAGTTGAGCTGGAATTGTAACTGTAACTGGTTGCTTCGACCAGCTAATCGGGCACATCAATCGAGCGTCGGCCATAACAAACCATAAATAAAACACGAATACGACGCCAAAAATGGCGCTAAGCGTTCGCTGTTATTGTTGTTGTTATTATTGTTGTTGTTGTTTTTGTTATTGTTTTTTTTTTGCTTTGCTTATGAATGAAGTAAGCTGAGCTGATGAATGAAAGGCAGCGACGTAGACGGCGTAGATTGTACAGATACAAAGATTGTATTAGGAATGGGTAGCGATTTTAAATTTTGTTTTAATAAATGTCAAATAAAAGAAGACGACAAGAAATTTTTAATGTGTGTAGGTTAAATTAAGAAATTAATTTCTAAATTAACCATGAAATTAAATCAGAGAACGTTAAGTTGCTTTTTGTTAAATATTCTAACTGAAAATCGATATCGATACAGAGAAAAAATATTGATAATATGCTATAAAATATTGAATTTTATTTTAATAGCCAACATAAAATATAATTTCCTAAGTTTACTCACTTAATATTTTTGTATTATATCTACTGCTTTTATTCGACATAAAAAAGTAAAGCAACAATAAAGTTATCTTTTAAAAAATGTAAAAATATCGATACCCATGCCTAATCTGTATAAAAAAGCACAGGAAAATAATCAGACACACACATATGCCAAGTTGACATCGCCGCAATAACAGCAGCGCAGCAAACGTCGGCAGCAGACAAACAAAAAAAGCATGCGAAAAATCAGAGACAGAGGTGTGACGTCACATGCCAGACAAAAGATGCGCACAAAAAAAGTGGCAACAACAACATTACCAACTTATAAAGTTGTAAAAGTCTCAGCTTAGACATCTTGGCCACGGCCATGACTGTGAGAGATGGCACCATCCGATGCCAATGTATGTATCTTAACTTGGCCAACAGTTGGCGCAACAGGCGGCGTTTTCGTTGGGTTACTTGGCTAAGAGCAGCAGGCGCACAGCAATACCAAAGTGCCGACTAAGATGCTGTCGTCTTAATGTGACAGACGCGAGTATTGTTGTTGTTGTTATTGTTGCTGTTTATGTTGGTGTTGGCATGACAAGTAAACTGGCTAAGCGGAAAAGCATGGCTTCAAAGCAGAGATGCGCAAGCAGAGTTCAGATATTCTTAAGAAAACATGTGCAAGAAGAGTGTTTGATATTCAATTGGAAGTTAAGTTATTAATCAAAAATCCATAGTTGAAATTATAAGAATTACCGAAATATTACATTAAATATTTAATGGACAGTTGAAAATCAAGTTGCTAAAAGGATTCTAATATTATAGCTAATAGATTTAGATAAATATTAAGTATTCTTACAGAGAGCTGGAATAATTTTTCAACACAAATGAAAAATACAATAAGTGTATACCAAAGTAAGCTAATCCAAATTTAAAAAATAATATGAAAAATATAAAAATAAATCTAAAATAAATATAATTCTTATGTTCATGACTTGTATAAATTATACATATTTGTAAAACTATCGATTTTATTATAAAACTGTGTATGAATAATTAGTAAGTAGATATATTCATTAGCTTTAAGTAAGGAAGCTCCTAGAAAGATCAACGAATATGTCTGTTATAACTGTAAAATAAATCTAAATGCATATAATTATCAAATTTACAAACATTAACATATTCTTCTTATAAAAATTATATTGGATTCTATATCATCTTACAAATATTCAAAAAAAGAAGTGCAGTCAGTGCTCAGTTTTTCATCATCAACTCCCAAGTCACATGCCTACGAGTCTTAGACAGCACCGTCTATAGCACTTGTATCTCAGTCGCCGGTTCAGGTACAGTTGTTGACCTTCAGCTTCAATTTCAGTGAAAATGCCAGAAATATCTGCACACCAGCTAGTACAAGTTGAGGCCATCAACTGATTCTCAACTTGCCACAGCAGGCAGCATTCAAGTGGCCCATTAGGCGCACTTAAAACGCCCACAGTGCTGTCGCACACCCACACACCTCCACACACCTCTACACACCTCCACACACCTCTACACACAACAAGTCAAATAGGAAAAACTCTATTAAAACACCCACTAAAAGAAAAATTACAGACACTTGGCAGGCAGCTCAAAGAGCAGGACACCAAAGGCAAAGTGTGGTGGCTGAAACCAAAAGATTTCTGCCACCACCTTTGTGGGCCCTGTTTACAAATCTTATACACAAAGAAGAAAAAGAAATCAAATAAAACTGAAACAGAAAACAGGAAACAGGAAAACTCCCTTTCCTTCTTCGTGTTGATGCTTTAACATATAATTTTGGCACACGACGACTTGAGGGCCCCACAAACCGACCCAAGTGTTACGTTTGCCATAACAAAAAAAAAAACCAGGAGTAAAAAAATAGAAGGAGCTGCCACACTTTGGCAAATTTGTGTGCTGAAATATGCAACAGGTTGTTTTGTCCTCCAGAATAGCTCCTTTTGTGGGTCTGTCTGTATTTCTCTCTATGTGTGTGTATGTGTGTGTATCTGTGTGTCCCTTTTTGTGAATGAGCTCATAAAACGTTTTTCTTTTCACATTGCCCGGGTGTTGATGTCGTCGTCGTCGTCGTCGTCGTCGTTTGTCTGTCCCACGTCTGTCTGTCCCATTTTCCTGACTGGCGTGCGCCCCAAGTTGCTCTTTAGTTTTCAATTTTTTGCTTTTTAACAACAACTACACCCCACAGTATCTACGTTACGCTTTTGTCCAACTTTGGGTTAAACATTTTGCCAGGCCAGGGCAAGTCTTTGATGGCCCAGTCTGCGGGATAGAGTCCCATCTCCACTTCGAACCCCTGACCCTCTCCCCTAGAGCTGCTCATTTTGATTAAGTGCGAAACAATTAAGGCTACTGTTTGCTACTGTTTATGTAGTTAATCGTACCCGGACCAGAGTGGCAGAGAGGCAGGCGTCTTTCAGTTAGGAGCAAAAGCAGGTTACGGCTAAAAACAGCTGTCTCCCATTCCAAACACTGATGTGGTTACTGTGGCTTCAAAGCAAAATGATGACAGATTGCTAGTGTCAAATGTTTAAATTGTATCAAATATATGGGAAATTTATTAAAGACCCAATCTAGTGATACTTAAAGACGAGGTGGATGGTTTGTAGAAGCTGATTCGACTAAGAAATCCAAGAAAGTAAGACTTAAAGAAATAAACTTTACATAAATCGAAATATTATATTCATTTTTATTTAGTTCGAAATTACTAGATCTATTATCATATTATCTTTGATTCCTCTTGATTCTTCATAAGATAATAATAATACAATTCCCATTATATTTTAAATTTAATTTCAAAATTCTAGAATAAATAGAAAGTAAAACGTAAAATACTAGTACTAGTGTATCAATTATATTCCCTTTTAAAGATCCATCATTAATGTAACATCAAGTAGGGATGATTAGTAGTTAGAACCGTTTTCGGTTAACGGTTTCAGTTTCAGTTTCGAGTCGTGTTTTAAGTGTTTTTCGTTTAATTTTTGTTAATTAAACGCAATTAAAAGCTGTCCCTCTCTCCTCTTGACATACTTGCAACTTATACGAGAGTCTGAGGCGAAAACAGTAACAACAAAAGTAGCATCTGCCCAGTTAATGAGACATGTCGCAGTCGTCACATGGCACTGACAACTGTCCAGCTAATTGCGCAATTAACTGCAAGACACGAAGAGATGGAAACATTGATGAGCGGAAGGGGAAAGGGAGGAAGAAAGAGAGACAATTGGTGAGATGGAGAATGAGGGTCTGTTTGACCCAGAGAATGCCACATGTTGCATGCAATGGAACACGGGATATACTGTAAATTTGTTTGTATTAAGTGTTGCAAAATCTCAAGCACTTAATTCACGCTTTGTTGAAGGTGTTGAAAGGCACACACACCCACACCCAGAGTGTGGGAGAAGGAAACCCTTACAGGGTACTACTACCAGCCAAGTTAAACCAAATGCAAAAACCGCAACAAAAAAAAGCCACCAAACTCGTAATGTGTGGTCCCTTTTTTTTAGTAGCTAGGCAGAAGCTGGACCCTCGAACCCGAAGCTCATTTTGACTTTGGACAAGCTGCTTATCCTTTACAGAGCCAGGGCAAAAGAAAAATGTTAATTACCCTTTGTGTTTAAATAGACCCACACACATACAGAGTCCCTTAGCCCTTTTTTTGCACATACGAGCCAGCAAAAAAATAATAGAATTGTGAAAATTTGCCAGGGTCAAAGTCGTTGGGCATAGAGAGCAAAGAAAAAAAAAAGGATTTTGTGTTATTTGAAGCAATTAAAATTATTATTTTAATGTCAACACTTTGGTGGCCAGGATAATGCATGTAAAATGAAAACATTGCCAACGCCCTCCGAAAGCTGCCAAAGCCGCCAAAGGACCCAAATCCGTTAAATGTTTTTAAAGATTTTTCCTGCCTCTTTTCCCACTTCCACTACCACTTCCATTTCCACTTCTATTTCCAGTTGATTCTTTTGCCGTCGGCTTTTGGCGGCGACGACTTTAACGACTTTGCTTTGGAGTTACTTTGGTTAAGTTTTAGGGTTGATTTTACACCCGTGCCATGGCTTACCAGGCGTTGAGAAATTCCGTAAAGTGTTTTTACGGTATTTGCTTCAGCTCGTCTGGGGTTAGGTCAGGTTTTTCCTTCCCCAACATATACTTTTCATTCTGGATATTTTTTTTTTTATTCCCAGCGCTTGTTTGAGAAATGTTTTCGGTTTGCTTTGGGTTGCTTGTGGTTTAGTTTGCTTTTGGGGGCGAATGTGTGTGTGTGTGTGTGCGGGGGGAGTGTTGGTTTGGGGTAGTTGTTGTCAGTATGGTATAGTATGGTGTTGCCAATTGGCAGTCAGTTGGTCAGTTGGAGTGTGGTGCAGCTCTGAAGATAAGCAGGTGTTATATTTTTATGACTAAAGTGGCTAAGCTGCTTGTTTCGTAGGTTTATAGGGGAAAGCCCCTTCCTGAAATGGGATATTCTCTTTGGCTACTGAATAGCAAATTAACTTTCCTGTATTTAAGTATAATTAGATTAATCTTGTTTATGTTTAAACTGTTTCTGATATACACAAAATCCTTTTTAGCTTATTACATTAACTTACTATGCAGTATAATACTTGTAGATTAATCGTGTAATCATATATTTCAACTGTTTTGAATAAATGTAGCTCAACTGATGTGTTAATTTTATATTCGTATGATAGATGTTAATGAACTTAGAACTTTTCCAAAATATCTGAGAGCATTCCTCAAAATCTTATGTATAATTATAATTGGCAGTTCAGCTCACCACCATTAAGAGTACACATGTTTTTATCTGGCTTTTCACGCTGTGCTATAATGAGAAATTCTCTATAGTTCTTGGGAAACCACGACACACTTACATTATCAATGACATTTATCTGCTATCCATCCATCAAAAAGTATCAACCCTCAAAGAATTTCATTCCCTATATATAATTAAATAGTACTAGTTAAGAGTGTGCTGGACTCTCCATTAAGTTGGGCACACGCAATGGTCTATGAAGAACTTTAATTGCTAATTGAGCAAAATACTTTTTGGCTACAAAGTGACGAAAAAAAAATAATTATTGTTTCATGTTTGCTGGAATGCCCTGTGAAGTGAAAACGCAAAGCATAAATTATTTAATTGCTAATTAAGAATGAGCAACAACAATAAGAACAATAAATGTAATGAATTAGAAGGCGAATCGAAGACAGTTGCCGTTTTTCAACATTTCTAGCGTGTGACAATTCGCATTAATTAGAAGAAATGGCTCCAAAAATAAGCCATTAAAATGGGAAGACCAGAAGAAGGGAGGTTGCTAAAGGGAGAGAGGGAAGAGGGTCCGATCAAGCCAAGTTATTGGTGCGGGGCATTAGTTGAATTCTCGGCGCCAGTTGAAATGAAAGTGCGCATCAGAGGATCACAACAGTTGCTACTCTGAGCTCTCTTTCTCCTCTCTCTCTCTCTCTCTCTCTCTCTCTCTCTCTCTCTCATTCTCTCTCTCCCTTTCTCTGTCTCTCCATCTTTCTTTAGTGCTTTCCTGCTGCTTCTTTGCGTGTTTTCTTCCATTTGGACACTTGTGACATTTTCTTAATTGAAATGATGCTCGTTC
Source organism: Drosophila neotestacea (assembly GCA_035044365.1). Lineage (NCBI taxonomy): Eukaryota > Metazoa > Arthropoda > Insecta > Diptera > Drosophilidae > Drosophila > Drosophila neotestacea. Next base: position 759,282 of record JAWNMD010000155.1, read on the forward strand.
GTTGATAAAAATTCGTTTGTGTCTCTCTCTCCCTGTCTCACTCTCTCTCTGACTCTCTCTGTCGTTCTTTGCACGTTTTGTGTTGATTATTATTACTGTTCATTATTGTTCATTATTAAATGAGCGTGTAGATGCGACTTTCTGTGCATTTAGCACTTTGGATCGTCGCAAAATGTTTTGGTATTTTTTGTGTGGGCTTTGCAACATGCGACTTCCAACATTCAAGAGGTATTTTCCTAGAGTTGTAACATTTAGACTGGCTTAAGATAAAGTTATTAGTGTCATCACTTCGATCAAGCAGAAAGGTATGCAACATTATAAATATTTATTCAATAGAAGAATGTGAAGAATGTAAAATCGGTTTATGTATAAAGAAGATTCTTAAGGTAGATAGCTAAGATATAAAATAAATATAGATATAAATAAGAGCTATAATAAAGTTTAAATAACGGACTGTATTACTACAAGCTCCTCAATTATGAATTTCTCCCATAAATACAGGGTATAAATACATTCGTATAGTACATCACTTAGGTATGCAATACTAAATATCTATTCATTTCGTGAGCTGATTTTCCAGAAGGAATGTGGAAAATGCATTAGAAATCGGTCTAACTGTAAAATATTATTTTATAGTTACGTAAAAAAGATATTTTATTACTAAATTATCTAAGGTCCAAAACTGATTCTAGTAGCGCAAAATAAAAGCTACCTTATTCTAATAAATACTTGTATTACTTCAAGTGGAAATTACACCATAAATATTAATAACCAGGCTATAAAAATTATAAATTCGTGCATCATTTAGCTAAGCTCGCATCAATAAAAATAATTGCTAATTATATTGATCAGTCGAATAAGTGCTTAATTACAACATTAAAATCCAACTCTTCCTTCACTTTGAGCTATTTCAATGATGTCTTCAGCCTGTTTTGACGGCTTGTGCCTTTCACAATTGAAATGCTTGGCAACAAAAAAATGCATTTCCTGTTGGCAGCCCACATAACCGCAATAAAAATGCAAACATAAAAAAAAAAACAAACCTCCTGAGTTGTAAATTGGCCGTACATCAAAAGCAGCATACACCAAATTGAAATCCTTTCAAGATGCTCCTGCCCCTGATCGAGGCAAGTTTTTTTCTCCTTGCTTCTTGCAATGCATTTACGAGACGTAATTACAATTTTAATTTTGTTTAGTCTTATGGCCACACATGTGGATGCATACTCGTTTACTTTGGCCGGGTTGAGTTACTTCCATTCGGGGATTTATTCTGGACGCAATGAGTCGGATCTCATTAGCTGGTGGGCGGTATATCATTTTTTTTGTAGCCAGCTGCAGGCCAAAATATCTGCACATAATTACGCACTTTTCCTGGCTGGTTTTTTTCTTTTTTCTTTTATTTGCTGCTTGGCGTTTTTACGATTTGCCTACTTAAAGTGACAACGTGACGCCGGATGAGGAGATATTTGCCACTAGGTGGGGGAGAGAGATAGGTGAAGAGACAGAGATGGAGAGAGAGGGAGAGAGATAGACGGATCGCAATTGCCGCTGGCTTTTGGTTATTTTTAATGTCTGCTGCCTGTTTGCTGATTTTCGTAGCCGTTTCTTGTGCCGCATTTGCTGCATTTTTATGCGTTCGTCATCCGTTTGTCATAAAAAAAAAACTACAACTACAACTACAACTAACAACAACAACAGCGATTTTTAATTTTAATTTAATATCTAATAATTGTTGTTGATTTTCTTTGCATTTTATTTGCAATTTTCCGTGCAGCTATTTATGCATTTAAACCTGACCAACTGCATTCTGTGAACATGCGACTTTAATGGATTTCTCTGATGATGCACACAATATCATTAAAATATTTTGCAAATTTTATAATGAGGCTATATATATGTGGAATACGTATCATTTACTTTGACCGACTGACTACTCATTATTATATGACTGCAAATAAATGTTGTACATCTTTTTTGGCTTATGTCAAGCAAATTCTGTATAACACATTTTAGTGTAGTTATGTAAGTTATATTATATTTTATTGTATATTGTTCATTCAATAGAAGATCCACATTAACTTCACACGCAGTCTATTCAATTTTAACTATTTCTAGACTAGACTCAAGAAGAATCTCTATAGAAAACAATATTCGATATTATTTTTACAACTTAAAACGGTGTTGGTTTCTAAGCCGAAATTTTTAACATAATCTTATTATTAATATACTTAAATTCAATTATTGTTATTCCTAGAACCAAAAAGTAATAAAGTATATTTAAGAGATTATATTAAGTAGTTAAAAATTATTACAAACACGTAAAACTCATTTCAATAATTAAAATATTTTAATGAATTTATGTGCAGTTCTTATACTATTCAAATATCATGTGCACGTGGAACAAATCCCATTTAAAACATTTATGATCGGGTTCAGAAAGTGGTTGAATAATTTTATAGCTCTTCATAAATTAGTTGTTATACAAGCCAATAATAATTAAATATCATTTGATAATTTATATTAATGAGCTAGAGCTTGCTCTATTTCTTGATGATCTAATGATCAGGTTGACACTTTTACCGACGGCTTTTCACTGTCGATCTCCAGTTGATCTCTGGAGTGGATATAATAAAAGCTATGATCTCTGTAAAAAGTACATTAAGACTCGTAATACTTAATTAGCTTGAAAACAGAATAAATGATTAAGTCATTAAATGCAAATTGAAAATTAGAATTGAAACTGAAATTCGAAGCTAAATTAGATGTAGCTGAATGTCATTTGCGATGCTTGGCAAAAATAGTTTCCCAAACAGTTGCCGCTTAAATTTATGTGGCACGAAACTTTAAGCAGTCGACCAACTAAATAATTACGCGATAACGAGCCGTGGAAAACTAGTTGCAGGTTGCAGGTTGCTGTTTATATTTTCTGAATGCTTGGCAACAACAATAAAAAAAAAACTAAACTCTGTATTAATTTGCAATTAATGCAGCTAATTACATTTAATTAAATGAACGAGCCAAGCGGCAGAGACAGCGGTTAACAATGCACAAGTGCAAGTCGAGCTCATGCCCTATAGATACTTTGTAGCCAGTTACAGATACATATACAGACGATAATTTGTGGAACTTGGACACACTGGGAAAAATGTAACGCGCAGGTTGTAGCGACTACCAAATGAAACTGATTATTACTAATGCTATTGTTGTAGTACTTATTGTTGTTGCTGTTGCTGTTGTTGTTGGTGTGAATTGCTGCTTATTGTATCTCGTAGATACATTTTACAAAGCGGGCGGCGCGCGCGCATTTTGCAAAACGTCCGCGACTCATTCAAATGGCAATTGTAATATTTAGATATCTATTTTTCTATTTTTTTCATATTTATTTTCCTTTTTTTTTAGTTTCATGGGGTGGCATCATTTGCAAGGCTTAGCACATTAAACTATTTATGTGGAGAGTTGTGTTTTTTTTCCATCATTTTTATTTTAGTATCTCACAGATACATTTGAGCGACTCATTGTTGCAAATTGTCAGCGCTGCGGCCGCCGCTAAACATATATGATTAGTTTAGTTTGACTGCCTGCTTTATTATAATTTATTATATTTACTTTTATTATTAGATGTTAGCATCTATTTTTGTGCTGGAAAACAAAGCCCCCCAAGGGGAAAACTGAACAGGGCCAACAGATATCTTGGACAATTTAATGCCTAAAATGCAGCTTGTTGTGATGAGGCTGCTGCAATTCGAGTTGATGTTGTGCCATGAAAATTATACTTAATTAATGCAATTAACGATCCTAAGACTTTGCATAAAAATCACATCAATTTATTGTATTGGGTTGCATTACGATGTCAAGGCCGAGATTTGCATAGAACTTGCATTTACTTGGGGCTTTTTAAAGTGCGTTAGAATTAAATCTATTGCTGATAATACTTAAAGTCTAAGCCTAATGATTTTAAAAGTGATACTTAAAAATTAAACGTCGATTAGCTTAAGATGATAAGAGGGTAACTATAGAACTAATAATATGGAATCTATGGAATAATGTAATATGGATTATTATCAAAGTTATACTCCATCTATAAGATATGCATATTAATTCACAAAATATCTACTAACTAATTCTGAAATAAATTAGTTTTTATGTTCCACAACGTTGGAATGTAAATTTTATTACCATTTCGCATTAAAATAAATTTGTGGAGGCAATTTAAGTGATTTGATCATCCGCCTACGTAATAAAAATCAGCAAAATGATTCATTTACTGCTTAAGATATCACATTGAAACGTTTGAAAATAGTTTTGATCCGACTCACAGATTACGTTTATGTATTAAAAAAAGAAAAAACGAACTAGTAAATCTAATTAGAATTCAATAAGAATGTGTTTTATTTTGAAATAAGCATTAGCCGAATGAAAAATCAAGTAAGTAAATAATAATAACTATAATTACTTTAGATAAGACAGATAATGGGTTGAGAATTCACTAAATTTCTTTTAAATTTTGGAAAATTGTTCACTGTGCTCTTGAACTTTGTATTAATGATATTACAATTGGTTTTAGAACTTCTTGTATTTCTTAATAATTATAAGGTAATTGGTTTTTAAATTTACCGTCTTGTTGTAGAATTAAAGCTGCAATTGATGATATTTATGACCGTCCTTTTTTCTAGATTATTAAAGGTTTTTCTATATAACTTTTTTAAATATTTCGTTTATTTTGTGGATACATGAATTTACTTTTCACTTATTTTTCAGTTTAACAAGAAATTCTTAGTAAAGTTATTTTCATGAGTTAGAACTGAGCGATAGGCGATCGAGCCAAGATATAGAGTAATTAATTACAGATTCTGATGCACTTTTTGAAACACACGCACAGTTTGAAGTTGTTGCTGTTGTTGTTTGATGTTGTTTGCTGTATATGTATGTTTGATGTTTGTTGAGCCACACGCGACGATTTCTTGAGATACTCGCGCGCGAAATCTTTGGAATACTTTTGTTCAGGTTGCAGTTGCTGTTGCAGTTGCAGTTGCTGTTGCAGTTGTAGTTGATGTTGCTGTTGCAGCTGTTAAATGTTGCTGCCTGGCACACGCCGGCAATGGAATGCAAAAATGCACACGCGTTGATACTAATGTATGCGTGTGTGAGTGTCTTTATGTGTGCGTGCGTTCGAGTGTGTGTGCGCGCTCAGTAACGTAACGGTGCGTGAGTGGTACGTACAGGCGCAAAGTCGTCCACAGACTGAATGAACGTGTGGCGCACAAACGGCGCTTGGACCCCCAACAATCATCAACATAAGTAGCAAAGCGCGGCCACAACAACAACAACAACAAGAATAACAGCAACAGCCCACGACAACGACAACGACAACTACATCGACGACGACGAAAACGACTACGACAACGACGACGACAACGACTTACGACAAACACGAGCAAACAAAAACTTTGCCGAAGCCACAGCCGAAGCCGAAGCAAATGGCCCAAAGCTCAGGAGGAGCAAGCGAGCGAGACACACCAGAGAGAGAGAGTGAGTGAGGGAGAGAGAGAGAGAGAGAGAGAGAAAGAAAGAGAGCGAGAGCACAAAACCAGACAGAGTCAAACTGACGTCGACGCAAGCAGCGAGTGGTTGGTTGATTGGGTGGGAGCGAGGGGGTGGACTGGCTGGCTGCCCTGTGGTCTTGTCTCAGCTAATATGTAAAACAAAACGCGAGCAACGTCAACGTCGTCGTTGACTGCGCAGGAGCGCAGCGCACACACAACATGCACCATTGAAATTATTCGCACTCGTCGTCGTATTTTACTCCGTCGCTGCCCCGCCCGCTGCCGAGTGTTGTTAAAATAAAAATAATGACGTCATTAAGCGCACAAATGAGCGCTGCTGCTGCTGCCAATGACTGCAACAGCGACTGCGACGTCAACGTGGGCAGCGTTTATAACTGTTTTCAGTGCAGGAGAAGTGAACACTTGACGAAGCTCTGGCTGGCTCCCTCTCTTGCCCCCTTCTCAGACTTGACGAGTCAGAGCAAGCTCGAGAGAGTGAGTCCATCTGTATGTGTGAGTGTGTGTGTGTGTGGGAGCATAGAGAGACAGAGAGAGAGCGTGCAGTGTGAGCACAAATGTTGAGCATTTGTTGTTGCCGGCAGTTGCTTGGGGGTGGATGGGGGTGCACTGATGACCACTGCGTTCTGCTCTATGGTGTGTGGATGGGGAAGGGGGAGGGTTAGATGACTGCTAATTTTTATTTACATATTTAAAATTTTGGAGTTTAAAATGTTTTGAGGTTTTTATTGTGAATGATACAAAAATATCATTTGCATTCCTAAATAAAATATGTGCAACCACATTTCAGTTGCATTTCTATTTTTATTTACTATCTCATTGAAAATCAATTTAAAGGACCCATTTTCTGATATTCTAGTTTCTAAATGAAACATAATTTGATTACAAATAAGTTGTTTTTGGTTTTAAAGCAGACAAATGTATTATTTTTTAGTTAACTGAGGATTATCCGACTTGTAATTGCGAAATATATTACTATAACATAGAGAAAAGTTAAGTAACAGAAAATAAATTGCACCTTTAAAAAAGAATAGTTGTTATAAATTATTATAAATTATGTTAATTAGTATATTACCATATTTGAATTTTATACATGCTATTATCAGCATCATCAATGCAATTTGCTTAAACATATATGAAATCAAATAAGTTTGAAAGTCTCAATTTGTCAATTGTCTTCCCCATCCAGAGAATATCGTAAAGTTCTTCCCTTGCCAAGAAATTAATAATTAAAATGCCAATCCGCAGTCGGAGCCATCAACTCGTTGAAACTCATCACTAGCTCCATATCCATCCTCAATTCCATTCCCATTCCCAACATTTCTTAGTTTGTCAACTATCTCCAATTGCTCTTCTATTTCCGTCTCTGTCTCCATCACCGTCTGCTATGTTCCTTTTGCTCACCCTCTTGTATGGCCACAACTCGGATACCAACCGAAAAGTGCCAATAAATATGGAGCATTTGGAAAATCCTTCTGCTGCCCAAACTACTTCCCTTGTCACCCCTTCTTTCATGGCATTCTCTTAGCTACCTTGTGCACTAATTCACATTTGATGTTTTGTTGTCTGCTCAGTTGTTGTTGCTGCTTGCATTTTTCTGGTCAATGAGGTTACAGTCAAGTCACTAGACAAGCCAAACTCAACTGAGCCCCCTCAGTCAACCCCTTCTCCTCTCTGTTCCCCTGCCCCATGCCTTTGACCAGTTGACCAGTTGCAGGGCAGAAGATGCAACAACGCCAACTCGTGCGGTCTCTGCAACCGGTCGGCTCTCAGTCTCAGCCAGAAACAAAGTCAGAGTCACAGCCAGAGCCAGGACTGGATTCCGTCTATACTGTCTACTGTCCAGCCACAAGCCACCCACCCACCTCAGTTGAGTTCAGCTATCGCTCAGCTATCGGAGGTGTCGATGACGTCGTCGTCATCTCTCCTCTTCTCTGGTCTCTTCTCTATCGTCTATACCCACCGCAAACTCTTCTATGCGGATCAAGCTACAGTTCTTGTTTATTGTTGTTTGATACTTACCAGAAAGAAAGTCAAAAGACTTTGCTAGCATTTTTGTACAATCAAGCAGAAAGAATTACTTCAGTAAAGTAAAGTAAAATTAAAAATATAAATAAGGATTATAAATTCAGATAATTATTTATTAATTATAAACGATAAAATTAAATTTTAACAATAAATCTTTTTAACATTTTTAATTAATGTTAGTGTTGAATTCCTAATTTTAAAGACTGTTCTGACTTTCGGAAAACATTACTTATCAATGTTAAATCAATAGAAATAACACTTATTATTTCTTTTTATCCTTTCAGTATTATTATTACATTTTTTTATCAAACATATTTTGATTCATAATTTAAAGTATTTAAGTATTCTTTATTTATTTACCAGTGTTGATCTTTTGTTATTTTTCATCTAGGCTTTTTTATTGACCATAGGAGTAGATTAAGAACTTAATTTGATCAGTTGCAGATAAAGTATTTATTTTTTGTCGAATTAAGACTTTAAGAAATTTACAATAAAAAAATTAGATAGCTTAAGAAATAAATGGTATGGAAATATTTCTTTCAGTGATTTTTGTAGAGTATTTAACCCTCGCCAAGTCCATATTTAATTTGTCCTTTTATAGTGGTTGTTTTTAGCCAAATTTGGTCAAATATTTAAGTGCTGTTGCCACTTCAGTTCGCTGTATACCTTGGCTTGGGTATATTGGATATAGACAGTCTTCATGGCCGACTCATCTACTTAATTTACGAAATTTTCATTTTGTCTCTAGTATTGGCATCTCCTTCCCTCTCTTTTCTTATCACTCTGCTGTTGCCTCTGTTGCACACATTGCTGTTGTCTTTATGTCTAATTTTTGTGCAGCATTTTACCGGCAGCTATAAAATTGTATTACCGTTAAATGCTGCACTGGCGAGCCATCGTCTAATTTACGTTAGCCGGCAGCCTTAGCCTGGCCAAGGGAGCATGAGGAGGGGAAAGGAGTATGGGGAAAGGGGTTGCAGGCTGCCCACTTTCCATCTTGGCTTGATTGTCATTCGTTACGTTGCCGTTCTGGCCATGGCCAACAAACTGATTAAATTCAGCACGCGCCCTGCAGGCATCTTGGAAACTTCTTGCCACAGAGACGAGTATACCAACTGGAAGGGGGTGGGGCAAGTCTAAGTCTCTCTCTCTCTCAGCATATCTCAGTCCTCTCCAGCTTCTCCAGCCAGTTGGCCAGGCAGCTCTAAGCCTCATCAACAAACTGAGGAAGAAACTCGACGCTCTACATAAATTTGAAATTAACGTTTTCTAGCACATTCTCTGCCTCTTTCTCTTGCCCCACAGCTTCTGTCTTCCCTCCCTCTCCCACTCCATCTTACTCTAACTCTGGCAATTTGTAGTCGTTGTCATGGACTGTCTGTATGTCTTCTCTTCTCTATACCCCGTACTTTATCTACCTTACCAAAACTCCCACCAAGTCAAAGTGTTTACATGCTTTCTGTAATTATCATTGCCATTCCATTTCGCATGGAACACACACGCAGCTCGGAGCGTCATCTAAGTTGAGTGGCTTTTTAGACCCCAACTATTCTAACCATTCCCTCCTCCCTCCTTCCCGCAGCACACTAATTAAATGCAAATCTTCGTCGCGTTCATGTCTAACTAATATATGGCCAAAACGCCATGGGGCTCATTTTTGACCACATTTTAAGCAACTTACCAAAAGTTGTCAGTGTCACGTTTTCAATAAAAATATCCACAATTATATACAATTTATCGCCTGACCATGACGAATTTTCGAAACTAAAATAAATGTAGTTTCTTATAACTCAGCCAATGATAATGATTTTAGTTCTCAGGAGTGAAGTATATTTAGCAATAAATTTATTGAAAACATTTTATTTTAATATTGTAGATTAATAGAAATAAAATACTTTATTGTAAAAAGAACTTAATAAACTTTTACTTGTAGTAGATTTTTAGTTATTATTAAAACTTAGTTATTAATTATCTCTTGTAATTGTATTTTTAGTAGTTTCTAAAATATTTTCCACCTACAAGTGTATGATATTTTTCTTTTCAGGTTGAACCGCAACTTTTCAGTTTGATTAAATGTAATTTTTCATGAGAGATCAGATAGACATCTTAATGATACAATCTACCAATATAAGTGTATAAAGTACGGTTTATGAGTTTTTTCACGCTCACCTCTTACTCTAGGCCTATAAAAATTATCAGCTTTGTTCAGAAAGAGACCGATAAATAGCCAAATACGTAGTCAAATAGCCAAATGGTCTGATGTGGGCCGGGTTATTTGTGCAGCTGACAGATATGCATAAAAATGTTTGTCGAGATTGTTGCCAGAGAGTCCGAGTCAGAGTCAGAGCCAGAGTCATGATAATTAACCATGGTCGAGACTGCTAATTACAAAAGCATCCTGCAACATCATTTGAGATATTTTTCCATTAACTGACGACGTTGTCGACGCCGCGCCACACAAAACATATTAAAATTAACCTGATTACTCCGCAGGCGCTGCCAACTCGCAATCCGACAACAACTTGGACTGGGAGTTGTAGTCGGAGTTGATGCTGCAGTCGGAGCTGGTGTCGGAGTTGGAGCTGAAGTTGAAGTTGGAGTCGGAGTTGGAGCTGGACTTGAAGTCGGCGTTGCAAGGCACAAACTAATTTCAAATAACATAATTCATTCGCTTAGTCTGGGCAACAGGGCGTATGTGGGGAGGAGGTAAAAGGGACGCAACTGAGACTTCGACTAAGACTTGAACTGGAGTTCCGCTGACCGGTTTTCTGGAGCACCAAATTAGTTGGAGTTTAATCACATTGCAAAACTTGCAGCAGAGCTAAACAAAGCGCCAAAGCTGTCATAACATCCACAGTTGGAACAGAAGGATTGTGTGAAAGCTTCTGCTGTTGAAAAGTACTCAACACCCGACCAAGTCCATTACTGTTGTTATCTTCTTGACTCATTTGGGAACTGCTCAAAATAAATGCTAATTATTATGGCACCTAATGATAATCACAATTCGAGGAATACTTCTCATACCCAAATATGTATGTCAAAAACTATTCAATTCTTGCAAAACATTTTCTGGCGCATAAAATTTTGTGATTATTGAATTTTTTTAGTATTGCTTTTGTTGTACTGAGTGCGCTTTAACAGCAAAAACACCAATTACAATAACAACAACAGCTTAAAAGGGCAACAACAACTTTAATGTGCAAAACTGGCAGCAAAAGGTAACAACAACAACAAAGAGCGTCCTACAAAGTTACAGTGGTACCAGATAAAAGAATATTTGATACAACTTTTCGCAGAATTATTATGGTTTTTAGTTAGGAAAAGTTATGGAAATTAATAGAACATAACTAAAATACTAAAAGTTCCTTCCCTGTTGTAAAGAAAACGGCAATATTTTCTTATTTGAAAGCAGACTTCCCACTCTTAATATATCTAAATTTCATTTAAATTTTTCAAATTTCTTAGTTATATTTAAAGCTGCCTTGCCCCACTGTGCGCAGGCGTGCCAAAAGCCTCAAGTCCTCATTCTGTCCTCATTCAAAGTGCGGTTACCAAACGGCGCGTGTGCAGAGGCTGCCTTGGAAAATAAGCTTGAGTTAGTCTTGGACATGGACATGGGCTGCTCAAGGAGCATAGACCTGTGTTTGGGTCTGTCTGAGACTGGGACTGGGTCTGGGTCTGGGACTACCACTTCGTATCTACGTGGTAATTTTGTAATATCGTAAAGTATTTTTTAATTGAACGCACCTCCTTCTATAGGTGTCGGCCTCGTCGCATTACAGAACTGGACTCGGAATCGGGTTTCGGGTTTTGAATTCAGATTCAGGCTTGGGTGAGCTTTACGATGTGACTGGGAATTATGTATTAAATTCTGTATTTTGTCAACTTGGCTTAGAATTTTTAGAATTTGTTTCAGTAATCACTCGAATCTTTTATGACTCACTTCCTTCACAGCAAAGACAGAGAGAACAGAGTGGACTGAGATTTGTGTGATTTATGCGTTAAGACTGGAGCATTAAAATTAGCTCTAATTATGACTATCGCAGGAGCGCAGCCAATTAAAATGCATTTCTGTTTTGGTCAAGAACATAAATCAATATAAGATTTATGAGTCTGGGTCAAAAAGAATAAAACTACATACATATACTTATAAATGAAAATACTAAAGAAACAATATGAAGGCGATATGCGACCTAAGTCTACATATAATTTTTTATGATTAGTTGAGCTTTGAGTTTTGCATAACCTTTGGTTGGTTCCGACATTGGCTTTGGCATTTTCAGTTAACTTGGCTTTATTTCTGTTGACTGGAGAAGCTATTGCGTTATCCCTTTGTCTACCTTCTGGCTGCCCATTCATCGCATTCATTCATGTTCAGGTCCAGCCCTAACCTGTTCGCCTGGACTCACGACTTTATAATTAGGCACAGTTGTTCTCTTTGTTGTTGTTGTTGTTGTTCTCGTTGTTGTTGTTGTCTTGGCCACTGCTCACTTAATGCATTCATAATAATATTTCTTTTGCTGTTAAATTTATGCTTTTTGCCTTGTAGTCTCTTCATCGTTGTTGCCTTTATGCTTTTTATTTATTTTTGCCAGTTTTAATTTTCTCGCTTCGAACGAGTCGCAAGTCCAAGTCCAAGTCCAAGTCCAAGGAGCATCATCGCAAAAATCGTTTTGCATTCTTAAACATAATTGCATGTGGGCGTGGCCACATATGAAATTTCTTTGATTAAAGTCGATTAAAATCGCAGCCTGTTTCGCCTGCTGTTGCTAGTTGTTGTTACTGTTGTTGTCTCAGTTGTGTTGTTTGTTGTCGACTCCGCTGCCTGCTACTTTTGGTCCAAAAAGGAATCTTTTTGGGATAAGCCAAGCTTTATGAGTTCAAGGATTTGGGCGGATATTAAAATAAATTTAATTTAATAAATTTTTTTAAACAAAATTTTAAGTCTCTTTTAAGATTTTTAATACTTAACATAACAATTCCTTTAAATAATACAGATATTTATCAACTTTAAGAACTATTGTGTAAAAGTTCTTTTTAAGTTTAAAAGTAAAACATATACTTACCTCTACTTAATACCTTTAGGTTTAAAGATTAATAAATATATGTATATAATTTTATATTCCCAAATTTAATTGTTATCTAATTAATTTTATAAATTATTATTCAAACTGTCTTTTATATTAAAAGTACTTTCATTTAAAATAACATATCCATACTTCTTTTGGAGTATATATATTTTTTTAAGTAGCTGTAGTAAAAATACAATTGCATACTTCCTTAATCCTTAGTTGATTTTATAGTTGTAACTAAAGCATATATTATTCTCTATAAATGTTGTTTATATTATAGTAATAATCTTTACTGTGAACTGCTTTTACTTTATATTTTGAATAACTTTATTAGTTGAAATTGCTAACAAGATAAAAAAAAATATGACAGTGCCTTAAGTCATTTGCTTTTTTACATTTAATTAATATTGAATTGCAATTATATGCACTTGACTATGCTGTGATAGTTTCTAGATACTCTATAATTCAGACTCTGGTTAAGTATGGCCCGCATCTTCTATTAAAATGAGTTTCAAACGATCTTCAAGTCTTCCTCTACCTTTTCCTTTACCACTGCCTTTGCCTCATCATCATCATCATCAGCGGCTGCGTGGCTGTTTGTGCCACTCCCAATTGCAACTGCCCGCATGTTGCACTGTTGACACTCCTCTAGCCGTCGACATGCCGCTTCTAATCTGCACTCAAGTGAATTGCAAATTACGTGTCTTAAATTGAAGTTTTACGAGTTGCTACTCTAAATGTTTGCACCAAAGTGCTCGCTGGTTGTTGTTTGCACAAGCAGAACCCCAGAAGAAGAGTCTTCGGCAATGGACCAATTTCTAAGACAACAACATCATACATACATACATGCACTCGCATACATACATATGCAACATCTTGAGGCATCCCCATAGCTAGAGTCCATGCCGCTTGCTGCGTGTTTAGGCCGAGTGTTGTATTTCATGTTGTTGCTGCTGCGATTGCTGCTGCTGCCTCTGCCTCATCCTCATTCTTAGCTCTCTGTTGTCGTCTTCTACTTCTGCTTGTTGTTTATGCGATGCAGGATATGATAATAATTACACCTTCGCCGTTTGTAGCCTCTCTTACCACTTGCCACTTGCCACCACTTGCTTCACCTGGCCAGGAAGTCGACCGTTTGCCTGTTCTTCTTCTCCTTCTCTCGTGTTCGTCGCAGCGATTAAAAATTGATCTCATTATAATTATTTTTTATAATTTATGAAGCCTTAAAATGTGTGTTGCTTGTGTTGGCTATTGCCATTTGCCATTTGCTTGTCCCAGCAATATGAGTATACGGCTACAAAGTAGTCATTATAAAAGCCATAAATTTCGATCGCCTCGAGCCCCCATTCAGCAACAGTTGGCTTTAATGAGTGCAGTCAAACTGAAGGCTTACTTGAAATACCAAAGACTTTTGGCAGCTTTCAATATTTGCAAGTCTTATAAAGCTCAATTTATTAACAAAAAATACCAAGAAAATTTTATTCGTTTCACTTAACATTTGGTAAAACATGGTAATTTTAAAAGATTTAATTGCCAAGTTTATTTGATTATATTTAGTTGCAAGGATTGGGAAAACTCAATTCAGATAAATACATTTTTATCTGATCTGAATGGAAAGAAGTTTTCGCAACTTTCCTTTTAATTTAATAATAAAAATAATTATAAATCAAGTAAATCCTTATTGTTTCTTTGTCATTTCTCTAGTCAATTAATCTCACATTTTATCTTCTCAATATTATAATAAGTACTTTTCATAAACTTAAATTTAAGCATAAAGATACTTTGCATTTCTTGTATAAATAATTTCCACAATTGTCGCCAGAAATAGCATCTCTTTTTATTCATTTATCCCTTGTTGTCAATATATTTCCATCTCCATTCTTTTAGCTGGAATGTCTGCAACTTTTCCACACGCTTTCCCAGAAAGCGCACATCTTAGATAGAACGCAGTAAATATTATGCATATTATAAACACATACGACTCTCTCTAAATACTGTGGCACAAACTTACCAACATTTGTAGAGATCTATTCAACACACAAACACAAACACACACACATACACCCGCACTTAGGGTATGTCTGAGTGAGACCGGACTTGGTTGGGGTTTTGCTCATTTTGCATTTTAGTTTGTAATTTAGTTTCATTTATTGCGATTTTACATTGACGCCTGACACGCAAATTCGTGTAATCCTGGCAATGGTAAAAGCAATGGCCAAGAGCTGATGTCGATGCCAATGCCGATGCAAATGCCGGCAGAACCCACCGACCATGCGCCACACAAAGTCCAATTAAATTATGAGGGTCCACACGCCACGACAACGCTGGCTTAAAGGGGCATGATGAGGCAGGAGGCAGGAGGCAGGTGGCAAGTGGCAGAGTCTTAAACTTGAACCAGTTGAAACCCGCAGCAGACGTTGGACCCGATTTAGCCGATTTGCCATTTCCAACTGCTTATGCCTCACTTGAGTTTGGCGCTGGCTCATTTTCAACTCGGTTTTTGCCATTGCCATTGCCGTTGCCGTTGCGGTGTAAGAGTAATTAAAATCCCTTGATTAATATGTAAATTTAATGAGATTACGAATTCAGCGAACAAGATTAGGAATGCACGGTCTCCAACTCCAACTCCGACTCCAACCAGACTCCAGGCAAACTGTCATTGCTCAACTGGCTCTACGTTTAACTTGGCTGACTGCCAACTTGGCCATGTCTTGGACAAACACACACATGTAATTTTCACACACATGAGTGTGTTGCCTTTTGAGCCAAGTCCAGGCTTGTTAACGTTTCTGTGGAAAGCCTCAGCTGTAGCCTCTGTCCAGGGAAGCCACCCAAAAAGCAAATCGACGTTGGAAAATTGGAAGCGCGAAATAAACTTGTACATAAATTGTGTGAAATGGATTTGCTTGCAGTTCAAAAGGTTGTCGATTTTGTCGTCTCTGTTTGTTGTCAGTTACCAGCAGCTGTTGTTGTTGTTGTTGTTCACTCATGTTGCTGTTTTTGCTAGTTGTTGATGTTGTTGTTTGGACTCGGACTCGCACTGATTTGGTTAATCTGTCAGCATAGCATTTACACAGAGCGTGTTTCAATTTTGATCTTTAAGTGATAAATTTTCATTAAACTAGCTACATTTAACTCGTAATTTTCTATTTAGTTGGAGCTGTGATTGCGTTAGTTACACTCTTCATATAGAGAAGTCAAAATAACATGAGCTTAAACTGTTAACAGTCATCTAAAAGATTATAGCTGCAATTATCTACGATCTTACATCAAAAGACAGTTTAATTAAATAATAATTTTTAGACATTTTCAATTTAAGAAATATTGCATTAATAATCAAAGTATATTTTGAATTTTGAATGCGTTAGTTTAACTCTCCCTATAAAGAAGTTGAAATATTTTAAACTATGTTTTGCCATAAAATAATTGAAGCTGTTATTATGTTTTAAATCAGATTAGATTTTAGCATCTGTTCGTTCAATAAAATATCTCAAATCTTTTTGACATTTTTAATAATATAAATTTTTTAATTTATCAAATGTTTATTCTAGTCTGGCTTAGCGCATTGTCTTTAAAGCAATATAAATAACTTGACAGAAAAACTAAGCAAATTTTAAGTTGTGATTGCATTTTGGCATATTCTGTTTGTAAACAAGTTTTAAGATAATTGCTGCCATTATTAAATTATCTAGGAGCTTTTATTCTTACAGTCAAATAATTCTCAAATTTGTTGATATGTACATATATTTACAATATATATATTAAATTGTAGTGTTAAATCAATTATATTTTCAATTCTGGTTTAGGGCGTTTTCTTTAAAACCAAAATAATTCGCTTAGCAAAAAAAAAAAAACATTATAGTCCCAAATATTCATAACTTTATGTACAACAATTATGCAATAATTTTTTTGCTTAGACGCGTATTTGCTTTTAATCCGAATGCAAATATGGTAAAATGTAATTCCAATTCACGTTGCTATTTGATGTGCATAATCGCATTTAGTTTTTGTTATTTATTTTGATATTTCTCATGTCATTTATACGTTGTTATCATCCTCGTACAACAACAGCATCCATCTAAACAAATCATCGCCTTCTAACCGCATCATCCGCCCCCCAGAAAAGCAAAACACAAACAGAGCCAAAACCAAAACTCAACGAAACTTTTACGTGCTCCGGCTTCAACAACAAGAACAACAACAACAGCAGCAGCAACAACAACAACAGCAACAGAAATCAGCTATAGACGCAATAACTTTTCCCATTTTTGCGCTATTTTCCCATTTGCTTTCCACGTTTCATCCCCAAGTTGTTGTTGGAGTTGTTTGTTGCGTTTTCTGCTGCCTCCCTACTGATTAGCAGCTCTGAGCTCTGCGCGACTTTTTTCTCATTACCGAAAAACGCGCGCGAGTTTTTTGCCGCGCCAATGGCTCCACTTGGCGTCTGCGATTGGGTCGCCAGCTGAAGCCGATGCTGCCTGCGATTGGTGGGAAGCCGTTTTAGGCGCCAAGTTCAAAACAGCACTTTTGCGAGGGTTGAGTTAGACTGAGAACTCAAATCCCCTCAAATTTGGGTGCGTTTGATGAGTTACACTGTGCACTGCATTTGGTTCTGTATCTGTGAAACCTTTGAGAACAAAAGGGATAAAGTACGAATTTCATTGGCACCCTATCAACCAATTTGTTATTGATTCATTATATTTTGGTATCGTTCTTAATTTGTTAATTCGGTGTTGTAGATTGTCCGACTGTAGTTCTTTTAAACTTCTTTTAAACTTTAAACACTCCGTCTAAAAAATTTTAAAAAGAGCTCTTTTTCAAAAGTTATGAAAAAAAAACAATCTATAAATATCGACATTTCGAACTAAGAGATTTTTAAAACATATCTGTTTGAAAATGATAAATTATATTGATATGTTATTTATAAGTTGGGTGCCAAACAGTATTAATATCCATTTGAAACGTATCTGCAACTAGAATGATTATAAAAATTCCGCAAACAATTGCTTATTAGGCTGCTGACAATATAATCAATTTTAGGTCAATAGAAGGCGATCGAATCACAGCAAAGTGTTGCCATATAGAGATGAAAGGAGAGTGTGGTACCAGGATGCGCATTTATGAGCTCGGTGTGAATGAAAGGCAACAGTGAATGAAAGTGAGTTTTCGACAGACATGAAAATAAATGGGTAGATAGAGCAAAGCAGGCACAGCACGGACAGTTGAATGAGCAGCAACACAGACAAAAGTACACACAGACGAACATTTCCCATACACACACACACACACACACACACACACACACTCACACACACACACACACAAATACACACACAAAGATAAACGAGGAACAATGCCGTCCTTGGTTTGGATGTTGCGTGAGGAGATTCAAAAAATGCAGCAAACGCAACGAGTGCAACGAGAATGTTGCAGCCCCAAAAATGCAGTTACGGGTGAGTAACAGTATCAGGGATACGCATCAAACAATAACAGCATGCTAAACACTGAAATAGGTTGATAATTTTGGGGCTTTGCCAGTCAGTCAGACAGTCGGATAGTCAGTGAGTCTACACTCAACTTCAACTCTGTCAAGGTCGTGAATAAAGTCGTTGCTCCGATAAAGCCGGAAATCAAAAAGACCGTAACTGATACCGAAAATGCCACCAAAAGTCAACAGAAAGGCAAGGCAAGGATATGGCGATAAAAAAAACAGACACATACAGAGAAAGAGAGAGTAAGTAAGAGGGTAAGAGAGGAGACAGGAAGCAGGCAGAAAGAACAAGAAGAAGTAGAAACAGAGGCAACAGTAAACGGACGTTCGTTCAACTTTATGGCAATCCTTGCTCAAACACACACACTTTCGGAGCTTAGACGTTGCTTTTCAAGGACTTTCACCCACACATACACACACGCTCACAGATACAGACACAGAAAAAAAGGAGAAAAACAGAAAGAACATAAAACGTAGCATACTTTTTCGAGCGAGTCGCATGAGTTTTTCCACGTTTGCCACGTTTGCTGGCTGTCTCTGGCATTTGCTTGCTTGCCACTTGCCACTTGTTCTTTGGCCAAATGCTTTTGCCGCTTTTGGCTTTTTAGAAGGCAACGCTCACTAGTTCTCTCTCTGTGTGTGTGTGTGTTTGTGTGCAAACTTCAGCCACGAAGTATGCAATATACTTTTGGGTCTAGACGCTGGTCGTGTGACTGTCTGGCATCGTCTACGTTTTCAATTTTACAGCTGAGGGTCAACTCCATGTGAAAGAGGGGCACTCAACTGGGGCTGCCACAAAATGGGTCAAGGTCTTCATATTTTTCACACTTTAAACTCGGCAAAGGCTTTAAAATTGTTGCCCAACTGTTGCTGCCAAAAACCGGAAATGCAGCTATATTGCGTATGTTGGCCAAAATCCTCCACCTCCACTGCCACCTCACCCACTTCCGCTTCGTGCTTCTGGCTCAATGCCAACAGGCGCGTTTGTAAACACAACAAATAACAAATTTTGTTTGTATACGTATGCGTGTGTGAGTTTGCCATATTTTTTGGTGTCCGGCAAACGCATTGTAGTGATTTTTGCCTAGCCTAACTATAAAATCGCATGTGGTCCAGTTGAACAGCAATTGCGTTTCCCAGTTGCATTCTACATACATCCCCTGCCGTTTTGTGCGGCATGTTTGCGGATAGTCACTTGTCGTTATGATGATTCATGTGGCATGCCACGCACCCCAGCCTGTTGAGTGCTCTGTTGAAAACCGCTCAACTGGAATGCTAATTTGCCAGGAGGGGGTGCCACACTGCACGCATTAAGCATACGCCGCGTATACGCAACTTTAAAACCTTTTCATTAGTCTCCCTTTTTTTGCTCTGTCCACTCTGTCGGGGTGAAGTCAACGTCCGGTCAGTGAGCTTAGGTAAAAGCTAAAGCCGATTTTGACAGAAAAAACTCAAATGTTGTCAACTGCAGTAACATTCAGCCAAAAAAAAAGTCGACTTCTTATTGCAATATACCCTGACAAGGTACATGTTATGTAATTTACACTTAATGTTTGCCTCATTAAAGCAAATTTATAAATCGTATATTATAATTACACAATATTTTATAAGACTTACAGAAATATTAATTAATAATATATCTAATATTATTAATCTATATGTACAGAATTAATATCAAGCTAAAATAGATTTACTATGTAAAATTTAATTGAACGTTGAAAAGTAAATATAATATTACAATATTATTAAATTTTAATTAACGCTGGACTATAAATATGAAGGACTAAGAATATTTTTGTTTTAAGATACAAGCTTTTGTCGTCTGTTAAAATTAATTATATTTTTTTTACATACTCTTATTGAATTTAAAATAAATTATCAGCTTGACATCTTCTTGATCTACTTAGTCACAAAAGTGTTATTTGTCGTTTGCTCAAAAAGAGTATAGTGAATTCGGTGTTCATCTGGCAGTCTGGCTGTCATGTTTGTATTTTTCACTCGAGGTTTGCTTAACCCCGAGCAACTCCCCCATTTTGAGCCACCCATGTTTATCAATAAATTGGCAGGCATGCCTCAAACTGCAATGGGGCAAAGCCAAAATAAAAGAAACTTTGCCATCGGCCTAACCAAAAATCAAGAAAATAAAAAATACAATTACACACACACACACTTACACACACCTACATACACTCACATTCACATGCATATATGCACTGGGAAAATAAAATTCAAAAAGTCCATCGCATTCATAAAAAACGTCAACCAAAAAAAATTGTCAAAAATCAACTATAAAAATTTTTTGTCGTCGTCGTATTGCCGATGACGTCGACGTCGATGTCGACGTCGCTTTTGGTAGGCGGAGTCATGTGTGAGTATTTTTTTATTGTTGCCGGGTTTGTTGTTGTTGCTGTTGTTGTTGCTGTTATTGTTGTCGTTGTCGTTGTTGTTTCTCGTTGTTACTGTGCGGCCATTGCGTAGTTTTTTGCTCACATTTGTTTTTTTAGCAAAGGGGCGTGTGTAGGCGGGCAGTTGGAGCTGGATTGGGCGAATGCAAAAGAGAATCCAGGAGAATCTGGATACTGGAGAGGGTAATATGGAAATGCATTGAGAAAACAAAAGAGTCAACTCTCAACTCTCAGATATCAATAATTATAAATACATATCAGATCAGATGAGTAAAACAAAAAACCAGCAAAAGTCAAAATGCATGTGTAAATGAGGAATGTCCTGCGGTTGCCGTGGCACTTCACGGCTCTCTGCTTTACGGTTAATGATTTACCAAATTATGTAGCCGCAAATGTAAAATACACGACTGGCCACACTCACTCAGAGCCAGGATCCATCCGACCTGGCCAAGTTCAAGCTGGCTCCAGCCAGTTGTCGCAAATGTTTATTAATTGAAAACGTAAAATTGCATTTCGAGGGGCTGTTGACCGCCCGTCGGCGCAATGATTTCGATAATGCGGTTGCCGCTGGCCGCAAAAACAGTTTGTAGCTGTCATCGCAAAGTGGGAGGAGGTTAACACACACACACACACACACACACATTATCACAGGTGTATGTGTGTGCCACGGTCAGGCAGCAATGACAACAACAACAATGCAATAAACATTGCAACTGCCCGATAATTGGCATCGGGTCAACTGTAACTGCATCTGCAACAGCAGCAGCATCAACATCAGCATCAGCATGTGGCATGTTGCAAGTGGCATGCGGCATGCAATGCAGGAAGGAAGCAAGTGAGTGAGAAGCTGAACAAACCAATAAAATTATATATTACTTTGAGTCATCCTCATTTAAAATCATATTTACTTCATTTACACATTATTGGATCAGGTCTGCGGTCAGTTTCTATAAGTTCTTAATCGGTATCAAGCGTTATAATTAATTTTTTGAAAGTTTACTTTTTTAAAAGCTGGTCTTATTAATTTTTCTTGTCTTACCAAAGTTAGAACTATTTTAAGAAAGCTTATCAATTATGGCATGAACTCTTCTTGTATGTGTTTTTAATTTTTTCCCTCAAGATATTTTAAATATTTTTTTTTTAATATTCTGTACGTCAGAAACTGAAGTAATTCTTGAAAAAATGTTACTTTTAAAGGAAAATTGTTAGGTTGAAGGGTCACAAACTGTTTTCTAATATGCTGTTGAGATGAATATTAGAATTTCCACTAATAAGTCGCCTTTCAATAAATCTCTTAAGCAACCTATTTTTGAAATGTAAGTCTAATATTTAGTATTCTTTTGATAGGTCCAATAATAACATACCAGTGCTTTGAGCTCATCATTCCCAACAAGTTATATCTACTTTGCAAATCGAATAGATATATAGAAATATCTCGTAGTTAGCAAACGTCAAGTTTTCAAATTAACTTTCGACATTGCAAAGCCAATTTTCAGGCTAGTTGTCATTTAATCACTTGAGTTTCATTTTATTTTGTTGCATAAAACATTTGGTTGAATCTATCTCCATCTCTTTCTCACTCTCTTTCTCCCTGTATTGGTTACTTTAGTTTCCCCATTTGGTCGACCTCTCGATTATGTGACACACCGCAAAACATTTTGCTCACCTCAAACATCAATTCGCTTTCAATGCAGCATTTTCAATTCATTTGCCACAAAGGAGATGCCCAAAAATCGGAATCCCAGCCCCATCGAAAAACTCTCGCTGCAATTTGAAAGCATTTTTGGGTAGGCTCATAAATTTCGAATTATGTGCTTTCAAATGCTTATACGTATCGGATAAATGTATGCATGCATCTCTATCTAACTATCCAATCTATGTACGACCCAAGTATGGGTATGTCTATAAGTATGGGTATGTGTATGTGCATCTAAAGTTGGTCTGAGGCTGTCAGTCGTCCTGTTTGCCCTCTGGACATGTTTGCACTTTAAAACACACACATGTACACATCTACAGATGGACTAAGAAAATTAAGAAAAATTACTTTCATGTGCTGCACACATTATGTGCAACAATTCAGGCGAGTGTATGTGTGTGTGTATTGCAGAAATCATAAGCCATCAGGCAACATCCACACAGACACACACACACACACATATACATACATATACAACACCTGCCCCAAAGCGTTGAGAAAACTTCAACATGATTTTCAACATTCTACGTAAGATTTTTGTTGCAGGTATTTTTGGTCCAGGCGACGGATTATGTCACATGCCAGCACACTGCCAACTGCCAAAAGAGATGGCAACATCAGTTGGAGCGAGACAGCAGCTGTTGCAGCAGATTTCACATATCACAAATTCGGAAAATGCTCCTCACATTTGTTTTTCCATTACATTTTTTGGGCCAACGAGAGAGCATTTGTGTGTATTTATGTATTAGTTTGTCAGCATATATAAGTACATATATTTACTTAGTTTATATGCAAATTAGTTAAATGACATTTCATATATTTATGTGTGTAAGTTTCTACATATGTACATATATCTAAAGATGTGTGTGTGTGTGAGAAAAATGTAATTGTGTGCTGAGCACTGACAACAAAAGAAAATGCAATCCACTTGTCTGCAGTGAAACTATTGTTGCAGTCACAAACTGCATGTGGAAATAGACAACGCAACTAGATAAAAACATATTTAGCACGCTTAATTAGTAGGAAACAAAAAAACAAACAACACTAAGGACTGACAACAACAAGAACGTTGAGTGTGTGTGCACTTCCGCCAACAATTGTCCCACTAAAAAGCCCATCTTGCTGTGAGAGGACTGACAGACTGTGCACTAGGACTCTCTTTTAGAATCCAACTGTCACATGGTCCTCCTTTGGCTAATGATGTCAAATTACTTGCGGGCATTTTTATGTCATAATTAAACTGCAACAAGAGATTTTAAGAGACCACTTCACTTGCAACATACGCTACAAAATATGCACAGACTTTTTATATACCCTAGACTTGTACAAATTCCAACGTAAGATTGTAGTAAATATTTGGTCCAATTTCTTGTAGGAGCAACATTTAAAATTTATAACCTAGACTCTTAACGTTAGATTTTCTAGATTTAAAATAATTAATTTACTTTTTTGTATACCCAAGACATGCAGTAATTTCAAGCAACTATCATAGTTAATAAATTGTTAATTGCTATATGATTCTTTAAAATACAAACCCAAACTTATGTAAGTCAATATTATAATGGCTTTCAAGTAAAACTTTTAAAATTATTGGTCAACATGTAAGGTTTCGACATCTTTTTAAATAGTAAGCGCTATTTTGGAAGCTTTAAGAATTTAACAGGGTATGCTGCCGTATTGCTTTGTTTATAATCACTTGTTTTTAGATGCACAATTGTTGCAGCAATTGCATTTGCGCCCTCCGCGCTCAGTCTTTGCCTTGTTAACATACTTAAATGCATACAGCGAGGTCCCCTGCATTGGCAGAGACATACAAATAAACACATACATACACCCCCTCACACACACACATCCACACAAAACTCATACATAGATATAAAGGCTAAGTGCCTGCAAGTATGCAATATGTTTTTGCCATTGCCACTAATTACAACGTGCCGCGTTTGTCGTATGAGCAGCTTCTTCTTCTTCTTCTACTTCCACTTCCACTTTTTCTTCTTCTTCTATGCTGTAGTGCAACGAGTTGTTGTTGTTGTTGTTTGAATTGTTGGCCCATTGTGAAGTGTGTTGCTTGGTTGAAGAGTTAGTCCTCATTAGATCTACAACCGGAACCCAAGATGTGCCAATTTAATCAACACTTAACTAAGTTGTAACGTATGATTACTTAGCTGAGAGCTTTTGTTTAGAAACTAAACCAAATAACTTACTCTTTGTGTTCATTTCAGGTTTAGCTATGGTTTTGTGTGTTTTGAAAATACTATAAAAATTAACAAGTTTTTTCTTTTGATTTTTTAGCACATAAAAGTAAAATATTTACGCGACCGCAATGGATTTTTGCGGTAACTGCCCAAAAAATACAAAGGTACACAGAAAAAAATGAAAAGAAAACCGAGAATAATAAAGTCATGGCTTTATAGACTCTATATAGTGTATCTGAGGTAGATCCTTTGCTACATTTCGGCTGCTTGAATACCAGACCTTGTCATGCTTTTACTGTAAACACGTAGCCATTATCAAGAGAAATTGCAATAGATCAATGGATTGCTGTAACTACATCCCCTACCCCTCCGTAGCTTCAACTCTCGTAATACTCCTTGGAAAAACAGTTCAAAAAAAAAGTCGAGCCATCGCAATGGCCATTGACAATGGTTAAAAATCGTAGAGCTCTTACCTGAAAGCCGGCAACAACAGGATGTTTTTATATGTAAACATATACACAAAGATACACACATAGATATACGTATGTATGACCATATATATATATATATATATTTTATTGCCCTGGTAGTTGAAAGGAAATGAAAATTGTTTTATGCGGTTACGCCAAAAAGTATGCACTGCATCTTTTTTTCGCTATGCCCATCAGGCAACTGGTCCGCAAAAAGTTTAAATAAATGTTTGATGAAATGCACAATTTGCATGACACCACCACAACACCCCACCCCCTGCCCTATATCCAAGAGCATCAAACCTTCTCACCCGAAAGTTCAGTTAAATGTCAATAAAAAAAAGACCCGACAGTTATATGGTATATTTGTAAATATATATATGTTTTCGAATTGCAGCTGGATCCACATCCGTTGTCTGTTTTATACAATTATACTAATTTTCGTTTATTCAAGACAACTTATTTTGCATCCAACAACACAACTACAACTTGTCCCCAACTGTCCTTTGCCTGCACATGTCAATCGCCTGAGCCATCGATTTAATTTCGCGACGGCAACGGCGACAGCGACTGCGACTGCGACTGCAGCAGCAGCAGCAGCTGCTACTCATCAGTTTCTTATTTACAAAAGAAATCAGGCAATTTGCATTTGTCTCTTTTGGTGTTTCTGCTTTGTTTTTGGAACGTCAAGTACAGGAAAAGCAAAGCGGGCACAGTGGTGCGAGAGCTATTATCGTCATCAAAGGCACAAATTAGTTATAATTAAAGGTTGAAAAATATTTAACAATTTAAAGATTGTCAACAAATATGTAAATTTGTTAGTTAGCGACTGAATATCACTTACTTTTTACTTTCTAAATAATACACACATTAATTTGGAATTATGCTGAAGTTAAAAAATAATGTCACCGATTAATCTGACTTCAAAAATATATCGGAAAATTGTTTGAGTTTGAGAGATTTGAATACCAGCTTTAAGCCACAATTTTTAGATTTAGATTAGTAAAATAAATAATAGTGAAAATGTAATTTAAATCTTTTGGAATATAATTTTAGTTTATCCATTTAACATAAATACTTTTGTTTAAATATAGCATTTAATAATTATTTACATAAAGATAGAGCCATTTGAGACCCAACTTTCTTAAATTGTAATTACCTTGTTATTTTGTAGCTCATTAAAGTGTATTAACAATACTTAGCCATGTGGACCAGTGTGACCTGGCCAGCTGATTTGCATCCAAACGAAACCAAAACCACCAACCAAGTCAAATTGCCAAGCGCTGTGCGGATTAATTCATTACACAAACCCGTTCAGCACAAGAAATAATAACAACAATCAACGAGGCATCCCAGCTTAGGGCTCAGGACTCTTCTCAGGGCTGAGTAGCAGGTCGCTGAATGTGCTGCCAATCTTCTGGTTTTTTTCTTTTATTTGGCTCATACTCTTTGCTTCTTAATACCCCCGAAAACTCATTTGAATTTAGTTTTCATTTAATTTAATTTAATTCGCTTTTGGCTTTGCGCTTCTTTCACTCCTTTTTTTTCGCCTTGTGTTTTGTGTCTGCTTTGGATTTCCTTCATTACGCTTTGGCTGTTGTCCCAGAGCCATGATGATGATGCCTGATTTTCATTAGTTTTTTCCTTATAAGTTTCAAATCGATAACGAGCATTCGTCGAAATCATATACATATATGAGTTGGCCACTCGCCAGAGTGGATGGAGTTCAGGTTCCACTTCCATCTCTCTTAATCCCAGTCAAACTGTTGGCTGTGTTGTTGTCTGCCATGCGCAATGACTATGCTTAGCCCACGGACTAAGGAGCAGTTGTGAGTTATGTAAAGCGGCACTGCAATGACATAAATTGTTTGCTTTGTTTTGCCTGATTTCATGAAGGGAATTGAGGAGAAGAAGACCACCAAAGAGCAAATTTTTGATATCTTGACTGATGGACATGTAGTTCCGAATCATTGATCTGTTTTCCTGAAACTAAAGACTATATTCACGCCTCAATCTTTAACCTAACCAGCCAAGATATTTTTGAGAGTCCAAATCAACTACTTAAACTATTACTTCAAGTAAAGGTGTCAAAACTAGTTAAGTATTAGTTCTATGAAACTATAGCAATATATTACAGAAGTTTAGTTATACATATATTACATAAATATAATTGGTTAAAAATATATTCAATTTTATGATCAAGATGACAAGTGCATTGATTTGGAAAATATTTAGAGGAAATAAGAAACAAATAAATGAATACATATCTCTTTCAAGACTTAGCGATTGATTGACCACCTTTCTTAGATTGTCTGAGGATGGAGTCATGATTTCGGAATGATATTGGTATTTTAATTGAAGCAATTTATACTCATAATACTTATAAGTAATACTTCTTATACACCACTCAATATGTTGAATTTTTCTTGATGAAGCAGCTTCAAGGGAATTGCATAATTGAAAGATTTCATTCGTTTATATCCTGAAGACATGTCCTCAAACCGACCGCTAACATTTTCCAATATTAAACAGCGCACAAAGACAAATTAGCATACGTTTAGACCGAACTCAAGACAACAATCTATCCAATACTTACAACACCCTGCCAAACATCCCCATTCCAAAGGCTAAACAACAACAAAATTAACCCTTTTTTGGGTATAAAGCTGTCAACGTGGCTCTTCGTCCTCGTCTTGTTCTCCTTCTCGTCGACCGACACATAATTAAAATGCATAATTATGCCGAAAATGCGACAACATTTCAGGCCAAATTACGACAAATGCTGATGCCGCATTTAGAAATGCAAATCAATTGATGGCCACATATATTCAGGGCAACCAAAAGGGGGGTGGTATGGAGAAAGGGAATGTCTCAAGTAGGCAACCCAAAGAGTCCGACATCCGTCATCCGGCAGGCATTATCATTGGATACGCAATGGTACCAAAAAATCTACTTCTGATTAGCATAAAATTTCATTCGACAAAAGTTTATTGAGTTTTGCATTAATTGTGAACCGGGCGCAAAAACCCTTTAAGATCTAGCCAAGGTGGGGTGGGAGGGTTTTTTGGCTCTCAGTAAGGTGCGTAGACAATTAATCTGGAAATTGGGCAATATTTGACTTTTGTAGTCCTCTTCGCCAGCAACAACAACTTCATTATCATCTGGCTTTTTAATGGCCAAATTTGAATTGCAAATATCTGGGCGCTGGTTTTTGGTTTTGGTCGTTTTCAGGGTATTTCATGTTGACATATCGAGCCATATACCATAATGAACGCTTAGCTATAATTTTGCATATTCTTCCTTCATTGTTTGTTATAATTTTTAATAATATGCCGCATATTTTGAACAATATTATTTTGACGTTCAAATTGGTCATAGTACTGATTAATATTGCATTATTGAGGCATGAAAAAAGTTCTCAAAAAAAGTTCCTTCTCTATTAGAATTATTAATCCAATAATTATTACGAATCAAATGTAAGAAGATATAATATTCACTCTCTTGTCCCTTAAAGTTGCAGTTTGTTGGGCAATTAAAAAGCTGGCTAGCAATTTGGCTAATTAGAAAATTACATTTTGGACGCGCACTAATTTCAGGTAAATAAATTGAGCGCACCTACAAGGAGCTACCGACAAGAGAAGAAGTTGAAGCTGGAGGCTTCCCCTTTGGTTCTGACACAATCTAATTGCATACTTTGGGGGCGCATAACTTTGCACTAAAATTAACCTCTAACCTATTTTACCAGCTGCTGTTGCCCATAATGAAGGATGTGATGCCGCGGATGCAAATGAAGTGCTGCAAGATGCCAGCCACAGGAGCAGCAGCAGCAGTTGCATAAGCAAATGCCAAAGGACACGCCCGGACAACGCGTAAAATTCTATACCCAGCCACATGAAACCTTGGTACTTTTAACATTATCGTCATCATCATCGTCATCATTATCATCGCAGCTTCTACTTAATTGCACGAATTTCATTTTGTGTAAATTAACAGCAATTTTAGCAGAGGTCACCCAGCGAAAGTGCAGGTGGCATAGTGGCAAACAAGAGGCGTGGCTGCCACAAGGATGCTGTGGCAAGTGGCAATGAAGCCATGTCCTTTGAGCTACTTGTTAAGTGCAGTTATTGCAGCTGAAACTGTGTGTTCAGAGTGTAAAGATGACAAACTAAATGAATTTTCTACATAATAAGTAAGCAAATTCCAATCTATTTACACTATTTCAATATTTATAATTTAAATAACATTCGACACTAATAATACAGCTGCATTAATTTCTTAATTGCCATCATTTTCTTGCCTATTAATGCACAATTCAAGGTTATATTGTCAGCATGTTGTCTTATACCACATCAAATTATAATTTCTCACATAAAATGCATAATCATGCGCGTGATACATTTTCAAGAGACTCTCCTAGTGTGTGTGTGTGTGTGTGTGTGTGATGTGTGTCAAGTAAGGCAAATACGTGATTTGAATAATAATATTTGCCCAAGAGAATTGCATTTGGCCAGCAACTATGTCAGGCAAGAAACCAAGTCTCAAATTAACTTAAAGACAAGCAGACATTCTCAATTGAAGCAAAGTATCAATTATATCTAAGCAGGTGATGAAATATAATCACTTAACAAATAACTGATTTGTTAGGCAAGTTAGTCAATAGTATTCAGACAATTTGTTAATAATGTGTTATTAATTCTTACCTTTAGAATGTTTCACAAACAAAGGCATACTATAAAAGAAAATACAGCTGTTAAGGGTTAAATAACAATGACTTTTACCTAATTATTGTTTACCCAAAACTATTGCTATTTCAATGATTGAGTTAATTACTTCTTTTACTTGATTTCAATTAAAACATAAAATAATAAGAGCTTATTAACAATACATTTTACCTAATTTTGTATACCTTAAGCTATTTAGTCACTTGGAAAACTTAGATTAAACTTAGATTCACTATTATCTTAAATATTAAGCGTTTATAAACAATACCTTTTGCGTAATCAATTGCTCAATTTTTGTTAAAATTGTCCCGTCAATTTCTTTTAATAATTTAATATTCTTTTAATTTTACACTTTAAGTTCAGTATACTCAAACATATGCAAACAGTTTATTTATGATGTGTATTCATTTTTTAATTTTAGCCACAAAATAAACATTTCATATTGCATTTACTTATCATTTAGCTGCTGATGTGTAAGTCTCTATAAACAAATTGTACTATCGATAACAAATATAGCAAATTTTTCATAAATTTTTAAGTGAACTTTTTAAAACTCACACTATCGATTGGTGACTCAACATTCTCCCCAAAACGATATGAGATTTCTCTACTGTTGAGAGATATGTGGTCTCTCTTTCTGGCAAGTGGCAACGCCTTTTGCTTTGGCTGCTGCTTAACAATCCAACCTGTACCCCAACCATTGAACATTTTTAATTTATTACGTCTGTCGATGATTTTTCTACTACTTTTTATGGCGATTTAAGCGCAAACGGCAGCAAGTAACATTTTCCCATTCCCCATTGTGAGTTGCCAAAAAAAAGATGAAAAACACACATTCACATTCGCATATGCATATGTATGTGTATGTGTATGCATACATACAATATGAGCCGAAATCGCGAATTCGTAATTTTGCATTTTTATACAAATTCCGCGATTTTGTTCTTATTTTTTGATGCGCGGGGGGAAAAAATGGCAAGAAAAGACACAACAAAAATTGTACGAAAACCCCCAAAACAGAAGCGAAAACTTTTTTCCATTCTCCATATTCAAAATGGAAGGAGCATGAAAAGTGAACAGAGGGGGGGAAAGTAGCAAATGGGAGCAGCAGCTATGGTCAGCATTGTTTTCCTTAATTAATGTTTAATCAGCAGGACTCGACGAGCCCGTTGCTGACCAAAGCAGCGAACCACATGCGATAATGGCCAAAATAATAAAAATCAACAGCTGAGCAGCACCCACCTCCTTCCCTCTCTATCACCTCCTCTCCTCCTCAAATGCAAATGGGGTGTATATGTGCGCCTGGCCGGGTTTAATGCTCGGGTGTGCGGCTTAAGGTGGCGCGAATACCAAACGCGTTCTGCGTCGTCTTTGACGTTTTTTTAATGCTTCTCTTTAGACCCTGTACTTTAAAAATATACAAAAGGGTATATTTAGTTTGTCAAACATAAACAAGTGCGTAGCAGACAGCAGAAGGCAGGGCAGACTCTATTAAGTATACATATTCCTGATCAGCATTATCACTAGAGTTGATATAGCTGATATAGAATGGAATGATATAGAATAGAATATAAGGGCTACAGACACCAAACTTGGTATGCAGGTTCCGCTGTACCTATCACAGATCAAGATTGTTTATGTCTATTTGTATTTATTTGTATTCCTTCCTAGCACTAAAATATACAAAAATACTTAAAATTTAAGCACTACTTAGTCACATTATATGGAATTCAAATGAAGAAATCCTTTAATTTACAATTATAACAAGAGAATGTTTAGAGCTTGACTTTTGTTACATAGAATACAAATATACTACAGTCCGGTCCTGTCCTGAAAATTAAATTTTGCTCAGATAATAAACTAAGAAGTTATTTTTATATATTTATTACTTTTATTCTTAAATACATGGCATGCGAAGTTTCTGTTTGCGAGTAAATGTTTTATTTTTACAGAGTAAGTACAGAGCCTTCCACAGTCTAGCATTCTCCACTATAGAATTTATATATTTTGTTGACTTCTTTTTTTCTGATTTTTTTTTGCTTTTTTGCCAATCTCTACTGAACCGAAACCCACGCGTTGTTTCTGACGCTGCCGCTGCTGCTGCTGCTGCTGCTGCTGCTTCTGCCGAGGGTTTGGGCTTGAGCTGTTGTCCGAGTCTGTTGGCTGCAATGCAAAAACGTAAATGAAAACAAATTCGCGGCCAAGAAAAAATTAACAAAACACAAAACAAACTTTTGGGCGCACGTGAAACATTATTTGGTAGGAAGGGTGCTCATTCTTATGCGGGGTCTGTTGGTTTACCCTTACCCCCTGAGGGAGTATGGGGCATGTGGTATGAGAAGCTGTCGCTGCACATTTTTACAACGCGCGCGTACTCATAATCAGCACGGACCGAATTCTGGGTACACGGTATTCGGACCGAGTTGCCATTGTTGGAAATTGTCTCAGGGGCTGTCGGGTGGCGACCATTTGGTCAAGCGTTGACCAACCCCTTCCGAATGTTTCCCTCAACAAAATAAAAATGAGCAAGACGAATTTTCGCGATATAAAAAGAATTTGTATGCATATGTATCTGTGTGTGGGCAGTTGTGGGTGCATGTATGAGAGTGGGTGTGTGTGTGTGTGTGTGCTTGTGTGTGTGGCAAACGCTAAAAATGGCAATGCAAAATTTTTGGCTGGAAGCAGCTAAAGTCCAGAACTTCTGTTGGAGGTGGTGGTGGCCAGACGACAATCGAATGGTTTACGTTTCTTTTTTTTTTATTTTAATTCTTTTTTTTACATTTTTTTACCAGTCTCTTCACGTGTTTCAGGCACAAGCACGGAAGTAAAGAGAGGGCAGTTTGTACAATTGGACTTGGTGCGCTGGTCAATTGCAAGCCAAGTTCCTGCTTCGATTTGGCCAAATACAAAGTGAGAGCCAAATTCTAATGGTGGTTTGTTGTCTCACATACAGTTTCATTTTTATCTGTATCTGTAGGCTTGCATTGTTTTAGCCTGTATTTAGCTTTTTTGGGCTGACAACGGAATTGATGTTAGTTTGTGAAACGAGTCAGGTACAGTTGAACTGTGATAAACAAAGCTATAGAAAAACAAAGCGATGAAAAGTGACAGTTGGATTATTAGGGGTTGTTATCAAGTGTTTTTACAGATCTAAGCTCATTTCAAGCACATAAAGGTGTATTATATTTTCACATGCCTATACAAAAAATGATTGATAAATGAATATACTAAGTCTAATGGTAAATTCGTTATAATGTAATTTTAACCTATATAAATTTGTTACATATATTGTTACAAATTAAAGTAAATTTAACTACATTAACAGTACGAAACTTGTTAAATACATGTTCCCATTTATAATAAATGTAAACATTTCTATAACTTAAGAAGATTGCAGAGTGTTAGATGGGTGAATAAATTGAATTAAAACTCAGTCTTCAAATGGAAACAATTTTATGTAACAGGCACAGTTCCCATAGTTCATTACCTATCATTTAAATTATTGTTAGAAATGGTAACAATTTTACCATATAATAAACAGAGCCAAAAGTCACAATCATACTATGTAAATGTGTTTTCCCCTTAAATCGAACAACACTTGAATACATCAACATCAAATATATTTTAACTACAACGTTTATTAGAAAGAAAAGAGAAAAACGGGTATTGAATAAATAGAGAATAATGCAGATGAATAAAGAACTTACAGACTGGGCCTAACGAGGCGCATTTCTTTGGTAAACTTCACCCAACATTTGGGAGCAACCTTCAAAATTTGTTGGCAGTGAAAATCAATAATCGATTTGCCAAACCTGTTAAAAATGCAGTGTGAGTGGAGGTCTTCAAATGCATACAGTATATGCAAAAGTAAGTTTTGCTAGTATATATATATGTACATATGTATGTACTATAAGTATATATATACTTGCAGGTATAAGCCTAGATATAGCTGTAGCTTAACAGTTTGCCGTATGTGGCTGGAAATTCTAATTTACCTAAATTACATTTTATTCCATTCAATAACTTAAAATGACTTTTGAATGCGCTCGACACGGACACGTAACCGAAAACTTACATGCACAAAGACAGAGCGAGAACGAGACAGAGAGACAGAGAGAGTGAGCTAGAAAGAGATGGAAAAGTTTTGCGACGTAATGAAAACCTCCGAAATGTATGCAATGGAAATGCATTTTGAGGCGGACCCACCCAACCGAACCAAAGTGAACCAAACGAATCCCAACCAGAAGCAGAAGCAGAAACAGAAACAGAAACAGACCCCGAACCAAAAGCAGAACCAGAATAAGAACCAAACCCAAACCATTTCAGCAACACGACTGCAACTTGTACTAATAATAATGCAAATGTCTGCCTGTCATTTCTGTTCATTTACTTAAAGTTCCTTCAACCCACACCCCTTTATTTCTTCCTTACACACACACACACAGACACACACACATATAACAAAATGTAGCCTTGGTTGTGGGTGGTAATGGGTGCTGAAAGAGTGCAAGGGGGGAGTTTAGAACTTAACTACGCATACTAATACATGCATAGTAAAACCCACCGAAAATGCAGAGCAGAGTTTTTGGGTCCTTTAACTGAATTAACTTGTACGGCATGGCCAACAGAAGCCATTCCCATTCCCCACACCTTAACCCTCCCCGCCCATCAGCGAGGACTCTGCTACACTAACCAACTATTGTGCGTCACACGACGAACCAAAATCCTAGCCCAAGTTACGTTCTCATAACATTTTCGTTTGTAAATTTTGAATTTTCGTAATTCCAAATGAGAATGCAAGGCAGCAGCCCTTACTTCCAACCTACCTAAAGAACTCAGACCCAAGTATACACCATCATACCCCACTTGAACCCCTCTAGACCCCCTCTATAACCCCTTTAGACCCCCGCACTGCGACAGACTTAGACTTGGTCATTTTATGCGTTTGATGCTAATTTTCCAAGGCGGTTTGGTAGTGTTGGCAAGGACCTTGCCTTGGTATTGGTGTTGTCAGCCATCTGTGTGTGTATCTATATACATGCATGTGTGTGTGTGTGTGTGTGTGTGACAGTGTGTGTGTTGGCTGGTTTCCGTTCTGGCTCTGACTCAAAGTTGGGCGGGTGTGGCTGGTAGCTTTGTTAATGCCAAAAACTTAAGCAGCCGTAGCGACGTCGTCGTCGTCGTCGTCGATGTCCATGTCCAAAAGGGGTAAGGCAGTCTGTGTGTGTTTCTATGTGTGTGTATATGTGTGTGTGGACAGATTTATAATTGTGCGTTGTTGTTGTTTCGTATATAGAGGGACAGCAGCAGCAGCAAGTCATCTATGTATGTATGTACATGAGTGCAAGTAGCTGGCTGCATGTCCTTACGCTTCCTGCTGCCTGTCCAACAACACAAACGCACTAAACGTGTTGTTGTTCTTGTTGTTGTTGCTGTTCTTCTTCTTCTTGCCGTTGTTGTTGTTGCTGTTGTTGTTGTTTGCAGTTATCGGTGCGGAATAGGCTTTTGTATTTGCGCAAAATAAGGAAAATGAAGAAGCAGCAGCAGCAACGTCGACTGCAACACCGACTGCGACTGCAGCAGAGGCAGCAACAGCTACAACAACAACAAGAGCGACAGCAACAACAGCGACAATGACAGTGGCAGCTCTTAATATATGCAGACAAGTGCTTAATTAAGACAGTGGCGTCGACAAAAAGAAACTTGATCAGTCAATGGGGAATCTAAGATGGTCAATCGAAAGTCAAGTTTAAAATACATTTCAAGTGCATGACTATTTTGCTGACTTAATGACAACAGTGACGTAGAGATTTCATTGAATGCTTCTTAAATTGTCAGCAAATAGCAAATTATAAATTAAGGAAATTAGTTAATTTTAATTTCAAGATTGTTTTTATTCTATTAATGTAACATAACATTATAGAACTCGTTTAATTAATACCTAGTTGGGTTTGCCAGGAGCAAAATTAAAAAATTAAAATATGAATTTATATATAACAGTTCATTTTTATATAGTAAAAATATAAAATTATAAGTAGTAATAGTTTCTTACAATAAAATCAAAAATTAAAAGAAAACTATTAGTTATAAAAAACATATTCAAAAGATATTCTAAATTTACATTATAAAAATTAAAAAATAATAATTTTAAATGTTAAAAATAATAACTATTAAATGTGATCTTCACAACAAAAGTGTCTTTTTAAGCTTTTATGAAAGTAGATGAAGACTAACTACAGAAGTGATCCTGTGGAAAAGAGTCTAAATTCTTAAATAACCCCTTTTGTTAGAGACTTTAAATACGTCTACACCACTGTCTTCGACTAATTCATTTACACTGCAATAGTTCATTTATATATGGAAAAGCGAACGCACAGTGGGACAGGAACAGGGACAGGGACAGAGGGCGGAAAACCCGAAGTCCACTTATGTATTATATGCGAAAATTTAGTTATGTACATGCAACTAAATACATGCACAGACGACAGACCGATGTCTAATTGTACACACACATATACACTATTAAATTCCACATTTGTACACATACAGATAGACACACGCACACACACAGATACACAGACACTCAGACATAGAGACAGGCTATGCAAGCGCAAGACATGGACATGGACAAAGTATGTTGGTGTCGTCGTCAAATGAATCTCATTTGCATTTAAATTAGGAACCTCGAAGAAGCAGCAGAAGCAGCAGCAGCAGAGGCAGAAGCAGCGACTGTCGAGTTGCCCACAGTGTCCGTTTGCCAGCCTGTCACTCCCCCAAACCCCCCTTTGTTTTAGTCAGAGTTAGAGGTAGAACGACAAACCCACAACCTGCCCCATGTTGCACTGCCACATCGTCGTCGTCGGCTTGACGTCAGCGGCTGGCGACGACTTTGCTGCATAAAATCTGTTTCTACATTTCGATAAATTTCTTAGGGGCCATCCATGGAGAGGGAGCTGGTGGAGGATTCAAGCTTGTTTTTGGGCAGCCCAACCCTCAAGTATAGCTTAGTGCTTAGTTTCTGTCTGTCTCTCTTTCTCTCTCTCTCCCTCTCTCTTTCTATGTGTGCACACTGTGCATTAGTGTGTGTGACTTCTGAATGCATAAATGTTGATAATAATGTTGAGTAAAAGTTGATTTGTTTAGTAGTCCCCAATACATGTACATAGCACTCTCAATACATAATGCACATAATAAGTATGCATATGGAGGCAAGAAGGATACAGAATAGCTTTCAAAATATCCAGTTGCACAGTGGAAAGAAACTAATTGGCATTCAAAACTAATAAAATGTAGAAATATATTAAAAAACGAACTATTTTTAAATGTAGTAGAATCAATTTATAGATAATAATTAAAATTATACCTTGTTTAAAAATCGGTAAGGGTTGAACGAAATTTTGCCAGTTTCAAGACTGTTAACCCTTGGGAATGGCCCTTAAAAAGTCAACTTTTTTATCTATTTTGGCATACAAAAAATTCCAATTAGAGTAGAATAACTAATATTGTAAGCATTCTTTTAGTTAATATTGATGCTAAGAATTTATTAAAATTAAAAGCTTTGTATTTAATATATTGAAACAAAAGTAAATTTAATAAATTAATTTAAAAATATAACGACTCTACAAATAGTCAATTTGACAGAATGACTTGTTGGCTGGTACCACTGTGCAAATAAACACCAAGCAACACTCAACACTCATCTGCATATTGACCATTAGTTCTAATCATTTTATATGCCTAAAGAGACAACACACAGTCGAGCAGTAGAAGCATACAAACTCACACACGTACACACACTCGGAGACAGTCTGTCTTTGTCGTCAGAGTACTAACACACACACACACACATTTCTACAGACACACACATGGGAATGTGAATAGGAATATGCATTGAGGCGATTGCAGGCATCCGAAGTTGCATGCAATGCCGCTGCATGTGTATACCTGCCTGCATATAAAATAATCTGTTTACTATAAATATCATTTCATATGCAACGTAAATACATAAAAGCCAACAACACAAGCACACACACAGACACAGAGACATACACATAGAGTACAACGATGGCATCAAGTAAATTTGCAGCACATCAAAGTTATACGAAATATGCATTAAATAAGCAAAAACTGCAAGCGATGCGGAGGCTGACAACATCAGGAGAGGGTCAAGGATGATCAGAGGAGGTCAAGGAAGTGAACGGAAGAAAGGGAAGAAAGGGAAGTGTAGGGTTGTCGATTCTATGTCGTTGTCCTGCTCATGGCAGTTGTTGTCTGCTGCATATCCTTAGTAGTCTGCTGTTGTATGTGTGCGCATTTTTGAGTTTCTAATTAGAAGTGATACTCACACATACACACACCCACACACACACACACATATATACAAACACTTACGCACAAATTGGTTATTTTGCAGAAAATTCTAAGGCGCCTGCAAGTATGCAATGTTCAATGCAGCTGTTGTAAATTTGTTGCAGCTTCGCAAATAGCCAAACAATGGCTTATAACTACATATAAATATTGTGAAATGATTGTTATGTATTAACATATACTAATAAATATATATGTACGCTACAACTACCTAACAAACTATTATATATACACATACGCATACTTAAAGTTTCAGACATTATATGCAACGAAATTGCGCATACGCCTCATGGCCATGGAGTTGCTTTTGTTGGGCTTTCAACAACTTGAATTATAATAATTTTAATTAAAATTTTGCTGACCGTTTTCTCCTCCTCTCTCCCGTCATTTACAATAACAACTTGAAACAACAACTTAAATATTTTTAAGCATAAGCGAATTATACAAAAGTTTTGATGTTTTTTGTGAATCCCCCTACTCGATCCATCCCCACGCACTTTTGATTTTTAGTTTTCACTATGGGCAGTACAAGTAGTGGTGGGTGAGGGGTTTTGGGGTGGATTGTTGGACTTGCCAGCCGCATAACATTTACCGCTATGCAGTGACTCAGTTCAGTTTGGTTCGTTTTGGTTTGGTTTGGTTTCGTTTCATTCCGGTCCAAGTTGCTAAGCATTGTCATCCATTTGCTTATTTTGCATATTCATAATTTCATTTTACGTTTTTCAATTAGAATATCATCATAGAAAATTTCTACTTAGAACAATGGAATTCACTCTGACAATGCTAATGGTAAAGTTGGAAGACTCGAACAGCGATTTAAGGTGATATGCAATTTAAGTACTTAGTTTCATTTTCTGGTTTTTGCATTTACTATTCCTCTTGCTTTTGCCTTTGCCTTGATTGCGGCTTAAGACTCAAATTTATTTAATCGAAAAACTTAACAACAATTTGCTGAAGTTTATTCAGCAACATTTAAAATTCGAAAAGAACATTTATGCATATTATATTTAAAAGCATCTTCATAAACTTGTCACTTATTCAGACATGGAATTTTTAAAATGCGCAAATCCAAAATATTAAATCGATTTAAGTTTGTTTCAAAAAGCTTTATTTCTCAATTCATCTTGGCATCTTTTTAAGGCAACTAGATGATGAACTTGTTGTAAAATATATTGAAATATTCGATTATATTTTAATTGAATTTGTTTGATAATGATTGATATGAAATACTTATAAAAATGTAGTTAAACCCATTATTTAAATAAGTGCATTTAAAATGTCAGCTCAGAAAAATTTACCTTAATCAGTAATTGATATTTAACTGACATTTTCAATTTCTTATTATTAATATAAGAGCAAATAAATAATATATATATACAGTACAAAGCAATAAATAATCCCATTACATTTACAGCTTGATTGGATTTTAGTTTCAAATAACAATTGAAAAATAATTGTGAATATGAATAAATAAATTTAAATTATCTAATACAATAAATATTGGTTGAAAGTTGAAGTTGCTTAACCGCAACGAGGGGGGCTAATGTAGGGACATCGTTGATTGCTTGGCTCAATGAAATCTTTCAATGACACTGACAACACAAAGTCAAACTTCAAACGTCAAAGTAACAGCCATTATATTGATTATAAATATGAATAGCAGCAGCTGCCAGGCTGCCAGGCCACAAGCCTGACAAAGTGCGTCTGGCTAGAAGCTGGCAAAGGCGATGACGATGATGACGATGACGATGAAAGTTGATGATGATGAAGACGATGTCAACATATATGCGGTTGCCTTTTGTCACAGCCACAATAACTTACTCATTTTGCTCAATAATAAATGCAATTATGTTCCTGATGCCTGGTGTTTTGGGTGCCTGGCAGCAACAGCCGAAGCAGCAGCAACATCATATGGGAAAGCGTGTTGCACTGGCAGCCAACGGTCGTGGCAAGGTCCTCGCGTCGCGAACTACGAAATTAATTTAGACACAAAGCCTGGCCTGGTCTGGTCTGGCTTGGCTTGGCTTGGCTTGGCCTGGCCTGACTTGGTCTGGCCAACAATGCGGGGCTGAAGCTGTGTGGAGTCCTTGCCTGCTGTCAGAGCCAAAAATTTGCATTTTAGCACAGAATGCTTTTGTTTAGATTTTCTTGTGAATTTAATTTATTGGAAAATTAGCGCATGACGTCAAGCTGCAAACTAATTGAATGCGAAGCGTGCAGCAATAGCAACAACTACTCGACAGCCCTGGCAGCCTCAACTATTAATTGAAGCCGTAAAAGTCAGAGGCAGCCAACTACTTTGGGAGGGGGTAAGGTGGGTGGCAGACAAACAAACTTGCCACACGCAACAAAATTAGCACATGAAATTGCAACTTTGTAGAGAGTGTCGAGTGTGTCGAGAATGTTGAGACTCTAAATCAGTTGCATAATAAAGAAATTGGCATAATTTTTAGATATGAACTAGTTGACTTAATTAATGGATAGTCAAACTGCTGATCTTAGCCAGACAGCTATTATCAGCAATTATTTCGTCTAAAAGCAACTTGGCTAATTAGTTTCAACAGTTTTAATTATTAGAATTAGCACATTCTTTAATGTTTATACACGCTATCTAAAAAAGACCGCCAGAGATGTTTGGGATGCCAACAATTCTGCTTATGATTAAAATAACTATGTTTTAACAATTTAAACTTTATTTTTGACAAACACATGTTGAAAAAAGGAATTTCTTAAAGTTTTGTGACAGAAAGATAACCTGGATGATATATTTTAATTGAAATGTTAAAAGATAAAAGCAAACCATTTTTAAAATCACCTCAAATTATTCACATGTAAAAATACGTACATATTCGTATTCAAAAGATAATCTATGTATAAGACAGATTCAAATACTGTTGTAATTTCAACACCTTCCTCTATCAAAAGCGGTTTTAAGTGATGCAAAATGTTCAATTAGACTTTGACTTATGCACACAAATTACCAAAAGCGTCGGACAAATGTTAATGAAATATTTCACAAGCTGAGCAACGGAAATGCTAAATTTTCATATTATTATACGATATCGATGAACGTTTGGATCTCGACTCCGGACCGGCTGCTGTCTTCGACTCTAACTGTTTCGACAAAGCAAGAAATTAACATAATTGAACGCGGCAAGAGAGCACTGAGAACCAGTTGCCACATTTTGCTACAGTTGCCCCACCGATTGGTTTGTTGCTTGGGTAATAGAATTACAAATTAAAGCGCACAAATTATACCGAACCACGGATATCAGACCCGGGTTTCTCTCTCTCTATCCTTCCTCTGTCTCTTTGTATTGAGCTAACGACCCCCACGAAGCAGTTGCCTCAATCTCAATCTTTGTCTCCGTCTTCGTCTTCGTCTCCATTTCTCGTTTATGTAATACAAAATTAGAGTACATTTTGAATGATTGGCGACTCTAAACTGATCTGCAAAGCAAATTAGATGCCCCAATACGTCCCACATCTACCTTATATGTACAAATGTATAATCCTCCACCCCAATATATAGTTCAACTAGTCGTTACGACAAATATAATACTCATCCCGCATGGAAAATACACATCAACAAATAAGAACCCAGATTCGACAATCCAAACAGTCCCAACTTAAAATTTTAAATTATATTTTACGCACCTTTTTTGTGTCATCAGATATTGTGTTTTATTATGTTGAATATGCAATTTGACGTTAAATGTTTCAATTTCCTGAACCGAATGACATTTTAATGAAGCAACTGCCAAAATATATGAAAACCATTTGCAAAAAGGGCGTATCTGAGTTTTCAGGGCTTAATTTTACATACGATTTTAATGCGTTGCGATGTGAGGCCCAACACGCAACGGAAGTTAATTAATAAAATATTAAAAGTTATTTATTATCATTTAAGTTAATTACTTGTACGAGATGCAAAAGTCACCATACGAATCCTGTTTGGGGAGACTGTTCTCAAAAAGCCAAATAAGAGGGCAGAATACAAACATAATTATCTTAAATAAATTACAGGTAAAATAGGTAAATTTAAAAAACTATATGTTAAGGAATATTTTTATAGCTACACTATGTAAGCATTTTGATCTAAAGAAATTACTTCATTAAGGAATATGTAGGACGTTTTCTAAATTTTATCGAAATTAATAATTAAAACACAATATAATAAAACATTTTGGCTCAATAATAAAAGTTAAAAAAAAGTGATAACATGAAGGATAAACATGACGGATATATCTTCACTCATTGAGTCAATAATAATTATTGTTAATTAAAATAAATATTATAAAGAAGTTGTACTCAATTCAAATTATAATTATAATTATATGATATCTTTCCGAATTCATTTACATGTATTAATAAACATAAAGGATATGTGATCCATTTAAGAAATAAAAATAATTTTGATAAAATACGACACGATATCTTTCACGAATATTTGAAAATTAACCATTAATAGATAACCAAAAATAATAATAATAATATATATAAAGATTAATTTATAAAAAACTGCAACAAATATGTCCTTCACTTATGATATAATAATTAATA
The DNA here is from genome assembly GCA_035044365.1 of Drosophila neotestacea. NCBI lineage: Eukaryota > Metazoa > Arthropoda > Insecta > Diptera > Drosophilidae > Drosophila > Drosophila neotestacea. The sequence goes on from JAWNMD010000155.1 coordinate 801,854, forward strand.
ATTATAATTGTAATAACAATTATTATTGATTGTAATGAATACGAAGTGATATATTTCCATACTATTTTATAAGTAAACATAAAGGATCTGTACTGCTTTATATGTGTCTTAGCATGCATGAATATATTGACCTTCCCATCAGTTGGCCCTTTTTACGTAACCTTCCCAAAACAAAAGGTAACTCATTCCATTGAAAGGGCATAATAGCTCACTCAGTAAGAGAGCCTACGTACATGCCTCAACGCCATCCGAAGGCAAACTGATAAAACGTGCAAGAATGGCAAGCAGCATGCAGAAAGAAAAACACAACAACAGTGGGAACGACTGCAACAACAAAAGTAACAACAACGGCAACAGCTTCAAGATGTGGTGTGCCGAGAACTGGAGCAGCAGCGGTGTGACGTCATCAAAGTGAGCAGAGCACAAAAAAGACGGCGTAGGAGAAACGTTGGGGAAAAATAAAACTGAACGAAAAAGTTGAGCGACAGTATACGGAAAAAACAACGACTACCCCAAGCAAGCAAAAGAGAGACAGTGAGAAAGAGAGAGAGAGAGAGAGAGAGAGAGAGAGACCAGAGCCTATCAATTGAGTTAAGCGAAGCATGAGAGCAATGATGACGCTGCTCAAGGAAGGAAATAAGAAAGCAAAGCAAACTTGGAAAGTTCAGCAGGCAAGCAGCAAAAGCAGTAGATGGAGAAGGGGGGAAAGGGAGTGCTTGCTTTTGAGCTCCCACTGATAAGCAGGGCGTTGATGTTGGTGAAATTTTTGCGAGGTATCAAACGATGCAACCGGTTTGAAGTGCCAGAGAGAAGTGGAGTGAGACTCCGACTTTGACTCTCTGCTCTGGCCTCTGTCTCTCTATATGGTATGCTGTCAATTTGACTAGACTGCCGTTGTTGTTGTTGCTGTTGCTGTTTTTGTTATTGCTGTTGTTGTTGCTGTTTCTTGAGTGCTTAGTGGGTTAGGTCGTGTAGGTTTACTAATTGCTGGGTGGCGGAATTTTTGAGTCACTGTAGAAGCAATTGGAGCGTGAGCAGAAAACTGGAGGAACTGAGACGGAAGATGTTTGTGAAACGTGTCAAAAGTTTGGATTAGTAAATGAGTTTAAGTATTTAAATGAAAATTGTATGATGCTAGAACTCTTTTAAAAGCTGACTATGACTAAAAAGTTGCCTTAACCAACTCTAACTTAATCATAATATATTATAATATTTTATTCTGAGCCCTATGGATACTGGATAAAGCCAGTTCTGAAATATTGCAGATGTTCCTTTATGAAAAACAAATTAATACCAATTTTAGTAAAGCTCGATATCAAAGATTCTATAAATCATCAGACAAGGAACCATAACTATCATAAAGTTTGGGATCTTTGTACACATAGAAATAATAGATAAATATATATATATATATTTAATTAAATAAATAATATATTACTAATGTTCCTAATACTGTAGATCGAACACTGTATATTTAATCTTGTAAGGATGTATATATAAGTATTATAATGTTAAGGGTATCTATAGAATAAAAAATTTCCTATTTAAATAAACAAACTATGTCAATTAATTGCAAACAATTTTAAAAAATAATATCTAGAAATATTTCTAACATAAAAATCTAAAGAAATGACATATTTCATAAAAAAAGTTTATCAAAATTTAAGCACATTTAAAAGAAAATATAACTTTATAATAAAAGACCAGAAACTGCACTTAATGTTGAAAAACACATAAATCAATTTAAAACGACAAACAATTAATAATAATAATTACCCAAGAAAATGGTAAAGAGAAACCAAATAAAACATTTCAGCTGCATGCCACAAAATGAAGCAAAGACATTTGCGAACAACAACACTTAGCATGCCAGGGCTTAAAACTGGTAAACGTCTATGGCCCGAAAGACATTCTTAGGCGATGAGGGGAGCTGTTGCTGCCCAGCCTCATCAACATCATCAATAGATGCAGCAGACGCGGCAGGAGTTCGCTGTTGTTGGTTGCATCTACTGGATGCTGCCACAACCTCTGCTGCTGCTGCTGCTGTTGCTGCTGATGCTGATGCTGCTGCTGCATGTAACTTAACCTCATTGACCAAACGCATTCGACGAACATCAAATGTGAATTAGTGCACTACGATTGCCACACACAAGCACACACTCACACACACAAACACACACACACACACCTTGGCATCATCAACATTTGCCGCTTTGTTGTCGGCGGTTGGTCCACGTCCACCTACCTCCAGTTTGCAGCATCAGCTGCACAGTCTTGCAGCTAAGGCTGCATCTCTTGGCTATTGACGCTGCTATGCATGCATAATTTGCAAGCATAATTTAATTTATAGACGAGGTAGACTGAGGTGGCGGTGAATGCAACGGCAATTGCATTTGCATAGGACAGCGCAAGTGACTTAGGCGACTCCAACTCCAACTCTAACTCCGAGTGGAGTCAGAGTCCGCGTTCGAGTTCGAGTTGAAGTCTATGCCCACCTTCTGCTCCCCCCCCCCCCCCTTCCATCGAACGCACTTCAAGTAGAAATTATTACAAAGACCCATAACCTCAGCCCGCGCTGCCAGCCCAAAGAAAAGCTGAACGAAAATTTTAATTGCACAAAATTTGCGAGCTAGAAAGAGAGCCTAAGATATGCAGAGTAAAAGAGAAGAGATATGTGTGAGTATGTGTGTGGCCCATGTGTTGTTGCATATCTCGTAAAAGCCAACGCAGGTTAATGGTGTAAATGTTAACAATGCACTAGGAAGTGTAAATCTTGACCAGGCTAGCTGCCAATGGACCAAGCTAACCAAGCCACCAACAGTTTCTATTGAAAATTTACCCACTGGCCAAAGACCACCAGGGTTTGGTTCTCCTCTTCACTCCTTTTGTTGTTGTCAGTTTAGTGTCGATCGATAGTCGGATACTTTCCACGTACTGTATATATTATTATTTAGAAGCTTGCTTATTTTAATCAGTGAGAAAACATTGCAAATTAAACTAATATTTAAGCACAACTCAAAGTAACATAGTTGGCTGCAATTTGAAATTGTTTCAACATTTTAAAATAAAAATAGCTGAATGACATTATGATATGTGAATCCGTTATTAATCGTCTAAAGTGTATTAGATAACACAATTTTTTAGCCCCTAGACACAGATACTCTTACTGTTTTTTTTTCGATTAAATAGATGCATCCCCAGTTTTATATTTTAAATTGTTTCACGTAAGATCTTATTTCCCAATTAAATTTTAATTTTAAAAAAGTAGACTAAGATAGTTAGAACTTATACTTTACATTAATAAATATTTTCTTTATTTTAATAAATTTACGCAACAGAAAAAAGCACGACTTGTTTATTTTATCAAGAGAGGTCAATAACTGGCGTCCAATTTGCTAATAACCCCACGAATCCCGACGCGACGTCTCAAAATAAAGTTAATACCAAAAAAAATATAAAATGAAAATCAACTGGCGACGCCTGCAAGTCGCCAATGGATTTTTTCTATATAGTATTTTATGGTCATAACGTTGTATTATTTATTTATATTTTATATTGACTGCGACAACGACACGGAAATAGTTTAATTGCATTTTGCAGTCAGCAGGTGGCATGTGGCATGCAGTCAGGTAAATTGAATGCCATTTGCTACAATCTCAACTTGAGCGGAGAGCATTTGTCGTCATGTCAATATGGTGACAGGAGCACTTCCGTTTCCGGTGTCATGGCGTAGCTGCTGTCAACGGATCTGCGGCCATCTGTAAGTTCCTTCTGTCCCGCCGACCACCTGCCATTGTCTGAGGTTGCCAGCAGCTAGCAGCTGGTAATCAAATTGGTTTTTATCATATTTGGCTTAAAAGCGCCAGCTCAATTTTTTCCAAACCAAATTAAATGGAAAATGTTTGTCAGACAACCGCACACAAAAAATAAAACAGAACAAAATATAAAAAAAGAAACAAAAAATATATAGATAATAACTGCAGGTATTTGTAAAAACATTTTTAATTTAATGAAGTTAGCTGCACAAATTAAATTACATTATGTGACATAAGAATTTAGTGTAAATAGAATTTTATCAAAAAGTGACATTTTCTATAAATTTTCCGCATCTCAACCTTTTTTAAATATAATTTCTCTTCTACTAATTTTTTTTTTTAAATTCATATAAAGTTTAAAACGTAAGAATTTTACAATTAAAGCATTAATAGTCATGTTAGTGTGAATTAGATTATCAAGCAAATTTATTATATTCCTCAAGGAACCTCTTTAAAAAAGGGTCACCTTCCAGAGAAGCCTATGAACTGGGCGGTAACTTCACTTCAATACTCTACACAAACAATGCTCGACAAACACAAAAGCAAACTCTTCATATCCACTTCAAGAGCGTCGCTTAAACTCAAAAAAAAAAAAAGAAAAGAAAAGAAAAAGAAGGAGGGCATTTATATATATATATGTAGATATTTGTTTGCATAGAGAGAGAAAGGTAGAGCTCTTTAACAAAAGGACAAACTGGATCTGCTCGAAACTGTAGCATAACTTTGAGCGCAAAGAAAACGCTTCCGGTCGTGGTTAGCAGACAGAACTCAGAACTGGAGCAAAAGGATTATTCAGCAGCCACACCACCCACTGGCAGGACATGTGTCGATGCAGTAACAACAACAACAATAACAACAACAAGAACAAATACAACAGAAAAGAAATCCAGACACAGACAAGCAATTCCTCCCAGTTGCCCAGTCGGAGTGTGTTCAGTCAATTTCCAAAGTGTCACAACGAACGTTTGAAGCAAAATAAAAATATAAGGTCGGGACAATGTCCTGTCTTTCTCTGCGTCTTTGCTGTCTGGCAGCACGTTGATTTTCAAGGACGCGCAGACAAATTGCTAGACAAGCTTAAAGTGGCACAGGAAGAGCATTTGGAATAGCAACTTTGGGTCAAGTTTGGGGCAGCAGTTTAAATCCTGTCGCGTGCAAATATTTAAAATGCACATTTTCAATTAAAAACGTTAGCTAAAACTAATTTCTAATACAAACAAATAATACATACATACACAAACATACACTCACTCACTCACACACACAGTCAAACTAAAAATCCAATTAATCTTGAGTTGCTTGGCAGGACACAGGACACGGGCAAAGATGGAGGCAACGAAAAAAATTGTGTTGCTCATTAAAAACAGCGCAAAAAAGTAGCAGGCAGTTGGCAGCAGCCAAAAAAAATAGAAACTAGCAAACATATATAATCAAAAAAAAAAAGAGAAAAGTAGAAAAAGAGGTTGAAAATAAATTGCACAGTCAACTGGCCAACCAAAGTCGCGGTGGCAGAAGGATGCTGTGTGTGTGTGTGTGCGTGTGTAGTTGCTGCTTCAGCTGCAGCTCCTGCCGCATATCCTTAATCATAATAAGAAATGCGCCAGCGCCAGGCATCAAGTTCCTGTAGTTGAACAGAGACAGCGTAAACGCGACTCGCGAATATAAAAAACCATACACACACACACACATACAAACATGTGACTGCCTCGTCCTCGTCTGTCGTCCTCAGCATCCACGTCGTTGTCGTCCTTTTAGTCCTCGTGTTGTTACGCCAGCGCAGCTACCGCGACCAATCACAAAATTTCGTGGAAAAGCGCGCAAAAATAAAATAGCGCACAAAAAAGTAAGTAGCTGCAACAACTACAACAACAACAACACCAGCAACAATGACAACAACAACAAAAACAACTGACAATGACGAACACGGCTTGAGGTCGCTGCAAACTAAAACGCGTCGCTGCCATCGTCGCAGCTGGAGAAATCCAAAAGCAGCGACGTCGTCACGACGAAGTCAACGCCAGCAGCGTAGGAGAAAATAACGAAAATTTTCCCTTTATGGGGGTTGGTTTTTCCTTAGCTTTTTCCGAGTTGAACTGCATTTTCAGGGGAATCATTTACTAGTTCTTTGAGTGTCTTTTCTGAGAGAGAATGAAACAGAGAGATAGAGAAAGTATGAGCGTAAAAAACGGTTCTGAGTAAGAAAATCTTAAACTTTGAGTGAGTTTTCGTGAGACCCTTAGAAGTTTTTCAAGGTTGATTTGTAATGCAATTGATAAGCGTTGACAACTGAATGCTTACAGTTACGACAAAGGGAAAGTATAAGTTGGATAAATGCAAACTATAGTGCAAATATACGATTCATTCCTAAATACTCGGACGAGAACATACGAAATAAGTATGCTATTTTCTTTTGTTAGTGTTCATTATATTCTCCACAACAGCAAAGCTATAAGCTTTTCATTAATAATCGAAAGAAACAAATCATTTCTTTATTGTATTTCTATTTGCTGTACAAATTGCATAACTTAAACCAACTCATCTACAAGATTTATTATTTCTTTTATTGCAGCTTAAGATTTTTATTGGTATTCATAACAAATAATTTGTAATTGTTAAGCTGACTGATGTTAATCAAATTAAGCATTTGTTTTTTAATCAACAAGTAATGATTTATTCGTTTTCTTGATAGATGACTTTATGAATACTCTGGTGAACTGTCTTGACTGTAAAGCAATCTACGTAAATATAATTATTCTGGGAACCCAAATTAAAATATCAGTTGCATAAATAAAGACAAATGTATTTGACTTGTAGAGAACAAATTAAGTTTTCTTACACTTTAAATAAATAATGAAATGAATTTAGGAATAAATGTCTAATTATATTTTCAAGAATTCTAAAATCATCTTTCTTAATTTCAAATCGCTATCAAAACAAAGATGTTAACCAATTCTCTAGTGTTTCAGTTAGTACAAATCACACATACGTAATGTTGGCCAAATTTTCTCTTTGCTGCTGCTCTTAAAACGCTAGCGGTGCACAGTTGAAGAGCAAAGCCAAATGTTGGCCCAAAGAACAACACGCAAAAGTACACAAAGCGTTGGCTGCAAGCATCATAGGAACAACAATAACAACGACTGTGAGAAGAGAATTTCCTTCTTTTTTTTATGTATTAATGCCACGAGTTTTTCATGACTATTCTCGTCATAGCCGGAAACACTGTCAGAGCCAGTGTCAGAGTTAGAGTCAGAGCTGCAGTTAGAGCCGTAGCCAAGCCTACTCGCAGCCGCAACGCAATTTTCTAAGCCAATCGGAGCGCAACCTTCCAGCAACGATGACGACAGCGACGACGACGACGACGACGACGACGTCGGCGCACGATAACAAAACAACAACGAGAAACGAACACGGCACACGAACTACTCACACGAAGCCTGATTATGCCGACGAAAAGGCAGGCAAAATGCGAGAGAGTGAGAGGGTTTGAGAGGCTGATGCGTATGTGCTCGAGTTGGCCGACTAGGCGTATGAGCAACAATTAATTATCAGGTTGCCTCTGTCGCAGTTCTTTCCACTACGAACTCTATAGATAATAAAGTAAAAAAAAAGAACGAAAAATGGAATGAAGAAAATGTTCCTGGCATTTGTATATGAGAATCAGCTTCTTGGCTCACCCCCTTCACACTCTTTTTCCATCACCACCCAGCGCCCATTAACAACACACACAACACAGACATAGATCATTTAAAATGCGCGTCGATGACCATTTCAAAATGTTTGGAGCATCTCCCCCACAGCCACGCCCCATTCTTCAAATGTAGACAGTAAAAATAGTAAAAAATGACTATGAAAAAACCGATTGCCGCTTGATATCAGAGACACAGAGCGCGAAAATAAAACCAACGCAAATATAACACAAATATGTAAAGCACAAAAAATTCTACAATTGCTGTGCCTTTGCTATTGCTCCCCCTTCAACACTCCCTCTACACTTCCAACAACAAAAAAAGAAGAAAAACCGCGTGTCTGCGCCAAAAAACAAAGTCAAATGGAAAGCGTTCGGGGGCAATAACAGCAACAACAACAACAACACAAATAACAACGCCAAGTTAGCAAAACAATTGAACAATCGCAGGACCGGAAGCTGGCGGCATGGTTTGTGGTTCAGATGGGTAACTGGGGAGTTTTGGAATGACAGAACTGGCTAAAACTCCTCGACCAGCTGAGCTCTGCCTCAGCAATAGCATTAGAATTGACCATCGAGCTTTAGCCAACCACCGTATACACCTTGTGGTTTTTTGGAGCTGCTAAAAAAAAGCAGCGATTGTAAATTAAAGCAAACTTTGTGAATTATGAAAATATTTTCTCCATAATTCAGACAAAAATATAAAATTTGTTGGATATTTGTTGAAGATGCATTTGCGAAAACTATAGAATGATTTATGATCACAAAATCGGCAATACTTTAAAAACATATTAATTCTATCGACTCTAGAAACTATTCCGTTTTAAACGAACTACAGTTTTGTGGACAATTCAGGTTAGACAGACTTATTTTAGAATATTTAACAGTTGTTTTCAGTTTATGGTGTTAGGACTAAAGAAAGTAATTTAGTAAAAGAAGAGTAAAATACTCAAAATGAGAATCTTCAACTTAAATTTCATTTTACCTCAATTTGTCTTTTTGAACACCAGTTAAATATTGAAATTAACAATTCATTGAATATCCATATATGCTTATAATATTTTAATGTGAAATCTATAAGATTTGAAACAATAATTATGCGCATTAAAGGTATAACATTCAACTTTTTGAGCCTAAGTATTGATCTTAGTTTAAATTGGCATCTCTTAAATAAACTATGGAATTATTCAATATTTTTAAACAAGAAATAAAAGGTTAATTTTACACATTCTTTGGATTTACAGGCTTAGTTGAAAGTGTTGAAATTTTTATATTCTCGATATGATTTGTCCGAGTTTTAGCAAATCCTTTTTTTGTACTTCTTTGGAATTGCATTAAAAATTAACATATACAAAATATTCTTGTAAATCATAGGCTTAATAATATAATAGTACTCTTTTCATTATGTAACTTCTAAAAAGCGCAAGCCAGCATGCTAACTATCTTTGTTTCCATTACGCATACGCACCGTTTTCACAGATGTTGTCTACATAAATATTACAACATATGTACATTTTGTTAAGGCTTTAAAAATTGGTTCATGCTGGAATTTGATATACATTTGATGTGATAAAAATAAAAGTTGAAATTTGCTTTCGATTCGTTGTGTCTGACCGTTTGGCCACGATCAGGGTCATGAGTCAAATACTTCAATAGCCTAGAATGCATATTGTTGTTGTTTGCTATTTTATTTTTGGAGTCTATACGCTCTATATTCTTTATTGTTTTTTGCTGGCCCCTTTTTTTGTGCATTTGGGACACAATCAAGTGCAATGGCACGAGCTGCAATAAATCAGACATTGATCCATATATATTTTCAACACACACACTCACACACACATACACATAGACAAACCCTCAACTCGAATGAATCCTTTTTTCTGCCGTTGTTTGTGCAACGACCTTGAACCCCATGCCCCCGTGCGGCAAGCGTTCAAACAAAGATGAAAAGAAAGCAAAACAAAACCATGAAACGGCAACAAAGAAAAAAGAACCAACAACTACTCCACACACACACACACACACATACAAAAAGCAACAAAAAATGGCAGGCATATAAAAATGTGTTAAATAAATACCTCTATATATAAATATATATATATATATCTATATTATATGTGCTATATTTTATATAGGAAAAGGCAACGCACCATCAAACAAACTCGTGAATGAGCCTGGCTGCGGGCATAACATATGGCCAGATGGCAAAGCCGGCCTACAGTGCGTGCCACATGTTGCAAGCGCTACACACACACACACATACACACACACTAGGCACCCATACAGAATGCATCGATAGCAAACTGCATACAAAGTCAGCAGCTAACGGCCCTCAGGGGAGAGGGACAGAGCTCAGGGATTGAAATTGTGAATGGAGCTCGAATGCAACTGCAGATGGACACTGCACTCTACACACAAATACACACACATATTCACACACTCTCATTCACATACTCACATACACAAAGAGCATATTTGATGCGGATCTGAGCATTGTTGCAGTTGAACTCAATGAAAATGCAATGATAAGCCTCATCTGACAATGCATCACAAAAGCAAGCCAATTACATCAGACTTAAGCTACAAAAGAAGTAATGCCAGCTTAAGCAATAGAACTGAAATTGAGTAGAGCTAATTATGGGATAATCCCAACACATTGAGGAAAAGAAGAAAACCAAAGAATTTTTAAAACAAAATTTCTTAGTTTATGCATTTATTAAAAAAATCTACTTTTATAATAACCTTAGCATAATCAATAAAAGAATTAAAAGAATTATATTTAATGTTAAAATGGTATATGAAAATCAGGGATGCTTACCTTCAACATTTTTGAGAAGGTTCTTTATGGGTTGATTCGGTTACTAAGCTGGGATGAGAGCTCCTAGACCCAAGGATCAGTTTAAATTACCAAATTTATTTTATTATATTCAACTGCTTTCCATTTTTCTTTAATTTTGTAGGCTTCAAAGTTCGAAATACAAAAGTTTCTAATTTTAAAAAAGTTTCACCTAAGATTATTATTTCTCAAAATTAAATTTACATACTTTTAATATTCCAAAGCGAAACTTTTTACAAGGAAAAGGATCCAGATAGTTTAAACAAATTTTAATTTTTCTTTTGAGGTTATATGTTGCAGTAAGATTAAATTTTTATGATAAATGTTAAGTATTTGATTAGTATAGTATAATAAGCCATTAAAAGAAGATGGATAATTGGTTGTAAAATATTCAAGTGAGCCTAAGCTTGATTGATTCATCAATGGCTGGTACAATGCCACATTTTCCCACCATTTTTAGTTTCTTTTAATTTTCTTCGGTATTCGCAGTAGATTGGCTGTCTAAGCTGAGCATTCGTTCTATCGATAACTATTGTAAGATAAGTTAGTTTCTATTATCTACTCTCTTATGGAATAGTTATGCAGATAGCTGATCATCTAGCTCAAGTTAAAATCTAGCTTCAACTACTGAAAGTGGATACAGAAAAAACAGATACCAAAAACCACATGAAACTACCGCATGTGGTGCTGTCATTTGCCATGCTGCTATGTAACCACAGACGCCATCAACGTAACCAAGCGCTTTCATTAAAAGGAAAACTGGGCTCAAATTTTTGCTGCCGATTTCTCGTTTCAGCTGCTGCGAGTCTAGTGCATAAATAAACAACAACAACAGCAACTACAAGCTAGGCACAAAGACAGTTAACTGCACAAGCAGAGAGACCAAAAAAAGAAAGAAGAAAATAAAGGAAAAATAGAAAAGCCAAAACATTTTTCAACGCTGACTGCGAAACAACAACAACAAGACGAACAAATGGCGAGCATCTTTCGTTTTAATTGCAAACTAAGCGTGCGGTTGGCAGCGCAGTAGCCGCAGCAGCGACAGCAGCAGCAACACCCAAGAGTGTGAGAGGCAGCGACAGTGGGAGCGAAAAAAAACGCACATAGGAGACCCAAAAAGTAGGCTTCACCAAGTGATAAACAACGCCACCCAGTAGGATAGTGTGGAAAGAGGAAGGTCCATTGCTGCAGGCAAAGACTGGCGGCAGAGAACAGCGACAGCGACAGAGAGAATATATATGTATAAATTTGTGTGAGTGTGTGTGTGTGTGTGTGCGTTAGCGAGGGCCGATTGCAACCCCCTACGAACCAAAACCGAAACCAATCCCAAAAAGCCAACGGGCCCAAATGCAGAGATGCGAGTATTTGTAGTTGTAGTTGTGAATGTAGCTGCAATTGTAGTTGTAGTTGTAGTTGTAGTTTTGTATACGCAGGCCACGCAGGGCGGAGCCTAGCCGAGAGCAGCAGCCAGGAAATGCCAGGATGCGACTGCTCCGCCAGCTATCATATATACTGAAGCCCACTTTTTTATGGCATACTTTTTTGCGCTGATCCGAGTCCGTTTTTATGTGAGTATGCGTGTGTCTGAGTGGTGTGTGTGTGGGTGCATCGGGGTGTTTGTATATGTGTAGTTTGCACGCATTTCATCATTTACGGCCCAAGCTTTTCATTTGCTTTTCTTTTCAATTTTTTCTCTCTCTCTCCTTTTTTGGTGAGGGTGGCATAGAAATTGTTTTTAGAAATACGCGAAAATGTTTGCTGAATTTTCTTTCATTTTTGTTTTTGTGGAGGGGTTTCTTTTTGTACACTGGCTGGCCTGGAAATGAAAAATTTTTAGTGTCTACATAGAAGGCAGCAGATAACAGCGATTCGAGGGCGGTTCCGTAGGTTGGGCTCTGCTTACTTTTGACTATTTGTATATTGTCCCCTCTTTTTTTGGGCAACAACTGATGCAAGAAATACATAGACGCAGACAGAAAACTCAGATAGATAGAGACAAACTGCACGTAGGCATAGATAAACACAAGGATAGATAAACACAAGGAGTATGGAATCAATATAAGCAAAAGCTTTGCCAGACTCTGATAAGCTACTATAACATTACTTAAGTATTTCTAGCAGCTAACAAAATTTAAAGTGGGATTATCTAAATTCCAAAATAAAATAGTTTCTTTAGAAGCGGAGAAGTTAACAGATTGTTATGTTAGTGTATCAACCTGTTTCTATTCAGAGAGTAAAGATCTGAATGCAATAATACGATTGTTAATTTTGTAGTTCACAGTTCACAGTCTAATTTCTTATTTATAGCTGTATTGATTAGCCTGATTAAATAGACTCTTAGAATGATCTTAATAATTCCATTCATTTCCTCTCCTTTAGATAGATCCACGATTAACCACGCAAACTTTTTTAACTTGACTTATTTAAAAAAAAACTCGTTTGTCACCTCTGCCAGTTACTTGGTTTGCCAATATTTTGCCTATGTTTTGGTATCAATATAATTGAACCTGTTTGCAGATTAACCCATAGTTTGCGGGCAAGAAAACTGATCAACTCAACTTGGCCTAATGAAGTAGCTTGGGTCGCACATTTAATGTCAGAATGAAGACACGCATAAAACCCAACAAAATTAATGCAAATAACCGGCAGGTATTTTAATCAAGCCCGTAACCAAGCCAGGAAAAAATTAAAATGAGCAAAAAAAAAGAGTGCAACCAACCCCCGAGGAAATGACAAGCGCCTAATACTTTTTATATCGTTTTTTCTATGATTTGATATGTAAAATAAAAAGAGAGCAAGGGGTGTTGGCATTGATGGGCCCATGAACGCGTTCATCGTCTGAGCGAAATTACACTGTCAAGGCGAAGGCACTGTATGGGCAAAGAGGTCGAGGGATATAGGAATGGGAGGCACTGTACAAGTGCGCATAATAACCATCAATCAAGCGGCATAGACAGGTGGACAAGCAGCTTCGTGGACAAGCAGCGTCAAACAAACAACGTGGACCAGTCGCCAACTTGCAGACAGACAAAAAACCATCACACACACACACACTCACACATACGCTTCCTTGTGTGTGTGCATGTGTGCTTTGAAAAATAACGCGAAATTTCGCATTTCACGAAAAATTTTCGCATTAATTTACCAAAAGGCGTTGGGCCAAAACAAAAAACCAGAAAAAAGATCTGAACAGCAACAAAAAAAAAAATACGACGAATACGTTGCCGAAAAAATGCGCCACACAAAATGGCAAACAAAAGCAACAAGCCAACAATTTTTAGAACAATTTTTTTCAAGTGCCAGAGGCATAAACACATTTGAGTTGGGCAGTTTGGGAAGCTTTGCTTTGGAAGGGGAATAAATGGAAAGTGTGGTGAGGAGAAAAGCTGCCTGCTACTTTATCGTTTTTTATCTGCGGGCAGTTGGGGCCTTTTAGGCAGCTTTTTGACCATGGCACAAGTGTAAGTCGAAAACGCGGCATTTTTATATGTGGCGGCCATACAAATGCGTTTTATGTGCGATTCTGCGAGTCTGAAGTGTCTAATGGATGGGTAGGTCGATAGGTAGCAGTTAGACGGTAGTCAAAACAGGAGTAGAATCTTCAAACCACTTTAAAGAAATTACGAAATACCCACAAACTGTCAAATTTAATAAAATGTTTTCATTTGATTTTATTTAAGATAATTAAAGAATATAGAGCGAGTGGAATTTTAAAAGAATTGTGGATTGACAATTCATATTCAGACTATAAAAAATAAACTGAAGGAATATTATTTTCAATGGGAATGAATCACCTTTAATCTAAGTACTCATCACAAATTGTCAAATATAAAATAACTTACATATTTACTTAATAGTTTATTTGGTAAATTTATAAAAGAAAATAGAGCGAGTTGAAAATCATAAAATTTATTTATTTTTATCTACTGAATTGGGTGCCTTTTTAAAGTTCTACGGAACATAAATTGCAATAGGAATGAATCACCTTTTAATCTTAGCTGAGTATTCACGACAAATCGTCAACTATCTTAATTTATTTATATCAACTATAAAACAAAATAAGTAAGTCGAATATCATAAAAATGATTGATTCGAACCAAGTGAATTGAGCGAAATTTTTAAAGTTCTACGGAACATTAAGTGCAATGGGAATGAATCACCTTTAATCTAATCTATGTACACATTCACATTTGGAAATCTGACAATCAAAGTGGCATAAATCAAAAAGAAGATTTTTGCATTGCCTGAACGGATATGAAATCATTTAGGATGAGCTCAGTCAGCTAGCAATTGACTATTCCATTAAGATTCAAATTGCATAGTTAAACTAGCCATGCCACTGGATAGCCAGCAATTAAATTGCCTTTTTAAAATAATTGCAAAAATGCAATGCAAAAAGCCGTAAACAAATTTGCAGTTTTGCATAGCTTCTTGTAAATTCTGCAGGCCACAAAGTATGCAACAACAAATGGGAAAATTGATCGAGAGAAACATACAAATGCACTCACATATACATATATACAATATATGTACATAGAGCATTTATTTAATACGAGATGATAGAAGTTTTTGGCCTTTCAACACATATTGAAGGCTGCTGGCATATGGAAATTAGAAAGTTTTCACCGACTGCAGGGAAAAGGGAATGGAAAAGAGAGTTGCAATATAAACCCTATGGCAATACATTGTGCAATATACAAACTGCAAATTATTATTGCTATTAAATGCACAAGCAAAAAGTTCTTAAAGTTTTTCTAAAACTTTTCCAGTCAAGCAATGTGGATGTGTCGTATCGAGTGCATTTTGCTTCATTATAAAGCAAACATCTTAGGAAGCTGCTGGACAGCAACCAATCAACGGCGTCTGTCCATCTATCTATATACATATTTGTGTATATGTATATGTACATCTTCATCATGGCCAAAAGTTTTCCCACTGCCTTTTGCACTGGGCAACTTAATTAGTGTTCAATCAACAATAAACTATAAACACTCTCTGCTTTCAACTTGGACTTTTGCCTGAAAGGTTGCGGTTACCATGGCTCGGACAAACTCTAAGAACCAGTCAAAGACAGTCAAAAAGAACAACTCGGACCAGTAAAAAGCTTCTTTGCTGCTGCTGCTGCCCTTGCAGACAAATTAGTAGTTATTAGTTTTGAGTGCAAGGAATTTTTGTAAGAACTTGGCCAAGAGCGTTTTGGTTAACAGCCATCAATATCGAACTCAAACTAGCTTCAATGCCAAAAACTTAGCCAGCATATAAACAGACACAACAATTGAATTACTTTTGCAGGCCACAAAATTTAATAAGTCACTTTATTGCCGGCTTAGTAATATTGCACATTCAGCTTATTTGTTTATGTTGCAAATGCATTTTCCAAACTGCATTAAAAACTTTTCCTTTTCCTTTTGCATTGTCTGTATGCGAACTACATACACATATTTGCAAAAAGCTTTTTGTCAACAACAATAGTTAATTTACTTATATAAATTAGATTTAAAATGAGTTGAAATTATCAAACGATGAGATTTTATTGCATTTTAAGCTTAGTAACAATATTCCATTGTTAAACAAAATTCTAACAAAATTTAACAGGCATTAAAAGATTCTTTATAACAAATTAAAAATACCTCTCAAGTTAATTGCAAAATAATACATATGAAACAATATCTTCGAAAGGAGATATTAACACTACAGAATAAATAGTTTGGTTAAATTTTAGTACGCATTACTAAATTATTAAAATAAAAAAATGGAAGGGAACAATTTTAAAATACCTAAGCAGGACAACCTTATATTGCCTCTAGACAAAAGAGTTTTCTTGCTGCCTAACAAACTTTACAGGAATTGCTCAACCTGCACTTTGCCAACATTGCAGCCTTACAAAAAACTTGAAACTTGCCATAAATTGATTTACTTGGCACAACAATAATGAGTGCAAACATGACCACACAAGCATACACACACTCGCACACACACACATACTGGTTGACTTATACAAATACAAGCACACGCACTGTACAGGGCCATGACGCAAGTCGTGCAGAATATTAGCAAGAAAATTAAAAGAAAATTTTCCGTAAAATGTGCAAAAGTATGCGAAAGTTATTAAGTGCATACAAAGTAGAAAAACATACTATATACCAACCTGCACAGACAGACACACATACACATAATGGACACAACATCGATGCAGGAAACTTTCTAATCACGTGTACAAGGCAGCAGTCGAAGTTGTATTACTTCCTGGCAAGATGTTGGTCTTTTCCCTTCTCTTCTCTCCTCACCACACACCTCTTACAAGACACTCGCTTATATTTTACAAGTTTTCTATTTAAAATATAAACACATGCTTGATTGGAATTGGGCAGTTGCAACTCATCGAACATGAGCACAATGTAAGGACTTTTCGGAATTTTAATAAATTGTTAAAACATTTTTATGTTTTTCTCTGGGCAACTCTTCAACTAAACCGTTTTGGTATATATTTTAATTGCTTTTATTATACGCTCACCAGAGTCAAATTATGTGGCAACGTTACGCATACGTAATAAATTCCATTGAAAAACTATGAGAGAGAAGATATGCTTAAAAAATACTTTAAAGTCATTTTAAATGTACATCTTCGATAAAAATAATATGTAAAAAAATTACTTTATATTTTACAACTTACATTCATAGCTTGAAATGATAGCTTAAGCTTTTCAATTTTATTTTATGATTAAAATAACACACAAATTCCTCAAAATTCTCAAGAGGTTTTCCACAAAATTTTCCCAAACATTTTTTTTCAATATTTTTTTGTCTAATTTTCAACCCAAAGCCCAACGCTCATAACTCACAACACCTGGGCATTGCACTCGCACACCTTTACACACATGAACAGGACGAAACGCCAAAAGTGCCGCAAATGAAAAATGCAAACGGAATTAAATTATAGTCAGTAACGAAACAGCTAACAGAAAAAAATCAAAAATAGAACGAAACGAAACCAACACATATATGAAAAATAAAAGATATACATATGTAGAAGCTCTCAACTGAAAAAGTTCAAACAGGCGGCGCATAGTTGGCTGCCCGGCCCGCGTTCTATGTTACTTTACGAAATTAAATCTGAGCGGAAGCATAGCAAACACACATCTATACACACAAACACACACACACACATACAGTTGTAATAATGCAGCAGCTGCGCTTAGATTGCATTAAGTGGGCGGTCCTGGGTGCTACTTGGAGGCGCTGCAGTCGCCTCTAAAGGCAACGCCAGCAAGCAAAAATTTTAATTTCCGCGCAAAAATCACAAAACTGGCAAATGGCAAAGCAAAGAGGCAGCAACAGAAAAAAGAACTGAAATAAAAAATCGCCAACTAAAATACAGCACAGTGAAACGAAACGAAAGGTGCAAAAAATGTGAACGCTTTCGCGCACATTAATGAAACGCGCTCATGTGAATACTGGAGAGCACACAGCTTGTCCAAAGAGTGGCAGGAGTAAGTGTACCCAACTACAAACACTCAGTTCGTTATCAAATACTAAAGAACTAAATTTACAAAAATTAATAAATAAGGTAAAAGAACATTGAATTTATTCTATGTTAAATATAAGAAAAACAAGCATCCTCTAGTAACTACTTCTCCATTGTAATTTAGTTTCGTATATTTATTTAAAAATTTTTAGGCGAGTATAACAAATTTAAGTAACCTCTTATTTTAAAACAGTATCTATTTTCCATAAAGTATCAAATATATATTTTTTCCACAGCTCTTATAAAATTAGAATCTATGAATCAAAAAATTGCATCAATGCAATTTAAGTTTATAAAAATGAAAAAGCATAACCATGCCAATTATTTGTGGTTACAAATTCTACGTTCACCTACATCACTGTTTTGCACAAATATTACACATACCACCCGTATGTCACTAATTAAAACATCATATGAAATTTCAGCTTTTTTTTCTCTCAATCCCTTTTGCACACTCACCCACTCCACCACGTATAACTTTTGACTGTTACATTAAAATTAATTTTCGTATATTTTTATACATTTTTTCCTCTCACTTGTCAAGTCAAAAGCTTAGCACTAACTACAAAAACAAATTCACAAAAAAAAAAGGGAAGCTGGTAAGTGCTGAACTAAAACATACCTTGTGAGTTTAACTAAGAGTGTAATCTAAATCATACTTAAAATAAACTCATTTGGAATCTCATATTTCGTTTGGTTTCTTTTAATGTTGAGTACATTGAATATACTTATAATAATAATTTAATAATAACTATATTTAACCTTTCTTAACATTCTATGGTTACAGGGTATATAGAGTAGAAAACTCTGGGAAACAAACTCTATAGCTGGCTGCAATTGGACTGCCTTGCCACAAACCCCAACCAGAACGACCCACGATATTTGTCTTTTTTAATAAAAATATTATTTTTACTGTACTCGTTACCTTAACAATGTCCTAGTCCGTCGTCGAGTTCCTGCCAGAGTTGAAGTGTGCGCAAAAAAAGGCTCAAATAACCACGCCAACATTTTTGCCAGCCAGCCAACCAACAAGCAAGTTAAAAGTTAATGAGACAACATAACTTTTGTGGTCAGCTAAATGAGTAAACGAAAAGAAAAAATAACATTTATTCAGCGAGGGTTGCTTATAAACTGGTTTCATAATATATATATTAAATCCCAATTGATGTAGCAAAATTAACTAAGAATTATGATGGAAAAAATATAAAATAATAAATTAAGAAAGTTAAACAAATGTTAAAATTTCAAAATCTAATATTGAAGGCAAATAAGTTTATAAAAATAGTTTATATAAATTCTCAACTAATGATATATGCACATATATAGTTTAAAAATTAAATACTAAAGAAGTTAAATGTGCTTTATGATCATGAAGAAACTACAATTTATTATAATTTTCTTGAATTTTACTCTTAAGTTTTAGAATCATAATGAAACTTACAATGATCAGTAAAAAAATGTATTAAATTATAATTGTCTAAAATTATGTTTACTGTTTCATAACTTAAAGAATGCCTCTCGTACATATATTTATGTACAATTTGCGGAGCTGGACGACACTTGAGTCCCAGTTGCATCGCGTTGTAATCAATGTTCTCATGTGGGGCTCAAAATTAAACAATTTGCAGCAAGAACATCATGAAAAAGTTTGAAAAAAATGACAGCAAAAAAAACTGGCAAAGAGTTGGAAATGTTGGGCAGAGATAATGCGGAGAAAGACAGTGTCGTCGCCGCCTGCAACTTGTGTCTTATGTCGTGTTAACATTACAAAATTTATGTGATAGTCTACACCGTCTCGTCCCTTCACTTTGCCAGGACACATGCTTATCCTATGGCCATCATCAGCCATTAATCAGCGCAGCGTTCATGCCACACACTTGTCACTCAGGCGACGCTTATCACTTGGTCCATTGAACGGTCGTCGCGTCTGGCATAAATATCACTTAAATCAGTTGACTTAGCGACGCGAGATGAGAGACAGACAGACGGACAGACAGACAGATAGAGGAGACAGACATGGACCCGCAGCTGCCCAGGACATATCAACTTGTAATTGTGACAATTGCTGTCAACAAAGCGCAGACAGAAACCCCACCAAAAAAACAAAGGGTATGTACAGTTTTAGCTTCACCAACCTCAACCGCCAGGACATTCGCAGTCAGACGACAACTGGAGGATGACTGCTTAGCCAGTGAGCTGTGTACGACCTTTCCTGTCTCTCTATCTCTCTCTTTCTGTCCTCTGTCCTTTTGCGATGACAATTTTTTGACAAAATAAGATAAATGAGTTGCTCACATGCACTTTATAAAGTAAAGTCCGTTCAAGAATCGTATCTTTTAGATTTTGTAGGTAAAACGAAACAATTCTAAAGAAAAAGTCTAGCGGATGAAAATGTTATCTGAACTAATAGTAATACTTAATGATCTGACTTCCAATGCTTGCAACAAATGTTGTATTAATTATAATAAACTTTAAGTTTTAAATTAAATTACTTGAAGCTTATTATAATTGTTGTTTTGAATAAAAAAATATGTATATTTATAGGTTTATTTTAATTTTATTATATTTCTTGAAGAGTTTAAGGAAATTTCTGCTCTATAAGTCCTACAAATAAAACGTGATTTCAAATTAATATATCTACAGTGTGTACAGAGAACATTCTGCAAGTTTTGCTGATCTTTCTTGGCAGCTTTTCATTTACATATGGGTTGGGGGGATTGTTTGGTGCATGTCGGAAGTGTGCTCCATAAAATGGTGCTTACTATAAATTTTAAAGCTAGACAAAGTTATTTAAAAATCATTGAGCTGCTCGCAGTTTGCATCCTTTCGCGCAAGGCTACCAGCTCCTTGCCGCTCTCATTTACAATAAATTCGCGATTTCGGTTCGGTTCAGAATTCTCTGTGTGTGAGTGTGTGTGTATTTGTGCTTTTCTGTGTTCGTATGTGTGTGTATGCGGTTGTTCTTTTACTTTTTTTGCACCATTGACTAAGCCAAACAAAGTCTGATGCTCGAATTTATTATGCTCACTCCAATTGCCGGCTCGGTTAGGTTTTTTGTCTTTGCTCGCGCTAACATTTTATATTTATTTTTATTTTTTTGTTTTACTTTCTCTGGTTTTGCCTTTTTTAATTCAATTTATTTTTGGATTTATACGTATTTATGCACATGGGATTCATTTCCGCTTACGGTTTCTAACATTTCGCGCGGCCAAAGCTCATTTTTTTCCCGCTCACTCTTTCTTCTTATGTTTTTTCGCTGAATTTTTGGCGCGTTTTAATGAAAATTGATGCTGCAAAAGTGCGCAAAGGTTATTGGCGTGTCTAAATTAATGTACGGATGTTGTAGATTGGTGTTGGGGGCAACGCCCACACACACACACACACACACACAGACACACACAGTTACTATTTCCCACAATGCCCTGAAGCGTCAGGACCAGCACCTGCATCTGCATTGTGTTCAATAAAATTTTGACATTTCTTAATTGAATTCCGTTGCACAAGTTCGCGGCGAACTCAAACAAAAGCCAACAAACCAAAAATCAAATTACAACAAAAGTCAGCAAGCAATGAAATTTTCCACAACACACACACACACACACACACTCGCACACACACACATGTATATAAACCAGCATACTCATATACATCTACATGGTTACCTGTATGAAGCTAACTTAGCGCTGGCATCCACATCTACTTCCTAGATACATAACTGATCAGCGAAGGGGCAAATTTTATAACTTCATTAAATAATTGCGCGCCCAAAATGTAGCAAAAACCGCAAAGAGCCGCCGCCCAGACTCAGACATCATCCTGTCCTCGAGTCCTGTTTCCAGAAACTTTACGGCGTGCTAACTGGCAAAAGACGATAGCGTTACGAAGTTGCAACCATTTTCTCCCAGCACGTTCACACAACTTACCTGCCATGTGTTGCAAGTGCTCAAATATTGAGTTTTTGGATTTTGTATTGAAATTTTCGTCCTGTGTCTGTGTGTGTTCGTGAGTGTTTGTGTGTTGTTGATGGGTCAGCCTTGGGCAAATGAGGCACTGGTAACAATACTTGTACTCAATTAGGCGATATCCTCTGTTTTTTGAGGAGTATATATGAAGAGCAGTCGAGTGGCAAGTTTTGGTAGATGGTGTTAAGCAGAAAGGGAAAACTACGATATGGAGTTGAAGCAGTGAAATAGTTTTAAAGATACAAGTAAAATAAAAAAATTTAACGTATTGTTTTTAAACATTTAATACTATTTTCACAACAAAAAATAGAATTTTGTAGACATGCAACTAACGTTCAAGTTGAAATCATTTTATTTGAGAAAGCGTTAAAAAATTGTAAAGATTACATTAGTATAAATTGGAATCTGAGTGTATTGTTTTTATACTTTTGTTACACTTGAAACTAATTGTAAGTTAAAGCTTACATTCTTATATTCCACATGAAAATCAGTTTACATACTTCTAAATCAAAGATCAAAAGTTGACTTTAGAAACATTCATCTATTAATTTCAGAAATTCAATTAGTAAGTATATAATCAATTTAGAGAAGTTTCACTTAAAGAAATAAGACTTTATAGAATTTATCAAGGCATTTGTTAAGCTTGATTTATTAGTACCTCTGCTTACATTTCCTCATTTTTTATTTTAATTTAAGTGACTTTAATTATAGTTACACAATTTAAGCTCTAAACACAATTTTCCCACGCATAAGCTCATCAAATAAAACAGACACTTAACAAGCTTTTGAATTATTTATTTTGATATGGAATTCACACATATTTCCCACCACTACACTTCAAATAACAACAACAGAACCGCATGCTCTGGCGTGTGTACTCAACGAATGCTCATATTACACATACGCCTCGTGCAACCGCCAAACTGCAATGTTAAGCCAACAATGCGGCCGTATGTAGATATGTATGTATGTGCATAGCCTGTGGCACTCATTAGGTCTATTATACTGCGTATACACACACATATATATATTTTCACACACATCGATACGTACACAAATATTTATGCCACATATTTTCACACCTTTTTGGCTTTAGCTTTGGTTTGGTTTGCTGGTATCGTTGGTTTTGCTGGTTATTCTGGTTGTTCTGGTGGCCAGCATTGCACTTAATTGAAATATTAAATAAGCCAATTAAAATTAAAATTATTGCTGCATTATGCCACGCCCCATGCTGCACAATCATCATCAGATGATGGCAGACACATCATAGCCGCCAGAGCCCACAATATTTATTGAAAATTACTGAAAATTATTATTATAATGTTGCAACTGTTGTTGCAACGCATGTGCGACTGTTGATAATTTGTAAATTATTGCAGTGCTGATAAAAAGTGCATTCCGCACTCTTTTCAATACTTAATTCAATATTAATGAAGTTGGGCAACAGTTGAAGGTAAAGGTACTTTTAATTATCGCTCAATTGGCTGGCATATTTTTTAGGCAAATTTAAGGTAATCGTTAGGAACGGAAGTAAAGTCTAAAGATGCGGGGATAGAGAAAAAAACGCTGTCCTTCGTTGTCCTTTGTAAACATGTTGACTAAGCAAACTGAGGTGACATGCCCCCACAACTCCTCCACATCTTGCCATAAATGTCATGCGGCCACAGTAGCAACAATAGCTTAATTTATAATTAAATTAATTGTTGTAATTACTTCATTAGCGTTCACTTTTATTCCTTTTGCCCACCCATTCTAACTGTTCATTAGGCTCACTTCCTGAGCTCCATTATAAAGGTTCCTGCATGTTGTTGTTCTTATTGTTGTTCCTGCTATTTGTTGTCTATGTAAATGACATCAAATGCGACACCAAATTACACAATTAGGCAACATTAACATTTAATGCGTTATGTTTGCGTTTTATTTACCTGTTTCCATCCCCACTCGCTCCTTTAACTCACCCTTAAAAGTTGTGTCCCGGCACGCAGGTCATAAGCATGATAATCGATTGTTAGTTAATAGAATTTTTCTTTGTGTTAAATATTAGTGGGTATTAATTTTATGTTGTTGTGGGTATATTTAGACATTGGCTGCTCCTTTAAATAGTTTTCTGTCATTGTTGGGCAAATGAGTCGTAAAATGTATAAGTTTAAATGGGTTGATTAGTTGCAGGCTAATCAATTGGGGGCCGAATTATTTCCTAGCTCAGTGTTATATATTAATCAATATATTGTACGATAAGTTCTATCTATATATTTATATAAGAAGTGACCTTTCCAAACGAGGCTAAATAATATAATAAATAAACAAGTAAATACTTTGGTTTCTTGACAAACAGCTGTTCACATCTTCTATGTCTTATAAGTTTTAATAATTTGATAATAATTTGCATTTAAAATTTGTGTAATAAAATTAATTTAATCAAACTATTATTACATTTGAACTCAATTTCAAGTTTCAATTTGACATATAAAAATGTAGCCCACTTACAATAATATCAGTAAAGAATTTTTAATTTTTGTAATATATAACATTTAACATTATTACAAATATATTTTACTTTTATAACACAAGTTTTATTTTCTAATGTATATTTTATAAATTATAATTGAAATGTTTTTCCTTGTTTCATCAGGTATTAACAGACATAAGCAAGCAAATTCAATGAGAAATAAAATTCTGAGTAGTTCTTGTAGATATGTACATACATTAGAAATTTTATTTAAAAATCAAATGTTTGTTGTTATTGAGAAAATATAGTAAAAAAGCCTTTAACTTTTTAATTATGAGTATTGTGTAAAGTCAAATATAAATGTGTGTAAATCTGTTTTAAAGTATGTGTTTTCCCAAGAACATCAAAAACATTAAATATTTTCTATCATTTGACTAAAAATAACAAAATAAAATATGAAATATACACGATAAATAAATATTAGTTCGTCAATTAAACAGTGTTGCGCATATTAACTAAAACACCACATGAATGTAAATATTTATAACAATATACATAATTAATAAATATAAGCACTACAAATATGTAAGAGCTGTTGAACATATGTATTTACTATAATATTGAATTTATGTATTTGAAGAGAAAAGGTAAAGCCTTTGGCTTTCTTTTTGTAAATATCGATGTAAAGTCATATATAACTTAAAGTGAACCTCTAAGATTAATAAATATTAGTTGTCTGTTAGTCTATTAAAAATGGCTGAGTTTTGTGGTTTGGGTTTGAGAATATTAATGAAAATAAATGAAAGGCATCGCTAAGCTTAATAAATATTAGCCCTACAATTAGAGACTAGACAAATAAGCATTTTAACTAAAAATACACATATAAATATCTATAGGGATTAGCAAGATAATGAAAAAGCCTTTGAGTTCTTGTTTGTGATTATTGAACTCTAAGATTAATAAGTATTAGATCTTTAATTAAAAACTTTTAATAGATAAGTCTATGGCTTTTTATATTAAGAGATAAAGGAAAAGCCTTAGCACTGAAACTAGTTAATACGCATTTTAACAAGCCTTAGCACTGAAACTAGTTAATACGCATTTTAACTAACGAAAACTCAACGAAGCGCCAATATGAAAGCTAAGAGCGTGACAGTTAAGAGAGCGGTAGTTGATGTACTCTTTTCTTTTGCTGGGAGCACACTCTGCTGTTCACGCTGTCGCGGGCAGCGCACGTGGCTGTTTTTCTTTTACCTTTAACGCAGTGCCAAATGAGCAACAGTGGAAAATGTAAGGCAACAACACGAACAAGAAAAAATGTGCCAAGCAGCGCTGCCGGCGTCGTCGCATCAAGAGAGCGACTGCATGCGTGTGAGTGTGTAAGAGTGTGAGAGAGCGAGTGAGCGAAAGAAAGAGAGCGCAATCATGCGACGGCCATTTGATGCTGTGTGTGAGAAAAATTGCACAAAATGAGCGACGCTCTTTACTTTTTTTTGCGCTGCCGCCAACATTTTCTTTGTGTTGCTTTTGCCGGACGATTCGTAAACAAATTCTGTGATTGGCTGCCACATGTTGTTGGCCATGGGGATGGGCAAGGGGGGAGAGTATCTGTGTGTATGAGTGTGTGTGTGTGTGTGTGAGCCTATGTGTGAGTGTAGTTTTTTGCGCCACGTTTTCTTATTAACGCGTTTTTGTGATTGGGTTTGGGGGTGCGGCCAGCAGCGCAGTCAGCGTCTGCGTGTCGACTTTTTTCGCATTTGCTAGCCAAAAGCAAGCAGCGTCTGTCTGTGTGTGAAAATGTGGAAAATTGCCTATGCGCACCCAACTACAACCACAGAAAAAAACAAACTAAAGCGAAATGAGTGTAATGAGCGTGGCAGAGCGAGCGCCAACTACATCAGCATGCTATCCTGCTCTTGCATTACACATACGCCGCGTTATCTATGTATGACGTATGTAGTTGGTGTTGTTGTTGTTTTCTAACTGCGTCGTCGTCGTTGCTGGCGCCGTTGGCTGTTGGTTGGCTGCGTTTGTGGCTGCGGCGGTGTTAATGTTTTTGCGTGTTTATGTTAATCGGACGATGCTGGCAGTTGGCAGCGACGTCAACATCAGCAGCAGCATTCGCAGTCGCTGCAGCTGCAGCTGCACTGCTTGCTTAGATGACGCCTATTTTGTTAGTCGACCCCACCCGCCACACACACACACACACACACACACACGCCATCGACTCATACATATATGTACTCGTACATATTCACATACGTTACGTATACGTTGTTTTTTATGCATTTACTAGGCAGCATTTTGATTGCATTTTTTTCTTCAATTTTCTTTTTATATTTTTTGCGCCTCTACGTAATGAAAAATTGTACACAGCTGTGGAGGTTCCTTGGTTAAAGCGAGACAGCAAGAGTGAGAGCGGTCAGTGCTTTTTTTAATTGCAATTTTTCATTAATTAAAATTTGCTTAGTTTGCATTTGAAAGTTTTTATTACTGTCGTTCCTCTTTGAGTTCTGGATATATAACGGAAATTTGTATGGATTTATTGTGATTGAACGTTCAGCAAATTGAATGTGTATTCTGTTTACATGTGTGTGCATGTGTGTATTTGTGTGTGTCAAGAGTGATAAACTGTATGCATGTGTAACAGAAATAGGCAGCAGCGAAGTTGAACGCATAGTGCTTGGAGTATTAAAACCACCGAATATAGATAGAAAGGCTAACGGTTATTGCAATTAGAATGTTTAGCTTTTTGGGTGTAACTGAATATTTGAGCGATTAAAATATATTTTTATAGCTCTAATTTATCAATATCAATACAAGATTTATTCACAGTAGAGCTTAGGGAATGTTTGACATTTGAGATCAATTTTACGTATATGATGCACAATTTTATAATTGGTTTTTTCACCACTGTATGCATATTGCTTGAAATAAGGTAACTCAACATTATTTGGAGGAATATAATCATGGTATATTTATTTTCAGTTTCTCGTCCGTTGTAATTAATTTGTTTTTTACTATGTATAAAATATATACATTTCTTGGAATCTTTTTAGGCAAAAAACGTACGTGCAGAAAGTAATAATATAAAACTGATTTGTTAAAAAAATATTTAGGCACATTCTTGTTCTATTTTTTAACAAATTTGTTGGTATCTTCCAAAGAAAGAATTGAAAAAAATGTAATCTTGGCAAAAATATCTAAGAAAAGACAAAAATTAGCAAAAGCAATGTCTTGCAAAGGAGGTAAAATTTAATAATATTCATATTCCAATACATCAATTTTATCCACTCTCTCTTAAACAGCATACAATGCTACAAAGTCATACCTATTCCTAAATTTGTGCAGTTTTTTATAGATTTTTTCATTCCACGATTTATCCACTAATTTGTGTGCTACTTTTTATGTCGTGTTGCTGCTATCGGCAATTAATGATATGGCCACAAAGTCACAGCCACATCAAATGACAGGCACTGGGAATGCATCCCAAAAAAGAAAAAAAACATTCATTCAAACACACAGACATAGACACAAATGAAAACCCAACCCCATGCTAGTCATATTCGACAGCCAACCAATGCATGGAAAACGCATTGCCAAAGTCAAAAAGTGCGTAGCCCAACCACCCCAACTACCAACATACACACACACAGCACACACACACTCACACGCAGAAAGAGAGAGATGTGGCAGGAAACGGAGAATGCGTTGAGCTGATTGGTGGAAAGCAAAAGGAAGAGAAAAAACTCTAACACATAACCGCCGTTGCACAACATGAAGAGCAAATGTGGGAGTTGGATGCTGGGCGGGGATGTCGACCACAACAATACAAAAGTCAAATTAGTGGAAAATGCAAATGCGAATAAAAAACGCAAAGTGAATGGCACAAAAAGCGGCACTAGAAAATATAGACATAGCTGCCTTATATACCACAGCAATAGAGAGAAAAAAAGACAGAGAGAATAATAGTTAAAAGAGAGAAAACAGCAAAGCAAAAACTGCAACGAAGCATTTTCAAAAGTGTTGGCACAAAAAATTATATTATAATTACTCGTTGCAGCTTTGCTAACTGGTTTTGATCAGGCAAAACTGTAGCCTGATTTTAGGCGGAACATCTTTCCATTTCCCTTTTTTTCTGTGACCATTTATCGACATACTTTGTGTGTTGTCACTTTTGTCACTCGAGTTTAGCATGAAGTCAATTTCTTGTTGATTTTTCTGGATAAACTTTCTTGCCGCATATATTTTAACGTATTCGTAGCATTTTGTGTTCTACTTTATTCTTTTGGTAATTGCTTTATTCTCTTTTCAATTTATTTTCTTTCGGTACTACTCTCTAGCAAGCAACTGCTGTCAACTGTCAACCAAAATATATTTTCCCTGTATTTTTAACATATTTTTTGTAGTTTTTCTCCTTTTAAACATATGCTGCCTGGTCAATTTACGCCTGTAAAAAAGTTAATTGAACATAAACAACAAGCTTTTCAAGCATCAATTTGCAGTAAAGTTAAAGTATTTCTTTAAAAACCGAAATATAATAATAATCTTAAATGTTTATTATTAAATTTAATTTTGTTATTAATGCTATAACTATATTTGACACTGTTATATTAAGTTAAACAATATTAAAACTCTTGAGATGTAATAATGTAAGAATTTGATCTATTAAAATTACATAGCAGATTATTCTACTTAATTCGTAAAAATAATTCTAGGGAAACAGAATTTTATTGGATTGACTCTATTTATAGATAATTCCTGTTTACATTTTTATTTTCACAATGCTCATTATTTAACAACCGGCTTAACTTTCTTTTCTTGTATAAGATATGAATGTAAATAATTAAGACTCGCATTGTTATCAATTCCAAAGTAAACGCGCGTTGCCGTTTCAGTTTTTTTTTTACTTTTTTTCTTGTTTTAATATTTGTTTTTTAATTAGAGCTCATTATTTAGAATGTTTATTTGTTTTTGACACAAAGTTTATCGCAAACTAGCAACTGGCTTTAAAAGCAGTTATGGAAGCCAGAGGTAATATTTCTCTTAGTTTTTAATGAGTTCTAACTAGGTCTATGGTAAATTCCATGACCAAATATGTACACGAATGAGGGATGTTCAATAAAATTATAGGAAAAATAAAATATGAATCTAATATTTTTATTAATGTTATGTAAAAGTGTATTAATAAATAAAACAAAAAATTAAAAATCTACGTAAATCTAATTAAATGCTTTTCAATGTTATAAAGTCTATCTATAATTATAGATAATATTATTATGATAATTATATTTAATAATTATAATCATTAAAAACGCTTTCTGTATTGATATGCATTTTTATCAACCAGCCCTCGTCTGCTGTCACTTTTCTAACAATGTAAATTTTCAGTTCTTATCACCTGTCGCTCATTTAAGTTAAAAAACAAACGGTTACCGTTATGAAATTATGAATAATTAGAACCTATTTAAATGCCAAGTTCAAAATCGACTGCAATTCGAGGTCGAGGTGAGGCAACATTTTCCGTAATATTTGCACAAGTGCAGTCTACAATCATTGAAATGAAAAATCGTGTATGATACAACGGGCGTATGCGCAATGTGTCCACAGTTGTGCTTCTGTTTTATCAAGTGCTATTACGTTTAGTAGCAAAACAATAAAGCAAAGTGTTTGTGTGTTAAGCTTTGGATTTGCTTCATTGTCTTGGCTACTGATATTAGTTGGTGGCGGTATTCAATTTCACCTAGTTGAGTTTTGGCATCGAAACCGAAAGGTCTTTTTTAAAATGCTGAGCTATAGTCTAATCTTAGCCAGCTGCCTGCTGGTGCTGCCTGCTGCGTGGTGTGCATACTTTGACGGCTGTGATAACACATATCCATTGAATGTGGGTACCGTTTACGTCGAGTCGCCCTACTACCCCCAAAACTATCCACCACGTACCTCGTGTCGATACAAATTCGTCGCCCCAACAGATCACTACATCAAGATGCAATGCACCATAAAATTGCCATCGGTAAGTAATTCTTTATGGTTTTAACGTCCAATCCAGCTTCACTAATATCCTGTGTCCTCAATCCCCATTAGAGCAATGGACAATGCAATACGGATAATTTCTGGGTCGACACTGAAGGAGATTTGTTAATGCGAAATGCTGAAAACTTTTGTGGCAGCGGTACCTTCAGTAGAGAATCACTTTTTACGGAACTCGTCTTTGCCTACATCTCAACAAGCAGCTTCTCGGGAAATTTTAGATGTTCAATTACAGTTCAACCACAGAGCTGTAATTGTGGCTGGGGAGCCGGTTCTCGCATTGCCAATGGTCAAAATGCTGCCGTCAATGAGTTCCCCAGCATGGTGGCCCTGAAAGATAGAACTTCGAAGCAGTCTTCTTTCTGTGGTGGTGTTATTGGTGGGTATTAAAAGATTATTAACTGATAAGAAGAGGAGAGATCTAGAAGAGGAATAAGTCAAATACTAGAGATAAGAACTGTTTAGAATATTACTGTCATCCAAGAAATTTAAATTCTTATTTAATTATGAGACTTACAGACTCTTTCTTTAAATTTCCATTTAATATTACTTATCTATTGAAACTTAAACTAATGTCAAACTCTTTAAATTTTCAGTCTCGCATCGTCATATTGTAACAGCTGCTCACTGCACCCTTCAGATTTCCCAAGCCACCAATATTGTGGCCATTGTGGGCACAAACAATCTACAAGATCGTAAGTTAATATTTAAATCTATACACTGGCACTTTTTTATCTTATACACTGTGTTTATTACAGCCACTACTTCTCTGTACTACAATGTGTATGCTATCCAGCAAATGATACGACATGAACAGTATGTGAATAATCCCAATGTGGTTAATGATATCGCCGTGCTGGTCACAGCCGCCACTATAAAGTGGACACGTGGTGTAGGCCCCATTTGTCTACCGCCTCCGAACACGTAAGTAAAGGATTTAAGTTTTCTAAATTAGAAAAACGACTTTATTTAAATCTATATACAGTGCAAATACATTTGCCTATGACACCGTCGATGTAATTGGTTTCGGCACTACTTCTTTTGCTGGTGCAGTTTCTCCCATACTACAAAAGATCAATCTTATGGTGGTTAATAACCAAGATTGTCAGACGGATTACAATAATGTGGCAACCATTAACTCTGGCCAAATCTGCACCTACGATTTCTCTGGCAACTCTCGTGATTCCTGTCAGTTCGATTCAGGTGGTCCTGCAATCAAGCGTTCCTCCAAACACATCCTTGTGGGTATCATCAGTTTTGGCAAGAGTTGTGGCAGTACCTCATATTCCATGGGCGTCAATACACGAGTTACCACATATGTTGACTGGATACGCCAGAAGATTGGTAACTCCAACTGCGTTGTTTCCATTTAAAATTAAATGTACGATTAATAGAATAATAATGTTAATCTCAATTCGTAAGTTCGTGCTCAAAAAATTGATAAAACCGTATTTTCGGCCATTTTTAACAAGTTTCCGATGACTACAATTTTCAAAATATTCTTCGTTAGATTTTATAAAACTCAAACCAAAATCAAATTTATAGATTGAATTACAATATAAATATCTTATGTTTTGTTTAAAGTATACCATTGGTTATAATTTAAAATAAATTTCTATCATTTTGTGTGATTTTTCTTCAAAAGCAATTCGCAAGCATGTCTCTTAAGATAACTGGTACAAAAATCAATGCGAAAAGAGACTAAATTGAGTTTTATATGCAAACATTTCTTTAATAGGTGCTAGACCAAATTGTTGAGAATAGCGAAGAGAATAGCATTTATATATTTATCAACCAGCCCTCGCCTACTTTCACTTTTCTGTTAATGTCAATTTTCAGCTCTTATCACCCGCTGCCAATTTAACCCAAAAAAAAACTATTTAAATACCATGTTCAAAATTGACTGAAGTTTTGACACTTACTAAATTGGAAAATCGTTTACGATAAACGAGCCACAAGTGGCGTATGCGTAATATGACTACAATTATGATTTATCAACTGCAGTAACGTTTCTTAACAGAACAATAAAGCAAATGGCTTATGGGTTAAGCTTCGGCATTGATTGATTGTCGTAGCTATTGATATTAGCTGAGGGAAGAACTCAAATGAACCTAGTTGATTTCTTGCGTCGGAGCCGAAAAGATCCTTTCACAATGGTGATCTATAGTCTAATCTTAGCCAGCTACCTGCTGGTGCTGCCTGCTGTGTGGTGTGCATACTTTGACGGCTGTGATAACACATATCCATTGAAAGTGGGTACAGTTTACGTCGAGTCGCCCTATTACCCCAAAAACTATTCACCAGGCACCTCGTGTCGATACAAATTCATCGCCCCAACAGATCACAACATCAAGATGCAGTGCACCATTAATTTGCCGTCGGTATGTGATTTTTTATGATCTTAACGTCCAATCCAGCTTCACTAATATCCTGTGTCCTCAATCCCCATTAGAGCAATGGACAATGCAAAACGGATAATTTCTGGGTCGACACTGAAGGAGATTTGTTAATGCGAAATGCTGAAAACTTTTGTGGCAGCGACACCTTCATAAGGGAATCACTTTTTTCGGAACTCGTCTTTGCCTACATCTCAACAAGCAGCTTCTCGGGAAATTTTAGATGTTCAATTACAGTTCAACCACAGAGCTGTAATTGTGGCTGGGGAGCCGGTTCTCGCATTGCCAATGGTCAAAATGCTGCCGTCAATGAATTCCCCAGCATGGTGGCCCTGAAAGATAGAACTTCGAAGCAGTCTTCTTTCTGTGGTGGTGTTATTGGTGGGTATTAAAAGATTATTAACTGATAAGAAGAGGAGAGATCTAGAAGAGGAATAAGTCAAATACTAAAGATAAGAACTGTTTAGAATATTACTGTCTTCCAAGAAATGAAAATTCTTAGTCAATTATGATATTTACTGAAACTCTCTTTGAATTTCCATTTAATTTTGTTTTATTTATTCATATTTAATTATTTTTCAGTCTCGCATCGTCATATTGTAACCGCTGCTCACTGCACCTTCCAGATATACGAAGCTATCAATATAATAGCCATTGTCGGCACAAACAATCTACAAGATCGTAAGTTATAATTTAAATCTATACACAGACAATTTTTTACCTTATACCCTGAGTTTATTACAGCCTATAATTCTCTGTACTACAATGTGTATGATATCCAGCAAATAATACGACATGAACAGTATGTGAATAACCCCAATGTGGCTAATGATATCGCAGTGCTGGTCACAGCCGCCACTATAAAGTGGACACGTGGTGTAGGCCCCATTTGTCTGCCGCCCCCGAACACGTGAGTAAAGGATTGAAACTTCATAAGTAAGTATCTTTACTCTATTTAAATCTCTATACAGTGCAAATACATTTGCCTATGACACCGTCGATGTAATTGGTTTCGGCACTACATCTTTTGCTGGTGCAGTTTCTCCTATACTACAAAAGATCAATCTTATGGTGGTTAATAACCAAGATTGTCAGACGGATTACAATAATGTGGCAACCATTAACTCTGGCCAAATCTGCACCTACGATTTCTCTGGCAACTCTCGTGATTCCTGTCAGTTCGATTCAGGTGGTCCTGTAATCAAGCGTTCCTTTAAACACTTCCTTGTGGGTATCATCAGTTTTGGCAAGAGTTGTGGCAGTACCTCATATTCCATGGGAGTCAATACACGAGTTACCACATATGTCAACTGGATACGCCAAAAGATTGGTAACTCCAATTGCATTGTTTCCATGTAAAATTATATGTACGATTAGAATAATAATGTTAATCTCAATTCGTAAGCTCGTGCTCAACAAATTAATAAAAACAGTATAATCGGTCAAGATAATCGATAATCAAGATAATCGGTCTTCAAAAGATTTTATGAAACTCAAAGTTTATCGAATCAAATTAAATATGTTTGTAAATAAGATAAATATAGATTGAATTACATTATATTGTTAAAATTTAAAAAAAAATTACAGCATGTTGTGAATGGTTTTTTGTTTTTTCCTTCAAAAACAATTCTCAAGCAAGTCTCTTGAGATTATTGGTACACAACTAATAAAGTAAATTCTAAATTTATAATTTAGAAAAAAACAATGCGAATAGAGACTAAATTGAGTTTTATATGCAAACATTTCTTTAATAGGTACTAGACCAAATTGTTGACAATAGCAAAGAGAATTTCATTTATATATTTTTCAACCAGCCCTCGTCTGCTTTTCCTTTTCTGAAAATCTAAATTTTCAGATCTTATCACCTACTGCTCATTTAACTAAAAAAAAAACTATTTAAATACCTAGTTTAAGATTGACTGTAATATCTACAATCATTAAATTGGAAAATCGTTTACGATAAACGGGCCACAAGTGGCGTATGCGTAATATGACTACAATTATGATTTATCAACTGCTGTAACGTTTCTTAACAGAACCATAAAGCAAAGGGTTTGTGGGCTTAGCTTCGGCATTGATTGATTGTTTTAACTTCAGATATTAGCTGAGGGCACAATTCAAATGCACCTAGTTGAGTTCTGGCGTCGACACCGAAAAGATCCTTTCACAATGGTGATCTATAGGCTAATTCTAACAAGCTGCCTGCTGGTGCTGTCCACTGTGCGGGGCCTTTATGAAAATTGCAATTACAACTTTAAAGTGTATCCAAATAAATTAACATATCTCAACGTAAACACCAAGAGCAATAGCTCGTGTCAATACAAATATACAGCCCCAATGGATCACCATATCGAAATGAATTGCAACATTAGTTTGCCATCGGTAAGTTCTATATTGTCACTCGAGCTCTACTTTCATCCTGACTCTCTATCCCTATCTATCCCTAATGGCCAGTGTGAAACGGATAATTTCTGGGTTCACGTTGAAGGAGATTTGTTATTACCTGGCGCTGAAAAATTTTGTGGCACCCTCAATATCTACAAGGTATCTCTCTTTACGGAAATCGTAGTTTCCTACATCTCAATGGGAAGCAATTCAGGAAAATTTACATGTTCACTGATTGCAAAACCCCAAAAATGTGATTGTGGCTGGCCGTCCAAATCACGCATAACCAACGGAGAAAAGGCTTCGGACACTGAGTTTCCCAGCATGGCGGCCCTGAGAGATTTGACTAGACCAAGTCTGCCTTCTTTTTGTGGTGGTGCTATTGGTGGGTATTAAAAGATTAATCACCCATAAGAGATGTAAATAAGTCGAAAACCAGCGATTTCAACATAGCACTAGTTTTCAAAAAGTAACTTTTCTAATATAATTTTATTTTATGACTTTTCAGTTTCACATCGTCATATTATTACTGGTGCTCACTGCTTAACTAAAGTAGTACTTGCAACTAACATTCAGGCTATTGTGGGCACGGATAATCTAACCTACGGTAAAGTAATAATATAATTAAGTAACAGATTGGTTTTCCTTATCCACTTGTTCTTACAGTTACAAGTTCTAGATACTACCAAAAGTATAACATAATAGAAATGTTGTCTCATGAAAACTATAAAGTGGATAAATCCGGAATTATGTATAATGATATTGCAGTGCTAAAAACAGGCGCCCATATTAAGTGGAACCGTGGTGTGGGCCCCATTTGTTTACCTCCTCAAGACAAGTAAGTAAAGATACAATTATCTTCCGTAGTATATATGTATATTATTTTTAATTAATTAATTGAGCAGTGCAAAGATCTTTCCTCATGACACTGTCGATGTAATTGGTTACGGCACTCTTACCCACGCCGGAAAGAAATCCCCCACACTACAGAAGGTCAATCTTTGGATTGGCTCAGATCAGGAGTGCCAGCAGCAATTCAATGAAATCAACTCAAACCATATATGCACCTACGATAGCAGTGGAAATAATCGTGATTCCTGTCAGTTCGATTCAGGTGGTCCTGTCATCAGGCGTCTCTCCAAGCAATACCTTGTGGGTATCATTAGCTTTGGCAATGGTTGTGGCAAACTGAAATATGGTGTAAATACGCGAGTCACCCAATACATTCAATGGATACGCGAAAAGATTGATAATTCCAACTGCGTTGTATCAATGTAATGCAATATTATAGATGCAATTACTGTTAAATAAAAATTAACTTACGAATATTGATTCGATTTTAGCAATAAAATAGTCTTAATAAAATTTCGTTGGAATAGAGAAAATAAATATTTTATCTCAGCCAAATTATTTATTATAAATTATATATATAACTTTAAGGGAATTTGTGTGAAGACTTGAATTCTGAGACATTGATCATAAAGACTTAATCTTATGACTCAATTCTATTAGAAATGTCGTAAATAATTTGTATAAATTTTAACTTATCCCACAAGTTATTTAAAACAGATACAGGGTATTTAATTATACTATATTTCATATTATATAAACTGTATACACATTATTATTATCTCGCTTTTTTGTGCACTTCAGTTTAAAAAGTCAATAGTCGAATGCATTGCTCGACATTGACTTGGTAGTCTACTTTTCTACAAAACAGTTGACTTAATATAATATAACGCTTTTAAATATTATGATAAACAAAAGAAGATATATATTTTATGGTTTTCAAAATCTCATATATAAGCAGACACAATTCAAACCTCCGCTAGCATTAAGAATTCAGTTATTTTAAAGAATGTTAAAGTTACAAGTGCTTGTGTTGTCTTTAGTGCTTTTTAGCCTGGTTAATTCACAACAGTGCAATTGGCAATATGATCTAAAGACAAATCAACCCATTACTATAAACAGCTCGAATTTTCCGAACGCTTTTCCAGCCAACAGCAATTGTCGCTATCAGTTGCATGCACCTGCTTCCCATGTGATACAACTAACATGTCGCTTTGAAGTGGTTAGTTTTAACTGAGATCACATAGATTATAGTTATATTGATTTCCAAATACTTTCAGTACCCTGATGTCTGTCAGTCCAAGTTTCTTTTTGTCTCACGCGACGGAGACATGCAGTTTCGTGATGCTGATCGCTTCTGCCGCATGGGGCAAGTATCACGTACATCCAACTTTCAGACTCTGGCTTTTGGCTATCAGTCAAGTGATGGCAACACCCAGCAGCGTGCCAGGCTAAGCTGTCAGGCTGTGGCACGTCGGGTTCCCTGTGACTGTGGCTGGTCCCAGCCAACACGTATTACCAACGGCGTGGAGGCGGCCAAACATGAGTTTCCCTCAATGGTGGGTCTACGAGATGTCAACTCAAATATTCCCATATTTTGCGGTGGCAGCATTATTAGTGATCGTTATATTGTCACGGCAGCCCATTGTACGGATCGTCAGCCGATAGCCAGCCGACTTTTGGCTCTGATAGGTGACCATGATCTCAGCCTTGGTAAGTGATTCTGTAACTACATCTTTGCCTGATTTTCATAGCCTTCTTTACAGATGGAGAATCGATGTTTGCCTCTCAATATGCCATACAACGAATCATCAGACATCCCGATTATAATAGTGTTCAGGTTACAAACGATATTGCTCTGTTACAGACTGTAAGGCGTATCGTTTGGTCCAGAGGCGTGGCACCTATTTGTCTGCCCTTTGCGCAATCACAACTGTAAGTTGAACTAATTAGTAACTTTTATTTAAGAATATCACACTTATAACTAAGTATTCTTCTAATTTAAACATTTTAGCAGTGAAACTTACGAAGTTGTTGACATTGCCGGCTGGGGAACTTTGCGCTTTGGATCAGCTAAATCAAACACTTTACAAAAGGCCAAAGTGATGACAATTGTTAATTCAGAATGCAGTGCTCGATATAATACCAGCATTGCCCCCAATCAGGTCTGCACCTATGATCATACGGGATTGGGTCAGGACTCTTGCCAATATGACTCAGGTGGTCCTGTTATCCTGCGACAACGGAGTCGCATGTTTCTTCTAGGAGTGATCAGTTATGGACGCTCCTGTGGTCAAAGTTATGGAATTGGGGTTAATACACGTATCTCGGCACATCTTAACTGGATACGGAATTATGTGGGTGGTTCAGTATGCATTCGATAGGTAAGGGGATTTACGTATAGATATCAATGTGGTTGACAAGTGCTAGAAGCTCGATGATTGTCAGACAACTAACTTGGTATTATCCCTCTGGCATTTGCCTCTCCAACATCATCTTCGACTGCTCTTCCGGTTCAGTTTGACGACAGTCTTCAAGTGTTGACAAAAGCCTTAATTTGCATTTAAATTAAAAAGCAGTGACATGTTTTGCCTACATTTAAACAACACACAAACCAGTCCCTCTTCCCTAACAATTCACCCCTCTGGCCATGCAGCCTTTAGCCTCTGTGCATAGTTCGCACGCACTACAATAAAACTTGATGGCAATTTATACTCTTACTTAGTTGAGTAAGTGCAATTTGTTAACCATTTTATTGAGAAATTAAGTTTACAATTAAAACAAAATAAATAAAGCTATAAATTAAAATACAAATATATTACAAATAAATAAATTTATTTCTTTTTTTCAAGTTATTTAATAAAGAACATTTAATAGTCTACTTATACTTTATTTTGTGTTTGATGTATTTGCATTTTATTGTAAAATGCAACTCATAATTGTTGTTGTAATTGTGTGCTAACTCAATTTCTTG
Source organism: Drosophila neotestacea (assembly GCA_035044365.1). Lineage (NCBI taxonomy): Eukaryota > Metazoa > Arthropoda > Insecta > Diptera > Drosophilidae > Drosophila > Drosophila neotestacea. The sequence goes on from JAWNMD010000155.1 coordinate 840,760, forward strand.
GCAACTCTGTTGTTGTTATTGTCATCTCTTTGTTATCTCTAAATTGCGTTAAATTTTGCATAGGCCTTCAAGGCCACAAATACTCCTACTCCCCAAGAAACAAGGGAATTCTCCCAAAAAACTGTCTGCTGCCTGTTGTAAAATTAATAAATTTTCATGTGACGAGGCAAATGGTTATTTGAGATATTCTTGGCATTGTTGTTCTTTAAATCGCAGCTCAAGTAGATTTTTAATTGAATTTTGCTAGCAATAACTACACAAATAAATATTTAAATAACCAAATATATCGAAATGTGTGTACAAATAAATTTATTTCTTTGAAACATTCTTCAATTTAAAGAAACCTCTCTGTTTCTGTGTAAAAGTTCTCATTGTGCTTAGTGTCATTCCAGATAACATTAGGTGTAGTCTAGTTTCAGTTTCATTTCAGTAGCTATACATTGTAGACCAAAATTTGTCGTTTTAGAAAAAACCAAAAAACAAAAACCTTTTTTTTACTTTATCGTAAACAATTCATCAGAATGGCGGGAAAAAATTTATCAGCCGTGCATCTACTGACACACTCACTGTATGCACCACCGCGTCATTTTAGCGGTAGAACACTGGTAGCCAAAAGTTTTGGTGCATTGAGCCAACACAATCGATTGGCCCACAAACGGGCGTGGCCAAAACGGGAGGAAACGTTTGCGGCCATCCAATTATTGCGTCAGAACAGGAACTGGAGTAATGTTACGAAATTTGGCAGTGCCATTAACCAAAGCATGACAATGGCCAGAAGAGGAATTACACCACGACGTAATAACATTATAACTGCTAGGAATGCCTCTGCCAAGAGAATTGCAATGTTGAGGGAAGACTCTCCGAAGAAAATCAAATCCGCATCTCAAAAGAAGAAGATGGCTCTCGATAAAAGTCAGCTAGTTGAATCAACTCACCAGGAGTTCAGAGCAAAACGAGAACATTTTGAAAACGAAGAGAATGAAAATACGAATGAAGAAGATGTTGTGATGAAAGTAGGATCCATACGTGATGTTGTCTTTGGAGCTCCAGAGGAAAATGATGAACGGGAGCAACAACTTAGAGCAGATCAGGAGCTATTCAATCGCATCTCCAAACAGAGAACTTCTAATACCGTCACTAATATCTCCAGGAAAGTAATCGCTCCGTATCGAACCTACAAATCTCATCGCAATTGTTGGGCAGAATTCAGACATCGTTTGGTATATGGTGATGCACATTATTACTAAGCCAAACGTCTCTTTACATTTAAAACTTTTATGGAAATTTTTCAAAATTTATCGTCAAAACAGAAATAATTTTTACAGAACGTAATAAATGACTGAAGACTTGAATTGATTTTGCAATTGCTACTCCTATAATTCTGTCATTCTAATTAGTGCATTGCTCTTGAGCCACAAACACAAAATATAATTAAACAATTAAGAACCCTTTTGGTACTTTACAATTGAAAGTACTTAGCCCAATTTAATGCTGTGCACATCAAAGTCACAGTCAAAAGCGGAGGTTGCGCCTAATTACACCAACAAGTGTAAAGTACAATTGCAGATTTAATAAACATAAAAAAATACATGTATAAAAAATATATACATAGACTTATACATCAAAATGAACTCTCGAAATGGCAACAACTTAACAACGACAACAACAATGAGCAAAACACAACGAAATCAGAGAATTTGCAGGGCAAGTTAATTGCATGACTTGGCCAAGAGAGGTAGAGAGGGGAGTGTAGGGGATGGTAGCAGTGGGCCAGTGCTTTGCATAAGAAGTGGACTCTCGACCATGTCCTGGCCGTAATCCTTTTGCACTACCATCCCTCTTCTTTTTCCATTGATTTTTTGTATATTATAAAATTTATGCTGCTTTGTAAAAAATGTTGTTTTGCTTTGTTGCAATCTCTTGTACTGCCGCCTGCACTTCATTTTCTGCCTTTTCCATTTTCCTCTTTGTTATTGCTGTTGCTGTTGTTGTGTGGCAAGCGCTTTGCAGCTTTTGTTTTCGAGTGGGCCAACAACGACGCCAAGAGCCCAAACCCTAAAAGACTTGACAATAAAAATTATGAAGCGTATTACTTGAGTGCACTCTTATTTGTATTCGGTCCCTTTCTTTAGCCACTTTTTGCTTGTCCATGTTGCTTTTACCATATCTCTTTTATGCACAAAAAGGACGTGAAAATATTACAAAGTATGTCGCTAGTTTCTGAAGAGCAAACTTGCGTGTTAAGTAGCACAGGAATGGGGTAAGAACTCTTCAGAGATTAACAAGGCAAGAGTTTAAATAAAGTTTTCTATTGTGGATTATATTTTAATTCAACAAACTTATTTACAACCACATCAAGTTAACAAAGAGTTTACTTTTAAATTGCACTATTTCTCTGAACTAACTGTCTTTTGATACATACTGTATTTTGTATTTTAGAAAAGCTATGTATCTAAGCACATCCAAATCAAACGTATTTCATCAATAAGCTAACTGTCACAGCCGCCATGTTTTTGAATAGTCTTTCCAAATTGGATGGTCAGTTATACTTAAAGAATACATTCCGTCAAAGGCGTCATTTGCATCATCGTGACAATTCTAAAACTGAACAGATTGCGAAAAGAATTGAATATATAGCTCAAAGACGCTCTGAACCAAATCCTGAATATTACCGTGCACCACGAAGCTATGTAGAAAACTATATTAAACATCATTTACGCATAAGATCCCCGGCAGAAACAATGTTCCTACGTAATCCTCGCTATCGCTGGATAGACTTTCGGCGACGGATGGTCTATGGCACTTACGATATATAGATGGCAAGATAACCAAATGACTTGATAACAATATATATTAAAAGAGCATACTGCTTGGAGATCTAGAAAAATGACTATCGCCAGAATATAAGTAGTAATTCAGATACAATAGTAAAATACAATTAAAAATCACAGATGTAGTAACTATGAAATCTGTCAAAGGATCAAGGAAGCTTACAGAAGATATGTATAAAAGTAAATGTACCTAAGATTTAAATAAATCATATAAACTATTGAACAACTATAAATCAATTCCTTTTAATTATAGAGTATTGGTAACATTACGAATAATTGAGAAACAACTGACTAGCATTTAATGTCCAAAGAGTATGATCGACTTTTATATCTAATTCGACTCTTATCTAAACAGTCTTTGTAAGTTTATTCAAACATATAAAAGATATTACTCTTCTAGTATGTCATGCCAATAATTTTATATTCAAAATTATAGTCTGTTATTGAACTCATAGTTTTACTTTTGGGTTAGGGAACGATCTCTATTAACGAAATTCAAAATTTTGATTGGTCTAGCAAGATTATCTCACGCTCTAGTTTTCGACAATGAATAACTTCAAAGCTCTAATGCGAAGAAACTTTGTGCAATTGAATCGCTTGGCAACAACATCGATGTGTACTCATCAATTGCATGATATTCGTGCAATGATCTGTGATCCCTATTTCACACAACGCTCTAAGGACACAGTACCAAATAGGCGAGGTCTTACCAAAATGGAAAACAAGTATATGTATATCGCAAAGCCCAATGTTGAGTGCAATTTAGGACGTAAGAAGATGTACACACTTGGAGTGAGGCATTCATTGAATGAAGATTACAAGTCTAACAAGGCACGAGCTCGATGGTCAGAATTCCGACGAAAAATGATCTATGGCACTTTCGCCATGTAAACGCTTCACAAAACTTCTAATCTTCAGCGGAATCGTTGTTTGAATGTTATTGGAATGTGTTTTTAAGATTGAATCACTTCGAAGTGAGCTTCAAACTAAAATACATTCATTTCCATTTAAGCGATACCGAAAAGGAAATCAATAAAATCTGTAGAGTTCAACAATCGAATACATGTGTAAAAGTAAAATTTTTAGTTATTCAAATACACTTACACTATTTATTTAAAATGTGTAAAATGTTCTCAATTTAATCTAATAAATGTTCCAGAAGAAACCTTTATATGCAGATATTTGAAAGAACAATTTCATTATTTTTAGTTGCTATAAGCCAAGCAAATTTTTATGGCTAAACACACATTTTTGTGGGTTGTTTTTATTGATGTAAGCGGATTTAATTGGCCAACAACCTGGACAACAAGGCAACGCTAATTTCTGACCACACAATGTGGCCAACAGGTCAAAATAAAAATAAAATATTTAAAAGTGCTAAATAAAAATAATACAATTATTGTGTTCCAGCTAACAAAAACTCAACAAACTCGCCAATTTAAAAGGGCTTGTTATTTTTATCGTATTAATTCGAAAAAAAAAAGATATTTATATTTAGTTAAATGTTGTGGCGTTTAGCTGGAATTGTGTGGAATTGAGGTGAAAGAGTTTTGGAGAGACGCATTCATTCACACTTTTATACTCATATATGGCAGCCATTTTGTATTTTGTGCACAACGATTTGGAGGCTTTTGTGCAACGCGTGGTTTTATGTAACGGGCGCTATTGACTCCACCCAGTTGCTCTGCCTTTTAGCCTCATATGGAGGAGCGGCCAAAACGTCAATTCCATGAGCCGTCATGTCGATATTTTTGCCAATTTTTAGCTGCCTCTTGCAAATTGCTTTTTGAGCTTGTTAGAGTTTGGCACACACGCTAATGAATAGTCAAAGTCCAGCTAGCCTGTTCCCCACACACAGTTCCCATTTCCATTGCATTTCCCGCTGCGTTTCGTATTGCATACTTTTTGGCGTGGTAACGACGTCGGCGACGGTGCGAAAAAACGAAAACTAAATGCCAATGTTTAGGCGCATATTACGACAGCACTAACGCCGCAGTCGCAGAGACGCTCCCCATCATCGACGCCATTTTGTAATCAAATGCAGCACAAAAGTATGCAAAGGAAATTTGAAATAGCCAAAGCGAGCAAAATGATAGAAAAAGAAAAGGAGAGGGAGAGAGAGAATAATGGAGTGCAACAGCAGGCTACCAAATGCGCTTTCTTCATACAGTGAAATAGTTCTTATCAAAGAAGAACATTCTAAAAGAATCCAAAATTGATCAGAATATATGAAGGAGTTTTTTGAACCAAAAATCATTGGGTTCTTAAAGAAAATATGTCGACTTACGATTATTGTTAGCCATTTTATAAAGTTTCTTAAAATGGTACATTTTTAGCAAGTCTACAAGCCTCTTAAATATTATAAAATATTTGAGCCAAGATTTAAGTTCGAACTTTGTTTGAACTTTGATTAAATTTAGTACAACAAAATAATTTTATTTTCTCATTTGTTCCTTGAATTTTTAAGCTTTGAATACTTTTAATATACCAATTGCTAACTTCCAAAGACTTGGAATCATCATGTTATTATTATTTTAGTATTAATTAAATAAAAGGATATCTGATTATAGTGAAAATTGAGTTATACTTTAAGTCATCTTCATATAATTCCTTGGGTTAGCTTAACTAGTCTTCACTGTAGTTAAAAACAACTGCATTTCCCCAGAGCTGGCAAACTGACACTGGGTCTGCTGTTGCTGTTGCTGCTGCGTTTGTTGTTTCAGTTAGTGGCTGCTGCTTTTCAATTAGTGCCACAGTCCATGGCAGCGATTTCTATGCCTATTGCCACGCCCACAGGGCGCAACACGGCACCAGCACTTGATGCCACCGACTGCAGTTGACGTTGCCGCGTTTTACGTGAATTGAACAACAGAACCAAACAAAAGAAATGGGATGAGTAGAGAGGAGAGCTGAAGAGGCGCATAAGGTAGAAGGTACAGACATGTACCTAAAAAAAAGGAAAAAGTAAACAAAATACATGCAGATGAACGAAGAAGAAGTAGAAGCTGCAGAAGAGGAGTAGCCAATACATGTGCAAATACATTGCAACAGCACCCGAATGCAGGCAAAGGCAGCTTAGCTAGAGACACAGAGGGAGACTATTGAAAAAGTGCATTGCAGTTAGGAAAGGACACATAAAAAAGAAGGAATAAAAAGTAAATCCCAGAGATAGGGGGTTATACAAAAATAACAGCAACCGCATAGACAGCGACTATCAGACGATTTGTATTGCCTTTAAGCCTAAAAGCATGCTTCATATGTTATGCCAAACGTTTAATTATTTATTTGAAAAGAAGACGACAGCAGACAGCGACGCAGCGTGGAAAAAAAGGCAAAAAGAAGTCAAGAGAGTCATTGGAAAAATTTCAGCATTTCCATTGACAGCAGTACAACAGGGAATGCTATAAGGGAAGGAAGAGAGAGGGAGAAAAACGGGGCGGGTATTGCTGCATTGCCCTGAGGCCCTGCAGCCTTTGAGGTTAATTAGTTGACATTTGCGTTTAATTGCAAACTGCGGTCGAGGGGCATAGAATGCCAGTGAGGCGTTAAGATTTCCATGCATGATTGATGACTCGATTGAATGATTGAATGACATTTCAATTGACGAAGCGTTGATGCAAAGCGACAAACTTGACACCCACTTGTCAGGAAACCCCCTTTTTTTACTGATACTGATGATAATCGCTATACATGTACATTATGTTTGCTTTTGACAATATGCCACCTCGGGTGTCTTGGCTCTGATCCACTTGATGAAGGAGGCAACTCGTGTGTTTACCGATGGCTGTTGAGTGGCGCAGGCGTAGCCATAGCTGACAATTCCCACAGCCATAAGACGACCATGACTACGTTCGTAAAGAGCACCTCCGGAATCATATTGACACGTATCCCTGCCTGGAGTGTAGGTGCAAAAGCTGTGAGCGGGTACAGATCCTTCAGCTAGAGAGTTGCGACATTGCTCCGCACTGATCACATCCAGCGTTGTCTTGAGCAGGCGATGAGTCTGTGGTCCTCCATAGGATGTGGTGCCCCAGCCAGCAGCCAGTAGTTGTTGACCCACCAGTGGCAGTTTCTTGCCATTGTCCGCTAATTGCAGTGGCAGACAGGCAGGACCCACATTCCGATTCCACAGGATAGGCAAACGAGTGCGCAACAGGGCAATATCATTACGCAACTGTCCATTGGATTGACTAAACTGTTCATGAAGGATCAGGGAATCCAGTTCATAGCGACGAGTGAAGAGCGTCTCGTAAGCGCTGGACAAATCATGCTCCCCCACCACAATCCGCAACAGGGAAGCCTGATTTGTCTCTGCACTGAGAAAACAGTGTGCAGCCGAGAGCAGATAATGATGATGAACTGTGAAAGAATTACAAATTTATTAATTTAAATTTAACTGGATGAAATGTTAATCGTTTTTTCAGAGTATAAATTCAAGTACTTACTGATCGCAGCGCCACAGAAAACTTTGCCAAGTTTTTTGGTGAAAACACCGGCCATGGAGGGAAACTCGTGTAGGGTCGCCTCATCATTAGTTGGACTGGCGATTCTTTGTGTGAGGCTCCAGCCACAGTTACAGTTAGGTGCCATGGCTTCGACAAGGCAAGAGAAACGCCCACCGCCTGACACGCCCAGCGGATAAATGGACACAATTTTGCCACGTTTTGCAGAAGTCTTTGGAGTGCGCCTTGGCAACAACTGGGCCAGGTTAGTTGGCAAGGGCGTGCTGCCAATTCGACGACCATTGTTGGACTCATCGTAGAGCAGAGAGGCAACGTAGGCCAAAGCATCGCTCACGCCCACATCCTGCAGCACGTGCAGCACCTCGTTTGAAAAGTCATCATCGTCCTCATCCTGCTGCTCCACAGCTTGCTTCTCATCCTTGTCCACCTGAACAATTGTGGGTGCCTTTGTAGTCGTTGTACTCGTGCTTGTAATTCGCGCTGGCAGCTTATCCTTTAACTTTGGCACCAAGGCAGCTGAAGTTGCCTCTTTCCTCTGTGATATGTAGGAAATCACGGCACGATTCAGAAAACTTTGCCGCTCGAATTTCCCAGAGCCGCAAAAGTATTCGGAACTTGTCAACAGCTCATCGCCCTCGGCATTGAAGTGAAACACCTCCGAGCGGCATCGCGTGTCCCTCACAAGCTGTTAATCAAATAAAAATCAACAAAAAAAATATAAAGTTAAATCATTTGCAAAGCGCGGAAGAGTTTTGTGATTTTGGAGTTGTCTTATTACAGAAATACCTTTAGATACATTCGGTTAAAGTAATTGCGATGAAAACCAATAGAAAGCATATCCGATCGTTTATAATTCTAAATTATATATGATTTAACTAATGTCCAGTTTTATAAATCTAAGTACCGAAGCGATCTATTAAAGTATTCTTAATCAAATTGATGACCTAATTCAATACCTCCAATATCTACCCCTTGACTCACCTCTCATTTAAGCATTAATTTACTCTACTAAAAAATATTTATGTTTAGATTCAGTTATTAACATAAAAACATAATTTAGCAGCTGTCTCTCTTAGTTCACTATTTCACTCTTTCTCTATCACACTCTGTGTCACTTTCTCTCTCCAAAGTTGTAGTTCTCACTCACCGTTTGTAGCTGCAAATCGCACTTGAATTTCAGCACATGATCCTTAGGTGCTTGTAGCGTATACCGACAAGAGCTGCCAACAGGATACAATCCAGGATAATAGGGAGAATTGACGTAGATCTTTTGACCCGCCTGTAATTCCAATTGATGATTGCACTGTTCAAAGAGAGCAACTGTCACAAGAAGTTGGCGCAGTAGCAGCCAAAGAAGCTGTTGCTTCCACCACATGATCTCAGCAACACTTGCCGCAACACTGAACAAGATGTGGCAGAGACAGCGACTTAAGAATTGAACATTCCCAAATACCAGTTGCCAAATTGTATCTTGATATCTTGAACGCCAACACAACCAGCACCTTTCATCGAGAGTTGCCACAGACGTTGATTTTAATGCCGACAGCTGAAAGACACGCGATCTGATCCATAATTGTCAGCATCTCAGCTCTCCACCCACGAACCCGCCTAGACCTGTCTTAAATATCTTTAAGTATGCATTAATTGGGGTCTTCAGAGTCTGCAAAGAAAGTAAAAGAAAGAAACAATCTGGCCAACTAATTAAAGGAAAGTGCAAGTGTATATCACCTTCATTTTATTTCTTTTAATTTTGGGGGAAAACCAGTTTTGTAAATGTGACACTGTGGCACGAACAGTTACTGCCACCAGTTGGGGTAGGTAAGTGTCAATGGGACAACAACTTGATACAACGTGTGCCGTCTCAAAAAAATAATAATAGATTTGTTCCGTGAAGAAATGTTAAGAGTAGACAAAATTTTGACATGGTAATATTCAGTTAATTAAGTGATTGCGTTTAAATTTGTAGTGCGCTTAAGTTACTCTATAATAAAGCCCGCAAATGTATAACAATTATTATTGAAATTTATTTGGTTACTATTAATTGTTGTAACTTTGAATATCTATAGTAATAAAAAGAGTGTTTAAAGGTTTAGGATCACTAAAATATTATATCAATTGAATCTCTCAATGTATTAAAGTAATTTAGAATCGAATCGATTAATTAAACTATTTATTTTACTATTCAATTGATCGCGTAAATCTTCATATCAAAAACTTACTGAATAAATATTGAAATAACTAATCCATGCCAGATTTAGATACATAGTCGAATCGATTGTGTACTCTACTTATTAATATCCATGTTCTCTTTAGATCTCGCACTTTAAAATGAAGCACTTGGCATTACCCTTCCCCCCACAGGAGCCACATGCCCAACTCCTTGGCTAGCTCATTTTTTAGAGCTTTTCAAACGCTTCTTAATTGGATGTGCTCCATGCTCTTCGAGTCGCGGCTGTTGCTGGTGCCACACATGTGCGCCACATGGCATAAAAAACTAACAGTGAGCTGGAATGGGAGTAGCAGGTTTTTGGCTAAAAAACGAAACTGAAAAGCCAACACAAAATGACGGCAAGTTTGTCGCCCATTTTGTAAAATAAATAAAAAGTCTGAGCGACGGATGTGGCGCCACGGCTGTCACGAGGCGCGCAGACAAACGCTTAATGCTAATATTATTTTCTTGCTTAACAAGCCAAGGGGGTGGTGAGAGGGAGGTAGGGTGGTAGGTAGAAGAGGGGAAGCATGTTGGATCCTACCAGCTGCAACTGGCCGTGTGACTTATTTGCGCAAGCCATAAAAAATTTAACTTTATTTCGCCATTTTTAATTTCCTACTCCGCAGCGCGCATTTTGGCGTAAACAGTCAACGTTGGACAATAACTACAAAACGTGGCCAGAGAGAGACTCGTAGTCAGAGTCAGAGTCAGAGCCAGAATCGCCCGGATTCCAAATACTGGACCCGTACGTAAGCCGGGGCCAAAAGAACAATGCAGAAAAAAAACTTGGCTCCTGCTTTATTTGTATATATATTTTTTACATTTTTTTCTGGCTACATGCGCGAGCGCGGAAAACAAACAGCAAATAATTCAAAGTGGATACAACTAAAGCAAAGTCAAAGCTAATATACGAAAATGTAATAAAAATTAAAAAGAAATAAAAACGAATTAAAATGAATTCAGAGTCCAGCGACTCTAAATGAGAAATAACCGAAAGGAATGGGTTCTCTCTCTATATGGGTATTAAGCGACAGTTGTGGGGCTTTCAAACGACAGAAGGACACATATTCTTGATGAATGTGAGATGAAAGGATCTCCATGTATGTATATACATTTATAAAGGATACATCTATGTGTAGATATTTATGTCTATGCTATCTATTGTTTATGTGTTCGCTCTTTCATTAGTAATTGAATTCGTTTTATTTAATTATCAATTTATTTCAAACAATATTAAACTAACAAGAAAATTGTCTTGGACTTGAAATTTAAGAACATGGTATTATTATCATAATAAAGTAATTATAATTGCTGAGTATTCTAACTGTAAAATATTATTATTTTGCTTTGAATTAGGCACACTTTTTGAAAGTTCTTCCTTTATTTCGCCAATTTCGGGCTTACAAAAGCAAATTTGAATTTTGTTTTTGCAAATTTTACACAAAAAATAAAATCGTTAGTTCTAAAAAAGCCGCGCTAGCAAACAATAGATGGCGTAAAAATTTTTGTTATTTATTTTTTAATCGAAAAATTTGAAAAAAAAAATTTGTCGGATTCACTCTTGTCTAAAACATCAATAAAAAAATTGAAACTTTTCTAAATTTTTCCAGAATTTTTTAAATTTTAGTTGAAGGAACTATTTATTTATTTATTTATTTTATTCTAAGCAAAGTTTACTTTAAAAATCAAACATAGGTGGCGTGAAAACAGCGCACGGTTACACTGCTTGTTTATACTGCTTGCGCACACTTGGGTGTGGAACTTTGCAAACAATTGAACAGCTTTGCGTAAGCAGTGCAAATTGTATAGGATAAATTTCCTTTGAGATAACGTTCCGGGATATCTTATGTTTTATAGTAATTTCCTATGTGATGGCGCGACAAACATAACTTTTTAAATACTCTACAATAAAAGATTTTAATTCTCTAAACATATTTAATTATATATTAGATTAATTAAATGGGATCATTTAATTGACTATTTGTTAAACTCTCGCAGGTGTATTTATATTAGATTGTAAAATTCTAGCTTCAAATTTAGAAGACATATATAAAAATATCCTTTTTTCTAAAACAGATAACTTTATTACTTTCAAAATTACATTTGCTTGTTGCTCGACTTGGAATTTAAACTGTTCCATGCTTCAATTTTGTTTAAAAATTGCAGAAAATAATTAACACTTAGCTTTTGGTAAAGCATTTATGATTTAAAATTAAGTAAAACCACATAAGTTGTCCTGTAAAGCACGCTGGATGCCCGTTCGATTGTCAGAAGGACAAAAGAAGTAGTTTTCCACTTCCGCTGCTGTACTACGTATGTATATCGCCTGGAGCAAGTAAAATAATCAGCACAATTAATGAACAATAGAATGTTTTGGTCATCAGTTGAACTGACTCACAGGAAGCGCAAAAGAAGGACCAACATTGTGGGCAGGAAGGAAGTGAAGCGCAACAGTTGCATGAAGTGCGGGCACTTCAAATTAATAAGAGGAAATGCGAATAACAATGGTCAATGGTCAATGGGATTGGGTTTGGGAATGGGAATGAGAAAGGTCAGTCAGTGGAACGCCAGTAGTCTATTGGCAGGTCCTTTCTACTGTGTGCGGTCCTTTCTCACAGGTGTATCCATCGCTGTCTGTGTGTGATTATGCGTGTGATTTCAAGCAAATCGAGAAAGAATCCTGCACTGACCAGTACTTTGATGAGAGCCGCTTAAATCCAATTAACGCAACTTGGCAGCGATGCTGCCAACGCCGCAGGATACCCAGTTACGTAAAAAAGGACGAGACAATGCAGCCATCGATCATCAGTTTTGTTTGGTTGCAATGTTGAAACGACATCGAAGGAGCTGCAAGGATAACAGGGCTACTATAAGCTAGCCAGGACTACCTGCCACTTTCAAAAACTCGCTTCAGAAGTGTGCGCGTATCAAATTACAATTTCATAGTCCTTAGTCCTAACACGCCTTTGGTTTAATTACTTGCGTAACCACTTTAACTAATTTATGGATGAAGTGTCAGCACTAGCAAACGGTTTTCTTTCCCAATTTCCCAATGGGTTTTCCATGCTAGCTCCATTTTAATGGAGTTGCACTTGTAAAAAGAGTCCTTGACGACCACCCACTTGAACATTTCTGATGTCCTATCCATTTATCGAGCCCATCACACGCTAGGTACTTTAATCCTGACTGATCCTCAGCCTAAATACCTGTTAACCTGTTTCTGTATACAAATATTGTTGCGGCTCGCAAATAACAAAGAACGAGAGAAAAAAACAAACAAACAGACACACATACATTTACTTATGCAGTATTATATAAAGTAGAAGAACGATATCTTTGAAATATTTCTGGCTCAGCCACAAGAAATGAGATTTTTCTCAGCCTTCTAACGATGCTATCGATGCGAGGGTGGGCTCTCATCAAATTGGGAACAGCCTTAACAATATCTCTGCTTCTTCTTAGTTCCCACAGCCTCCGACTGACTGACTGTGTGTGTGTGTGTGTGGTGTGTGAGTGTAAGTGTGTGTGCTAGCTGTGTTCCATATTTTGCAATTTAGATTTCTACACATTGTCTGGGCGATGCGAACAAATATCCTTTTTTGCCATCGAGTTCCGCTTACCGGAAGGAAGTTCACAAATTTATTGTTGTAGCTGCATCCTTTATTGAACATATTTCGATGAGTTTCTTGGCCAGTTTCTTGTGGGCGTGGTTGCCATACTAAGACTGAGAGAAAGAGGCAGACAGACAGTTAGACTTGGTTATATTTTGATGAAGGATAAGCTATTGGACAAATCGACACCGTTGAATAAGTGCCAAAAAAACAGACTTAACTTATCTAAATACCATAGATTATACAGTCCATTTCTGAGAGAACTTCAAACTATACATTTTTAAAAAAGACAGAGTGCTTTAAGTAAGTGCATCTATATGTACCAGACAGAAAGAGACATCTGATAAACTAAGAGGTTATCTGTTGATCCCAGAAAGCACAAATTTCTTTGAAAGAGGTTTTTTTTTTAATTTAAGTGGTAGGATTTCGCAGAGGTGGGTACAGTTGAGCTTATGAGACATTTTGGAACATTTTACATAAATTTCAAATACAATTACAGAATTGTTGACATTGTGCAACTATATAAATTAGATTTCCTTCATATTCTAGAGCTCACCAAAGCAATTGCTTAGCTCATTTAACAACGCCCACATCATTTTTGCTCTCATTGACATCTATGTATGTGAGGTTCCCATCACTCTGTTAAGTCCTTCCTTCAGTGCACTTTCCCAAGGCAACTCCAATACCGAAATTCCCATACGAAAATTTGACTTTTGCATACATACCTGTGGTTGTCGTTGTTGTACCTGTTACCCTTAACCCCGCTGACGTTTCTCACGGCCAAACGGTAACACTCCAACGAACACAACAAAAGGACATCCAACCCTCAACCCTCAATCCTGGAAACAGGTTCCTTCGCCTACGATGACGACGACACGTCTGAAGTAGGCGCTTCATTTTCATTTCGTTTCTTTTTATTGATTCAGCTCGTTGATCATAATAAACGATTAGTCTGCCCCGATCCTTGCTGATCCTTTGCCCAGCATTTTTGCTCGGCTGAGAATATATTTTCTTTATATATTTACTTTGTATACATATTTCTAGAGTTCACACGCACTTGTTACTCAGCTTGTGGCTGGGAAAATTAGTTTAGCGGGTTTTTCTTTTCTTGCAGTTCCGTTTTTTTTTATCGATCGTGTGATATGGCAATCCATCGATAGGACTTTGTTGTGGGAAATGTTTAATGAAATTTATTGGGTGCCATATTCTTTGCTACAGATAAGATAAAGTATTTATCTCAGTTTACTTTTTTTGCTGATTTATTTCTTGTTTTGATAGGAAATAATCTTTACTATAATTTATAAAGTAGCTCAGATTTATGGAAGCCTTAAATCTGATGAATTTCAGGAACCTCTTCCAATAGGCAGCCATGGTTAAAATGACCATTCAATATGTTCCAGGAAAATTGTAGTCCCAACCATTTCAGGGAATTATTGAGTCGATTGCCTAGTTAGTACGAAGTGAGTTATTTGCGTGCCTCTTGCATAACATTGCCTAAAGCCCGTGCTGCACAGAAAGTCCTGCGAAATAACCAGACAAAGCCTTTTTCCAAACAATGCCATTCTGCAAATGCTGACGCAAGGCATTTTATGCAATAGGCAATCACATTCCCGGAATTAAAATTGACTTCTGTGATCTGTTGAGCGATTGCCAAGCGTTTTTTACGCAATAAAGCGCAGGAACTCGTAAAAAGCGGACTAGTAAAAAAAGTGTGCAGGATTGGGATAGTGTTGGATCCGACTTCCTGGAAGTCTGACTGACTAACCCTAGTGTGTAGCCCTTCTCGGATAACAGGCAAGCCGCTAATCGCAACGCTAATGGCAAAGGTAATAGCAAGGATATCCTTGCATTATCCTTGCCACCCGCCGCTTTTATTGTGACCAAAACAAATAATCACCCATTGCTCATATTGTTCAATGCAAATGCGTTTACGAGCCAGCTCATAAAGTTATCCTTTCTTGCATCCATGGTCTGTCGACGGATTTTGTGTTGTTAACTTTGCGCATCCTTTCAGCCTTTGCAGCCTTTCGTCCTGTCTGTCAACTGTCCATTGGTCTGTGTGTCTTACTGCTGTCATCGCCTAGTTGTACCATTACATGGAACTCTGGAAATTTGCCGTGACTATCGTAAAACGTAACCTTGTGCGAGGAGTCTCGTTATGCATCCTTGTGCCAGCCATGGTCCTTTTGCTATAAAAACATTAGCGAAGCCATCAAGGACATCATGCACATTTGTTTGCATTTGACTTGGTCGGCAATTTAACTGAAAAACACACACCCAAAAACACACATTAATAGATGAGTGTTAACTGAACCAAGATACTCCATTTAGCTCAAGGTCTATTCAAACTGAAACTGGGCCGACTCTTAAACCAAAAAAATCCAAGGCTCTCTCTTATTTTTGCTTAGTGAAATCCACTTGAGATACAAATAACACAAGTAGAAGATACATTTCTTTGTATGAGTATATGTTTATCGATGGAGTATCTAGAACTTATCTAGACACATTCTTGATACTATATATTCTGCTTGCTTGAATAATCTTTACTTTATTGTTCTACTGTAGAAGGTATTAATGAATGTTTATTGCAATATCGTATGCTTTACATTCTTAAGATTTTTGATTTAAATCTAATCATCTTATCATTTCTGTAAAGATGGTCGTATCTTCATATTTGTGAACTCTGGGTTATTATTACTGTATTATAATTCAATTTTACATGTAGAATATTTGGGATTATAATCATCACAGATTATTTCTTTATTAATTCTAATTTCATTTAATTTCTAGAATATTATTGCTATTTATAATACAACTTTTTGTGTGGAATAACTAGAAACCTAATATTCGCTATGTTTTATAGTCAAGTAGCTAAATGTAAATATATATAAAATTACATTTTAAAAATAAAGAAGAATATAGTTGTAGACTTGTAGCTGAATTTAAAATATCCTGTTATTATTTATTATTACTCATAGTACAAAATTTCTGAATAGCATTTTTAATTCTGCTGTAATATTTTTATAATATAATGTACTTGCTTTGAAGTTATTGTGTGCTTTCAAGTGGTTAAACTTTTCATCCTTAACAATACAAAATGAAGAACTGATTAAAATCTTGTACAGTAAAGCAACCCTTTGAATTTTCTATAGCGTCTTAGTCATCATGTGAGCTGTACCTAGCCAAGACTTTATTTGTACGTAATATTTCTCAACTGCAGAGGCATTTGGCCCCCTGCCTAGATACTCTGTACACGCTGTAGACTCTTTACACGCTTCTGACGCATTCCTTGAATAGATGCAGATCTGACTGGGCTATAACTGGGCACAGATCCATTCTCAATTGCCAGATGACAGGCGCATGGAAGGCAGGCAAAACAAAATGGCTGAAGTGTGGCCAACTTCTTGTTCTATGCGTATATAAAAAGTTTCACACGCGTTGCACAGAACCAAAGCAAAAGCAAAAGCAAAAGACGGATCATAATTTTGGGGTGTCTTTGGCAAAGACTTTCAAGAAAAACTAAAAAGAATATAAAAATACAACAGCTGCGAGTTAAACCTAAAAACCCGAACCTGAGTCCGACCCTATAGCGAGACAAGCACCCGAAAGCGCCTCCCCTTTCAGCCCAGACAAAGGTCGTTGCGCTTAACTGAACCTCAGAACAACCCTCTGTGTGTGAGTTGTACATTTTGCATAAGATTTCTCAAAATCTTTTGCCGAAAAGGAAAAATTGGGGTGGCTCTTTGAGTCCAGGTTCCAGGGACTGAAACTTTTGATCGTTCTTTTTGCGCAGCGCATTCAAATGCCAACAGACTGAGGAGGTTTCTGATTGAGGTTAATATAAAGAGAGTAGGGAATGGGGAGTACATATAGTATTTTGAACGCGTTCCATGTTGCGTGTGTGATGTGATGTGCGTTGTTCTGATGTCGTTGTCGTTGTCGTTGTCGTCACACGAGTCTTGGCGCACACCTGGCCACGATCCATGCCATGCGATCCGATCCCAGGACCCTGACCTCACAATGCCTTTTAGTTCAACTTGGTCTTTGCTCTCGTTTCGCCTGAGCGATATGTTAAATTAATGGTTTATTTATGCTGAATAGCAGCAAGACCTCTCTTGCCTTGAGACATTTCTCAGCAAATCATAAAAATACACAGATATTCGTATATTCTAGATATAATTAGAGCGCGTCAGGAATTTTTTTGAAAACATCTCAAGGCATTGAGAAAACAAAAGACGCGTTTTAATTTTCAATCATAATCGCTTTATGAGACACCCACAAATGCTTTTAAAAAGATGAAAAATATTGCATTGTTTGTTGTCACAACAACAGGACAAACGCTAAGAATTGTCAGGAGATGTTGGTAACATTTACCTGTGCAAATTCTTAGAAAACGCGTTATGGTTTTATAGACTTTTTGCATTCACAAAATACGATTTCCGTTAAGCGTTTGAAAACCTTATAAGCGCTCTTTCTACCCCCAAGGTGGCATGCATAATGTGTTTATGAGTGTGGCTCAAAGTCCTGGGAGTGTCCATGCTATCTCGCTCTCTATCGATATCTCTCCCTCTCTCTTTCTCTGTTCCTCCCTTTTTCCCTAGGCACTTGCTGTGGTCGCCGTTGTCGGTTTGCAATCGCGACCAGCACACGCTGTGCGCTCGACCAAAGCCAAAAACCCCGAATAGATAATTTGCTGGCAACCATGAAAATGGTTAAAGAGCTCGCTGCTTTCCGGCGAAAACGTTTGGCCAAAATGCAGTTGAGACATTTCACGCCTATGTCTACATCCAAATTAAGTTGAGTTGAGCGGAACTTGGAAAGATGGAAATCTATCTAGTAAAACTGCACTTGACAAGAAGTACAAGCAAATCAAGTTTCATTCTCTTTCTAGAGTACTAATCATTCTTTTTAAATAAGTATGCGTTACATAAATATATTTATTATAATTTTGTAAGTTATAGCGACCTTTTTTATTCGTTTGAACTAAACAATTAAATTAAAATTATATTTATTATTATTGAACTCCAAACCAATATTAAATTATGACTGCTTAGTAATTAAATCAACCTTGGTTTGCAAAATATTAAAGTCATAATAGAAATGATTATAAGAAATAAATAATATCAAATAAGGGTAAGTTTAAAGCAATATTTGAATTGTCTTGTTAGATAAATCATAAAAAGAAAGTGTCTTTCCAGCGATAGTCAACTTTAAACCACAACCCTTATAGACTTTTACATACTAATGTAAATGATTTTAATATATGTACTTTATCTAAAGGGCAGCTCCAATTTCATAGTTTATCATGGCATGTCAGAAGTAATGTCTGTAGTTTTCTTTGAAAAGAAATTAGTTCTTGGTGTTGCAGCTGTGTCGCTGTGAAAAGGAAAACAAGGCCAAGAAAAGTCCTTTGGCGCGTGCCAGGCGAATAGCACCGGGCTCAAAGTAACGTTCATTTCAGGATCACTGATAATAATTATACAGACACAGGACGAGTGGCCCTAGCAACTGCTCGTCCTGACTCAATATGGGACTGCAACCCCCGTATCTCAATGAGAAAAGCGACTCATTGCAGTGCTCAATGAGGGTCCTGTTCCTGTTCCTTGCACAACTACTCCACGATGTTGGAGAAAGAGAGAAAAATGAAAAAGATAAAGAGGGGGAGCCCTACTTTGTCCTTTGTTGCCAATGTGCAGTTGCCTGCCAGTTCTTTCGTTGTTATTGTTGAGCCGGGAAATTAGTTGGTGTAACGTATTTTCTGTCTACCTTTGAGGCTGATTTCCTGGCACGTGTGACACGCGTATAAACCAAAGAACGATCTCATTTTCCTCATGGTCTCCAATCATTTCATAAACTATAGTTCTTTATCAGCTTCCGCTTCTCTAATTCAAGTGAATTTAATCAATTTGATGTCGCTAAACAAAACCATCATTCATCTATGTCATAAAAAAATATTAACAGCAAAGCAAAGCCAACTGTCGCTGCAGTGAGGGGTAATCGACTGGTGGATACCCTGTAGTAATATGTAAATGGTGCTGATAACGTGCAACATTCTTCTGATCACATATGAAAATTGCCACACAATTTATAATACAACATGGACTCCTTAGTTATTTCTTTCAAGTGCTACCTTTCCTTTTCTTGTATTCTCCACATACCCTCTTTAAAAACTGTGTAAAGGGTATAGAAATTGTCACGAAAATGAAATATATAGACATTGCCTGCATAACCCTCACATGATGCCCAGCAATGGGCACAAAACTGTGACAAGTGCTTCCTCGACAGCATCGCATCATTCAACAGCAATTTGAACATCAATTATGAGCTGTACCAACCAGTGAATGGGATGCCCTGCATCTGAATGGGGGGCTGACGTGTGCTCATCCTCATCATGAGCACCACTCGTCATGCAGAGGCATTCACAAAAATGAACAGAATACACAAAAAGAATAATATGAAAAGGGTGGCTTGTGCCAAGATGCTGCACAAAAGACCGACAAGCCGCAGTGTAACCTACTTTTAAGTCACTTTAAGAGCTGCCTCAACATTTTAAGCCGCCCTCCCCCTCCCATCCCCCTTCCCTCTTATCCGCAGTCACTGCTTTGTGTCAATCTGTGTATCTTGCCAATTACGATTGACCCAAATTTGTAAGTACTTTGCTTAGGCCCCAAATGAACTGTCAATACATGTGAAACGAAGAATCTGTTCTCAGGGTCATCTTGTAAACCACAAATCTGTACCCGAACACAACTGTTGCTCAATTATGGAAATTATGTTCAGAAAAAAAATGAAACTTATTTCAGCAGTCCTCGCTTTGAATCACTCTGATTTCATTTATATTCCCAGTAAGCACCATTATATCTCTGCGGTTATCGTACTTGAAAACATATGTCAACTGTTTTGACAACCTGCGATCCAAACGATCAGACAATATAAATAATTAGTGGTAGCAGCAGAAAAACTGAAGAAACAATTAAATCCATTCATACTTGAACAACTCTATAAGTTTTTCAATAAGGGACATTAAGAAAAAGCTGAGTGTATAATAACAGGTAATTTTTTGCAGCCATATTTCATATTCCATAAATTTTATAATAATAATGTCAAAGGGCTTAAACAAATCTTATATACTTTAAATAAAATACAGCGCCATCATTCTGGATGTTATTCCGAGGAATCTCTAAATGAAACCCACTCATTTTATTTCCAGTAGTATGTAATCTATATTTTTATGTACATATGTTTGTCGGTACTTGCCGGATAGAATTACTATATGATATAAAATGTCATTGGATTAATGCAAATTAAACTGTTGCATAAAAAACAGTTTTGCTTATAAAATAAACCGCACTTGATTAAATTACTTTTTATTGAAACCCAGCTTAAACGTTTGGCAGATTTTTATTACGATCAGATTACTATATAGTTTTTATTCTACTATTAAATGTTCAAAAAAAGTAAACAAACTTTTTTATGCCTCAAATACAGAATACAGAAAGGATCAGTTCGCTTTTCAATCGAGTTGATAACGGAGCTACTCAAGATCAACTCAAATGAATACCTGTCAATTATAACACCTCCACAAAATGGTACAGCGGATTGTACACCTGTTAATGGGTTCATTCCCATACCAATGCCCATGCTCAATCCCATTTCCATTCCCAGGATGTGGATGGGACAATAAAATCCATTCTAAAAACTGTAAATGCACAACAATAGCGATACGAAATATTTGCAAAAAGGTAAATTGGTAAGGATTTCGGTTTATCGCTCTCTCCCTCTCTCTTTATGGGTAGAATAAGAGCGGATGTTGTGCACGCTTTGTGCATGCGAGTAGCGGAAATCAAAGCAGGACCAAAGAGAAGAACGTAGAGAGAACAGCAGCGGAAGGGGAAAAGGGGAACTGATGTACCGCTATGGGACCGAAATTCCAAATCTACTATTGTTTGACTGTTGTGGCGAAAAAAAAAACGGAAGTAGAGCCCAAAAGTTTTGTGTCCGGATTGAAGCTCTCTTTTAGAATGTGTGACCACACACATTCACACATACACACCTTTATAGGCGCCTTTACAATGAAACAAGAAATTCTCGTTTGAGCAAGGCTCGAATCGATAAATGTAATGCAAACAATCCCCCCCTCAGGGGATGTGTCAATTTTAACAAGTGCCTATTTACAGACCCACAAGATAATTTACGATCGAGGCGCAATTTTATCAATTTCTGTAATTCCCACAAGTGTTGCGTAAACTAACTGATAAAACGATCTAAATTCTTTGTTTGTAAATAAAACAAAATAGAAAAATATGGGAAATCATAAAATGTACGCACTTCCAGACAGAAACGTATGTACGTATGTATATTTGTATGTAAGTGTGCCCTTATCTACTAAAATTGACGAGGCTGTGTCTCGTAGGGAGAGGGGAAGCAATGCAAACGAGCCATGGAGGCCAAAACAAGCAAACAAACAAACCTATAAAAATCACTTCCCGTTTTCGAATGGAAAGATGTCAAATGTCAACTTGAGAGGGGGGACAACAACACTCGCTTGTAAGTCGAAGCCAAAGAAATTGTAAACGGAAATTTCAAATAAAAATTAAGCGCAGGCGCAGCCGCCTCTGTCTCTCTCTCGTGTTTCTCTCTCAATTTCGGTCAATTGGCTGCTCTTTGGCTCTCCGCGTCACGTAAATATGTCAAGCGTTGCGATCGTGTGGGTGAGCGTGTGTCGTTGCCATCTCTCTTTAAAAGTGTGCACGTGTGAGTGTGTGTGTTGTGTGAGAGTATGAGAACTGTGCGGTTGCCGGCTTATTAGAAGAACGGTCAACATTTGTTTTTGATTTCAGTTTTCGTTCTGCGCGGTTTGACGTGCAAGAATGTAGCTCAAGAGTCAAGACAGACAGCGCTACAGGGTGTCCAGCCCATGTGTGGGACACATGTGTTGCACAACAGGGTGAGCCATAAGTAAAAACAAACCTTTCATGCAGTGCTCTCATTTCAGCTGATAAGCTCAACAAGCACTAGCCCCACCAGCCGCTCTCTCTCTTAATTTATCATACATGCTTTTACTCATGAGTGGATGTGTGATTCCTATCTTTCTCTTTATAAGTATTTGAGTCATCGTCCTAAAAACAATACAGCAATAACAAAAAACGCCAAACTCCACTGTGCCTGTTGTAGTTGTTGCCGTTGCGTTCATTGATCGCCAGCAATTGCCGCTTAAGTGCTGCGTCAACGTTGTTGACTTACATACACACTCTCACATATGAACATATACATACATATTTGTATATACAAAAAGTATATACAGTGACTTAAAAGATTGTTATCACACCTTTAATATTTGTAATGCCTTTTAAGATAGCTAAGTTGGAGAAAAAAGTAGAGTGCCAAAGCAATACTAACATTTTTATTTTAAAATATTATTGCCATTATTATTAATTGTATAATTTGTTAGATTACATTATTTTTTTGTTGAACAAAAATGCTTTCTTATTAAAATGGCATTCTTCCTGTTTGTCTAAGTTAACTATTTTTAACGATACATGCTAAATCAAACGAAAATATTGTAGGCGCACCAGTACTTTTTTGAGACACTGTTGATTCATGTGTGTACATACTGCACGCCTCCGCAAGTCTCCAACAACTCCTTGCCTATGTATGTTGCAACCAACCGCACTCTCTCGCTCCATGTTTCATGTCTTTCACTGTTGGCTTTTCTTTTTACGCTTTATACGGCATTAATTGAGTGCCTTTCAATTGGGTTATGGATTAATTTTTATGCATAAATTAAATACCCATACGCTTGGGGCTACATTTTGCCTGTTATGCCCCAGCCGGGCATTTAGAAAGCAATTTCAAGTGGGCCCCTCTGCCATATCATTGCTTTGCATTGGCATATAGCATATAGGGTGTGGCAGGCGATATGAAATTGCATGCAGATGAACCTTGGCACGGTGTAATAATTGGCTCTATTTGAGAATCTTATTTAGAACTTAATATAATTGGCATATAGTAGTATAGCAATCTGTAACAGTAAGCCCCACCTAAAGCAAACAACCGCAACAAAGATCTTAATGTATTCCAACTGCGGTCAACCGTGTCTATTTTTATCAGAATTCTTGTGATAACAAAAAAATTATACTAGATAAACACAAATACCTTTTGTTGAAGATATCAATTACCTCATAATAAAGCTTGACTGTGGCATTGTATGTATGTGAGATTGTCTGAACCGAAGACTTTCAATTAAGCATTACTAATTCAAAAACTCAATGTCATATTCAACAAATATTAGCTAAAACGATTGTATATTCACATTCCCAAGCTGCGTCATCCGGATTTAGAAAACATTCAGACTGACTCGTTGTGTATATAAGATATTAGTCAGCATTTGATGGGAAGGTGCAACATTGTTTAAAATTTCGAAACGAAGCGTCACGGTGCTAATTCCAGTTCTCCAGCAAGCAGCCAAGACGACGCGTGCCAGATACAAAGACACCCTGTATAGTATATACTTACTTCATATTGAGTGCGCCTTGCAGTTGAATAAACAACAACACCAAATGGCGTTTTTTTTATATAGTTAAACTAAAATGAAGACTTTATTTTGTAAAATGCAAGAGTATATTTTGTTGTTGCTGTGATTGCAGTTTTTGTTGTTGTTGTTGTTGGTTTTTTTCTTTTTCGATTTGTTGCTTTGTGTTTTTCTGACTTTTTATGCA
This sequence comes from Drosophila neotestacea, assembly GCA_035044365.1. NCBI lineage: Eukaryota > Metazoa > Arthropoda > Insecta > Diptera > Drosophilidae > Drosophila > Drosophila neotestacea. The sequence continues at coordinate 864,595 of JAWNMD010000155.1, forward strand.
TAATAAGTAAATACAATACACATTACACGTTACGTACGTTATACAAGTTATTAATATTAGGATAATTCGGTCTTCTGGTTTTTGTTTATTGTTAATTAAGCGATATTTAAGTATTTTGTAAATACAATTTTTATGTTATTTTCAAATCATTTATGCTAGTCGAAAATGTTGCGTCAAGTTTTTTCTATATGTATTTGTATTTGTTTGTATATATATTTCGGTTTTTTGATGCGCTTCTTTAAATAGTTTGATAAAATACTGCATTTAATAATAACTGTTTAATATGTATGCATGTAATAAACAAATGCGCGATTGCTGTGTCAAAGCCGTGTCTATCTCTCTGTGTGTGAGTGTATGAGTATGTGTGTGTGTGTGTGTCCTAGACTGGAACCCAAACAATACATATGCATTTATGGAGGCCTGATAAAGTTCTCCAAGTTGTATTGCAAATTCGCAAGTTTCCACAAAGCAAGAGTGCATGAAATCTTTTGAATTGAATACATATGTAATTGATATATATATATGTATTTAAATAGTATGGTATGCACCGCAATATATTTATATATATAATTCGTTATGTTATTTTGTTCTCGAGATTTTTAGCGCTTAATGTGTAGTATGTAAATCTTTTTTGTTTCGTTTTTGTTAATTAGGAGGACTTTCTTTATATCGCTGACTTAGAACAGACCCTTCTTCTTCTTTTCTTTCTTGCCATCGACATTGTCGGTACTACTATTTGCACCCAGACTGCGCCGTTTGAGCTCCTCCAACGTCACATGATTGACATCCTCCCATTCCTTCTTCTCACGCTCAAACTCCCGTCTCTTCTCGTCAAGCTCATGTATCTGCAGCTCTAGAGCCTTTTTACGCTCCTCATGACGACGTGCCATCTCCAGTTCGGAATCTTTGAGCTTTTGCATCTTCTCCTTGACCTTCATGTCAAAGACTTGCTCCATTTCGGCCTCCATTTTCTTCATCTTTTGCTCGTGCTCCCGTTTCTCTTCCTCCATTTGGGTCAGCGGATTCTTGTTGGATAGACGGGCCTTGCCATCGACCAATCCCAATTCCGATAACTTGCGACATCGATAATTCTCATAGTGCACATTATTCGTGACATCCTTCAGATCCTGCAGATGTGTGCGTATAACCATATTCCGTAGTGCAATAAAATCGCAATGTGTCAAATTTTCAACTTCGACTAAACCCCAAGGATAACGACGTCCTCGGACCTTCTTGCCATCGATCTCAATGATGGTATTGGCACCAACAACAGCGAAGGGAACTCGACTGCGTAGATTTTGAGTGGCCTTGGACTCCTCGGCGGCATCCTCGAGTGTGGCGGGAAAATCATAAATCTTAATCTTATGTTGAGCAATCTCATTAAGTATCTGCTTCTTAAACAGATGCACCTCATCCGGTGTCATGGTATCCGCTTTGGCAATAACCGGCACCAGATTAACCTTATCCGACAGGCTCTGCATGCAGGCAATGTCCAATGGCAGTAAACCATGACCCGATGGCGCTATAAAATACAAACAACAATGCACGCGATTATCAGAAATTGTCTTGCGATAGACACGCGATTCGGCGGTCAAATATTCCTCATATTTGCTATCCACATACTCCAGTATGGGCACCCAGCAGTTACTGTTATCCACGGCATCTCCAAATCCTGGCGTATCCACTACAGTTAGCGTTAGATTAACGCCATTCTCCTTGAGCATTACCTTGGTGGCCTCAACTGCCACAGTCTTCTTCTTGCGCAGAGATGGACCTGGATACTGTTCTGCATTGTAGATGTCCGAAAGGAACATGGAATTGATCAATGTGGATTTACCCAATCCACTGGCACCCACCACCATCAGAGTGAACTCAAAGCCACGTTTAACCGCTTTGCGATACACCTGATTGGGTAAATTGGCAAAGCCCACGTAACCGGCAATTTCCATGGGTTTTTGGCGCACTGGAAGCGGTGGTTTCTGTGGCTTCTGCTGCTGTTGTGCTTCCTTTTCCTGCAAATCGTGCGTCAGCTTGTTAGAATCACCATTGGAACTGGTCACACTAGCCGTATCCGATAGCTGCAATTTATTCACGGCTGCTGCTGCGGGCACACTGGGCGGCTGCGTTTGTGGACGCGTCGCTGCCGTTGCTGCTGAGGAGTCACTGCCATTTGATGCTGATGCGGATGCCGCTTGCTGCTTGTCTCGTAAAGCCAACTGTGCCAATGTGCTGGGTAGCGCTGATATGGCGCCGTTTGTGCGAGGACTATTCATTTTATTAGCTGCTCTTCTCTTTATTAAATTTCACTTTCGTCTCTACACACTAGAAAAGCCTTAAAACTTTGCACGCTTTTGTGTCGTCACGCCTAGTTCTCTGTCTGTTTTAGGGTTTTTTTCTTCTTTTGGTGTCAACAAAACTTTCTGCACTGCTTCTTCTTCTTTGCAAAAAAATAATAAGTACGCCAACAACGCGCTATGGCCGTGTTATTGAGTGAGCGAAAAACAAGCGACTGCTGCAGCGAGCAGCGAGAGCACTTGCTGCCCACAGGCATGAAAGAGACGAAAGAGCAAAACACACACACACTCATATGGCACACAAGGGCTCAGCGCATGAGTAATACACAAACACACAAGCATATGGCACGCTGCAGGCAAAAGCGGTGCTGCCAACGCGATACACACATAAGTGTGTCAGCAGTGAAAAACAACTAAAGTGAGATGGAATATCGCAAAAATCTTCTAAAACACTAGTAAAAAATTCAATTAATGCAAATTATATAATTATAGACATTAAATACTTGTATTTATGGAAAAATATGTGCAACTGTAGTAGCATTTCAAAGCAGCGCATACGTTGGCAGCTCTCAGTTGGTGCGCGCTCGCTTTACAGCACTGCCAGCATTAAATTTTGGCTTCTCTCCATAGGCAAAGCCTAATGCAACTGCCTGATAACTTTACTGCTGACAATGCTGCCGCTGCCTGCTCAAATTTATCAATATACAACAAAAAAATTCTTATCATTTTGTTTGTGCGTTTAAAAATAGCAGAGAATGCATTTACTGTAGCTTGTGTGTGCGTCAGTATGTGTGTGTACAGGCCTCTCAGCTATTAAAGTTTTGAAATGGTACAACAAAAACAACTTCATTTTGTAAATTAACGCTTTTACTTTTTTGTTTTCTTTGCTTTTGCAAACCGCTGTTGTTGCGCATGAGCGTGAGCACTAAGAATGAGAGCGTCGCTGAGAGAGTAGCCCAGCTAGCTGTGTCAGTATTGGTAAGCTGCGCGTCACTCTGATACGCTACATCCATAAGAGACGGGCGTGTGGGTGCCTCGTTTCAACTTAATTTTGAAAAATTATTAAGTCACTCTGTCAGTCTGTTCTTTTTTGACTACATCTAAACAAATGTGGGAATGTGACACATTAGCGTGTAGTTAACCTGGACTCGAACTCGATAATTGCCCGCCCCAGTAGAGACAGACTCAGCCCGCTTCATGCTCGAGTGTGTCCTCGTCAAAATTCCCACACCATCATCTGTTGTCCTGCGCCCCGACTCCGACCCAGTCCCTACATGCCAATACACACAAACAAAGGACGTGGATTGTGCGCGCTGTTTGTTTGTAATTTAAATTCTCATGCACTCGCGTTGACTTGGGCGAGGGGGCTGTGAGCACCAAGAAGCAACCACCACCATCGATGCCATGCATGTCCTGCGTCCTACTCCGCCTGCGTGCCGGCCGTGCCTTTGCTATTGCTTCCTTCCGCAGTTGTCGCCAGTTGTTGTAGTTGTTTTTGTTGGTGGCAGTGGTGGTGGTTCCTTCTTCCCCCTTTTGCACGTGGATTTCTTCTACGCGTCTGTCCAAAAGGTGATCGTGAGAAACTTTTTTTCTCACATTCGACTTTCAGTTTAATTTTAGCCTCTGTGTCGGAATTATTATGTTTATGAATTGATATCAGCCGAACAGTTGTTGGTGGCAGTCATAAGATTTGACTGTACTTCTGGAAATAAGTATAGGGGGACTTTTCAATAGAGTTTTGATAATTAATTTATACTCTTTTGCTAGATTGTATTAATTAAATAAGGTAGAATTGAATAAAACATAGGACAAGGATATGTAACTAGCATATTAAAATTGAATCTGAAATCTGTCACGACCTTAATTTATATGTTTTGTGATATATATTTCACAGAGTCAAAAGAACTAGAAGGATGTATCAAATAATGTGAGAGGGATCTGTAACTACTTGTCATAATACTTAATACATAATTTATGTTTCATAATATTAAAATACTAAAGAAACGAATAACCTATGAGAAGAACCAGAGAGGAGTATCAAATCTGTAACTAAGCTTTCTTTTAGAAAAAATAATTAAAAATCAAATATAGTCTGATTATTCTATCTATCATATATAATTCTATCTATCATTCTATAATGGCTTACCTTTCATGTTCACTTTCACTTTAAATAATATTTTTTGTATGAGATCAAGACATGTTAAATTTAGAAACATACCCGAGGAAAACTCAATGATTTGTATGATCCCCGACATGATGCAGTTGAAGCCACTACTGACCGCAAATCCTTTAGGTAAACTGAACTGCACTGCCGTTAATCTCCCCCTTCAAGACGTTGTAGGCAACCCTTCAACAGATTCTTGATCTGTCCTCGGCAGCTGTCTCGCATCAGGCACGCTTCATCCAAATCCATTTGTTTTGTTACTTAGGCGCGCATCTTCTTTGATTATGTAAGACGCTGTGGCAGCCATGGGCAACAATTAAGGCGCATAAAAACCCCGCACGTCTCTTAAAGTCAGTTGAGGTCTTAGCGCCTCTTTGCTATCCCAACTCCGGACCCAATACCAAGCCATTGTTATCTCAGCCAAGCGGACCTCAGCAGCTGTGCCAACTATTGGCACATGCCATCAAAAGGCAGCGACGGATCGTTGACATTTTGGTATAGAGCAGCTGACCAATAGACGTTACATAGCCAAGACACTCATATCATATTTGCTTTATAAATGATCTACAACATATAATTCCTTGGGAAGAATTTTGAAAATATCAATTTTTAAAACAAGTAAACATTGTTCACAATGTTGTAGTCTGTTACACATTCGACTCATAAAAAATCTACATAACATCTTTTGATCAGAGACGAATCTTCTGACCAGAAATTAATTATAAAGACATAGAATATAGTTTCAATACTAAACCAATTTATAACCAAGTAAAGTCAATAAATTTTTCCCATTTATTGTAACGTATTATTTTTGAAATTTGAGATGCAAAATTCGTATGATTTGTGTGATTCATTATAAAAAATTATACAAATAAATAATATTTTTTAAAGATTCTCTGTTTAAATATTCTATTCCAAATAATTTGAATTCTAACGTTCCCATGAGAAAATATTTTTAATCGATCTGTAAACGTATCCCAGCTATAGTCACAGAGTCTTTGCTGCTTTGTTCCTATTTTCCCTTCCGCATCTGTCATAAAAGTTTCCAGTTATTAGCCCAACTACCGCTGGCCATTTATCAAATTCATAAAAATAAAATTGTGAGCCCTTAGGAAAACTCGACGCCTGTCATGACTTCTAATACCACCCGACGCACACTTCACTCAAATTTCTCCCCATCTAAAATTGTACCTTAACACCCTAAACAAGGCGCCATAAAAATCAAACAAAAAATTCATTTAAATCAACATATATCTTCTCTAAGCATCCCGGTTTTTCCGAGTTTTCCAGTCTCCCATTTAAAGGACTGACTTGACTTCACACATTTGCTACTGTTTCATATTTTTCATGCTCATTATTCAGTTTTCATCTTTTTGGGGGGATGCTGTGGGTGTGGGTGTAGCACACCCTATAATAACTATAGTTCCCACAGTAGGGCCCAGCTAAAAATAATATATACCCCAGCATCTAACCGCAGGCACTAATTTGAGGTTGCAAAAGGTCTCACACACATATGCTACCTTGCTGTAGAATTGATTAAGAAAAGAGGGAAAAAAGGGAAGCAATCGCCCGATACAATAAAAATTAAAGTGTTTTAATGTGTAAATCGTGCGTTCGGGCATAAAAAACGAAAGACGAAAAGCGAAAACTGAAACGCAACTAAAAATAAGGCGCAAGGAAGCCCCAACTGAGATACGTATGGATGTACATATATATGTGGCACAGACGGCTACCGATCAACAATCGTGCCACACTAAACGGCATTTACCTTGATCCCAAGATCGAACCCAAAAACCATATGAAGAAAGAAGCCAAAGCAAACTCCAACTGTCCAACTGACTGACCGGGGCTGATATTGAACTTTGATTTTTTTTTATACCGAGCTTTTGTTATAGAATTTCATTCTCTGTTTTTCATTATTTTCTCAAGAAGCGACTCAAGCAGTGACTGTGTGACCGGTCCGATCGTCACGTCACGTTTGGGCCAGACGAAATGATCCACATTTGCAAAGTGCGACTACGAGTATATGTAAGTATGAGTATAAGTATGAGTATGAGTATCAGTACGAGTGTTACTGCCGCCCATATGTGTGATGAGTCTGCGGCTCAGTCATTTCTTCTTCGTTGTTTTTGTTTTTTTGTTTTTTGCCAGCTCATGATTTTTATTGAGTTTTCTCGTGGGAAAAAGTTTGCCAAATTTGCAACTAAATGCAGCTTATTAACAGCAGCTCAACAGAAGGATCATTAACAGAACTTAAGGTTGATTGGATCAGCGGTGAACCACAAAATAACAATCGTATGAACATACGAACATTTATTTTTCATATGCAAATACATAACGATATGCATTTATATAGTAATCATAGGTAAATGGAACGCTTATTCAATTTATAAAAATATCGCCCTATTTATGAGTCTAGCGGAGGGATTTTCACTCAACTTCTGGTGACCAGCTGAGAGTGCTTTGCACAACCAGGGTTGCCAGGCGGCGCAATAATTTTATGAGTGCCGTAAATCTGGCTAACCGAAGGGTCCGCAAGCAGCTGTCAGCTGGCGCATGGCCCAACATCGGGTTATTGACAATTTTGCAATGCAATGTCGCCCTTTCTTTAATCCTGCCAACATTGTAAAGTAATAAATTTTTTAAGCCCCTACGGTTTTGGGGTGGTGCAAGCAAAATGCAAGAAATCCAGGCTCATGGACAAGTCAGGTAAGCTTCAGCTAATGATTGACCCGTGACCAGGCAAAGAATTGCAACCCCCTGGACGGTACTATCTTAAGGATCTTAAGGGGGGTTGCTTTGTATCTACCAAGACAGCTGGCTGACTGGCCTGGCGTAAGACAACCCTGATTATTCTAAAGAAATTTTTAATGAATTGCACCCAATGATCAGCATTGATTAAGTTTCCAGTTGTTAAGGGTGCTGGTACGAAATGCATTTTGCAAAAGGGGCCTGGAAACAATAAGGAAAACAGAGATTTGGTATTTGCTAATTTATAATTTTCAAGAAATTTTAGGAAATAGAAGTTGAAACGCTATTTACTAGTTGTCAAAAGTTTAGAATTTGTAATTTCTAAGTGACAAAGCACCGCGTATACTTAATATTATTATTATCCGACTTTAAAACAATATTCTTAATTCATAATATGACAAATTTAGTTTAATTTACAATCTGTATTTTTGTTTGTTGGAGACCTTTCTACTGTGAACACATTACTCAAAAGTTCCCTTTGTTTTCTGCAAGTGATCGAGCCTGATTTGTTGTATGCAAATTACAGCGCTCTGACAACTCTGCTGAGTGGTTAACTCAATTCAATAACTCACTCAACGTTTGAGTGTTCTTTTTTTTTGAGTGCAAGCTGCCTGCGCTGGAATTTCTCGTGTTCTCGTGTGCACAACCACCCCAAATGCGCTGCAGAGCAAACGGTCGCTCTCACGGCTACCTGCGCCTGCGTCGTCGTCGCTGCTGCTCAGGTAAACGAGTCAAATCGGACTCGTTTTGCCATCGTCGAGTATCGTTTTTAGACAGCGCGTTTGCTTCAACGAGGATCAGTATCCTTTTGGCGTTCCGTGTGCGCGGTTGTCTGCCGCTCGTCCTGAAACGCAGCTACATAACGAAATCAACTCTCAAATGAACTAATTCAAATCGCGTAGAATTTGTTAAGTTTTTATCTGTTTGGACATTTGCAAAAAGTACGTGCAATAATTGTTATATCGTACTACAACCAAAGTTTTCGTGTTGTGAACAAATTCTGTGTTGTGCATTAAACAAAAACAACCTCGACGATCGATTGGATAAAATAACCTCATCTTACTATACTTTTTTGGATTACAAAATAAACAATTAAACTAAAATGGATTACAAACACGATCTTAACTCGGACGATGACTTCGACTGCTCCAATGGCTATAGCGACGGCTATAGCAGCAATGGACGTCAGTCTAATCCCAATGGACTCTCCAAGGCGGAGCTCCGAAAGGTGAGTTGAGATTGATAAGATAAGGGGAAACAATCGATAACAAAGATTGCCGGAATATTTTTTAAATTAGTTTCAAGTTATATCATAAGTAAAAGATTTAAATTCCTGATATTTAAAATATATTAAAATAATATTTGTAACATTTCTAAAATATCAAAAAATAAATTAACTTTCCTACTGATAAATGTCAAATAATACCCGGATATTAACATAAATACTTAAGCCTTATTTGTATCATATTTAAATTAATAATTTTTGGTGTATAATTTTTTAACAGACTAACAAACCTATAATGGAAAAACGTCGTCGTGCTCGTATCAATCACTGCCTAAACGAGCTCAAATCCCTCATCCTGGAGGCCATGAAAAAAGACGTAAGTATTCTTTGGAATAAAAAAAGATAACAGAAACAGAGCAGAGACCAAAAATCTGGCCAATGATTTAGAAACTAGGTTCAGGATCAGTTCAATTTCTTTATAAATGGTGTCGCAAGCCACATAAATTTCATAAACTCGAAAATTTCAAGTGTCTGAAGTCGGCAAAACTACAAAAGGATACACGACTCCTACGACAGACAGACAGACGAACAGACATAAAAAAAAACGAAGAATAAAAGAATCAAGTCAACGGTTTAATTGAGTATTAAATTTTATTGATGATCATTACAAGAGAGCGCCGACGGTGACGATGACGATGTCGACGGCGATGGCGAGTTCGTCAGACCAAAAGTGTTAACAAGTCGAGAAATTACGCAGAAATCTCAGACAGACGAGAACGTAAACCTGTTTCCACAGGAGCCAACAGTGGATCCTGCTGTGAGAAAACATAATAAAAAAAAATACACATAAAACAAAAAAAAATATGAGATAGAAGTAAAACGAAGACGCCGACGCCGATGTCGATGCCGATGCTGACGCCAACGCCGACGCCAGTGTAGCAGAATTTCTGCAGGCAACGACCAAAAATCAAATAAGAAAGACATTGAAGAAAAAGCAAAAGTAAACAAAAGATGCAGACGTGAGAAGAAGAAGCAGCAGTGAGGGACGCCAAAGGACGGGGCAGGGAAGACAGGGTAAAAAGCGAAGCGGGCGACCTGCGTGGGAAACTTTTGCAAAATATGCAGCCAACGGCAGCAGAAGAAGAAGAAGTGCCAAACAGATAGTCTCTCCCTCTCTCTCTATCTCTGTCTCTCTTGCGCCGTATCTGTATCTCTATCACCTTTACAAGCTTGAGACAGGGCTTAGTGACCGCGCAGCTTTGGGGCGTGTGATATTTGCTGGACTGAACTGAAGATGAAAACAGAAACAGAACCGAACAGAACAGAGCAGACCAGAAACAGAAACAGAGGCAGATTACAAATAGTTGGACATATGAAGCAAGAAACGTGCTCGGGCGTCTGCATCATTCACTTTTCTTTGCCCTTTAGATGGGAGTGCATCAATATGAGGTATCTTGGTCCTATAATGAATGAAATCCGTGCTTTCCGGACTAAATAGAATTCAAACTTTGTCAAAATCTGGTGATCTCGGATTTTTTTTCTAAGCCTAGTAAGAGATACTTTAGCTTTCATTTCATAGACAGCCAATATTTTGAGTATCGCACTTCCTATAATAATTTTGTAATTGAATCAAATATCCTTGGTTATCCTGCTTAGGTATTTCCATTTTATCCGCATAGTGAAGAATTATAAACCTGAACTTTAAAGGAATTCTTTTCTGAAATAAACTAGACTATCATAATATCGAAATTTGCAAGCTATTCTCCATATTGATGTTTACAAGTTGTAAGCTTTTTTTTAGCTTTAAGGGGTATTCCTCAGTCTACTCACAACTTTCACTGAATTCTGGCGAGTTTCACTTGTTTCCCATGCATTGAACTTGTTATAGGGGCCTTGTTACTGGCCCTGTGACTGGGCCTTGTCTGTTTGGTCTCTGATCTCTGGTCTCTCTGGTCCTGGTAAAGAAACGAAAACAATTAGTCAGGCGGCTTCTGCTTTAGTTGTGTGTAGTTTAAGTAGTTGAAGCCAAACCAAAAACGACACCCAAAGAGTTAACGTAAACGACAAGGAGCTCATCATTATCTGTTTGTTCTTCTACCGTTTTTAGCCGGCGCGACATACCAAACTGGAAAAGGCCGACATACTCGAGATGACGGTGAAGCATTTACAATCCGTGCAGCGTCAACAGCTCAACATGGCCATCCAGAGTGATCCCACAGTGGTGCATAAATTCAAGACGGGCTTTGTTGAATGCGCCGAGGAGGTGAATCGCTATGTTAGCCAAATGGAAGGCGTCGATGTTGGTGTCCGTCAGCGTCTTAGCGCCCATCTAAACAACTGTGCCAACAGTCTTGAACAGATTGGTTCCATGAGCAATTTCAACAATGGTTATCGTGGCCAATTGCCACCAGCCATGTTTCCTGGCTCGGCAGCTCCCCTATTCCCCCCATTGCCACAGGATCTTAACAACAATAACAACAGCAATGGCAGTAACAACAACAACAGTCGGGATAGTGCATCAGCTATACAAATGGGTGGACTACAGTTAATACCTTCCCGTTTGCCCTCGGGCGAGTTTGCATTGATAATGCCCAACTCAACAACAACAACAACGACAGCACCGGCTCCCGCTCCTTTTGTCTGGCCAGGATCAGCTATAAATACAGCTAGTGCTGCACTGGCCAGCATTGCCAATCCAACTCATTTGAGCGATTATACTCAAAGCTTCAGACTGAGCGCATTTAACAAGCCCTCAGCTCCTGTCCAAACGCAACTACAGACAGCAGGAGTACCAGTAGCTGCCAAGAATACCACCAGCAGTCCACCCTTGAGTCCCATCTCCTCCATTTCCAGCCAAAGTCAAGGCGACGAGTCACGTGCTGCCTCTCCGGCAAGTGCGGCACAAGCGGAACTTTTGCTGGCCAAGCAGCATAGTTTTGCTGGAGTTTTCTCTACACCGCCTCCAACGAGTGCGGAAACCTCCTTCAATACTAGTGGCTCTCTGAATCTGAGTGGTGGCAGTCATGACAGCAGCACCTCTGCTTGCAACACATCGCATTTGCTGGTGGCCCACTTGCAACAGCAGCAAGTGAGTTCCACCAGTGGTCAGGAGAACTCTGCTCAGAAGCGGGAGCGTGAAGCTGAACTGGAACAGGAGCAGGCCGATTCTAGCGATTGTTCGTTAATGGACGAACCATCGTCTAAGAAATTCCTGGCCGCCGCCATTGAAAAGTCCAGCTCCGCCTGGAGACCCTGGTAAAGCAGCAGCATCCAACAATCTCTCATTATACAAATCATGTTCTATATGTTAAGTTTTTTCCCTCTTTAAAAGTTAATTCATTTGTTAATTTATTGTCATTTTTTTCTCGCTTTCTTCAATTTTAAGTTCAGCTGTGATTTTTTATGCGTGTATATTTTGTGTAATTTTTTTGTATAATTTGTATTAATTTTGTTTAAGCATTTATCTATTACATACTATTAACATTATTATGTATTTTAGCCACTTACAGCATCTTACATTTTTATTATATATTTTAACTACAAGAATTTTTAACTAAGTTATGTAGATTATAGTTTAAAGTTTAAAGTCTCATGTTTAATATTCATATTATCTATTTTATTATTATATTTAAATATATGTATATAAGGATGTCCTTGCTGCGATTCATCTGAGTGAAAGATTGAACTAATAATAAAAAGTGCTTTAAAACAAGCAGAAAATAGTTTTTGAGTTGTATTTTGGGAAGCTGAAAGGTATTTTTATTATTAAAAAAATTTTTGCAGAATTAAAATTAAAAATACTGTAAAACACTTAAAAACTACATTTAAAATTACTTCAATTGTTGAAATTTGTTTCAGTCTTTTTTTTTTTAACGAAAACAGCTGTTTCTAATATATTTTTGGGTAATTTTTATTTTGTCGAGTGGCAACCGTGTAAATCCACATTATACAGCAACACTGCGGAGAGATTCCGTTATTTTTCCGCTCTCTTTCTATGTATGCATTGCAGCTTTTTGCTTTTGTATTTCACAGTGTTGTGAAGCGATGTATTTGCATAGCTAAGTTCTAAAATCGTTTCTCGTTGTAAGCAAATCTTTCTCCGTGAAAATTTCAACAAAAACTAATAAACTGTGTTTTTTTTTGCGTTAAATCTCAGATATAAAGTAAAATGACACGTAAGAAGCAGATCGCTACAGATATAACCTTCGGTGGCGTCATGAATCCTGGACGTTATGCTCCTGGTGTCGTGGCTCTGCGTGAGATCCGTAAATACCAGAAGTCGACCCAGTTGCTCATCCCCAAGTTAGCCTTCATTCGTTTGGTTCGTGACATTATCCACAGTTTCAAGATCGATTTGCGGGTCCAGCCGGAAGCCGTTGAAGCTCTCCAGGAAGCTAGTGAGGCCTATTTGGTCGGTTTGTTCAAGCATACACAATTGCTCGCCATTCACGCAAAACATGAAGGCATTAAGCCCGAGGATCTTCAGTTGGCGCGACGCATTCGTGGCGAGCTTGATTAAGCGGGTCAAGAAGAAGACGAAAAATACAACAACAAATAGACCATAGACCATCCAATTTTTTTTGCCGCGCAATCTGACATATAATCTAAGTAAAACACACACAACTTAAACTTGACCCACAGAACTTGAACCGTGGGAACGGAAACTGATAATATAATCAAAGTATTATGCGGAAGTAACCTTGCTGTACGTTATAAATACGACCGTTTTTGCAACAAATTACTGAATTGATAACTCAATTAAAGCTGTCCGTCTCCCTATATAAAGAGTCGCCTTTTGATTTGCCGGCACAATTTCCGAGCTCACGCGAAAAGTTATTGCAACTGAGCACGCAGTGATCTTCAGCGGAACCAGCTGGACAGGCGTGCCTCGATCTTCGATAAAGTTTAAGAATAAAGCGATTTTTTAACAACAAATCATGGAGATTAAATTTGTTTTATATCATTTATTATTAATTTGTCTAGTCTTTGTACCGCTGATCGATGCCAACGATCGACTGGTAAACTATAAAGCCTCTCCGAAACTCACTGGACCCGCTAAGATGGTGCATGATCCAGAGGATACCATGCTGAACTCACTGGACAAGGCGTTGCAAAAGATATCCAACATTTATATGCAAGCTATAATATCTGGTACACATACACCCGAGTTGGAGATCTCTTTGCAGGGCCTAGAAATGGAGCTCTTCGATTTGCTCGATCAGCTATATAAGCAGCATCGTCTGAAGGACTACATGAACTACGAGGCGGAAGTGACGCGACAAATGATTATCTATAATATGCTCAAGAGATTGTTTGGTTATACTCAGGAAAACGAGAAACCAGAGTAAAAGTAAAGATCAATAAATTGATTTGCATCCTTTGGCTGTCTACAAGACTCTCTCAATTTAATTCATTTCCGTAATCACTTCCGCAGAGGACCTTATGTCCTGCGGCTGCCTTGCGTGTGGCTGTCGAGCGACACGACATCACCTTGGGAGACGCCCTCGTCTCTTCGGAACTTCCAAACTTCCCACACTCAATCATATCGAGGCGGTGGCTGCTTCTGCTGCCGATCTGTTACCCGATCTGCTGTGAGAAAGAACAGAATTATCATAATTTTCATTTCCTTTTAGCGCTATTATCCTTTGGTAGTCTCCAAATACCGTTGCACTTGTTCGCCGTCGTGTGTTCCCACACACTCTCAAGATCCTTTATCTTTGCTCGCTTCGTTGTTTGCTTTGTGGTTGTTGGTGGTTCACAGGTCCTGCGTCTGTTTGCATTACACTTGTTCTTCTGTGGATCCTTTTTCAATTTATTTCATGTTCTCGTTCTTTGTCTCAATGTTTGCTGTGATTTGATGCTGCCCTCGCTCTCCAGACCTATTCGAATGTCGGCATCTTGGGATCTCTGGAAATGTGTGTGTGTGAGTGTTTGAAATTCCTCTGCACTTCGCTACGGTTTATCACTTTTGTTTTTACTTTTGATTTCGTTTTCCTCATACATTTTGTGACCATGGGAATGGGAATCTTTTTAGGCTGGCATTGAAATTTTTATATATATATTTTTTGGCACAATAAATAGCCCGATTGTGGCCCCCAAGTGGGTTGCCATCCAAGACCCAGCTGGACTGAAATGCGAAGTTCCACAAAACTGGTTATTTACCCGAAAAAAGGTGTGTAAAATAAATACTCTATTGTTGGCAAAATTACTGGTTTCTGTTGCGCATTAAAAGCGCAAAGCGCCGCACAGGATACTCAAGTATTCGAAGGTTCCTTACTTGGTGATACATGAGTTTCGTATTCCAATATTCAGGATAGGGCTGGAAAAACCAACATAGTTTACCTGAAGAAGTTTTAGTTTGATTTTCCTTTAAGTTTTTGATTATCCTTGTCGAACAATTGCACAATCTGTTTTGATCATTAGAATCTGTCTTCAACTATGCATATCTGAAATTTTTAGTATTCCAGACTCGAACCGGTTCGGTTTACTGTCTTGATCCTCTGGCCATTGTTACACAGCCAATTATTAACTATTTAATTGTCATTAAATTAACTTGGAAGACATTGTTACAAATGATTTTTCCCACAGACTAAGATCGGTTTAAACCCAAAAACCTTGTTGGGCTTATAATAGAGATATCCTTGCAAACAAACAAACAACAAAGTCATGCCGTGTTTAACAGGAATTCTCCCACACACACATTTTGAATATGTATGCGATCCTTTTTTTTTTGCCAGAGCAAAGGATGAAATGAATTGAAA
Organism: Drosophila neotestacea; assembly: GCA_035044365.1. Lineage (NCBI taxonomy): Eukaryota > Metazoa > Arthropoda > Insecta > Diptera > Drosophilidae > Drosophila > Drosophila neotestacea. The sequence continues at coordinate 879,790 of JAWNMD010000155.1, forward strand.
TCTACCTGTGGCAGGGCAAATTCAAATCGCTTGCATTTTTCACACGACCCTATGGTCTCGACTCGATTCTGAATGGACCCTGATAGTTGTCGGGTCGACCTCTGGTGTGGCCAACAAGTGCATCGGGAATGCATATAGTTTCATATCAATAACCCATAGTAAATATGCGTGAGACAGCGGCAAGGATGCAGCTTTGCGTAATAGCCAAATGCAAGAAATCAGTTCAAAAAAGATGATAAAATGTTCCCAGGCTAAAGGCTCCATCGGGTCAAATAGTCCTTCAGGTAGACGCCCCTTAAAGTGAAAACGGAAGTGCCCACGCGTCGCACACTTGAACTACGAGAGTTATGAGTGTAGAGAGAAAAAGGGAAATCAACAAATTCAATTTTGAGTGCGCACAAATTTTTATATTTATCATGCATATCCTTTTGTGGCACATAATGGAAAACAAATTGCTGTCGATTTTCCAGACTCATTTCCCCCTTTTTTCACGCAGTTCGCTTGCCTCTCGTAAAAAAGTGAAAAAGGTTGAGCGTTGAAAATTGAAAGTTACTTCCGCTTCGTGCTGAGATTTCTTTTAAGAGAAACATAGAAAATAAAGGAGTTCCTTCCTTTCCTTTCCTACATTATGCCATATGGTAACATTTGGTAGAGATTGCGTAATAGGAAGCAATATGTCTAAACAATTTCCGATTTTTCTATAAGAGTTTAACAGAAGTATTGATATAAATGATGACAATTATAAGTGTAAGTATTTAAACCAATTAATAAATTTGTAATTTAGACCCAACCAAAAATAGTAAACACACTTGCAGTTAATTATATTAGTACATATTTGTATTTTTACAATTGTTTTTGCATGTATTATATATTTAGTGCACATACATATTTAACTATATATTTAATAGGTTTTTTCAACGCTTTGCACTTTGCTTCACATACATTATTTAAATTATGATTACTTCGATTTTTACATAGTATTGTTTAATAAAATTTGGCTTTCGTCTGAGCATTAGTTTTATACAGGAAATTGCATTTGTTCGATTGCTTTAAAAAATATGACAAACTAAATAAAAGTTATGTTATGTGTGTATGTATATTATGTAAAGACGTATCCTTTAAATGTACTTAATGTTATTTAGACTATGCAACTTGTTTGTTATATTGTTTGTCATGTGTTTGTTCGGTCTCAGTATGTTTTGGGTTTTCGTTGCATTTGTGCGTTACATATTTATATTTTTAGTGTGCTCATTAAATTAATTTAAATGCATTTCTCTTTTTGTTGTTGGTCAATTTAAAAAGACAAGTTTTACTCTAACAATTGATTGCTAATTGTTTTGTTTTTTTTTTTGGTTTTAATATTACGATTTTTCACTAATTGGCAAAATGTTTAGTGCTTGTTTAAATGTTAACTAGGCTGCCAGTGGGCGTTAAATTTATATAAAATATTTACAAAATTTCCATTAGCTGCACGTGAACTTCAACTAAGTCTACGAACTACAAAAATTTACAAATGCACAAAATATTTCTTTTTTTTTTTTTGTATAAAAGTAAAATCATTATATAAAGAAGGCAAATTTTTGTAAACTTTGCGACAATTATAAAAGGCGCTTAAAGAAAAGTGACAAGAAAGGTTACAAGATATGAGTATAAGGACATCAATTTTAAGGACATAACATAAGGAGCCCAAGGAGTTGCCTGAGTTGCAAATTATAGGTTTAACGCTCTTTGGATGGATGGCCCCTCCCCCCTACAACAAAAATAAAGGAAACAAAATGTTTACAAAAACGTTTACAAAATTCGTAATATGGCTACGCTATCAGTCCATTGTTCGTGTTGAAGTCGGTTTGGATTTGGATTTGGATTTAGTTTTGGATATAGATTTCACTTTTGGAGTATGTCCAACTGAGCAATCAGCGAGATGCGCTTAGCACAGCTCACAATCTGATTGACTGACACGGTCCAATCATCAGAGTATGTCCGGTGTGTGTGTCTCATCGTGTGTGTGCTGTAGAAGACCCTTCCTCTCATCTGGGGCTGTACTCAGCGCTAATTCGACACTGGCCGGCTCTGCAATGGCATCGGCGTACATGGATTCGTACACGGGATTGGCAAAGTTACTCTGCGAATTCAAATGCGTTTAATCAAATGTTATCATTAGAAAAGTAAATTTATTACCTTATCATCTTCATGTGCAAACGGCGGCGCTTCATCCGCATCGCCGCGGTACATAGGATTGGTCAACATGATCTCCACATTGTCCGTGAGACGAGCATGTGAGAAAGGCTGCGCAATGCGGTGTTTTCTGTAAAGTGTCAGATACAGATTAATATCGTAAGCCACTTAAAAGTTAATTAGTCAACTCACTTGAGTAAGTAAACAGCACCGCCAACCAAGGCCAACAGGAGTGTGGTGATTGCCAAGATGATTGCCATCACAGAGAGTAAGCTTCCCGACTCCTGTTCGCCACTCAGTGCATCAGCACTCTCTCCAAGACAGGGCACAATACGTTTGTTATCACACAAGCACTCATTGATCGAGCTGCCAGTGCGACAGACGCTGCATTCCCCGACGCAATGAGGCGGCAGCTCACAGTATTCACCCTGCCACTCGCCAATGCAACTGCAACGGGGCATCACATACTCATTGAGGTGGCAAACACCACCATTGGCACAGTGGTTCACACAGGGATTATCACCGCCCACCGGCATTGTGCAAAACTCGCCGTTCCATTGATCCGTACAGTTGCACATGGCGATACCCTTGATGACATGACAGGTACCAGAGTTTTGGCAAATGATGCCCGTGCAGGGATCACGCGGTGGAAGCTGAGATACATCACAGTAACGCGGTGGCATTGAGGTCTTGCACAGATCCGACTCACAACGATCGCCAATGTATCTTGTTGGACATGTGCAGGTCAAAATATGATCACGATTAATACAGGTTCCTCCATTCTGGCAGAAATTTCGACAGGAGTTTGCCTCACAACGTTCGCCATAGTAGCCACTTGGACATTTGCACTGTCGTTGTCCCTTGCCTCCAATGCTGCAGGTGCCTCCATGTTGACAGAAATCAGCACATTCATTGAACTCACAGCGTTTGCCAGTGAAGCCATCGGGACACTCGCACTGTGTAGCACCAATAAGTGTCTCCCGGCAAATGCCATTATTCTCACAGGTTAGATTCAGACAGTGCTCGCACTGATCGCCCACATACTCTTCCGGGCAGCTGCATTTCATGCCCTCCGTTTCGGAAACAAGACATGATCCTCCATTGTGGCAACGACTCTGGCAATCCGAGACAGAAGTCTCACAACGTGGTCCCGACCAGTTGGGCGGACAGGTGCACTTTAGCGGAGGTGGCTCCTGTAATCCTGGCAATTGTGGTGCCACTGTGCAGAGGCCATAATTCATACAGAAGCCGGAGCAGCGATAATGCTCACACAGTTCACCTTCAAATTGAGGCTGGCAAATACATTTGGGCACATGATTCACCAGCTGACATGTGCCTAGATTGCACTTGAGTGGACAGTAGTTGGGTATTTCGGTGTGTGCCTTACAAATACCATCCTCTGTCATCACATATTCATTAGGGCACTTGCAGGTGTAACCACTGACGGTCTCCGTAGAGAGTATGCAAAGAGCAGGCGATCCTTTGCAGGGTTCCTTGGCACAAGGATTACTTACTGCAATAGTTAAGGATAGTTAGAAAACGTATGAACAATACATGGAAATGAATTAAACTTACTGTTGCGATTCTGTTTCATGGGATGCAGAATACCAATGTCCGAGGAACGATAACCTTTCAGCAAGTAGGTGCCATTGTCATTGCCAAACTTGTTCATTTTTATGATGCTCTGATCATACAGCTTGATGTACAGATAATCCTCAAAGACATCAATCTTTTGAGGCTTCTCACGAGTGCCAAAGCGACGCACCACATGGCGATCCTTGCCATTCAGACGACATGTTTCAATTGTGCCCTTGCGATAATCTGCCCAATATAATCTACCAGTGGGATAATCTATCGACAGACTAATTGGCCAGCCAACATCACGCTCCACAAGGCTCTTCTTGTTGCCGCCATCCAGTGAGGCTACCAGTATTCCATTCTCCAATGTTGACCAAATCATTACACGTGATTCCGGCTCTAGGACAATATCTGTCGGATTCATACCCGTGGAGACTAGAGAGATGTACTTCTTGCCTTCAATATCAGTAGCTATAATTTGATTGTGCCGAGAATCGATGATATACACCATTTGTGTAATCCAATCCACAGCCAGGGACTTGGGATCATCCAGATCGGGTATCTGAATAGATAAGACTACCTGTTAGTACTATGAAAACTTTTGGAAACTCTTTGATAACTTACATTGAAAGCTGTCAACTCCTTGAGATCCCGACGCACTCTTACGCCAACGCCCTCCACTTGAGGCGTGGCAATTTTCATTGTATGCACCTTGCCATGATGCGAATCAATCCAAAAGAGCAGCGTATCCTTTGGCCGTATAAGGATGTCAAACACATCGATCTTTAAGCTATCCGTTTGGAAGAAACCCACGACAGTAGTACCCTCCTGTTTGGCGGGCAAAATGAAACGGAATTCCTGTTCCGAGGCCAGCAAGAGTATTTGATCTGGTCCGGATGCCAAGCAAGTGGCATTCTTAGCCGTACCCTTGTTATAGCCCGCCGTGCACTTGCAGTTGTAATGATCCGCCTTCTTTTCTATACAGATTTGAGAACATGTTCCAAATCCACAAACTGGTGGCTGACAATTTGTCTCATCGGAGCCATCAACACAATTGTATTGGCCATCACAGCGGAAGTTTTTCGAGATGCAATCATTGTTCTCGCATTGGAATTGATCGTGGCGACATTTGGGTAACGCTGCACACACCTGATCCGATTCATCCTCAAAATTGCCACAATCATTGACTCCATCGCAAAGAGCCGACTTTCGAATGCAAAGAAGATTGGCACACTTGAAGGCATTATAGTGACAATGAACTTGGGCACAGGTTTCATAACTCTCATCACTTCCATCCAGACAATCGTCCCAGCCATCGCATTTCCAGCGTGACATGATGCACTTGCCATTGCCACAGCTGAAATGATCTTTGGGACAAGTGCAGTTGACCTCATCAGAGCCATCGGGACAATCGTCATCGCCATCACACTGATATTGCCTGTTGGTTAATATAAATATAGTTAGAACATATCATAAGGGTTTTCATTCCATTCTCACTCACATGTTAATGCATGTATTAAAAGCGGCGCATTTAAATTGATTGGGCTTGCAGGTGATGTTACAGTTGATCTCATCGCTGCTATCGTCGCAATGGATCTCACCATCACAGCGGAAGTCGTGTTTAATGCACTTTCCGGTTCCACAACGGAATTCACTCTCGGAACAATTTCGCATTTGACAATTAAGTTCATCACTGCCATCGCCACAATCGTTCTCATAGTCACAGCGCCAGCGTCCGGGAATGCACTTGGAATTGTTGCACTTGAAGTAGGTGGGATCACAGGTGGCTTTGGAGGTGTGACAACTGGCAGGTTCATCCTCGCCATTGGGACAATCCTCCTCGTCATCACAGCGCCAAGCAAGCGGTATGCAGCGACCCGAGTTGCATCTACAAAATAAAGTAAAGTTAGATAGAGAATCTACAAGGATTATAGTGTGACCTACTGGAAGTCATTTGGTCCACAGGACACATGATCACAGTTGGCCTCATCGGATTTATCGCCGCAATCGATGTCGCCATCACAGACCCAAACATATGGCATACAGCGATTGTTGCTACATTGGAACTGATCCTTCTTGCAGACAAGTGGAGTGCAGCCAGCTTCATCCTCGCCACCAGGACAATCTCGGACGCCATCGCAACGCTTGACGCTGTCCACACAAAATGCTGTACTGTTGGCAGTTGCCTCGCATTTTAGATGATTCTCAAAGCACGTGAATTTATCACAATTCAACTCATCCGTGCTGTCACCACATTGATTGACACCATCACAAATGTTCGAAGGATGAATACACTTTTTGTTTGCGCATTGATATTGTCCAGGTTCGCAGTGGAACGGCGGACAGGACTCTGGCTCATCACTACCATCGCCGCAATCATCCTGTGTGTCACAGCGCCAATAGAAGGGTATACATTTGTACGTATTGACGCATTCAAAGTGTGCCGCAGTACAATTTGCTTTACAGGTGCGTCCATCCTCGGCAAGCACAAAATTGTTGGGACAGGCACACTTGTAGTAGGGTTCCTCTGGCGACAGCAGGCAAAGGGTGGAACAGTTGGCCTGCAGGCAAGGATTACCACTAATTGGCTGCTGCTGACGATAGGGATGGAAGACACGCAAGTCCATGGGTCTGTGTATGGTTGTAATCAAAGTTGAACAATTCTGTCCATCGTACTTGTTGCAATACTCAATAGACTTCGTCTCCCAGTCAGACCAATAGATACGATCCTCCCACACGGCAATTGCAAAGATGTGATGCAGATTTAGATGTGGATTAATGCTGCGTGCAAGCAAGATTCGTGTACGATTTCCATCGAGATCACTAACCGAAATTGTATCCTCTCTAGCATCGCCCCAGAATAACTGTTGGGTCTCAAAGCTAATAGTTAAAGCATTTGGCCAGCCAAGATTCTCGCGTATAATCATACGAGACTGTGATCCATCCATGCCTGCTTTGCCAATGTGAGGATTATCACCCCAATCGGACCAGTAGATATGACGTTGATAGGGATCCAAGGCAATGCCACGTGGTTCACGCAAATTTTCATTGATCAGCACTCGTCTGTATTTGCCATCCAGTTGGGATACCTCAATCGTATCCAATCCCTTGTCGCACCAATACAAATTCTTGGCCACCCAATCCACAGCCAGACCATCGGGATTCTTTAACATTGCCTGATGCAATGTTTGCGTCTTGTTCTCCGCCGGGCAGTGACGCTTAATTGTGCCCACTGTACTGGTTACATCCGACCAATACAGACACTGACTATCCCAGTCGAAATCCAAGGCCACAGCATTAGACAGCGAGTGGATTAGGATTGATCCGTTGCCTGTATGATTCACCTGTCTGATGTAATAGCGATTGGAGAATATAAGCTTCATGGTGACATTGCTGGTTGATTTGCAGGTATGATGATCCCGCAGCTCGTATCCCTTGGCACACAGACACTTGTACGATCCATGGGTATTGATACAGGTCTGGGAACAAGGCTGTTGTTCATCGCACTCATCAATGTCCGTACAGAGATGTGTACTGCCGGGTAAGAGTCTAAAGCCAGGCAGACAACGGCATTCATAGCCCACCACCTTGTCAATACATTCATGCTCGCAAATATCCTGAATAAGGCATTCGTTTGTATTGCACAGTTCCTCATCCGAAAAGTCCGCACAATCATTCCGTCTGTCGCACAACAAATCCGCACTGATGCAAGCTCCGTTCTTGCAACGGAAGTCATTAGTGCCATTGCAAGCACGTGTATGAGCACAGAGTGTCTCAGATTCATCAGATCCATCTGCACAGTCCGGTTTGCCATTACAGGTTTGATTCTTAAAGATGCAAATGCCATCCTGGCATTCGTGCATTTGTGCTCCGCCTGGACATGCGTGTGGTGGATAAGCAGGCTCACAGCCCTCGTACTCATCATCTCCGCCTGGACAGTCCTCATCGCCATCGCACACATAATGCGAATCAATGCAAAGACCTGTAAATTTAAGTAAATAAGTACATTATATTGTAAAGAATAGAGTTGTTTGATAAACACTTACCACTGGAACAGAGGAAAGCTGGTGGCTGACAATCGGGAATGTGAGAAACGCCTCCACATTGGGGTCCCTCATCCTCAGCACCCTGATCCCCATTACTGGGGCAATCCTGTTCGCCATCACACACCCACTTCTGGGGTATGCATCGACCAGAGGTCCTGCACTGGAACAAATGAGCACGACATGGACGATTGGGGCACTGCGGACCCTCATCGGTGCCATCGGCACAATCGCTTTTGCCATCACACTGCCAACTGCTGGGAATACAGCCGTTGTCACAGCCAAACTGATTCACCTGACAGGTGAGACGACAGTTTAACTCATCGCTGCCACCATCCTCATCCATGCAATCATTCTCTCCATCACAACGCCAAGTGCCCGCAATGCATCTGCCATTCGCACAACGGAATTGACCCACAGCACAAGTGGTGCGATTAAAGTTGTTACAGCCAATTTCATCAGTGCCATCGGGACAATCTTTTTCGCCATCACAACGCCAGCTGGGCATTATGCAAATGGTGCTATTCGCACAGTGCTCAAAGAGAGCATCGCCCTGTTCGCAAGTCCTTTGGGCACAGTGCTTTTCATCGCTGAAATCTCGACAATCCCGCATATTATCACAAAGGAAATTTCTCGAGATGCATTCACCACTGCCACAACGGAATTGTTCTGCTTGACACTTGCAGAGCAGTGGGGATTCATCACTACCATCTCCACATTGCTGTAATCCATCGCAGGTCTGCTCCTGGGCAATACATCGATGATTCTGGCACATGAAATAATTGTCTGGACACTGTCGGATGACGCAATAATTGCGCAGCTCATCGGATCCATCCAAGCAATGAGTTACATTATCACAGGTCAGTTCCAAGGGAATACATTCACCCGAATGGCAATTATACTGCGACTTGCCACAACTCGTATGCACAGCGGCAATGCAACGTCGTCCATCGGCAGCAAGGACACCTTGAGTGCACTGGCATTTGGCCAATCCATCCTTGTTCAAAATGCATACATCCTCACAGAGGCCATTGAGTATTTTGCACTGATTTGAATCACAATTGATGCTATTATTCTGCACCGCAATGATGCCCATGGGCTGAGCCACATGCTCGCGAAGGAAGAGCACATCTGTGCCCGTATATTTGTTGGCACGGACCACAGCATGTAGCACCCAATCTGTCCAGAACAATAGATCTCCATACACAGCCATGGCAAAGGCGTGTTTAGGTGTTGTATGTGCCAATACCACACGGTTGGTGCCATCATAGTTGGCATGCTCAATCTTATCCAGTCGTGCATCAGCCCAATAGAGTTGCTGCTGCTCCAGATCGAGAGTCAAGGCATTGGGCATCTTTATATCCGTATGTATAATACGTTCCACTCCGTAGCCTGTCAGATAAGCACGCTGTATGCTTGGAGATTGCTCGTTCCAGTTGGTCCAGTAAATCATGCCCAGACATGGCTCCACAGCAATGCCTCTGGGCTTATCTTTGCTCTGTAAATTCAGCACATTATTTACATGCTCTAAATTCTTTTCGGGCTGCGGTCTCAGATGCACTAACTCCAAGCTACGTATGGCTGCATCGTTATTCGAGGTCCAGAACAACTGTTCATTGACCATATCATAGGCCAATCCCTCCACTCGTTTCTGCTGCGTGACCAGGACACGTTGTCCTGTGCCATTGAAGTGCACCTGATTGATGGTACTCTGCAGTACATCCGAGTAATAAACCAGCTGCTCCTCATAGTTATAACTAATGGCAATCACATTACGCATCATTGTGGCATTTGAAATGATCTGGACAGGCCAGTTCTTGTTGGCATGTTCCGTCATATGGATGCTCTCGATGTTGCTGCGATAACTAAACAACAGGAAGTTCTCATAAGGCTCACAACTAACTCCATCCGCAGCGAGACGACTGTGGGAACAGGCACAAATGGCAATAGTTCCATTAAAGAGACAGAGTTGCTCACATCCGCCATTACTTTGGGCACAAGGATTTGTGCCGTGTTGGACACGTTTGGAATATATTTTGAGATCATTAATGGCATCCTGTTTCGTCTTGAGTATTAGTCGTGAATTTGTTAGATTGCTAATCGGGGCTACTTTGATAGATCCCTCATTGTACTTGTTCTCTGCCCAGAAGAGATAATCTCCAAGTTTGGCAAGCGACACGGGCTTGTTAAGACTATCATTCAATAGCATCTGACGCAGATTTCCATCGTAATCCACCTTCATGATCGCATCGGGATATCTTTCGCACCAATAGACCTTTGTGGCATCCATGTCAACAATCAGACTGTGCACAGCCCAATTGGGACGCGTATTATTGACCAAAACAAAGGGTTGACTGCCATCCAAACCAATCCGTCCAATATAATGTTGGGTTGCATAGAACAACAGACCCTGTAACGGATCTACAGCCAATACGCTGGGTTTCTCCACATTTGCGACAACTACATATCGATGACTGCCATCCAGACGAGACACTTCAATCACATTACGTTTGGTATCACTCCAGTAAATGTTCCCTGCAATCCAATCGATGGCAATGCCTCCCAGCCAATCCTGTTGCTTATATCCAGCCAAATTGATGGAATGCAGAATGGTTTCCCGATTTGTGCCATCGCGACGTACTCGAGAAATGGCTCCAAAGTCATTGTCACCCCAATATAGCATATCCGTGGCAGCATGGTATTCAATAAAGCTGGCCAAGCCGACGCGAGAGATGGGCACAAGAGCCTAAAAAAGAAAAGAAAGTATCTTTATATAATAAAAACCAAATATAAGAGTTAAGAGTGTTAAAGTTAATATATAAATTAAGAGTTAATCGATTAATTGAACCCATAAATCTTTTTTGCCATTCCAGCTGTAACTAACCGTTTTGGGTGGCTCAAACTGTTCAGTGGGATCAATCATTTCCACGCCCTGCATCACATCAATGGAATAGAATATAAACTCGGAACGAGGTATACAACGTGTGGGATTATTCGGCTCCACATCATATCCCAAGGCACAACGACAAACATGATCTGTGGCAGATATGGCCAAGCAAAGTTGCTCACAACCTCCACGCAATGGACCAGCACAAGTGTTGGTGCCCGTCTGGGCATCTGCATAGAACATCTTCATGGTTTGAATGCTCTCTGATGAAGAATAAAAGTAAATAATTGAACACAGATATCAATAGTTAATTCATACTTGTATTAACTCGCAGGTAAGACATATTCAGACATTGTTCCTTCTCGCAGTGCATGATGGCACTCTGGATATTCTCGGGAAAGTAGAGAGTGCCATTGTAGACGGTAAGCGAGCTGATGGATGTGATTTGACTGGCCACCAACACCAAATGCGTCTCATTCTTGGGTATATCATAGTAGGCAATACCCGAGCTATCATACGCGTAGTACAATCGTTGCGAATCAAAGTCCATGGTCAGACTTTGCATGCTATTGTTGTGCTGATGGATTACAAGGCGTCCGGAACCATCAAGATTCGATTGCTCCAGCTGCCACAGTTTGTTGTCCTGTGTCGAGTGTATCCAATACATTTTGCCACTACAAAGAACAAAAGTTAATTGCATATTTAATTGATTGTAAATAATAAATTACTTGGCCGGATCCAGGGCAATGCTGTCCACCATATTGAGGTTCTCATGTATGTGTGACGTATACTCTCCCTGCAGATTGCTGACAAGTATTGCGCATACCGTTTGACCCGAGGAGAAATACATGTGCTTGGCAATCCAATCGATGGCAAATCCATAGGGCCTCTCAATGTTGGTATTGATAATGGGCTCAATGAGGCCACTGGATATGCCAGCTCTCGAGATCTCGTTCTGTTGTACATCTGACCAATAGATGTGACTGTCCTCCACCAGATAATCAATGCGTTGCGGAGCCACCAGCTGCAGAAAAATTCAAAAAGTTACTTTTACAGCTCAACAATGATAGGGAAAGACTTTTATTGAAACAACAACTTACCCTGGGGGACTGTCTGATGGTGGGAATGGTATGATGATTGGGTTGTTGTAAATCAATTCCGCGTATTTCATCACCAATCACAAAGAGCAACACCTGCTCATTGGGTACACAGTTCCTTTCGTCCGCAGGATCCAGGCGCATTACATGAGGACATTCACACTTGAATGTTCCTCTACCGCTCAAGAGGCAAAGATGCGAGCAACCACCATTGTTGTCGCCACACGGATTACGATCCCAGGGCTGGCGACTCGAGTGCAGTATCTGTATGCCAAATGGTTGAGTCTGTGTGCGTTGCAGTACCTGGATATCACTGCCATTCCATTTGTTGGCACGAATCACAGACGTTGTGCGCCAATCTGTCCAGTAAACGTAATTTTCAAACACAGAGATGGCAAATGGATGGGAAAGTATCTCTTTGTTGCGCAACACAACATGATGCTCGGAGCCATCGTATTTGGTGCTGCTAATCGAGTCAGATTTGGCATCCACCCAATAGACACGCTTCTGGGTATAGTCAAGGGTCAGGCCATTGGGCCAGCCAGCACTTAGTTGCCAATTGGTGGAGATAAAGCGTCTACCCTCTCCGGACATGCTGCAGCGTTCAATGCGCGGTGAATTGTCATCCCAATCAGTCCAGAAGAGCAGTCCCTCACGTGGATCCAAGGCAATAGCCCGAGGACTTTCCATGTTGCCGGCAATTAGAGTTCTTCTAAAGCTACCATTCAGCTTGGCCACCTCAATTTGATCCAGATTCGAGTCAATCCAATAGAGATTCTTGCCAATCCAGTCCACAGCTAATCCCTCAGTGGTGGATAGACCCGAATGCACAACAGCCTCAACATTACGCAGACTTTCGCCCACCAATTGACCCCGATAGATTTTATCATCAATCACGTCTGTCCAGTAAATTTCCACACTAGACTCGTTGTTGTACAAAAAGTCCAAGGCAATAATGTTACGCAACGAACTATAAAAGCTGCTGGCACTAAGAGTCTTTAGATTAATGCCACGTATATCCTGTCGATTGGTAAATATGACATAGGGTTCATCGGGTGCTGTGCTCTTGCATGTAAACTTGTCATAGGCCAAGTCGAAGCCCTCGAGACATTGGCAAGCATAAGTCTTGCCATTGCTCTCACAAACCTGAGCACACGTATCCCAGTGTTCGCAGGCATGCAACATGCTGCAACGTTTGCCATTCGGTTGCAGAAACAAATGAGGAGGACACGAGCAAATGTAACCCTCGGGCGTATTATGACAATTGTGTGAGCATTCATGTCCCTGTTCGCAGAGCATGTCAGCGCATAGGAATCCTTCATCTGTGGTATCCTCACAGTCGTTGTGGCCATCACAGAGTTGGCTTACTGTAATACACTTGTTACTAAAGCCACACAAACGATCTGGATGCTCGCATATGACTGTCTCATTCAGATCAAATTTGGTTGCATGAAACTCTGTGCAGTTCACCTCGTCTGTCTTGTCGAAACAATGATTGATGCCATCGCATCTGAGGAACTCTGGTATACACTCAAACGGATCCGCGCAGGCGAATTCAAAGGGCGCACATTCATTAAGCTCTTTCCAACCTTCCAGCGGATGATTATCGCTCTTGGTCACATTACAATTGGCCTCATCACTGAAATCCTCGCAGTCGTTGACACCATCACAGATATGCATATCACCGTAGCAGCCAATAGGTCGACAATATCGTTCTCCATGTCCGCACTCGTGTTCGCAGGCAAACTCATCCGCATTGTTTCTAGAATGGTAGATAGGTTAGTAAGTGTACAAATGTATATATCGTATATAAGTTACTTACCCGCAATTGTCCAGACCATCACAGATATCGCTAAATTGCCGACATCGTCCATTGCCACAGTCGAATTCTGGACACTTGCTGTCGATATAAAGATCCGATGATTCATCCGAGGCATCATCGGGTCCACAATCAACTACACCATCATTGACCCAAGTGAGTTGAATGCAGCGTCCACTCTTTTCGCAGGTAAACTCGTTGCTATTACAGGTGTTGTGTTCACAGTTCAACTGATCCAATCCATCCAAGCAGTAGCTAATGGAGCTGCAGAGCAGAGCACGTTGATAGCAACGCTCGTTGCACACAAAGTGCAGTTTCTTATCACAGGAACGAGGATTGCATGGACCGAGAGCATCGCTACTCTCATCGGTACCATCCTCACAATCCTCAAAGCCATCACAGAGATCCTTGCCATCGATACATTGCTGTGTGCTACGACATTCGTGCCCGGAAGTGCAATTGGAACGAGCAGGAGCTTTTGCTGTTGCCGTTGAAGGTGTCAGCTGTGGTATACAGTGGGATCCAGTACCATTGAGAGTAAAGCGATCTGGACAACGGCAAATGGCACCTTTGGGTGAGTTTAGACACATCCCAGGACACTTGGACAATGCACATTCGCTGGGTGTTTGAGGCAGTGGCTGAGTGGCCACATCAAAGATCCTTAAATCGACAGCATTGCCATTTGGTTGAAGATGCACCGTCGAACTAAAGGTATTGGTAAGATTTGTTTGATACACATGAAACCGCCAAATGGTCGAGTTAATGTTATCCACCCAGTAGACAACACCATTGTGCTGCACCAAAGCAAATGGATGGAATTGTTCCGACTTGAAGAGCAATTCCCTACCAGTACCATCCAACTTCATACTCTCAATTGTGCCCAACTTAAAGTCACACCAATAGATGCGCTTGGTGCGTCTATCCACATCCAAGCTACGTGGCCATCTCATACGCATGCCATCCGTTGACTTTGCCAGTAGCTCCTTGTGGGTGCCATCCATCCAAGCGCTGTAGATGCCCGCCTCGCAGGACTGAAATGACCATTGTGTCCAGTAGAGAAGACCTGTGGTCGGATCGACCTTCAGTGACCTGCGAGAAGATTTACATTATTAGAAAAGTTGATATAGTTAAAATATGCGATTAAATTGATAAAGAATGCTAAAGAACTTTCTCAGAAAATATTATGATTTTGATGGGAAATAATATATTATTAATTACATCAAATATTCTAAATAAGAATGATATCAAATGATTATTTCCTCAATTTATTTTAAGTAAGTCTTCAGTCTTCAATAAACTAGTAACATTATTTTATTGTACAGCTTAAAGTGATAGAAACTACTTACATGGCATCACAGTCCAGATTGAAGGTAAGGACTTTGCTCATGTTACGTAGGGGAGCGACATGAAGCTTTCGATAACCCGTCCAGTACAAATGCTCGTTAATCCAATCGTAGGCAATGGCATGCACCTGTCGCCATCCCGTGGAAAGTGTGCGGGATACGCTGCCATTGAGAGACTGGCTCTTGATTGTATAAACGGGCTCATCGGAGCTAAGGGGGGATGCCTCACGGTCGGGTATGACATACAAAATGGATTTGCCACGCACATTTACATCGATGGCCTTCGGTCCGGAGACATTGTAAATGGGAACCATTACATCGGGCAGCTCACCAAGCTGTTCCAGCTGCTGCACCTGTTCGGTGCCTAGCGGCACGCCCGTGATCCGGACCAAACGCTTGTCGGTGTACACCAGAAATTTATCGTGCGCGGAAAGTAAACAGGTCGTCTGATTGTGCAATTTATAGCCGGCTGTACAGAGGCACTTGGCGCTCGCAAATCCTCGTACCCAAAGAGGCACACAAATCTGGTTGCAATTGCCGTTGTTGTCCCGGCACGGATGTGCCACCTCTGGTTGCTTCTGGCGATGGAAAATCCGAAAATTTGTGCCACGCGTCACATTCGCCAAAAGCACGCGCGACTTCAGCGTAAATTTGTCCATTCCAACGATAGCCCTGTCCGTCCAGGGTGCCAAATAAATTGTGTTTTCGAATATCTCCACTGCCTGGATGGTCTTCAATGGCACCGGTGACTGTAAACAACAGCAACGGAAATTGTGTTTAACACAACAATAACAACAACAACAACACAATACAACAAGAGCACACCACAACAACATCATGACAAACAACGTTGGTCTTGTTTTTTTGTGGCTTTGCGGATTTCATTTTAAGAGTTTACTCTTTATAGGTCATCGAGTAACTCGAATTGCAGTTAAAGGTTTTAGCATTTCATTAAAGAGATTCTCATCTAGTCTATATACATAGATACTATTTATGTTATCTATATAATATCTACAGCTTCTGCATCAGTTAATTGCAGTTATCTTTAACTCATCAAAACTGTATACTAACTGCTACTAAGTTATACATTTAATAAGTCTAGGATTGACAACTTTACTTAGATTTCCGACAGATTAAAGAGTATTTTGAAATAGGAGCCACAATTCCCAAAATGTACACATAAATCAGAAAATAGCAACTCACATTTGAAGTCTTTTTCAATGTCCAACGTTGCAGTCCATTGTAGTTGACCCGCTCAATGACATCCTTATAGACATCAATCCAATAGACATGCTCACTGGCCAAATCCAATGTAACGCTGCTGGGATGATAAATCTGAGTGCTAACGAGTGTTGTCCGATTGCTGCCGTCGAGTAGGGCACGGGACAAACTGGGCGACCAATCTGTATAGAAGAGATAACCCTTGGTGGGGTCCAGAACCATCGAAGATGGATGCTCCACTTGATGTAGGATGAGGCGGCAAAAGGTTACCGCATTGGTGCACAGATATACCATGCCATCGTCCTCGTTCAGGAAATACCAATTGCCTGACAGCCAGTCTAAGCGTAGTTCGACGAAAACTGCAAACATGGCCGCAACACGAGCCAAAAAGCAAACAAACAAACATCAGTAAACAATGCACAAATTATGGCCACGCACAGAGGGAGAGAGAGAGATAACTCACATTGGTGTGGTGAGATGAACGTGGAGACGGGACGCGTCCAATTGACATTGGCATCCTCGATGCGCTGGCAATGCATGGTCAGCTCTGACCACATCTTCTGCAGAGTGCACAACGTTCGATTCCGATGCCACACCTCGAAGGCAAGCACAAATTGAGAAGCCTGTGTGGACATCAATGGCATCTCCATGTTCCCAGGTGCAGTGCTGATGCGTCGAATACCGCCTGCAGATAGCAGCGTCAGTGAGGCTGCCTCTGATGGTGGCACTACAATTGAGAGGAGTTGAATAGATAAATAGTAGTTAGTAAAGGCTACAGTGGAGAGAGCTTGACTCTAAGAGACTCTATAATTAGTCTGTATCATAACTCATAAACACATTAAGAAAACCATAAATAATTAATTTGTTTCTTCACAATTTCAAACAATATAACAGTCTCTGTTGTCTGCATCGATCAAGAAAGTATATACTTCTGCCTATTATTCGGATAAACTTATAGGACCCTTCTACTTTTTAAACACAGGGTCTAATGAACCATGTCCAAGTTGGCATACTCACCATTTATGGCCAGGCAACGCTTGCCCAGCTTCGTGTAGCCGGAAACACAGCTACATTCATAGGAGCCGGGCGTATTGCGGCATAGTTGATCACATGTTCCTGCCACGGTGCATTCATCGTAGTCCATGCAACGTGTGGAGTTGACGGACTCGGGTACTTGTCCGGCCGGACAATAGCAACGTGCACCCTGCGGCGTCAATTTACAATTGTAACTGCAGTTGAGGGCAGCACAAGCGGCATTTTGCTTATCTACAATTATCGATAGTTAAGTGTGTGATTTTGATTTTGATTTTGATTTTAATGATGATGATGATGATAATGTCAACTTACCACAATAGAGTTCATCGCTATCACAATCAAAGTGACCATCACAGAAGCGCGACAACTCAAGGCAGGCGCCATTGCGGCATTCGCCTTCAAAGGCGCGACACTTGGGCGCAATGACATCGTGACCTGTCAGGACAAGGGCAAATAGTGAGATTATGGGAAGAAACGGAACTGTAATAAGTATAGTTTTTGGCTACTTACAGTTGGTCTCATCGGATATGTCGCCCTTCCCGCAATCGTATTCGCCATCGCAGAGCCATGCCATGGGTATGCATTTGAGACTTTGGCCACAGTGAAATTGCCCCTCGTTGCATTTGGGTGACTTGGCTGTAAGGACGCAAACAGAAACCACAATAACAATAACGTAAATGAAGATTTATGAACGGTTTGTTAGCGGTTTTGTTGGGTTTTTGGTTTTTGGGTTTTTACAGGGGTAAACAGAGTGCGGAAAATGCTTTTGGTTGCTCACTGGCTGTGTGTTTGTCCTTGTACAAATCACTGAATTATTTTGCGAAAATTTAAAATAAGTAAACGGCAAGGCAACATTTGCCCAAGGATTTGGGCAAAGGATGTGGCAAGAGTAAACTATGTAAGTATTTGTGGCATGATAAAGTTTCAAGTGCTCTTCGGTTTAAATTACAAGACTATTTGAAGTTTCCTAAAAGCTGGCAAATTACAAATATACATTTTCTTATTGTATTTCAATTTAATAAAACCAAGTTCTACATTCTTTTGGCCGCATACAACAATTTATTGTGTGTGTGTGTGTGTGTGTGTGTGTGTGTGTGTGTGCTTCTGATTGAGTGTACTTAGAAAAGCAATTTATAATTCTTGTAAAATTTACCATGTCAATGGCTTGGATTAAAATATCAAAAAAATACAATAAAACTCCTGTTCTTTTTTATTTGAAAGGCGTGCTTTAAATAATTTTGTAAATCAAACCGAAGTGAAAGAAATATATTTCATGAATACGTAAACTTTGAACATAATAGATGACTGAGTAAATATTATTATAGAATCGATGTTGAATCGATAATTAATTTATGTTCACTGCAGTTCAGTTAATTCTTACTTAAATGAATCTCAGAAATTGGGCTGGATTTAAATTCAAAAGAAAATACAGTACAGATCATAAAATTTAAACTTCTGAGCTGCAAACAGTAGCGATTAATTTTTACCATTATTTGCTACTAACAATAAGTTTATTGTTCAAATAATCTGTACGAATACTTTCGCTTCTATAAGTTGCCTCAAATTATTATCTTTAAAGTGTTTCAGTTTTATCTTTATTTATTTATCTGCAAAATATGGTCTATTAAATTGCTACGAAATTGCCATTTGAAACAAACTTCAAGTGTGACTTTTGCAGCACATTTTCAACACATTTCGTTTCATTGTAGCGAAAATATTAAAAAAATGCAAATTGTCACGCCAAAATGTTTGAAGAAAAAACAAAAAGCCAAAAAAACAGAAGAGAAAAGAATTCAAATAACGCGCAGCTCCCGCTCCCGCTGCTGCTCTTGCTCCCGCTCCCGAGTTGGTTGTCCAAATCAAAGGCGACGACAATGACAATGTGGTAGTGGGCGGGGATCGGGGGATATCCACGCGCGGCTATAACCATAAAAGCCACGTTGGCGACACATGGGACGTCCGAATGGAATGCCTTGGCTGGCAAGAGGTTAAGCTCCAGAGAACCAACCAGACCACGCCTCTGTCCATCCATCTATTGTTTTAGTCCAATAGATGGGGCGGGGCTTGGAGTACTTAATAAGCCCAAGGGCATGCAGATGTTTCGGTATAAATTTTAAATTTTCATTTTATTTGATACGACAGAAATGGGGTGGCAAATCTTTTGCCCACGTTAACTGCATACTGGCTGTTATTTAATCAACTTGGCCAACACGAAATGGTCGAAAAACAAAACGATGTCGTAAAGCAATTGTTAAGCATTCTTTTAATGCTCTACGCTAGGGAGTCAACGGAAATTATCTAGCTAACCAAAGCGAATTATACAAAAAGACAATAAAATAAATGACATTTGTGAACTTAACTGGACTAGCAGTTAATTCAGTTAATTCACAAAATTAAGAATGAAATTGTCAATTAGTCAATTCATATATTATTATGCAAATCAACATTTGCAGGATAATAACCGAGTTTTCCTTTTAGTTTTAGACACTAAAAAGTTAAGAATGAAAAGAGAGAGAGGGAGGGGAGAGGGCAAAAGAAACGAGCACATAAATTAAATAAAATTTATTTCGAGGGAGTGCTAAAATCCTCGGAAAAGTTTTTAGCGTCGCAGGCAGTTTAAATGCGATATATCAAGAGAGAGAGAGAGAGAGAGAGAGAGAGAGAGAGAGAGAGAGAGAGAGAGAGAGAGATATTCTCTATAGAGTGAGTATGTGTGTTATTCAATGTGCGTGTGTGTGTGTGTGTGTGTTTGCATCTGCAGTCAGTGAGCTTTAATTGAAATTGCGTGGATGAACGACTGATAGAGAGGGAAAAGGGGAGAGAGGCGGCTGCGAGGGGAGTGGCATCAGTTTGGCAAATGTAGATGAGGACACAGCAGTGGCTGCCACATTTATTATAATCTGTTGCATTAATATTTGCCGACAATTTGTCGTCAGAGTTGCCTGTTTGTTGTTGTTGTTGCTGTTCGTTGTCCGTTGACTGCACTCTGGCTATTGTTGTTCTTGTTGCTTTCTCTGTTGTCACCATAAAAATGCTATAATACAAAATGAAATTAAAAATGCCAACAGAAAGACAGTCCAAGCTTGCAACGATGGGGCAGCGTCCAATACATTGGCCTCTGGCTCAGTTGCTGTATCTGTTTTTTTATACCCTTACAAAGGGTATTTTCATTTTGTCACGAGATCAAAGAGTTTTCTTTTAGCATGAAAATCATTATTGTTTTTTGAGATATCTTTTCTATACATCTAAATATTAACTAATAATGAAAATCACAATTAAACATTTAGTGTTAGTGAAAAGTCCCAGTCAAATAGTTAATGAAATTAAAAGCCCGTCACTAAAATTTCAGTGGGGTGGAAAATTCCAGGCACAATTTTAATGGAAGGACAATTTCCAGATAGATATTTAACAGTACTTAAGACGAAATCAAAGCCAGTAGCAATTTACTTAAACGTGGACTTTCAACTATTTCTAAATTTTTGTAGAAACATTTGAATAAATTTCAGTTCATTTGAGAAATTCGTGCATTTAAAATTAAACCAAATTCAATGGGATGTAATTATAATTTAATCATGTAACTACTTAAATCAAATAATTGCCAATTTATTAAAAAATGCCTTAAATCAGAAAATGGTTCCTATTTATTATAATTAGAAGGTGTTTGTTTAACAAATTAAGTCACTATTCTCATCTCAGATCTCAATTTATATCCGTCTTACACATTCTGACTAACTTTAGTAAAAATCTAACGACTATATCTACCATATGTAGCCGTCATCAGTTGAAAGTTGGTTTCAGGGTATAAAATCTTTGGTGTGCCAAACATAAACTGTATTTCCGATTGTTCTTTGTTGTTGTCAACGTTGCCATTTCTCAGTTCTCGGTTCGTTGTTGATTTTCTTCTCTCTTTTTATTGGCATGCTGCGAAAATGTCTACACATTAATTTAGTGGGCTGAAGTGGCTGGTCGACCGACCGATTGACTAACTGACTGACTGACAGACTGACTGGCTGACTGACTGGTTGACTGTGTATCTGGTAAAGCCATGTGGGTTATATGTTTGTCAACTTAAAGCACAACAAGAGAAACAATAGCAACTGCAACTGCAAATCCAAATGCAAATGAAAATGCATTTGACAGAGTTCAGAGTTAAAGTGGCATCCCAAGCGGAAATTTGGAATGGCCACAATGGGCCAAAGTGCACAGCACAGCACAGCAGGGTAACAACATGGGCCACTAATTGCATTTGGTGTTTTTGGCAGAGGCTTTTACGCATTTTGTGGCGCGTTGACCAGCACCTGTCATTAGGCGCAGTCAGCCAAAAACGTTTACAGCCAAACAGTCAAACCAATAATATTGCAATCAACATCAATGGGCAACAGCAGCAGCAAGAACTGAACAAAACTGGCTAAAATGCATGGTAAAGGGGTTGGGGTGGATTCATTGGATTTCTGGTAATACAAGTACTCACCGCATTCACTGGTCTCATCAGAACCATCCGTGCAGTCCGGCTTCGAATCACATTTCCAACGCATTGGTATGCAAAATCCATCGTTGCATGTGAAATACGAGGCTGGACAAGGACCTGAAATCGAGTAGAAGTTGAAAATTTTATAACTATCTCGTTTAATTGCCAGTAATATTAAAGAGAGAGTAAAAGCGAGTGACAAAAAAGAAGTGCAGTTAATTATTTACACTTTCTTTCAAGTGCAGCACGGAATTCGTTAAATTGCCACTAACAAAAGTCTAGTATACAAGCATTTAAACTTATACTATCGACCTATTTGCATATTTAAAGATATTATAGAATATTCGAGCTAAATCTAAGATATTTTAAACTTGTGTTTTAGAATAAATTTGTTTTATTTGTTTGAGTATTTTTATTTTATTTATAATATGTAAATCTCATCTAGTCTTAAATGGCAAATGAAAATAATGTTAAATTAAAATAAGAAGTAAAAAAATTATTACTAGGATTAATAGTAAATTGTTTCTAGAATAACAGGGTCCATATGAGGAAATTAAAAATGCGTAAGTAAGCTTACACCTTTGTTATTAAACTTTACTTGATAAACTAAACGTAGAAACTTTCTGTATATTTATAGAAAACTTGTGGATAAATTGATTATATTGATTTTATTATTCACTTCCTCTGCGAATTGCATAATTTTAATTCACATGAATTTATTACGAATAAGAAAATGGCAAAACGGCAATCGATTAAAAGCATTTCTTAAGGAAGCACTTGATATTTGTGCTTGATTTTGTTAATATTTATCACCTAAGTCATTCGTGCTTGCTGTTCTATGAATAAGTTGCTATGAATAGATATGTATATACGAATGTATGTACATACATACATGTTTATGTCTATACACAGACAGAGTGTTAGAAACAAATGTATCTTCCAACTACTACCAAAAACAAATATCATGTTTATGCAGTTTGTTGCCAGTTGTGCCCAGTAGCTGTCGCCTTTTGTACGTGCCCACAATTAAAATTAACATAAAGAGCAGAAGTACCAACAACAACAATAACAACAACAAGAAAACTTTCTCAGTTGTTGTTGTTGTTTGATTGTGGCAACAACTGGCGACGATGCTGCCAACGTTCGTGTACGTGACTTTGGAACATTGCATCATTAGTTTAGCTCCATTCTGGCCTGTCTTGGCCTGGCCTGGCCTGGCCCGGCGTCTGGTAAACAATAAAAACTAATTTAAATTTGCTTAACGCATAAATAAAAGGTGTCAAAATGTTGCGGGCTTCCTGATAACTTTTCTGTACAGCTTGAAACGGCTGATAAGCTGCTGTTGCAACTGGGCCTACTTTTATTGGAAAGGGAGAGCAAACAACAAACTTGGCCAAGTTGACACAGCCGCCTTCAAACGAAATGAAAGAAGTTCTATAAAAGCATGAAGAGGCAGCAGCCAGAGACACATATAGATTTCAACATGTCATTCAAGTATCTCACAATCTGCACTTTTGTGCTGCTGATCGGTATTGAATTCACATGGGCAGAGAATCCCAAGACTTTGCAGCCTCGTCCTGAACAACAATTAAGGGAGAGCAAGGATTTTCGCTACGAAAGGGAAGAGGTATCCAATTTGGACGATGAGATTCTCGATGATTCGTATGATGAGGAGCAAAATTTTCTGGATCTAGAATACCTCGATAGTGCCTCGGTTGACGAGCTCAACAAGCTGCTCGATGAACTGGAGGCACAGCAGAGGATTGGGGCACGTGCCGCACGTGGCAACCGTGGCGGCAGACGCACTAGACGCCGCAACAGAAGCGGTGCCAACAACTGCCGCAAGAATAGACGTGGTGGCAACAGACAGAATCGCAATGGCAAAAGAAGGAGAAACGGTTTAAAGCGAGTGACAAGAGTCTAAAATATTACTTTGATATTTCCAATATCGTCCCACTAAAAAATAACTTACGCAGAATGTATTGACAATAAACAAATTGGAATTAACAAATTCTTTTTTTTATTATATTTCATTAAATTATAATTATTTATTAACAGGGAAAAATAACACTTGTGTTTAATTTTTTATTTTTATAGATTTAAGTTTTACAAACTCTTAAAGGTTTCTTTAAATATTAAGATCTACCAAAGTGTGGAAAGTTATCAACAATATCCCGCTTAATTAAAGATTGTACAGAGCCCGCAGGACAATCGGAACGTAAAACACAAGCTGGTATACTGTTATCAATAATATACCCTTCCTTGCATACGCAAGGTCCTCCGCATATCCTTGGACAACCTCTGGTATTAGATAGGCATGTCTCAGGGCAGGCAGTGGGACAAACTGTTTGGGTTCCATTAACTGTACAATCTATATCTTTTAATCCGTAGCATTGTACGAGCAAAGTTAACGCCAGGAAAACTCCACAGAAATACATCATTAAAATGTATTTTATTGCTCTCAGAAACGTATTGAGTATTATCCAAATGCAGTCTGGCTTTTTATACAATTTGTTGTGAAAACCATTAAATATTCAATTCGAAATGAAGATTATTTCAGAGCGTAGAAAATATATGTATTTAGCTTTAGACTTGAAGCTGCATGACCGTTTCTAATGTTCCTGTCTTTCGTCTATATTGACATGGAACATAATACCATAGACTTCGACTGTATAAATTATTGTTCTTGTTATATTTAAATGAACTTAAACTCATTTCATCAGAATTCATTAAGATTCTTTAAGAATAATTGTAAAATTTTTTATTTTGGTGGTCAGTTATGGGTTCAGTTTAAAGATGGAGAATCAAAGCCAGTATGCTTCTCTTTATACTCTTTATTTGACAAAAAAAAGGACGCTATTAAGATCTACCAAAGTGTGGAAAATTGTCAACCCAATCCCAACCAAATGTCTGTTCAGTACCCGCAGGACAATCGGAACGTAAAACACAAGCCGGTATACTATTATCGATAATATACCCTTCCTTGCATACACATGGACCTCCGCACATCATTATGCAAATTTTTCCATTGGATCGGCATGTCTCAGGGCAGGAAGTAGGACACTTTGCCTGGGTCCCGTTAACGGTACAATCTATATCTGATAATCCGTAGCATTGCACAAGCAAAGTTAACGACAGGAAAACTCCAAAGATATACATCATCAAAATGTATTTTATTGCTCTCAGAAACGTATTGAGAAATATCCAAATGCAGTCTGGCTTTTTATACAATTTGTTATGAAAACCATTAAATATTCAATTCGAAATGAAGATTATTTCAGAGCGTAAAAAATAAAATTAGCTTTAGACTTACAATTGCATTACCGCTTATAATCTCCATTTATTGTCTGTAAATTGAATCAAATATTTTTCTATATACATATATTTCAATAAACTTAAACTGAATTCTAATCAATTCACAGTACACGTGATAACTATATGGTCAGTTATCGGTCAGTTTTAAGATGGAGAATCATAAGCCAGCATCATTAAAACTTAATGAATCAAATTATAACAGTAATGAAATAAAAAAATCAAGTTAAGCTATAACTATGCTGCTCAATATACTATTTATTTAACAAAAAGTTTGCTACCACCTACCAAAGTTTGGAAATTTTTTAGCACCATCCCATTTCAAAGATTGTTCAGAACCCGTTGGACAATCGGAACGTAAAACACAAGCAGGTATACTGCTATCTATAATATAACCTTCCTTGCATACACATGGACCTCCACAAACCGCGAAGCAAATTTTCGGCTTGAATTGGCATGTCTCGGGGCAGGCAGTAGGACACTCTGTTTGGGTTCCATTAACGGTACAATCTATGTCCCTCAGGCCGTAGCATTGCACAAGTAAAGTTAACGTCAGGAGAACTCCAAAGATATACATCATCAATATGAATTTTATTGCTTTCAGAAATGTATTGAGTATTATCCAAATGCAGTCTGACTTTTTATACATTTTGTTGTGAATACCATGAAAAATCAAATTCGATATAAGAAATATTTGAAAGCGTTAAAAAAACGGTTTTAGCTTCGGATTCAAAGTTGCAACACCGTTTATAATGCTCCGACCCCTTGTGTAAATCTGACAACTATAGTTGTTATGTTTACAGTTTGAGCCCGTCACAGAGTAGAGCTAAAAAAAAGCTAATTTTTAACTAGTTTTATAGACACATAAAATACAATTTAAATAATGTTTGACAGTTACATATTAAAATATTAAATTTCTATTCGATTCTGATCGAAATATTTTTAAGCCAAAATAAAGGAACTGTATTTAACACATTTGTTGCAGCTTCGAAATCATTTCCAGGAAAACTATTACCGAGTGCATCCAATTATCGTACGCACTGAGAATTTACAATACTTGTAGCACACTTTTTGGCGCAATAGTTTTTCATGCTCAACGCACAGGTGTCGCTTTTATTTTCATTGTTATTAACGCACCCGCAAAGTATTATGGATTCTTTTTGAGAGAGAGGGTGTGTGTGTGTGTGTGTATATATTTGTGGGCGGCAGGTAGCAATATGAGAAGCAACAAAAATATAAAAAATGGCATCATAAATTTTGCGCTTTTGTCCGCAATGCGTGTTATTCTCGATGTATTTGTTGTTGTTGCTGTTCTTGTTGTATAACTGTGCTTTCAATAATTTATGAGTGCTGCAATTGCATTCAGAAATTTAACAACTTGGCGGCATTGGAAATTAGTTTTATGCCGTTTTGATTTAGTTTTGTAGAGCGCTTGAATGCACATAACGTGAATGAAAGGATCCTCATGCCCATTAGTCAAAGGAGTCAACTTGTCTGGAATATTAACAAACATTTGGCCACTTTAAACAATGTCTGTAATGGGCATGGTTATTTCCGGCAATAGTAAAATGGTACACTGTAATTCGGTGCACTCCAACAGTCAAATGTGGTCTTTGTGCTCTGAATACTTAAACTTGTCCATGCCCTTGTGATATGCACTCAATTTCAGTTTATTTTACTTTCAGCTCATCTTTTGCAATGGCCGGCCATTGAGTTCGTTTACCTGTCGTCCTCAAGCGAAATCAGTGAGAGATGTTCCAGTTTTTGAAAAGTACTTGATTGAATGAGTAAATAGCTGATATATTGAGAAGACTTACCAAGATTTTCTTTTAAAAATACATTTCAATCAAATTAATCTAACATTATTTATCAGTTAGCTTGACAATATATTTACCTTATTAAAAAAATATCTTTTTCTTTTAACGCTTGGCGTTTTTGCTGTGAAATTGATTTGTGGAACAGCTTTAATTGTCACTGTTTGCTCTTTACCTGTAGCCAATTTTCAACTCTGGTCTGTCTGCTGTTGGCATTTGGTCAGCGTTGTGGGTGGCCATGCGGGAGACTTGACTGTATCTCTCTCTCAATCTCTCTCTGTCTCTTTCTCTGTCTCCTGTGTGCTACTTGGTTGGTCTGGTCGTGTGTTCTATGTCCGCTTGCCACTGACATTTGCCAAATCAAATAGAAATTTTAATTGACTCTTGCTGCTGTTACGTGCCATAGTTGAGTGTGTGAGTGTGTGTGTGTGTGTTTGTTTGTTCGCAATTTTAATTTGATACGCTCTTGCTGGCTGTCACATTGTCGCCAAGTGTTTTCTTCTATGCGACATCCTATTACTTGTTAGTTGTATGCTGTCCTTTTCTGTCCTGTTTCTGTCTCTTTATCTATTTTCTTTTTTTCAATTTTTCAACAATTTTTTTTTTTTTTTGTGGTGCACACTTTGATGTAACTTTAGCGTGGCACGAGGCAAACAAAGTTTTGCCTAAGCTGCGCTACGCTTGTTTTTCCCATCCACACCCGACACTGAAAGCGGGTTAAGCGCCTTTGGGCACGACTCTGGGAGTCGCGCATTTGCATCTGCCACTGTCTGTTGCAAATTATGTGGGCACACGGTACTGTGGCAGTGTCAGGCGCTCAGAACCAGAACCAGAAACCGATTCAGTAACAGTAACAGTATCAAAATCAGAACCAGAACAACGATGGGTTTGGGTCGAGACACTGTTTGTTGTTTGTCAACAACTTGGCACGTTTTTTGGGTCAAAAAGATGTGACAGTGTGTGATTCCCGCTCGTTGTTTCCAACTTTCTTCTCTTCTCTTCCTCTCTTATTCTCTGCACTTTTAAACATAGTTTTTCACTTAATTAGCACGCTGAGTGACGCGTTGACAGTTAACGGTACGTGCACCCGCCGTGGCATATGCAACACTTTTTACACACTTGCCTCAAGTTACAGAGCAAACTGTGATTCTTTCCACTCTTCAACACACTTAGGAAATTAAGGGGAAAAAAATGTGTATTATTTTTAATAAATAATTTAATTTATATTGTATTTAATCGAGTGGAATGAAAGAAAACGTTTTAAATATTTAAGTACACTTGCACTTTAAGCGATACATTTTAATGGGCAGCGAAAATTGCGATATGCAACAGTTCTCTCATTGCTCTGTGGCGCGACAATTTGCAGCAGTGTGTGGCTGTTGCAACAAACACTTTAATGACCCACTGCTCGGAAAATTCGCACACCATTTTCAACAACTGCAACAACAACCTTTCACAGTGCAAATTTTACGAGCCGCTTTTAATGAGAGCCGTTAAAATCGAAACGATAAAAGTCCAAAAAGGAATGTTTATATGGCAAGTGTGGTGCACTGGAAATGATAGCCAAAAACCGACAACATGTAACTGGAATTTCAGCCTGCAACGCAGGCACACATGCCAAATTCTTGGCTGAAATTCATTTCTCCACTCAACAGCAGCAGCAGAAGTAAAACAACAAGTACCACAAGAAGAGTTGAACACAGCAAAAAAAGATATACTTTCTCCACTTACAAGGTGACCAAAAATAGTGTTGTTGACAAGTCGAGCAGATTTCCGTTTCCTGTGGTCAATTTACAAAACTAGCAGTGCAATTTCCCTCAGCTGTTGTGTTACATTCTCTAAAGATAGACAAATCAAGTTGATTTACAAAGCTAATCGATAGTTTTACGATAGCAGCAAATTATAATTTCTTTGTTTTTTTTTGGTAGAAACTCAAAGAGTTTTTGAATGATTAATTAAATAGCTTTAAAATATTATGTGTCGAAGTAATATTTTGATTTGATTTTTAGAATAAAGAAATTATATTCTTTGAGTGACACAGTTTAATGAATGTACCCCACTAAACTGTATGTTAGGGTATAACGACAGCTGCCTTAACCACGTGTACAAATATGGCGACTTCCGTTGCCGTTTTAACTTCCTTTCCGCTATGGCAACAATTTCCAGTTACATCGATGGTCACCATTTTTCTTTTCTCATTCATCGCCTTTCGCTCTCTCTCTTACTCTCTTACTCAATACTCTTTCTCTAGTCAGGCACTCTGTGTGTATAATTTAATGCAGTGATGTGCGCATAATGAGCGTGATTGACATAAATGTACTTTAAATGCACACGGGACGCAGCATTTCTCTGACTGACAGCCATCCAGTCAGAAATGTATACATCCAGACAGTAGCCGTACCAAGGGGATTGTCGGAGGGAATGGGAATGGGGCATGGACTCGGCAGGAGCAGGGATTCTGGTGCCGGCTGGACGAGGGAGCCTCAGTTGTATCCGGTATTTGCTTGTTTGCTAGACCCCTCGATCCCCGTTTGGTTTGCTCGGTTTGTTGTTTGGTCGTATGTTTTGTGCACTTTAATCGAGTTTATTACGTGCCTTCACAATACGTATGGAAGTGTGGGTGGTATTGCCTTTGTTGTTGTTGTAAAAAAAGAAGCCAAATCACTTTTAAAAAAACTCTCGCCACAAAAGTTGCAACGCTTTTTGTTTATTAATTTTAATTGTTTTAATACAAAACAAGCTGCAGCAAACCGGCAACATAAAAAAATCACAAAAATACATAGTACATGGGAGGCGGATGGAAAAACCAGCAGAAACAAAGTTGTTAAATGTTTTTCTGAAGCATTATTTGCAGTTTTTATAAGAGCTCTAGAACGAAGGAAAATGTGGCTAAAATATATGTTGGCCAGTGCATATACATATTTGAGTGAGTTGTCCGACCGCAGCATAAAACCAGCTAAATTTCCCGTGTGTGAAGCTGAATTTTACATTTTTTAAATCTTTGCAGAGATATTTTCCATAATTCATTTAATTCACCAAATTGCCACATAACCCCTTTAGTCAAAGCCATTTAGAATATGAATAATCAAGCAGATATCCAGGCTTTTAGCAAGGGGAAATAGAATTAGATTTTCTTGACGAGAATGATTTAGAGATATACTCTGATAGGAAATTAAATAACTAAAGTGAATATTTAGAGAATATGTTAATAGGAAATAACATAGGATTTATTGATACATGGAAAACGAAATGTCTTATACAAAAGCTATTAAAGTGAACATTGAAGGATATAAGATTTATGGCTTCGAAGATAAATGAAATATCAAAAGGAAGTATTGACATTAAACTAAAAATAAATGTGATACAAACAGGAAAAACAAACTGAAATACATATTATTAAATACACAAATTCTATGCCCAAATAAAAGACATCAAGAAATTGAATAACTGATCGCTGTAAACACAATTCAAGTGAACATGGAAGACATAGAAGCTTATAGTTTACAACGTGTGTGTCTCCTTAAGAGGTTTACTAGGAAATTGAATAACTGATGGGAATGCAATCCTAGTTGACTATGCAACTTACAGTTTTTATTCCATTTTATTCCATTTTAATTTGAGTCCTTTCTTTTCTTTAAAATATATTTGTCACACTCATAAGCTCAATATTTAAATTTGAAATGATAGTTTTATGGTTTTACAATTGGCTCTGATAGTTGTTACCTAATATCAAAATATTATGCAAGGGTTCAAGTATATTTTTATGTTATTTTACGAAACTTTTTGCACACACACACACACACACACACGCATACACCCTCACACACTCACACACTCACACACTTGGGGTCCTCGAAATTGAGATGTTGTTTTTCGCCTTGGATGGGCCATAAAAAGTTGCAGCATCATCAGTGGCCCAGTGAAAAAGTTTTTCTATGCATTTTACTGGCAACTTTATGGCAAATATTTAAGTGCGTTCTCTGGAGTTTTTGCTCAGTTTGCTGTTTGGCAAATACGAAAAGTTGCATTAATGACACGCCACAACGATGCTCAACACCTTTTGGGCTACTTAAACTTTCAGTGTACGTCCAAGAAATATAAAATTTTAATAATCCTAATCGTGTAGAGACTGATGTCGACTGACGACCGACAACTGCCAGAGAATTATCTGACATGCCAAGAGTATTCCGCATTGTTGTAATTATTGTTTGTTGTTATACTTGTTGTTGCTGTGTTGAGTTGCTTGCCACTTGACACAGCAGACATTGGGAGGCAGGAAAATGATTCTACATCGCCTCTGCTGCTTCAATAGCCAGGCCAAGAAACCATAAAAGGCCGTCAGGGCATGCAACTTTAATCTGCATATATATATATATATATGTACATATACTCGCATCTGATGGCTTTTCCAAGGTGGGCGGAGGAGGAACAGAGTTGGATGAGAGATCGAGAGGGGATGGGAAGTGGTTGTAGGCAGAAAAAACTTTTATTCACAGCATAATTTTGCCGTCTGCAAACTTTAGCCTTCGTTTGCCGTTGGTTGTTGCTGAGTTTTGGTTTGAGTTTTGCCTGTCAATAACTTAAAGCACTTGCAACATGGCAGCAATCCAAAGACTGCTACAGAGAGAGAGAGAGAGAGGTATGTATATATATTGAGAGAGCGAAAGAGTCGCAGCGTCCTCGTCCTCGGGGCATCCTGTGAAAATTTCCTTCATAAATGTTTATAAATACAATTTTTAGCCAGTTATCGTTGTTGCAACTGCATTTGTGGCAAGTTTTAACGCTATACGAGGGCGGATTAATGGATATTGTCGGAAAAAGCAAAGAGTTCAAAGTTTTTTTAGCACTAGAAAACAATGCTTATAAATCATGGCGCTAGTTACGACCAATTTAAAATTGTTTAAGCTCATATTTAAATTTTAGATTGCGTGCCTTAAGAGTAAATAACAAATGAAACGTTGTTTAAAAATTTATTTATTTATTTATGTGTCCTATTAACTATGTTTACTATAGATACGTTTAAGCCCTACGTACAGTTTATAATTACTTACATAAGGGGCATAAATTAAATTGAAGACTGTTTAAAAATTATTCTGTATAATTCTTATGTATTATGCCTTTTATTATTATTACGATTCTTCATTTGAAGTTTTCTTTACGCATTGACCAGCTGTAAACATTTAGAGTTGACCTCGTTGTTTATATATTTTTTGCCTTATCCAACACGCTTTGGTCTCATCAATCTTTCTGAGCTGACAATTTTTGTGGCTGCTGCTGCCACATGACTGCGCTCAAATACGGGCAACAAGGCTTAAATGCTTTTTGCATTGATTTCCACTACAACACCACCACCACTAACAACAACAACAACAAGAACAATAAAAATGACAGCATGGAAAAGGAAGAGAGTGAAAGAGAGCAAAAGACAATGTTTGAAATCTAAGCAGCAAATTCATTTTGCTAGCATTTGTTCCGTGATGGTTTAAGAGTGCATGTCTGCAGAAGGGATTTCCGAGGGACAGTACAGGACAGGACAGGGTGTGTTTTCAGTCTGTCTGTTATTGTCATGTCGTACAATGCATTTGCGGCAATGCAAAACAATCAATCGGTCGATTTTCAGTCAATAGCTTGGCTTAGTTTTTGTTTTGTCACCAACAACAACTTGTACTTGTCGTGGATGACATGCTGAATAAATAACTCATGCAGACGACATATGTCATTGTTAAGGGCTATGTCATTTTTAGTTCAAGGAAGAAGCTTTTCATTGGCTTGTTTTGCTATCATCAGGTAAGTTTGTGTTTATGGTTAACCAGTGCGTATACACAATGTGTTGGCACAGCTGTTGTTGTCACACATACGCCATGTCGTACAACTAAAAGTACTTGTACCACGCATATATATACAGATGTATGTATACATCTACATATACGCACATCTGTACATTAAGTATACGCCACATTCACCCACTGTAAGCTGTCAATTGAAGCAGTTCACAGCTTAGCAAGCAGACAGACAAGCTGTTGCTCTACCCCGCCTCTCACAATACGCCCTCTTTTTGCCTGTTTGCCTGCTATCACACGTTGGCATCTTTCACAATTCATTTCCTACTCGCTAACTGTTTTATATGCGCAGAAAATAATCCAGTTTGAAGCAAGCTAACTCAGCTCATTGTTGTCCTGACTCGACTTGACTTTGGCTCTGGCTCTGGCTTTGGCTTCAGCTTAATGCCGTCATCAACCACCCCAAAACCCCCCCAGGAAATAAAAGCAACCCTCGAAAATCCGAGTGCCTCATAATTCTTGTGGGTCCTTAAGTGGCTTAAATGCCATGGAGCATATCTGGCGCAACTCTTTCGCACACTTAAATGGATTTACATGTCAGCTTCCCCTATTTCTCTTTTTTTTGATTGACTTTTGAAAATTGTCTCGTCAATCGCAAGGTACATATATCCATCCAGCAATAGCATACTTCTGTGCGCTACAAAAAGTGCTTGAAATTATTGCGAAAACGAAACTGAAGGAGGACGACAGAGAGTTGAAAAAACTTTTGGACTCTCGAACGCATATTTTAAGTGCCAAGTTTTGAATTGTGGGCGTCGAGTGTGCAAAAATGTAAGGAAATTGTTGCAGCTACTTCTGCCATTTGCCATTTGCCATTTTCCTGCAGCTACTTCAAGCAATAAAACGAGCCAGGAGTCCGGAGTCCGTAGTTCGCAGTCCGGAGACCCCGGACAACTAGACACTAGACAACATTCGGTAGACGGCAGCAGTCGGCAGCATTCCAAAGAGCAGCGCAACAGCGTACCAAGTAAATAAAAAATTATTGCAAAAGTTTGTGCAATAAACGAAAAAGTAAGACATTCTCCAGAGTTGGCGTCGAAGTCGGTGGCGAAGCATGAAAAACGCAGTAAAATAGTTACAGCCACAGCAACAACAACAACAACAACAACAGGAAGAATAACAACATCGACAACAACAACATTATGATCTTATGAGAGTCTTACAAGAGTACAGCTAGTTGGTTGTACAACATTTCTAGTTGCCTCCATACATTGTTATGTAATCAACGCAGGTACCAGGGAGAGAGTATCAGGCAGAACGTCAATAAGCCTCCATTTGGATTTAAGGCGCAGTTAAGCGGCCTTCGCTCCTTCCCTCTTTCCCTCTCACTCTCTCTATGTGACCTTATAGTTCATGCCAGCCCATAGGTTCAACTGACAACAGACAACACTTCCGTTTCCGTTTTACGCACACACACAGTTACAACGGCAACAGCAGCAGGCACGTGACAGCAATGCCGAGCGACAATGGCACTAAACATCTTTCCTGACTCGGGCAAATTGCAAAGCCAAGAACTGAAAATTGAATCAGTAAATCTGAATGTTTGCTGAACCGATTGGAAAGCGGCTTGAACTCAGTTTTTTAGGCTACTTAGAACCGTCATATAACCGATGCATATTATGTGTATTTCTTTAACTAATTTACGTCATTTAAATACATAGTTATTAATTTCAAATGTTAATAAATATTAAGCCTTTTATGCAGAAAATTATCTAAATATTTTAAATATTAAAGGAGTCAATTAATTCTTGTAATTATATTTTATATATTTTTTGAACTAGGGGTTTAGTTCGGATCCAACGATGTATCATTTCAAAGTTCGAGTAGATCCTGCCTTTTAAGTTGCAATCACTGTCAAACTTTGAGCGCATAATGAGCATTTCATACCCACTGTAGTTAATAACGCTGGGAGTTATTAGAAGGCGGTGCAGCTATCAAATCGTCATAAAAGTGAATGCCAAAAGCTAAGTCGCAATTTAGGTGTACGGTCATGTCCCAAGCTGGTTGAGAGATGCGAAATGTCAGTCAGTTGTCAGTCAGTGCCTGGCTCAATTAGCCAATCTACCAACTCCGATAGTAAGGGGGAGAGTGTAGAGGGGTCACATTTGATGGACCGAATGAAAAGTTTGACTCATAGCGTATATGTTACACTCAACCCAGCACCATTT
Organism: Drosophila neotestacea; assembly: GCA_035044365.1. Taxonomy (NCBI): domain Eukaryota; kingdom Metazoa; phylum Arthropoda; class Insecta; order Diptera; family Drosophilidae; genus Drosophila; species Drosophila neotestacea. The sequence goes on from JAWNMD010000155.1 coordinate 914,590, forward strand.
CATTCAGCTAAGTGCCAGTCTGTTGGCTACCAAATTTTCCCTAATTCAGAATCGTTTCAACTCGGTTTTAATTATTTAATATAATTTCTTTTCAAAGACAGAGGGCACTCGTAGGCTCAACATGCCTCTCAATTTCGATTTTCTGGTTACATTAAGTGCTTCATTGTATTTCAAGTGGCATAAATCACACGCACGCTCAACGACTGACACAATGGGATAATTGGACAGAATTGAAATGAGCTGTTTGAAGATGTTATATAGAAGTCTAAGTAGATGTATGTATATACACTGCCACTTGTATGTACATACACATATGTACATTGTACATACATATGTCTTTATTATCGTATTTGAGGCTGCTGTTTGAAGAGCCGTCTGTATTATCAACATAATGGGCCATAGGGCTTATGGCTTATGGCTAAAGCTGAACTAATGACGTCAAAATGTGCGTCAAGGAAATGCAATTCAAATGCAAAATGTACCAAAGCGTACACTCGTTAACAAGTTTGCGAACGTTGAAACATTTATCATTTCTGGCATACACAAATTGTCAACATAACACTGCAGAACTTTGGGGCCAGTTGGCATCATTATAAAAATATTACCACTGAGCGAACAAACAGAGCCAAGAGCAAAGAACAGCTGAGGAATAATGGAAAAACGTGACCACAAGAGGCGCCAAGGCATTGAATGATGACGACTTCAAGCCAAGTTCTGTTCTGGCCAATTGTGACCCGAAAAGTTTTTGGCGCCTCACCAAAAGGATTGAGTTAAGGTGTTTGCTGTTTAGCTGTAAGAAGATACTTATACTAGAGGGAACCGAATGAATTTAGTTTGGAGTTCTGTCAGATACAAAAGCGTTTTGCTGTTTGCCTGGTAAACCGCAGAGTTACCACAGCTGCACTTGACAGGCCACTCATTGGTAACAGAGATTCCCTCTACCTCTCTAACTGTCCATCCATCTGTCTCTCTGTCTGTTTTTTTTTAAGTGTCTATCTGCAAAAACACGCAGCAGCTTTAAAGCTCAACCAACGCTGCTCATTAAAAACAACACTCAGTTTACTCGTCCACCTGCCTGCCTGGTTGGCCGAACTGAACGGAGCTGAACCGAACTGGACTTGACTGGACTGGACTGCACTGACTTACTACCTCAGAGAGCTGCTCCCATGTTTGCTCAACGGCTGCAGGAGTAGCAGCAAAAGGCAAAAAGAAAAAAGAAAAAAAAGAGCACACACAGTCCACGTAATTGAATCACCCTCGAGAACATATTAAAACCATCTGAACAGACAGCGTGCTCGCATGGTGGAGCATTGTCTGTGAGTATGATTCTGACTCGACTGTGGTTTGTCCTTCAAACAAAATGACCGATACCAGGGCTTAACCGTCTCCCTCTTGGTTTGTTTTTATATACACTAACGCTGCAATGATATTTGCTTGGTCATGGTGTTTAAGACAACGCTTTTGTTGACTTTAATTATGCTTAAATAAGCTTAAAAATAATAGAAATGGAAGACATGCAAGAGTTTGTTCAAATATGAATGGAATATTTTCTAGGAATCAATGCAAACAGTAATTATCAAAATTTAGAACTGTTGTATATTATTTGCATTGTAAATTATGTATTTATTAGACAAAAAAAATACAATTAAGAAAGAATCCAATCTGATTTAAAAAGAACATCCCTAAATATTTTTAGACAAAACAAAGAAATCGATAGTAAGCCCTACTTGAACCAATTTCTTGCCTATTCTTAAGAAAGGCACTTCAACAATTACATTTTTCTATTGTGAAATTTTATTTTAAGAAAAGTCAGTCATAAATAATCTGATCTTCACCTTCGGCAAGAGCTTAATATAATAAAAACAAACAAAAAAAAAACAGATATTTAAGTCTAATTCTAAACAATTCGACTTTTCTGTTGTGATTTTATTTTAGGAAAATTAAGTATAATAATCAGAGGCAACATTTGTCATATTAGTTTTCAGTTAAGACAATTGTTAGGGTATTAATTGTTCGGTGCGGATATGTTCTTTGTTATGTTCTTGTTTTCTTGCTTGTTTTGTAATTCAACAACATGTCGTTTGCCATTGTCGTTGTCCACGTTTTCCAAGTTGCTGGAGCTGCAGCCGAACAGGTTCAGAGCGCCAACAACAACAACAACAACAACAGGAACAGCAACAAAGCCAAAGAAATCACGTCAGATACATATATATATAAATATATATCTAAACGAGACATAGCTAACCGTATATATATAAAATTGTGTAGATATAAATCTGCCTGTCTGTCCGTATTTCTTGTATATATATATACATATGTACATATGTGCATATATCTTTATATGTACTTGTGTCTTTTCTTGATTCCTGCACTTGGCGCTCTTATCATTTGTGTGCGGTGTCTGCCACGTAAACTGAATGCATTGAAGCCTCGCCCTGGACATGTGTTGCACTATACACAGAAACAAAATATTATTCCGAAATTCAAGTTCAAAATTCTTGACTTCAAATCGAATTCTGTATATACTTAGGATAAAATTATTTAACGAAATTGAAATGAAAAGCCGTGCTTAAATCAGGAATGTGGTACTTGGCCGGAAATCACATATATTTTTCGCTGTGTATTACTCTAAAGAGTGAAGGTGTGCTTATGGGAGGGGAAGCTGGTAGATGGAAGCTGGGAAGTATTGCCTAAAGGGTTAACCATGGACTCTGGCACATTAAGCAAACTTCCAACTAGCTGCAACATTTGCTAACTCTCGGTCTGTTCGCCTTTGTCATTTTCAAATCCAAATGCAAGAAATTTGATGCCAGCTGCTTGTTAAGACTTTTGCCTTTGGCTTTTCCTTTCGCCAACGTGCCGTTGCACGTTGCAATGTTGCCCGTTGCACGTTGCACGTTGCACGTTTGCCCCTTTGTGCCTTTGATTTTTTCATGTTCCTCTGCTGTCCATCTTACTATTGGTAAGATCTGTTCTTCACTTAGTCTGGTCTTGAGCTGGACCGCGTTTCGTAGTTGATTGCAGACATCTCTTGCAATTTGAGTATTTTTTATTTTGTAAATCGTTCCCACATTAAGATTTCCTCTTGGATGTTGGTTTTTGTTTTTTTTTCAGTTGCTAAGCAAATGCAAAACTCATCGATGCGAGTTTTTTTGTGTAGAAGCAAAAAGTTCAATGAAGCGCAACATTTGTGCAACTGTTGTGCAAAGTCATTGAAGTCTAAGAACAGCAACTAGAAAACAGACAGTTGGTTAATTACATTTACCATGCAGTTGATTCTCAAAAGTATCTAGTCGAAAGACTGAAAGATACCCATTCGTAAAGTGCACGTTTTTGATGTTAATCAAATTAAAGAGGTTTAACAAATGCTGTTTTTGTTTAATGCTTGAGTAATTTTAGCATTTGCTATTCTTTCTCAGCAACAAGGGCAAGAAGAATAACATCAAAAGATTTGGCCTTTGGTCATTTTGAAGGCGTTTAATACTTGTACTATCCTTACGGACAGATGCTTCTGTTATTTATGAACTCTCAACGAGTTCGCCGCCCCCAAGACACAAGTTTCAACTTACGATAAATACACACATATACACACACTCTCATATATCAAATGGCCACACGGGCAAATCAACACCTGCCAGAGGGCTAAAACTCTGAACCTGAACCTGAAACTGAACCCGAACTCGTATCTAAAACTGAATTCAAGAATTTAAGCCCCCTGCTAAACATGGTGAGAAATGAAGCACTCGCTGTAAACTAATCTGCTCAACTAATCTCATTGGAAATCAATCTAAAATAAATCGAACGATTGGACAAACATGCTCTACGTGCCGGACAAACCTGTGACTGCTCACATTATAATGTGATTTCAGCTGTAAATGTGCAATAATTTATTCAAATTCCCAAATGTGTTGTGCGAGCGCGCTCCCCTTGACCCAGCAGACAACAACACATGCTATTAATATTTACACACACTCCCCCACACACACACACACACACACACACAGTCTTCTAGTATACATATACATGTATTTGTTGCTGTATCTTTTGGGCCATACCATTAACTTTTGAGTAGTCGTTTCTTCTTTGGCCTGCAGTCGTTTTTAAGTCTCAGACTGCGTGGGTTGCTTTTGGGTCTTTTCGAAACTTTGAAAGTCGTTAACCGGCAGCAGAACTGTTTCAATACCCCCCTCCCTTCTTAGCTTCCCTTTTCCTTCCCCTTCTCTTACCAACTTGGCTATCAACTGTGAAACTAGTTTAGACAGATTTCTTGGCCGTCGTTTACCTGCCTCGTTGAGCATCCAAAAGAACCAAGAATAAAAAATACCCACCAATCGAAAACTGTAACACAAATGCCGAGTGACAAGTTTTGTGACTCTCCAAATGCATATTAAAAATTCGGCATATTGGGTGTGACACTTAATTTAGCTACTGAACTGGGCTAACCAACAAAAAAGATAGATAAATAAATAAATAAAATTCGCTAGAAGAAATAAATAAAATGAAATATTCGAATGGCTATTAAAGTGCTTAAGTTATTTGCACAGCTTTTGAGTTCGTTTTCGATTGAAAATACTTGGGTATCTTTTTTTTGGGGGGTAAACATATAAACATTGGCGATTACAGGAACAAAGCCTTTCACTGTTCTCGATAGGCATTTTCTGATTATTTTTCTTTTGCTGTTTGCTCGGATGAGCACAAATTAACCTTGACAGATTAGATGGAAACGATAGTCGAGCTCCGTCGGCCCAATGCTTCTCAATTCATCACAAAATGTTTACAAATAAATATTTTTCTTTTCCTTTTCCCTGATGCATACAGAAAGAGACTGCGGGTATATCCAACTAATTGCTTAATATGACTAATTTTATATATTTTATAGACTAAACTTCTGCCAATAATGAGATATTATTACTTTATTTATATATTGTAATATTATTTCTATTCAAATTTATATTAAAAGGAATAAATGTTTTATTTTATTTTGAAGCATAAAGACACAAACCGAGGGTATATTCGACTCATTGCTTAATTTGTTGCTGATTTTATACATTTTATAGACTAAACTTCTACCTAAACATATGGTAATATTTTATTTGGCTTACAATTTTATTCAACCATTAAACTAAAAGCTTCATTAAACTTGCTAAATGGGATTTAATTTAGCTACATTTTTCTTCCATAATAGTAGAATTTTTATAATGTATGCTATTGCTTAATTAACATAAAAACTAAATAATTGAATAAAGTATCTATTGTTATTTTCTACAAAGTATTTTTAAACCTCTCCAATCTCTTTCTAAAGATAGAACTTATTTAAAATGCAGCTATATTAACGGCTTGCAATGCTTGTAAAAAGTTCACGGGATATCTGCAAGTCATACATCAATCTCTTTATACATAAACTATTTATTTCGTATAACATCATTCAATCTTTGACCCACTGATTGACTCGTCTCTGGTCTTGTTATTTTTCATACTCATGCCTATTGATTACACGCATTTAATTGGTGCCATGATACTTACTCAGTTGTCTTGCCTCAATTCTACTGCACTTTTGTGTGATTTAAGCACGTTCTCCTACTGCGAGTTTTATGACGCATGGAAATTGGGTCTACGCGCTGGGGAAAATCAAATTTCCTTGTAATTTGTGCGTCATTTTGGGGATTATGTTTTGCTTGACTGCCAATATATGATTTATTAGCTTGTTATGTCTGTCAAGGCTCATAAAAATGATCAAGCTAGAAGAAAATTACCGGAAAAATGCATACACAAAGTCGTTTATCATATTCTATAGACTAACATGTCAAATTAAAATTTTATACAGAATTAGTAATTGCTATTTAACAATTTTGCTTTCATTTTATGCGAAAATTCTCAAAATTTCACTTTATTAAAATACGATTTTATTTGCTACTATTTTATTCATTTGAAAATGTTTCATCTCTTTGCTACTTTTCTGCTTTTTAAATGTTTGCTCTTCTTTGAGTTTTTATTGTTCGTCTCACTTGCAACTATATTCATTTCTTATAGTCGAAATTTTCATTTTGCTTAAGAAACTTTTGAAAAGTTTGCTTTTCAACTATTTGTCTTCGTTTCGTTTATTTTTCATCTAGTTATCAAATTCTTCAACTGCAACTATGCAATGCAATGTTATCAAGTTATGTATCTATCAGTAAGGCATATCAAAAGTTATTGGTCTTAATCAAGAGCAATAAAAACTAATTGAGAATATTATAATAAACGAGTCAGCTAAGCTTAAGCTGTCGATACTGGCAGTTTGGCAGTTACTTAAAGGACACATACTCATCTATAGAATCTATAGCATATTCCCGCCCTTTCTTTATTTCTTTGCTAACAACCATCATAAATATTTATGTAGCAATTTGAGCTCATTGTAACATTCCACCCCATATGACACTCTTGTATATGTCACTCCCTGAGTAGCATTGTTGCCACCTTCTTATCATGTTTGAAAAAAACTTGGAAACATCGATTTCATATTGAAGAGATAAATGCCTTCTCCAGAGATAACTGATGTCTGCATAACTCAGTCTCTTATTCTATCAGGTATTCGGCACAGCTGCTGTAAATTCCTCTGGTTCTTTTTAGCTACTTTTTTAAATTGTTCGTGTTGTTGTTTGATACCTTTCAAAAATATATAAACATCAATGGGAACAACAGCTGCCAAGCTACCACACTTAAGCCGCTCAGCTGGTGGCACATCAAAAAAAAAAAAAAAAGAAGAAAAATACTCAATCAATGAATAAAACACGGTAGCTACTTCTAACTTAGGTTACAATCTGCCACACAACGGATAGCTTTTAAGGGGGGAAGGTGAGGAACTGAGCTGTCTATAGGCTTTGAATAGTGAATAAAGCGAAAGCACACTTCAGAAAATCTATTCACTCCTTCCCAATTAATGAATGCTTCCACTCAGTCTCAATTGAGTGCAAGTTTGTGGCATCTGAATTTATGCAACAAATTGAATTGTTCAGTGTTCGTCTCTACTGTAATTTACATGAGATTCTCGTTGTTTATTTCGTTATCGTTGTTGTTAGGTTTCTAAATTTATTTGTTTATTACTTGAAAATTGAGCATCTTGAAAATTTGCAGCTTGAGGGATTTTTGCGTTTACCGAATGATTTAGCAGCATTTGACAAGCGTCTTGGCATGAGGCTATTAAACTGCCAAAGTGTTCCATCACTCAACTGTAACAACAACAGCAATAACAAATACAACAACAACAACAATAGCCACATTGCTGGAAAAAGCATTTCTTGTTTGACTTTGACCCCCAATGGACGCCTGTTTACTTAAGCTTCAAATTACGCTTAAATTGTTTTTACGCCGCTTTCTTAGCCACTCAGTAAAGATCTATAAAAATAAAAATGGAAACAAAAAGAAAACTTTGACGAAATCAACACAAGAAACAACAAATTTATTGCCGAAATAAAGATTTTAAAGTGTGGTCGATTGTTAAATACGCTACAAATAACTTAAGAAGTGTAAATTACTTGGAAAATCTGTTTGCTTACTTTACTTCCATTATATATCCCTTTATCCTTATAGATCCTTTTAAGAGTTCATTTTTGAAAAAAATATATATCGCAAAAGTTTCTTGGAGACTTGAATTGAAGTCTATTTTAAGCATCAATTATACTTAGATGAGCTCTTATTGTATTTTTGCAAGAAAATCTTTTATTTTGATAAATGTTTATAGTTTGTATTTATTTTACTAAGATACCCTACGTAGTCAAAGAACTCAAACAAAGCTATATCTTATGACAACTACAATTTTAGCACATCATTTACTGGAACAGTTCACAATGCTCAACCGCTGAAATCAAAACCAAGTGGCACCCTCATTTCCTTCCGCTCAACCACTATCCAATTGCCAGGCCGTGTCCAAGTTCCTCCCCTTCAAACTTAACAGCCACATTGTCTGGGCTGCCATCAATAATTTATGCATTCAACCATCAATCACTTTGTGCTGCTTAACGCTAAGAGAACTGTGAACTGAGTGCTGAGAATACTTCATAGAAGCAAAACAAGTCCAACTTCATTGGTCCATTGGTCCATTGGTCCACAGTTCACACAGTCGCCAGTCTACAGTCTACAATCTTCAAGTCCACAAGAACCAAGGGCAAAACTAACTAAAATCAGTGAACTGTGGATGCGCAAAGAGTCTGCTAGGCTAGGGACAAGCGTAAATTGGTTTGCATTGGGGGATTTTGGCAAGACCAGGCCAAACACAGACGAGGCGAGGCGAGGACAGGCCAGACCCAGACCAAGAACAACTAAGAGAGAACCAACCAGACATTTCATTTCAATTGCCAGTCGCTGTGAAAATAATACGCCAAACTTTGAGCAACCGACAAAACGAAAGACAGACAAAAACCAACTGACGCACTGGTCGCATATTTTATGTATTTTACTTCATTATACACTTGCACTGGTTATTGCGACTTCCTCATCAAGTTTGCATTATGCAAATATAGTATACATCCATCAGATATTCAGCAAACGATGGCAAGCCCATTGCAATGGATATAATATGACTTTAAAAATTAAACAAATTGCAAGTGATTAAGAAAAAAGAGAAATCATTTAATAAAATTTTACTTGAGTAAGCTAGACTTCAATAAAAACCAAATAATATTAGGCATAAGACAGTAATTATACTGGTTCTATTATAAATACAACTCTTAATATTTACCTTAAAAATAGAATTATAACGAATTAATGATGATTAAAAGCTGCAAAATATTTTCTGAGTACTTGCGATTAACTCTTTGATGACAAAGTGTTATTTCAGAATACCTCAACTTCAGTTATTCGCTTTTAATCACTTTGATAATAGTTCCCAGAAATAATATTTTCACTTCAACAATGAATTTTCCTTTAATAAAGTATTTCTTTTTAAGAAGATATTAAATACAAGTGTATATACAAAGTGTTTTAGATATTTGAATGCGATGCTAACGCATTTGTCTCACTTCTTTTACTTATTTCTTTGTCGCTGCTTTGGCTCGATTTCTCAGATCACAGTTTCTCAATCCCCAAGTTCTGAGTGTCATTTCTTTCTTTCTTTTTTTTCTGTTGATGCGGCAATTTGCCTGCCTGGGTCTAGTTGTTGTTGTTATTATTGTTGGCAAATGTGTGTAAAGAAAATGTAACTTTGTTTCCCCTTGGTGTTCTTGTAAATTTGCAAAATTGCTTCCTTATTTCATTTGGCAAATAAACTGAAGCCGGCATATGCCACGTGACTCTTTATACATATATTTGTGTATAAGTGCCAATTTTTTGAAGGCCATTCACAACGACATTTGGGGCAAATGTCTTTTGCGTATTTGATTTATGCGCGTGCCTCACAAATTGATTTGCAATTGCCAAGCGTCGATTCATAAGCACAAACAATATCGTTGGTACTTGTATTTTATATGAAGAAACAACTGAAGATGGAGAAACTGAAGCAATGAACACTCTTCAAGTTCCTCAGAGAGCTATGCAAATGTGCTTGTTGAGACGACATTAATGTGGGTCTTTCCCCCCCTCAACCGCTATGCTCTACAAAAGTTTCTAATACTTTTGTGAGATCCAAAACAAGACGAAGGCAAAGTTCACGCCCTACGTAACAATAATAATAACAAGAACAACAAGAGCAACATCCACAACAACATGGAGCTAACAACAAAAAACCATTTAAATTATATTGAGTTTCTTTTCGTGTAATATTTTCTTGTATTTGTTGTAGTTTTTGTTGTTGTTGCTCCAGGGGTTCTCTCCATGTTCATCAAGTCTTTTGGGGGTCTCATTTACATATGTACTTAACACGTGTCGTTCCTTTTCTTTATTTTTTGTCTGACATTATTTGTTTTATATATGTATATTTGGGCGGCTGGTAATGTAACCTAAAGGGGGGAAGTTGAGACAATTAGTTAATGAGAACCGGGCCAAATGTTTTAAGCCAAATGCAAATACATAAAATGGTTAACTGAGTACGTCTGCTGTTGCTCTTACTCTTCTATGAGACACAAACCTCCAGTTTAGATATTTATATGACTGTAGAAGACACTCGTTTCGTTCTTAATCAAATTACAGCTCTAATTAATTTCAATTGTTGCAGAGACGAAACCTGGCACAAAATTAACTTTCCTATGCTGGCACAGTGGTGACATTTGACCAAAATGCTGATAAGAATTCAGCAGTTCGAAAACATGCTAGCTGATTATATTCAATAGAAATTTCATTAATATGTAAGTCATTTAATAAATATGCGAAACATATATATATAAATTGTAAAATAATTGCTTGATTAAGCAAATATTTTTAGATGACTAATGAAAAATGTTAATTGGACTCTCACAATTTACTGATAATAGTTTTAAGATTGTAAGATGACATTTTCATTATATTTGAATAGTTCATTTAGATTAATAGGATTGTCGACAAACTTTTCTCATTGTGTTTCATTTAATAGTATTTAATATAATTATTATGTAATAGGTTTTAAAAGAGCTTTGCGCATAATTCTTATCAAAAATTCAATAGTCAATAAAAGGGCGAACAATTAATAATAATAATAAAACCCAAATGCAAATGTATGTTTTCCAAGTTTTATATAAACCATATTTTTGTATTCTTGATGTTAAAAGACTCCATTTAATAAACATAATTTTATTATTAAAGTGAGCTTAGTCGGCAATCTATGAATAATAAAATCACAATCATCTAAATTATGCTATTATTTATTCGATAATTCTATAGCTACCATTCGTTTGTTATTTCTAATAAAAATTCAACTCTTTACCAACCAAATATTAACATTCGCTTGCATTATGTTTATTTTAGCCTCATTCTACGGCACTCCCATTCCACTGTGCCTTGCCACAAGCAACGCCAGTCGCAAGTTCATTACAAACAATTGATTTGGCAGAACGGCGTAAAACTTGGCACAGGTAAGACACAAGAAGGCGAGACACAAGAGAAAGAGAGTGGAAGAGAATGAAAGAGATGGCAAAGACGGAGGCGTCATCAGTGCCGTCGTCGCCGTCGCCGTCACCGTGGCTGTTGTCGTTGTATTTGTGACGCCAACTCACAGGGCAACCACATCGACTTCGGCATCGATGTCGACGTCAGCGTCTGGCCATGACCAGCGCAATGTGGTTGCAACTCTAGACAAAAAGCCAAGTCAGCAAATGCGGCTACCTAGGCAAAAGCAATGGCAAAACCCGGCAACAGTGGCAGACAAGAGTTTGGGTAAGAGTTCTGACTGGTTCACTGGCTGGCTGACTGGCTGACTGGCTTGTGGGTGTTGCGGTGGCTGCAATGGCTGCCTTGGGGCATTAATAATGAAAATATGCAAGTTGCTGCTGCTGCTGATTGAAACTGAAAGGCAGAGAGTTCCAGCCAGAAGAGAAAAGAAGGCTAGGTACATGGGAAATCTTTTGAAAAAGGATTAACATTAAAATGTATTTGTCTGTGGGTGTGTTTAGTTGTATGTATGTGTCTGTGTGTGTGTGTAAGTGTGCTTGCTAAAAAGTTGGCTACTGGTTTGAGTAATGTGCGCACATAATGAGTAACAAAGCGCGCTAATGAAGTACTCAAGCTTAGGGCAATGTTCTATGGCCAACTCGAAGAGTTCTACCGTCCATTATGCGGAGCAAAAGTTTCAACCTGGACTACAGGACTGCAACTTTAAAAGGCAACGAAGGCAATTCCGTACTGCTTTTAAATAAGCATAAACAAACAAAACGGGCCAATTGCCAAAACGGAAATACAACAGACGACAGAAAAAAGCAAAACACGCCGTAAACAAAGCGCAGTCCAATAAATCGAAGGAGGACACGGCTAAAGAAAATATATATACAATTTGTTTTTAAAGCAAACGTCGTTGTTCCAAACAAATATTTACTCGGTAATACTTATATGTTTATACATATGTGTGTACCGCAGTTTCCATTTCCAAATAAGTATCTAAGGGCCAAAAAAAAAAAAAAAGATGAAAAATGGAACACCATAAATATAACTCGTAGAGGAAGTAATAAAGTTTGTATATTATTACAGCAATTGATAGTGTTTCTGAACAGCTTTCAAAATCGACTTGAAATCATAAAAACATATTCCGCATTCTCAGAACTTCAGACTCTATAAATACTCAATTATATATGTATGCAAAGAACATTTTGCAAATTGTACAATAATATGACTTGGCTAATCTCATGCTGAGTTTGATTATTATCCTCATTTAAGCTAGACTTTGGTGCTGATTTGATTTACTTCTAGTGCTCATGGTGATGTGTTTATGTATGTATTGTTATTGGTATAGTTATGTCTGGTTGACTGACTGCTCATGGCACTTAAGTTGATTTGATTTGCACACTTGGTGTTGTTGTTATTATTGTATTATTACACACACACACTCATATTTATTGTGGCTGGTACTTGCCATAGTCCCGCGGCATCTGTGGCGTATACGTAATTTGTTAAATAAAACGCAAGCTTGCGGTTATATTGCTTTTGTGCTGTCGTTAACTTTGTCTGCCTTTAGGTCGATGTTATTATTATATGTAGCAATGATAACAATAACAATAATAATAGCAACAATGTGCAATGGCTAATAAATTTAATGTGTTCAAATTTAGCGCTCAATTAAGCCTGACAATCTTCTCTCTTGCTTTTTGTGTGGTTGATTTAATAACCGTAGGCGATATGGGAAATTGCCGCAAAATACTCAAATAAGATGTGTGTTTGTTTACCTGCAAGAAAAAGAACAAAGAGAAAATGAGTCAATATTAAGGCATATACCATTAAATACACGAATAATGTAAGTGAGCATTTTAAGACAAATATTTATACATTGTCAATTTACAGAATCTGTTTTACAATTTCAAAATTGTTTTTTAAAATTAAAAGGTGCCAAAAGATGCACTTTTAATCAATGGAACATTTTCACTTGTTTGTTTTAAAGCCCATTCATTCTAACGGGAGGCAAGGATGCGATTGTGGCCAAAAGTGGCATGGAGGACATTGAGTAACCTACTGACGACTTAACCCGCACACACATAAATTCTCAAGCGACAGACGTTGGGCTTCTGAGATAGTTGCAAGATAGGAGCAGGCCAATGGCATTTTCCAGCAAGCCAACGAATCTTAAGACTCTTCTTGGCCTGCACAAAATTTATTATAAAATTCAATCTTTTTTTGCCCTGCAAGCTAAGTGAACTTTTGCCAACGTGTCGGACAAATCCGCAGGCGGCCACCAAGACCTGCCTCTGTAAGTGTAAGCACAAAAAAATATATATAAAGAGTATATATGTATATGTATATGTGTATAGTATCTGTATAAAACATAAAGGCAGGCTAGGTATTTAAATCGCTTTTAATGGAAAAATATGCAAAGCAGCGGAAGCCTACGTAACGTAAGCTAGTGGTCCACTGTGAGATTTTAGCCTCTGGAGACTGTTGCAAATCTGTGCGGACTATTGCCCTGTCAGGTTCCAGCTAGAGCAGTTTGAATACCAGGCAGACGCCCTTCATTAAAATTCCAAACATTTTCACTTTACCAAGACGCGCGCACGGAAATGCTGACACACTTTAAAACAATTTTCTAGCATTCTTCTATTCGTTTTTGACAGTGCGGAGGCGAACAACGGGACAATGGGACAGCAGGACATATGACAAACTTGACGTAGCATGTCAAAAGATTTCAAGGCAATTTGGCACTGACAGACACTGAGAAACGCACAGAGAGAGAGAGAGAAAGAGAAAGAGAAAGAGCAGTCCACAGCCGACATATGTCTATGCACGGGAAACAGTCCTGTGAAGTGTGGTAAACTTTGCCGATGCCTTCAAGTATGCAATGGTAATTTTCAACACCACAGACTCACACACACACACACACACAAAACTTTCAAAAAGTTGACTACACAAGTAATAAATTGAAATTCAATTCGTACAAGAACATTCCAAATTAGAAAAATTAATGTGTCACTTGTGTGTAAGCAGATGCTGAAGACTGGGAAGAAAATTTCAAGAAGCACAGTAAAAAAACATTATAAACTAAACGTAGAACATTTAGGAATGAATGAAAAATAAGATTTTGAAATATGCAAAGTGTTCGAGGAATTTTATGCTTTATAATAAGAGTGAGTAAACTATATTTATAATGAAATATTCGTTTAATGCAAGAAAACCATATAAAGAGGCTACATTAAAGAGGAAATAAAAAAATAAAAGATCTCATAAGGATAAGGAATAAGTACAGCCATAAAAGGGATTAAAGATGACAAATGAATAAGAAATTCAAATTTTAAAACATTAATCATTGACTATTTGTTTAGGGAAAATGCTTCAAATTTACTTTATAGTATATAAGACTGTTGAAAGTAATAAATTTACTGATATCTAACACGAGAGAATTATTAAAATTAATCCAAGAAGTTACAACTAAAAGACAGTTAAACACTTATCAATGTCAAAACTTATTTATTTAAAGAAGAGATGCACATTTTCTGTGAATTTAATGCCATACATTTGTGATTCAGTTCATAAAATTTAATTATAATCTTCCTGTTGTTACCGTAACTAAATACTAAACTCAACATGGCATCAGATTCGAATGACATAAATCACAGAGACTGTTGTAGAATTAGAAATTTATTTGATACATCAGCAAATAAGCACAATTATACGTAATATGAATATACGCATTAATATGTGTTTGGCATAAATAAATACATTTAGTTACTAATTAGTTGCCAGCTGCACTTGGGCTTAAAATACGAATACAATTTATAGCATTCACACATTGTAAATAAAAGCACATTTTGTAATATATATACGTTTCTAATTCCAAAGCTGTTTGCATTGTGGAGGCAGGTCGAAAGGAATTGTTGTTGATAAGCCGTGTGCATATTTAAAACAAATTAAATTAACTCGGACAACAACAAAATCAAGGCATTTAGTTACTTTTAGAACTGCTGAAGTGGCATTAATAAAAAGGTTCAGAGGTGAGTGCAATTCAAAAGTTGCAACTGCAAAGGAGATACAAGAGATGCTTAGAGTTGTACCAAGAGTGCAGTTTGTTCTCGAAAGATGAGAATGAAACTGGAGCAGGGACACGACAGGATGAGAAGTAGTGCAACAAAGACTTCAGTCTTCTCTTCTACTATAAAATTAAGATTAAAAGCGGCAGTGTGTGAGAAGCTGCTGCTATGTAACCCTATCTATTTGAGTCTCTACCTTTTCTGTCTGCCTATTTGTCTGAGCATTTGTGTGTTTAAGGTAAGGCGAATGTAGTAGCACTTTTCTGTCCATGCTACTGTTTGTTAATGGTCTCCTTTAGACGAGGCAAACAAACAGAATGCAACTGAAAAGCGCTCGTTTTCCTTACTCTCGTGCCAGATTAGCTGCCAACTGCCAGTTGCCAGTTGCCAGCTGCCAGACCGCCACAAAGGGCGAGGAAATTAAAAAATTCTCTAATACACAATGCACAGCACAAGCGTAAAGTGAAACAAAGCAGCGTTTTAATTTACCAGCATGCCGCATCAAAAATAATAAAAACAACAGCAACAATAGAATAGCTTTAACATCAACGCCAGCTGACAACAACAACAACAACAAAGTGGAGCAACAAGGGAGCACCGCCAGCTAAAAAGCTGACAGCAAAAAAGCACACAAAAAACCTCAAAAAAAAAAAAAAAACTATATATATGCCAACAGCACAAAATCGACGTTAGAAAAATGTCAAAGGACAAACACAACGGCTATCAGCTTCTTCGTAATTATCGTGCTTTATCAACGTGAGAAAAATATTTGACATTCTCTATTTCAGTAGCGTAACGAGAACAATTTGCACTGATTTTTGACACAGCATTAAAACAAGAAACAATTAAAAAGCAATAACAATACTGTCGAAAAAAATATTAAAAAGAAAAAATTAATTTAAAGCAACAATGAACAATATTGATGGATGTGAATGTGAAGTGTGCATGAAATGAAAAATTTACATAACTACATGCATCGCTAAAAGTTTTAATAGAATAATCAGCTGAGTGAAAAAATAAAGAGTTAATATCATTTTTAACTTTCAAATCAATTAAAATTCTCTTTTAAGCGTTAGTAAAGAGTAGAAAAGTTATATGCTAACCAATTTGCGCCGTATTTGTTATAATCAATAACTTAAAATATTTTCTAAACTTCTCTTAACAGACTTTTGAATTTAATAAAAAAAACAAGAGCTATCAGTTCTATGTCACTGCAGGGTATTCAAATTCACAACAACTGCTACTGCCTACCAAATAAAGTAAATATAAACAAGAAAAAAGAATTTCATGTTTTTTGCATACGTATTTTCCTTCGAAAACAATTTCAATGCGGCAATTTGAAAAAATATATATCTATAAATATTTCAATATATCCACTTTAGATAGTATATAAAAATATATGCACATATTTTTACTTATTTTTGGGTCATGTAAAGGAAAATGATTATCAAGGATTGATTAACGTATATGCGGCTTTTGGGGTTGTACGCCGGAGTCGAGGTCAGAACCTGAACTGTGTGTGGACCAGTTCTGGTGGCATATTTTTTTTCGTTCCTATTTTTTGTTCTGGTGGTGGCTTTGTGACTTTTTACAGGGGATGGCAGTTGAGAGAGAGAGTTGAAACAAATGTCTGTGTATTTGGTAACTGTGTGAAAAGGGTATTTATATAGGATATTATTGCAACTGGGTCGCCCGCATTTTGGGAGCAAACTCAAAAGCGTTGCATGTGCGTTAGACAAATGAAATATGCCATATGACAGACAGAGACCTCTTAAATTTGTCTTTATGAGAAAATGTTATGCCATTTATTTAACTGTCAACAGTAAGTTGAAACATTTTTTCTAAATGAAATGAATTGCAATATATTATTTTTAGAAATTCATTAAATTGAAATACAAAGCTTGTATTTGTGCGATAAGAATTTTGATTGCATATTATATTTTAACATTTTATAGCATTCACATCATGATTTTCTACAGTAGGTAACAAATCAACTTTGACTCATTAAACGCTATCAATTGCAATTTTTTGTATTTTTGTATTTGTTTATATGTATATGTTTCTTTGTTGTAGTTATTTGCATTTGTTGCGAAATTCCAGAGTTGTCAATCATTTGTCAATTTGGCAGTCCATCCAATGAATATCGCTTCAGTTCTTATTGTTGCTGTGTGTGTGTGTGTGTTTTCAATGTAATACTCTGTCTGTTGTATAAATGTAAATGCATAAGTATGCATATTTATATGTATTTATTTATTAATTCGTGCAAATTGAAATTCACGCGAGTCGAGTGCCAACAATTTCATCTGTAAAATGTCTGCCAATGATATTATTGTTATTAATACCAATCGAGCGAGTCAATTTTTCATCTCCTTTCAGTACACATAAATCTTTATGTCGCAATTTTAAATACCCCGCAAAAGTCGTAATTTTGGTCATGATAAATATTTGAAAATGTGAGTGATCAAGTTTAAATGTTAATCTGTTAAGACTAAAGAGACTCTATTTAACAAAGTAAATTGTATATAATAATTTATAATGATTAATTCATATGTAAGCTTATTATAGAATATCTCTTCGTCGAGCACTGTGGATTGCTAAAATATTCCTTTTATTGCCTATACGGACTCTTTGATTAAATTGAAAAATGTGAAAAATTGCGCGAAACGCGTAAATTACACAAATCAACGACAGAAACAATAACAATAAAATAAAAAAAACAAAAAGTGTATGAAAACTCTGAGAATGAATTGCCAGTTTTTATTGTTTTATTACAATTCAATTTTTAACTGCAAAACTTTTTTGTTGTTTATTGCATTAAAGTTATGCTTTTAACTGTAATATTTATAAATTAAAAATCAAATGAAAAATCGAACCAAATGTGTGAAAAGTGATGAAAACCTTTAACTAACAGCGGTAAATTCCACGAAGCTGTTGGCCAGGTCATTGGTTTTGTGGTGTAAATTGTTTAACTTGGCTAATTAGCGCCTAATGTACAGTGAAAATTTTAAATGAAAATTGATGTAGGAAAATGAGAGACGACGAAGCGACGCGTCGACTAACGAACCACAGTTCCAGCCCCATGCATTTAATCCGCTTAAGCCATCGATTTATTTTCCAGTTATCGCATAAGCAATGAGAGATTGAATATGCAAATACTTTACACTTTGTTCATTAAGTTATTAAAATCTATTGTTAAGTCAAATGGACAAATGATTTGTGCAAATAACAGGATAACTTAAATATTCCAATTTAATTAAATTTTAAACGCAAATTGTTTACGACTAGAATAATATATTATTAATCTGTTATATGTATTACTCTACTTCGCTTTGGTTTTTATTAATTAGGGACCAATTCATTTAAGTCAGTTTTAAACACAAAGTTCAGTTCCTATTATAATTAAGTTTCCCAGTCACATGGGCAATTGTAAGTTACAATTTCTAACTTCTCAAACAACAGTTAAACATAATTTTAATTAAATTTCCATGTAAATACCATTCTCATTCTACTCTGGGAAAACTCCACCCTCAAAAACTTGCAATGTTTGAATTTAGCCCGCGGCGTTTACTAAAAACAATTGAACAAAAACTGGTCATGGGCCAGTACGGAGGTCCTCAGTCGATGTTAAGCTAAAATTAAACTAATTAAAATATTTTGGATTATAAATCAGCAGCTCAAGGAATTTCCATACACAATGAATCACTTTTCATCCTTCTTGTGGGTTTTATTTTTTTTAATGTTGGGGGATTTCCTCATTTCTGACAAACTTTGTTAGTTTTAGCGCCAATTTTAATGTGCAAACTTTTTGGGGTAAGAGTTTTTGCCGCGTTTTTGTCAACTTACGGGTTTGAAGCAGTTCTTGTTTGCAAGTCGCTTTAGGTTAAATGATTAGCAAAAAGTTTTTAATTTTCTGTCTGTCTTACTTAAAAACCAAGTTGGAAATTAAGTATTTTTTTGCTACACTTGCTGCAAAATGAAACATTTTTGGGCATGCAGAAACGAGACAGCTTTCTATTCCACATTTTTGTTTGAGATTAAGAACAGAAAAAAAGCAGAATAAGATTGTGTCTTTAGAGTGCGACTTGAGCATGAAATTGAAAGGAAAAAACATGTGATTGACAAAGGTTTTCTACTATGGGTTTGCTTTCGGTGAATTGGAGTGTAAATTTCCAAGGACTTTGAAGTAGAAAATTGGTTCTAAAAGAGTAAGAGTATTTCTTATTTGTACCTGCAAGCATATGCGAACTTTCACCGCTTTATTTAAGACCTTCTGCTAACATGATAGGGACTGCTCTTAAACTCTTAAAGTCAAGTCCTTTAGCTTTAACAACAAACAACAATTTTCTAACAAATTTATGAATTTTTGGGATTATAACAGAATTTTATTTCTAGGAAAATTGAGCCCTTCTTCAGATCAGAATTGCCGCTGTCTACTCTGTTTACTTTATAACTTTATTACAAGTTTCTTAAATCCCCTAGAATTAAAGAGATTAAAGAGTCGAAAAATTGTCTACATTATGATTAAAAGATGACATTTTAAAAGCTAAGAATTACCGAGATGTTGTTTCAATATATAAACATCTATTTCGGTCGTTTCCCCCTTTTAATACTTTTTCTAATCAACTTGATTAGCTTCAAGTTCCAGCTGAGTTCCGTCTTTTCTAAGAATACATGTTCCATCGTCAATTGTCTGCTCTCATATTTCATGACTCGATTATTGTTTCGTTGATAAGTAAGCGGCCTCCACTAATAGGTCTGCCCCGCCTGCTAGCTTTAGCAAGTGAAAAGCCTTTGGGGCATGTTGTTGTCTTGTAATGTAGTGAACGTGGACATGTCATAAATTAGGAAAAGCTAGACGCATCAAAGATGATGTCAAACATTGTGACAGAAGCGGATCTTATTGATGATGCTTATCAGCAGAGGGGACAACAAATCTGAGTTGGATGTGACATGACAGAAGACGTTGATTAGACCCAAAACAAAACAAAACAAAAGATGGATGCGCTTAAATCATTTTTATTTTCATTCTTTCCTTTTTTGCGTTCAAATTTTGCTGATGACCAGGCACTAAGCACAAATGAAAATATGGAGTGGAAGAAAACCCACTTTCTAAAAAATAGTGAAGCAGTCAAACAAAAGGCGTTGCGTAAAAATGAGAAGTGGAAACAATTTGCCAAAGCGTCGAGCGCTTGGTTATAATAACAGCAACAGCAGCAGCAGCAACATCTGAGAGTCATTGGGGAACGACAAGCCTGGCAAACAAAAGGCGTCACGCAAAAAAAAAACAGAAACAGAAACAAAACAAAAAAGCAGGAAAAAATTAGTGCACAAAAAGCGGCAACAAAAACATACAGTACAGAGTACAGTACAACAACAGTGGCAAGTACAGCAACGGTGACTGCATCAAGGTAGACAAATATGCAAAAAAAAAAAAGAAAGAGAAAAACAACATGAACAAAAACAACAACAGAAAAAAGCTTATGCCAAGCAAACTCTCTTTATGCCCCCCTTTTCTAACACTCCACACACATCTCCCGCTCTCTCTCTCACTCTCTTGCTGCCTGCCTTTCTGTCTCTTTCTAGTTGTCGGCACTGAAGCGCACTTCAAACAAAATGGCGCCCACATGGAAGCGTGCGATTTGCCGCAATTGCGTATCATTAATTTGCGTTTTAGTTGCCGTCTCTTTTGCCATCCCCTCTTCCCTCCTCTTTATTCACTTTATTCACTCCTCACTCTTATTCACATACCCTTTTCAGTGTGCTTGTCGTCGCTCGCTTAAATTACTTTGTAAAATGTTCGTGCCTGCAACGTGGCGTATGAGCAATAAATGTTGTACACACTCAAACCAAACGCCTCGAACCAAGTCAACAACCAAACGCCAATGACTGCAACCATGTGACCATTGACAACGTTTATGCGTTCAACACATTATGCGAAATACATGATCGTAATAAAGCCTAACAAAAATATCTGCTATAAAAGTATTTGATAGTAGAATTTACAGCTCTTTGGTTGCAATTGTTATCGCTCAGAGAATTCATATTATCGCTAACCATTGATAATATTATTAATTGTTATTTAGAATATTTGTCTTAAATATATATTGACTTTGAAGTAAGAGCAGTAAGAAACCAAGTGATTATGAATATTAATCTAATAATAATAATAATCTAAAAGTGCGCAAGTTATGGTAGGATACAAATTCCTGAAATATGAGATCATTTTATCATTTTTCAAACTAAAATAATTATTCTTAAAATGTTGACAAGTTTAATCTCTTTTAATTTCTTTTCAAGCTGACATATACTCCGATTTTTAGTCTTGTAAAAGAGAATACTGATCTTGATAAGAATATTGTCTTTTTTGAAGATGTCTTTTCTATTATGAAAATCTTTTGGTTCCACAATCTTAATTCCAGAACCTTTCTTATATAAGTATACATATCGATAATTCCAACACTATTTTATCATGTATAATAACTGACAACTCAAATCATTTCTAAGTTTAAGCTCCGAAAAGCATTGCAATTTAGAAAGCATAGCATTGCTTTTAACATTTTTCACTTATTTATTAGCAAAGTAAATTGTGTAGTTTACGAAAATGCACAAATTCCAAAATACACAAAATCAATTTGCATAAACATAAATTATGTCTATGTACGGGTAACAGTTTAACTGACTAGAATGTGTATGTGGGTGGATGGATTTGGTGCTGCGGCTTGTTGCTACATGACTAAAACATTTACTGCGACAAGCCTTAGTGCTCATCACTGTCCGCCTCCTGTCCTGCTTCACCACCACCCACCCACTTTTCTTCCCCTCTCATGTCCTGTTGTAAGCAAATGCAAACAATGTAAAATGATTTTCAATATTAAACCGGGCAGCAACGACGACATCAGTACAAGTGTTGGACTTATGGAAAGAGGACTATGCCAATGTTGTTGGCTGTTTTTGTTGCCACTGTTGTTGTTGTTGTTGTCACAGTATTTTTACTGTTACTGTTACCAAGTACCGGCTTTAATGCCGCTTATGCTTCAGCATTATGGTCGCATTGCGTTCATACAACGTTCCGGCTTCATGTGGCCATATGCTTTATAAGTCTATACACATGTTTGTCCCGTTTGTGTGCGTTGTGTTTTTATGAGCTTTATGGCCGAAAGAGGCGCCAAAGAGTTGACTGAGTTCAGCTGTAAATTTAATAGCTTCTCACATCAGTATTTGGATGTTACAGTGTACAACCGAGTTTAAACAGCTCCTAACTTACGGTCATTTATCACATGAATGTTCTACTTAAATATGTATATATGTCGGTCTTTTTAGTTTTAGTGCATGTTTTAGGCTTCAAATTTGATGATATGGATAATATGAGATGAGTATATTTAAAATTGTTGTGGTCTCATTGCAAAAACGAGTTTTATAGCTTTATAAAGCCTGTTTAAGGCAAATGTGTTCATTTTAGTTCTACCCAATTAGATTTTAAATTAATTATGATTTGAAAACGAATTTCAAAATATGTATAAAATAAATACAAAATAAATTACATCAATTTAAAAGCTATTCTTGTTTTATTTATCGTATTTTTAAATCATTTTCTACATTTTTAATCAATTGCTTTTAGGTGAAAGGAAAAGTTAACTTTAAAGTTAAAGAACTTTCGCAAATCTTTACTTTTTGGTTTACGATAACACTTTTAACAGATTAATGTTGTTGTTTTTAGCTAAAAATAATTTTCAAAGAAAGTTGTTATTTACAGAAGGTTATTTATATGTATATCAAGCATTCATAGTATTAATATTATAAGATATGTTTTAAACTTAGGAATCCTGATTGATTGCTTTCAAATGCTTCAAGCTCAAATGCTTTTTAATAATATTATTTTTATTGTTATTCTACATCCGCTGGGACCATTTGAAGAGCTTAAGCTATCTCAATAATTCTCAATGATATCCTGGCAAATCCTTGAAACGACGCTTGACCATTAAAATTATTTTAATCGAGTGCAAAATGGCTGAGCTAAAAAAAATAAAATAAAAATGTTGGGGGAAAATACAGAGAACAAAATTAAGAAATGGCCTCAAGTAGTGAGTGGAGAACACGGCCGCTTAATGGCCGAGTCAAGGCAATTATAAAATATTTTCATTATGAGAATGGGGCAAAATAATTATGCCAAAAGTCTGCAAGCAGCAGCAGAGGGAGGCGTCAGTGAATGAGGAAGGCGGGGCGGTGCGGGGTATAGGGCAAACAGGCTGGTAAACCCTGACTGTGGTCCACTTGAGCTGCTCGTTGAGTTTGTAGCTTTTGGTTTGGTACAATTATTTCATGCTCATTGCTAATTAAAACTAAATTGAGTGCATACACATACAAACATAGTTACATGAAAAGATGTAGAGAGCGAGGGAGGGAGATAGATAGATATCACACACACACACACAGATTGTCATATTGTATCTGTGTGTCTCTGCGGTTTATGGAAAAAGCAAATGCATGTCGACATCGTAGAGCTTAAATTATTTAAATGTCATAATGCTCTCCGCGACTTTTCCCCCTCCCAGAAGCAAGTGACAAGTGTGTATATGAGTGTGTGTATCTGTGTGTGTGTGTGTGTGTAAGCATGTGTATGCGTGAGCTCATTACAAGCTGTCACGTGGAAGATACTGGATGAGTCTTACAGTATTTTGCTTGTGGGCGGTCGTGTGTCAGCAGTGAGCAATGAATTTTTAATTGCCTTCTAATTATTTGCAGTTCCTTAATTGAAAACCTGAAAGCAACATATAACTGAATAGTATACGTTGTTGAATAGAATGAATACCATAAATGCAACAGGAAATGTTTAAACAAAATCATGACATTGAGAAAACTAAAAGAAAATTGCCAAAGAGACTTCAAGTCAAAGAACAAGCTTCGCTAAAATCATAAATATTATTTAAGTTCAAAGAATCTGTGTCTACAAAGCTTAGAAATGTAAATAGTATTTAATTAAATACTAATTGAAATGTTTTCACCTATTGTTTGTAATGTTTGAAAGTATTTAAGTTGAGCTCTGAAGTTAAATCTAATAAACTGACTCAAATATTATTTAATGTCACATTTGGGGAAATATCTTATATGCATTCGTACATACATAGGTTACTTTAATTTAAGACTTGTCATTAACATTTAAGTATTTAGATTTGTAATAGTTAAGAGGGTATTATAATGTCATATGCATTTAAATATTATAAATGAACAAGTTAATTGCTTTCTTATAATAACTTGTAATTAAACTGATTTGCATTTTGTTTTCTTTTGACATATTTGTATAGAGCTTATTAATATTGTATACATAATTTATATTTACTTTCGAGTAACTAATTAAGTTTTATCCCTATAAATAATATTTATATAAGTGACTTAAAAATCGTTTTGTTTTGCAGCTGAGCTTTTTAAGTACCAAGCTGCAGCCTGAGTTCTTATAACCATATTGGGCGACATAGTCTAGACTCTACACACTGGACACTGGATTTATCTTTGTTTCTCGAACCGGTCCCATCATCAGTTATGCGTCATATAGTCCCAGACAGACCATAAAAGTCTTGCAACTATAACAAGAATGACGAGAGTTGAACGTCGACCAACCATCAATTGTTACACTGGACAACAACAATGAATTGTGTAATAAATCAATACACCCAAAGAAATACAGAAAAAAAATACACTAAAAATTAAAACAAATATACTCATTTCAAGCAATTGCTTCAGCATTTGGACCTTCTGATCCTCTGACCAAGCTACAACTAAGCAAATAACTACAAGTAACTGCCAAGGCAGCACTTAATTGTTTACAACTAATTATTTGCCTATGAGCTTTGCTGATGCATGTCCTTATTCAGCACTTGTGCCGTATTTGCATCTCTCCATTTCGTGTGGACTTCATTTGTAACCCACACCGACATACGGGTATATTCGAATTCATGATACTCTTTAGTGGAGTTGTGTCGTGGAATTTTAACGTTTGACAAGGTTTAATCTATAAGTTGTGACCTGAAATTTCTAAAGTAGCCAATTCTAACGGCTACCCGAATTCAAACTTGCTTTGTGGCTAACTTAACCGATTTTGATGTAGAATATTGTTCTGACCACGACTCTCTTGGAATTTGCGGAAGGGCATCAAAGTTGCGACTCTTATTTCCATTCTCTTCTTCTCATTTCTAGTTTGTTGTTTTTGTAGTTGTTGCTAAAGACTTAAAGCCGGCCGGCTTGTCCAGTTGTTTAGTTTGTTTTTTTTTTTTGTATATATTTCTTTTTGTTGGTTTCTTTACATTGTTTGTTTGGACAAGCGACAGCAGATTTTTTACATTCCCTCTCTCTTACTCTCGGAACTTGAAGGTCTGTCTGTTTCACTCGTTGTTTTTCATTTTGTGGGCATGTTTGTTTTGTTTTTGCTGAGCCTTAAGCAGGTGTGACTTATGTGTGTAAGTGTGTGTGTGTGTATCTGTGTTTGAGTCGGCTCATAGACTTGTTTGCTGCTGCCGTTGTTGTTGTTACTTAATCGCCTGTATGCTGTCTATCGTTTGCTCTTGAACTTGAGGTGAGCGCCAGAGCAAACAAACAAATAAAAATACAAAAACAATAATAAATACAAATACAGAAAACAGAACCTGAAACTCTATCTGGTTAAAGGTGTTTCAAATTAGTTGTACTTTAGCATAAACTAATTGACTGCCCCCCTTTACCTATGCTCTCTCTTTTATACACCTCTCTCTCTCTTCTTTTTCCTCTTGTTCTCTCTCTTTCTGGGATGGCAGCAATTATTAAAAGGCAGCCATTGGCGACATGATAAACGATTTCCGCAATATTTCCGCCCGTGCGGACCAGGGTTGGCAAGGGCAATGGACCCAACAGCTGCCTTCCCAGCTGGGGTTGCATACACACCGAGAGAATCTTTCCCCTTTGTGAACCCAACCCCCATTCCCGCCCCTTATGTCATGCATAGCCCATGGTATCAGTGTTGTCAGAATTTCTTGATTTAAAGTAGCTAATTTAATAATAATAAAAAGTAGCTAGAGATAATTAAAAGAAAATGGTTAAATGTCGTAAATAAAAATGTCAACACTTGTATTTGTATTAATCTCATAATAAGAATATGTCGATTTTAGGTTAGTAAGTAAAAAACCATAAGTTTTTTAACACTAACAAAACAACGAAAGAATCTTTATGTTTGTCGGATAAAAATTACGTTAATATGCATTTCTATTTTAATAAAAAGTAATATTCACACACAACTTTGTGAATAAAATAATATATATCGTTTTTAAATGAATTCTGTATCTTAAATTGCTCTTAACAAACTTGCATATGGCTGAAAATTAGTGCAACCTCTGGTTTTCATTTAGTAGTATTAATTTCCCAATTGACTAACTAAATTTGGCAGTGACAATGTGTTTTCTGCAACACATTACCTTTATTAAAAATGTTCAATATCTCAATTAAACTATTTTTGTTTTGTGAAATATCTGCAGAGAATTAATTAACAAAAACATAAGCTGAAAAATTGGTAGCAATATTTTTGAAAACAGACAGATTTCTATCAAAAAAAGTTTTCTAAAAACTGTGTATTCTTTGTAATTATAGAATAACAAATTCTGGTTATTAAATGGCTATAATGGCAACACTGGGAATTACGCAGCCTGCGCCCGCGGCTGCAACGGTTTACTGTGGCCCACTTCACACGGCTTCATAATTTTAACACAGCTCACAAATTGTCCTTGCTGACAAAATTGTTGAACAGCGCCGCAGCGGCTTGTTTACACTTTGTTTTGCAGTCAGGACGAGACAGGAAGGGGCAGTTAAGAAGAAGGACCCCAACAACATGAGAAGAAAGAAAGTAAAAGAGTGAATTGAGCAGAAGGCAAGTGTATTGCAGAGAGCAAGGAATAAAAATGAAAAAATTGAGCAGAAACCGAGGATATAAACAAAAGCCGTCGAAAAAAGCAAATCCCGGCAAGGGATAAATTTAAAAAATTAAGGTATATCAAGCAAGTAAGTATTTTGTATAGCATTGCTGAAATCTGGACAGTTGAAAGAGCCCTCTAAAATTAAGATTCTCAATTATCTACTATTCGGAATTTTTCAGCCGCCTGTTTTCACCCTAGAACATTTTTTGCTAAATATTAGTAAGAATTACTATCAGTGAACATTCACTGTACTTTGTTTTTCAGCCTTAAGAACTAAAAAAATCAAAACAAGCTTTAAGATTTTATAATTCTAATACATAAGACAAAACACAAAGACTCGACCACCCAAAAAATAAAGGTTGTACTCAAGATAATCTTTTAATCTTTCAACAAATTGTCTGTAAATGCGTCTCGACATTGAAGCACTTTGTTGGGGTCACATTTAAAAAGATGCTTGATTGTTAAATAAATAAAACTAAATGGAAAAAAGTCAAGGAGCACATACATACAGAAACATAAACATCATATTTAATATCATATTTATACTTAATCCTATAATCTTTCATTGTGAATGTCTTGTCTTAAATTTGATTCGCTTATGCTGTTATCATGTCTGTTATTTTGATTGATTTTCGTGCTGGGAATAAGTACACACCCTTATGTATGTATGTGTGTGTAAATAAATTGTATTTTTTATTTTCCCACTGAAATTGTCGCGCTGCTTGTTTGACGCCACAAAATGAGGAAATGCTTACTTGAATTTATTTTATTTTTTATTTACGATTCTTTAGACTATCTTAACGAGATGACTTCTCCCCTGAACTTCTTGATCTTTTTGGGGCGTTGTGGAGCATGTACATGCATAATGTGGACACAGGTCGCCTGGGGCCATGCCACATTTAAGAAATTGCGTTGCACATACATAAATCTACGTTTATTTGCATATTTGTTTAAATTTATTTGCTGTTTGTCGCTGCAATTCGTTAGAATTCTAATAGCCCATGAGTGGTTTATGATAATGCAGCTGAGGCTGACAGGTAGTGAAGAGAAGGGAAGCAAACAGAGGGGGCAATAATGGGTTAAATCGGCTGCTATATCTTTTGTTGTCTTTGGCAAAAATTTTGTCTGCGCAACATTTCACTTGCTGCGGCAATAAAATTTCAAGCAAATCCAAAAAAAATAACAAAACAAATTGTGTGTGCTTTTTTTTTTGAATTTTTTGCGGGCATTTCTGAAACAAGGAAAAGAATTTGCATAACAAAGGCAGAGAGGTGAAAAGGGGTGAGGGGGCTGTTTGTTATTTTTGGCATAAGCG
The DNA here is from genome assembly GCA_035044365.1 of Drosophila neotestacea. NCBI lineage: Eukaryota > Metazoa > Arthropoda > Insecta > Diptera > Drosophilidae > Drosophila > Drosophila neotestacea. The sequence goes on from JAWNMD010000155.1 coordinate 942,885, forward strand.
AGAGCGAAAGAACGAGAAGGAGCACGAAAGCGAGAGCGCATTAATATGTTTACTCAAGCGACGCCGACGTCACTGCCGTTGGGGTTAATGCACCGCAGAGAGCAGAGATTAACAACAAATTAAACCTTACCTTTTTCAGTCAAGGGTCTCAGCGTTGTTGTTGATGTTGTTGTTGTTGCTTTTGCAATTGTGGAGGAGCCGGAGGAGCCGGACTCCTGTTGCTGCTTCAATTTGCTGCTGGCGGCGACTACGACGAAACACAGGAACAACAACAGACACAAATTCGCTGTCGCCGGCATTTTGCCGCTGCTGCGCTGCCTGCTGCTGCTGCTCTTCTTCTTGTTGTTGTTGTTTCGCTTGCTTTACACGTAAAAATAAGACAAAAACAAAGAGCACACTACACCAACACAACACACACACACACACACACTCACGCACTGAAAGCAGCTATTGCTTAAAATTTTCTTTGTTTTGTTTATATGCTTAACATTTTTGTGCCGCAAATTGTTGCAGCTTTGTTTTCTTGTTTACTTTTGCTTGGTTTTGTTTTTTTTTTCTCCTTTTTGCCGCGCGAATAACAAATATGTGAACGCACACACATACACACGCAAATACACTTAGCACCAACACAATCTTAAACTTTGAATTAGGCACAAGGCTCCAACAAATTGTAAACAGAGCGTTGCCTATACATATAATTATTTATTTTTTACATAATTTTTTGTTAATTTAACACATGTATGTATATTTATGATTTTGCGTCGGCGTTAAGAACAAAAGTCGCGCACCGTTGTCGCACCACACGCCAAGAAAACCGTAAGAAGACTGAGAAAAACACAGCGTTTCATGCAGAGAGAGGATTTACAAGGTAACATAGTGCGCGAGCGTATTCTGAGAGCGAAACCAATGAATGCGAATGACGTCACTGCTTCAGAAACTCAACATCGTTGTTCTCGTAGAACAGCATACAATAAATAATTACCATTTAAAATAATTTCATCAGATTTTACTGCATACTTTTTCTAAATAATTGATGTTAACTGAAAATGTGTAAAATAATTCATATGTATTTATGTATCGATATTTGCAACCAGAATCCCGCTAATATTTTTCCACCCCTTGTAATATTTTAGGCGTAACTATCTGCAGCCCTGCAGCACTGGTAGTTGTAGTCCAGCCCTGGTTAAATGTTTTTATTTTTTAAATCACAGTAGGCGGCGCCAAAACAACTATTGCTTGAGCAAAGTTTATTTCGGCATTCAATTTTGGAAAGCTCTGCTGCGAGCAACGCAGGATCAAAATTTCTAGTAAAATAAATATTTTTTAAAGCAGATATAAGCTGTTGAAAAATGTTGCCCCAATTGCTTGTGAGTAAACGCTGAAAAATCGAAATGCATTTTAGTTGCATAACGTGTAAATGCAATTTTTTAAATTTATACTTTTTCATTGCAGTTATGTCGCAATATGGCGCGGACTGTGCTGTTGACCTGGAGCCGAGGCACTTCCCACTCTGATAGTTCTAAAGACGATCTTATTGTGGACTTTGATGGTCCAGATCTTCCACTTCCCGTGTATGCTAAACGACCCAATGAGCCGCTCGAAAAGCGAAAGCAGCGGTAAGTTGAATGAATGATTGATTGATGATGATTGACGATGACTGGTTGATGTATCTGTTTCAGTTTATTGTATCAATCTCGCAAGCGAGGCATGCTTGAGAACGATTTGCTTTTAAGCACATTTGCACATAAATATCTCAAGGGATTCAATGCAGAGCAAACGGAGATTTACGATGATCTCATCAATGGAGTGAGCAACGATTGGGATATTTATTACTGGGCGACGGGAGTGAAGCCAACACCAGATCAATATAATACCGAAATCATGAAGTTACTAAAAGAACACGTCGGTAATGCCGAGAAGGTCACGCGCTTCCAACAGCCAGATTTAAAATATTTTCTGCAAAAATAATTTGTTAGAGGGAAAACTTTAACAAGGTGACACATTTAGAGGTCGACCTTGGGTATAGTTTTTCCCTGTAGTTTCCACCGCTATCAACGCCGTCCCACTGTGTTCCCGCCTTTTTAGTCTAGATTTTACTTAAAGTTGTCACGAATTAAAACATGAACAAAGCTTGCTGCAGAATTATGTGGATACAGACGATATATAAAAACACACACACTACAATAATACACTATTTATACACTAATACAGTGCTGGGCCTGTATTTCTTATTATGTTAAATAAATGTTATATGAGCTATGAAAACCAAGACAACATAATTGTTTATATAAATCCCAAAAACTTTATTTGCTCTTAAAATTTATAAGATAATTTCTAGAATTACTTTTAATATTTATTATAAAGAGTTTAGTTTCCATTTTGTTATAAAAATCAGTAAAAAAAACACATCAATTTTACACATGACAATTTTAGTTTTAAAATATAAATGAAATTTTTTCAAAAAATAAAATTAATCTGATTTTTCAAAAAAATATGAAAAACAAAAATTAGAATTACTTTGATCTTTCATGCTTTTAGCTAACAACGTTCAAAGACCTTGTACAAGGTGGGCAAATTGGTAAGTTCATAGAGCTGCTTCTTAAGTCTTGCAGGAGGCAAGAGATACTTTTTAAAGCCTGGAAATAATACATGTTCCATATGCCAATGTTGGCAACGCATATCTCCATCATCCTGCCAGTCAAGCTGAGCATAATAACGAGCTGTCTCACGGCAGAAGGTCTCGAAACATTGCGACTCCTGCTCCCATTCCACCTCCGTGGCCAGACGTAGCAGATAAACGGGTAGCTGGGCTCGGCTAGGCACATATTGTGGAAGTAATGCTGGCAAAGATTCCAAATAACCTTCCTCCGAAATCCTCAGTGCAAAGTACTCTCGCATTATGGGCGCTTTTTGCTGAAGAATATGCACCGCATTTGCGGCCAGCTCCGTTTTGTCACCATCCTCGGGCTCCCAGCCAGCTGCCTTGCTCTCCAGAGCTATGAGTAGCAGCTGCTGTAGCGGCAACGGAGGCACCACTCTGATCTCAGTGCAATTTTGGAATTCGTAGACCAATCGTTGATAATACAATTCTTCGCTAAAAGCCCCAGTGTTGCACATGTATAGACGCGTCTCGTGCTGGAAGAGTGCATGTCTTTCATCCACACAACCCACATAGACAAGTTGCTTCAAGATGCTCCGCAACTGTATGTGGCACTTACTCTCTATGCTCTGTTGCATTTCCAGCACGCTTGTGAGACGCACCTCTTTTGATTTACGGGCTGCAATTACCCGGAAACTCTCATCTTGCGATGCTGTAGGCGTTTCATTACTGGAACTGTTGGACAAGCCAGAATCACTTTTTTCTAGCGGTTTAAAAAACTTATCCAGCTTCTGTTCAGTTGAATCAGTGCGCACCATGTCCTTCTCATAAATGCGTTGGGTTTTATCCTGAACCGTTGTTTCTTCCAGCTCCGAAGTGCCCGGCAATTTGAGTTGCTTGTAGAAGCTTCTAGTGGCATTACTGCCTAACAATTGAGCCTCCACCTGTTGCTTAATACGATCAATGATCTCGTCCTGATAGAGGAAATGCACTTCATGCTTTGTGGGATGGACATTTACGTCCAAATTCTGAGGTGGCATCATCAGGCTCATGTAAACAAAGGGATGTTGACCACGTGGCAAGTACGTGGAATATACTGCATCCACGGCGGTTTTAAGAGCTGCAAGAATCTGTACTTAAGCAAGTTTCCCAAGAGACATAATTCCACTACTCACCTGGCGACTCTACTAATCGTTGATTGATAAACAGCAGCAGCGTCGACTTTTTAGCAGCATAGTTAACCTGGGTAAGTTGGCACTCTAGATTAAACTTGAACATGTCATCCTTGTAGCTAAACTCCATCAGCTCCTTGGCTATTGCAGCACCATAAATGGCACGTATATTCTCAGACCTAGTACTAGATGCTTGTGTCTTCAGTGCAGGCTGTTCACCTTGTTTGCGTAGAACAAAACCCACCTGAGGATTATGCACAGCGTACTTGGAGATCACATCGGATATCTTTTGAAACTCCTCCGCTGGCGATTTGAGTGCCTGTCGTCGTTGAGGCATAGAATAGAACAAATCCTCAATTGTAATTATTGTGCCTTGATTGCCAGCACATGGCTTGGGTGTACCAACTAGTTTACCATCCGAATAATTTGCTTTATAGCCACAACGTTCGCTGGCCGTCTTTGTTTGGATGGTCAGGTGGGCCACATGGCTAATACTGGCCAATGCCTCTCCACGAAAACCAAAGGTGGCAATTTCTGTTAGATCCTCAAATTTACTTAGCTTGGAGGTAGTGAAGCGCTCACAAACAATAGAAAGATCCTCCCTACGTATGCCAGTGCCATTGTCCTGAATTTGTAGCAACTTGAGACCTCCCGATTTAATGTTCACCTGAATGTGACTCGACTTTGCATCCAAACTGTTCTCCAGCAGTTCCTTGAGAGCATTCGCTGGACGTTGAATAATTTCTCCAGCAGCTATGCGGTTGACAACAACCTCATCTAGCTTCTTTATCACTCCCGGTTCCTCCAGCATGCCGCCAAAATTGTATTGTAAACAAAAGAATTACGAACATCGATTACTCGCCGGTATATTGATATTTTTATAAGTTATCAATTATCGATGCCTAAGTCGATAGACCACCGTTTTAATTATCCAACAATTAATACATTTATTAACTCATTTTTAGTTAAACATAAACATAATCTTCATTTAACAATTCATAAAGCATTTGAAACTACAACTATTTTGATTCGAGAACTTAAAATGAATTTTCAAAATTCGTAAGATTCATTGTACTTGTGAAATATTAAAACTAATTTAAGCTTCAACGGAAATGCTTGTTAACTAATACTAAAAATTGTCCGCTTTTAAGTGTAATATTAAAACATCCATTTGCACTTTATGCAAATAAATACAGAGATACCCAAAATAATAGTCGTATATTTAAAGTAGCTGCGAACCTTACGCCGTTTACGCTCGGCGAGAATCTCATTGTAATCAATATAAAGCGGGCTTTTGGGTGGGCTGAATGAGCCAAGCTGTGAAAGAGATAATGATTACTTATATGACTTTACAACTGCATTAAAATCTTACATATTTTATAGTCTTGGTGAGATCATTTATAACGCCGCGATATGCATTTAAGCTGCTCTGCAAATTGGATAGCTGCATCTCCGTTGGCTGGCCGAGTTTACCAGCCAGTTGATTCTGTATAACAAATCGCAACGATGACTGAATGATGACCAAATGCTGTAGATGATTAGCAGTTATCATGAGAATATCATAGAAGCTGAAAGTTTAAATAATATTAAAAAAGATACGTTGGAAATTTTAATAAATTTATTTTACTTCTCCATGCCATCTTTTTTAACGCGTGCAATGGATTTCTTTGACCAATGATGCAAATGAAAGCTGCAGAATAGAAACATTAAATTAATGTAAATGGATTATTCTTTGATCTTCAATACTTACTCCAATATACCCTTCATGATCTTGTTGCGAAGGATGGGAAGCTTTACGCCAACATCACTCAGCTTTTTATCATCCATGTGTAGGAATTCACCGAGTGATGTACGCGATTTAGCAAAATTTTCGATCATATTATCCATATTTATTGTGCGTAGAATTTGGGCGAGCTCTTGAAAGTACTCCGGGCAGTCTGACTTGAGGAAAATGCGTGGAACATGATCACGCAGCGTGTTATAAGAGAGGAATGCTGATGGAACCATATAATCGGCACGTTCGCGGGGCAGAAACTCTAATAGATCGTAAAATCCGTGAAATTCAGCTACCTGTTTAGGTGTGTAGCCCTTATTGTTGGCAATATTTGAGTTAACACCCGCCTCCATTAGTAGCTTAACAATCTCCGCATGATTATTCTCAATTGCAAAAAATATGGGAGTACATCCCTGATTATCCACCGCATCGAAGCTCACATCTTTGATCAGGAGACGCACTATGTTGGTGAATCCTCTACGGCAGGCAAACATAAACGGCGTCATGCCATACTTATCAGATATATTGATAACAGCTCCATGGTTTAGAAGCAGACGCACAAGTTTCTCCGCCACATACAGATCCTTCGCCTGGCAGTCACACGCCAGCATTAATGGCACTACTGAATCCACCTGCTTATTGACATTTGCTTTGTACTTGTTAATCAGGTGCAAAGCAATCTCATAATCGCCATTCCGACAGGCATGCATTAACATCGTGTCTCCTCCACACACCGGTTGATCGACAGGAAACTGCAGCTTATCGATTTCTTCACACACCCGTTGTAAATCGCCATCCAGCAAAGCATCGTAGAGCTTTTGATCCGGTCGTACATACACCGTCGGCTTTTCCCGTTTTATCTATATAAATACATCAACAATATCAGTGTACAAACATACATAAGAGATTAAAACTACTCACTTTATCCGCAAAGTAGAAGCCGTCGTAGCTACTGTCGTCCGAATCATCCGAATCCGGCGGAGGTCCGCAGTTAGCATACTTGCTCATTTTTATTTATTTAAATTGTACGAATTGTGTATTTTAATAAAACATTTCAATTGGAGCTATTAAAAATTACGCAGCGAAAAGCAAAAAACCAAACAAAAATGGCAAAGTTTAAGCAATGTGGCCACACCGCGCAAAAGGTTGATTATTTGTGGTGTTTCTTAGTACTTTTCTTGGTTATCAGTATTTTTTTGGCCTATCATTGCGGCACATAAACACACCACCAATTGTCGTCTTAAAGAAACATAAATACGCCACCTATCGGCAGAAAAACTTTGCGGGCTTCATGCATTTTCAAATATACACAGTTTTAACTTGTTAATATTTTTATTTAATATATTATTTACAACTTTACTTCTTTTTTCCTTTATCCTTTTTGGCGAATCGCGGCCCACCAAAGTTTTTGCCCTTGTTGAATTTGTTTTTGCCCGCCTTATTGGTCAGCTTAACGTTGCTGGTTTTCTTCACATTGCCAGGTTTCTTTTTAGCCGCAATTTTCGACATCTTCTGGTGTCGATTGGCCTCGGATCTATTACGGAAAAGAAGATTAATAAATGTGTACAATTGATTGTGTAAAAAACTTACCTTAAACGTAGTGCGCCACCGCGACTGATATCAGTTAAATCATTGGTGAAGGCGGATTGTCCACCACGTCGCTTGGGTTTACCGCCGGATCCGGAATATTTGGGAGTCTCAGTTGCTGCACCCAGCTTGCCAGGACGCTTGCGTAGCTTTGCCATCTTGGCGCGCACAAGCGAAACCTTTTCAACTTCCTTCATGGCGCGTTCCTTGGCCAACTGCTCAGGTGTTTTCTTCCTAGGTTCTTCCTTCTTTTTCTTACGCTTGTTCTCAAAATCTTTCACAGGCGGTCCATCCTCCCCATCGCCACCGTACTCAGGTCGCTTTCGTTTACCACCCGTTTTTCCTTTGCCTGCAGCAGGTTTGGGTCCCTCATCACCATCGTTTAGAGAAAGGCGAGCCTTTTCATTCTCTCGCTGTTGCTTAGTTTGGAACCAGGTACGTCTTTCATTGGGCTGTCCTAAAAGTTTACGTTCTGTTTTCGACAACTGCTGCTCTGTTTTGGCTAGCTGACGCTCCGCCTGCTCTTCGTCAAGTATATTTTCTGTAGATAATGAGAAATCAAATTAATTAAAATTTCGTTTAAATAAACTAAATGATCACTTACGTATTTCAGGCTCCAGAGCGGTCAGCTTGTTGCGATACTTCTCAATGATTTCTGGTGGTATAATGCGATTCTTTACACTGCTCTCGGCATTTTTAATGATATCCTTGACAATCTTGCGCTCTTTCTCACCAGCCAGGGAAACAGATATGCCCGCTCGTCCGGCACGAGCTGTGCGGCCCACTCGATGGATATAATGCTCTGTGGTAATGGGCATCACAAAGTTAATGACTGTTTTGACACCCACAATATCGAGACCACGTGCAGCCACATCGGTTGCAATCAGCACATCAATTTGCTCTTCCTTGAATTTCTTAAGTGATTCCAAACGTTGCTGTTGCGTTAAATTGCCGTGCAGTTCTCCAGCTCTTACGCCGAGTAGACCGAGTAGAATGTGCAGCCTATGTGCCTGCTTCTTTGTCTGCACAAAAACCATGCAATGGTCGTGGAAGGTGCGACAAATCAAGCTCGCTAATATGGGCTCTCGATCGCCTTCCTTATCCTCACGTATGCGTATAAACTCTTGTCTCAAATTGTAGGCCACCTGTTGATTGTTGTTAACAAAGACTTTGACGGGTTTTTCCAGTGATACGGCGGCCAAGTCCTTGACCTGTTCGCTCATGGTGGCCGAGAAAAGCATTGTCTGGCGAGTCTTGCAGCAAGAGTTGATAATCTCCTTCATTTGCTCCGCAAAATACTCGTCCAACATACGATCAGCTTCATCCAGAATAAGCACCTGCAATTAATGTATATATATTAAATACTATCAAAGATTTAGGACTAAATATGCTAAACAAATTGGGATCAGCTTGCCATTGCAGCGCAATTGCAATTACCAGAGTTTCATCTGAAGAGATCAGAGCGCAAGGATGGAGAATCATCATATTATCTACACTTTGTAGACCAACTTCTTATGTTTGCTTACCTCAATGGAATCCAAGCTGAAACTTGGAGTGTTCTTAATGTGATCGATGAGACGACCTGGCGTAGCAATGACAATATCCGGATTCTGTCGTAGTACAGCTTCCTGAGCCTTTACATCGAGACCGCCGATCGCTAGACCCACATCAATGGATGTGAATTGACACAGCTGCTTGGTGACCTGGTAAACCTGGGCGCCTAACTCACGGGTGGGTACCAGTACTAGGACCCTAGTAATTGCCTTGTTGTTAAGCGGCCTGTAGAGCAGACGTTCCAATGTGGGCAGCATATAGGCAGCAGTTTTACCCGTTCCTGTAGCTGCACAGCCGCAAACATCGCGTCCAAGCAGTGCTATGGGTATAGTAGAGGACTGAATTGGTGTTGGATAAATGTAGCCAAGGACTCCGATGGCTCGCATAAGCGGACGCGACAGATTCATTTGATAGAAGGACGTAATTAGTTCGTTGGACTCGATAGTGTCATCGAATTGCATTTTTTCGCCCTCCTCTTCTTCGTTATCATCATCCGCCTGTTTCTTCTTCTTGTTTTTGCTAAGTTTCTTTTCACGAAGTCGCAAATTATCATGCTGGAGCTCATCATCGGATAAATCTATCTCCTCATCGCTCTGTTCAGCAGCAACTGCTTCGGCACCTCCGCGTTTTTGCAAGCGAGCAGCGATTTTATCGTCTGTCTTTGTGCGTGCCTTGCGCTTGACATACTTCATCAAATCATCCCATGTATCTTGATTGTACTCCTTGACCGACGATACAAATTCAAAGCCCTTTTCAAACTCGGTTACCTTTTTGTGTCTTAATTTAGTTGGTTGATACTACAAGGTGCCGGGTTAGAAAGAGAAATTTTTATAGTTTCAATTCGGGAATATTTCTGATGTTTACTCACTTCTACTTCAGCGTCCGAGTCTTCAGATAGATTTTCCACCTCAGCGTCATCCTCAATAGTGCCTATCAGGTCCATATTTTTAGTTGCACCCATTTTTTTGCGCGTAGTTGCAGCGCGTGTTTACAATTTACAAAACACCAAACACGTGTGCGAAGTGAGCGACGAGTTGGCAGCTCAGCCACAGAGATTTCAATATATTTATCGCTCATCATTGCCGGCAATACATAACATATGTATATCGATAAGCTTCGATAATTATTGGCCGGGCAAACAGCTGTTGAGACAATTGTTATGAAATTTCGTTAGTTTACAGCAAAATGTTGCGTTTGTTGACAAAAACTCGTAACTTAAGGTAATTGAATTTAAAATAGATAAAAATATTTGTCTAATTATACAATAATAACATAAACACACTTAATAGATCACTGCTGCCTGCTTCAGGAATTCGCTGCTATGCACAGAAACAGGCCCCAAACATTAAGTCACAGAATGAGGAAGCTATCAGCAATGAACCCATAAAATTCTTTGGTAGCCAGGCTGCCTCATGGCGTGCACGCGACACACGCAGCGGCGGCAGCGAAGACTCTTTGTGGTATCAACCATATGTAATCTCCGCCAGCTTAGCCATCTTTCTGGTTTATTTCTGCATGCTGCGTGAGGAGAGTGACATTGATCTGCGTCTGGAGGGTAATCTGTATGATCATGTTAGTGGATTGGAGGAGGTACAGCTTACAGTCAACTATAGATACAACAAGGAGCATGGATTGGACACCAAAGAGCAGGAAAAACGACTAATTGAACTTGGTGTGGATCTGAAACAATTGGATGCGCAATTGGCAGCACAATAGCCTTCGTATGTCAGTTTTTGTTAAGCGAAAAGTAAATATATTTATTCATAACATGTTTACAATATACTAATTAATATCTAATTCAATAATCGAGTCTAAATTCTTCTCGAATTCCGCCAGCTGCCTTTTATGTTTCTTGCTTTCGCAATGGCTTCTAAAATTGACATATTCCTTAATATGACAATCGCAGACCTCGCAATAGATAAGAGGACCCTTTCGAACATGTTTCTCGACCACCGCATCGTGTGGTATCTCGCCTTGGATCTTGGCCAACTTTGTTAGCTGCTCCACATGACGAGTGCTATCACAATGGCGCGAGTAATTTTTACGATTTGTGATTGTCTGGCCACAGGGTTCACAATATACTGACTCCGTCTTCAGATGCACTGGTTCACTTTTCGAGTCTTTTCTCATCTGCTGTTCCGCCAACTTTCTTTCATGTTTCTGGGTTTTGCAATGGCTCCTAAAATTGACATAATCCTTGATATGACGATCGCAGGGTTCGCAATAGATTATAGGACCCTTTGGCACATGTTTCTCGACCACCGCATCGGGTGGTAACTCGCCTTTGATCTTGGCCAACTTTCTTAGCTGCTCCACATGACGAATGCTATCACAATGGCGTAAGTAGTTTTTACGTTCTGCGATTGTCAGGCCACAGGGTTCACAATAAACTGTCTCCGTCTTCAGATGCACCCTCTTGATATGCTCCTGAACACCCGCATTGCTGTAGAAAGCCTTGGCACACTGATCACAGATAAAGTCTGCCTGTTTCAAGTGAACCCTCTTCATGTGTATATTAAGTAGAAAGGGAGTGGAATATTTCTTTTGGCAGAAATTACATACTACCTTTGATGAGGAGCTACGTGGTGGTCGAGGTTTACGACCTTGCTCTTGGCGACGCTTTCGAATAGCGGCTCGACACTCCTCGGCACTGTGTGCATCACAGCAACGACCATGGCTTGGTAAATTGCATATAAGGCAACGAAAACTGCGTGAATGGGCTATGGCTACATGCTGTATTAACGATCTCTCCAACTGAAAGCGCCTCTTGCAGCTGGAGCATTTAAATCTACGAAGACGTTGATGACATGCTTGACGTACTCTCTGCAGATGCTGAACATAGGTTCGTCGTGTGCGGAAGCTGCGGGAACAACTGTAGCATTGCCAGCGAGGACTGTAATGCATCGGAGAATGGCTTTGCCTCATATGCAGTTGATGGCTAAAGCTGTATCGATAAATGTGATCACAGTATACACATTTACTGAGAGAGCAGCGTTTACGAGAAGTAGGTTGCACTCTCGATTCAATTTCCGCTACATAATCCAAGTGATGACGCTTGGACAGTCGCACATTCAGTTGCTCCACTTGGGTAGACCCTTTCTGCAGCTCCTGTTGTTGCTGTGTCTCCATTAGCTGTTTATAGGTAACATTTTCCAGGAACTCTCCGGCTACATCCCTTTTTGTACGCCTGCTCAGGTGTGAGAGCAACGTGTGCTGTATAAAGTAACGTCGATAGCATAACGAACAGTGCCAGTTGTCACTGGGCGTGTGCACCCATTGATGCGTCTCCAGTTGCTCTAGTTTTTTCCAGGGCAACATGGTGCAGTCTGTGCAGCTACAGCGTAATCCTTTAAAGCTCTGAGCAACTGACTTGGGTCTCAAAGCACCATGTGCTTCAGTCATGCTTAATTTGATAAAGGCACGACGATAGCCTGACGTTATAGTATTCATTATCTGCTCCAACTGTGCATAGTTTATTGTCTTTTCCTCTACGCTAAACGCTGCAGCAAGTGCTTCAAAATCCGAACGTAAATCCACTTTATAATACTGGTTACTCCAGAAGTTTTCTCGGGATTGGGCTGTACTCAGTAGCAAGAACAAGTTTCTGGTACTGAGAAGCGCCATTTTCTGCACTGGTCCACCAGTTTTTGATGCTGCTGCATCGAAGTTTACAAACTTCTGAACTGAGCCTCGGCAACATTTGCATTTGCACTCACAGGCGTTTGTGCAGGTACTGACTCCTCTAGCAGCGGGCGTAGTTGGTCCGGGCTTGCTGCCACAAAAATTTTGATGTGCAACAGCCAATTTGCCAGGCCAGGACATGTTTATTAATTTAAGATGTTAAAAAAACAAATGAACAAAACTGTTGAATAGTTGCATTTCGATTATAAGTTTACCTCTCATTTATCGTCGAGGTATGTCGATAAGAGTACAAATAATGGATGTTTGACCAAGCGATGATTTAATTTTTATTTTTTAACAATGCATAAGTATTATAAGAACTGTTACAATATTACATAAAATTGATTGTTAAACTAAAAAGAAAGAAGTTTCTTTCGAAAGTGTTACTGAAATCACTTTATTAACTTATGAAAAATTATAGTCGATACTCGGTTAACTTTCCGATAAGTGAATATACCGATTATAGTATCGATGCTTTTGCAGCTTTACCGCATTGTGATTGTTGTTTCCTCACAACAAAGACACACATTCGCAGCGTAGTTGATTTTTATTTTAGTTTCCAGCCAGTGTTTATGGTGTTTGGTAAAAGGTAAACAAAAGTGCAAGTGTGTTAAATTGAAAAAAGTGTAAGTGCTGAGCATTAATTGGGAATCAGTCTCTTCATTAAATCTATATACACACATGGTGCATCTATCATTTGCAAACGCACACACGTAGAAATTTTTGTGTTTCATACAATCATGTATATGCATATACATACATATCAATTTAATATAAATTAAATTCGTCTGCAGCTGACGGGTTTTGCTCAGTTCCCAGGTCCAAAGTTCACTTTTTGGTGCAGCGCTTTTGCTAGCGCGCATACACACACTGCATATTAATTATAATAAAAATATAATTGTCAATTGTCGTTTCTTTTCAAGTTTATCACGTTTTAAACAAACACCCACACAATTACTTTTCGACAATGGCTTCACATTTCTTTCGTACTGCATTTTACGCAACTGCAGCGAGAAAATCAATAAATGTACCGTTTGCCGCCGGCCGCACGGCCGCTACTCTTGCCGTGGGTCTCTCGTTTGGTGGTAAATGCATGCAATTTTCTCTTAAATGACATCCACAAATGCAAATATATTTATTTATATATATTGTATGTCTCACCTACAACGACAACAACAACGAAAACAACAATTCAACAATATACAGCACAAAATAATCGCAGCGCTGCAGTACCATATGAAAATGTCTATGCGGATAGTTTCTTCAGTGCCTCCGCCCCCGGAAAGGGCAAGGGTCTGCTACAGAGGCCATTAGCTGATTACCGGGAAATGCAACGACCGTTGTCTCGCAATTTCTCAAGCCTTCAAACTCAACTGGTGCAGAATGTAAGCATAAATACTTATAGTTTTGTAGTTTTTATTTTTTTTCGGTGCTTATTTATACATGCCTGCCTTTTGAATAAACATGCATGTAAATTCGCACACTTATTTTAGTTTTGCTTCAATTGTTTGCCCATTCAACGCTAAAATATGCGATTTTGATTTTGTTAATTCATTCTGAATCGCTCTATATGTATAACATTAACATTTCATTGTAGTGAATTCATAACACTCATTATTTATCACTCATTCGCAGTGTTGCCAACTTAACTATTTAGTAGCTAAATTTTGGTCTCCACTCTGCATTTATTTATATCGGTTAAAGTATTATTTAGAAATTTGTTGTTGGAATTGGAGAAGATGGAAAATTAAACATATCTTAAAGTTCTTAGTTACTAACTTAAAATCAAACACTTTTTTATATAAGCTAAAAGGTTATAAAACTATAAGCACTTCCCTTAGCTTTTTCTATCTACTTTCAACTATTATATTAGCTACTTTCGGCCAAGAAATTCTTTCAACTCAGCCACCACCACAACATTAACATTACACTGAAAAAAAGACTTCAACATTATATTATTTTCACCCACTCAACTGAAGATTAACATCTTGGCTGTTAAAAAACATAACCTGCGGTGTTCAATGAGCTGTGTTGATAAATAATTGTGATGAACTTTGTTCCCAAAAAATGATTTAACTTTCCATTTGAGTGATTAGCTAGTCAAAACAAACTTATACGTTATAGCATGCAATTAGCTAGCAGTCATTAACCATATGAATTAACAGAAACAAAAATGTGTAATGTGAATATGCTAAATTTATTTTAAATCAACGTAGAACTTTTTAACCCAAGTTTAGCTTCGCATGTGTACACATAGCGACCTCTATTGTGACGTTTTTTTAACAGTCAATTGGAACAGCTTTTATAATAGATCATAAATGGCACTCAATGTCAAGCTTTCGTCTCAAAATTGTTCTCTTTGCGAATTTCCAAGTTCCCCATAGAGGTGGGTGCTTCCAATCCCCACAATGTAATTCAATCCACCGCAATAGGAATTGAGATCCATCAACTACAACATGCGCCACACATACAAATGCCGACTTTCCATGATTTCCAGATTTATACTCGTATTGTCTTCCATTGGAAGCTGGGCGCACTTGCCTCTATGTTCAATTCCCACAAAAGACAGTCGATTTAAGCTTTTGTATCTGCAAATACATGTTAGATAAATAGTTGTTCTCACATCATTTTGCAATTATGTATTTAATAATTGAAATAACTGTACTGCTCGTATTCCTATATATGCTGCTTAAGATCTATAGACGCATTAAACTTGTGAGTTTTATATTCGAAAATCTTCGTATAAAATCAAGAAGTGACCAATAGAATTTTATTATCTGTCTAAACTTTGTATGACGCTTATCTAAATTGCACGTTTCTTATCATTAGATTTGCTTCGGTATCAATAGATACGAAGTACGAAATGTCTACTGGATTAAGACTTATAGAAGCTACAATTTAGTTAACTGCAGTCGGGCGATATTGACGGTCAAGGAACGCCGCGCATTTATAATTAGTTCTTTTTATTTTCTGTGTATTTTCGGTAATTCTTAATCTCTTTAAATTAGTATAACCCCAAACTTGACTTATTTAACCATATGCTGTTACTGGGGCTTTTTATGCTTCCCTCTATTATCTTATCTATAACTAAAAGTTATCTACACGTACAACGGGATTAAATTGCTATAGTGCCAATTCTTCAAGGTCAATCGTTAAATACAGTTGTAAAATCGTAACAAGAACATTATAATCTATTTCTCTTCATAATATAGTTAGATATATTAATAATTTCTTAAGTTGACAACAATGCTTAACCAATTGAGAAATATATCTAATCAAATAAAATTCTCTGTGTGTCCAGATGTCAGGCCATAATGAAACATATTGAAAACCAGATGTCCATCATATCTAATCAGCTAGCAGATTAAAAAAAAACACTCGACCTAACCAAACCATTCATTGTTGGGTATAGTTCATATAAAGATTTGATAACAAACATATCAAAGTTTGGGGTTGTATTAAATACCTTAAGATTAAATTGAATTTAATAGCCAACATATAAAAACTAATGATGATATTATGATATTTGTATTATGCAGAGCGCAATGGCATCCATGAAGAATCGTAGGTATTTATCCTCCAAGGATATAACCAAGAATATGACGCTCTATACGACTAACAAGGCGGATATCGAAGTGGATCCCAAAACTTTGGCCTTCAAGAAGCCCACGGGTAATCCACTGGTCCTGATGATGGCCTGGCTAATGGCCAAGCAGAAGCATCTGAAGAAGTATGCCCAAATCTATACTGAGATGGGATTCGATGTGATGGTGGTGCACATTACACCCTGGCAGCTGCTTTGGCCGACCAAGGGCACTCAGGTAAGAAGCCATAAATAATACAGCCAACTGGTTTTTCCTTTTAAAAACTTGTCCGTTTTTGTTTTGCCAGGTGGTCGCCGCAGAGACACTGAAATTTCTGGAGAACAATCAATCCTATGCACCGATTGTAATGCACGGCTTCTCGGTGGGTGCATATCAGATGGGAGAGATAATGTTGCAGATGTCCCGAGATATGGATAGATATAGCAGTATTTTGGATCGTGTCGCTTGTCAGATTTGGGATAGCGCGGCTGATATTACAGAAATCCCAGTGGGTCTACCCAAATCCATTTTCCCAAAGAATGAGCGCATGCAGAGCGCCCTACGCAACTACACGTTGTACCATATGAAAACATTCCACAATCAGGCGACCATACATTATATGCGCTCCAGTCAGATGTTCCACTCGACGCTTCTCAAAGCCCCGGCGCTCTTCTTTGTATCTGAGAATGATCCTATTGGTCCACCATCCTCCAACCTTGCAGTGCGCGAGAATTGGGAGCGTGCCAACATAAAGGTTACATTCAAATGCTGGCAACGCTCACAGCATGCTGGACATTTAATGAAGCATCGTGATGAATATTTGGAGTTGCTGTTCCAACATTTGGAGAGCTGTGGTGTCCTCGAGGCTGTAGGTGTGCCTAAGCGCGCAAAGTTGTAGAATACCTCTCCAATTCATTTGGGTGATAATATTTGCGACTATTTCATGATTTTACATAGTTCTAAGAATTAAAGATTAACCATTCTGTTCCCTATATGTACGTGTGTGTGTCAGAATCTTCAAGTTATACCAAATTTCGGCTGCAAATAATTAATCCCCTTTGAACAAGAGAATTGCAACTGGAAACCAACAGTACAGCAAACAAACTCTATATATTTTTTGTGCTAGCTTAAAGAAATAAACTCAAAGAATCACAAATTTTGAGCTGTGATTCTTTTGTTAAAAGGGGGCAAATTCATAAGATTTAGGCTATGTATTGCAAAATAAATGCTCTATTGTAAAGCAACGATATATACATATATAGATATTGTTATATTTTCAGACCAGCACCAGCATCTCAGCTAAATAAAGTAATTTTATTAAAACCAATTAAACACAATTGCCTGCTGTCTGATTGAGTATTAAAAAATCATAAATTAAAAAAAGTTCTGACTCGCTGCGGACAGGATTCGAACCTGTGCGGGTAGAACCCAATGGATTTCAAGTCCATCTCCTTAACCACTCGGACACCGCAGCCTTGAGTTCACCGCCGGCAAATTGCGTACAACTTACCTCTGTGTGCTGATTCATAATGTTACTTACATATGCCATAGAGAGCGTTACAAAGAGCTTCAATTGCATCTTGATAGATGGCGCTGTCAACAGCCTATTTTTATATTAGACCTTTGGCACGCATCGATTATGTGCTGCGGTGTCCGAGTGGTTAAGGAGATGGACTTGAAATCCATTGGGTTCTACCCGCACAGGTTCGAATCCTGTCCGCAGCGAGTCGTAATTTTTTTTTAAATATTGTTTTCTTAATTACATTTTTAAATTTGTGTCATGATGCTCGATGTGTTAAATTTGTATTATTTTTCCTTGTTGATTTTTCACCATGAAAACACACTTTGTTTGGTTTGTTTTTTGTTTTTTAATATTTTGTACGTCTGTTACAAAAAATAGTTTGCATTTTGTTTAAGTGTCTTTACAACTATGGTTTGTTTGATTTATATATTTAAAAAGAAAACTTAATACAATACGACTGTATTAAAAGAAGAATTATAGTATATAGCTTAAAACCTATCCACATCTGCCTGCCTCATCAGACTTTCACTGCTTTGGTGGTGGTCGGTATACGCCCACAACTACGGCATGATCACGTTCGTATGGCTCCAACGTGAGCTGTTCCTGTGGTTTCAGTTTATCTGCTTGCATTTTCTTCACTTCCGCGGCAAATACCGCCTCTGGTTGCGCTGTTGAGTCAATACAGGATGCCTTGATGGAGATGACAAAGTGACCGCCATTCTTAAGGAAATGCTGTGCATTCAATGCAACAATACGACCCTGATCCGGTTGTGCCACATCCGCGAAAATGGTGTCCACCATGCCAACAAGCATGCGGTACTTATGTGGATGACGTGCGTCCTCGATAATAGGAATAATGTTGGTACGTTTCTTGGCTACATTTATCAGATCACGGCCCGAACGATGTGAAAACTCAACAGCATAGACGAGACCCTCAGGTCCGACAACATCAGAGACGTGGGATACTGTTGTGCCAGAGGCGCCACCCAAATACAATACCTTGGAGCCAGGTGGCATGTGTATTTTCTCAACGCCGCCGAGAATGGCAGCGGCCAACTTGGAACGGAAGGGATTCCACACACGGTACTCAATCTTTTCGCCGCCAGTCTGCAAGAAATTGATAGCATTAAGTTAACTGTATCAAGCTAGATTGTTGCTCAGTTGATGGGAGGATTAGTTTGCCTCAGTAGTGCTATAGTTCTAAGCGTCACGTGGACGCCATCCGCAACTGTTTAACATGCACCTGAAGTACACACAGACGGACAGGCGTCACGCACACTCATGGCCACAGTTTGCCATGTTCTGTACCCCTGCACAACATCATCACCAGCAACACTTAAGGATGATATAAATAAACATAGAATCTGTATACACACCTCAACGGAAATACGCTTCTCGCCGTAGACTTCTGAGCCGGGAACAAAGTTGCGTGTGACTAGAGCATCTTCCTTGCCACGAGCAATGAACACGCCCTCGTGACGATGTGGCTCAATGGTGACTGTTTTGCCTCCCTTGAAGCCGCCGGCACCGCCGCCACGGCCTCCGCCTCCACGGCCACCTCCTCCTCGTCCTCCACCACCGCGTCCACCAAATCCACGGCCTCCTCCGCCACCACGTCCACCGCCTCCGCGACCACCAAATCCACCTCGGTCGCCGCCTCCACCTCCGCGACCACCAAAGCCTCCTCCACCTCCACCACGGCCACCAAATCCACCGCCGCCTCCGCGACCGCCTCCTCCACCACGTCCACCGCCTCCGCGACCACCAAATCCTCCGCCACCGCCTCCTCTACCACCACCGCCGCCGCCACCACCACCACGAGGACTGAAACCTGTTAAAACAAACGATTCCATCAGTATCTCAATGTGTTCATAGGTTAAGGACTTGTTGCTCTGTTTTGGCTTTGAAAATGAGCATTTTCAGCCAATTCTGTCTGCTATATGTTGTTTACAAACATCTTACCTGGTTTGCCCATTTTATATATCTGTACTTTTAGTTTTTAATACAAATTTGTGATCCAAATCAAAAACGCACGCGGTTTACCAAAACGCTGCACGCATAGAAAAGAAACCACGTGTGAGTATATCGATATATCGATATTGCGGTATATAGATCGGTACTTATGTTTTGCAAAGCTGCTTTACTATCGATAACGAAAATAAACGTTTCCCTATCTGCAATGGTTCACTTTGCGTTTACGTGCTCCTTTTCGCGTGCATTGCATTATTAGGTAATTTTGCGATTATTTTATACGGGCACACTGAAAGTCTACGCAAATATGGCCGTCGCATGAAAATTATGTGAGAAAAAATTAAGCGCCGTGTTTGCCATTTGTGTTAATAAAACCAAGAAAACTTATACAAGCGTGAACGCAAAACGTATACAAATGTAAGCAAATTAGTTTAGTGCCTGTAACTATCGTTTTTATTAGCTTAACACACATTAACTGCCCGATTTCGGTTCGTGTTCGGTTTCGATTATTTGTCGCTGACATAGCAAAAACGGAAAAAATATGCATACATACATACATATGTCTGTACGTGCGTGCCTGTGTGTGTGTTTGTGTGTGTCATTTTGCCTTTCAAGAGCACAACAAATATCGGTGAGAAGCCGGTGCGCGTGTCGTCACATTATGAAAATCTTAACGAATTCAAAGATCCAGTCTGGTACATTGTATTTTATTGGCCTTGATGGTCAAACGCGCCGCGGCATGGGCTGAAAAATGCTGGTGACGTTACGTTCTTGAGGCAGCCGCGACGCACAACGTAAGGGTCGCTTACGTTTGTTTTCCAGCTGTTTGTTGTCGTCTCTCGCTCATTCCCACCTACGTTGGTCGCAACGGGTGGAATTGGCCCACAGCCCACAGTGTGTGGGTTGGTAACGTTACGTTACGATGCACTGCGTTACGTTACGCTAAGCTGCCTTGCGCGCGCGTGTTGTAATACGTTTTTATTACGTTGGAACTGTTTTTTATCTCTCATTGTTGATATTGTTGTTGTTGTTCTTATTATTATTGTACGCCATTTCTAATGCCTCTCTCTTTCTCTCATGTTTTTATAATCAATTGTAATATATTTGCAGCTTTTTGTGTATGTGTTTTTATGATATATATATAAATAATATATAAATGAGATAGTGTTGCGCGCGAGTTCAAACGAATAGCAAATAAAACGTGCGCGAAAGAGAGCGCGATATACGAATCGCGTGATGGCGTCGCGCAGGCGCCCAGATTTGAATCCAAAACTGCACATGGACAGACAGCCAACAGCTGCACGCATAACAGGTACCTAATAGGCATATCGATCTTATCGATATTTATGACGTCGGCATATCAATTTATCTACGCCTGATCGATTTACGCCAAATATCGTTTTTGAAGGTTTATAGAATTTAACGAACGACTAGAAAATCGAGAGATTAGATTAACTTATATTAAGGCCTGTAAACAGCGCAATAACAAATCTAACAATTATTGTTTGAGAATTATCAATATATGTAGATCAAGACTTCTTGGAATGTTGACATTGATACGTTATAAATATTAACATATTACATATAACAATAGCTTTGGAGAATATGTTTAAGAGATGACCAAATATTAAAATAAATTTAAAAAAGAATACACACAACAGTTTAGATATATAAGTACATTAAATAAGTTAAAGCTTAATCTATAGATATTATCAAATAAGGGAATATCGGTTTTCAGTATAGATTTTTTCGTTGTGAACACTATTTACATAAGAATTTCTCAATATAAGTGCATAGAGCAAGTAGTTTTAAGCAAAGAATATGTTGCTAACATTTGAACTACCTTTCCAATTTACAGATCCATCTTTACCCGCTGGCAAGCGTCGCGAAATAGACAACGTTATGAAGAAGGCACGTGCCAATACAACAAACGATTACTGGGACAAGAAACTCATCGAGGCTGAGGAGAAAGATCCAAATCGTTGGCGCCATACTGGCTACAAGAAAATGTACATTCAAGGCGAGAGCAGTTCCGGAGAAAGCGAACGCGACTCCGCTCAGGCCAGTTATTCCCGTTATCCGGGTGTGCCGCCAAACACTGGACCACCGCCGTCGTCGTCCTCATCGCGTTATGGCCGATCGCGATCACCGCATTCGCGAAGTCGTTCGCGTTTGCGCAAATCACCGCCGTTGTCCCCGCCGCCGCCATCGCATGCGCGTCGCCGTTCACCGCCGCCGCAGTTTATGGATCGCAGACCCGTAATGTCGCCTCCATCGCCCCATCATAACGGACCGAACCCAATGCGTGGCCGCCCACGTTCGCCGCCAATGCCACCGCGCAGCATGCCCCGTTCCCCCAACAATCACCACAATAACAATAACGACATGCTACGTCGTCCGGGTAATGGGCACGGTAGACCGCGATCGCCGCCAGAACCGGCAACTGGTTCTTCATCACAATTGCGTCGGAAGCCAACTAACGCGTCGCGATCACCGCTTGGCCGACGTCGTTCGCCTCCGTTGCCGCCTCCATCGTCGTCGTCGGGAATGGAGAAACGTGGCATGGGCCCAGCACACATTCTACCGCGATCCAAGCGTCCACCGTCACCGCCACCAAGGGTAAGTTAACAAACTAATTTATTTAACAAAAGAAAAAGTTAGAGGAACCTAAGTAACAAGTTTGGTATCTCCATGGCTGTGACTTACATTGCTTAAATACTATTTAAACTGCAATTTATTAATATATATTTAATCTTCACACATTAATCTAGCATTCAATGCGGTCGCGTTCAAACAGTTCTATGAGCAGCAGCTCGGATGATTCCTGTTCCCTATGTTCGCCCAGTCATCGTCACAGATCTCGGTGAGTTGTCAACAGCCTTAATGATTAATAAATATTATAATTAACATTTAACGATTATTAATTTCTTTTACAGTTCTCGTGGTCCGCGTTCGCCTCCGCCAAAGCCGCGTGGCCATTATCGCGGTGCCGGTGCACCACCGCCGTTACCACCGCCAGAGTCCCATGGTCGTTTGCATGGTCGTCCGACAACTCCGCCGCCGGTTCGTGGTGGTGGAAGTGTTGGCATTGATAAATATCGTGAGGCTAAAATGCGTCATATAAGCCACGAGCGCGCCACATCGTCGGACGTGCATATGAAAGTCGGTCGCGTGTCGCGTCATTCACCTCCTCCAGAGGATCCGAGACTTAAGCATCGGCCGCCAGAGCCACCAGAGCCAGCAGCACCTGCAACAGCTGCAGCACCGCAGGCCAAGAAGAAAAAGAAGGAGAAGGAGGTAATGGCCATGTAGCCAAAAAGCAGATGAATTGAAATTTATACAAATTTAGAGCAACTTGGGTCCCGTAAACATATTTTCCTCCCTCGATGAAATAATCCGTAAAATCCCAAATGCCCTTACCCTTGAAAGGATCCCTAAATAAATCGTAATTTTTAAGTTAGCATATAGGAGTGTCTGAAATTAAACTGTATTTAACAATTAATTAAATTCCTTTCTTGTACATTTACAGATTCGAACTCGTGTCAAAATCGAAGGTGAAAAACGCAAGAAGCATACGAGTGCAACGGTTGCAACGAGCGGCAGTGGCAATAATGCAAACTCATCATCAGATTCGGATGATTCGGGCGGTTCCGATAGCGATGAGGCGACCCCAGCACTGCCATCATTTTCGGCAACAACGCGTCTAACGCTTTCCGAGCGTTTCGGCAAAATGGCTCAATGGAGCATCGATCGCAGCAATATGGAAAATATGCGCATCACCAAAGACTCGGCGGGTGGTGCTCTCAAAGTAATGATCGAAGAGGGTCTGGAATCGCCGCCGCGTCGTTATTCGTACTCTCCGGCGCCGGCTGGTCATTTTCCCGAAGAGTTGGCCACCACAGCACCGTCGGGTATGCTGTCGTGGGATGATGTTCGCGTTCGTTACGAGTACTACAAGAGTCGCGGCTATCTAAGGGATTTGGATCTTAAGGTATAAAACAACATAAAATGATTTAATTGAAATTAATCTAATCATATCATTTGATTACTCTTTCTTTGCAGGACTACATCAAATGGGAGGAATGGTGGTATAAATATCAGGAGTGGTTAAAACAGGAACGCTATTACGAGTACTGGGATCGCAGTCAGCAGCTGCGAAGACGGCGCAAGAAGCTGCCAGTTACTCAGCGTTTAAATTAAATAAATTGCACTTTATTTTCCTAAGTCCATTCGCTTTTCCCTTTTGTACTCCCTTTCTCCTTTCATTCATTCGGTTAGTTTTTTTCCTTTTATGTTTATTAATCATTTCAGACTCACCTTAACCACCTTTTTTTGTACATTTAGAATGTATAAAAACGCATTTTGTCAGCTTTTGTATTTGATAACAAATTTATATATTTATGTATATGTGCATCAATCAGCGGCATATGTCGCGATGCACAGATGACTATATATTTATATATAAAAAATGTTATATATACAGTATCGAAATTGAACACAGAACATTGTAATTTGTCGGTTATTTTGTCTGTGTACGTGTTATTTTTTCCAGGCAGCAGAGACATTTGTAAACACATTAAATACCATATATACATATAAATAAATGAATAAATAAGTAAATACACGAATTTTGTATGCAAATTGTTCTCTAAAATTATTATGAACCGAACAATTATAATTGAGTGGAAGGTTGTTTTCCAATGTTATGAATTTAAATTAAGCGGGCGAGTTTACGTTTCGAAAAAGCGACTAAAGAGAGCGCCACAGTACAGTTTTTGTGCTTTCGATGGCACTCAATTTAAATATGTGAAAACAGAAGTAAATTTAAATGAAGGCTTGGTCCTCGAGAAGAAAGGGGTAGTAAAAATAATAACTTTGACACAATATTAGAAATTTTCTAAATCTGATGCTTCAAATTTAAAGAAGGTGCAAGCAGTTTTCTGAAACAGTGGTGCAAATTTGTTGCCTGTATTGCGCCACCTATGGTTTACTTCTAAAAGTATATTTTTTATCGATGACGATATAATCGTAAATAGCATCTATCGATATATCCATTTTTTGTTTATACAAAAGTAAAAGCATTTGCTGCAGAAGAACTAAGATTGTTTATAACAAATAATGAACTATCAAGCAAAGCGAGTGATGCGCCAAAACTCGGTGTCAATTGCAGCCACCGATATTGCCGGTGTCGCGTCACCTCCTGTAATGACAACAACCTCATCGGCGCCCAGCACACCCCAGTTGCAAAATCTGGAGGACAACAAACCCGTCCACGTCCATCGTCAGGTGATATTGGTGCAAGGCGGCAACATGCCGCAGTCACAGCAGCAGCAACAGCAACATCAGCAGTTGCAAGCAGTGACAGCCGTGGCACCAAACCAAAATGCAGTTATGGCCACAATACAAATTGCAGACGATGCACCCGTCTCATTGCTTACAGAGATTGCTGATATAATGCGGAGCTTTGGTGACAGCGATCAACCGCGTCCAGCCAGCGTAAAGTTGGTAGAACAGATACTGCAGCAGCAACTACGAGGGATTTTCAACGAAGCCTCATTGGTTGCAATGCGCCGCAAGCAAAACCCATGTCCCTCGCAAGCGGATTTTGAGTTTCTAATGCGAAATCACTCTGTAAAGATAGCCAGAATGCGGAAGCACTTAAAAGACATGCGTATATTGAAACGATTTCTAAGCATACGCACTGGCAGACCGCAGGATTTTATGGATGATCTCGAGCAGCAAGAGGAGGACGAAGAGCTTGCCATTGAAGTTCATGAGCTGCATGATGAGGATCGGATGCGTCGTTTGTTTCGTGCCGATCGCATCTCTCAGATACTCACGGGACAACAATATCTGGAGTTTAACGAAGCGCGAAAGACATCTTTCTACTGCCGGCACGGTGAGAAGATTAAAAACAAGTTTAGACGCTTCCTGGACTTACCCGCTGACTTGCGTATACCTACGCCCACAATGAACATATTGGCCTATCTGGCACACGAAACCATTGCGGCAATCGTGGACTACTCCATACTAACGAGACTGAATTCGGAGAACCGTGCCACAGAGCCTTACAGTCGCGTCACCTCAGCTGGCGGAAGTCCTGCAATGATGCATGTGTGTCCTGAAGTAACCCAAGGCCGAGGCATGGAGGTGGTTAAGCCCATTAGTGTACAGGAAATACACGAAGCAATGCGACGCTTTCGGCAAATGAGCAATCGAAAAATTGGACGTTATCGCAACTCTTGTGACATTGACTTTAGACGCAGTTTTCTGGCCATTTAAAGGATTGATAAGCTTCCTAGATGTCATAAAAGGTTACATGCACTATTACTTATAATATCTCAAATATACACTCTAAGAATTCAATTCGATGCAATGATTTTCTATTGTTAAAATATGATATTTTCAAATGATTCCAATTCTTCTGTCAAAGTTAAAATAAGGCAGCTATTTTATAATTTTGTCCTCGTTTAACACAAAACTCTAGAGCTAGCGAGAAAATAGCTAAGCTGGCAGCACTGACTACAACGCTTTTGACTTGGGTGTTAAAGCCTGTAGTGGGAATATGTCGTTGATGTCAACGTCGTGACACGTCTCACAAAAAAAAAAAATATGCATGTAGCGTTTGTTCGCCTGACGGCATATAAATTGAAAAATTCACATATAAAAATATGTAATTATTTGGCATGTTTTCAATTTGCACAAACCAAAGACGTTGAATATGCTGGCAAAGGGAAGGATAAGGATAAATTCATACAGCCAGAAATGGGGGTAGTACTTAGGGGATGCTGAAATGTCTGTAACATCTTGAGAGGCATGAGATTTCCGCTATACGAATTAACTGTTGTCGTGGGTAAACAGGTAACTGATAATTAGATTAAATGTTTAATGTTGATGGGGAATGTCGAAATGTCTCATTCACAGACATACACATTATTCGATGTGCATAATATGTTAATGAGAATTATTGATTGTATACTAATCAGTAATATTACTCATGATATCGCAAACTTACGATTGTCTTAAATGGTGTTAGTCTAAGTACAAATACTTGACTGTATTATCTTTAAGTGCAGTTACATTATGCTGTTACATTTAACTCTGTACTCTATAATTGCCTTTGGCACTTGCTGTCTAACCTCAATCTGGATCCTTGTCATCAGCAACACCAAGGGCCATGCCCTAGTACAATTAAGGCGTGCCTATGTCTGACTAAATAACAACAACCAAAGTGTTAAGAAGGCTTTAATCCACACTGGCTTCCCACCCCAAATCTTCTGCACACAAAAGGAGCTTGAAAAACTTGAGGAAAAGTCACGTCTAATTACACACATCTAAGAGCAGCATTTTGACCTGGTTCACCAGATGGGGAGGGGGGAGCGGGGGTGTAGCATGGCATAGGGTTGCTTATATTTTCGCCAAATTGGTTTTAAAAGCCACAATGAGCCGTTTCATGAGGAGGGGCGTGAGAACGTGAGCAATTATTACGGTTAAGTAGCAAAGTGAGTGTAAGACCGAGCTCTACAGTGCGAGCAGAGTAGTACATACATCCTACATACATGTATAAGCCTTGTATAATCCATATAAAATGCTATTATATGCTAAAAATGACAAATAAGTGTCAAGGAACAAAAACAGCGTGTTGACAACTGCCGCTCTGGTGGCTGAAACGGCTCTAGCATGTCGACGAATGTGTGAAAATATTCGCAAAGAATTAAAATAATTGAATTTGAGTGCAGAAATCAAGCGAGGCGCAAAAAGTGCAGACAACGGGCCAAATGAAGAAGAAGACGTTGTCGAACACGAGTACAGTCAACGCCGGGAGCCGATAGTCATCATTAAGAAGCTCCTTTTGAGCCGACCAATCACGCACAAAGAGAGAAAGACACAGTGTTCAGAGAAAGAGAGAGGGAGTGGGGTTGTGGGGATGCCACGTGAGGTGGCGGGAGTGTCCTGGCTGGTCTTGTGAATTAACAATTCCTTTCAATTAACTGCACAACCGACAAAAAGTCTTGCAAAAATAAAACCGAGCATCCAACGATATTCTCTTTCAATAAAAATCAGAAAACTGCAACCAGGGATGTACAACTTTAAATCTCCTCAAAGCGATTACTGGTTAAATACTTAAATTCCCAATAAGTTTTGAGAAATCCAAGATTATATTCTAAAATAAATAAATCAATATAAATAGAAGCAGAAATTTCTTCCTTTTAAATGTAGTTAAGTAGTTGACCTAAAAGAATCCAACTTTAAAGGAAATGAATTTGTAGTAAGTTATAAAACAATTCTTTTGAAATGTATCCTCGTAAATTTGAAAATAACTGATATGTCTCGGTTTGGAAATCGATTGCAGCCCTGGTGTTGTAGTTGTAGTTGTTGCCACAAAGTAAGAGTAATGAAAACGTTGCATACATACGGGCGCAGAAGCGAAACTACATAAATAAACGCAGAAAGATAACGGGCATGCAGCAATGCAACGGGTATTTGGGGGCTTTGTGGGTAAGAGCTGGGGATAGGGATACTGAAGAGCTGTGGGTTTTCGGGTTTGGGGCTCTAAAATCAGCAGCGACTGTAACAAGTTTCGTGTTTCTCTTTACAGTTCTTTGCTTTTTGTATTTCGTTACAGTCAATCAGTTTTGCATGAGCGATTTCTTTACTCGTTTGCGCCAACTGTACAATTTACTTATTGGAAGCTACACTGTGATGGGGAAAGAGCCAGGGGGTATACGGGGGCTATATTGTCGGGTTGCGGGTCGCTGAGCTTAGTCGCTGCAGTTTGAAACGAAGTTAAACCGAGTAGCTTCAACTACTATTGAGTTTATTGGAATTTGTATCTTGCTAGCGCAAAAGTTTCTGTCCCCAAAAAAAAGTAACATCCTCTTAAATAAATTTAACGTTAGTTGACAGTTACTATTCAAAAAATCATATATACAATTAACATACTCCCTGAACATCCTTAGAATTTATTTAAATTCGGGTAGAAAAATTATGATTTAACGAAATCTTTATCTGCTTACTATTTAAATGGTAATTGTTGTGCTTTATCAGTTTATCTTCTATTAAAATCGAGAAGAAAAAGATTAGAGAAAGGCAGAAAAAGTATGAAAGATAGAGAAAAGATAGGGAAAGAAATCCAAGCCATTCATTTAAAGCTCACGTGTTTTCTCCTTATCACCTATAATCTATGTATTTCATTTCCCTGAATTGTAAAGAAAATCGAATTTTGAAACATGCCAGCATAAGTTCATTGTACAAAATGCGATATTTATCAATTCCAATTTCCTTTCATGCTATTCATTGGGAAAATCAATAGATTGAAGCCCACTTCATTGTGTCAAAAACGTTTTAAAGTTGTTCCTTATCGTACCTGAATTAAGTGAAAACTACCATGATTTTGCTGCTCAGCTCAAAGCAGTATCCTTTCTAAGATTAGCCACAATTTGTGCCAATTTCCAGCTTTACCTTATCCCCCCAACTCCTTCGCTCGATATCTTCTCCAAATAACCACTCTCTGTAATTAAAACCTCAAACAATCAAACTATCCGATATCCCCGCTCTCCCCAATTCCCCCACATACATATGTCCCCTCTTCTCATGAGAAGAAAAAAGAAAAGAAAACTTTAGGCACACACGTAGAGATTTTCACACGCACTTTGTGCAAGAATTTTGTTACGGGATTCTCTTGTATCCAAACTGAGCTCCATGGGGCTGATTGTCTTTGATTTTCATTCGTCGACCATCGACGTGATATTTGCTTAATTTTTGCCCAGAGGTTTCGATTCGTTTGGCTTGGATTGGTTTGCTTTGGTTGGGTTTGGTTTGCACGAATAATTATTTGCCCATTTGGGATAAAGTTTTCCTGCAGTACAGGTAATTTTCGCATTGAGATTGGAGCTGGCAATGTGGACGGGGTTGCACTCTGGGTAGACGAAAACAATTAGAATCGAAATCAAACGAAGCAAAACGGAAACAACAGACACAGTCACATACATTCAGAGGCAGACAAACAAACACACACACACGCATATACACAGAGAGACAGATTGGACAGAAACGGATATCAGGTAGTTGATTCAGTTGGAAATCACTCGGATTTCATGTTACACTTTTCCAACACGATAGAGAGAGACCCCATTGAGTGGCAATTGTATTTAAGCAAAAATTTCTTCTTCGCTTCATGATGAGTTTTAACTGTAATTGTGCTTAAATCGTTGGACAGACCAGTTGGCCTATTATGTTGGCTTAATCGCTAACCAGTTCTCAAGTGGTTAAAATGTGAATACCCATCGCTCTATCTCTTTTATTTACACAAATATATCTATCTCACACTGTAGCAACGATTTGTTCGTTTCTGTTGTTTTCTATTGTTGTGTTTTATTTATTCACACTTAATTCTCATGTTTCGTTTCATGTGGTTAAGTTGTTGTTGTTTTTGTTGTTGTTAACTTTGGTCTAAAAATAGCTCTGATAAGCCCACGTGTGATCATTCTCTGTGGTCATCGCTTGTTTGTCGGCTATTGTTGTTTATACTCAGACCGCTTTATGTTCAACGGTCCTGTGGCGCAATGGATAACGCGTCTGACTACGGATCAGAAGATTCCAGGTTCGACTCCTGGCAGGATCGAAATTACTTTTTTTTTTTTTTTAAATATTCATTTTTAATTTTTTTACGATTAGTATTATATTAAGTTGTTAATCATTAAAAGTCTAGGCTATTTGGGCTTTCAAAACTTTTGAAACTCGGAATTAATTTCTATGGTACAAATAAATTATGACAAAATATATTTTTCCGTATATGTATTATACTATTTTCTTTTTGGTAAGAAACTTAAAGTATGAAGAAATATTTGGTAGAACATCACATTTTTGCTTTATAAATACTTTAAAAAATTAACTTGGCTTTATTTATACGAGTTTTTCTGTCTATTTACAATTGTTTTGCTGCGCTTACACGTTTAAGTACTCACAAGTTGGTTTTTATATGTGACACAACATTTTAATGCTCTTCTCCCGCCCACATTTAGACAAACGTTTTCTGTTTATTTTAAAATTGTTTTTATTTCATTTCCTGTTGTAGCTCACAATATTTTATGATGCCACACATAAAGCATAAGTAAATCTCGTGGCATAAACCAAGAACTCATCTGCAATACGCTCATACACGAATGTTGAATATAATTTCATTACATTGTACCCCCCACCATTCCCCTGAAGAGACACCACACGACCCCACAACAGAAACTGTCAACACGGCGCTTTTCCCATTTCCCTTACTGTTAACATTGCCCAGAGCCGTGCCAGATAACAGTTTACTTTCTTAATCTTTGTACATAATTTTTGCAACCTCATGTTACGTAATGTCTGCCCTGAAGTTGAGGGTAGTCGCAGTCAACGTGTGCTTATGCTCTATACAAAAGGGGAAGTTAAATTTGGTTGTGCGCTTAGTTACATTCTTATCAATATAAAAGTATAATAAAATTGTTGGGTGGCTTGAGGTTCGTTTATAACTTCAAATCTTGAGTTTTCGCTTTTAATTTCCGGAGTCTTTTATTTTGTTTTCACCTTTTAAAATTTATACGGAATGATAGACTACCCTATACAATTTAGAGACTATTTAGTAACGGCTTTGGCTAATTTTCCTACTGGTTTTTATCTGTCTTGTGTTTTATGTGTGTGTGTTGTTCTTTTAGATTTGGATTTGTTGTGGTTGTCTGGCCTTGGGCATTATCCCAACCCTCTTTGTACTTTCCGTCTGAAACATTTACACATGTGTCTTTGCAGGTGTTCTTGCTGAAATGTCTTGACATTTCCTGTTGATAGTAAGTAGCTACGAGGGAGCCGCAAAATCCAAAACTGTGCCTTAAGCTGCTGTTGCACATCCTTGGAAAAAGTTTTTAAGAAACTTCAGTTTGTTTTCTTTTCCACACTTCTTCGTATTTTACTCCACTCCACTCTACGCCACTCCACTGTAGGCCACTCCATTCCACTCCACTCTACTCAACTCCATTCTAGTCTGTGTGAAGCTCAAGTCAAGTGTGGAGACGACGCTGCTCTTGACCGTAGTCAACAGACAAACCGCAAGTGACTGCGGCAGGAGCAGAGTTCAGACCGCCGACTTCCAAGCGCATCCCGAGCAACGCTTTCAATTACCAACTTAACGCTGATTACTTATTCCTCAGCGCAAAATCCTGACATGCGCTTCACTCCCCATTAAAATCCCCTCCCCATATACGCAAACTCGACCCATTGGCAGACCACAAGGCATATTAGTCAAAGCGAATTGCGGCTGGCTCATAAGGAGTTGGTCTTGGCTTTCTTCGTGGATTCATCTTATCCTGTCGCACTTTCTCGCCTCTTTGGTATGCACGGACTGTATTCAAATGAATTCTGATTGAATTCATTGAAGCTCATCAGTGAGAAGCGATTTTTTCTGATCTAAGACAGACGAACACACAGACATACTACATTCAGAGAGTACGAGTCAGTCGGTTGACTGGGCTGGTCCTGGCTGGGCACATCCCTCAGACATTTATTTTCAGTAATGGAAAAAATGTGTTCTGCAATTTCGCTCATTTTTATACATAAATTGTGCCACGCAGCTTTGCTCGTTACATACATACGAATTACGTACATACATACATATATACTGCTATAATGCTAAAAAGTAAAGTAAATAAAGGATAATGCAGCAAGGATATAAATTACATAAAGCAGCTAGAGAATGACTAACTGTGGCAGGCAGTCAGGCAGCCGCTGGACGCGAACGTGGCCAGCATTGAGCTGGATACTCAAACAAGGAGAAAGAAGCTGAAAAACGGATGCCAAGCCGGCGCATTAGAAAATGGCGCACAGGAAACAGGAAGTATTTTTAACGATTGGTAAATTTTGACGGGCGCTTCATAACACCGCCCTCCATGCCCTAAATTCTGCAATGCGTCGAGCTCTTTTCCCTGAATACATCGTCTAATATTCCTTTTGTTATTGATGGAAATGCAAATTGGATTTCGGGAAAATTCCCTTCTTGCTTGCATTTACTGCCTCTGATTTTGCCATGGGAGTTGTGTGAAAATTTATCGAAAATTATTAACGGCAGCCGAGCACTGCATTTATCATTCGCAATTTGTGTTTGCTTAATAATTGTGGTCAAGGCGTTAAGATAGCTTTACAGTTGGGAACTGTCAATGCATGTGTATAATACTTACAAATATATATTTAGCGTGTGTATATATATTTATACTGTGCTTTAGGTTGTCTTATGTATACTTAATATATGAAATGAAGTTAATTCTCTTTTGTAAAATACATAAGAGCTACGTCTTGAACAACTTGATAAAGTATTCTTTTAATTGTACCCATTTCTTGACTTGAGTTCAGTCCTTAGCAGCTTTGTATTTACAATCGAAATTTGGAATTTTCTTTGCACAAAGCTTGTCCGATTCAGCTGCTTTAACTTTAATAATTTCAAATCATCAATGCAATTGTTGCCATTGTCCACAGCAATCCCTGAAGCACCCACCCTTTTATTTCCGCTCGAAAGAGTCTCGGGCAATGGACGCTTGCAGTTTACTTCAAAGTAATTAACGCCGATCCAAAACAGACGTCAATTTGCATAGCTTTGGCCTTACGCTTCTAGATCCAAGCACACACCCTCACACACACACTTACAAGTATGTATTACTTATATATATATATATATATATATATATATATCCATGGAAAAACTTACAGCTCGAAAACAAAACCTCTTGAATTTTAATTAAACGTTTTTATGCAAGATTCAGAAACGCCTTGTGCTTCTCATTTTTCTTATTTTTCGGTTCAGTTCTGGTTCGTCGTCATCGGCTTCCTTGTTGTTATCCTTGCTGTCGTTCTTGTTGTTGTTGTTGTTGTTCTTGTTCTAGTTGTTGTTGTCGAGTGCATTTGAATTTTTGCCTTTTGCGTTGTTGGTCTACTATAAGCGATTGCATTCCCTACCATATAACCAGGAATATTTTTCTGGCAGCTGCAACAAGAACAAGCAAATGAAGAAAATGAAGAAAAGCAAAAGCAATAAGAATAAGATGGAGTTGAAAATGAAAATGGTAGCCCGCTTGAGTAGCAGGAGGAAGAATGGGAGAAATGTAAAAGGGTCTAGGGATCCATTGACTGCACTCTGTAATTCAATTATCGACTCTTGGCAGTAAAAAGTGTTAATTATTAGTTTCCTTTCTGCAGCGTTGAAGATGTCGCCGCTTTCGTCTCGGATGCTCCTTGGAGAAAATACTTGCTAATGAAGACGTTGCTGTTGTTGGTGTGGAGCAGCTGCTGCTGCTGGATGAGCTAGTTGGTTGGTAAAAAGAAAAATATGCATTATAATTAAGCACTTTGGCATTGATGACAGTCGCAGACCAGGCCAACCACTTGATCTAACGATGCAGCGGCAACTGACAATTGAGTGTTGGCTCCTTCAGAGTACAAGTTGATAATTGATATTAATTTTAGTCATATTTTTTCTGAAATGGAGTTAATTAGCTTAGGTATTAACTCAACTGCAGTTAACGAGACGAAAGAGAAAGAGTGAGAGTATTGTTAACAAAGCAACTTGGAATCTATTCAAATATTTGAAATCACACTTTTAGATTTACCTGAGTAATATTGAAAGTATTTGAAAAGAGTCCTTTACCTTAATTTAAAATATGCTGGCAGTTAACTAAGAGCCTGAACTAGATTAGAAATGTGCGGTCTTCAAATGAACTCCAATCACGTCAAACTAATTGTAATTCTGCACGCATTGACGCTCTTAGGATGCTCTTTACCCGCTCCAACAAAAAGGAAAAGGTATCAGCAAAAAAAGCCAAACATTTGGGTAACATCACACTTCATTAGCGCAGGTTATCGCTGAATTGTGCCACTGCCCCAACAGAGTAACAGTTGCGGACTCAAAACTCGTTCCACGATTTCCGAGGGCATTTGAATTTCGCATGCACGTGGCGCACACATTTGAAAAACGGCAATGCGAATGAACATCGCAAACTCCCAGGCACGAAAAAACTGCAAAGCTCGAAAACAGACAGGCAGACAGACAGATGGACCGACAGACAGACAAGCAGCCAGGCAGAATTGAAGCATATGAGAGGTAAGAGAAGTTAGAAAAGAGGGGGAAAGAGTTGTGGCACGTAGTCGTTGCCGTTGGGCCGGTGTCAAAGGCAAAATACAAATTCGAAACGAAAAACAAGAAACGTAAAGTGAGAGGAGGTCAAACCGTTGGTTCCCATAAATTATGCAGCACGCGGTAGCTGCAATCTGATGCCCTCAACGAAATGTCGGCTGCATTCAATTTGTAGCACTCGAGCTTGGCTTCTACTCACTCTCACTCTCACAGCAGTCCAAGTGTCTATCTCTTTCGAATGTGTGTGCAAAAATAATGGCAGCTGCGGCTGCACTGCGAACTTACCACGGAAGTTGCAGTTTGCATGCCACTGCCAGCCATGGCTTAGCCATGAAATCTTCCACACACGCGTGTGTCGACAATGCCAACACCAGACACCAGGCACAATCACCAACCGGAGGGATTGAAGCGAGGGAAAGAACAGCAGCGCCTTCCACAAAATAGTAGGCACAATCGCAGCAAACGTAGAAACAAATATGAATGCTGGAGTCGAAGTCGAGATACCCTTTATTACGTTCGCCAGAATGCTAAATAAAACCAGAATGGAGTCAATTTCAAGCAGTTTTGTTTCTTCTCTATCAAAAAGGCAATTTATATAATTCATGATATGTTAGTTACCTTTCCATTTATTTTTTTTAAGTAGTTAAAATATCAGAATTAACAAATAAAGTACTACACTATCTAGTTATTTAAAACTATTTTACATTTGATTTCTGGATTCCTGCACTTAACATCCTCGTTTTACAGATTATTATTACTTTAGCCCTTACAGAAGTTCAATTTTAGATTCTTTTCCTTTGAACAAATTCTAAATAAAGTATACGTTGTGTTGACATAAACACTATGTTTTCAATTTAGAAAATTTGCTTATATTTGGTTGTCGGATAACCTCGTTCATCATAGTCCATAGCATGTGCTTTATAGAGCATCACAGCCATCAATTTCATGGAGTCATAGAGTATATTGTGGTCAGCATTGTCAAGGCAACTGATTTTTTTTGGTAACGGAACTTGTTAGTCAGTTTGTGGGGTTAATTTTCAAAGGCTATCAGACTCTAAAGTTTGGGCAGCCTTTGTATCAACCAGTTGCTCTTCGATATGAAAATTGTTTTGTAACTAAAATACGAAATTTGTGTGATGAAACTTGTGATTTATGAGTTTTTATTTATTTGATTAAAAACGGCCAATATATTATGTAACTGATCTATCGAAATCAACTTACAAAATTGTCTGATTGAATAGTTTATTTGTTTCCGTTTAATTACATTACTCATGCGTCATGTTGACTATTTATATTTTAATGTTAATACACTAGAAAAGTTCTTTGTAATGCTTTTAAAATACCGACAATCGTGTAGAAAAGAATTATCTAAAAAGTCTTTTAATACTATTCCTTTTTCTCAAAAAAATTTGTTTGCATATTATGATCGATGACAGTAGCTATTACACAAACAGTGCTAAACAAAAAAGAATATACATTCATTTTAATGGTGAAAATTCTGTTGTTTCTATAAATATATTTTTATTGCCTCTATATTTTTATTGTATGTACATAAAATAATTTATATAGAACTTTAATGAATCTATATATAGAATAATGTCGCTTAAAATAACATTTCTTGCCATTTATTTGTCAGCTTTAATAAAAATTGGTATGATTTAATTAAGTAACACTACTATGAACTACAATTATTCTTCAAAAGTGATAATAATCTCAACTCTTAGCTTTGCATTTAAAAACAGTTAATTTTTTAACAGCATCATTGAATTCTTGATAGCATATTTTTTGCAGGCACTATAAGCGCCGCAATAAAAAATATTGGACATTTTTTGCGGCGCCGCAAAATATTCTTCATAATTTGGTGCGCTTTCAAAGTGTAAATGTATCAATCATACGCCACGGATGCCAGCCAAGCACCTCGCTTACAACACGTACAAAGTACGTACATGTGCATCTGCATGTGTGTGTGTGCTTATGTATGCAGACGCATAATAAACTGCTTTCAATGCACGCCTGTCTTTATGCATTAATTTACCCAATGCCGAGCTTAACGCTGCGGAAAATCTATACATATTTTTAAAACATTTTTGTGTAAAATAAAAAATAATAAAATTTACAGCTAACGTTGACGATGTTGCTATTGTTGCAATTATTATAACTATAGTTGTTGTTCTTGTTATTATTATTATATTTAAAACATGAACAGCAACTAAGAGTATTTATTATACAAATTGAGTTTGCTTCGCACAGCAAAAGCCGATGTCGCTGTCGACGTCATCATCACTGCTTTTGGCATTGCCAATTTTGCTGCCAGTCATCGGTCGCTGCCATTGACGACATGGTAAATTCGCAGCCATTGCCACGTCACTCACAAAGTACAGAATAAAAAACAGAAAATATGTATATAAAGGGAAGCAGGGAAAAAAATGGAATATACATAAGTATAAAGACAAGCCATACTCAGCTCTAGGGTGTTTGCTGCCTGGCATAATTTAATAGAGTCGGTAATATCAATAAATTTTAAAAGCCTTTTAATGCGCATCGATAAAAATAACCACGGAGCATCTTTTTGCGACATAATTATGTCGAAGCGTTGACAGCATTGTTCCAATCGAGTTGCTCGAGTAACCCGAAACCACCAACAAAGTAATTGTATGGGGCGACGGAACTTTTGAGCTCAGCGTATAAGCATACTGAGTTTTAAGTCGAATATGATTATGCTGCGGTATAATACAATTTAAGTACTAAATATTTAAATGAAATTTATGGATATTTATGAAATATTTTATCGATGCACTGATGAAAACAATTATTAACATTTTAAAATGAAAAGAATAAAAATCATTATTAGTTATTTTAGAACTAAGTCCATCTAAGAGTACTTGGATATGGCATTTGCGTAATTTCGAATTTATGCAACATGGAGACGGATAGGACTTACTGGACTGCGAACTGCAGAAACGAAAGTGCAGCCAGAAAAGTCTATCTAATTTATAATGCATTAAGTACGATGTAAATATCACGACTTATTTTATAAAATAAATTCTTAGCTCTACAAATCTATCGCAACATTTAAAGGTCGACTTAAATATGATTTCCTGTGAATAAGCTAAAACAGTTAAATGCATTTGCTATTGCGGTGCACCGCGGTGGGGCAAGGACTCTTCAATATTTGTAGCATACTTTTGCGCACTCATGCACACTAAACCAATGCCCCAACTTGTAAGCGCCACTCGCACGCTATCAAATCAACTCAACAACATGCTCAACTCCAGCTAAGCCCCCATGGAAATTTACTCACAGCAAAAGGGAAAACAGCACAAAACAAGAATTGTAAGCGAATAAAAAAAAATTATAATAAGTAGCAGACCGGCGATGGCGAACGATAAAATGTGTTGAGCGCTGTCGTTCATATGCAATGGGAAACGAAAGAATTCAACAAACCGCAAACAGGCACCACCGCACCACCCACTGTAGCGTCACGATTACAGAGAAAAAGCCCCAGCTAACCGGGCATCAGCCAACCACCTCGACTAGCACCACCATCAGTAGTAGTAGCTAAAGCCACCAAAGACAATGGCAGCACATGCATCCCTTGTTGTAATGCAACCAACGAAAATTCATAGTATTAAGGGAATGCCAAGCGAGCTGGGCAACGAAACAGAATCAAATAAGAACTTAAGAGTCTTAAATGCTGGACTTTTAAACACTCTTTAATTGTAGATAAATTAACAGATAAATAGCAGAAATTATTTAAATTTAAAATAGTATGACTTCTTGAAAGTCTGTAATGTATTTTAACTGTTGAAAATATATTATATATTAATAAAATGGGCTCCAATATTAAAACAATTTAAATTAAATCAAACTGCCAGGCAAAGCAAGTTTCCATGATTGAGTTAAATATTTGAAATAGAAGAAGAAATAATTTATATTATATATTGAGGGAGAAGTAAGAGTTTCTCATATAGAGGGTTTATGAGTGGGTAATATAATATAAGTAGTAGACTAATTGATGACCTGTAATGTATTTTAACAATTGAATATATTTTTATTATAACAATTCATCTAATATTATGTTTTTTTTATAAAAAAATATTTCATTGCAGACATTTTTACAATAGATTGTCACACAGCTAATCTTTTTATCTTAGAAGTAGATGTTGACGATTTGGTAAGTGCAGAAGTTAACTTGGCCATTTGCATTGTAGTAGTTGCCATTTCCATTGCGGTGTTGCTTTTGCAGTTGCTGCTGCTGGTGTTGAGGCCATTGCAACTTCGGTTACGGTTTGTCGCTTTGCTGCACACTGCCTGCAAATGCCGTTGGCTTATAAAATATTTAAGCATTTTGTGGCAACATATTTGCACTGGGCCCAAGTCACTGCTGACTTGGATACTTCTGCATGCAGGGGGGAAGATTAGGGGAATATTGGAGCTATTGCTAAAGTTCAAGTGGCACTCCAAGCGTATGCTATTAATATTGTGCGACAGCTGTTGGACTGTTTAAATATTTATTCAATACGCAAAAAGTATGGCGTCGACTCAACTTATCGGAGGGCAAGGATGACAAGGGCAAACGTTGTCGTTGTCATTGTCATCGTCATCGGTTTGGTTCCGCAGTTGCCTTAGTCCCTGATATGCTAATACGGTTATGGTTACGGCTGCTGATGCCGCTGCTTCTACTGCTGCTTCTATTCTTTGCGGTTGTCCTTGTCGTTGGCTGAGAAAATTTCATTATGCCAATTACTTGCATCAAAGCTGCTGGGATAATTGACTTTGCTTAGCGGCAGGCAGTGTTAGAGTCATTCCCATCCCTTTAGCCCCATCCTGTTGAGTTTCAAGCGCTTGCATAAGACGCCTTTATGGCTTTTACATTGCACATTAGCTGCCCTATGAGTGTGTGTTGTGTGTGTGTTAGTGTGTGAGTGTTGGCCCCATTTGGGAGCATAAAATAATTAAACTTAATTGACAGTTTTTGGCAGCACCTTTGTCCTAGTGTATATGCGAGTATCCCTTAATCTAATGAGCTTAACTTTGACAGCAAGTGCCTGCTTAGCTTTTAGCGTAGTTGGACACTAAACTGGTCTATTTTTATCCATTGTCATCTAGGACGTTTTAAATTTATATACTTTTCTATAACAAAACAGTTTTTTAAAGTAGGCATTGCATTTTGTAATGTGTTTTATTAGTTTTTATCCCATCCGAAATCCATCAGTTTCAATTTCTATTCTCTTAAAATTCTTTTCTATAAATTACTTCCAGAGAAATAATTAATTTCCTTTAGAATTTTCATTGTTTTTGGCCATCATGAGGATCTATCCTAATGCAGATGTTTGGTTCTATATCGACAAGCCCGGATGTTGGGGTAGCTATCAAAAGCATGGACCCTATCATAGTTGGAAGCTGCCAAATAAGGAGTATACTCCTAAATACATGTACTATTGGCGTGATATTGAAGGACATAAAATGCGGGATGTAAAGCGTAAGGATCTGTATTTTGACAACTGGCCCAAGTCTAGAATTCGCCCTCAAGCCTGTCTGGGCATGCTCTATGCAACTGGTTATCGTTTTATTAAGTTAAGCATGGCTCCACCGGCTGGTTTTAAGTGTGCACCACTTCCGGTTAATTTGGCCACAGCTCAACACGTTAAAGGTAAGTCAACTTTTTATTTTATGCTTATGTCATTAACACTTTAAATCACTTTTCAAATGTAGCCAATCTGAAAAAACTAAAGATACAAGCGAGACACGCACAAAAGAAAGCTAAAAAGGAAGCGGCAGAAAAGAAGAAAGCTGCTAAGGCGCATAAAAATAGAGGAGCACCTCGGGGACGAAGTTAGAGATCATAACAAAGCATCTGACTTAAATTAATGTAGTTATCAATTTCATAAATAAATATAACAAATGTCAATTAAGATCGAATATTCACAAATTATTTTGCAGAGTAAAATTATTTAAGTATGTAAATGGTTATTAAAATTCAATTGATATTTTTTCATTATAAGATGATAATTCTACATAAATATAAAACAATTTTAAAATACTCTCTTTGTTCTTAATAGTTAATTAAATAATATGAATGCGTATACGCATATTTTTCTGATGCAGATTGAAACAATTAAAAACCTATAATTCGTAAACCTTTATTAAAAATTGTACTTATTATGATGAGTCATGTATTCGTGTCTTTAAATCACATTATGCATAACTACCGCCACATAAAGGCCAACTTCGGTGCAGCTCATTAGACAACAATAATTTGGTTACACCATACAAAATAATATATCAGAGCTTATATTACATGTGTGTTCACTGTACACTGTACATGTATGTGGGTAGATTTATCTCTGTACATATGTATTTGCTGATTTTCATCGGCCGCATAATTAGCGTAGCCAAGCGCACTGATTAACTTGCATTCAACGATTTTCAATTGAATTTTGCAGTTCGTTGATTCGAGCCAAAAAACAAAAAAACAAAATTGAAAAGAAAAACCATATATATAGAGAATACCCAGCAAAAAACACGCAACTGCATTGCAATTGCAATCAGCATAGGATCTGATGTGGGTGGAGAGAGAAATGGGGAAGTAGCAGGATAGGTTAATAAAAATACAAAGCGGAATAAGAACGAAATAAAAAATATGCAGTCGGGTAAATGATGAATGTGAAATGTGCCATTAATTAATTCGATTAAACGCTGCAATTCAGGCAATCAGCCAAAGAGGTAGTATGGAGCAGAAAAACCAAAAGACAGGACACAGTTAAGAGTCACTCAATCAATAAAGAATCCACAAATGGCTGAGAAGAATCATGTAACTGGATGCTCGCAATGCTACAAGTTGTAAATAGCAACTTATTTATTTAAATTTCCATAATTTAATGTGATTTATCATCAGATTTCTTGGGTATTTTGTAGTACAATAAGATGTTGGTCATAATGTAACAATCAATGTATTATATAGAAAGTTGACAGTTTTTATAATTTATATTAAACTGATATTTAATACCTTTACAACAAACTGTTTATATTTTAGCACTTTATCATTTATTTTTATTTCTTTAGTCTAACTTGACAGTTGCTTGGATTCGAAATAAATACTCCACACACAGCTCAACAAAAATAAATACTGTTCAAATCTTTCAAACTATTTTGCATAACTTTAAATTTCTAGCACTTTACAAACATAATCAAAATGAAGGAGAAACAAGCGTGTTCCGAAGAACGACAAAATTTCGTTGCAACTCGCATGAGTTTGCCTCTATTTATGGTGTCGCGTGAGTTTCCAATTTAAATGAATCCATTGTTTAATAAACAATATAAAATGCTTTTTAGGTAATCGTATACGAGAGGATCACTTGGATAGCGTCCAAAAGCAGTTCAAGCTGGCCGGAAAACATTATAATGTCCACTGTCACCAAGGTAAGTCCGTAGTCCTGAGAACATGAGTATATTTAATGAGAATGAAAACATATTTACAGAAAATCGTGGAGAAGAATCCAGCGCAGCAACTTATGCGCGTTATAAACATGTTACGGGTTTCGAGAAGGTGCCTGCTTATCCCTATCCGGAGAAACGTCCATTGAAATGTGATCGATCGCTATCTACTTGGCGTAGCTACCAACAGGCTCCAAATCGTTATGGTGTCCTTCCTGTACCATATAAGAAAAAAATGGGATCCAAAGGCGCAGCATTTGCTAAAATGCACACCAACAAGAGTCGGGTCTCAATAAAGCCGCCTCCTTCACACTTCTATGAGATACCATCAGAAATCGAACGACTCTTCAAGCCGGAGAACAAACAAAAGGGCATCTTTTTATCAAGTATTTACTTTTAATAACAGATGGAGAAAGTCAAATTTAATTATGTTTCTGGTCTTTACAGATGCTCGAGATCATCGTCCCAGCTCACGTGCAATGGTAAACGACTTGTCCACATGTTGGCACAATCCAAAAGATCCTGGTCCCACCGATACCTATACCAATGTTCATGAGATCAAGACCAGAATGTCGCCTATTGTGAAGACAGAACCTGATAATCCTCACTTGTTTTTGCCGCTATCATGTGTGCCCACAAAGCCCAATCCTATGATTAGGCGTCATATTAGCTTCGAACCAGGTCCAGGTCGTTATGACATACGATATCCAAATGTCTGTGCCTGTGAGAGGGGCAAGAAGACTATGCCGGGATTAAAGTTGATGGTTGAAAAACAAAAACGCTTCAAGTTCCGACGATTGCCTTATATGCGAATCAATTCACGAAAATATTGTGAGCCCGACTGGCGACATGTTCATGGTCATGGACACAAGCATGTATTTCAGATGGGAAAGCATGATTTGCCTAAGCCACAGAAAAAGATTAAGCAAGTGAAGGGCAAGAAGGCCGAGAAGCAGTTAAAAATGTTTGCAGATGCAAAATATCTTAATATGTTGATCAATCCAAGGCAATTTCCCATTTCAGTGCGGGATTTCCCGGTGCCTCCGTATGTGCCACGTATTGTCTACAATTGTGCAGCAAAGCGTATTCCACGCAAGCAGCTACGGAACAATAAGAAAATAGCATTTTTGAGTGGTCAGGAGCGGTGGAAGGATGGATCACGCCCACTCCAGTTGACCACGCGTCAGATGGAGGCCATCAAGGAGCGTCTGCCGATCGATCGACGTCTCTGCGATCATTCATTGGAACTCCGGGAATCGAAGATCATGAGCAGACTTCATCATGTGCCCCATCATATGAGAACTACGTATATGCCGAAGCTACGTAAGCGCCTATTTAAATTTCTACCCATACCGGGTGCTCGGGTGCTGGTCACTGACAGTGATATACGACCGGATTTGCACTTTGATCGAGAGAATCCGACAGGCATGTATAACCGTAAGCTAGATGAAACGCAATTTTATCGTGATAGTGTGCTTCTTGACATGGCGGAACAGCCAGAGAAGACAAAAGAGAAAACGAGCTTGGAGCCGGTTATCAGTGGTACCGGATCAGCATTATCCAGGCAAAGCAATTTATCCATGATTAGGCAGTCGGTCAGTCGAGCCTCTCTTAAACGCAGTATTAGCAAAGGTAACGTCATGTTACTCAA
Organism: Drosophila neotestacea; assembly: GCA_035044365.1. Classification (NCBI taxonomy): domain Eukaryota; kingdom Metazoa; phylum Arthropoda; class Insecta; order Diptera; family Drosophilidae; genus Drosophila; species Drosophila neotestacea. Next base: position 986,565 of record JAWNMD010000155.1, read on the forward strand.
TCCGAGTGAGACACGTGCCAGAGAACTTAAATCTGAGGCAGCTGCTGAACAGGCTGCTGTTGCAGCTGCTGAGGTGGCAGCCGAGGTAGCTGCTTCTTGAATCAAGTTCACATGATTTTCGCCACAATTAAAAATTTCTACAAGAAAAAAAATAGTATAGAAATGAAATGAAAGAAAGAAATATCACACACGAGCCACGTTTACATAGTTTATGATTTATGCGCCATGCTCCAGTAAATTCTGAAGCCACCAAACTGTGAGCAGCAGAAAGTAACTTTTGACCATAAAATAAATAACTTTTCAGTCTCTGCTTCCGTACATTTCTATGTGTGTGAGTATAAGTGTGTGTGTGTGTGAGTGAGTGTGTGTCCTAAAATGGCCAAAACCGGCAGCTAGCACGAAATAATTAAGTTTTCCAACGTTTTGCGGAATCTGTGCCGGGTCCGGGCTGCTTCTCCTGCTACTGGTCCTCTCTCTCACTGCTGTTCCTGGTACTTCTTCAAATTCTGTCTACGTGTGGCCCGCTACATGTGGCCATTAAAATTACGAGCATATCTCATATCTCCTTGCTTAGATTGTAAAACATAATCTGTTATCAATTATTTTAGCTGCGTGCCTTTGCCTTTTAAGGGATGGAGGGAGTGTCAGATAGGCGTGGCCGAGTCGGAAACTAGCAAAAAGCGCTCACGTTGCATTTGGCAAAAGGCTAAAAGAAAACTTTCCACATATTTATGACTTAGTTAAAATTTTGGCATGTAAGCAATTTCATTTGCTGCGCCTCAGTTTATGCTCCCAGCTCATCAAAATGGGCATCTTAATGGATTTTACACACTTTACCAAGTGCGTGAGCGAATGAATGAATCAGTTGAGGGAGTGCTGTACTTAATTGAGTTTTCTGATGTCCGAAAGCATCTACTGATAGGCAGCTGCAAATTCAGCAGAAATTCACAAAGGACTAAGAACTAAAATGCTGGCTGTGAATTGAAATCGATTGATGAATGAAATAAAAACTTGAAAGTATCTTTCGTTGAGTTTTCTAATTATTAAAGGCCCTTAAAGGGAATTTCCGCCAATTTGAATAAAAAACAAATTCTAATTTGGACAAAGACGAATTCCGTAGAAGGTTTCGCAAATGTATAATTTGTTTGTAATATAAATTCTTGATGCAATTTTAATGTGTCTCTTACTTCTCTGTAAATCAGCTTAAATATATACGCATATCATTATAGGAGTATAAGGAAATTCTTCGATGTCTTATAGACATTACCGGATGCCCGATATGCATCCTGTAGTTGCATTCCATTCATGTACATGCTACTTTTGTCTTTTGCTTTTCTGGTAGGGTAAACAGAACTGAAATGAAAACAACAGGATTCAAGGCTCCATTCAATGCATTTTGTTTACCAGCAGCTGGCAGCTGATTAACAATGACAGGAACTCCCCAACATGTCGTGGCTGCAACTTTTCGCAAAGAAAATTATTATGGTTAATGCTGTGCTCTATTGTCATTGTTATTTGTTGTTGTCGTTGTTGCTATTATTGTTGTTGTCGTTGTCGTTGTCGTTGTCGTTGGCTGTGCAAATATTTTACACGCCACAAACGAAAGCACAAAGCCAGCTCCAAAGCGCACAAGGAAAAGTAAATTATAAGCAAAAGGCAACAATGCGACGCAATGTTGAAATGCAGCTGATTGTGCGCGAAAAGTTGTTTGTTGCTGTCTTACTTCAGAATAAGGAAGGACGAGAATCAGGTTGAACAGAATGAGAACCAGAATGAGTACGAGGACAACGAAGGAGCAACAGCAGGAAAAGACACTGCACGGTTTTTGGTTAACATGAGTTATTATTGCAAAGTGGGCGGCTAACCGGCGTAAGATGGCAACATCTTCTTCTTCTTCATCACCATTCCATCTATTACAAGATGTTGCTCTGGCTGACAATCTAGCAGAGGGGTATGTCAACTACTACATCATTACAATTAACGTTCTGTATTATATATTATGTAACAAATATTATTTATCTATTATCTATTTTAAATATTAATTTTTTTAATTAATTTGTCTATATGTCATAGGGTATCTATACTTCGATATATTAGTTATTGTACTGTTTTGTGTAGCATACTTTTGTGCGTCCACAAAACAAATGAGCCAAGGAGTTGGCACAGCGTGCAACGTTGACTGCAGTCTATGAAAGTTGGCTTTGCCAGAATCACAGTCACAGTCATAGTATAGCCTTTGTTTGCTTTTCTTGTTTCTGAGATTTCTTTCTATTTAGGTCATGGGGTCGTAGCGTGTGCAAATTGCAAGGAGCAGCAGCAGCAGCAGCAGCAACAACAACAGCAGCAGCAACTGAGGCAGTGGCAGCAACAGAAGCTGCAATCGCGCTGTGCGTGAGTCGTGAGTTGAGACTCGACATGTCGACTCTACATTTTCAAATAATTTCTGATTAAGCGTGGGCTGTCAGGGCACAGGGCACTGGGATCCCACCCCAATGCATTGCAGCGTTGCTGGTGTTGCCAACTTGGCCGCCATGCTGTGTGACAAACGCAACGGGTGCACTCTGGCAACTCTGGCAACATGCTGACATATTGCAGCGCATAATTTACCGTTGCTTATGCTATTTTTTTTTCGCCAAGTGCAACTAATTTTTGTTTGTTGCCAGCAAAAGCCACAAAGATTTATGCTTGAGAAATTATGCTTTAAAAGTGAGCGTATGTCTTCCTTGTTGTTGTTGTTGTTGTTAGTGTTACTGCTTCATCCTTTGTGCTTAAGTAATTTAATATACTTTAATGTCAGCTTGCACTCGCACACACACCACTCACACACATGTATCTATATATAATGCATATTAGTGTATGCGCATATAAAAGACATGTATTATGAGTGCGATGCGGGGGGAAAAGGGTGCATGGGCAACAACAACGAGCAGCGAAATGTTCATAAAAATGTAAATGTGCAAAATGGCACGAGAAAGAGGGAGAGCAAGTGAGAAATCATAATAAAAACGCGTGTGAGGCAAGCAGAAGAGAAAACTCAGCCAGAATGTAACACCCGAAGGTTGCCAAATGTACTTATATGTGTTTTTTGTCTCTGTATGTTTGCTTTCAAATATATGTGTGTGTGTGAGTGTGCTCGTAAGTTTTTGCGCTGACATTTTAAGTGCATCTTGTGAATTATTTAAACAAAGAATAATTACACAAGGAATTATAAACTTAATGCGACGAAGTGCATGAAAATGTCTACTTTTAAATGCTAGACGGATGCTTCTCACCCCCCACACCCCACACCCCAATTTTATCAAAACGACACTAGTATTAAATAAACCGTTAATACAACAGTTTCAATTCATATTGAAAAAAGCATATATTCATTCTGAAACAAATTCTATTTTTAATTTAGTTAGTAAACTGTTTTTATTTAATAAATGTACGAAATCAAATAAAGCTTCAAAGTTTCATACTCATTCATAAATTTATATACTTATATTTGGCTTTTGTTTACACCTTTAAGGGTTTAATCAACAAGTTATTTTTTTGCAGAAGCTACTTAGTGTCTATATGTATATGTGGGTACTTACTTTCATATAAATTCCACTCAAGTAAGCAAAAACAAAGACATAAACCAAACATGAGGCAATGCAAATGGCCTCAGTTCAGCTCAACGTAAACTCCTTGTGGGATCCTGATGGGTTGGGCGGGGAATAGCTTCTCCTGCTTGACGGCTTTTGTACACTTTCCGCTTTGTTATTATGCGTATTATGCAAACCACGCCCACCATTCCCACTCGTCCTCCCACGGTACTCCCCTTGCATGCCACTTACATTTTACTTTACGCGCTTTTGCCGCGTATTTTTATAGCCATTTGGTTGGCAAGAGCACAAAAAAGTAGAAGGCACTCCGTTGGCAAAAAAAAAAGAATAGCAAACTCTGGAGTAGCTGTAGACGACTATAAAGTACGCTGCAGACTCAATTATAAGACAGTTTGCTGGCCAAGTTTATATGCCTAGACTTTGTGTAGTGCAAACACAATACCAAGTACGTATGCAGATAAGAAAAAATCAAATAATCATGTTGACTGGCAGATACGCTTTATTGTTTGTGGACATTTTTTTACAGTTGTGATGAAAACTAATTTTGCTTGTTATTACAATAGCTTGTTATTTTTATGATATTCAAAACAGTTTAATAATAAACTAAATATGTGTTTTAAGTATGAAAATAATATGCTTTAGAAAAATAAAGTATACGTTGTCCCTTCTAATATTGAAAAGTTCTGCAATGATTTTTGTCAGTCATTTTTTTGATTCTGATTAATCTTGGAATAAACATCAGTGCATCGATGCATTCAATAATAAGTTTCTGAACTTGTAGAATCAGAAAGCAGCAAATTAAATAAATGAACAAGTAAATAAATAAACTTACCTCTTTAATGCACAGTACAGGGTATTTAGAATGTCATATGTAAGGTAAGTGGATGAAAGTGAGGTTCAGACAGTAGCGTCTAGGAATGTGTTGTGGATCTCTGTATGTGTGTGTGTGTGTGTGCATGTTGAAAAGCACTAAAAAGTATTATCTAAATGATAATTTGTTGTTGCCTGTCTGTTTGTTGAGTAATGTAATTTTATGTACAGCAATGGGAGCTGCCATGCATAAACCATTGGAGACAAAGGCTTCAGCTGCCTTTTCCTTTCCCCATTACTATCTAACTCACTTACACACATACGCAAGCAGTAACGTTATATACTCGTATGTAGTGTAGCTTTTGCCAGTTTTGCATGTATTATGTGCGTAAAGCATATTTCCGCTTCCTGTTGCTAGCCAAGTCACAAAGAGGCGCACAATTCGCTGGCTAACGTAAATGAAACAAAGCAAAGTCACTTAGCCAGGCATTTGGGCAAAAGTCTTAAGTTACCATACAACTATTTAAAACAAGTTGGGCTAAGACAATTCAATTGAATTTCATTCAATTCACTTCACGTCGAAGAACAAGTTTTCTTCAAAGATTAGCCTCGGCTGGTTTACCTGCACAGATCCTCAAATCAATTGCACATTTTGCGCAACTTTGGACAAATGCAATGCAATTAAATGCGACAAAGTTCAAAATTGAATTTGTACTGAAATCGACGGACTTTTCCGGAACTCTATTGGCCGAAAATAAAACGTCGGACAAGTCAAAAGGCAAAGCAGTCTAAAGGCATGGGCAGGACGAGACCAAACCGGACAGACCTGGACTGGACAGGACAGGATTGAAATTCAATTCGGTTGCGCTCGATTGCGTTGCATTTCAATATAAATATTTATTTTATTTATACAGTAATACACAGACACATACACAGATCCAGATACAGAAATGGACGGGGCGACAAGTTGCAGTTGACAGTAAAAGATGTTGTGGAACCCATTTGTTTTAGTCAATGGATGGCAGCGGTACAAAGTCACTCCACAGTTCACTTGAGTTCAGTTTCGACTAGTTCAGTTCGGTATGTTGCATTAGAATTCAATTTTCAAACTGATTTCGTATCGATGTATCTGTATCTGTGACTATCCGTGTATGTGTGTATTTGCCAGTTGTCGATTCGAGTTTGGTTGAATGCCATGCCATAACTTTGGCTTTGCTGAGAGCTTGCTCAGACTCAAACTCTAACTCTAACCCTGACTCTGGTTCTGAGCTGGTCGAACTGTCAGTATAGAGTTTTTGGAAAGGATGAGTGGGATAGGACATCAGTTGTGCAAAGCAAATTGCGTGTGGCGTTTCTGGTATGTAAGTAGTTGGCCCAATCAGCACTGAAATAACTGAAATCGTTGACTAAATGAAATCAACAGACTGTGCACTTATTCAGCTAATAGAATCCAACAATCAAACAATACCAATAATTGTCTTTTGAATGGATGTCGATTATTTGCAATAGACAAAGCTCTTCAGAAGTGTGCGTATCTTTTATAAAAGCAAAAGGTTTTGAAAATTAATTTGAGAGAGATGAAAATATGACGTATACGATCAATCAATATACTTAGTGCAGTTAGGAAGTAAAAGTGCAATAGTAAAAACAGAGAAATTTAAAATTACAGCTCATCATTGTGACAATGTCCTATTTACCTAAGTAATGATATAAAAATATAGTCCTGAATATATAGAAACTGTCCTCGTTAAGGCGCTTTTTAATACAATTTTGCATTTGGTTACTAATTATCTGCATATTTCTTTGCGTGCTGTGTGGGACGTGAGCTGCAGTTGTCATGGAAAATAAAAAGAGGAGTAGGGAAACTGTGGCTGAGCAGCCCTAGGATCTTCTTGTATATTAGAAAGTCCTGGAGCTGTCGCTAATTTGAAAGCTTTTTGCGGAAGACAAATGCAAATGTCAGCGTTGTGTGCACAGGGTTGCCAACTTTTTTTTATATATTTTACATTCGGCTTGGCTTGCAGTTGTCATTTTACGTTGCGCAAATGTCAAACTTATCGACGCCAAGCCACGTGCCCGGACGAGCATCTAGCACGAAGTACACTCTCTGACAGTAGGTGGTGCATTGTGTGGCCAGGATGATGAGGATTCCACACTTCTCATTGCGTGTTGCATGTTGTGTGGCACGCCAATGTTGCACGTTCAAATTAACTTTAATGAACTCAGTTTAGTTGCAAATGAGTTACAAAACTCGAAAACACATCGAGACGTGTTTAGTGCACAACGAGCACCGTGCCTCGTGCGTGTTGCAAGTAAAATTGGTGCACTGTTCAACGAGATTGAATCAAGGGCTGGATTTTAGGTTAAGGTAATGAGTCTACTTTAATTTGATGCAGTTCTATTTATCAATGTGGGTGTCAATTTTTTGTGTTTTAAGCTGTCATTCTCCATAAGAAGAATAAGTACATTAGTTTACACATTTCTTAAGAAACGAAGGCTTCACTTTTCTTAATGCACAAATAAAATTACAATCAGACTTGCCATACATTAAATTCAATTCAACAGTAAGGCATCCACATATTTAAAATTAAAATTTCTTCCTAAGGCTATGCTTGGAAAATCCTTAAAAAAATTTTAATAAAATTCTAAGCAAGTTTGCAAATCGTGTCAAAAGTCAAATTTCGTGTTTGTGACAGTTGGAAGATTGCGAAAAATGTTTATGTTAGCAAAAGGTTAAGACGTTCGCTGAAAACTTTGCAGCGAAAGTTCACACGGCGTATACACAACGAAAATGCCAAACTGTCTCTCTGACTGTTTGCATGCCACGCCCCCAGCTTCAATATTACGTTGCCAAAGATGTGCAAATATTAGAGGAAATGGACGCAGGGGGTGGTGTAAAAATGTGCTAATATTTGGCATAGACTTTCACTAGGAACCGTTGTTGTCGTTGTTGTTGTTGTTGGTTTAGGCCTTGGTAATTTTGTGTTTTTGTTATTCTGACAGTTATGCTTATTTATAGGCGTGTTATTTGGAAAGTATTTCAAGGGCTTCTGACGGAGGGTCGATGGCATTTTTAAGCCAAAGCAATTTATTGGCTTGCTTTGTGCCGATTAGCCAAATATTGAGATTATAGACGTATCGAAAGCCGTTTCAATTTGGGGCTTATTACGTGCTGAGAAAGGCTTAGGCGCGTCTATCTAGATAATTGAGACTGTCAATTGCAGTTGCCACACAACAGTTACCGCCTCTGGTTGGGGTTCATTGAACCGCTTCCAGTTGCCTGCGGAATGCGGCATGTGGCATGTGGGCTGCGGCATCACGGGCGATCAGCCAAAATAAAAAGAATCACTGTAAAAACCAAACAAATTGAAATAACACCAGATAGCTGTGAGTCCATCTTCCTCTCTCTTTCTCATGTTTGGACAAAAATGTGCGAGTTGCCAAAAAAGTGTGAAAACCACAGCAGTAGCAACGTTGGCCAATTGTAACGGCTGTGTGGCCACTGACTGACAAACATAAATGGCTGGTCGACTTTACTTCTCTTTCTCTCACACTTTACTCTGTTCCCTCTCTCTCTCTCTTTCTCTGGCTGTGTTGCGGTTTTTGTGGCCGCAAATGTGCACGCCAATTGATTTATTTAAACAATAAACAAGCTGCCAAAGAAGCCACTACAATTATGTGCACATCGGCGCCGGAAAGTATGCTACAATATTTAACAAGAAACCAAACCAAAACAATCACAATTAATCAATCAATTATTTTTAAGCTAAATATTACCACACGCTTACATTTTGCAAAGCTTAACCCTACTTATTTTGGATTTTTTCAAAATTTCCACAATTGGCAAAGATAACCTAGATACCAAATTAATCTGATCTCTCGATTGACTTAACTGTTAAGAAATAAAAGATAAAGAATATTCACAAACATATTTATTTAAGTAATTTACAATAAATGTTTTCACTTATTAATTTACTTTATAAACAACGAATTATTATCTTATAGATATTTAACATTGCAGTGACATGTTTTTCTGAATGCACAACCTTCAATTCTAGCCAGGTGAAGGTTATTGGGTCAACGTCAGACAACAGAATGCCTAAAAAATGAGTAAAAGCAAATAGTTTTGATAAGATGTGAAACTGAACTTGAAATTATTGGCAAACTGGTTTCGTTTTGGATAAAGTTTGTTGACTCGCAGATAAGGGCATTGATAAGAAAATACCTACGATTTGTATAAAAGCGATGAAATGATTTCTGGGCTGACATTATTACGACACTCACCACAACAGTAAGATGTCTCTATTGGCATTTGTGTGGACAAGTTTACTACTCTCTGCTGTCATCAGGGCCACACCTCAACTTGATGGACGTATTGTGGGCGGTCAGGTGACAGACATACGAAATTTCCCATATCAGGCTTCCATACAACTGAACGGTCAGCATATCTGCGGTGGGGCCATTATTGGAGATTACTTCATATTAACTGCCGCCCACTGCTTCGAGAAGCCGTGGACTGAGCCCGATTACACTGTACGTCTAGGTTCCACGGAGCATGCAGTTGGCGGTGAGTTGCTCAGCTTGCATCAGATCATACGCCATGGAGCCTACAATCCTCTGACACATGATAATGACCTGGCACTGTTGCTGCTTAATGCACGGCTCAACTACACGGAGGAACTTCAAGCGGTGCCTTTGGCCACCGCACAGGATACACTTACCACTGATACCCTGCTCCACGTTAGCGGCTGGGGATATCAGAGTGAGGAAGGTGTTGAGGGTGTATCTTCAGCCTTGCGTTATGCAGATGTGACTCATGTAGAGCAAGGTGTTTGCTGGGGTGCGTATACCAAGGTTCTGCCCATTACCCAGCGCATGCTCTGCGCCTCGGGGGATGGGCAGGATAGTTGCCAAGGTGACTCCGGTGGTCCGCTGGTCGGCTATCAGCCAGGTAGCACACAGGGTAAGCTCTATGGGATTGTTTCCTGGGGTCTTGGCTGTGCAAAGCGCGAGTATCCGGGCGTGTACACGAGTGTGGCATCATTCAGGACTTGGATTGATGCCCAGTTGGGTGCTTGGGGCTGGAATACGCTACTCGCAGGTTGGAGTGGACTGCAAAGACTTAGTTAGATTTGCGAAGCCTATCACAAAGATCAAACTGTGTTATTCTATGATTATGTCAAACATTACAAGATATAATTACTAAAAGTTGTAAATACATATACTAAAATAGTTGTAAAATACAAAAAATAAATGTAAAAATTATTTAAATGAATAAAAATACTTAAATTCTATTTTTTAAGATATCTCAGCCCCACTCCTTGTTTATTTGGTGTTAATAGATAAATCCCAACCAAATTTGCACAAAATAGACTATTTTATACAGCTGCTATAGGACCGATTAGTAAAAATCAACTTTATTATGAATAGCTGTTTGGTTTCTTTAAATATAAAAAATCAACTCACAGATTGCACTTATTTTAAGACTTCCCGTTGAGTTTAATTAGTGTTGATCTCTTAACAGTGTTTACATCTTCTTTATCGACTTATTTTTAATTACGAAAATGCATAATTTCAACAATTAAGCCAGTGAAGCTATTAGGTCAAGCTACAGAGAAGAAGAACCAAAGCCAAAGTCAGTAGCTGGTTCATAATTCAGAATGCAGCTCAAAATATGTGAGAGCAGAGCTTGAAGCTAATTCAGATTCAATGAATATGTTAACATCTTGCTTGCCACAGAGACTGGCAAATAAATTGTTGCCTACAACCAGGCGCAAATATCTAAATGCAAGGCAAGCACACATACACACACACACACACATAAATATGCCAGTTTATACTATATAGTATTTCATTATGAGATAAAACAACCTGAACTTCTACAACAACAGCAGCAACAACAACTTATTAGTTTAGACAAAAATAAATTGCATAAATATTTAAAGCAGGCAACATGGCTTAAACGTGGCTTGTAGTATATGACCAGAAACTGAATGTGTGCCTTGTGGTCAGCAGCAAGAGGCCAACAAGTCATAGTGCATTGGGCAGCCAGGGGTTAGCCAGTGAGTCAGTGAGCACTGTTCATCACACAGATACAGAGCACATTTCACAGATTTTAATTTGTTTTGCCGTTAAGCAAACTGTGTAAGTGTCTGGCCTAGACGATAAGGTCCACACATCTTGCTAATTGTTTCATTTTGCTTGGCAGTCAGCAAACATTTCAAACTGTATTTCATTTAATTGCATGCGTATTTTCTGAAATTTCAATTTGCTGCTGCTGTCACATCGGGACTGATGTCTGCTTTCAGTATGCTAATTGCAGTTCAGCAATTAATTAAACATACCAGCTCAAAGCAGCCTGTTAATAAACTCGGCAATATCCAAAGCAGCAATATTACGATTTCCATAAGAAAAACAACGCGTTCTGAAATATCAAAGCAATCATTTGCCTTTTTCAAATGCAATATTAAAATCCGCTTTGTAATATGCACAACACATTCAGAATAATCAAAAAAAAAATTGTGGTGTGTCAACCACAGCGTTTGTTTCTATCTTTTATTGAGTAATATTCGAACCAGGCTCTTTAACACTTAAAAGGAGAGCTGATGACTTGTTTAGTATGATACGTTAAACATTGAGTCAACCACTTGCACGTATACTCTACACCGTTCTCTATTTTGTGATTGACTTTTATTGAGAATATTCGGACTTATCTTAATATAATTCTTTCCTTTTTACTCAAGTTAAACACTTGTTTATGAGATATTTCATTCAGCATCTAAAATATATTAAATTAATGAAAAATAATTTGTAATTTGTTTTTTATTATTATTATTAACTGTGACACGTTGGCGGTGTGTAGGCACGTGTTTAAAGTGCACGAGGAACGTTCAAGTGTACATTCAAGTGTTGATATACCACTCGAAGATTTAGTTGGCATTCCTATTGCTTTTTTTTTCGCTATCATGGTTGCCTGGCAGCCATGTTTTTTGAATGGTACTTGGAATGGTTTTTATTTTCCCAAAATATCTTTAAGATGCTTAGTGATATTTGGGTTGCCTATTTGTTGTGGCGTATTTTCTATACTAAAGCCACTTTGAAGTGGAAACTTCGTAATATTGTTCGCCCTATTATTGATTGATAGCAAGAAAATTCGCAAACAATTGTGGGTAACATGAAATTCTATGAAATTAACAAAAATTTCTCAGAATATCATAAAGAGTATTAGGCAGAAATGGGATGAAATAATTTAATTTGCTTACAAATTCATGAGAAACTGAGTAAGACGAGAAAATATTACATTTAAATATTTGTATGCGTTAATGCGTAAAGTTATATTTTTCAATTATATTTTTTATTGCTATTTGTTGTACTCTAGTTTGGAATTGCTGTATAATTTAAATTGTGTTTTTGATCGTATATTATAAGCTAATACAGTAAAGCAAGTCAGCTTGATATAAGCAATTGATTGGAACTGATTGAAAAGGTTACCATTGTGTGTATAGTTTGAGTTTAATTTTTCTATTTAAGCAGCTAACAAGAAAATGAAATTTAACAAGAGATTAATTGAGCGTAAATACAAAAGATGGCAAATCTGCAGTCCCTTGTCACGCTTCGTTTTCTTCCCATTGAATTGACTAAGCTGTAATAACAGTTATTTCTATTTATGTGACATACGCTACGTATACGCAATGTATGTAGCATTATTTACAATTGTACAATATAATATTTAGCTTGGGGCCGTTTATACGTACGTGTGTTTGTCGCTGAGTCAACATGACGTATGTGTGATTTTGGTAAACATTTTTCCGGCTTTTGGCCGGTAATTGTTACAGTTAATTGCGTGTAATTGAGAACGCTTTTAGGCAAGACGCGTCATAAAATACGCTGTTGGCAACCTCAGAGCATAAATCTTTGGCAGGCGGGAGTTAATTGCGGGGTGGCAACATCAATTACACCCAAAAAACGTAGCCGCAAGCTCTTGACACATAAATTATGCAGTCATCTTTTTTTATATGCTGCCTGTCGCTGGCCCACGACAAACTACCAACTGCGACTTTGACATGCCGACAACAACACACACACATACACACTTACATGTAGAGTGAAATCAGCGAGACTTTATTTTAAAATGTGTGTTTATTATGCCATAACAAAGAGAGAATGATATCGTGAGTGAGAAGCTCGAAAAAAAAGTGTTGCAAAGCGTGGCAAAGTGTCAGTTTTAAGGGTAAAATTAATTACGAACGCTTACTTAAGTTAAATATTTGAGCAAAGCTTTTATGCGATACCCAGACACTCATACACACACATAAAAATACGCAAGTGTATTTGTTTTCGCGCTCCTTCAAGGAGTTGCCGGCAAGTTAACTGACAAAGTCAAGTTTTCAACGCCTGCTACTTGGGTTGGAAAAGGTGTTACCCGCTCTTCTGGCTTCATTTTACATGCCCCACAGCGTGCTGCAGTAAGCCGAGGCACTTTGTCAGGGTTAAGGCAACGCGAAACTGAGAAACTCGCCCAAAAGTAGAGTAAGGTTCGTTGTTTTTTTCTTCTTTTTGATGCGTTTGTGTGTCCCTTTATCTCTATACCCTTGCGAGTTCAGTAATATTGTTCCAAAAAGTGTGAGCGGTAGACCACATTAAATATATACATATTATCTTGGCCAGGTCGATGTGCTGAAGTTTCTCAACTAGTCTGTAAGTTTAACAGTTATATTGGAAGAAGTAGTAGAGGAAGCTGGGGTTCAATAAAATAAATAAAGACCCCCACAGGCTAGGTCCAAAATTCCAGTTAAACGTGAACATTTTGGTGTTTCTTGAGATATTGTGTATTCAATTATTATAGATAAATTCTAGCAAAACTTGTTGAAAATTTTACTTATTATTAATATGATGTACTTAAAAAGATTGTTTCTTTGTATAAACATTTAATTTTATTTTTTGCTTCAAAGGGTATCAAATCCTCGATACGCTGATGCTAACTTTTCTTTCTTGTTGGTTTTGTTATGGTTTTTCTTGCTTTAAGCGCAACTTGAACATTTCATTTGTCATGCTTTTTGCTTTCGTGTGCTGTTACCTGGCAACTGCCACGCCCATGCAACGAGTTCCGCCACCGTTCCGCCCTCCTCACCTCTTCACCCACACGCATATGTTCCGCGCCGCATTTTGACTGATTGCACAGGACAAGCAGCGCTGCCAGCATTGGGGACCCAAGAAGTTGGAAATGAGAAAATAGAGAGAGGAGAAAAAAATATATGTACATATAGAATGGAACAGCGTCGAGTGACAGGCAGCGCTAACGGTAACAGCAACGGCAACAGCAACGGCAACGGTAACGGTAATGCCAACGGTAAAGGCAACAACAAAGCTAGCGCTAAAGGTAAAGTGTTGCAAATAGCTTTTTTGCGTTTTTGAATAATTTATAAGATGTGTTTACTCTTGAAACCAAGTGACTAAGTGTTGCTACGCCTGGGCAGCTCCCCAGCCTGGTCAAAATCCTGTTGGGTGGTGCCAAGTGGATGGTGCTGCCATTTGGGTGGCTGGCAAATGAAACACGATAATTTACTTAGGTGCAATGTGGTGAATGAGTGGTGGTGCTTGGGTGGTTGAGCAAGCACAAAGCAGGCACAAAGATTTGCCTCATACAAAAACCTTATGCAAACATAAAATGTCAGACTGCTTCATTTGGCTGGACAACAGATGCCACATTGCAGCTATAAAGCTGACAATTTAAATATGCTGTGAATAATTTCAGATACGTTAGTATCTTAACAAAGTAAGTGCACAGATACAGAAGTAAAATATTCAGACAATCATTGAATTGGAATTGTTTGCGAAAGAAGTTCATTCTTAAACTTCAACCCAAAAAGATTTCTTAAAAGAAATATTTAGACAAACATAGAAACGGAACTGTTTATTTTAAGAAAGAAGTATTTTCATTTTTATACTAAAAGGATTCTCCATAAGAGAGCTGAAAAATTTGACTATAAGTATCATAAAATAAATATTTAATTCTTATACTTATTTAATTTAGCTTTCATCTTAACTCAAAGAGAACTATGCCAAAATTTTGTCAGCTTATCAAATCGTTCAGTGTTGTTGCATGCAACATCGTCCTTTTACTAATTGTGCTCATTATCTGCTAAATGTTGGCAAATTTATGTAACGCACGCAGTTGGGCCACCAACTGATTTGATTACCCGTACGTGTGACGTAGAATGGCCCATGGACAAGTCAGTTACAGTGAGTCAAATTCGTATTCGGAGCGCCTGTTACCTGCACATGAAAAAAAGTCAAAAATGTAGAAGAAGAAAAACTCAACTCATAAAACATGTGAAATGTTAAAAAGCTCACATACAAGACGGGGAGTTAAGTCTGTGTTCAGTGTGTCTGTTTGGAGACTCATTAAAAATTCGTAGAGCGTTCCACTAAATGTTCATGTTTTGCATAAAAATTCAGTAAAAAGGACACGGCCACATTGTGATGAGGAGTTGCTACTTTTTTCCAGCTGAATGTGAGAACTGTGGGTGTGCATGTGTGTGGGTGTAATTTCAATTGTTGAATCGAGTGGAGCAAAATTATAATTAGCTCATCTAAGCCTAACGATGAGACGCAAATTAAATTTATTTTTACATATTTGTTACTTACGCTTGCTTGAATTTTGATAGACTGTAAATTTGACTAACGACACATTTATCACACTTGTATGTTATAAATGAGTATACTATATAAAATGGAAAAGATTGGACCCAGGATTTTATCAGAAAATGTCAACATTTATTTTAAAAACCCATTCCAGCTTTACTGCTTTTAATAGTTGTTTACCTAAGAAGCTTTCAGACATTTTTAAACAATACCAAACGTATTATTTATATTTCTTGACATTCGAGATTTAGTGTCTGCCAAGTAAAATTGAATTTATCTAAAAATAATCAAATAATTTGTCAATATCAAGAACATAAATAGCCATATCAATATAAATCAAATCAGAATGCCAAAAAATGTTCAATAATATTGGGGTTTTAGTAGCTAAACGAGTGAGCAAACGACTAAGCAGGAAATGCTATTGAAAATCACGTAATCACACAAACAAATTCAAGCACATACATGTGTATAATAGTACACACAGTGCATACATGTGTTGTGCTTGTTGCAGAAAACGAAAAATTTCATTTCAATGCTTATCATTTTTGCGGTTTTTTTCTTCTCTCAAAATTTTTGTTCTTGAGTGTGTGTGTGTGTGTGTGCGGTGGTCAACGCATACAAATGCAAAGCGGAAATAACATGAGGGATAAATCAGGAAATTGCTAAACATCAAATAAAGCTGATAACGTAACTTAGCTGTACAATATAGTTTATATTTAGAACGCCCCATTTCGTCGTGAACGTTTGCTGATGTCAACAATTCAAAATCATTGCAGTGATGACGAGGCAAACAGCTGGCGGAACAAAAGTGCTGTGCACCGAAAAATTCAATTTTGCAATATGACATCCGGTGGGCAGACACACACACACACATGTATGAGTGGCCCACGGCGTATACTTAACGCCGCTGCGCTTGAGTCAACATCCAATGGCATTGACATGCCAGCCATTGTTGTTGCTGTTCTAACTGTTTCTGTTACGGTCACTCACGTCAGCTGGTGACCAGTGACCAGTGCAACGCTGCAATTTTCACCGAGCATCGTTTGGTGGCAATTCTGTGGTCGCTTGTGTAACCAATGAAATGTTGTGCGAAATTTACTTGTGGCTAATTATAATTACTTCCTCCCGACGACATATTGTCACATTTTTTTTTAGTTGAGCATAACAATTTAATTGTGAAATTAAATAATTTGTTTGTATTTCCAATACCACTTGTAAAGAAATCTTATGATTTATTACTCCCTGTAGACCAAGCCTAACCAGATTATACTATTAAGTTATCAATTCTTTAAGCAACACACTCTTCAACATAATGATTTTAATGTTAATTAATATCGTTTAGCATATTCGCAGCATTCATATTCATAAAATGGCTCTCACGGTACACGTTCTATTAAACACACGAAACGGGAACTTTTAGTTTCATAAATGGCACTCGAGTTGTGGCGCTTTGGTAACTTGAAGTGGAAAATCGTTGCATAAAACACTGCGCACATTTTCGGCACTTGCCGCGGTGGGCCTCCCTCTCCCACATACACACATCACACACATACTTACATAGACCAAAAATAAGCGAGATGGCAACGAAAATTTAATTACACTTAATTAAGTGCAAAAAATTTCTACAATGCTATTAAAATGTGCTTCAAAATGGCTTTGGTTTTGGTTTTTTGGCCCTGTATGTGTGTGTGAGTGCATGTAAGTGTAAGTGTGTTGTGTGTGAGTATATGTGAGTACATAGTTCAGTAGTGCTGTGGTCCTAGTGTTTGACTGAGTGAGCTCCAAAATGTACTTTGCATTTATTAGAACATTTTTGCGGCACAGCCATAAAAATGCTTTGTTCTATATTAGTTTTTGAGGAAAAGTTAGGCATACACACACACACACACACACACACACAAATTTATGTATAACCAACATTCTAAATTAGATTGAAAATAGTGCAGTTAATATTTTATCTATTGGCATTTGTAATTACTTTTTGTTAGTCTTTTCATTAAATAAAAGTTTGGTAATCAGATTGAAACAATATTTTCTTTTAAAAATTCAAAATCTAAGGAAGAGTTATTTGGTATGCAAATATTTACAAGTATTAAATATGCTAAAAATATTTTTATCATTTTATTAGTGTAGTACTTAAATTGGCTGTAATGTTTTTATTAATCTGAATTTAAATTTATACAATATGAGTTGGCGGAAGCCCCTAAGGTGCATCAGTATAAAGTTTAGAATTATTAACTGAAATTCGGAGCAGTTTGTAATTTGTATTTAGAGTCAGTGCCATAAATTTACCAAACGTAATTTTGTGGCTTGTGTCTAGCGTAAACGGAGCACATTACAAATGCCAAATTAAATTTTCTGAGGCAGCGTATAATTTTCGTTCGTTTTGGCCAAGGAAATAGTAAATAAGTTTATGGCATCGTGAGCTGAATTACCTCTAAAAAACGTTAGATAACTTGCTCAAAACAATAAGGAACATTAAAATTTTTTTATTATTGCTACGGCGGGAACTTTATGACTCTCTCATACCCAACAGGCCTGTCTATTACAAGTAATTCTCCCACTCAGTCGCTGTGTATACCCTGTATTAATGGTAAGTGAGGTATGCTTGGCTTAGAGAAGCACAAATATTTATTTTAACATTTTTCTGATTAAAAGTTGGAATATTTTTTTTTTAAATGTATTGTGGAAATAATTGTAGTATTATTAATGAAGACAAATGGCTTGAAAACAAATTTATATTATATGCTGGATTATATTCTTGCATGATTAATATTAAAAATGCAATATTTACTCTTTCTTTATAATTAATAATATAAAATTGTGAGATATCTTTTAGCATGATACCTTTTTTAGACAGTATTTAATTTTTTTGTTTATGAGCTGGTCGGCTTTCATTGTTCTTGGCCTTGGTTGTCCATTTGGTTTTGTAGAACTTCAGTGTGGTCGTCGAGCTTTGCGTTGACAGCATATGGCTGGAACTGCGGCTACTTAGCATCATCAGGCTATGCTCTTTCTTGCCAAGTTCTTCCTGTTGTTGTTGGTGTTATTATTATTATTGGCCAAGTCGACTGTTGTTATAAGCCTCTTTTTGCTTGACGCTGACAATCCGCGGCTGCTGCTACTTATTTTGATTAAATTTACATAATTTTTTCTGTCCCTTGGATGGCTTAATTTAATTTACCCGTATTTTGAAATATGCCGCCTTATCGCCAGTCTCCCTCACTTCCTTTCGAGCAGACTTCTTCCTGTCATTTTGGTTGTGATATTTGCCTGGCACTGTTAACTCGATTGCCAATATCGTGTGCAAATATTTCAACAGCATTGCAAGCCAAGCGCCAAACTTTGTAACTTTTTCGGCCAAGCAAATCAACGCCATTGCCAGCCACGCCCCTATGCCAACCAACGCCCATTGCAAATCAAATACGTCGAGCAACTCACTGAGTGTATAATTTGCGCTTTGTCTAACTGTCAACACTTTTAACCCATTTCTGTCGGTTATAAGTTTGGTTTTGCTTTCAAATGCATGTATTCAAGTACAGTAGATTTGGGCTATGATGTTTCAAAAGAAGACATTATATTTTAGATCGAAATTAATATTAATTTTAATATTAGAAAGATCGTGCAAGTCGAGTAAGCTAATATATTCTATTTTAAGCTCTTTGCAACAATCTTTATACTACAGGCATCCTTCTAAAGTGTATTCACTGTGTACACTGGGCTTTAGTAATTTGTATACCCTGTAAATAGTTAAATGTAGTTTAAGTCAGCTTTGGCAGAATATTTGATAAGAATATATAGTTTGCTGAAGCGTATCATCTGCCTGGCTGAGTATTATATTCATTATTCTCAGTGAAGACTGTATTGACTTAAACGTATATTTGTACTTTGTATTTATCAATTTCATTAATAAAGATTTGCCAAATAAGTCACATAATCATCGAAAGTAAACAGGGTAGATTCTAGTTGAGCTTAGAGGATTACAAGAATTCCTATGGTTTTTTCTTATCCTATCGGGCAGAGCATAGTTTTACATAGCTCTCTTGAAACGCTCTCAGTTCAAGTGGATGCAGCAGATGCAAAAGCTGAGCATTTTCCAGAGAGTCTGAATTTTTGGTACAACCGACTTTTTGGGCCGAAGGCTGACTGCCTGGCTGGCAGTTGAAATAATATTTGCGATCATAATGGATTTTGCCAATTTGAATATTATTACAAACATACAGACAAATACCCTCAAACACACACAGCTATATATATATATGTATATGTATTTGAAGAAATTCTCATTTTGTTTCATTCCTGCCTTCATTTCAATGGCAAACAATTTTCTTAAGTAGTTCAGTTTAGATTTTTGCATATGCAGATGAGCAGGAACCGAAATTGTTCCATTTGTCAGAAGTCAGTGCGTCTGATGAGTTGATAATGAAGTGTGCTATATAAGCTGAATAGCTGCATTCTATTGAGCAGCTATATACTTACATACTTAGATATATATAAATACATACATATATTTGGCTCACAATAATGCCAATGAGCAAACAGTGATGGCATATTAGCTGAGCTGCCCCTGCTGTTACTCCTATTTTCTATCCTGGTAAACAGTTTGCCATGCCTTTGCCACAGTGCAAACATGAAGCACATTATCATTGCCGGCAAATGACGTACAAAGCTTAAATATTTGCCCAACTGTGTTTCAGTACAACAACCAACAAGCCAACAAACCAACAAGCAGAAGGCAGTAAGTAGTAAGCGGCCAAATGGCCAAAAGGACGGAAAGGAGTAGCTGCGTAGTTTGCCAGTTGGCTAGCATTGCGCATACGACATGTAGCCCTTGCACAAATATTAAAAAATAAGCAGCGCGTCCGACTCCAGTCTCTGGCAACTATGTGGCGTAATATTCACAGCATTTTGCCTAAGGCCACAACCACATAGAAGAGCAGACAGCAAGGCAACAAACCAACAACAAACATTGTTGACAGCAGCAAAAGTAATAAAACTTTAGGCGTTGGCTGACTGACTGACTGACTGGCTGGCTGAGTGACTGATGGAATGACTGAATGAATTATATGGCAATGAAATGTGTCGACCCACAGAAGCGTGTAGTAATTTTTGATATTTATGCCTCTGGTTTGTCAACAAATGCTTTGATAAATAATAAAAAAATATATTAATAATTTCGATGCTTTGAATGTGCACGGATTAAAATCAGATTAAATTATTGTTTTCGATTAAGTAGAAAGAGAAATGATACTTAATCCAATATAAAGATGTTTCAAATTATATTATATTATTTAAAATAAGACTCTTTTGAATTTTGCAATATTGCTTTATATTATGAGCAGTTCTTACACTAAAGTGAATACCATACAATACATTTTATTCAGACTTTCCAACAAATCATATATATTATCTAAGGTTTCTTTCGACTGTTGTAAAAATTATCCACAAATCAGCGAGAAGCCAATCAAAGCCAAGCCTTTTATATCGCATCTTATATTCCACTGGTGCTTCGCACCGCCAATTTTGGTTCGTTATATCATAAGAAAAAATGAAATACTGCTTAACCTAAGAGGTATCGACTAGAAAATACTCTGTACTAAAACCAATGTGATTATGATTTAAAATAATACCCTCTTTAACTGTCCATTTTATTTAGGGTATCAGAACAAAAAAAGGATGGATTCACCTAACGTCTTAACCCAAACGCGGAAATATTAGCCACAAAGTTTTGCCTCCAACCAGCGACAATCTTTTTTGATTCCCGTCATCCCCCATTCCTCATCATTCCTTCGGCGGCTTTGGTTGCACAAAAATTGACATAAATAAAGCAAACGCAGGAAACAAGAAAAACTGTAAAGAAAAATTTTGAAAAATCGCTGGCATGTGGAAAATTTAGCGGACTGAGGAGGCGAAGGCTTTACTGTGAAAATGGACATGCTATGCATGCCGAGTGCTGTCGCATTTATTACCAGTTTCCACTCCGCCTTCTTTCTCAATTTCCCATTCTTCATTCCCCCCACCATGCGAAGCCTGTCAATATGCGGGTGGTTGGAGTTGTTTCACAGAAAATATATAGAATTTCTATATAAGGAGATATACTCGTACATACATATCGCTGACTGTGGTGTTGTCGTTGCGTATTGGTACGTGCCGAATGGAAACTGAAAACTTTTTTAATTTAAAAAATTTCTTGTTGTTCTGCTTGGCCCAAGACGCGAAGACGCTGTCGATGAGGCGATGAGAGTTCGAAGCATGCATTGCATTAGATACGTCCAAATTCAAGTCAAAGCCGCAAACCAAAAAACAAAAATATTGGAGAAAGTCAAAAACAAGGGTGCTCAAGTCGATTGTATTCACTTGCCAGATGCCCATTATTTATATATATTTGGGAAGAAAGCAATAATATTCAAAATTTGAGTGCCATTTGCGGCCGAAACGAGTTGACCTTTAGCTCAATGATTATGACTCCTTTGTCCTGCCAAATGCATGATATTTCATATGTCTCTTAATACACAGCCCACTAGATCTGTCTTATTTGCCTTGGTTGCTTGTCGTTTCTTGAATTCTTTACTTAGAAAGATATGAGCAGCAGGTCACATAATCTCCTTTTCTATCATATCGATAGAAAAATTACTTTATGTGTATCTAAATATCTGTGGCTTAAACTTAATCCTTAAGTTTTTCTTTCATTCTTCCTTAAGAAGGCAATAAATTAAACCCACCAACTTAAAAACGACAACTGCTGTTAATAATCTTGTGTGATCATTTGGCAACGGAGTTGATCTACAGGGTATACAAACATCAACGCTGAGCTCAAAAATATTCACAGCCGCGAGCGGTAAAGTTAATTTACAAACGAAACATTAGAATTGGTCCCGGACAGTAAGCCCAACGACGGCTGCGGCATAATAAATTCGAACATAACTCTGATTCAGATTCTGTATACTGCCCAACTCTGGTTTTTTATCATATTTGACCTTATATCAGACCCACCCATACATATGTATCCATAGAAAGTGCGTGTATTGCATAGTGCCGACAACAGACAGTTGAAATGTTATTGAAAAGAGCTACTCATATTTCAAAGGGACAATCACGCGTATGACAGCCGCGGGCTGTCAATGGTCGGCCATTGGTATCATTGCTACCATGACGGCTGCTTCTGCTTCTGCTGCTGCTTCTGCTGCAGGCCCTGCTGGCGTTTTTATTATTATAAGCCATGCTGTGCATATTATATTACCACACAGAAACTGTTAGCACATGCTTCGAGCTATGCAAAGAGGGTGAGCAGACATCGATAGGGGAAAAGGCAAGGGACAGGACATCAGACAGACTGTGCATCAGACTCTGTAGAGTGCGTAGAGAGTGTGTCCCAATTGTCACTTATAAATTGACATTTAAAATGTTTGGTTTTGGGTTCTCCAATATTGAAAGGTTTGGGGGTGAACTGGTGTGCGAAATCTGAAACTTTTTAAAGCAATCAAAGAGTGTGGCATAAGTGATGAGTGTACACTTGAGCTGAAATCTTTTAAAGTAAGTGTTGGCAAGTAAAAATCCTATAGAAATTGATGGTTCACTGGTTAATCCTTGAAATAGTTAGGAATTCAATACAAATATTCCATCCAGTTGTAATAACTTTTAAGTCTATAAATATTGACTTAACATAATTTTTGTTTTATTTTTTTCCACTAAACAGAAGAGCATTTATTATAGAGTTAGCATAATTCTATTTTTTTTGTTCAAGTGCTCGTCATTTAAAGTGGTGGTAATGTTCAGATATCATTAATAATATAACTTGTAAAATAAATACATATAATTGGCTTATTTGTATTCATTCCGCTCTGCATTTACAAACACAGACACATATGTGAGTATTCATATGGACACTCCATATGTACATAAATATTTATGTAAGTATGTAAGGTATGTATTAAGTATGTAAATTATGCGCTTCACGCACGTGACTTTAGCACTTCAATTATTTATAATTGTATAATATTTACTTTATTAAATTCGCCAGTCGGTTTATGCTGTTGTTAATTTTAATTGAAACTTTTTAATTGCATTTAAATCAAACAAAAATACACCCTCACACAGACAATCCTACATGCATATTGTAAATGCTCTTGCATAATGCTGAGAAACTTATGCAAAAAGCAACAAAAATAAGTAAAAAAGCTTTAGTTCATGTTAGTTGACTATGAGATACCACATTCACATACTACTCTCTTCTGTTCCATAATAGATCTGAAGAATCGACAGCTTTTCGACGCCGATAAAAAATATTTGTATGCTTCAGTTTAAAAAATAAAAATGTGATTAGTTAATATACCCATTTTTGTAAATTTTAAATAAAAACAGAGTATTAAAACCCTTTTAATTCGCTTTGAACTGTAGAGGGCAATTAAGAGGAATGCAAAAAGATGTCTTTTTACTTATGTTTGAGAATGACCTGCAATTGAATTTATACAAAAAGCATACAGGAATATTACCAAATAAATAAATTGTCGGCTTTGTTTTTGGAAATTAACTTACAATATTATGCAACAACTTGTAGGAAATGGTAAAATGGTGTATAATGAAACAATATTTACCTTCGTTAGCACTCAAGAATAGTTTTCAATTTTCTTATGCAGCTGGCATTGCAGCCAACGAACCGGAAGGATGACAATGAATGTACAACTTAAACTTAAATTTTAACAAAATTTACGAAAGCAATGGAAAAAACGTTAAGAAAAAACGTTGCAAAAATATGGCAAAACTATATGCAAATTATGCTGCCTGGCAGACCGGCAGCCCGGCAGCCAGTTAGCCAAGCAGCCACTCAACTTGCCAGTCAAATTTTCCTTAACAAGCTTTTGGCCTAATCAAATAGTAGCGGCCCCAAAAGCAAAAGCCAAAAACCCTTTGGTGACTGCTCGCTCGACCCAAGAAACCGAGAAACTGTCTTGTAACAAACGCATGACAGGCAATTGTCTTATGTGGTATGCTAATTTTGTATGAAGCTCTTTCCCTCATCTTTATGGCTCTAGCTCTTTACATAATATATATATGTGTTTGCGTATGCTTTTGAGTATGGGTGCTTTGCTTTTTGAGGCTTGTGTGCCGCCAGCCAGCAAAATTGCAAAAATTAAAACTATAAACTATCTCTTTTTGAAGCCCTATGGGCAATGTCGTTAGTTATTGCCTTCATAATGGAGCTGCTTGCAATATGTACAGAAATGTATATATATAAATATGTACAAGTGTGTGGGAGTGTGTGTATGTTGCATTTTCGAAAGTTCTTACTTATTGAGTAGTTATGTATTTATTTAGCTTATCTTAAAAATAAACTAGAATAACTAAATACATACAAATATCTCATTAAATAAGTTGTGGTATTTAATTAAATATATTATTAAAACCAATTTTGTTTAAATAAGATTGATTTTAATTTATATTTTTAAAATTTTTAGTTTTAATATTATGCTATTTTAAATTTTGCTCTTTTGTTCTTTGTTAGACAATTTTAGTTTAGAAATTATTTACTTTGTATATAAATTTACAATTTAAATAAATAAATTTACAATTTATATACAATTTATACAATTTACTTTGTATATAAAAATATTATTATTCCAAAATATATAGCTGGTGTCTTTTGGCATTATTATTTTGGTCATATTTGACAAGTACATGAGACAGAGAGACAAGAAGAGAGTGTGAGAAAAGAGAAGATTGACAATGCATGTTAAAACTGCGAGTAGATCGCTAGCTTTCAAAATGCCCGGGGTACAAGTATCAACTCGTACATATTCCAAATTACGTATTGCGTTGTAAAGCAAAAGTTTTTCATAACTTTTCATAAGTTACTCATATTTATACGAGACCACAATTTTGTACTTTGCATTTTCTTTATTTGCCACATTTCAGTTCTATGCTCAACGATTCGCTCCTTTGCGTTTACTTCGTCATCCGTTCTTTCAGTCTTATTTTATATCATTCGTTTTTCTCCCGTTTTTGCCATTCCTTGTTCGTTTTATTTTATGCTGGCGAGGAAATTGAAACTTTGCTACTATTTTGCATAATTTTCTGATGGCACAAAATGCAGAAAAAGAGGAAAAGAGAGACATTGCCATTGCGACAGTGCAGAGTGCAGAGTGTAGAGTACAATTAAAGTTGAGGCTGACGAAAAGGATGTCGACGCCTTGCCAAGAGGAAATGTCGTTGTGGTTGTGTGTGTGTGGCAAAGCCAACTAAATTTAGTATTTACTTACCACATCCTTTACGACTCGACTGAGGCTCCTCTAGGCTCGTCTTCTGGCATTTGCATATATGCACAATATGGCAAATGTGTTTGTATCTATAAGTTTATTTTATCAGCTCGTCGATGGACTCGTGTATCTGTAGTGGCACATACAAGTGTTTCCGTTTAATGGCCGACTGGTTCATTCACCTTGCCAAATTGCAACAGCATTTGGCTTGGAAAAATGCAACGAAACCTACTGTAATTACATTAGCAGCTGCTTTTGGCGCCTCTTTTAAGTAGCTTGGTCATTTCTCTGGGGAGACAGTAAAACATTTGCAGTTCTTGTGGTCTGCAGAAAATGCATTGGCTAAGTGTTTGCCAAAAATGCACTCACTGAGATGAGTTACTGCCATTTCTCTACCTCCTCTTGTATCCTGAAGATAAATGCTCTCTGGCAGCAGTAAAGTCGCAAAAAAAAAGAAAAAACTGGACATGAATTAATTACAAGCTCATAGTATAGAAAATCTGCTTACAAATCAGCGCTCATAAGTCAATATGCCAAATGCCAGAAATGCTAGAAATGCCAAAATGCCGAAATGTCCGACAGTCGCCAGCCGGCGATAAAGTATTTATAGAGTTGTTCTAGAATGGGTCTTCTTCAAAAGGTGGATGGAGTGGCACAGGGGTGTGCTCTGGAATTAATTGAAAGGCTTTTGCTTGCTCCGAGTGATAAATTAATGTGTCGATTGTGTGTCGAGGATTAAAAGTAACTCGGTTATGTATGTGATTTTTATTTCGTTTCTGGCTGGTACCCAGCTTAACTGCCATTTCCTATATACTGTTGTTCAGGACTTGTCGGATTATGCACATGTTTACAAGGTTTTAGTTATTTATTATTTTTTGTTTTCACTGTTTTGCGGGGAAAGAAGAACGTCTGTTTATTTGGCAGGTTTATTAGTTATGCAGTTTGGTGTACAGATTTATTGAATTATTAATAAATAAATTGTTGTTTTCTGTCTTTTGGCAACAATAAAAATGGGACGAGCCACAAATCAGCCTCCGAATTATAAAGAAAAAATGGTGAAACCAAAATTCTCTACGAGACAACATTTTCGTTTGAATTCTTTGATATAAAACAAGCATATCATTTATATATTTTAATTAATAATAACAGGAAATTTTTCAAGAAAATATCTGTAATTAGTTTTGTCAAACATGCCTGCTCATTGACTTTGATGTACTTCCGTACAACTTACAAAATTGTTGTGCTTTGTTTTTTCTGTTATGCTACATACCGACACACAATACTAATCACATTTCAAAAGTATTTTTTCTTGTGTTTGCCATGGACAAATTAAATAATTGGCATGACAATGAACATGACAATGCAATAGACATACACACATTCCTGCACATGGTTTGAGGCATGCCACGAGGCCAGAATGGAAAGGTCCTACGTACAAGTTAATAGTCAAGCCCTCAGTGCCGCCCCAATGGTTGAACATCGGTAGAAGGACAACAATTTCATTAGAACTGAAGCCTTGTGTTCATGTCCAAGTCATTGTCATTGGCATCGACGTCGACGTCGACATCGACGTCGTTGTCATCGAGAGGCATTACAAACAAAACTACTTAAGTTACCACGATTACATGTTATCGTAAATTAATTGTCCGACATTTTGTTTTACTAACAACATTCTAAAGAGATGCGTCAAAGCTATCTGTGTGTTGACGTCAGTAGAACACATAATGAGATTCGTTACGGTGTTTTCTAGCTTGTGATTTCTGCTCTGTGACTTAGATTCCTACAGATGCTATGCCAATATTAAATAATGGTAATAGTAACATTTTAAATGAATGCATTTCTCTTGATATTTAAATAAAATTTCAATTCTAAATTGTAATGGAAGAATTCAGTGCGAAAAGCTTGAAAAAGTTATTTATGTATGTATATAAAGATCAATTAGAAGCAAATTGCTTTCATTTCAATGTTTTCTTAATTGACCAGAGAATTTTTAGGGTTTCATTGTGCAATTTCGATGTACTGTGTTTTTAGGTTCTAATTGAAACGCATGTCAAGACAAACTAATTAAAATCGTATGCTAAGGTAGCGCCGTAAAGTATGCAGCATATTTTTCAACACTCTTTGTTCTGCATGTGTGTTTTCTCTGTATGCATGTGTGTGTGTGTGTGTGAGTGGCAGGAAAACTGCAAGCCGCCTCGCGCTTCGCTTAATGCATAATTACACACACAATTTTCATTAAATAAACGTGCAACGGCACCAAATGTTTGTCGGCAGCAGGTGGCAAACAGGTAGCTCAGGTTGCAAGCACTGAGCCTGCATTCTTGCAACACTGCCGCAGCCCTCGTCGTGCATCTCCAGCGGCACATTCCGGCGATGTTAAGTGCGTTTGATTTGCCGCTCGAGTTAGTTTGCACATGCCGCACTTGTTTATAAGTTCTCTAATTAATTTTTAAGTGCCACAGCTAACTGCCTGGAGGACATGCTTGGCAATAGGACCAGCTAACACCATCTAGACTCACATATGTGAGACTCTATATATGTAGTATGTGTGAGTGTGTTTGAGAAATACTCTTGAAGTTCCAAGGTGGCTATGGCAGTCAGTGTGGATAAATGCTAAAAAAAAATTATGCACGTGTGATTTGCTGCCCATAATAAAATTAGACTCGTTTCCTGCTCCTCTTGTCGATGTTCTTGTTGTTGTTGTTGATGTTTTTCCTATTGCCTGCTGGCTATGGGTTCAGTGAGTGGTAAATAAAGTGCATGCACCCACCGTGCCAAGCTTAAGAATTGCATTGCGGTAGGGTTTGCTTCGCATAATGGTCTGCTGCATTATGTTTACAGGCTTTAATGGAAATTTATTAATACGAAATGCTAAAATTACTTGGAAACTGCAATTTACTGTAAGTCTGTGTATATGCAAATAAGCTCTGTATTTATTTATCGTAGTTATTAGCAAACGAAAATTGTAGAAATATTGCTTAGCATAATGCATTATGAAAGTGTTGTATTACTTGTTTAAATACAAGTACTTAATTAAAATGTTTTTGCTACAGCATTTATTAGAATTTATGCAAGAGAATTGTAACATTTATTTAATGGTATAACCAGCTTGTGTATAATTATTTTATATCGAATTTATTAATGTTACTCTTTCAGAGTACGTAGAATGTTGTGTACTAGAGTATATCGAAATCCACTTACATAATTGAATAACTATAATTTTATGTCTGCTTAATAAAATCACTATATTAGAACATTTTAAAATATATAATTAAATAATATTTGTGGTTTAAAAAAGAAGGAAACTTAACATCTGTTGAGAGATAACATAAGTAATTTGAATAAAACTAAGAGTTAAGGGACATTTAACAAGACTCAACAAGGTTTGCAGCATAATTAAAACTTTAAGGCTTAGATTTTCTTTCTGTCATATTGCTTTGTAGCTTACTTTACAAAATACAACCTGCATTAGACACTCTGATTTTAATCTGACAATCTAATTTTGAACAATTCTTAAAAAAAGTCAAATGAAATCAGTTCGTTTGATTTTGTAACAAAATATCAATAATTTCTCACTCTCTTATAATTGTTTATTAAAAGACACTTCAATTCAATAAAATTTAATTGTGAATGAATGAAAATAAATTATTAAATTAATATCATTTGCCAAGATCTGAGCAGTTAGTGCTCTTGACATGAAGTACAAAAAGCAGCTGTAGATGATATATCTCTCATATTGTTGTTGTGCTTATCTTGATGTGTGCGTGGGTTTGTTGTATGTTATGTGTGTTGTTGTGTTGCGCCCTCGGTGAACTGTTTGCCTGTTTGTTGTTGCTGTTGTTTTTGTTTTTGTTATTAAGAAATAATCTACTTGTAAAATCTTAATTAAAGTTATTATAAATATGTATGTGTGTGCATACGAAATGCGAAGGCAGCCTTAATAGCAACAGTCACGTCAGTGAAATCTCACAGATACACACACCCACATATAGAGATACTTTTTATAGTATATAGTATTTGTAAGTATGTCTCGTTGCTTGTATTTTCTTGTTTGTATGTGTGTTTGCCTTCGTTTTTTCCTTGTATGTATGCCCTTGGCTCTACTTTCCCGACGTTAAATTGCGCAGCTGTTTGCATTTCACTTTATACATGTACATACGAGAATGTACATTCCCCCCCATCCCCCGCTCACCCACTTTCCGCTTCCCCCATTCACAGGGAAAAAGAAGCATATGGGTGGCTAAGTGTACAGCAAGTGGCATCAAAAGTATTTGCGCTTTATTATGACAACTGACATTAGTTTGTTTGATATTTGTGTTGGTTGGATGCGTGTCCCACTCCCTCTCTCAGTTTGATAAGATTTAATTGAGTTGACATTGGTGTGGGTAGTGGTGGGGTAGGATAACTGTTCACAATCCTGAGCACCGCCTGCGGGCATTTGTGGGAAAAGTCAAGTGTGCAGTTGCTGCTCTTTGGCTCAGTTTGTTCATTCCTTCAATTGCTTGTTTGTTTGTTTGTTTGTTTGTCTGTCTGCCACACGCTCAGTTTTCAATGAGTCTTTTTTTGAAGTCGTTAACCCTCCCTTGGCAACTCTGTGGGGTTAAGGTTAATGCGTGTTAATGCGACTTAATCAAGCCAAAATGCACAACTAATCAACTGCAGCAATTGCTCATACCCACTTCTTCTCATATCATTTGAACCTCCTCTATCTCTTTCTCAACAACAAAAACAACCAAAGAAGACACCGGAGGGGGTTTTGAAACGGAATCTGTCGCTTTGCATGCGAATTGAAAAAGTTTTGCGCGAAAATTTTTAATGAAATAAATTAAAAAAGCTGTCAGTTGACTGTAAGTTTATATTAGAACTGATAAAAAAAATACAGCTAAAAGCAACTCTCCAGTTGCAGAAGCTCTGGGAAATATGCTTAAGTGTTGAGTTACGCTAAATGGATTTTCAGCTTGAGCGCGACTTCAACATAAAAAAATAATGTAAACTACTGCCAACTAAACTGTCATGAGAGCTACAAAAAAAAAAAGAAGAAAGTTGCGTAAAAAATAAAATAAAATTCAAATAAGGCAAACTGGAGACGCCATGAAATTCGATTAGCAACATGCCATTAAAACGACTACCAGGGCTTGGGACTCATTCGGGGTGCAGTTAAGTATTTTAAAATTTATAAGATGCCAAAAAGTTAGTCCGTAAGTTTTGTTGAATTAATTAGGCAGGACTGAGCGAGTTACCAGCTGAAACATAACAGAATGGCTAACAATAAGTGATTTATCGACTCTATGTTTAGCTCGACTAGAGGAATACATTGTAAGTTGATTTATTATTTTAAACAAATGAATAATTCAATTTTAAATGTATGCGTTAAATATGTTATTGTTATATTCCACAATTAAGATGGGGAATACGGCCCAACTAAAATTGATATTTGGATACAGAAAAAAAAGAATCATGACTACACTAACTAATTGAATAGAAATCAAATAAATTTTTGTAATCTGTGTTAATATATAAATAAAAGAATTTGGTATTCTCTATTATATCATAAAATCTGATCTTCAATGATAATTTATAAATAAGTATTTCTTATAAGCATGGTTTATTGAAACTTATTCTCATTTCGAGCTTGTCGGAAAGTTGAACGATGAATACAGAAATAAATTTCAAAAGGCAAATCATCTTAACAATAAGAAATACACAAAACTTGCTAGACCATGGCTCAAAGCAATAAAACTACCGTACTGAATATGTACTAGCCTGTAGAAGTTTATGTATATTTAAATGTATATGTAGTATTTCTATATAACCATATAAACCTATCTACAAACAAGCGAGTAACACGATAATAAAACATATTTTGGAGCAGGCAACAAAAAACGCTCACAAACGACAGTTGGCAAGGCAACAGCAATAAGACTGGAAACAAAAGGGGGAAGTTGTCCTCTTGAAGAGGGGGAAGGTGGCATTGCAAGCACTTGAGCGAGGCTTTACAATGGCAAACAGACAGAAAGACAGACAGAGAACACTTTCATATGTATGCAAGAAGAACTACTTATAGCAGACAAGCTAAAGTGCAGGAAAAACTAATGCCATATATATGTATGTATGTATGTATTTATAGTAGATATATAAAACATTTATATGTTTTTGTCGGAAACATTTGGTGCGTATGATAATAAATACTTAATCCGCAACAAAAGAATATTAAAAACAACAACAAATGGAAATGCTAAAGAGCATAAAGAAATGCATAAAAACAAATGCTTGGACTGAACTGGACCGAGGAGGGTGTTTCATATGCGCTCTGTGGCATCTGTTGGACTAGGGAAGTAAGCAGGTGTACTACTAGTCGTATGTGTAGCAAAACAAAAGGCGCTTTTGAAATGTAAAATGAACTTGCTTTTCATGCTACTCAAACATGCATGCATACATACATAAAATTATTGTATACATAAAAGGAAAACGCCAGAAGGCAAGTAGTCGACTAGTCAAATATGTGTGTTTTCTACTCGTAGTGTATTCTGTTGTGTAACTTTATCAAAAGCAAATAAAACTTGGCGAGCAAATGTTAACGAACCACAATAAGCCAAAGCCGCAAAACAGTTTTCGTCATTTTCCAAAGAAAAGTCATTAAAACAGAGCATGGCAGACTTACTACTCGTAGCTCGTACAATTATTACAATAATAATCATACGCACAGTTGCACAGAGAGAGAGAGAGAGAGAGAGTGGTGGAGATACAGAAAGATAGTAGTAGGCGGAGGTGGTGCTGACAACAACACTCGACCACACCCAAAAATACAATAAAATCTATTACAGATAACAGTCACAGGGTGTGTATATATGTATATAAATATATAGCAAGTATTTACTGTAGTTTAGTTTTATAATTACCATTTTATACTGCTTTATTTACACATAGTCTCAACATTGTTTCTCTTTCTATTTCTACACCTCCTCCTACTTCTAGTGGTGTGAGTTTTTCGTTTCAACAAATATTAACATTTTGCTAGAACGATAAGCGAAAACTTTACATCCTGTGCGTGTATGCTGCGTTTTTGGCTATGAATTTGAATTTGGAGCACATTTTCATTCTATCTAACTCTATCTTTCTCTTGCACCTCTACCCCTCTCTGTCTCTATCACCCTCTTGTATACGCCGGCGGCGCATTATTATAGAAATGTTTCCAAAAAAGTTTGCATTGCTATCAAGAGGCCATCTAAAGCGTGGCACAAGCATAGACCTCGACTCCTTTGCCAACCCTATTCCACCCTTGTTGTCGTCAATGCTGAAAAGTTGCCCGTGTTAAACTTTAATTACAACTACAATTCCCTCTCGGTACTGGGTTCTCTGGCAACAAATACGCGAGCCGAAAACTTTGCATGGCTTAATGCGTATTTACATATGTAGTCATTAGATTATAACATATTAGCAGGCAGATGTTTTCACAATGAGATACTTCTGAGTGATGAATATGTTGAGAACAAATAATATTATTTTGAGCTCTAACGGCAGACATTTGATTTAGGTAAGTTTCTTTAGTACCCTTTATGAAATACTTTTTTAAAATTCAACTACATTAAATTTTTTTTTATTAAATATTTTTACTGAAGAAGTCATGAGAAAAATTAATTTTGATGTGCTTTTCCGTACAAGTCTGTTACTTCAAATGTATTTTCATATTTTTTGTCTTTATATATATTTATATATTTAATTTTGCAATTTTATATCTTCAATTAAGTATACGTACTATCAGTTATTTGCACAACTTTGTGACTTTTATTTATTCACACAGACTCGAGTGCTTTTTACAGTAAATTTTTTTTTGTATGTCCGCAACTATTAACAATTGTTTGTGAGATTGCATATTTTGCAACCACAAGAACATATTGAATTTAATTATTAACTATTTATTGCTCATTACATAAAACAAATTGACACTGGACAGCATCCGTGGCGAACTATCAGCCGCGGCAGATGTCTCTGTATATGTGTGTGTGTGTGTGTGTGTTTTATTACACTCAATTTGTTGTAGTGGCAGTGACTGGAAATTGACTCGCATGACACAAAGAATTTTATTACGTATACGCCGTGATATGCACGCGACGTTGCAGTTGATGTCAGGCTAGTGAACGAGGCGGAGTTCAATGTATTGGAAAATTGCAAAAAATTTGTCATACACAAAAACAAACACATTAAGGCTACACTTTGTAGCTGATTGTTGTTGACTGTTGACTTCTTTTCGTTGTTTTTGTTGTTGTTGCTGTTGTCTCTTGCTGTTGTTGCTGTTCATTGTTTGCGCCTGAGGGCGACAAAATAATTTTACAATGCTGACACATTTTATGTTTATTAAATCAGCAGACCAGACTGGACAAGACCGGACTGTTCGGTACCTTAAAGGACACTCAAGCTCCAAAAATTGAACCCCAATTTGTGCATGCTTCATTTGATTAAACATTTATACTCAATGGCCGCCTCTTGTTGTTCTTTGGTTGATGTGTGAGCTGTGTGTGTACATGTATATATAAAATCATTCCATATGATTTACTCGGCAGTTCATTGGTCAAGTCAGAGGCGCTGGTCCGTCCCATCTGGTTGCCTGGCTATTGCAGCTACGGCGGTTGTTGTAAGCAAATCTAGTGACCCGAAAATTAATTGATTGGAAAATAATGTAACATGCATTTATTGATTCATGTTTGAGGCGGCTCTCGGCACATGTGACCAGGCAGAGGTCAATAGAGTTTGTATCGAAACCCAACACAGTTGTTTTTTCCCTTCCCTTCCCCCTCTTTCGATTGAGGTCAGTAAAAGGTTGTGTGGCATACGTCTCTAGCTGATGCTTTCAATTTGGTTTCCGGTCAGTCTACTTTAATATTTATCTACTTACAGTACACACTCGTACATTTGACTTTTTTGTTCATCATGATGATCAGCCTGGCCTAGTGTGTGGTGTTTGGTGTATATACATATGTGTATGTATTTTATGCAAAATCCATATTCAATTTGCCAGTTGAACATCTGTGCAAATATCAAATATTGACTACAAATACTTTGCTTGCTTGGCAGCATGAAGTCCATTCCCCACTTGATATGCTCGAGTGCTGTTGCTTTTACATTAAATTGCAATTATGTGTATATGATTTTATTTACTCTGTAGTCTGTTGCACACATACACACACACACACACACTCACATACATATGTACAGTATACACATGCCTGTATGAGAATTATTAAAATCCTCTGGGCACTGCATAATTGCTGACTTCTGAAGTGTTTGCCATAGCGCCTGTTTATGAACTTTATTTTTACTTGATTGGGTGTTCAAGTGGCATGTCACAAGTGAACTTCACCTACTGTATAATATTTACATCTGGTGTGGGCAAAATTTATTTTATTTATTGCATTTATTAATCGCTTGTCGTTTGCACATGTGCAAACAACAGTTTTGTCAAAATTTGTGCGCAGCAACTGTAAATCAAATGGAAACCATAACAGAGGTTGCTTAGCATGCTTTTATTCTGAATGTTAGATAACATGTAAATGTTGTGTCCCGAAAGCTTTCTGTTAAAATTAAGCTATCTTTACTCTTTATTTGAGTATGCCAAAATTTCTCTTTACTTTTATTGAGCGCAGTGCTTTAGCTGCTGAATAATATAATATATAATAAAATAAAATATTGATATAATAACAATTATATGTTGGAAACATGCTTAAAAATGTTTCAAGGTCGCAGACATGTTTTCTCAATCTGTTTTTAAAATTATAAAATGCCTTTTAAAATTGAAATACTTCTGGATATTAGGCATACCTATGTACTTTATTGACGTGTAGTATTTGCTAAGGCGTGACAGTTTTAATACTTTTTTCTTTTGCTGTTAATTATTTATTGTTTTATATTCGCAATATTATCCATCGACTGCTTTGATTATTTGGCATTTCTTTAAGCACTCATACTCACAATTTTTTTTGGGTGACACTTGAATGCTTCTCAGCAAATAATTCAATATTTATCGTTACTTAAAATCTCACGCACGCACGCACAATGCGCACTTACAAACATCCATCCATCGACCCATCCATTCATTTGTTCCCTCTTTTGGCCATACCATCGCCTTCATCGACTTCATCTCATAACTCAAAATGTATTTAGTAACCAATCAAGCAGAATGACAGGCACAAGTTCAACAACAACAACAATCGCTTCTACTACTTGCAAGCAAAAACAAAACATACTGTGCTTAAACAAAAATAAGAAGAACAACAACAAGAATTTCGAGGTGATCCATAAATGAAAATTGATAAACCTGGACACACGTGTCCTGCTCCATCCACTCTCGAACCAAGAGGATTATATGGATTTGTACATTTGTGTTTGTGTTTTCTGTTGGTGTATTGCTTTTCCCTGGTCATATTTGTGTGAGTTGAGTAAAACTCGAAATTCATTCATATAGATTAATGTGATATTTCTATGTATATTTATTAGTTATACCTCAAATTATGCAACATCATGTTTATTTAGCTGCCTCTGGTATGTGCTTGGACTGCTTAGTTTTTAGCTCTGCCGTATCCAGCCACCAATTCTTGTCATTGGAGGCCCAATATAAATTATAATTTTCCATTATGCCATGCTAAATTAATTTTTTTTTCACCCAACAGCCAATAGCATAAATCTAGAAACAACAAACCCTCAAGTTGGCAGCATTGCTTATAATTAAATTAACTTGCCAATAGTACGAATAACTTGCCCTCAGACAAGCGTCTCATAATTGAAACCATGCCGAGAAAAAGGTTTAAAAGGTTAGTTGTACCCCAACCATCGTTCTAACTGATGAACCTCGACAGTTGCTAGCAAATATTTTTGGAAGGGAAACAACAAAAAAGGTCACCAATAAAGTAATTAGGCGCTCAGTGTCCGAGAAATTTGTTACATCAAAGGACAGTGTCCCCTACCTACCCTACCAAAAACTCATTGGTGTCTTTTGTATAAAGTTTGAAGCGGGAGTCAGAGACAGGGACGGGGACAGAAGCACAGTTTTGTTACCTTTTGTGTGCAGCTGCCGGCTGCTAACAATATGAGATTCAATTATTGCAAATAGGCCAGAAAGTGTGCGGCAAAAGGCCTGTGAAATGAAGTTCTAGATGTAGATAACTAAATTGCCTTCTAAGTGAAACACTCGACGCTCTAAAAGTCCAAAAGATTACAAATTGAGTGATTGCCTGTAGATAATGGAAAAGCAAATGAGAGATGCTTTCGCTTTGTAAGTAAGGAAATGCTTTTCACTGTGAATTGGAAATTATTAAATTTTTTTAAATTCTTCAAAGTTGGAAGTATTTTATTGAAGACTTAGTGAACCCTTTAAGGCAGTCCATTGCTTCGATTTTTGTAAATGGTCTATCATTTGAGCAGTCAAGTCAGGACCTGCTCTTAAACTTAACATTGCCTTTTGCCCAAAACTACGACTGCTGCGATCCCTGGCCGATAAAACAAAGACAGAGTGTCAGAGATTTTATGTCGATGTTTGTGTGAAAATCTCTGTCATAAAAAAGCGGAAGTAAACGGGGAGAAAAACAATATGCTCTCCACCAAGAACTAACTTGGTTAAGAAAAAAATAGAAAAAAAACTAGCAAAGCAAAACTCTTATCAGCTACAAAGTGACAAAAAAGCAACTCAAAAAAAAAAAATAAAAACTCTAGAGCGATATGCCCAATTGTAGCTTTAAAGTTCCCTTTTTTCAACATTTGGATGTTGTTTTTTTTTCTATTTGCTGCTGATATTGGAGCGTCATACTGGCGACACTTTTATGGAGAAGATGGTGGTACATTGTCTAGGTGTTGGACGGCTTTGAAGATGGCACACAACAGCCAACACCAGTGTTCATGTCAAGTATGCGGCAACTGTCATAAATTCAAGTCGAAATTCTGGTCTTGTTTATGTTGGTCTGTCTCAACACAGATAAAATAAGTATATACCCACACTTATTTATATGCATGTGTATGTTTCTATACAGATATAAGTACATTTTATCGAAGTTGGCTAGCTAAGAAAAAAAGATGGCTTTTTAAAAAATTACATTAAATGTGTGCGCTTCAGTGGGCAGGAATTTATTTTGTTGCATGGCCCTTGGCCGAGGACAATGCTGTCGCCCAAGTGGCGGACTAAACAACAAGTACATACAACAACATACAACAACACACCATAAACCAACACCAAATAGCACTTCAAGTG
This sequence comes from Drosophila neotestacea, assembly GCA_035044365.1. Classification (NCBI taxonomy): domain Eukaryota; kingdom Metazoa; phylum Arthropoda; class Insecta; order Diptera; family Drosophilidae; genus Drosophila; species Drosophila neotestacea. Next base: position 1,024,097 of record JAWNMD010000155.1, read on the forward strand.
CCAGACAATCAATTGCGACAGAAACAGGCACAACAAATTGCCGGCTGTTCCATGCAATTGTCTTTGAAAAGAGGGGAAGCCCCTCTTTCACCATCCTCAATTTACAACTTGAAGTTATGCTATTTTAAGGCACTGTGACTGTCAGGCACACATATATCATAACAAATTATATCGCGAAACACATAATTACTAAACTAATTAGCTAAGAGATAGCATACAAATGGCTACATTACGAGGCCTTGACAAATTGGCAACTGAAAGTTGGCAGGTCAGTCAATTCGGTCAACGAGTGGGCAGCCCTGCAACTTTCCACTGATTTCCGTACCTTGACATTATTCGAAATAAATGAAATTGATTGGAATACTTGTATTTGCATATATTATTATTTATTTCACGCTATAGTCCTTATTCTTCCTATTTGTATTGAAGTCATTTCCCGCGAAATTATATGTAACATCAATTTGTTTTCCTAACTTGACTTTTTTTTTTTTGCTGTTGCTGACATCTAAGGGCCACACGATTTTCTCTCAAGCTCATGGTGTCGATAACAAGGGTAGGCCAAAAACATTGTCTCATTTTGGATTGTATTTTCCATTGAACGATACACAAAAAGATCAAAGATAAATTTCCAATTTCTGTGCCATGCCTCATCAAACGCACCAAATACACTGACAAAATGCCAAAAGAGAAGTTGGAGGGTTCCCCCTCTCTCTCTCTCTCTCTCTCTCTCTCTCTCTCTGAGAAAGAAAGAAACTTGAACTCATATGAAAAGCTTTTGCTATTATACCACTCTCATTGTGGTGTTTGTTGTTCTGTTGTTGCTATTATTGTTGACTTTATTGTTATTTTAACGCCGCGTAGACGACACTTTAACAATGTTTTTTTTCCTTTCGTTTTTTCTTCTCTCTTCTTTTTCTTTTTTTTGATAATTCGTCCTGCGTCGACAGCTTTTCTTGGCCAGTGCCAAACACTTCACATCACTTCACACAATGCGCTTGGCAAATGAACGTGGCCTGTGCGCTGTCAGACTTCCAAATATCCTTTCATTCTCGGGACTCTGGTGCCAGCGTTGGCCACTCAATGGCAGCAACAGCCGCAACAAACCGTCAGCAAACGATATCCATCAACAAAGATAGCAACAACAACAATAATAATAACAACAACAACAACAACGAAGAGAATAACAACAATGTCAATTGTACTGTAGCTGGATGTCAGTGCCAACTGATGCAATTAAGTTAAATTTCAACGTTCCAAAAATGATGACAATTCCAGCATTTACTTTGAAGTTCTTTCTGTTATTCAGCAATGCCAAAGCAATAATTGTAAGGCTTTATTCCTTCATGACCTTACGGGTCAATTAAATGGAAATGGAAATACCGAAAATGGAGAAGAGAGTAAGATTAATCTAATGACGACCTTTGATTCTTTAATGATTGCCTGCAATTGCAGATTACAATTTGCATGTTTTCGACCAGACTTTATTAATTTTTAGATCCCAAAACGTTTTAATATTTGTATATTAAATAATTTTAGTAAAACAAATTGATATATTGTTGATATTAAACGTTATTTCCATCAAGCTTATGAGAAGTTTTGTAATTGCAATTAAAATTTTACATTATTCTCAAATGTAAAATAAATATCTTTCGGTACTAGTATTTTAATTTGATTTGTAGACAAATCAAATTTATACTCGCTTTTTATTTTCATTAAATTGATGTTCATAATCTGCTTCAATATACTAACTAAAAGTATAAAGATATTCCGTTTTTAAAGCCAATTCAATTTCATTGACAGGCAGACTACAATTTATGTCCTTTGCACACAACTCAAATTACTCGCATTATCTACGCACTTCGCCACGCATCACACAAATCTATATGTCAACTCAATGTCCCCAACCTCCAAGTTTGAGTTTCGCCCCCAAAAATTGTGTGGGTTTATTGACCTAGACACCAGGAGTTGAACGACAAATTGCATGAAAAGCGTGAAATAAGTTGGAAGCATATGGAAAAGTCGACTGCTTGGGCAGATAAGAACATTTTGTGTCTTATTAATACATAGATATAGTATATGTATAAATGCATACAGTGAGCACTGCTTCTAGTTCACTGTGTGCTACACACATATACATACTGTTCCTTGACAGGATATCAGACTGTTTGCCTAAGTTGGCCACCCTCGACACTGTCCAAGGAGATTTATTAGTTGGGCGTTAATCCCCTGCGGCCTAATACATCATTTCAATTTGTTGCAAGTCGTGTTTATTTGCTCAAGTTTTCGTATGGGACTGGGTAAAATTCCAGAATACACCATTCTACATACACACAAGGGAGAAGGGGAAGGGAGGGGGATGTTTGAAAGAGATTGCCAGCCATCGGCTAAAACTATTTCACTTATTTACTTTCATAACTTGCAAATTGTCAACTTATTGTTGGCTTGCCCTGGAACGAAGACAAAAAACTCTTCAGAGTAGTGCAAAAGTTTTCATGCTGCGGCAGTTGCTCGGATAAGTGGCTTATTATGGGCCACTGGGCGAGGCTTTTGCCCAATACTTTCGTTTCAGTTCCCCTCTTTTTTTTCTCTTTATTCTTTCCTTGCCTGTCATGCCATATCTTATGCTTTGGTTACTTAGGTGTGTATATATAATTTAATTAGCTTAAAAGTCGGACTCTGATTGCGAATGGCGAGTACGTGTCAGTGATTTATATTGACAGCTGGCTATAACTACAGCCTTATAACTGTATTAGACAAGTAAGTTATCAGCTGTAGAAGTGAGAGCGAGTGTACCGCCCTATGTGGTAGGTGTGTGTATAAATAACTTGTCGGAGAAGTTAAGGAGAGTCAAATAATTAGCACTAATATATGAAAAGTAAAAATAATCACACACGTTTAATGAAAACTTGTTTTTCTTTAAGTTATTTTGAAATATTGAAAAACAGCATAAAAGCTTATGTAATAATATACAAAATAAATATATATTTGGATTTCTCTTAGTTATTATTTACATAGACTTAAGTATTCTTAGCCATTTTGACTCCTTGGCTTCCTTAATAGACTCGTGGTTTAAGGCCGACATTAATGCCTGTCGTTGAACGTAAGATTATATTCATGACTGGTTCAACGGGTACACCTAATGGTAACAGCTCAAAATGCCTAAGCATTTTACTAATGGTACTCTTCATCTCTAACATGGCGAACTTTTGGCCAATACAGTTTCGGGGACCTGCTGAAAAGGGAGCATATGCAAAGATATCGATATTGCTGTTGTTTTCCTGATTGAAACGTTCTGGATTAAATTTATCTGGCTCTGGGAAGATATCTGGATCACGTTGGGCATGATAGGTTAGCAGTATGACGTTAGCGTTGGCGGGATATATTTTGCCGTCTGAAAGAAAGGAGTAAATAAATATTAAGAGAAATCCAAAATTAACAAAGCAATCGACACTTACCCAGCTCAATGTCTTCTGTTATCTGACGTCCAATCATAGGAACTGGTGGATACATACGCAGCGATTCCTTAATTACGCACTCCAGATATTTCAATTCTCCCAAATCTCGCATTGTAATCGGTGTGGACTTGTCACTGCCAATTACATCTCGAATTTCCTGAAAAGCGCGTGTTTGAACCTCGGAATCCCTGGCCAGTAGATATAGGGTATAGGCAATAGCACTAGTTGTGGTGTCGTGACCCTCAAACATGAATGTATCCACCTCTTCTCTTATATCCTCGTTGCTCAATGGCTGTCCATCCACATTGGATTGTAGTAATACATCTAGCAACGCCATGCGACGCTTACTACCAACATCATCCTCTTCAGCGATTTTGGGTTTGTCTTTGGTCTCATTTAGGGACTTTTGTAAGGCATCACGACGCTCCGAAATGACCTTGTCTGTAAACTCGTGCATGACTCTGATGTGCTTCATCATTTCCCGAAAGACAAGTGGGTAAAAGATGCGCATGGTAAAATCGAAACGCTGCAGAGGTCTCATAAATCGTTCAGCCATCATGTTGGACGCCCTGAAGACATGGAATTTAAATAAATTTAATAATAATAAGTGAATAAGTAAAAAACTTACATTTTAACTGATTGCACATATGGAAAGTTGGGTGACTTCTGAGCATTGATTTTCACGCCCATTGATGTCTCGGCAATAATATCCAGAGCAGCTAGACAGGCTACTGGGAACATATTGATGACAGTCTTGCCATCGGCCCGATCATATAGTTGTTCAGCCATAATGGCACTCTGTTGGTCAAACACCTCTACAAAGTCTTCGAGTATCTTGAAGTGGAAGGTGGGTGTGATGATCTTGCGACGTCTGAACCATTTTTTACCAGAGCTGAGAAGCAGCCCAGTGCCCAGCCAACATTGTAACAGATCGTAAAGGCGATTTTTCTTAGTTGTCTTTTGACTACTTAGAATTGCCTCAATCAATCTTGCATCGGAAGTAAACATTCCAAACTCATGAAACATTGTGACGTGAACAGTTTTACCATGTTTTGCAATCAAACGTGATTCCAAGTCCAGCATAGCTGCACAGAGTTAATTATTAGCTCTTCTCATTGTGAAAAATTAATGTAATACCTACTTTCAGCGGATTCTCCCATCATGAACAACGGAGCATTGCCAAGTAGCGGTAACTGGAGTGGTCCACGTACTCCAGCTGCCGCTATCATCTTGTTCTGTCTTCTCATCTTCAGATGATCCCACAGAAACAATGCCGTAACCAGCAGTGCAATAATTTCCAACCACATGTCGCAGTATAAAATAGAAACTATTTAAAGTTAAAAATAACCCACAATCTGAAAAGTGTTTATAAATACTACTAGCTGCTTGCTTCTGCAGCTAAAATTTGACTGTGTAGTTCGACCAAACTGGCGAGCAACTTTTATACTTAGATGAGCTTAAAAAATTGCGATAAGATAAGCCGACCAAGCTTATCAGCAACTGTGAATTGAACTGTGCAGCTGCAACAAGCTAATCAGCTGGTAATAAATTTTGGAATATAGTTTAGCGAGTATAACTTCTTAGGACTGCACTTATAGATAGAGTTGACCTATATAAAAAGAGCAAAAGGTCATACTTGGCAGCTTTAAAAACTCGAATAAGTTTATAAAAATATTGATATTCAAAGAAATCAGATCAATAACAAATTCATACTTCATTTTTTGATTGAATATTATTCCTAATTATCTAAAGTTTTCAATTTTTTTCATATATTTTCCAATATTGCTGACTCATATTGAGTTGTCAGTTTTGAATTGTTAGCTATAATCATGATACAGCTAAAGTTTCGAATTTGTAAGAATAATCATGATTTAGCAGTAAATTCCCCAAATTCCCCATAAAACGACAAATGTTAAACTTTCATACGCCGTGTTAGACAAAACCAGAAGATAAGACTGACACGATTTGGTAAAAAATTGAATGAAATTCAAAGAGAGAGTACTCAAGTACTTAAAACCCATATGTGGACTAATATTCAATATATTTTTACCCTACTAAGGAGAGAGCTTTTTATAATTTTATTTAGTGTATAGAGATAACATGAAACGCAGATAACACGCAGTTGAGGAGAGAGAGAGAGAAATTTGTTATGATAGGTAAAGGTGCGGTTACGTATACGTATATATACCTTGCTGGGATCTAATCTATTTTTGTTGAGAAAAGTAATTTGTCCGTCTGATAACTTTAAACACATTGTACTATATGTATATTCATTATAATTTAAAACATTAAAGATTACTAATTTGTTGTCCTGTTTGTTGTTGCTCCATTGCGTTTGAATTTGCTCAATTTCCTCTCTAATCAACTCAATTAGTTTAAATGTAATAATAACTGTTCAAAGCGAGGCGAACCGCAAACGTACAAAATGATTGTGTTACGAGGTCGTTAGTCGGTTGGTCCGGGGTCGGGGGATCATCCGTACAGAGCATATTTGCATAGCTACATTGAGTAACAGAAGTATTTGCATATTGTATGACTGCTTTGACGTCAACCCAGAAGATAATCACACGTGCCAGGGCCTTGTCCTGACCATCATTCCTTTTATTTCCGCTTGTTTCATTTGCTTCTTTTGTTTTTATTTTTTTGCCATCTTTGTTCGGTTTATTTGCATGAGGTCTTGTTTTTGCTTTTAATTTCCTACACGGTGTGCTGTTTATGATTGCCAAACTACCCGCAGCTCTGTTTCGGAACTGGAATGTGCCAGGGATAGAGAAGAGGGAGTACTAAAAGCCAACAGGGACACAGGAAACACGAAGGAACAAAATGAACAGAAGGAGTCGCAATGGTGGCACTTTCGATCTCTGTCTGTGGCATTTGGATGATTAATGTGTTTACACAGCCAACGAGCGTTGCGGTCGAGTCTGATTTGAAAGGGTTAAAAGGCGTAAACACAAACATACTCAGGGACACACACACACACACTCACACTCATACATATACAAACACACACATGTTGTGCTCGCTCTTTGCGTAATTTTATTTATTATTCTCTTCTTGGAATTGACTCTCACATGGGAACAAGATATTAAAAATGCTCTACCATCCTTTTATTTGTTTGCTTTTTGGCATTTTTGTTTTTATTTGCGGCAGCGTCAACAATTTAATTAGTTAAAAGCCAGAGGCCTCAAGACTCAATTCGTACAACCAGTTAACCAGTTTCATGTATTTTCCTGCTATATATATATACATACGTATGTACACGGATATATAATATATGTATGTATCTTGTGTATCATCTCGTCGAATTTCTTTTGGCTGCCATTTGCTTTCATTTTGCTATAAGGTGCTGTCGCATAATCTTTTTGCACCACGTTAAGTGGCTGGAATTGAAATTTACGATTGCACGAAAAGGTAACACAAATAAATGTGTGCCAACTTGGCCAAGAACTGGCGAATCGCCAGGATGGAAACAAAGAAGGTGCAAAGAGATGTGAACGTGAGTCACGAATGCATGTGTTTGGATAGTAATAGCTATAAACTATTTAAGCGTTTTGAATGAGACTCTATCCAGACAACAAAAAGGTTAATTTATTTTTCCTGGATGTTGTTTTTTAACTGTAAATACTTAAATCTTTTTGATATTCATTCAGAAAATATCTATGTTCTTTTTGGCCAATTCGTGACACGTGTCCATCTCTTGTTGGTGTTTTAAATTATTTAAGTGGTCCAGACACATTGTGTTGTTGTCTAGGCCAGCACCAGGCAGGTGCCAATATTAAATAGTTTGAATGAAAGCCTTAACTATAGGTGGAAGGGAATGCCAGCGGAAAGAGGTTGAGGGGGGTTAGTTAGGCAGGAAACTGACTTTATGGCCATGATAAGCAGGTCAGACCCTTTTGATTTGGTTTAGGATTTGCGGTTGTTGCTGCCTCCGTCGTTGCTGTTCCCCTGTTTGCCTTTTCAACTCGTTAGTTATGCGCCAAGCCGAAGGGATGAATCCTTACGTCCTCCAACAACAACAACAGCAACAAAATGAGTTCGGGGGACAACGTGCATTGGGCTTAAGGTTTATTTAAAAGGCCAATGCCACATGTTTGGGGTTTTGTGTGTGTTTTAATATGACACCTTTGCCGATGGTAATTTATCACCTCAGCACTGGGGACATATGCTTTGGGCAACCCCTAGTTGACTCTGCATGTGTGTTTGTGTGTGTGTGTGTGTGTTACTTGTGTTTTTATAAGCACTGGAGGATTAAGCCAACTCTGACTTTAATGTGGGACCAACTGATGTTGGCTGGAAGATAATTAGTGACCGTCCAGAAGATTTATGCATGCGTGTAAATGGCTTAAAGTAGCTCTTCCAAATAAAACCAAATTAAATATAAACAAACTAAGCGTCTAATTAAATCGCAGCAATAGGCTAATATGCGAAATGGTCTACCTAACTCAGCGCTGTCAAAAATCTGAAATGTCCCATCAATCTAGCCAAACATCTGGTAACTGGCAACTAGAAGGGGGCATAGTGCAAGTCATAAAGCTGACATTTGGTCATATCTCCCGACTCCCCAACTGTTAATTAAGTTTATCCAACTAAATGTCAACGTTTTGTGCACCTTTATCAACTGTAAAAGTGTCATATTAAAATAGCTAAGCCTTCTTCAACAATGTGGTTGGTAAGCTGCTTGTGCTTCAAATCCTGGACACGCAGTGTCCTTTCCAGCTGAGACCTATGCGACGTATGTGTAATATGGGTTAGGCATGTATTTTTCAATTAAGTTCTTTGTAAATCCAAATGTTTGTTTAAAATTTTATTTGATTAGATTTTTTTTTACTATTCAGGCGATTATCTGACATTTTGATTTACAATTCATTGGGTTTGGCAGTCTATTTGCCTAGCACTTGGTCCAAAACAATTGGAAATTCAAATGCTATTTTATAGATTGTAGTTTTCAACTCGTTGCCAGTTTATGCATTATTTTTCTTTTAAATCTCAACAAATGCAATGCAAATTTCAATGGCACTCGTGTGGGTTTAGATTTTGTGTTTATTTTGCTATTGAATATTTCGCAACAACATTTGAAGAGGCAAAACTATCAGGCAAAAAATGGAAATTGTTTGGCAGTTGGTATCTTGGAAAATTATAAACCAATTTGTAAATACTTTTTATTACATACTCGTGGGTAAAACTCAACAGCCAACAGAACTTGTCGGTATCTTTACTTCATTTGGTATGCGTAACATGTAGAATGCTGCTTTTCTAGTGGTTTTGGTTGCTGGCATCCCAGTTTCTCTGCTTACCCTCATCATCATCATAATCATCATTAGCAGCAACAACGAGTACCGCAGATCAAAGAACTTTGACAAAAATTAAGCTCACCTATGAATTTGCCACGTCTGCACTAATGAGCCATAAAAATGCTGCCTAAACGGCTGTTGCCTTTTGAATAGACACATCTCTAAGGCGACAATACTGGGAATAAGGGAGAAATCCACTCCATGTAATATTAAAATTTAAATAGACATACACGAGCACCTACATGAGTGTGCTCGTCTCAGTTGAATACCTCAATAGAACGGGTTCTATTTAAATTTGGGCTGAAATTTAAAAGAAAATATATATAAACTTTAATATAGATACATATACCTACACGTGCTTCTAATAAACGTTGTAATCTATATTTGAAAGTCATTGTAATCTAATTCTACACCTTTTAGTCTGTTAAGTGTTCTTCAGATTTTCATGTTTGATGTATATTATAATTAATTGAGTTAATAAAGTTATTTTATAAATAAAACTATTGAAGTTTGATATGGATCTTAAATTAAAATTCGTACCATAAACTCTAATAAAACTAAGCTTATTTAAATTATATTTTTAATTTCATTTGTGTAAGTACTAATAGAATAAATGTATGCATCTAATAAGTGAGTAGTTTTGGTTCCTTTTCAATAATTTCTGAAAAATAGAGTGCTACGTTTTTACTTTGATTAAACTAAAATCCATCAAGCATTTGTTATAGAATGTCTGAAAAAGAAATATTTAAGTTAACATTATGTTAATGCACGCATAATTGTGTGGGGGTTTTTTATATTTCTATTTGTTCTGATATCTCTTTCGTGTTTTGACATATCTTTGGTGAGTTTGCGACTTGTCGGCGTCAGTGCGACAATAAATCAAAGCTAAATATATTAATTTCAAATTCAAAATGGTCGGGCAAAAGTTTTAAAGTAGAGATCCTGCTTCGGTGGTTCTGCATCTTCTTTGAAATTAAACAGAAACTTTGGGCCGAGCCACTGCTAAATATTTGGACAGAGGTTTCGGCAGCGACAACCCTTAAGTAACCCCAGCAACTGTTTTATTATTAACTTCATTTGCTGGCGCACCACAAAGCGGCAAAGTTTAACTTGCACTACACCAAAAAAAAAGGAAAACGAAAAATCAAAAAACAAAAACGAAGCAAAAGCAAAAGAAAAAAAAATTGAAAGACATAACATAAAATAGCAGTTATAAAAAGCGCACGAAACTTGTTTGCTCAAGAGCAAAAGTAAAAAAAAATTTTATTAGCCACTGCCGTTGCCTTTTGCGGCGCCCAAAGTTTTGCCAGCGTACAGAAAAATACTTATAAGAAAATCAATCCCTACGGCCAAGTCAGGAATTCTGAGTATTTTATTTATCAACTCACGCAACGCACACCAAACCCACAGAAACAAAATATAAAAGAGCAGTGGCCAGAAAACAGAAAATAAAAAAAAAGAACAAAAATGGAATACAACATAAAAAAAGAAGAAAAAATGCAACCTGAACAATTTCCAGAGTTTCAATTCAACTTATGAAACAGCTCGCGGCCATATCGATTTCACGCTTGACGCTAAGAAAATTAACTTTGCCAAAGTAGCAGCGGCAACTCCAAAAACCAACAGCCGGCGGAGAAACTGAAGCAGTAGGAGTAGCATCATTTGGAGCAGGAGGGATGGAAAAGCGTCGCAGATACTTCGATGCGTATGACAGTGGGTGTTGCAGGAAGAGGGAGCAATTCCTAAGCCCTGCACGTACTGCGGGTCCCAAATATTGTAAGTGATTTGGTGAAGTTCGCCCCAAAATAAAACCAAAAAAAAGAAAGGTACTCGCAAAAAAGTTTCACAACGCGCTTCACACATGTGTGCGGTAAAGGTGTTCCCAGCAGTAGCAGGAGGAGCTTCCTCAGCAAGAGAAGCAAGAGTAGCAACAGGACAAGGAGCAAGGAGTTGAAAGCAACGTGCTTGCAATTCCAGAAATGTTCTTCGCCTGGGATTTTGTGCGCCTAATTTGCTATATACTCAACCATCGATGGGCTGGGATCGAGGAAAAGCAGCATGTGAGATGCCGTGAGCTGTCCTGGGAGAAACTGTCGGGTTGAGAGGGCAATTTTCATAATTCACTGGCGCCCGCAGTCAGACTTTGAACTTCACTTTAAAACTGGTCATTAGCCGTACGCATTGCAAGCACTTTTCAAATGTCATTTACCATTTGGTGTGGCAACGATTTTGTGGCCTGCACCCATGCTTCAACTTCATTAGGCAACATTGGAGGGCTATGTGGGCGTGGCATCCCAGTAACGCCCAATGCAATTACTGCAAAAGTTCGCGCAAACAACTTTTTGACTTTTCCGCGTAAAATTCAATGAAAATGCCATTATTTGGAGCAATGGACAATGAATGCTATACACGGTATACTGATAGGGTGTAGAAAAAAGGGGACAAGGGGCCAGGGTACAGTCTGCATTAGGTGCTAGCCAGGGGCTAAGGGGTTACCAAAGCACTAGAGGGACAGGGGTAATGGTCAGTTCGTATGACATACAAAATGAAGGCAGGCAACAATGAGCTATGTCATATACCGCAGAGTACTGGTTATGGAGCGAAAGAGAAAGAAACTGAGAGATAGACAGAGAGAGAAAGAGAGGGAGAAAGAACAAGAGTCGGCAGTGGTTTTTTGGCCAGCATTGCAAATGGGAAATACGCACATAATGTTTGTTGGAAGAGAGGCAAAGGGCAGGCAAAAAAACCGCATCCGAATTGAGATGCGCGACATTATCACGAGTGCCCGATGTAATTTGAGCCGCTTGGCCTCCAAAGGGGAATTTCCACTACAACACGGTATGAATCGCACGATTTTATTGTTGATTTATTGACAAAGATAGCGGCTAATGTGGAAAGAGACAGAGTTATATGTGTTAATGTGCCCTAAAACATTAAATTAATACGTATTGCATAATTGCGAGTGCCACTCCTATATAGTTAGAATTTTGAAAATGTTTTTATTAATAAAAGATATTCACATATAGAAACTTATCGAACAATGTAAATATTTGCATTTATTTTTATTACCGCAGAAATTTCATAAAAATGTATAAAAATTTATTAAAATTAGAAAATGTTCTTTGGTGCACCTTTTAAACGAGCTTCAACCTATTCCCGGTTATTTGAATCAGTTGCCAGCTCACCAACACGAAAGTCAATTAGATTTGCACCCTTTGGTGGCGATAATCAGAGCACCGGGCAAACGATAAAGTGTTAGCTCGAAAAACGCAAACCGTAACTACAAAATTATACAAAATTGGCAAGCGAATTGCATTTTGTTGGCTGCACAATGGTGCAAGTGGCTGGCGGATTGGCAAACAAATGAAGCAATCAGAATCAATGCGCATATTACACATACGCAGCATGGTACAGAAAACTGTGATAATTTAATATGTGTACATGTTTATAAGGACGCACTTGAATATGAATGAGTATTGGTATAAATAGTCAGCTTGAAGTTTCTTTCTGGAGCAGCAGCAGCAGCAGAAGCAAAAGCTTTACCTTGTCATTGAAAATGCACAATGAACTAATTGCCTTAATTGGTTTTGTCTGCTCTAAATTACAACAATTAACTTGCGCACTTGATTAGTTTAGTTGTGCGCAGAGAACGACAACATACTACTTGTATAATGCACTCAGGTAAAGCTCCCTTCAAAAGTGTTAATTGCATTAGTTGTCGTTGTTGTCTGTTAGCTGTTAGATGTTGGTAACTGCATCCTGGTTGTTGCTTTTGAAACTTACTCTGGCTGCTTATTAAAATCAAATCGATAAGTTACGTGGCGCTAAAAGCTTAATTACACATTTAGTGTGAACAACTTTGGAACATGACAAAAGTTAATTAAAAGTCGGGTCACAGGATCACCGAATAGCGCTTCTTAAATAATGTGTAGGGCAATTGCCTGTGCCAGTTATTTATATGATGTCAACCGAGCAAAAGCAATTTGCGATGACAAAATAAGTGCACAGTGCGCTGTCAGCCAGAGGCCACAATAACAAATGATATGCTAAAGTCGCAGAATTGCAGTCCAGAACTCAAAACCCGGTCGGTACATGTAGCCTTCAAATATGCAACAACAGCTGCTAGTGGAGTATGACAATGATGGACTTTAAGATAGTCTGTATGGCATGGAAAGTCTTGACTTTAATATTATTGTTAGTGGGTTGTAGAGAGATCTTTACATTTATTTCTTATAAACAGTTAAAAGCTGCGTGATGTTAATAGAGTTGTTTTTGTAGTTATTAATATATTTTATATCTAAGGGTTGTTTGATAAATTTGAGACTTATGCGTGAGACAGTCGGGATATTTGGAATAAACTTCACTTTATGTATTTATTATATGTCTCTTGTCAAGTGGACACTTTTTCCTATATGCTTGCTGGGTAGTATAACTAACAGCAGTTGGTAGAGCGTCTCTTCTGGCTTGCAAGTCATCAGCGGAGCAGTCATCAGACAGACGCTGCATGTGGCACTCATTAATTCCATTCCCATTGCCAGTTGCAAGTTGCCGTGGGTGCAACTAGCTGCCTGAACGTGAGGCAGTCGTATAAATCATACGAAAACTACGGTCATATTTTAAAGATCGCGCAAAAAGCGAATACCACATTGAAACGTGAATTGACTTTATGCCATGCATTTTTTGCTCAATACTTTATGCAATTTGCTGCACGAATGCAATCAAAAACAATTTTTACAGCTTAAAAATTGCATTTATTTATCTCGTAAAAGAAACATGTATGCCATTTGGAATACTGAGCTATAACAAAGTGCAGATACATTATATCAGCATAAAAAGACAACCAGCATCAGTCCAAATAAACACGTTAAGACTTACCCAGAGGCAGTTCTACGTGCCGAACGGAAGTCATTTATAAGGCTGTCGAATATATCCAATAAATAGAAAATAGTTGCACGTGCAAAGATACCTATGGTAATCTGATCGAGGTGTAGAGCTTGATTTATGTGGTATAGGGTATTCAATAGTCGCTTGATTGTTTGATTCTGCTACAATAATTTTAAATTACTCAATTGCGATTATTAAATTCGTTGCATGATGTTTAGAAACAATTATTTTCTTTAAATATATTTCATTCACCTTTTCATATAACTGATTTATAGAATATTTGATCACAGGGAATATTATATTATTTCCTAATATTAAAAGTTCTCTTTTCACATTTAGTTGCATCGAAAGCAAGCAATTTTATTCGACCAAATGTCAGCTAAAAACTGATTAAAATATCAGCACAACATGTCAACAAATCTGTGGCATGGTCCTGTACACTTCAGTGGGTTGTATGTTTTCAGTTCTTGTTTTGTTGTGCAACATTTTGTTTTGTTTTAATTGCTAAACATTGTCAAAACAGATTTGTGTAGCCCGGCGGCGAGAGAGAGAGAGAGAGATCTGCGTTGACAGTATTATTAGTTGGACCTGTACAGGACCACGTGAAGTGGTTTGAGGAGTATATTGCCGTATTCTTTGGCCACCATATAAAATATTCATGTTGGTAAAATATTTTTATCAAAACATAATAAACAAATTTGCATTTCGGGTGCGAGTTACCTTTCTGGTTTTTTTTTATATGACATTCGCTTCCTCATTTTTATATGTTGTGCTTTTTGTTTCGTTACAGTTGTCCGCCATTTCATTGTTGCCGCAAAAACTTTTTTGATTAAATATATAGGTATATGAATGAACAGTTTATTTTATTTCTTTTCACTATTTACGCCTTGTCGCACTTATTTAAAGTTGCATTTCATGCTCAAATGTTAGAGACTTCAGACTTTAACTTAACTAAAATTAAGTTTGTTAAAAAATTCAAAACTATTTCTAGCTGAAACTTGCAACCATGGAGCAATGTCTAATCAGCACATCGAATAAGCGACAGAATGTTCAAATATACGGTATTTGGTATGCTCTAACTGCACACTTATAATATATAGCATAAAAAGCATTACAAAAGACAAATGTATTTCTATTTATTGAGTTCCATTAAAATATATATTACGTTTTTATGATTTTAATGAATTAAATTATATGTTCCTTCATTCGTATAGTGTATAAACTCTAGCATTTGGCAACTGCTTATGGTGCTGTCCTTTACGCAATAATCATACGCCATGTTGTCCCCTTTTTACCATCAGCTGCTTATGTGAGATTTTCAATTTGTTTTGTTCTCTACACATTCACAAGCACAGACTCATACACTCACACATACACACATACAAATAGAAATAAAAATAGCAAGTTTTGCTTGCTCTGCCATCGCCATTTGGAGTTAAACTTTATATATTTTGCCATAGTAACGGTTATCATAGCTAGCAAGTTGGAGAAGGTCGTCCTTTTGGCTGGAAGCTTTCATCAAGAGCAAGACGCAATGTTGCTGTGTACCCGGACTGGTCTGCTGACTGCTACAGTTGGCCTTAATAACAACACTTGTCGTAATATCATTTTTATGCCCGGGGTGGGGCTGGTCGGGGCTAAATCGTTTTTATGACACGCACCAGGCGCTGACTGAATCCACAGCCTTCCCTCTCTCTCTCTCTCTTTATCTCTCTATGTCTCTGAGCGAGATAAAGAATTGATTTTATAGCGTCAAACATGCGATTATGAAAGAGAAAGAGAGTGAGTAAAGGGGAAGAAGGGCAGATGAAGTCAAAGGGTGTCACCTAGAACGATGCGGGTGTTAGAGCAATAAAAACTTTGCACAGCTTTTTCTATTTTCTTGTTTTGGCATCATATCCCCAACTATTCATAGCCAGCTTAGTGCTGATCCAAGTAAAACTACATACGCATTTATATTATTAATATCCAAAAGCAACAAATAAACAAACAAACAAACAAACAAACACTTTGCTCACTTTTGGGCAATAGCAATAAAATGATATTTACGACAAGACACCAGGGATCTCTTCAGTTAAGTAGCTTCGAGTATGAGACCATTTTACATAAATCAAATTTATGCTATCTGTTAGCAGCTCTAACTAATTACAAGCTGCGACCAACTGATGTTGCAAAAAAAAAGTTACCAAAGTCAATTAAAACTTGTAGCTGTTTGTGCACCTGCAAAGCCAAATTGCAAATATGACGAGCACTCAAATTAGAAATTCTGCGTAACATAGACTATGAAATATAGTAAGCAGATGAACTACATTATAGAATTGACTTTAATTTAAACTACTCTGGTTTTAATTAAATCCAAGATATATTCCTGGCAGGAAAGCACTCTGTATAATATTGAAAATGATAACACTACTGGCAGGGCAAGAGAATAGGAAGGGAGAGAAATAGAAACTAGCGACAAATGACAGATTAGCGCAAATATTTATTTTAATGTCTGCCTTGGCAACGCTGCGTTAACTATGTCCACACACAAAGGCAGCCATGGGATAGGGATGGGGAAGGTAAAGGATCTGGGCTTGCCAGGATGCTACACGGTTATTATGTTTGAGCTGCGCACTTGAATACCCTGGACAATTGGCGATGCGGAGCTGCGGGCTTTGTTGGCCGGGTTGCCGCTTCAGTGCTTATATTGCCCATTAAACACAAAGTCATAATGAGCAGTCGGTTGCGGAAATGGGTTAAAATAACTATAACTACGTGTAGTGTATAGCGTGTAACGTGTAGCTTATGTAATAAAAGTAAACAACCAACAAATGGTGCTAAAAACTGCATTTATCAGCACGAACTTGCGACGAGGGTTGTGACAATTCTGAAGGGTGGCTCTCTCTAAAATTGATACGCAGCCAAGGGCTGAAAGTTGTTCTTGTTGTTCTTGTTGCTCTATTGTTTGTTAGTTTCTCAACTCGAGCAATTATTACAATAGCAGCATTTGCTGGCCTCGACTGAAAGTTAATGACAGTTGTTGCTTTTGTTTCCGAAAGGTTATTGCACAGGACATTGATGCTTTACAGTTGATAGTTCGATATGAGTGTGAAGTTCTGTTGTTTGTGAAATTGACAGCTCATATGGATCAAGCATTAACCTTGTAGTTTTAAATGACATTTTTATTGCAATCACAACAGCGGATAGTAATCAAATTACATCAAATTTTGACTGGATTTAAGTAAACTTTTCTTGTCATTTTATTTGTAAATAAAATTAATATTCACTAAAAGAAAATGTATATTTTTTGTGGTATGTTGTTATTTTATCAATTCTAATTAATATTGAAATATTTATTGAGTATATTTTGTATCGTACCAGAAAGTTTATATTATAAATTGTATTGAATATTATCAATGTGACTACATTATGTCAAAGTAAATCCTGACAATTGTCTACTTAAGTTAATGGTTCACTTTTAAGAACAAAAATGTGTTTTAGTTTACTTAATCCAACACTTACGTTCAATGTTACAGAATTTGTTGTATTAAAGTTGTTGGATTCCTATAGGAATTAGGCGCTGGTCTGTAATCTTCATTAAACATGAGCAGCAATTATTGAGGCAGTCAAAACTAATTATAATATGTGTGTACGCGTTACTTATGCTTATGCTTAAATAGGAGCTTACCTTATAAGTAGCTAGAGCTGACATTATGACATATTTATATGTTAATATGAGAGCAACTGAAATGGCTACAGAAATTGACGCAGAATCGCAAAATGGTTTGCTTAATTATCACAGCACAAGCAGCAGCGGAAACTTCTATGGCCTTTGAGTGGGTTGAGGATTGCAGCTGAAGCAAAAGGATAAACTTATCAGGGCTTAATTTTTGTGCTTTTGGCCAAATCAGAGCACAAAAGTTAAGTAGGCAAAGATCGGGAGTTGACTCTGCCCTTTATGCAAGCCAAACATAAACTGCTTACGAAACAAAAAAGTCAAACAGGGAGCGGCAGCAGTTTGTGTTGAACTTGCCATAGATTTGACTTCTTGTCTTTATTCCACATCAACTCTTGTTGTTGCTGTTGCTATTTTGTGTACAATTTGGCAAAGTTTTTGCCTAAGTCACTTTTATGCTGGAGGAGGAGAGAACTTGGTTCCAGCCTTGAATTAATTATACATGCAGGTCACGTAAATATGATTGTCATGCCAGCAGACGACGGCAGATTGACCAAGAGGCGATATGAAACCTTCGTAGGCACTTCAAACACACCATTCACTCAATGCCTCAATGCTCCATTGCTCTATTGCCCCAATGCCTCATTGCCCCACTGCCTCATTGTCCCATTGCTGGATTGGCATCATTGCCATGACATTGGCTAGATAAACTTAAGGACTTAAGCGGCTTGCATGTTTTGCTCACAGCTTAGACCAAGAGTTGTTTCGGTCCACAGCCCAACTGCAGTGATTGAGGCCCAAAACTTTTGTCAAAATCCCTCAAACTAAAAGTATTTAGCTAATAAATTATACAAAAATTGAAACAAATTCCTTAAGCATTTGAGTGGTAAATCACAGAGTGAGGAAAGGGTGTCCTTATGTCTATATTTTTTTTCTTGTCCTTTTAAATAAATCATTTAGTATGACAACTGGGATTTTTTACTTTCGATACTTGTACTTGATATGCAATTTGTAAGTTAGCTGGATGACAAAATTGCATTTGTGGCTAACCAAAGCGTTCTGAAATTGCAACAAATGTGGCAATGTGTAAATGCTGTATATGAAAAGTGTTGCAACACATAGGCGTGCATTCACACACCTAGCATGACCAGACATTCGGTATTCTCATATATGTAGTTATATGATTCTCGAGTAATCTGTTTAATCAATTCCTGGTGCCCAAATAAGTATAAACCAATTATTAATAGTTCTTATAAAAATGATTGGAAGAAAGTGTTGCCTTGTAACTTATCTGATAAAACTGGCAATTGAATTAATATTTGATTACAACTTTTTTCAAAAACGTTGTTTTGTGTTTATAAAACTTTAGATGTAAATCTAGGCGAGAACTAACTTATGTTGCACATTGTAGCTCGTTATAATTAATAGTCAGTAGCCATAAAACAGGTGTGTCAGTAGCAATAGCAGCAACTGAATGAGTTTGTAACAGGTATCAAGTATCAAAAGCAAGTTCTGACAGTGCCAAACAGTTTGTCGCTATGGGGCCAAAAGTTGAATCTGGCAGTTTATATTCGTAGAAAGCAATTCAGCATGGAGTGTTTGAGATATGTTGACATTGGAGTTGCAAGTGTTTGCAGTTAAATTTGCTTATAAAATTTGTGTAGACTTTACATTACACGCATATTCATATTTATTGCGCATACGCCCCACGGCCCCAAGCTCATTTCACACACATTAAAACTCATTACATTTGATGTGGAGCAAATTTTAATTTCCTGCCTTATAAACAAACAGAAACATTTGTCGAGTGACTTTAAGGGAGCAAGCTTGGCAGCAAGAATTTGGGTATGGAATATTTTCTGGGATCCAGAGTCAAGTGGCCAGAGACGGTAACCGCAGCAAGCGGCAGTTAAGGAATTCAAATAAAGTTCATGTCCTCGTCACTCAGACATACATAGAGGCAAACACACACGAGCACAAATGCACAGCAGTCACGTTATAATTGATAGACAGTTGCAAAACGTGTGCGGCACCTAAAAGTTGACAGGCCTTTTTTTTATAAACTTTTCCAGTGCGTTAAGAGTTTCAGGGTAGAAACCTGGGTCGAGTCGGAGACCGTCTGCTTGTATTGTTAATAAAAACGCAAACACAAATGAGCGTGCGTAAAAAATTCAATTATGGCACCCGAGTTGTGACAGGCAGCCAGGCAACAAGCAACAGTCGAAAGATACAAGGAGGAAGAGAATTAAATAAACTCGCAGGTAAGTATGCTACATAAAAAGCATGGCGGAAGCGGGTGTAGAACGTGCAGTCCCCCAAAGTGAACAATGACAGTTATGCGTAATTCCTCAGTCTCTCTGCGATCTCTCTTACCCAAATACTAAGCAATAGTACACATCACTCTGTGTGTGTTTCTGTGTATGTGTTCTATGTAAACAATAAGAGGTTCTCGCATCTTTCAGTCTTGTGTGGCACCGCATGACATTGCGGTTGCAGTCTTTAGGACTCTGAGAGCCTGCACTTTATTTGTTTAATTAATGTTGCCCTGTAAACTGTAAAGTGTCTGCTCATCTGTCGCTCCTCTCTCTTACACTCTTTCTCCATCCTTTGATATCTTCAGTGTCCTGTCGCGCTGTCTGTTTGTTATAGGCAAATAGACACTTGACATAAACATAGCTGAGTTGAAAACTTGATTAAATGTGCCGCAGCGACAGTTTCAGTCAGGGTCCTTTCAGGGATCTCCTGGCCTGTCACAGTGCGTGTGGCCACCAACTGACAGTTGCCACCTTGACGCATGCCACTTCCTGTGGCAGTTGTGTCAGTCGGTAAATAAACAAGTAGTTAATGCTGCACTCGCTTGCATCATGATTAAGGCACTGCCAGCTGCTGCAAGTACGATAAAATACCTTATTTACAATTAAAGAATTCATCAAAAACAGAAGAATATTTAATATAGTTAGCATAAACAAACAAACATTAATATGATTAAATATGACATAATAATTAAATTATTCAGTTATTTTTGATTGTGTTCCACATTGATTTATTACACTTTTTTAGTTTAGACACAGGAAAAGCTTAAGAAAATAATTTCATTACAAGCCTTCGGATTTAAGTTCAACATTTTTCAGATAATAACAAATATAATTATTGCCCACTTAAAATTGAAGAAAATAAAAGAGAATGTTTATAGTAAAGCAACATTTAAAATTATTATTTGTGTTTATAAAATTTGATTAACGCTT
Source organism: Drosophila neotestacea (assembly GCA_035044365.1). NCBI lineage: Eukaryota > Metazoa > Arthropoda > Insecta > Diptera > Drosophilidae > Drosophila > Drosophila neotestacea. The sequence continues at coordinate 1,044,633 of JAWNMD010000155.1, forward strand.
TTTTTAATGTTAAGATGAATGCCTTATAAAATAGCTTCATTACAAAGTTAAGTCTTGAAGTCTACGATTGATTATTGTCTACGTATTTCATTGTTGATCATAATTTAGTTAAATTTTAGCAAGTTTCTGAAGTTATGCAATTCGAATATAATTTTAAAAAGGTAAAATGAAGTTGAGCTGGTTTTAAAAATATTGTTGGTGCTTATGAAAATGTGGTTAATTCTTTTTTAAAATGCCAAGATTAATGCTTGAATGGTACAAGTGCTAAAAACCAACAAGAAGCATAACCAAGCCAACAAGAAGAACAACAACAAGTGCGTCACAACTTGAGCCATCAACAAGCCCATTTAAAACTAATTATGCTACGACGTGCTGACGTCGGCTGTGCTCAGATTTAATGGCAATGGCGTTAGCATTTTATTTACTACATTTAACTGCATAATGCGAATGCCGCCAACGTCGTCGCCTGGTTCCGCCTGCGCCTCCGACTTCATCTCTGTCTCCGATTCAGTTTTAGTGCCAGGCAAGCATTTTGCATGCACTTAACATGCATACATTGCCATGTCCACACACACACACACACACACACACACACACACACACACACACGCACACATATACACAAGTACGCCTTGATCTAACCGAAACTACTTAAAACGAAAAGTAGGCATTTAAGTCAGAGACTGAGTCTCACTGTCTCCAACTACTCCAACTACTCCAATGTCCCATTCTCAGCCCAGTGTCTGGCTAAGACTCGCATGTCCTGGCGTACTGTTTAATGGGTAATTACACAGCATAGCAGCCGTTTAATACGAGAATATCACAGTGTACATATGTGTGCGTGTGTGTGTGTGTGCTTGTGTGTGTTTGTGCATATATATGTGGCCTGAAATTGCACTCGACTTGACTCTACTCAAGTATCTGTGTCTATGCCTGCAATGAGTTTCAAGTGGTTGGCTCACAAAGTGCAGACAGGTTAGTTAAGAGTTTATTTTAAATGATATTTATTTATAATGTTGTCTTGGTTACATTCCCAGTAAAATCTCATTTAAGTTGTAGATTACTTTGTATTTGTAAATGCATGTGTGTGTATTTAGCTTCATGTTATATGGTAATTTGTACAGGCCATAAATATATGTTGTTGTCGTTTATAACTTAAGCAGTCTGTCCTATATTCGGCATGGAAAACTTTAATGAAATTGGGAGCAGCAGATTGCCAGATAATAATTATATATAGACATTCACGCCTCCGCCTTGTAAGTACAAGAATTTTAAGTCTAAAGGCATCTTAAGAGTGACATTTGTTTGTTGAAATTTTAAATAGCTTTGCTTTAAGCAAGTGAAAGATTCTGCAAAAAAGCTAAAATTTATATTCATAATTATGTTTTAAAAATTATAATTAGAAAACAAGATTTATTTATATACAAAGTCTGTCAGCTTATACAGAGCTTGTATTAAAAGCTCATTTATGTATTTATAAAAGCACTTTAAACGTAAGTTGAAATGTAATTAGCGAAATGCGAGCGAACAGTTGTTAATTTTTTTTTTATTTTAATACACACCCTAACTGTGCGTTAACAAATAAAAATGTCAACTTGGCCTGCGGGGTCAAGGGTCCTAGAGCAAAAGCTGCTACTGCTTCTGCCTGTGTCGAAAATCTACTTAATAAATTTCGTTAGAAAATGAAAATGTGCAACTTGAGCTGTACGTTAGTTGCGGGAATACAAATACTGACAGCACCTGTGCCGATGTGGCACGTGTTCTTCATGGAGTTGGTCAACAAATTCGGCCATTTGTTGGGGGACTTTGGCTCCTAGGGCGCTGCTCATAACATTGGCATCCGTCCTCGTCCTCGTCGTTGTGTTTGACTAGCCACTTGCACATTATTAGCACCCCGACAACCTGAAGCGCAATAAATAACATGCTGTGTGGCATGTTTCGAGCCACTGACCCTCTTCTACCTATCTGACCACCCATCATATTTATGTTACATTGACTTTTGTCTCATGTCCGCAGGCGTGCACACTCCTCACTTCATGATGTTACTTGAAATTACAGAAATTTGTAACTTCATTTTCATTTGCTACAATTTAAGTTATACTTTATAAAGCATTATATCTGAGGTTACCTTTGTAAAAGAAAAAGAAAAATTTGATTTCCCCAGAACTACAACTACAAATATTTCAGTAAAAAAATTGAACTTTTATCAAGGATGGAAGAAGAAAGTTGGGAATTGTTGCTTTACTGCTTTAGAAATCAATAAACAAATATCGTTTACATCGACACCTTTTTCTCGTTAGAAACAAAAAAAAAATGTTCCAACATAGCCTTTCTGTGATTCATGTTTTTCATTTGGTTTTCTAGGTTCTGCATGAGTGTCTGTGCGTTTTTCCTTTGGCCGCAAAATTGCGTGACCCGTTTGTCTGGCTAAGCTCGAATCAAATGGAAAGCCAGCAATATGACATTTCAATTTTCATCAACAATGGAGCCAGCCGCAGAGACACCTGCACAACACAGCCCACAATATCAGAACGACAACACCAACAGCTTCTACATCGACAGCAACAGCGAGAGCGACAGCGACATCGACATCGACGCACTTCTAATACAATACAAACGCAATAATATCGGATTTCCGTTTCCGCATCCGTTACGCAGCGTAGTTTACAGTTGCCAGTGGATTCACAGTCACATGCCGAGCACTGGGGTTATTTGCGGGGATTTCTTTTCTCTTTTTTTTTTTCTTTTTGCTAAACACAATACAAATTGTTGGTGTTGGGCAACAGTCAGAGCGGCAATGGGAGCAGCCGGAGCAAAGGCTGCTATGGAAAAACAATTTAGAGCTCACTTGCGTTCTGGCTGGCACTTTAAGCACGCCAAAGCAATAAAAACTTGTTGGCCAAGTCTGCAACGTATGAAAAAGTGTGAATGCCTTTCATACAGTTGCCATGGTGGACGGCACAACCTAAAACCACTCACACACCCCCACAGACAGTCACACACACCCACATACCTTGCAGTTGAATGCATGTTGACAATGACGGCAATCTGAGCAAAGTTCAAACGACTCACAACTTCGAGTCCTGCAACGGAAATTGTCGCGCAAAGTGCAATAAATCGCGCCTTTGACTGCTTTGAAGATCGCCTCGTCTTGCCTTGGCCTGAACATCTAAAACCTGAGGGCTATAATGGATATTGATTGAAAAGTAAGATTGATTTTCATTTCTATGTCTGTATGCCTTAGTTATGAGTCAGCATTGTCACAATGACAAGCAATCATAAGTATAATTTATTAAACCAAATAAAAGAACAGCTAAATTCTAAGAATGTGTGTGAAATACAAGTTTGCATATATTTAAAGTTTAAAGGTTTTTAAGAAATGTTCGACCAGCCGTTTAATAAAAAAAAAACATTTTTTATTTTTCTATATATTTGTACTCTGACTTTAAAATGTTTAAATGTGGCATTTAAAATGGATTCTGAGCTAACCGAACTTAGATACACACATTTGCATACAAGATTAGTATTGATGATTTATTTTTCAAACTTTAATTCATTTATCTTGAATCTTGAACTTTTCAGAGTTAAAATAATATCTGGAGTAAATGCATAAATATAAATCACATATGTTAAAAATGTGCAATTGCAATTGATTTAATTTGTAAGGGAAAAACATCAGTGGAAAGTACAACAACCGCAGCCAAATTTGATACCCTGTGGCAACTAATAATGCTCAAAACTGAACGGTATGCAAAAATCAACTCAATTACAAATAGCGGTGGCTACTGTGGTGCCAGGAGTAGTAAACAATGCGACGACCACAATATTCTATGGTTAGGATGCGGAATGCTGGATACTGGCTGCTCGTGGCTCCTCGCAGGACAGGCAGCTGGTGAAACCAAAACCGAATGAATGCCCCAAATGCCCCATACAGAGTACACAGTATATACAAAATGTTTTTTAATTGTTTTGCAATGGCAATTCGGTGAGTGAAGGTGCATTGTTAAAGGGAGGCGTGGCAGCTGTATAGGTTTTTCTCTGTGCAAACAACAAAAATATACTCGAATGTATATACATATGTATGTATGTATATGTTCATAAAAGGAGAGAATTCGAGAGAGATTTAATTTTATTCGGTTTCAAAAACGGCAACAATTTCCATATGCCACAATTGCATTTATTCCAGTTTTTGTTGTGCTGCGGTTATTGTTCGTTGTATTCGTTGTTATTGAACGCAGACACTGCATTGATTTCAATACAATGCTGAAATGCTGAGTGGCCAACACGGCGTATGCGTAATACGTTGAATTGGGCTCAAAGTTCTGCGCCAGTTTAATCTCTTAAGGCAGCCAATTGACTTTTGTTCTTGGTTTATGGGAAACTTTTAAGCGCTTCAATGGTTCGCTTGCCCAACTTTCTTTATTGTTAATAAATTTTGTTTATTTTCAATAAGCAAATAAAAGCCAAGCACATAAAAACTGTGCAGAACTAACATAAAATGCGTGACAAAAACAACAATAACAACTCGTTGTTTTGTATCTATATGGCAGTTGAGTTAATGCTACAGAAATAAACGATATAAATGGCAAAGTTTTGTGTGTGTTTTGCTGTTGTTTTGTTGATTTTTATGGCATTAATTTGTTTAATGCACAAAGGTGGCGGGGCAACTAAAGCTTGACTAAATATTTAAATGAAAGCAGAGACATATTCGCATCGATATGTGGAAAAACTTTTCCCTATCAGTTGCACAATTTCACACACACAGATTTTGTATGTCTGTATGAAGTCGTCCCCTTACAGAAAACATATATAAAATGCGTATACGTGATGCTTTTGTTTCCATGCGTTAAATCAGCATATAATCCGAGAGTATTTCCAATTTTATACACACGCATTCGAATGCTCAACGCTCACACACAGCTTGTCAAACAAACTTAAAAACATAAAAAAAAACAGAGACGACTGAACAATCCCCCTCCCACACACACACACACACATACATGCTGACAATTTGCAAGTTTCTTAAGGTATATACCAGTGTGGGGCAAAGTTTATGCCACGCTTTGTGGGGCGCGTCTTTTGGAGCCGCAACTGAAAGGCAACTAAGACGCACATTCGTATCTGCTTATGGGCCGTCAATCTAAGCCCCAAAATCTTGTCGTTGTCATGTCGTATAAATTAAATGTGTTTATATTAAATGTAAAAAAACAAAAGCAACGGCTCAGATTCTTTGCCTGTCTGTCTGTGTGTGAGTCCTTTGATAAAGAAAATATCAGTTGGCTGTTTCTTTTTACTGTTGTTTTGATTTTTTGGCATTATGTATTATAATAAGTTGCAGTTGTAAAGGAGGGGAGTGAAAGCTGTGTATGTCTTTGATAAATATTGACATGTAAGAGGTTTTGTTTCTCGATGTCTGCCGTCTGATACTGGACTTGGACAAGGATATGGGACAAATGCTGACACGCAATCAGCGGAGATCAGTTAGCAATTCTATATGAATTGGGATTGGCTGTCGTGTTTCTTTCACGATGACAGCAAGTGACATATTTTGGGGTTTTACAACCATTGAGGTGTGCTTAGGCGACGGTCGTGTTGATATAATAACTGAAATGTGATAAATGTGACAAGGATAAACAGCTTGAGTATGAGATTTAAAGATCCAAATGTGTAGTAGATAATCAAATAATTCAGTGTGATACATTTGTATTTAAATATATATTTATACTAATATTTCTCTCGAATTAAATTGATTTAATAGAATTTGAATGGGATAATCTCTTTGGTTATTTTAAATGAACATTTTATATCTATTACAAATCCTTTTTGATAACTCTACAATCAGTTGCATTACACATTTCCGGTTGTGTAATGAAATCATTGCAAAACAATCAACGACAACATTTCGTTCACAGAACCGTGGTTTAGTTTCAACCGAAAGTAATGCGGCCTGGCCTGTCTGTCAAAGATGAAATTGAAATAGCAACATGAATGAGTATTGGGGTTGTGAGAATTTCAAATTAAGTTCTATATATGAAGGGGAGGGATGTAGACAATAAGCGGCCGCAAAATGTTAGCCGCATGTAGCGAACCGGAAGGAAGCCTATGACCAAATGCCGCTTCCGCTTGCCGTGTTCTATGTCCGGTTGTGTTTGTTTCAAATGCTGTCGCAAAATTTATAACTGTATCGCTGACGCCGCCATTGCCCTCGTCTCCTGCTGGTAATGACCATGATGGAAATGGTGCTTCCCAACATTTTGTGGTACGCACTTTGAGAGTCAACTCCGACTTTAAGTCCAACTCCGACTCGTGCTTTGGCTCTAGATCACATGCATATTTAATGCGCTGCCGGCAGTGTCAGTTTTGGCTACTGCACGTTGTTGGTACGAGTATTAGCAGCATATTTTGCTTTTGGGTCACTTCCAGCAGCTGTCGACGACATATGCAATTGTAGCGGGTTGACCCATACCCAAATCTAACTGAGAACTTGGCAAGCAAGATAGCTGTATGAAAAGTTTCTCATCTCAGTGGATGTGTGTGTGTGTGTGAGAGAGAGAGAGAGAGATTTGCACTAAAACCACTTTGTGGTGACGCCAAAACTTCTAGCCAAGTTAAAAACTATTGTCATTCTGTTAAGTGGTCACATTTAACACTTGGGGCGCTGACTCCGAGATGCTGCTGGGAAAAGATATATAGAGAAAAAGAAATAGACAAAAAAAGGAACCATAAGGGGAAAAGCGAGCTACAAAGCAATGAGTTATGTGGCTTCGCTTGCAGTTTTGTTGTTCCTTCTCTGTTACTGATAAATGAGCAATGTGGTGTGGCGGGAGAGTTGCTCTCGTTATTTGCTTGTTGTCACAGCGACAACAATACGCGCATATGTAAAATGTGGAACATTTGTAATCAAATATTAAGCATACGCAGTGTGGAGCATACATACATACATTTAACATTATTATTTTTCATATACTCCATCATGACTTTCTTAAAACGTTTCTACCGATAAATAGCTCCACACACTTACTTTGGATTGATCCTAACAGCCTTCTGAGAAACCCTCTTCTCGCTGCTCACTTCATTAAGCTTTGCTACTTATTTACGCCTCTGTTTTCTTCGCGAGCTCTTTCTTTCTATTTGCGACTCTCTCTCGGTCTTCTTCTCGTTTTAACTTAATTTAAGTACTTCGCCTGAAGTCGACCTGCAGCATTGGTCGGTGCCTCAAGACCGTTGTCAGCAGCGTCAGTGGACAAATGTCAAGACTTCAGAAGTTGATGAAGTGCCAAACGGTTTGAGCTGTCATTGCTGCCTGCCTTCTAGCCTGGTTGACACGGGTAAGCAGCCCCTGCAATTGAAACTTAATATTACTCCATGCTTTCCTTTGCTTTCACCTTGCAAACTCACTTTGTTGCCCTTTGCTCGAGTGGATAATTAAAAAGGACGCGCTCCACTTGGTTTGATATTTCCAACTTTCCCCCCACATATTATACTTTGATTACCTGCAAGTCTTTAAGACTTTAAGACTAACAAGTGGAAAACTACATACATAAAATGTGATTTGCGCTGTCATATTAATTTAAATAAGTCTTGTCAATCTGTTCATTGCAGAGTTTCTTGTGGTCGGATAAACAAAATTAAATTTCGCTAAATTGAGGCTGAAGTCCTGGGCCTAAACAAATAGCAGATAAGCCGTTTAGGAATATTTTTTCTTACAGAACCAATTTTTTCCCCTTTTCTGCTGTAAGTCAAATATTAATTTGGGCTTCAAAGCAGCTCATTTCACGCTTAAATGACGGCTAAGAGTTTAAGAATCAAACAAAACGAATGGTTAACTTCAAATTGACTTCAAGTAAAACGAATTATGTATACTCTTAAATATTTTAAGCATTATTACGGCTATAACCCAAGCATTGTTCTTTTGAGTTTGCTGTACAAAAGCTTTAAAATCGTATTCCTTAATAAGCTCGTGTTGCTGCATATATTAAAAGTACACACACTCTTACATGAACACACACTCTTAGCTGATTGTTCCTTCAAAGAACGTACAATGAGTGTGGCCAAAATGGTCAGGAAGTCCAAGTGCCAACGGAAACTTTTAATTGTTTCTGCTGTTGCTTTTGCGCTTCCGTTTCTAGCCAAGAAACGACAGAGCTGAAAAAAAGTGCTGGAATTGGTATGGAACTGAAGAAGAAAAACAAAAACCACATAATGTAAAAAATCAAGCAGGCAGGCAGCGAAGCAATCTACCTCACATTGCACATTGCTGAGTTGCCTTTGGGTTATTTGGCTACTTCTTTTGGCCAGGCAAACGGCGCGCATGTCGTTCCGGCTTTCTTAACTTTATCGTCATCCAAAGTCCTTGGCCATTGTCGCTGTTTAACCGGTTGCCGGCTTGGCGCTTAACTTGACAGCTTCAGGGGATGGCCGGGCTGGGCTGCATAAGAGGGGAGAACGGGAATATTCTCGTGCACTTTACGAGGTTATTAAAAATCTCATTATCATTGTCGTTGCGGCGTAAATTTTAATTGTCCGTTAAAAATGTCCCTTTTTTTATGCAGCTCCTTGTGGCTTTCCGAAATCAATTTAAACTTGTTTGACCAACTTGATTAGATTGAAATGAATTTGCGTAATGCTACCACTGTCCCTCAGTCCTCTTCTCGGTTGAAACCTCCTCCGTCTTTGCCGCCTCCTTCTTAGAAGCCACCCTTTTTGTGCTTGTGATCTGTTTGCAAACGACATTTGAAGTTGGGTGTTAGTTTCAAAGGCGACACACAATCTACTACAGTTTCATATTACATACTCCTATGTAAGGATGTTTTCATATTTGTCTATGTATATCCTTGTCAGTGTGGCAATGTCTTGCGTCCCAGCGGCGTTTTGCATGTTAAACATGTGAATAATGCAAATTGTTCACACATAACCATCTATATCCGTTCATGTCCATCCAACCATCAGGTATCTAGCTGTGGGATTTACTCAGCTTGGCATCAGGACCACAGCTTATGTATGCTTCACTTTGCTCCTTAAACGTGCCACTAGCTCTTTGGCAGCTCATCGCTAAATTTACACGGATAAGGCTGAGCATAGAAATAAATATTACATCTAAAGACATTCAAGAAAAAGCATAATTACAACAAAGATATTGATTTATTATTAAACATTACATTAAATAAAGAAATTTCCTTACTTTACTTTGTCCATGAAATGTTAATGATATTTATTACTCTATATTGTAGTATATAGAAGTAATTTAACAAAATTGAATCATTTGATAAGCTAAAAGAGTATAAACTTAACAATGCCTTTTCTTGGTCTAACATAAATCTCAGATTTAAGCACAATAAATTATTAAATGCCTCTTTAAGTAAAATCCCGTAAATACTTAGCAACAACAAGCTAACAAACTCTTCAAGTCCAAGCTCCAAAGTCATTAGTCAATTTTCATAGAGACAACAACAAGATGACTGTGGAAACCCTTCGCCTTTTGGCCACCCATAAAAGTCACGAAGCTGAGCTTTTTGAACTGATTTGTTGGGCCTAGACAACAAAGAGGCAAACGACTTGAAGAAGGAGAAGAACCAAGAACCAAGAGAAGGAGCAGCCACTTGAGCACAAAATAATCCTTAATTACACATTGGAAGCACGTAAATGTAATTTTTTGTACACTTCTCGCTAGTATTGTGTCCATGTTTTGGCCAGACCGTAAACGGGCATAGGGAAAATTATGTTAAGACACGATTTGGTGATTGGCCTTCTGAGCATAATAAGAGCTGGCTTTTGCAGCAGAGCGTCTTTACTGATTGGCTGACTTTGTGGCTAAGTCCGCCATAAATGATTGTTGCCTTTGGTGATTTTGAAGGACAATGCTTAGGCACAGTTGTTGCTGCCCCAAAAAAAATGTAAGAGGTTATGGGTTATGGTCCGCTTGCTGGAAAACGTTTTCTGCAGTTTTGTACTCACAGGATTTGGCTAATTTGTGCTCATTTTGTAGTGTTTATATTTTTTCTATTGTTGGAAAACGTGTTGCGGATTGTAAGGCATTTATTGCCTAGGTAATGATACATTCAAGACGTTAAGACACACATTTGTAAATATAATAAAATATTGCTTTGTTCAAAAATAAAAGTGAAAAGGAATGTTGAAGGAGTTTTAAAAATAGCCATATATGTCTTCTAAGATCTTTTATGCTGTGTGAATAAAATAAATGTACGTATTGTTATTCCAATAACTAAAATATATAAGAATATAAATATTAATTTTATTTTTGCATTTATTTCTAAATTTTGTACTTATTTAATTTTCAATGCTTATTATATAATTTCTATCGTATTATTAAGTTTAAGTTTAATAAAATTGTATACACTTTTGTTTATTAGAATGAATCTAAATTATAAATACTTGTTACAATTAAATTGTATAACTTAAATCTTTATGTCTATGCCTTTATGTCTTTAATAGCTTCAGCTCAAACCCTTTCTCATATAGAATGTTGCTTGAAGGCACTCCCATATTTATGCAGCTGCCCCAATGTGTAAATTGCGATTGCAGCTGGAAGCATTTTATGTGTGTGTGTGCGGCGAACCTAGCATCAAAACAGAAATCATTTAATTTTCGTTGTTTGCCACTTTTTTATGATTGTTTTAAAATGGCGAACCTTTATGGCAATGTATTTTTAAGGTGTTCCGACATTTTCTGAATGTTTTCTTTGTAAATTAACTTTAATTAAGGTCGCTAACGAATATAACAACTGCTTTATGGGAATGTAGTTAGAGCATTCAACCATTTACTACTACTACTACATACAATCTTCCCTCACTTTCTCTTACACCAGATTTTCTTTGTGAGTAAACTATGAAAATCAATATGCGTATATGGAAATTGCATATTCAGAGCGCATGCAAATGGAAAATTTGAGTTATGATATTCAAGAGCGAAGGATGGGGGCTTTTTTTGTTCTGGAAAATGCATTCCTATTGTTTGCAATCCAAATACAACATGCTGAGCTAGAAATTAAGAGACCTAACTAAAAATATATGCGGTTTTCTTTTGTTGTTGGCGATGCTCCTGCTGCTGCGAAATGAAAATTGAATTTCAAATTATTTAAACTACATTTATTCATACCCAATCCAATCCAACCATTATTTGTTTGTATGGGTGATGATAAACCATCAATTTACTAAACAAACCAAAAATATTCGAATAGGTTTTCAATGTTAAATGGAATTTCGCTGTCTCCTGCTATTTCTGAATTAATATGTTGTATAACATTCATGACAATAAAAGGTGCGTAATGAAAACATATGCAAAAGCCACAAAAACACCATGCGAGAGGGTACACATAAAATTAGCCAACAATTGTCTGCATGTTGTTCGTTCCAGGTGGGGAACAGCATCACAGTTAACAAATTTCAAATTTTAAATAAAGAAAAATAAAGATAATAACAGACAGACAAGGGTGTGGGACTATGCATGTGTGTGTGTGTGTCTGTGTTTGTGTGTTTGCATAATGTTGCCTATTTGCTGAACGAAATTGGCCAATCGACTGCGGTGTTGGCCGCTGTTTTGTCGGAGGCTTAAACGTGGACTCAGCGTATACGTTATTTCCCCTTTGTGCGTACGTACTGGAGTGTGTGTGTGTGTGTGTGTGTCGCCTGTTGTCAATGTGTATAATACCGTTATCGCACTGTGACAGCAGCAGGCTCAGGCTTGCATACACACAGCTGGGTACGAAACCCGCACGCATTTAAATGTGTGTGTCACAGTGGAAAAAACATGACCAAGGGTCAACCATATTAAGCAGACCCCAAAAAGTATGGCTTAACTTTTTTTTGGCCAACTTCAAAAGCGCGGAAGTTTTTCTGTACCCAAAATTTTATAACATTAACAGTAACCTTTAATTGGCCTTATTAATTGTCCCTACGGAGTTCTTAATTGGAAGAAACGCAAAACAAGCAAGTGAAAATACTCAAAACAAATGAAATGAGAAAGTAATATTTATCCAATACACAATTGTAATTTAATAATTTAATTCATTCCTTTAAAGACACATTATCAGTTTGTTGACTTTAATCACTATTTATACAACTTTAATAATTGCCTGAAAGCAAAACAAAAAATGTTACCACATAGCTCTAGTCTCCAAATCAAAAAGAATCAAGCACATATAGCGAATCAAAGTAAAGTATTTATTTTCGCCATTCAGACCAAACTCAAAGCAAAGTTCTGGCTGGAAATATAAAAGCGAGAAAAATGTCAACCGCCAAGCGCCATAATAAAGCTCAAAATAAAATCAATTACGCTCGATTAAGTGAAATAGTTACATAAATTACAAATAACCGAGGCAGGATGAAACGCCGGACTAGTCGAAGTCGAAGTTGCGACAATTGAAGCGCAAAATCCACAAGAGGACGCGCAACATTTTGTGGCATAATGACAATTTCCAACGAGACAGCCAAATAAAAGACATTCGTACAATGGCTGAGCTCTAGACGAAAAAAGAAAGAAAGAGTGTGAGAGAGAGAGAGGGAAACTGAATGAAGAGGCCGCGTAGAGATAACTATTAACATTATGTAAGTAAGAAAAATTTCCGATTATTTTCCGCAACATAAAACAAAAGACAACAAACAGCTCGCAGACCACAACGAAGTTGAAAACCTTTGCCTTCATATACATATACGTAGTATAAACAAGGCGTGTGATAGTAGCTTAGCAGGAGGGAAAATGCTTGGAAAAATAATAAATAATACCATTTGATGCTCAAAGCGAAGACAACGCATTTAAAATGAGCGCATTTGCACGCTTGTAGCACAGTTGCCACCACATTCCACCCCTGAAGTAATCAAAATATACCCCATCCTATCAAAACACGCCCCCATGCCCCATCCTCCATTCCCCTTCGAAATCCCAAACCATCCTTTAAACTACCCCCAAGTTTGCGGTTCTTACTTAGTTCCTTTGCTGTGGCTCTTTGTTGTTGTTTGCAACTTTACGCGCAATTAATCTAAAATAAATTCGTTTATAATTTGACAACAACAACGACAGCCAACAAACAAAAAAAAAGAGAAACAAAGACTGAAAATTCAACTATAGCGATACTTTTTTAGCTTTAAAATAATCAAATGTCAAAGTTTTCCATTCAAGGTCTAAGCAGACATTTAGCTTGCCGCCAAAATTCAATTGCTGAGACCAATAAACTCGACACACTCAAACAGGATACAAAGATAGCAACAACAATAAGTGACTCCTATTGCAGTCTGTTTCATTTTCATTTTATTTTTATTTTTTGTGGACGGATCTGGAATAGGAGAAGGGGTGGGATTTTGCCATTAAGTCTGACAGCTTTCGGGTTCGGGCTCGGGCTCAGGTTCAGGTTCAGGTCAACAAAGCAAAATCGTTTGAAATTGAAAGACTCGGCGAAAATTGTGCGAGTGCAGCCGCCTCGGGGAGTTATTGTTGTTGCTATTGTAGCTGTTGTTCTTGTTCTTGTTGTTGTTGTTGTTGGCGTAGCTCGTAAATTATTATTTAATGACAGAAGAAATTGAAAATAAATTTAAAGCTAATAATCATTGAAATAAACGCGATAAATTGCGTATTTATTGTGTGGCAGTGTTAAGTTATAGAAATGTTATCTACTCTCAATTGGAGTTTAATTGAAATAAATGCAACACGTTGCAGGTAATTGAAAAAGGAAAGATAGTGGAAATACAATATATAAGTTTAAAGGCATGATTAATAGATGTATTTGTCTACAATGTGTTGTTAATAGTTTATTTCCTGTTATTATTGAATATTTTTGCGTATACTTAATAATATAAATATTAACACGTGATTTTTAATATTATATTTGTTTGAATTAATTAATGTATTTTTTAATTTTTTTATTAACCATATTTTATTTAATTGTTATTTATATTTAACATAAGTGTATACTTGAGCTTTTCAAATAAGTGCTCTGTGGTATTTATAATTGATATAGAATGGATTTATAATTGATGTATAATTAGTTAATTAATCTATTTATTTATAATATATTTATTTCTTTGAATTATTTATCTTTAACTTATTTTATACATTTGCGTATACTTAACCATTCATAATAAGTGTAAATGTCAACACATGGTCATCAATATGTCGGGATAGTATTTACCACTAGGTGGCCCTTAGTTCCTAGACAATTGACGCTGTCAAATAGCGTCTGGTAAAAGGCTGCCCTTGGGCTACACAAATGAGGCGCAACAAGCGCAACTTGTAGCCACTCAAATTGTTGTCTCCTTCCCCTCCTGCCAGACACGTGTAGCAGGAGGCGCAACAGCGTAAACAGAAGTTGAAAAGAGAATTCGGTATTAGCCAAGAACAACTTCGAAATGCCCAAGCGCCGACTGACTCCATGTTACGTGTGAACAAACGCACAAAGTCGGACAGCACGGAGAAAGACGGGGAAATGGAGACGGAGACGGAGACGAAGACGGAGACAGAGATTGGAACGGGAAAGGAGATGAAGTGTACTTGCCAAGGATGTTGCGCCATATTAGCGCCGCGTGTCGGATAATTTATGAAATGGCATCGTCGGCCGCAGCAGGCAGCAAGTAGCAGGTAGCATGTGGCAGGTGGCAAGGGGAATGAAGGCAGGTGGCAGCAGTCAGTTCCGATGCGGGAGACTCTGACTCGGCAGCTACCTGGCTGTAAATATCTTTAAAAGGCGCTGTTAAAACAAATTACTGTCTGGTTGCTGTTTTGGGGTCCCCAATGCCACAATGCGTGTCCTGTATCTCAACTGTACCGAGTGTTTTGGGTCTACCATCCCCTGAACTGAAGTATACCACGCACCAGAAACCAAATCCGCTTCCTTCTGTGTGCTGGAGCACGCACAAACGAAAGTTATTAAGCGAATTTCTCAGGCAACATGGCATGAAAATTCCCGCGGGAATATTCAACACCCACGCGGCCGAATTTCTTGTTGTTTTTCTGCTTACAATTTCCGGGGTCCGCATCTAATTTTTTGACAGGGCTTAGAGACAAACAGATAGACAGCTAGGCTGTCTGGCAGGCTTGCAGTCACACCGACAGCTACTTGACAGTGTTGTCAATTACATTTTAAAGTTGTCGCATATGCAACTTTTACTTCAGATTTTTACGATTTTTATTTACCCATCAATTTGTCAGTCAATGCATAGATGAATTTCCTATGAATTTGAGAGCAGCTAAGGCGACGTGATGAAGTCACCATGCTTTCCATTTGGCAATCAAGTTGAAGTTGTGCTCGACAATGTGAAGTTCATTAAAGTTAAAGATATTGGAGCAGCGCTGCGACTGGCAATTGAGTGGGGGCATGGGCTCAGCCCAATAAACTTAATGCAAATTACAAATTTGTGCCAAAAATTAAGTTAAATTATGCCACAGTCAACGAGAACGACGATAGCAACAACGACAGCAACAAAGCCCAAACACAATAAAGAATACCACAAATTGCGCTGAGCCCTAAGAGCAACGCCCAGCAAACGGTCGTCTCCTGAAACCGGAGCAAGAGCAAAAACAGGATCAGGAGAAAGAACAGGAGGAAATTTAAGGGAAAAAGCTACCTTCATTTCGTGTAGACAAAGAAAGTACAACATTTTTTGTGCCCGACGCACAAATTGAAAATGAAAAGTCAGAACTTGAAAATGATAATCAACGTCAACAAATTTAGCTGAGGGAAGTCATGGGGCGGCAACATGAACATGGAATGAAGGCAGTCTGTATAATGATCTAATAAATTTCATTACCGCACTGAGCAATTTTTGCATTTGGTGAAGCAAAAAGTAAAAGATGTAAAGGCAGAGGAATGGGGATACTCCTTGAGGATAGCTGCTAGCTACTACTTATTAGGTGGCATGTAAGAGGGCGGTACACGCATGTTAAATGTTTCCCAAGGTATGCTTTAAGCGAATCCCTCTACTTGTCAGGTGTTTAAACTTTACCAGCTGCTCACTTGAGGCGCCTCCAAATTGGCAGCAGCAAGCTCGCGTATGTCGCTGTGCGCACTTCAAAACTTGTGAACTCGTATCCAGTCATCGACCCACTTGGAGCTGCTACAGCTTTAGCATCAGCTTCAGTACCAGCTAAAGCTATTGCCGGTGCTGGAAAGCCCCAGAAAGTATGCTGCATATGTCAGCAGTTTCTTTCTCTTCCTCTTAGACTCTTCTTTCCTTTTTTTTTTGGCATTGGGATTTGAAGTTGTTTTTGGCGCTTGCCATTTGCCTGTGAATGCTTTGTGTTTATTTTAGTTATTTGGTTTATTGCGGAAATTTGTAAATTTGCTAAAGGGGTTATTCTTCTTGTATGTATTATACATGGTCAGGGGTAGGAGCAGAAGCAGAGTCGGGGTAACGGGAAGGAAGGAAGGAGTTAAAAGAGTGTATATTCAATATTGATATATGTAGATAAGCATTCAGTTGGCTGCAAGGCAACTTTCCAATTGATACAAGTTATACTCGTTCGATTCAAGATATTTTATATTATTTTTCTTTAACAATTTCTTTTTTTATAGAAACTAAAAGTAAATGTGAGAGACTATTCAATTATCTAAAGTCCGGAACTTTTAAATAATTTAATCTGAATGTTGAAAGATTATATGATAATATTATTGTTAGGAGCTTTTCTTCTTCTATTGTTATCTAGTAGCAGCATAAACTCTTTAAAGACAAGCGATAAATTAGAGGGAGCCTTGACCTCAAACTCCGAATTTACATTAAACATGTATAAAGTACACAACAATACTGCTATTGCTTTAAATTTATTTAAATTAATTCATTAACCCTTTGCTCTCATTTTGTGTGGAAAGGAAAATTACTTTAACCGTTTAAGTTTAATTTTCACATTTTTCATTAATTAAACAATAAACTGAAGAAATAATCACTTGGAATGATGTCAAGTTATCTGTGACAACTACTTTGAGAGCAGGAGAATTAAGTACATACATCATGGCTTACCCGCAGCCAGGCCATTAGGAGGGTTCATAAATAAACTCCTGAGGCACAACCCCTAGCAGCAATTACGTATACTAACGCACAATTTGGCAAGGCCTAAAAGTAAGTGGGAGTAAGTGGGAGTAAGCAGTAGGCGTGAGGTCAGCCGCCATAAATAATGCCACTTAATTGTTTTACAAAGCATAATTTTATCCTTTCGTAAATCCAGTGTTTTACAAACGTTTTCCGAAAACTCAAACAGTACACAGAAAAGAAGAGAAAACAAAAAGCAGTGAAAAATTGGGAATGAGAAAGGAGGCAAATGGCGCCTTTTTCTTTTGCCGCACCAGCTTAAATATGAATTAATGGCCAATAAAGATAATCTTTTACACATTCGCGTACGCAGCGCATTAAAAGTTAAATTTATGTAGACCAAGCAAATTCCCTTACCGAAATACTTTTAAGATATCTTTTTTTTTTTTTTCTGCATACGCAGCAAATTTTCATTTCTGCGTTGCAATATTTTTAATGCGACTATGGAAAAGTAGTTGAGCTAAAAAAACACATGTTCTTGCTCAAAAAGTTATTAAAGACAAGTTTTCACAATGAATTAGATACTTCTCAATATTTTCAGAATTAAAAGAAATCTCAGCAGACACTGTTTTTGAAGTGATTATCTGTGGTCCAGCTGGCCCACTCGTGTCAAGCACTGAGCATCATTTGCTGCATATTCAATTTTATTGCGTATACGCAATGTGGCCGCAAGCAAAGGCAACAAAAAAATTGCTCATTAATATTTCATGCTTAGTGCAAATTATTCAAAACAATGCGGGCCAAGATGAACGCGAGCGGCATCAACAAAACGGTCTCTCTCTTGGCCCAGTCCTGTCTATCCAGTGAATATCCTGCGGCCACAGCGCGTGACAGCCAAAAGTCAACGCTTCGGACTGGGGCTTAAGTACTAGGCAGGCCCTTGGGTATATTTGTTAGTGTGTTTTGTAGATGTGTGTGTGTGTGTGGGTCTCTGTATCAATATTTGTGTTAATCTGTCATTTTTCCTCGTTTATGAGTATTTGAATTTGTTGCAGTGGCAACTGTGTGGCTCTGACTAGCGACTATGAAATTTTCATTCGACTTGTGACAGGGTCCTTCCGTTTCTTTTTGTGGAGTGTTTGCGGAAATGTGATGATTATTGGTTGTACAAATAGAAATTCCTGTATTGACACAGTTCGGTTTAAGCTTTGGTCGAGAACGCCAACTGAAATTGAGTCATCTAAAAAATGTGAGAGTCAGACTTGTTGTTTGACAACAAAGAATGCGAAAACAAAGAATTACATTTATAAGTCCCATACTCTCTCAGAGATTCGAAATCTTTGAATTGTTACCAACAACTGTCAACGACAAGAACCCAAAAGCTGAACCACTTATTACGCTCAATTGGCCTCAGAATAAAGCGACGGTCTAATGCAACATTAAAATATTTCGCACATTAATTTTGGAGCGCTCTGTTGACCAGACATCAGAGTGCCAACATGCCAAGAAAAAAAGGCTAAAATTGCTACAAGATATTTGCCTGCGGCCCACACAAAAAATAAAAATGGCAACAATTCTCATAAAGCAAAACATTTATTATATTTGCCAAATAGAGTGTGTACTCCCATATAAGGTCCCTTAGTCAAAACTATTTGGATTATATATTTTTCTTACTGTATTTGTATTTTGACCAAAATAAAAAGGGTTGTAAAAAAATGCTGCTGTTGAGGAGACAAATTTGCATATTTTTAATATTTCTTCGCCAGACAGACAACGAGACGGACGGATTGTAAAAGCCAAAATTTATGTGCATGCGTTTGAAACACTTAAGTAAATTACTTTTGAGTGGGTGAGCGGGTTCTTCATTGTTCAAATTGTTTTCTATTTTGCACAAAATGCAAATTTCAAAGCTCATTGGTGTATTCTTGGGTTCAATCAAACGCTTAGTAAGTTTGTCTAGCTCAGAAAATGTACTTCAGCTGTCTAATAAGAATTTGAGGTGAAAATAAAATATATATATTTATTTTATTTTAATAATTTAAGCTGATTGATCTAATTGAATAGTAAACATATAAAACAGTCATTATTATGTATTACAAGGTGCTGGTCATTTATTTTTATTAATTTTATACTCTTTTAAGCATGTTGTAAAATTTTATATTAATCGTGCCAAGCAATAAAAAAACATTTTTTTTAACGAAACAATATTACACAACTTTTATTTTGTTCTGATTGAGTGAATATTTTAAATTTAATTCAGATCTGACCGTTTTTCGAATGAAGTAATAAATATCCAAATATTTACTGCATAAGTGCGCAATACGTAAGCTGAATATTTTCCGCAATTAAAAAGCGCATTGAAAATGCAATGGACAATCGAAAAAAAAATGCTCTTAAATATTTAAAAGGCATACAAATTTGTTATTTTGTTTTCTTTTGAGGCATGTCGCCACAGTTTTTGTGGCCAATAAACAAAAATTATTGTGCTCAAATAAGCGTAAATGCATGTAAATGGCAAATGGTTGTCGTTGGTTTGATTGGTTGGTTGTTGGTGTTATTGTTGGTTTGGTTGGCTGGTTGCATTGTTGCCAAAAGTGTTGAGTTGCGTTGAGTGGCACATTGAGTATGGGTATGAGTCTGACGATGAGAAAGAGAATCTCGATGACGATGACGATGACGAGAATGAAAAATGCAGCAGAGCAGCAACTGTTAAGCTGACGCTGGCATCGCATATTATTCTAGAAATCAAATGAAATGGAAGTTGCGAGCTGCACACGTTTTATTGGCAAAAGCACACGAATGATTTGACAACAAATCCGAAAACCGAAATCCTCAATCCTCAATCGTCATTCAGAATGTCGAGCTGAGCAGTGAAAAAAATCAAACCACAGATCTACATATAAAAACGTTCGCAATGAATTTTTATAACCACCAAACGGCGAACTGGCAAATTAAATCAATCGAATCGAATGCAGTCACAATTCAAATGGAAAATGTTATAAATTCAATGGAAAGGATAGGCTGAAGAAAGGGGCAAGGGGGCATGAACTGACGCCAGTGATCAGTCAGACTAGTAATCATTTAGCGGCATTGTCTGTGCTCTTTTTATACGCAATACTCGTTAACTTTTCTTTTTTTACGGCTTGTCAACACTTTGTTCGTTTTCTTGGTGCAAGGACAAATAGGAAAGCATTTCAACTTTGAACTGCTTGCAGGAAAACCCAATTAAGGTTTTTGATTAATGATGAGTGCATTCTTTGTGAAGTAAAGAGCACTTTTGTTTAAACAGACAAACTGAACATAAGAAACTTAAATAAATACTAATTGGTTGTAAAACGTAAATGCTTGACACCTTATACTAAAACTAACAAACGACATCATTTTATAATATTGTGTATACTATCTGTATAAATATATAATATTGTGGCAGCTTCTACTTCATTTATAATAGTTTAAGATTAACAGAATTAATTTAAATATTTTTAAATACATTGAAGATGAACCCACGTGTTTAGCTACAAGATATAAATGCATAAACAAACATTTCTAATTAACAGTAATGCAAACAGCGTCATAATGGCATCAATCATCAATCATACATTATGGCTGCCAGCAATGGCACAAAATTTAATTTGTAATTTTATTAGACACGCTGACAAAGTAAATGCAAGTTTTTGAACAAAGGATATGTCCATTAATGTCAGACACAGTCAGTTCTTGGTTGACTGCCTGCTTATTGATGGCTTGTAACACAGTGTCTAATTCAATTAATCAATTCATTAGAATATGGCGACGCATTTGCCGTCATTTCTGTCTGAAGTTACAGCAAAACTAATAAACCTAATTTTTTAATGACAACTTAATGCATAATCATTAACTCGCCGTTGGTTAATACAAGAACATCACCCATCCGCCCCGTTGTCAGACAGGCAGCTGATCCAGCTGCCCGACAAATTGCTTGTAAAAAATCATTTACTTTTGATAGGCTACCGCGACGCAGCGCAGTAATAATTTTTATGTTCGACCAGGGACTGCGCCTAGAAATGAGGCACGAATGTGCTGTTTGTAGGGCTTCTGGTCCCAATTGGCATTCGGGAGTGTTGTTCCAATTCTGTTTATTGATGTCCCACTGTGACTGACCATTATTTCTGGACTTTTTGTTGCTAATTTATGTAGTCCAAACCGCAAAACTTTTGTATTTAAAAAGCAATGTCAAAATTAAGTTTAGGTAGCAGGTATAAGGTAAGGCTCATTTGTAGCAGTTTCAATTTGAACACAATTTTCCAATCAATTAATTTTCGAATTGACTTTGTGGATGACAAGCAGCCAATACACAATTTGTGTAGCAAATCATGTGTCACGCATGCAGCAAACCTCAAAAAGTCACTCCAATTCAAAATTGAGGACAACTGACAGACAGACAGACGGACAGCTGGCAGAAAGGAAGCCAAGGTAACCACATTTGGACAGTGTGTTTCAATCAGTCTGACTTCAGGTCTATCTGTAACTCTTGCTCTGACTTGAGATTCCATTTGAATGCGTCTAAAGGCTGTATAATGAACAACAAGCAGGAAGCAAGCGCAAAGTTTTGCTCAATAAACTAACAACTAGCAATTTAATGGCAAAGCCTGATAATTAATATGTGTGAGTGTATATGTGGGGGGTATGTTTGTGTCGCCCTCATGCTCTCTAATTAATTAATTAATACATGCCGCAAAATGCTAGCTAATAAATTAGGCTAGCAGGTAAATCGAACTTCCACATAAAAACCAAGAAAAAAGTCAAATAAACGACCAAACGCTGGTCTTTGCTTTGGCTTTTAGCTCTCGCACTACCCCTTGTGTGTGTGTGAGCCAAATTTATGGCCAGGTCCTGTGACATTTGAGCCCACATCCTTCGTCAGCTTTTAGGCAGCAATTTGGGCGTGACTATTCGCCCAGATCGTATGGTGACATTTTAAAGTCTCGTTGCCTTAACATTTTGGCATTGCCTTTAATGGGCTTAACGAGCATCCGCTCCCAATTCGACAGCCAAACGTTAATGAGCAGCAACAGAAGCATCAAACATATTGAATGACAGCGTCAAATTAAAGGCAAACAAATTGAATGGGGTCGATCGTATGACAAATGGTACATCAAAAAAAACCCAGCTAAACAGCTGTATTTTGCTTTTGTCATTGTTCTTGCTTAAATAGTACAGCACGAACAGCTGATTGACCTCGGGTTGCAGCAAGGACATCGTCTAATTAAATTTTGTTAAGGCCACTTTACAAGGGAGCTTTTTGTTGCAGGTACAACAGTGTTTTCATTGCTCTTTTTTTTCTGTTTTACTCACAGTTCAGTTTACCGCAATTACAGCAATTAACACTAAGCAATTAAAAGCAACAACAATGCAAATTACGTGCTGCCTGCAACGAGTGTGCAAAATGCTATAAAAAAGTTAAATATACTAAAAATAAAATAAAACTGCAATGAAAATAGCAAGATCTGGTCGAATATGTCATGCTCTTTTGTTGATAATATTATAATACAAATTGTGGCAAGTTTGTTATATTGGAAAACTTTAGTTAATGGAAAGAACAACCTTAATTAATTCCTTAAATTTTAAGAATAGATAACAAATAACTTTGTTAAGAAATGTAGAATTTAAGTTTGCTATAATATTATATGTAGGTTTTATAGTTATGGTTTAATAAATTTCAGCTACTTTCACAGAGATTGTATGTGTATTTATATGTGTATATAAAATTAATATGCTCACATTTATTTGCTTAGTTTCCTATAGCTGATATACTCACTGCTTGACAAGTGTATTAAAACAAATAAACAGCGTTCTGTTCACAGCATCAGAGGAAGCCCATGGCGCTGACGGAAGCCATGCATTGCAATTTTAAATATTGCCGGCAGAAGCAGATGGACTTAGAGACAGACAAACAGACGGACGCACAGACGAATAGTGGTGTGGCCCAATGAGACTCCGATGCCATTGCCGCTGCCTTTGCTGCCGCCGTTGCCGCTTTGGCGGTCGCTGCGTTAAATGCGGACCACAAAATGCAGCGCATAGAAGCACTAATTAAGTTAAACATAGACACATGCAAACAGACTTGCACTACGCATACTCACACACACACTATAGAACACACACACACACTCACACACACAGTCATAGACAGAGTTGTACGTGCTCGTTGCTCAATAATTAACTAGCAACATGCACGCAAATGTTTTCCACACTCAGATCCTCCTTCTCCTCCCTCTTTCTCTCAATGACGTACATTTTGTTTACCGAGCTGTCGACTAAAGATTCCAAACGGCATTGCACTTGAAATTATTTAAAAGTACAGAATAAATTTAACCTCGACAAACTCTCTCTGTCTCTCTTTACGAGTATATCTTATTTGTAGTTCGCATGTTAAGTAAATAAAATTTAAACAATTTAATTTGTAACTTTGGTTTGTCGAAAGCAGTTCTAGACTATGTAAGATTCTCTGTCAGTAAATTTATTTACCTCACAATTTTTACTGGCCCATCAGGCAAATGTCAAAGTGGCAAACCAACATTGTGGCCAGCATTTCCAACGAACACATTAAGAGTACCAACAATATTCTGGGACTGGTTCGGTTTATCGTGTAAAGTCTGAGGTTTTTTTTATCGGTTTATCAAATAGTATTCGTATGAAGTGCTGAGCTCAAAAAGCTCTTAATAATTGATTTGTATATGTATTTATTTAATTTATTATTATTGCACAATATTTACGTAATACTTATTTTGTTTTTATATAATATAAATATGTATGTAATATATGTATGTATATTAAGGAATACAATAAAAAATGGTAGGTTAAATTAAAAACGTTAAAATATTGATAGCTAAAAAATCAAGATTTAATATTTTGTAATTTTGTTTTTCAAAAATATGTAAAACTCCAACTCTAAAACACCAACAAAATAAAGAAAATCTTTTATCTAAAAATAACCAATTTTAAATGTAGAATCAATTTCATCATGACGAAAATGACATTCCGACCGAAAATCTGGTTAAATTTGACAAAGCGGACTTGTATCGAAATCTGTTGACCCTTGCGAATTTTATTAATTAAATTAAAACCTTTTTTGTTTAATACCTTAGTGGAAAACAAGCAAAATTCTAATTCGAACATAAGAGAATTATGAAAATAAACCAAGCTAAGCCGATTTGTGACAGGAGAGTACTTTCCATTGACTATGAAATTTTAATTTTTAAATATCTTTACAAACCTTTTGTCAGAAAAATGGTATGCAGAGTTTCAATTCCATGTTGCTATTTCCTGAAAATATATTTTGTATTCAATAGTTGTAGTCGTAAATATGCGAATCAGTGTATTAGTGTGTATTCAAAATAGCCCCGCCAATAAAATCCGTCGATACGTGTTGGGGCATATAAAAAGTTGCCACAATATGACAGGCCATTCAATAACTGTGTATCTATGGGGCAGTAAACAGCCACAAGCACACATAAAAATGCAACAAAAATCAGGAGACAATACAACATAAAGAAAACAACAACAGCAAAAGCAAAAACAAAAACAAATAAATGAAATGAAAACTAAAACAATGTTATGAAAAATGTGGCAAAGAGTTGGCCAGTCATAAATATGTATGGTTGAAAATAATAAAAAGAGAATGGGAATGACAATGAGATGGGGTTTAGTTTTTTTGGGGTGTGGCGTTGGAGTTGGAGCTATATGAATCGCCTGCCAGCTAAGCAAAATGTCAGAGCTATAAATATCATAAAAAATATATTATTATGTGCGTGTGGGTTTCACTTTTTTTGTGTGTGTGTGCGTGTGTGAGTGGGTGTGCTTTTAAATTGTGTGTTAAGAGCACTCGAAACAAGGCAAAATCAACGCCTGTTACCAGTTTCCAGCTGCCAATTGCGAATTTAAAATGCAACCCACCCAAAAACAAAACAACAACAGCAAAAACAAGACCAAGTAATGCTTAAGTAAAGAGAGCACTACTATAAGATACCTATTGACCGTGAAAATATAACTTTGGAGCTTATCATTTAAAGATACTAAATTATAGAGTTTTATTTTTGAATTATTATCTTGACAGATTTATTTTTGCCCTACTTGTAAGATCTGGTGCATCTAGCTCATATATAATCTTTAAAGGTTCAGAGACGACTTCTTATGCCTGTCATTATACCCCTTTTGCCTATTTCAATGGGCACAGAGTATAAAAATAGAAGAGATGGGGAACATTTTAATACATGCAATAAAATTAGAACAAAATACGCAGTAAAACTAAATTGAAAAGAAAATCGTTATGGTTGACACAAACAAAAAGGAGGAAAATACAAAAAGAAAGAAAGTATCTAAAGCGATTCAAGCGCGTTAAGCAAAGCGCGTTTTAGTGCCAACAACAATAACACAATCCATATTCGCAC
Source organism: Drosophila neotestacea (assembly GCA_035044365.1). NCBI lineage: Eukaryota > Metazoa > Arthropoda > Insecta > Diptera > Drosophilidae > Drosophila > Drosophila neotestacea. The sequence continues at coordinate 1,070,032 of JAWNMD010000155.1, forward strand.
ACTCACTCTCTCTCCCTCTCTCTCACTCTCTCTATGTTTCTTTCACACACACACACATGCCTGAGTACACCCCACAAAAATACATTTTATTCGCTTGTTGTTGGCTTGCTAACTTTTCCACAGTTTTTTTTGCCTTTTTTATATCTTTTTGTTGAGATTTTTAAATATTTTTTCATGAGTTCGGGAAGAAAAAATGCGGAAAACTTCTTGGTTTTCCAATAATTTGATGTTGCGAACTTGCTTTGCATGTGTGTGCGTGTGTGTATGGCTGTATGTGTATGCTTGTTAGCTGCTCTACATATTTCATAAAAAGCAAACAAGCAACAACAGCAACAATAGCAACAACTACTACAATATGGGGGCGCTAGGAGAAGCAAAGAAAAACCTAAGCAGTTTTCATGCTTTGCAAGGGTCGCGAACTGTTGGCAGCAGTTTGTAAAATATATTTTTATTGCTATTGCACACACACATATACACATACTTCTATAACAACAATAACGATGACTCTTTCCGTGTAGTGGTAGTTGTTTCGGGGTTGGGAATGCGACTTGGCCTCCTCTATACCCTTTGACTTTAGCTATTAGAAGCTCTGACAAAAAGCAGTAGCGATGACAACAACAACTGCAAAAAAAAAACTGTAGCATGCTTTTTATCATATTTCTACTTGACCAATACACTTGTACACACATACAGACACACATACGAAATTGCACATTGGCTGCTTATGGAGCAGAATCAGCAATAAATGGAGCCAGCAGCAGTTGCAGGAGGCAGGAAAAGAGCAGGCAACGCATGTTGCGTATGTGGCTACTACACTACACAAAAACACTTTCATTACTACAGCAACAACAAGGGAGTGCTTACAGTGGTGCAAAACACTCAACAAAATTACTGATAGAAAAAGATTTAAAAGTGTCAAATAAATTGATCACAACAGAGGTTAGTTATATATTTATTTTTGTGTATTATAGCTTAACATTAATATTAAAATACAATGTGACCTATATCCAGAGCTTCATTTTTACAATTAATCAAAGCCTTCAATATCAAAGGTGCTGTCAATCTGATAAGAATCAAGTATAAAGAGGTAAGAGGTTTTAAATAAAACGAACATGAAATTAACGTAATCGCAGGACGATTTCATAAATAAAAGAAAATGGTGTGCTAGTAATAAACTGTTAAAATAACTAAAGATTAAACACCTTATATATTTACCGTTAATAAGACTCACATGCTTGATTTATTTATTTATTTTATTTTGTGTAGCTTAAAATTTATTCTAAACTACAATGTGACTTAAGACCACGCTACCTGGCAAGTTGCCAGGCTACTCGCAATAATCATATCTATCATATACAAATATAAAGTATTCAATTAAGGCCAACATAAATTCCGTCAATACTTTTGTATGTTAGTAAGACACCTTTAAGATTGTACAGTAGTTTTTGGGCTATTTTAACCACTGTGCGCGATCCGCTTGGATACGGACTGGACTACTTAGTACTACATCGTACATTTAGTTGGTGTTATTTCATGCGCAAAAGTCGCTGCGTGTTGTGTTTGCTATTAAAAATGACAGCAGCTGTGTGTGCGAGCTGTGTTGCAGCTGTAAAATGAAGACAGACACACACACACACACATGCATGTGAAAGAACGTATACAAGCACATGGCGGCCAGGCAAAAACACGCTTTTAACACCGAAATGAACTTGTACGCCATGTTTATGAGCTGATAAAAAACAGTTGACCAACAGTTGTCGCTGTGTTTCCGTTGCAAGGCAGCTTTAAGATGTGTTCGTGCTCGGCTTTAAAGTTGGCCAACACATACATATACTGCCTGTCTATAACGTGGCTAATTACTGCTGTTAAGCGGCTACTTGAAACTACTGCATCATTCCCAAGCGGTGTTTTGGCCCCAGCAGACTGGTTGACTGATATGGCCTATTTAACAGCTGCCTCTTAACATTTCCTTACACCTTAATAGCATACCATAAAAGAGCTTTACATTGTTTCATAAAATTCGACACAGTTTTGCATGAAGAAAACAAAGCAACTTTTTGAGAAGAGCAGAAAGCTGTTAAAAGCAGATAACAGCACTGTTAACACTCACTAACAGTGCGCTGTTAGTTTAATAAAATTTTTATGCTGTGTTAGCTCAACAAATTATGCCTTGAGTTAGTCAATAGTATACTTGTATTTGTTAATTACCAGACACGATAATATATATAAATATATTTAAATATTAGAACATTAAGAAGTATAAGCTTTTAATGTACAGCTTTTAACTTAAGAAATTCAAAATATTTTGTTGTTTTTTTTGTAACGCTTTGGCATACGTTTATGTATGTTAATAACACCTGCATTGATTGAAAGTCAGAATAAAGAATCAACAGGTGTGAATTAAATTGATAAAAATATGGCAATGGTATATTAAATGCAATCAGAAGTAAACAAAAATTATCTTATAGAGCATTAAGGTTACGAAATGTACATAAAAATATAATACTTTAAAATTCTTTTTTAGCAACATAATGATATAAACTACAGTAAGGGCAGAGCAAAATTTTATTAAAATAATAATTCGATATATTAAAAAATGTATATAAATAATTTCGAAGTTGAAACTCTTTGTTTATTCAATGTATTCAAGTAACTGAAACAAAGTAATAACGTTTTAGCCGAGTATGTTTTTTAGCACATTAAACAGCTGATTTTAGTACAAGCTGCGTGAGAGAGCGCGTGGAGAGAAAGCGCTGCTTGCTCTCACGAGAGAGTACACGACTTTGCTGGCTTTTGAGAAATGTAAACAAGCTGAGAGTTTGCCATAAAATCTTAAATATTTCTTTTACCATTAAATCTTACATTTTTTTTTTAATTTGAATATTTCCTTTTTGAACAAAGCTAATTCTGCTATAAATTGTTTAAATAAAGAAATAGTTCTGGTTCAGCTGTCCGCTGTTAACGCTGTAAAGCTTGCTATAAATTAGCAACTCCTTTAACAGTGCGCTGTTATCTGTGCGTTTACAGATGGATAACAGCATCCAGCTTACAGCTGCTGAGTGGGCTGCTGTGCTCGGCTCGCTCTTCGGTAACATTGCTCTCTCGCTCGACTCGCTCATTGGCGGCGCCGTTTCTGCATTCGTGTGTACAATTCGGGATGCTGTCGTCGTGGGCACATTTTTTTGGTCGCTCTGCTCTGTGTGTACCATAAAAATCGTTTCAGTGAGAGTTTGCGATCCCGCGGGTACGGTCGAAACTGACGGGATTTTCGATTGTTTTACGCCGTAACGCGTTTCCGTTTCGCGTTTCGTGTTGTGCATTGCGATTCATTGCGTTCCGTTACGTTACACAAAATATGATTAGGAAAATATGCAGAGAATCTCTATTGTCGAGTGTTATTGTTAATTATATATGAAATGTGAAGCGCATCAATATGTGGTTGTCGAAATTGCGCATACGACGCGTTGATTACATTTGAGCGAAAAACAACAGAAGAAGGAATTTCCCAAAAACGCGTTACATGAAACCGAAAACTTAATACGCGCTGCGTTTTTTGGGTGTGATTATTGTCGCGTGTGTCGCGTAATCTCAGCACGTTACTAGCTGGCAAATGTAAGCAGTCGATTTGTTGTAAACGACAAACAATTTGTTGTCATTGTCACAGTTGTTGTTGTCGTTGTTGTTGTTGTTGATGCTAAATTTACAAATCAACGTTTGTCGACTGTCGTTTGTCGTCTATCGTTGGGGCACGTTCTCAGCCGATCCAATACGATCTGAGAGTGAGTCCACTCCCACGCCGTCATCGTTGTTGCCTCGTTCTCAATGAAAATCATTTTCATGGAAAACACAACGAATGCCAGCGAGCGGAGCACTGAAAATTGCGAATCTCAGCATCGGCATCGTTTGGATTACTTGGCAGTTAGCGTGTATACAACGAAAGTATACGTGTGTATTCGTATGTGTGTGTGTGTCTGTGTGTATCTCAGTGTCAACCGGCACATGAAACGATTTTCCCTATTGCTCTACTACTATTTGGACGATTTCATTTTGTGAGCTTTGCTGAAATAGTTTTTGCAAGCCTTTGTTGTTGCTCCTCAAATACAATTTGCACAAAATTTGTGTTATTGTTATTGTTGTGAATTCCATTCAGTATTTATAGGGGTGTGTTACTTATGCAACATGCATTAGCATGCTTTATCTATAACATTTCTGTTTTTTTATAGCATTGTCAACTTTCATAGCATCAAGTGTTAAATTGCTGGCATTGAAATTCACCAAACAACTATGAACCATAATAAAATTGAGAAAAATACATACAAACATACATAGATAACAAAATGTCAAGTGCTATTTGCTTTGCTGAAAGTGTTGAGTGATGCACATTTGTTCAATTGATAAATTGCTGAAGTGTGCGTGTAATTTCATTACACAGAGAGCACTAAAGGCACTTGAATTGTCACAAAAGGCTGCCGTTATAAATGGCAGATAAACTGATTAAGATAACATTGTTGGAGGAAATGGTTAATAGAGATTCCATGAATTTAATATGGCCTAAGATGAAGGTACATAACTATCAGAACAGAGATATAAATATATCAAACTAATTTACTTAGAAGCTTATAGAATAGATTTAATGAATTTAATATGGCTTAAGATGAAGGTACATAACTATCAGAACAACAATATAAATATATCAAACTAATTTACTTAGAAGCTTATAGAAATATATATATTTTTATAGAATTAAAAATATATCACATTTTATGTGAATAAAGATGGCTTTAATAACTTTTGTATCAAAAAAAAAAAATATAAAAATCTATAATTTAACAATCATATAAATGAATGAATACAATTTGAGATAAATTTTAATTATAATAAATTAATAATTGAATTCTATTTATTTGTGATATATGTATTTATTAATCTGTTGCTTAAAAGAATGTACATAATGTTTTAACAACTGCAAATTGGATAAATAGTCCTTCTCATTATTTGTAATTTTGTTTGTCTGATCTTTAAACAAATATTAAATGCAATTAAATTTTATAATTATAAATTTAAGTATTTATTCATTTGTGAATATTATCTGGTTTGACACTTTTCGACATCACATATAAAACGAATGTACTTGATTCGTTTTCTCTTGCCCAAGCTGAAACTTTAATGAATTATTAAATAGCTACTAAAACCATTTTCAACTCAATTAATTTCACTGATGCAAACAATTGAATGTAACCAAAGGCCACAAGAGGCCACAGTGCACCACAGAATCGAAATTGTATGCACATGACACAATTAATGGATGGTTTGCATCCGCATTTGAGAATGCTCCCAACAATGTGCATAAATTTCATACTGAAATATATTGAAAAGTATTTCAATATGCAATTTAAATTGCGGCTAGTGTGAAACTGAAACTGAAACCAAAACTGAAAGCTTTGTCAATGCAGGCAATTGACAGCAATTGCTATGCTTTGTAAGTTGGACGCCTTTGGCTTATCAAATGTCCAGCATATGAGTGTAACAAGGTTATAGAGCAACTAGTTAGGCAACGACCTGTCATATCCTGGCATGTAAATACGAGTAAATTTGTTTGTCTTTCATCATAATAGACATCAAAATTAGCAGCAACAACAGCTGCACATTATGATGATGCCAAGTGTTGAACGCTCTGATTGCTGTCATTGCTGCTGTTGCTGTGGTTCCTGCTCCCACTGCTGTCCTTTCGGGGAATTTTAGTATTCATAAAAATGTACTTGAACACACACTTCTTACCAAGCCAAGGGGCAGAGGTAGACGCAGTCATGCATGGATTTTTATAGGCTCACTTAGCGCACATAAACCGCAAAAAAAAAAAAGAAATGGCGCCAACTCTGACGCTTGGAACTTGGGCCAGGTACGAGTAGCACAGCTCACGGCCAAGCTAAAGGGCTCTTCAGTGCATATAGACTCACACTTTACATAGCTAGCTTTCAGCATGCCATAATAATATTGTAACTTTGCACTTCAAATTGCATTTTAATGCAAACACACTTCATTACATTACATTGCAACAAGAAAAACAACGACGGTAATGGAAAAACGTCGACACACTTTACAGCATCTGTAGCCGGAAAATACACACACAAACACACAAACTCACACACAGCTCGGCAAGTTTGTAAATTGAAGTGCACGTCGATCGAGAAAACTGGCACAACGTACTGTACGCAGCTAGGTTACGTATACGCCGTGTTACAGGCAACAGCTCAAACTCATATTAGCTAATGTAGCAAAAGTTTTTTGAACAGCACCACCGAAGCACATTTGCAATATTCTCTTTTTGTTTGGTCATATAAAGCGCAAACAGGATAATATTGAGTATTATTGAATTCCCTGTTTTCAAAATGCAGACTTTATTACAAATTGGTAAAATAGAATTAATTCAGGAATTTATTTCTGTAATATCATTATCTATTTAAATTTTAAAATAAATGATTTCTATGATTTAATATTCATTTCGGTTCCCTTCAAGCCTTAGTACAAAATGATTCAATCATCGGCTCGCATGTTGTCAGAATTTTGATGTATCTCCAAATTGAATAAAATTTGCCAACGAAATGTGTCGAAATGTTTAAAAGGCTTTTGGTAGTTTTATTCAAAGCTTTTCCTACAATTTTATCACTGCGAATATTTGAATGATAGATTTATGAATTTCGACACATTTTTGCAAATATTTTGCAACGTACTCAATATAAATTCTGGTTGATGTTATATATTTTGTTCTGTTCAGTAAATATTTGATGTACAAGATTTTTAAAGATATTTACATTAATCGCTTAACTACGGTTGATGTTTTTGGTAGCATTGAAATGGAAATCCATTTACAGTGTCCAAACCGACCAAAAACAAAAATACGAGGCAATCAGGCAACGGGGCGTATGATAAATAAACATATAAAGATTTATTATGCGCCACTTGAAAAAATATTATTAAATTTGAACATTTTTCAATGTGCTCTATTCTCGGTTTGGGCTGACAGTTGCGGTTGCCAGAGCCACAGAGCCAGAGTCAGCGACAGCGACAGCGACAGAGTCACAGTCACAGTTGCACAGTTTAATAAAAATTTTATTTATGATCTGTGTGCGGCACGACAGAAAAAATGAATAGAGATACAGAAATAGTACAAGTTTAAATGGGGCGAGTTTGTCAACAGCGAGGCAGTGGGAAAATAAAATTAGTACGCCGAGCTAAAAGCATTGGCAGCAATGGAGACGTGGCTGATAAAACAGAGCAAGTCAATATATCATAAAAGCACGTCGAACTGCCTCGAATGTCGCGTAAAATGGCGACACTGCCTCTGTGTCTGTGTATGTCTCTCTGTGCCCGTGTCTGTGTCGGTGTGTAGAGTAGAAACATGAACGTATACAGTTTCCGATTTCCGTTTTCCTGTTTATCGTTTATTGAGTTTTTGCTACGTAAAAGTAAAAGCATTGCGATTGCTTCACGAAACGAGTCAACTCGTCGAATCGTTGAATCGTCGAATGCTCGACGGTGGACGAAACGACAGAAAAACAAACGCAAAATCTAAAGAGAAATTTGCACTCGTTAGCTCTTTGGCGTTACTTCTATTTCTTCTACAGGCTGTCGTCATATTGAACTTTGATGCTGGCACGTTCTGTGCGCTTCCTTGGCTCCTTTTAAAGATCTACACGCGCGCATACTTGGGCACATGTTTTGCCATTCTTTTGGCTCTGCTTTTGGTTCGTCTGTGTCCTTCGTCCTTGGTGTTTAGCCCTGCGTCCCAGCACGTTGCCAGCCTCTGTTCTTGTTCTCGTTTTCCGTGTGTTGTTAGTCATTTATATGGGCACCATAAATTATAACAAATATGTACGCAAGCGGCATTTTAAATGATTTCCCACAATTCTCCCCCACTAGCAGCACCTTCGCCTCCCTTGTCGTTGTCTTTCCACCCTCGACCTGAACCCAAGATATAAATATACTTTAATTAAAAGCGTTTCAGTGTGAGTGCAATATGTTGTAAAATATTGAAGTGATGCCTACCGTTTTCGTTTTGTACGTGGCGTTTGAGTTCTGATTTGTTGCTGTCTAGCCGGAATACCCGTATGTGCTCCCGGTTTGAGATAAGAAACTTCCTGTTAAGGTAATGAGCTTGGGATCCATCCGAGTCTCAAGATTAGAGTGCAGTCTTGTTAACCATTTCTTCGTTATACATATGTTGTATTTTATATGTGTTTTAGTTTATTACAATTTAATATTCAATTTTTAAATTATAAATTGTGTTAATTAAATATTTATATTATTTATGACAAAATTTATCTAATGCCAATTCATAATTCTCTCTGTGTTCATTTTTCACATAATTTAAAATATTTTCTATTGTATAGTTTTGCTCAAATCAATTATGGTTTCACTTTGTTGGCAATAAATTAGGCTCTTATTTCGAGTGACGTTTCAGCAGGTTACATACATAAAAGTAAATTAAAACCGTTTTAAATAAAATCATAAAATTCTGCATAATTTGTGAATTTGTATCGCTGTTGCCAAACAAAGCAACTGAATACATAAATTATCAATTTTAGCTACATAAATAACGTACGCATACAACTGTAATAAATATAAAACAAACAAATTAACCCAATAAAATTTGTAAAAATCACATAAATCTCTAAGCATGCGTGTGTGTGTGTGTGAGTATGTGTTTGTGTGTGCGTTTACAAAATTTGTGTCGACCAAAAATAAAGGCAATTAAATAAATTTCCACAGCGACAACAACAACAACAATTGAAATTGCAATTGCATCGATTGCAGCAGCAATTATCCAAAATGGCAACGCAATAGTCCTTTATTTATTGACATGTCAACAATTTGCTGACTCTGCCCCCTTCGACAACTTTCCCCCTTTTCTCTTTTGCAGCCTCTACGAAAATCTGTAAACGGACACAAATGAAAATGCCAAATTAAATCAAATTAATATATGCACAAATAAGCCACGTTAACAACAGCAACAACAAATGCTTGGTGTGTTGTGCGTGTGTAAAAAGCTGTAGAGCCCAAAAAGTAGGCAACGAAAACTGCCAAACAAATACACACATACCACACATATAAACATATATATACATTCCCACATATTGTCATTGGCATTATCGAGCTGGAAGAGCAGAAACAACAAGTGCCACACTTCAGATACAAGACACACACTCTTCCATCGAAATCAACACAATCAAAGAGGGAGCCAACCATGTGCCTGTCTCTCAGCTGCCTGTTGTCCTTGCTGCTCTGCCTCGTCCTGCCCACATTCAATGGCCATGCAGCGGCAGCAACACGTGCTCGTGTCAGCTCCTCGACGACAATGACCCGCAACATTGAGGAAGAGAATGGTATGTTAACCCAATATCGTTTATATATAAATTATTAACCCTAAGAGACGTATGAAAACTCCCTATAATTTAGGTAATAATAATTACCACTAAAAATAAGCAAGCCTGCCATCAACAGCTATTATTTATCTATTATAATCGTGATAAGCATAAAATATATTATATTTTCTTGGCATTAAAAAAATTACAATTTATTCTTGTAATTGTAATTCATAAGTAATTGACAGTAAAAATATGAATCCAATTGATTTTATACAATAGTGAAATTTTTAGAGCAGATAACAAAATAATACATGTTTAGTGAAGCAATAATTTCTTGAATTTATTTTTCATATTTAATGCACAGTAAATTATAATAATTATTTTTATCTCTCAAAATAAATACTTTATTGCTTGATTGCTGTTCATATTTACGTAAAGTGGAAATGAAGATGGAAAGGAATCGAAAACGGTCGTATATCTGAGTTACTCACACCCAATAAAATACCTTGTAGTTAGTTTTAATCGGTTCGGTTAATAAGAAAATATATAAATAGTACTTATAAGTACTGAACTATAGCTCAGTTTAATTCTAATTCTTTTATACTTATATTGTACAGGGTATTTTCCGTTGCGCAGTTTCAACTAGGAAATTCATTCTTTTTTCGTTCATTTGTTTGGCAGCAAAGCCAAAAAATTGATTGCGCCTGGCGGCAAATGCTGCCCCACTTTTTTCACTTTGCACCCTTGTGAGTGTGTGAGTCTGTGTATTTGTGTGAAATTTAATTTAAAGTGAAAAGTTTGACTGCCGTAAAGCCAGCCTACATATACAAATATGCGTGTGTGTGTGTGTGTGTGTGTGTGAGCCTTGTGTGTCTGTGCAACTTTTATTCAATCAGCATAAAGTTTATTGTGTGTGAGGAATATGCGTACGTCTTTGTGGCTGTCAAAGTGACGCCTTTGTTGCTGCATTATTGAATAAATGAAATTTGTGGTTTATTTTGACAAAGTTTATGTGCAAATTTAATACAGTTTAAATTATGTGAAATTGATTTTGATGGCTGCTGCAAATCCAGAGCTAAGCCCCAATACAGCTGCCAAAAATGTGCAAAAAATCTTTGTAATCTTCTAATGCTCCCTACCAAATTCCATTCGCTTCGATTCAATTCGAAGAAAAACAAAATAAACAAACCAACATCAACATTAAAATGAAGAAAACTTACTTGGCACGGCTGTTAATGGTCAGCAGCAGCTGTTGGCATCACAATTCGATGGCTTTTAGAGCTTGTTATTCTGTTTGCCTGAGTTATTGTTGAGGGGCCGAGATCACTCGCCAGCTGGTCAGCCACCAAAACTTTCACTGGCCATCACTTTCGCCCACTTGCAGGGTAAATAATAATATGTTGCTAATAAATAAGCCAACTAAAGCACGGCACCAAATGAAGGGAAAGCTGAAGGGCGTAGCATATTTTTCTGTTATGCGAAGAAAGTTTGCAAAGTTTGTGCTTTTTTTGTTTTTTATCCATCTAGAAGTTGGCAAGCAAATTTAACAAGAAGCACGGCCATTGGGCAGCCACATAAACATTGTTCAAAGTTGGCCAAGTTTATGGCTTCTATGGAATATGATACAAAAATAGAGAGTGCACCTTTAAACGCCGCTAATTGCGACGAAAACATTGTACTTAAACTTATTTGTCTTTAAATGCTCAAAGACTTACCATTAAGTAGAAAATCATTTAACTATTGAATGTTATTATTAAAAAGCATTAAAGGCCAGAGACGAGAGAATTTTGTTATACCTGCAAAATAAAATTAAAATTATTTGTCTTCAGTTTTCGAAATATTCACCTATAAATGGAAAATCTTTAAAATTTTCATACATATAATTAATTTAGCTGGGACCACACTACGTATGCGTTATCACGCTAAAAAGCATTTAAGCTCAGAGTACATTAAGAAAATATTTATAAATATTTCATTTTTTTTTGTTCACCTGTCCAACATGACGTATGAGTTATATGAATATTCAGTATACGCCACATGGGGAGTTGCTAACTAATTTAGAGGCCAGACAAGCTTGAATCCAACCACTTTAGGGCAGCACTTGAGCCACAGCATAACCACAACCACTTGACTCAAGTCAGTCGTCCTGCAATCGTCCAACTGAAGAACTAACGCCTATGGCCAGGCTGCATATTGTTCCAGTAGCTTGAACAGCGCTTTAGTGCCAAAGTTGGTAACAGTCAAAAACTCTTCAGGGTGTGCTATATACATACATACGTGTACATACGAGCTTATATACATAAGTACATATGCGATATGGGGGAGTGTGTGGCGAGAGTTTTAATAAATTTAGATTTTATATGTTTTCAATTGAATTTCGTTGTTGTTGCGTGCGCTGAAGCAAAAACTTTTCACTTTGGCATTTCAATGTTTTCCAAGTTAACTGCAAGCCAAAAACCGCCACGCCTCATACAAACCACTTCCTTTGCCTGCTACAGCGGAGTATTTATCGCATTTCTATGAAAACAACGTACTCAAAATTTTCTGCAAAAACTTTCAAATTATGTTTGGGTTTCTGCCGTTCACTGGGCGTTTGCTCGATTTGTTGTTGTCTGTTTTTGGGCAAAGTTTGCCATTTGTTGCCGCAACGCAGCTTTATAAATGCTTATTTAGAGGCAAATCTGATGAGTTAAGTTCCAGCCGCCTCTGCCTCTGCCCCATCCTCTCTCTCGTTCTTATTCCCTTTTTCTTTCAAACTTGGCCTGCTGCTCTCCATATAGAGTTAGACATTGGATATAGATATCAAGCTATACTCTAAAGCTGCATTGCCCACAGCGGCAAGTTGTTTGCTAAGCGGTTGCATAGTGCAAAACTTTTGAGGATTTAATGCGAGATTCTCAAGATTTTACAAGTGTAAAACATGTAAGTGGAGTTGAGTTGTGAGAAGGGGCGTATGTGTAATGGAAAAGCATTTGATCACAGTTTACAGATACAAAACTATTTGGTATTCAAATTCAAATAAAAAGTATTTTCAATTATATTTTACAGCAGTTCAATGAAACTTTATCTGTTTGATTATGTTGCTTTTGTAAACTCTTCTTTTCGTTAATATAAATTTAACTTTTTACGAATTTTATTTAGTTTATATTAATTAACATTATTTTTATTATCATTTAATTTATTTTTCTTTTTGATTTTACAGCTTTGTTAAATCTTTTGGCTGGTAAGTCTTGAAAATATTTGTTTAAGCTAACTATAGAGAAAAGAACCTGCTTACCACACATATTAAGGCCATTTAAGCATCAAAAATAACAACAACAGAAAAAACCCTAAAACAATTTTCAAACATTTAAGAACAATTTTGTGTGTGCCATTAAAAATATTATTGATGTTCGCTCAGACACAACCCAAACAATTTGCACACAAAATTGACCAGACCAAATAGATGCCGCAACAACAACAGCAGATGCTGCCACGCCCATACAAATTACAACAATAGACATACACACACACACACGCCCAAAGTCAAGAAGCAGAAAAGGAAGAAAAGGAAGCGCTGGTTAAACCCCAAAACAAAAATCAGCTTAGTAATGAAAGATATCAAAAGCAAAAACCAACAGCTTCGACATGAAATCGAAGCGACTTTCTGGAAACAAGCCCCAAAACAACTTTTAGTCGGTCAGAAGCGATGAGCAACAATGGACAGTTCCCATTCCTCCACTATTTCCCACACTTTCTCTACCTCTCTCTCTCTCTCTCTATCCATCTCTCTCTATCTACGTTTCCATCCATCTTGCTCTCGGTGTCTGTCTGTGTATATTTGTAGTTTTCGCTGCTGGCCAAAAACTTTCGCCACTGATTCGACTTGAAAGGCAAAAATTCCAACGCTGCTTAAGTCGCTGCTTCAGCCTCTGGGGCGGCATTTTTGGGGCCAGTTTCCTGTAAGCGAGGAAAAGAAAAAAAAAACACAGAAAGGAAAAATAAACTGACAGCGCGTTGAATGACAACGGCAAGGAAAAGTCGCCGTTCCGAGGAGTTTGTCAACATTTTTCTTTCGACTCGCAATACACACGCTCTTGAGGCAAACTGTCTGCATGTTCTTTTGGCCCCGTTTCTTAGAGTAGCCTATTTAGGGCCCAAACTGATAGCTGGTCAGGACCTGAACTGGCATACTCCACTTCAAACGCAGTTGCTGCCTCTCACATCTTGTTGTGATTTCTTGCTGTTTGCCGAGGACATTGTCCTTGTTTGCCTTGGCTGTTCCATATTACCAAAACGTATAACCACTACATAGACAGACACCCATACAATTCACACACACATCCTTAGACTCGTCGGGCTCATACTTATTCATTTCATGGATTTACAAGGACATTTATCATTTTCCTAAGTAGACAACGCGTACGTCACAAAAAGGCGGCCACCATCCGGCCACGCCCACAAACAGGCCATCGTTGATTTCTATATTTCATTTTTGGGTGGGGTGCCAAAAAGCGAGAAAAAAGAAATTGAAATTTTACCCAAATGTTAAATAGAATTCATTTTGCTTAGTTTCAGATTTGCGGTTTTTGTTCAGGTCTTTCTCGCTCTCTGTATCTTTCTCTCTTTGTCTCTGTCTTTCTATTTCTCCAACTTTCTTTGGTATATTGTTGTTGATATTCATGACGCTTTTTCTCCTCGTGTATTATTTTTGTATATGAATTTCTGCGGCTGTTTTAGCCAAAGGAGTGCGAGACGTGGGAAAAGTGCCCAATTGCCAAGGCAAAAAAGTGGAAATTTTAAGCCTACTTGAATTTATTTGCGCTCATTAAGTCTGACAGCTGAGATGAGTTCATTTCTTATAGCCACTTCAGCCGACTGATTGCCAGACTGCCAAAGAGTTCAAATTGCTGCTTATAAATACACTTCAAACCAAGTCCACATCAATTTAACATGTCCCTTTAAATTGCTCCTTTAGCATATATGCAACAATATTTTCAGCGCCTTAAAGAGACTCACTAATGAACAAATAAAGCTTAGCGAGCCGCAACCAAATAGGAAAAAAAAGAAAGAGAAATGAAAGTAGGGTCTAATAAATCACGGACAGAAAAGAAATAATACAAATACCAGGCAAATAAAGCCGAGGCAATAGCAACGACAGCCAAGTGAAATGACAAAACAGTTTTGCATGGGAATTTCATGTTTGACTTATAAGATTTTCTACGCAAATTCCATCGTAGAGAATGTCCAATGCCACAACACAAAAAAAAAAAAAAAATAAAAGAAACGTAAAAATTAAACTCAAATGAATGTTGGAATGTTCTAACGAACTCAGAATACTCTCTTGTTTATTTACAAAAATTCCGCTGGTCGTTTTAATATTTGTCCCAGCATAAATTGCAGAAAATATTTATACTTTCATAATATTTGTTTTACATATTTATTGGCAGAGTAATTTAAATTGCATTTTGCTCTTCAACTATTCAACATTAAACTCTAGATTAAAATATTTTAAAATGTGATTAATATATTAAGTTGAATATTGCACATAGCAGTTGACCTGGTTTATACCAAAGATGTTTATGTTTTGCATAATGCAAGCTTTACAGCAAACTCCTAATGCCCAACAATAACTAACAAGAGGCCACAACAAGACGGTGTGTGTGAGTGTGTGGGTGTGAGGATGAGTGTGTGGGTGTGTGTCAAGCTGGACTCACACAAAGTCAACAAGAAGAAAAATCAAACAACTTTGTTGAGTTTGCAGCTGCCTATTCCCTGATCCTGGCCCTGGCCCCGGTTCTTCTATTCTCAATCTCCGCAGTAGGACGAGTATTATGCAGAGTTTATTGTCAGTAGACTGTGAGAGAGAAAATCAGTTGCCAGTTGTCAGCTGCCAGTGACCAGTTGCCAGTTGCCAACTGGCAACTATTATGCTTTGTTAATCGGCTTAGGCATTTTTGCCTGCCTTACGTCCTGCGTGACGATTTACTAGACAAAGCCAGAGGCTCAGACAAACAAGAATGTTGTGAGTGGAAAGATGGCAAGGGGACTAACTGGAGGCAAGTTCTCTCATCGAAGATGTTGCCATGTGGCCTAGTCAGATTGTCTGTAGTCTCTGGGTTTGTTCATTTGTCGCACGCGCCATAAACTCAGACCACGAGTGAAAGCAGGAGCGAGAGACAGAGTTCCACCTGAGCTGGAAGAAGTACTCTGATGAGTTGGCTTTGTTTTTGTATCCCTCCAAATTTGCGAGCTTTTGCGGCCTGTGTTTTGCCTCATTTGGCTGCCAGCTTAGGTAGACGAAGACGAACTGTGTACAGTCACTCCCACACTCAGTCAGCCTAAACAAATCCCATTCCTGACCCGCTCTGATGCTCTCCCTTGTGGTCTGGGCACAAAAAATCGTTTTGTGTGTTTTTGTTAGCATTCCGTGTGGAATTTGATACTTGATTATTTGTTGCCGCCCTTAAGCGTGCATAATATATCAAAGCGACGTCAACGTCGACGTCAACTCGACGAAGGACTTCGAATCAGAATCAGGAACAGAAACAGAAACAGAATTTACCTCCTACATAGGAGGACTCCAAATGCCACTCAACATGTGTAGACGTCATGTGTCGGCAGGCAGGCGTCGTGTTTTGTGTTTTTAGTTACATTTTAGTGTCGGTCGCATAATAAATAAATAAATAAACAGTTGCGGCCTTTTACCTGTGCCTTCAGGCTCTCAAGCTTCTTTCGTGCGTGCCCGACCTCGTTGCGTATGCTAAAGACTCTAAAAGCTTTCTTTTTTTTCCCGCTTTCCTTAGTTTTTTTTTCTTTCTTTCTTTTTTGACCAAAATCAAAATCTCTTGAACACAAAGTTAGGATTTATTTTGGCTGCGTGAAAAATGCAAAAGTTTTCCATTAATCTTTAGCACTTCTCACTGCTGTTCCCGAGGATTTCCATACTAAGACTTGCTGCTGACTGTATAAACAGCTGAATGCATAAATATTCTGCCCTCTGCCCACTTAAGCAACAGTTGAGTCCAGGCTGACCAAAAGTGATTGCCAAATTTACTTAGGAATATATTATGAATACATTTGTACATATATTTAAGAAATTATTTTTAGAAAAACATTCATTTGGTAAACTTTAACATTTAAAAAAATATTAAATTTAGTCAAGTGGTAGTTTTTATAAAAAGCTTTGGCTATTTCTTTTTTTTAACCAAACTCAAGTGCTTTTAATGACATTAACAACTTTTTAATTGCAGCATTTGGCGTCTGTTTATTGCTTTTAAAATAAACTTGCTTATCAAGTTTCAACTTGTGTTGAAAAATATAAACAAAATACATTTTTGATATATTTTGCTCACATATTAAAGAAAACTTTTTGGCTTCACACAGTTACTCACACAAGGGGTGAAGCCAAAATTAATAATTGACTAACCAAACTTTTCATATAAAATACAAGGTTAGCACCTATAATACATGGGTAAAATGACAAGTAACAAAGTTTGACAGAATGAAAAAGTTGTAATGAAATAAAATAGAAAACAAAAAATAAATATTTAGTTGCTATTTAAAGTTGTTTGAAACTACTCCGATAATAAAGCAATAGTTTTCAGAAACTTAGCTATTAAAACAACTATATACCAATTTAAATGGAAGTTAGTTTTGTTCTTTAGTATTTTATTTATATAGGTTATAGGTGCTTTTCCACCAATGGAGAGAGGGGAAAGGGGAAGTATATACAGTTTTCTTATAACATATAATCTGATTGATTTAGTCAGTAAGATTGCCACACATTGCCAATTAGTAGAGTTAAAGCACAAGTGTGAGCCTTCCAATTTGCCAGCACACTAATCATAAATGTTAAGTCGTTAGCAGCTCAACAAATACATTTAACATATAAGCACACACACACACCCAAAGAGAGATGAAAATCCTGAGTGCTGGGCATCACCTTAAGGGCTTAAAGTGAAAAGCTCTGGTATGCAATGCCAAAGTTCTCTGTCTGTGTCTGCAAATGGCAACCATAACTTGCAATTGCAAGTACTAAGCCTAGCAGACACACAGATACAGCCACATACATACACACACAGACAACGCTATATTCGCAAATGCATAATAATTTTGCAGGCTGTGTAGGGCTTTACGATTGTTATGCAACATTTAAGGCCATTTGCATACAAAATTTAAATTAAAATTTGACACTGACTAACCGTCTGACGAACTGACTGACGCAGGGAGTTCTACTGTATGTCTCTGACTTTGATGTGGCAATTTTGTTGCATACTTTCCAGCACTGTACATGTATATGTATATGTTACATTGGAGTTCATTCTCCTGGTCTTTGTTGCTGCACTTTTCTAATTAGAGAACAGAACGTTGAACGAAAAGCGAACGCCTTTTCTCTGCTTCTTGTCATAACAAAAAGTTAATTAAACATGTAATTGTTGCCATAGAGCAGAAGGCAAAGATTTTACAATGGAAGCATTCCTTTCTCTCGATTTTTCTGTTTGCATTCAGTAGAGTAGCTTCGGGTGCATTGACTTTGCATTGACGTTGGACAATTCTAGTTGAAGTAAATGATTCTGAATAGCATAATCATTAAGTTAAATATTGACACCGATAGCAGAAACCTTTTTTCATCCCTTGAAAGCGGGAGCATATAGCTCGCAGCTTGAAATTTGATTAACTTGCAGCGTGTAGACTTCGTAGTGTGTGTCAGAGTCCTGCCAGTCAAGAAGGACTTCAGCTAATGGCAATTAGAAGCGCGGTTGTGCTACGAACAGGGAGAAATGCAGAACGTGGAGAGTGGATTGTGGAGACCAATGTGTGACACAAGGAACCACTTGAAAAGCACAGCGCAATGCCACTTGAATCAACCTCCTGCTGCCAGTAGCCAGCGGGCACTTCAAAGCACAATAACAATTTTACAATTAAATTTCGCTTTTATTTCGCTTGCCAGATATTGTGGCATTCAGTTGTGTTGTCGTAGATGTACTTGTACTTGTATTTGTAGTTGTAGTTGTAGTTGTAACACTTGTAGTTGTAGTACCGCCCCTTTTTGCATGCTCTCTTTATTTTATTGCTTCAAATTGTTTGTAGCCATTTCGCATTTGTGCCGCCTGGTTGCGCATCAGCGACGTAGAAACATTTAACTTTCTGGAACAAGGAAAAAAAAATATATAAAAAAAAGCGTCAACATTGCGTTGCAAGTAAAACCAACTACACTTAAAAAAGTAGAACTAAAACAGCGGCAGCGTCGACAGCAACAAAAAAAAGTTGTCAACTCGCCTTCCACATGGGACGGCAATAGCCAAAGCAGCTTCTACTTTAACTCCAACTGCTATACCATCTCAAACTCAGACTCCAACGCTTTTCGGTTGAGTTTCGCGCACTTTTACGGCGCACTATTTTTGTCCAGGACAAAGGACATAGGACAGAGTACAGTGAGCACATTGCAAAGGGGCAAGTGGGCAAAGAAAAGCAAAAACTAAAAGCACATTTCAGCTTGAACTCCCACAGCGACCCGAACCAAATGAAATTGCCAACGTGAAAGCGTACAGAAATGCAGGCAACTCGCCAGGACTAAAAGTACAGAAAGTAGAGAGGGAGAGAGTGAGAGGTAGAAGGAGCCTTTGGGGGCGGTGTCGATGGGTTGAAGCTGTCGTGCGTTTGCCGGCTGTTAAACTGTAAAGTAAACGTACAAAATGTTAAATCAAAGCTAAACAAAAGAGGCGTAACAGGCCAACGCTCCTCAGCTCTAGAGAGTCCGGTCACCCAGTGGTAGTCTGGCAGTTAGTAGCTTAAGGCACTGCCAACAGGACATCGTGGCTGAAGTAGTCCTGCTTAGAAGTAGAGACCAGAAAGTGACTGTACTGCATGTTGAGTTTGTTTGGTTCTTAACTAGGTGGTAAGTGGCAAGTTTTGGGCTTCTTGTGCTAACCATTGGCTGCACTTTAAGTAAAATTAAGATGAACAACTTGGAACAAGTTAATTTTCACTTCTTTTCGATCTTCTCAGCTGAGCTTCTCTATAAATAAATTTAAAAGGCATTCGTAGATGGTATATGTACCGAAAATATCGACCGGCTCGAAGTTATCTTTTTTATTTCATATATATTAACCACAAATTGTTATACATTTAATTAAACATATTTTTGCTTCAACACAAAAATAGTTTTCAATAAATTCTGTTAAATTTCAAAAATAGTATGCAGGAATTTGCACAGACAGCAAACAGAATATTTTTTGTTTGTGTATGGAATTGTGATGAATCTTTTAGTGGAAATTAAGTCAGCTCGTGAATTATTAATGCCGGTTCATTATGAAATTGTGCAACAAATAATAAATCGATTAAGCAAATATCTGTCAGCGCTAAAAATATGTATTTTTCATAGTTTCCTATTTTTCTCCATTTGTTGTTTTCATCGTTTTGTTGGCGAAGTTTTCCACAGCCATATGCATTTGTGTGCCATCCATTTTAATATTTCAACAGAACCAGAAATGACGTTGTAAAACCGACGCGGCTATATGTCAAATATGCCACACACTCACTCACACACACACACTCACTCACACACCCAAGTGTGCACATGTGTATGTGTTGTGCTCTGGTTTTTTAAATTTGCATGTAAATTCCATTGCAGGAACATGAAAATGTATTTTGGCTTTGCACTGAGAGCTTCTCGCGCTGCTACTGCATTTTAATAAATTTATGATTTTATTTGCATTTTTTTCTTGTTGCTATTGCTGTTGTTGTTTTTTCTTATTCATATTGCAAACTCTCTTCCATGGGAGTAAAAATGTATGTCAGGCGGTTGACAATTTTGTTGGAGCTCGAAAAAAACTCAACGCCCATAAATAAGGCACGCATTTTGTTTTTTGTATGTATGGAGTATGAGATTTATAAATGTTTTTGCCAAATCGACAGAAATTTCGTTTGCAACGATCGCCTGCCACATTTTATTGACAAAATGAAAAAATAATTGAAATATTTGCCAATCAACGGAGCAAAAGATAAGACACAAACACAGCACAGAGAATTCTCAGGAATTCCCAATAGCTGTCTGTAGCACGTTAATAAGCTCTATGCCGGTACACAACGACCCTTCTTTCACCCTCCTTTATATACACCCCCATTCTCATACCCGCATTAATGTGCAACTCACACACATTTACGAGTATGCCAAGAACTTGGCCATTATTGTCTTAGTCCTGCGAACTCCATCCGGGGAACAGCGTTGTGTCGTGTATGTTGCACGGCTATCTCAGCATTGCTGTCAGACCATGTTGCCTGTCCAGGGTGAGCTGTCGATTATCGAGTCGAGATTATTAACCTGTCAGTTTATCGCTTTATCCTGCCAGCAATACAAGTGACTTGAGCGCTCTGTCCCTGTTGCCTTTGTTATTGCATTGTCAGCCACAGCGCAAATAGTGTTAAATACAGTTTTTTAATCATTAAAGCGAACATTTCATAAAGTATGAAGGTAATGGTGAATGTATTCTCTTTATTGTTAATATTAATTACAACTTCTTTCAGAATTGAGTAAAAGTGAAAGTTGAAAAATCACTAGTAAGTATTCAGTATTTTAAATAAAGAAGATTGTATCACGTTGATGGTCTTGTTAGGATCGAACAATAACAGAGGTTTTAGTAAGTTTTCCAAATTGTGAGGAGCCTATCAAAGTAATATTAATGGGATATTTAGTAATTCAGAGCTCTCAATTAAAACAATAATAAAATAAAAAAAATTTGACTGCGCATTTCAAGTCTTGCTTCATTTAATTTCGAGTTTCCAAGAAATGCGGTTGGTAAACCTTTTAAGACAAATTTTAATTAAATTTCTTTGCATTTATGTGTTATTACGAACATGATTATCCTTAAAAACGCTTAATGATTTCTGTGGAAGTCGAAAAAGATTAAAAAGAATAATCCAAGCCTTTTCTGAGTAAAATAAATATGAATGAAATTAAAATTGTTAATGAATTTTTTTTGCGACCTTGTCAAATTTAACAAAATAAATATGTCTAAAACTCATTCGACGCTTTTGACAAATGGGAAAATATTGTGGATTATAAAAGCGAAATGTGTTTTTCCCCTGTGAGTACTCAGTTTGCTTACTTATTTATGAATAATAACCCGCGTTCAATCATATCATTTACATACACAGTTGACAGTCGCCTACGTCTGTATGCTTTGAAAATATTTTAGCAATTTTACAATATGTCGAGTGAGTTTTTATAAATGTATCTATCATATATCAAAGCTGCCAAAAGGTGCGCCATGCCATATGCTAAATAAAGTGAAATATGATATTAACTGATGTCTGTCTGGATTGGATATGGTAAATTGAGACTGAGTTAATTTTCAATACATGACAAAATAACGATTCTTACTCGTTCATAAGATGAATGCACTTTAAGCGTACGTAGACACTTGAGATAATAAGAGAAATGCAGCGATAAATGAATTTTATGGCACGCCTTAAAGTATGCACTTAAAAATTGCAACTATTTGCTTTTAGTGCTGAGCCAACGCTATAAAAGAACTCTTAACGTGAGTCAACAACACTGCCAGCCAGAAGTAGCGTTATTTTGTAGGCCGGTTGGTAAACAAAACGCTGAACACCGGACTGTGGACAGAGGACAGAGAATTCCGGACACCGGACACCAAATGCAATTTGAGTGAACTGTTGTTGGGTCTCGCTTCCATGAACAACAACATGATGACTATGGTCCTGTCGGGGATTTTGCTAGACCACACACAAATTTTGCATGTGACAGAGACCGCAGCACAGACTGAGGGACGGACGGACGGACGGACAGGCAGAGCGCTAGGATAAAATGGAACAGGATGGGGCAGGACGTCGCATAGTTTGTTGTTTCGCCTTGTAGTTGTCGTAAAAAGCCAAAAATGGGTTATATATTCTAGGCAGACACAAAAGCTGCGTTGACAAGGACGCCACCTACTCGTACAACAACAACAACAACAACGACAAACAACAGTTGAACTATTGCACCCTAGAAACAGAGCAAGTGGTTGCGGGAAGGGGAGTGGGGGATAACAGCCATCAACCATCACAAAGACATGCCACTTTTGAATGGCTGTATGGTGCATGGCCAACGAAATGAAACCTAAAACTGGACAGTACAGCCACAACAACAACAAGAGCAGAAGCTGTAGAAAAGAAAAAAAATTACTACAAAAAATTTGCATAATATTCGATGCAGCAGCCTGTGGCTGAGAATAGTTTTTGAGGCCGCCACTGTCTGTGCACGGGCTGTGTAAAATGCTCATAAATAAATGAACATGGCCTAGCCCAGTTGCAGTTCCTTCTAGCCAAACAGGCCAACAATTTTGTCTGGGTATGAGCCATGTCACTGGCCGCCATTTACGGCGCGTTGGAACAGCACAAAATAACATGAAATAAATAATAACTTTTTGCAACGACTGTGCCATGGTTCTGACTCTGACTCTCAGTCTGTGAGTCAGTGTGGATGTGACTGTATCCATTCGCATTGCCATTCTCATTGTAGTTGGGGCCGTTGAGTTAATTAAAATTTAAAAGCCGCCACTCGAGCGGGAATTGCAATTGCCATGTACAACTTGTGCGACTGTTACCATTATTGTTACGACCACCATTATGGCCAAGTTGAAATGATGTTGAAATCTACACGATACAGTTTTGTGGCTGTTGTAGATAGTAAAAATATATATGTCCATTTATTTTATAAGATACGAAGTATCACATAAAACACTTTTAGTAAATTATTTTTCTAAATTTATAAAACTTATCTGCAAATGGCATGAAGAATTTTAAAGTCGAGCAAAGCGACAAAATATTACCCATAGATTCAAGATATTTACCCTAATAACTCAATCCTTGCCAGCTCTCTCCAGCTAACCCACATCAAACTCAACTTATCGCTGACTTCATTTCATTTATTTTGATATTTATTTTTATTTTTTTTTGTGCTTAATTTCAATGCGCCAGTGGCACGCAATCAAATGTGCTCGGCCAGACGTATTAAAATCAAATCGAAATTAGGCTCACAGAAACCATTAATCTTTTGTTCGCTTCACAAAAACAATTCTCAACCCCCCGCCACGCCCCTTTCCCAACTCCAAACCCACTCAATCCACAAATGTGCGTTGTATTATCAGCGCTTAAACATAAGGCCAAAGCGAAATATGGAAACAAGCTAATCTGCCAATTGCAATCTCTACAAATACCAATATGTGAATGTATGCGACACACACACACACAAACATACACACACCACACACTCGCACACTGACGCACACGCACAAATTATTTATTTGCGCCAACATTTTAAATTGCAAAATTGTCTGTGGCTAAATCGTTTTGCAGTCATGTCTCTTCTCCCACACTCTCATGCGTGCCTGCATTTTTGTCTGATTTCATTTTTCGAGAGGCCACAACAAAACACAGTCGTTTATGGCTTTTATGTGGTTTTATTTACTGTCTATTTTTTTGTTGCTTTGGTTTTGTTTCTGCTGCGTTTTTAATTTGATGTTTATCAATTTCGGGTTTTCCTCTGCCCATACATAAACACACGCATTTATACAAAGGAACGCCGAAACGCGCATTCAACAAATTCTCGAAGGGAAGTCAACGAAGCGATGAACGCACAAAAGTATGCTATGTTAAATTTCATTGTCAATTACACGAATGCTTGTTAGCTGTCTAATGTGTGTCAAATGTGAAGGCAAACCACGCCCCCGCCCCAATACCAAATACAACAAACACAAAACAAAATAAATAAAAAATGCGAGTCTAAATAGAGAAAATGCTCCCGTTTCTTCACTTTCTTCCCTTTTCCACGCTTTGTCAGTAGTTCGCCTCAAATGTCATTGAGATTAAATTTTGCGTGAAAGTAGCATTTTAAAAATGCTTAAATGTGTGTGTGGATGTCTCTGTCTGTGTGTGAGTTCGCGCGTAACAGCATCAATTGTTGTAGCTGCTGCTGCTGTTGTTATTTTTATTGTTGTTGCTGGCATTAAAAGCAAAGGGCGCGACTGAAGCAACAGTCGCCTGGCTAAAGCTTAAGACGTGCCGTATATTGTAGTCAACTTCAGGGCGCACACAGGCAGCTTTATGAGACTCAGACACATATACTTATACAGAAATATCCACACACACACTTTCTCAACACGTGACAGCTGTGCCTCGAAATGGGCTTAGGTGGCAGGTGAGCTCAGAGCTCAAAGCCAAAGGCTCTGCCACCGGCTCTGACTGTGGCTCAGTCCCTGGCTTTGTACTTCACTTTGTATTGTGTTGGACCAGCCAGCTACGCACTTTAGTTGTTTTAAACAATTGTTTGTGCTGTGCTGCCTGCTCGGGTTCTTGGGCCATGTAGCCTTGGTTCTTTAGCGTCGCCTTTGTCTGCTCTTTGGTTATATCCCACGTGCATGTTTTCCAAGCGTTTTCTCTGCTGTGTCCTGCTGTCTGTCTGTCAGTTTTGGGGGTCTTATGTTTTGATCCTTTTTACATTTGTTGGCCTACTTCGCTCCCTAATGTGTATTTGTTTGTTGCTTCTCCTTTTGCTTCTTCGCGTTACGATTAAATGAATGTTTCGGATTTGTTGCCGTTTAACTGTATTTTATTCCAAAATCTCCTCGTTTGGAGGTTCTGAATTCGCACTAACATTTATTTTTGAGTATATGTTATCATAAAAATTGTGGAATTTTTATTAATTGAAACCGAGTTTTTATAAGAATCCATTCGCCAATTAAATTTAGTATGAACAATGTACGTATAATTTGAGGAGTATATTTAATTTATTATCAAACATTTAACCATTATTTTTATAAAATTATTGTTAAGTAAAATAAATGCTTGGTATTGACCAATTAAATCTATCTCTGAAGGATACTAAAGGAAGGACTTTAATCTTAATATGGTTTCTATATTTCAACATAAATATTATATTCCCAACTAAATTTTATATTTAGATGAATTATTTTTCTATTGAGTTTTTCTTATTTATTCACAAATATTTTATCTTAAATTATTGTATGATAAAACAACTTATGCAATGCCAATTAAAGCTATTTTTGCAGGCTATTTGAAGGGCTTAGCACATGAAACGGATTTATTTTTAATTTGTCTAAACCAAATCGGATACCTTTAAATTGTGTGTGCTTGCTAGGCAACCAAATAAAGGCTTTGCGAGTTGTCGGTTTCTTTCAAAGATATTTGTTTGATATGTTGTTGCTTTATTTAACTGTTGCCAATTGCGAGTCTCCCTTAAATCAACGTACAACAGTAAATTGTGGGATATTACATATTTGATTGTCGGCTTGCCTTGTGCGTTATGTAATGCCATGGACATGGTTACAAAGGTGTATTTGTTAGACCTTTTTTTCGTTATTTTTTTGGGGATACGTCGGCTTTGTACCTTTTTGATAACCACATTTACGCCCACTTTGTATATATGTTGATATTTTTTTCATACGCTGTTGTGCAGCCACTCAAAAGATGCGCAAACAGACGCATTGAAATGCCGTAAATCACATATTCGTATATGTATACATATACGTATACGTAATGGCACTTGAATATGTTGGCCACACATTGTATAAGGTTGTGGCATGTTATTTTTTGTGCCCGACAGCGATATTCCCTTCCTGTCTTCCTCTCATTCCCTGCGCCTACATGTATTGTATGGCTAATAAAGCAAAAAAGTAAAGACCCGCCACAACATCAGCAACAATAGCGGTAACTACTTGTATTGAGAAAAGAGATATTATATATTTTTACTACAGACATAGTAAGTGAGAGGGGATGGCATTAACTATTGGACACTTTAACCGCTTCACTTGGGGATGAAAAATCGCACATTGTGTCCACATACACATACACATACACATCCATACGCCTTTTCACACCTAAGCGACAGAGGCGCCATACAAAACCGCAACCAGAACAACAACTACTCGTATAAATTTATAACAATGACTCTGGTCGAGCATGTCAACTGCTCTACAATGGCTACGGAAGAGTGGCAAACAATGGCGAAGGCTTCTCTCTTATGCATTGTATAGTAGTAGTAAATCAGTATAAATATTTATTAAAACGAGAAGGGAACAAAAGTGTTGCTAAAACTCTAGAAAATGAGCAAGTACCAAATGTTGCTCAATGGAATATTAAAGGCAATTAAGTAGTTAGTATAACTAAAATGTCTAGCAAATAAATTTAGTAAAGAAATATGAATTCAATTAATTATGTTTATAAATTTAATAAAAGTTATAAATTTCTGTTACATACAATTTTGCAAATAAAATAAATTTTAAATCAGCTCAAATTAAATTGAACCAAAAACGGATCTTAATTAAAAATATTTATTAAATACCAAAAGTATCTATTTTGATATAAAAATAACATATTTATTAATAGGCCAGTTCTTTTGACCTTTTTTTCCGTATAATACGTTGTAGTACATATATGGCCCCTATGTATAAGTAATAAAAAGCCAACACAATGCCATCAAAGGCCATTTTGTGTGCGCCTAAAACGCCACTCCTCACATTCATAGCAAATGTTGCGTTGTTGAAAAACGCGTCATGGCACGCATACAAATGCGACGTCAACACACACACACACACAGGCGCACTTACCCATACATACATACCAGCACGCACAGCGGAAGTGTGCTCTGACGACATTAGCGCCATTTTGTCGTAATTAATGTGCGCCATATTAGTTGCTATTTGGCCATTTCTCACACACACACACACACACACACTCTCTCTTACACAAATGGCAGAGTTGGGGGTAAAACTTTTGCAATTTTAGTTGAAGAATTTTTGTTCAGCAGCTGCCTGCGCCGAGAGGTTTGGTGTAGGGTAAAGTTAACAAGAATGAGAGGAGCCTGCTGCTTCATCAGCCTCTGATAGCATTGTGTAGGTGCCACTTTCACCATCTCTTACTCTCATTCTACCACTTTAATTCAGTGTGTGTGTCTAGACATTCATCTTTGGAGTTGGTAGCATTGGTCACAAACACCACATTTTGGGACTTCTTTTTATGCCAAGCATACATAATTAGCTGCGTTGGGGGACTGCTTCAAGTCAAATATAAAATACAACTCTGTATACGGCCTTTGGTTATGGCATTGTCCTTGAAACGTGTATCAAATTTAGACCATAATCCAAGCACAAGTTTTATGAGAGGGCTGTAATCAGAATCAGCAGATGTATAGAAAATATTCAAAGGTCAAATCAACATAAATGTCAGTGACTTGCAATTCCGTGCTTTGATGTAACATGCAAATTCCATTGAATTTTAATTACAAATATTACGCATACAACCTGTGGGCAGTCTGTAATTTATTAAATTGATAATTGTTAAGGCAACTTTTGAAAATAATTCTTAGCAGACAAAATCGCTTGATAGCGAATTGAATATTGATTATAAATATTACCCATTCGGCTGGTTAGCATTCAATTATATATTCAATAGATAATTGTTTAGGCAACTCTCGTGAAATATTTTTAGCATGGACTAATTCGCTTGTTGGGGCTGCCCAAAGTTGGTTTTATTCCTTTGCTGTCGCCTTTATACCGTTAGTTAGTCAGTTAGTCGCTCGTTGGGGTGGCTCATTTGTGTGGGTGGCTAATAGGTTTTTGGCGGAGGCAGAAGCAGCAGCCTCTGTATATTTAAATGATTTGCTGCTAATGCGTCTGTTTATGTTTTATGTTGATGTTGGTTGTCCGGCACAGCCTGAACAGCGTTTCATGTTTACCCTGGGTATTTATGTATGTGTATGTGTGTGTGTGTTTATTTGTGTGTGCGCCTATTTGACTTTATGCAATATTTATTTGCGGCATATACACACACACTCACACAAACGAACACCGCAGTGTTTATATTTCAGCAAACACATCAAGAGAGTCACCAGCACCACAAGCAACAACAGCCAGAACATCAACAACAACAACAACCACAACAACAAAGACAATAATAACATGGGTCACACATGTGCGTGGTGCGCATTTAATTTCTATAGCGGAAGTTGACTAGACAGTCGACTGCCTCGCTCAGATTGGTTTGTCTATCAGTATTCGTATGTGGGTTCACTGTTTGTATTCCTACTATTTTTTTTTTTCTCTTTCGTATTCATGTGTGTCAATATTTACTAATGGCCTTGGGAGGTCAGACCTAAATGCAAACGTTGAGCTCGGCAAAATGTCACCAACATTGTATTGAACTCTGGGATTTAATAAAACCTGTAGTTCATTTTATTCAACAATAAATATAGCTTAATAAATAAATAATGTTTGCAAATTGTTCTAGTTTTTAAATAATCCATGGATTTGCTGAATTTATAAATATAAATAAAGTCACTTTCAAATGTCCTGCAACTTTCTTTAAAGACCTTTTTATAAACTCAATTCTCCATTGATATTAGAAAGTCTCCCATCGATTTGATCCAATTTATTGACACATATTTTTCCAATGCCAAATATGTTGCATGTCAGAATGCGACACTTTATAGACGGCGAGTTTCCAGAGGCGCCACGCCTGTCATAAATCACACGGTAAAAGCCCCAAAAGAAAACTACTTAAAGCGCCATTACAACAAATTTAAAGCAATTTGGAACTTGGGCCAGCCCGCATCCAAAGTTTTGCCAAAAAAGCGGTAAAAGAAACAAAAAAAAAATCTGAAAAAAATAAAGGAGAGTGAAAAAAAAAACAAATGTTTTGGACACTTTATTATGCGCATTATTCACTGTTGCAATGGTTTATCCTTTTGTCGAACCCGGGGCTCTGTTGTGCTGGCAATTTCTAGTCCATTAACTTTACCCAAAGGTCTACTCAAGAAAAACGCTTGAAGAAATGATTTTTGCTAAAATTATATAAATGTCAAAAGAAAGGCCAGGACGCCGGAAATGGTCAAGCCCCAAGCTCCAACTTCAAGTGTGTCGCTTGTTGAGCCACACGCCAGGATAGATTCTTCCTAACATCTCCATTTCTTTTGTTAAACGTCTTTTCAATAGCTACCCATATTAACTTTGCATTAACGTTGAAAGTAGCAACTTGGAAATTTCAATGTAAACGATTCAAAGTAGGCAATGTAGACGTAATACTTATAAAGTTTATTTATATACTTAGTTCCATACACTGATTAGCTGCCATTATGTTTGACTGTGTGCATTCTGAATCCTTATCATGCACTCGATTTAGTTCATTGGCGTGTAAAATGCAACCGTAACCTCATTTCCAACATTGCCCATACTAAACAAACAAGCCCAGAAACCAGGCTGAAACCCAAACCCAAACCCAAACCAGTCAGGCCTATCATGTGTAAAATTAGCTTATTTTGTAGCGCCCACATGGAAAACCTACCGAGTTACTTGGTCCCCAGTCCTACCAGTGCTTGTACACAGCTTCTGGGCATAAAATAGATTGAGATTGCTATGCAATGTCCGTGTCCGTGTCCGTGTCCGTGTCCGTGTTGCATAATTCTCGTTGCGCATAATGCAATTTTTATGTTGCCTGGCATTAACTCAGAGTCAAAGTCACAGCGAGTAGGACACATTTCTTTGCCTGTTGGCGCATTAAATTTATATGGGAATTGCGCTTCATAGCCATATGGGGCATCGAAAAACTTTGCCTCAACTCACTTGCCGCTTGCCACACAGCGTTTGACTTGCTGCCAAGCATAAATTTTGCAAAACTCAACAAATAACCCGCCAGGCGTTTGTGTGGGAAACCGAGACTGCAACTGCACTTGTATGCAGACTGTTGTTGGTCACTGTCAGGCATTACATTGCTTTTATTTTTTTTTGCTCTCTCTCTCTCTCTCTCTCTCTCTCTTTACCCTCCTGGCCTTTTACAAATTTATTTTGTGGGCGTGTAGTTTTCAATTTGGCAGCAAACTGCCTGCCAGAGGCATCTCTGTGTGTGAGTATGTGAGTTTGTTTGACAAAATCAATAGAAATACATTTAAGACCACACAAGAGCAGTTACTGCACAAAGGTTGACCTGTTCAGAAACTTTCTGCTGACTCAAAGACGCGACCACAAAAGATATGCTAATTTATTGCCAACAGAAGATGTTTCCGGATAACTTACAACTATGTTTATGTTTTAACTGGCTTGGTTGACTCTCTTAGCTATAAAGTGAACTTCTTTGATATTTTCAACATAATCTACTTCAAAAAGCGAGTAGGAATTTATGTAAAGAAGTGGACTTTTTAAACTGTAATAAATTTAAATATATACTGTATTAAAAAATTACAGAGCGCATAAAAAGTTTATGAAAGGAATTTGTTTAACTCCGCTTTAAAAATCAAATACACTTACTTCATAAAACATCATGGATTATCTATTTACAATTTTGTATGCAGCTCAAAGATGCAATATGAAGTGAGAAAAGAGAAATTTTCTTTTCATATTTATTATATTTTCTTTAGCCATTCAGACATGCATTTCATACGAGTAAGTTTTCCTGTGGCATATTTACATGGCCTGAAAAAGTTAACAAACAAATTCTGCAATAGCATTAAATTGCATTAGTTTTATAATTTTCAAAGCCCGCACTTAGGGATAAACTTGGAAGTAGAAGAAGTCGAAAAAGAAAGTAGAAGGAAAAGAGGAATAGATGAAGAAGGAGGAGTGCGTATGTTAATTCCATGAAGCCGTGACACATGACAAACTGCAGCGTTGTTCGCAGCGCGATTGCATTAGGTTGCCGGCACAACGTGACGTATACGCATTGTCGTGTGTGCACTTTACTTTGGCTGACTCACTACCAGCTTTCACTAACACCCACCGACTTCCCCTATCCAAACATTCCCCCCACACATCCCCCTTTTCAAACTACTATGTCTTGCTGCACATATGTATATAAGTACGTGCCTGGCATGCGCTCCATATGAGCTGCAAAGTGTTTGACCTATTTTTAGTGTGTGTGTGTGTGTGTGTGTGGAAAAAGCAGGACTGCGTGCAGGAATCAGGATGCAGGATGCAGGAGAATGGTGTTCCTTTTAAATGCACTTTATTTGTAAAAGTTTATTGCAACAAAAAGAGAGAAAGGAAGAGGAAATCAGAAAATGTTTTGCATGCATAGATTCAACTTCAAGGTGCACATTTAGTCCTTGCGAATTACTTGAGTATTTAATACCTTCTTTAGTCATATCTGTGTTGTTGTGACACACTTAAAGGCAGCACTCTCGCTCTCGAAGCAGTCGTTGGTATGTACAATAAATTTTGCTGAGCGTTGGCTGTTGTTGAAGTTGCATACTTTCGAGTACCATTCAATGAAGTATGCATGCTCCAATGTCCCTCCTACACCTGAACATAAGCCATCTCTCTCTCTTAGATGCACTCTCTGTCTCTGTATCTCTCTCTCTCTCTTTCTCTTTCGTCCACTTATTTATGCATTCATGCGCACTTTTTCTGTTACTGCCGCTGCCTCCGTAGTGCATTTTAATTTCGTTTGCATATGACAGGCAACGTACAGTTCAGGCACCGGAATCCAGCGCAAGTTTCATTCATTTGCCTCACGCTATTTAAATATGCGCAATACTCTTTCCTCCTTCCCCCCCTCAGCTGATACCATCTGTCGTTTGCATATAAAATAAAAACAAAATTCATCGAAATCATCAAATGGATTTATGAAGTGCATCATCTCTGTCAGTGCGTAGGAAATATACATACATAAGAATAATTCAACTTGAAAATCATTAAATGATAATGCTCTCACTCGTATACGTTATGTATACGAATATGTGTGAAAATAAATACTTTGTAATTTTCTTGTAAACATATATTCATTGTATTGCCACCTGCTGTCATCTTTTTTGCTTGATGTTCAACTATAATTACGGCTATTAAATTTTGTAGAATTTTAATTAAATTGACAATCTCTTTGAAGATGACATTTATTTATTAATTGGCAATTTGCACAGTTAGT
Source organism: Drosophila neotestacea (assembly GCA_035044365.1). Lineage (NCBI taxonomy): Eukaryota > Metazoa > Arthropoda > Insecta > Diptera > Drosophilidae > Drosophila > Drosophila neotestacea. Next base: position 1,102,308 of record JAWNMD010000155.1, read on the forward strand.
GTCCCTTATAATTGAATTTATTTGAGTAATTACTCTAAGTAAATATTTATGCAGATTTATTCACCGCAAGTTATCTTCTTTGGCTTTTTAATTTAATTTACCGTCACCCAATCGAAAATACAAATTTAATATATAGAATACCATGTTTCATAAATTATATCATCTTCAATTTAACCTCGTATTTTTATCGCTAGTTGTGTAGCGCCTTCATCTCATTGTTAACCCCAATAAAAAAGAAACAAATTAATGAAACATAAGTCAAACCGGCAGTCAAACCGGCAAACAAACATAAAATGCCAATCAAATTCGTATCTCTCGACAATGCGGCAACAAACGGATCTCAAATGTTTGGCAGGACAAGGAACAAAATGGCGCTTGCCCAGTTTCCCGTCCACTTCAAAGGCGTCGCAACGATGCACAGTCAATTTGCGTTCGAGATTTATAACTGGTACAATGCGCGCTGCCTATAGAAATACAGTTCACTCTTCCACGCCCTTAACCCGCCACCGCCCTCGCCCTCGCAACCATGCCGGTTAACGCTTCACTGGCGACATGTCCTTGAAAAGGACCCGTGAAGCCCGTCGTAGGCTCGACTGGTTTTTGGTTCGGCTCGACGGGCTCTTGCCATAAATATTTTTTGCTCGATCAAGTGTACTAATTTAATGTGTTGCCATGGCTATATGCGAATCGATGACTCGACTGACTTGACTCGGGCGCTATCAACGCTGGCAGGACATTCAAAACAAGATTTATGACAGGCGTGCGCTTGCCTCGGGTTGGGGCAAGTTGTAAGTTCGAGAGTAACTGGGTATCCATTCAGCCACAGTTTGCCAGGGGTAGACAGTAACAATAAAATGAAATCAACGTTACGAAACAAGAGAAATGACAACGTTGCTAAATGGTCTTATCTACAGAACACTACGTGTGAGGGGGAAAGAAACAAAGAGAGGAGCTGGGAAAAGTTTTTTGATTGTCTGCGCTACAAAAATGAAACTCGACTTGAGTATTTTTAGGTCGCAAATTTGATTAATGTTATGCCGTTGTGACGTGACGAACAAAGAGGGGGGAAGGAAGGTGAGGAGGGACCCCATGTGTCGAGGGTCGTGATTTGGTGCGCCGATTTATATTCTATCCCATCCTGCTCAGCAACAAGCGGACTTTACAATGCAATACCTAAAAGTCTATAATGACAATGGTTGAATGATGTTTCTGAAAAAGCGACAGAAGGAAAGAGAGAGAGAGAGAGAGAGGTAGATATTGAGATTAATTAAACATGTAAAGTAGATATTTAAATGAGATTTCCAGCAATGTGCACTTCTTCTCTCTTCCTTTAATTTCAAGTCAGTTTTACAGAATGACTGCAGCTATGACATTACTGATAATTCCATCTTGTTTTCATTTTTACTGCGCTAAGGCATCCTTAAGCTTTTGTGCTTGAAAACAATGCCCAGGTGATGGTATTTTTGTGTAGTTTTCTTAAGACTGGGGCTATTTCATTGTAGTAGCCAGAAATTGGCCCCATTTGCCTTTGGAGACTGGTGAATGGTGACTGGTGACTGCTGAATCGTGCCCTGCCCACGCATCTTGTGTTAATTATGTGTCCTGTGCAAGTTGTGCGCATTTGTCTTTATTATGGGTTGGTTTCGCCTTTCGTGCCTTGTGCCTGAATGCTTCACTACCTGGCAACAAGGCCATCTGCTTGTCTGCTTTATTATCATTGTTACGCTTTTGTTGTTGCCATTGCCGCTGTCGTTGTCGCTCATTGCTTTTGTTTTTCTGCACTGACATTCAGGCAAACACAAACACAAACACAAACAGAAGAAGCAGAAGCCAAAAGCAACATCATAAGCCATAAGCAGCCCCAAGCAGGAGCATAACTTTCGAGATCCAACAATACATCATGTATGCAAAATGATGTATGCATGTAAATGGCAGCCTGAGTTAGTAGAAGAGTAAAAGAGAGAGAGAGAGCGAAGGGAATGATGATGGGGAACAAGTGTTGCGAATTAGGCCAAGGAGAAGCATTAATAAACGCATTTAGTGGCACATGCGGCGTATGCGCAACGCCAAAGAAAGAACGATACATACACAGACGCACAGAGCATAAGCTTAGATAATAGCACAAACAGAATGATGATGTGGGCGACACATGCAGGCTTATAATTTGCACGTGGCATACAGCACTGTGGCAAGTCCCCAGTCCTTTCTATCTTTCATGCCCCATCCACAATGCTGTACTTATTGTGTCACTGAGCTTGACATACTTTCCACTTAGGCTGCTTTCTCTTTTATACATATGTACATATATGTATGTGCGGTGTCTTGCAAGTTTATCATTTGCAGTCTTAGTTATGCATACTGCCACGCCCCCTGAGCCTCCGCCTCCGCCAGCCTGAAAGTCATCGTCATCGTCGTCGTCTCTCAAGTTGCTTGCTCAGTTCTCGAGCGACTCAAGGCGAAGCAACATTAGTCGTAATATGTCAGGCTGTTACTTTTACTTGCCTAGTTTTAAGTCTGTTATCTAAGAGGAAAGTGGGGCTGACTTTACACTTTTCATTGCATATCTTAAGGCATAACGAATCCAGCTTGCCACATGTCACATTTGTAGTTCATTTGCTCTTGTTGCTTTTCCGCATTTAGTTTGCCTCTTGTCACAGCTCCTCTCTGGTAATCCTCTCTCAACTTCGGTTGCTGCCAACAACTAAACCATAATAATCAATGTTTATAGGCAACTCACACACACACAGACACATACACACACACTCCCGAACACTTTGCTGCTGTTGTTTTTCCCGTTGGCGCATAATTAACGTATAAATTACAAATAGTGTGACGTTAATAATTCGGCGTTAATAGAATTTCCCTCTTTTCCGGCCATTTTCATTTGTTTATTCGCACGCACATCGGCAGCTGCCTTTAACCCAAATGGCTGAACGCTTGACTGCCTAAATTATCGATAATCAATGGATTTGACTTTTATTGTATGTTATTTGCCAGATGCCCGCACACATGCACACAAATACATATTGCTTATACGCCCCATGGTGCGCATTGTTTGTAGGCCGGCAAAACAAAAGTTTATCTAAATAATACACACATTTATTTTAGTCTTAAATCTATATGTGACATATTCACTATTTTATTATTTACCTCACCATTGTAAACTATTTTTTAAATTGACAAAAAAAGTGCTGCCGAAGCGAAAACTTAATTAAATACTTAACGCCCTTGGGTCGAGCACGAGTTGTCCAATTATGCATCCTGGCAAACCCTTTTGAGCTGTTTATTAAAATGCTCAACACATTCTCATTAAAAACAACTCAAAAGTCATGTTCGACCCGGCCCGGTCCCACTCGGATGCTGTCAGACATTTTGTAAGCATTTAACTGCAAAATCATGCGACAAACTATAAACCAACACAACCACAAACAGATACAGAAACAGATGTATCCCAACCCATAAGCCCATCCGCCCACTTATGTCTCTCCTTCTCGAATAGGAGGCGTGTCCGACAACTGGCAAACAACTAATGAGACACAGACATAGTGCGAGTGCAGGCAAAAGTTGTCTTTGGGCGATTCGACATTCCACATTCGAATAGTAAATACAAACAAAGAGACATTTAAAAAGCGAGACAACAACAATAATTAGTCGAGAAAGCAGCAGTGGGCCCAACAACAATAATTACAACAAGAACAACAACAAAAAGGAGACCCAACAAATGGCACAAAATTGCAGAGGTTGACGTTTAATTTGCCACTTTTATTAACAGCGCTCATATTAGGGACTCATTTATCAGTCCGCCGGTTGCTTCAAAAAAGCAAAAATAAAACACACAACAACACCGTTAGACACAACACAACACATACAGACACACACACAGACAGGCAAGTACAAGCATAAATAGGGCAGCCCCTAGTCCCAACATGAAACTGTGTAACAGTTGTGGGAATTATTTAATTTAGACACTGCGCCAGACCTCTTGCAATGCCAATGGCCATAGAGACTGGGAGGCTTAGCAGCAAAAGGCACAGTGGTCAACAGATCATAAGTGATAAATATAATAAATAAATGTGCGAAATAAAAATATAGAAATATTACAGAAAATAAATAATTTAACATCTTAAAGTAATAAACTAGTTCAGTAATGAACAGGAAACTAAAATAGTAATAATGGTATAAATATCTTGAATAAGCACCCAAGTTTAGGTATATATATTTAAATAAAAAGTTTTTTATAAAACCCATATAATTTCTATGTTAAATATAATATTTTGTTTGGTAAAGTTCTCTTCATCAGACTATTTAAATTATATTGTGACCTTGTTATATTTTTATAGAACACCTTGATTTACTGTGCCCACTGTACGCTCTGTTGAATATCTGGTACTGGTTGGGGAAATGCTGTTTAACTGCCAAGTTTTTTGCACTCTCATGCCGACGCCAAGAACAGAACAGAGCAGAGCAGAGAGAACAGAACCGGGCAGAACAGTTTTGGAGCGCTTCTAAGCTATTGCTTTGGGCAGAGCTAGCTAAATTAATGACAATGACTGTGAGCGCTAGTCAGGGAATGAGAATGGAAATGGAATTGGGAATGAGAAGGGGACTGCGATGGTGTGCCTTAGCGTCATGTACCCACTGATTGTTCTGTGCTGTTGTTGCCACTTTGTTTTTGGTTCCTTGCTCTTGTTATTGTTAGTGCTGTATTTTTGCACTGACACATGACAGAGCGTTTCATTTGTTGTGCGGCTCTGGCAGTGAGGCATGACAAGGAAGTTGTCTCGAATGCCTGGCAACAGTGGTTCACAATATAGCCAAGTGCTTGGCATATCAGTTTAGATTGCATTGCAGAAATCCATCCAAATAGTATCAGCGGAAGAAGATGTGAGAGGAATATTATTATTTGTGCACAAGTCTGCTGAGATAAATTATGTGTAATCGTGTGGCTGGGAATTATGAAGTTATGAAGTGTCGGCATCAGTTACTCTAGCTGCAACCAACAGATCCCGACTTAATTGAGTTCCGTGTTTGGCTAACTGAGAGGTCATGTGCCTAACCATTTAGCAAAGCATTAAGACTGCCACGCCACAAATACATTGGCCAACACATGCACGCTGCTTAAAGCCGTTAACGCGTCGCTTATAAGCACATTTTCCAATCCTGACCATTGCTTAACCATTCAACTATTCGCCATGGGCATATGTAATTGAGCTACACGCACGTACACAAGCAGTTAAGCAAACCGACAGATGGACACATGGACAGATGGACAGATAGTCTGCATTCATCACGGACAACTGATGAGCCAAGTTTGTATTCAAGTGCATGCTGCTGGCTAATTTGCCTGACGGGCCCATTAATGGATCGCGGTTACTCAGAAGCAATCTAATGCCTATATAATTCGACTGGCGCAGCAATCACCGAGCAATTGAGTTGTGGCCTAAGCGTTTTAACAGCTAATCAACATTAGCTTGAAATTCAAATCGCGTCGAATATGAAGAATCTTCCCAAATAACATACGAACTGTTGTGGAATAGTTTTCCATTCGTTTTCCTAAGCAAAGGATCATTTATGAAATTCACCTCAGATATCTTATAAATAGTTAAAAACAATATTTACAGTGTCCACTTTTCTTCAATCATAGTTTATAACGTTCCTTAAAATATAGTATGATAGTATATAGAGTTTTCATAGTAATCATTTTTCAAAGCTTGTAAAATAATAGTTAACGTTACCGCTGTGAATCAGAAAGATATCAAATGCTTAACTGATTGGCAACAATTGTTGCAAGCGAGTAAAAAAACTCCCTTCAGTTTTATAGTCAGACGAAGTAACACATCGTAAATGGGGCACAACACACACTAAATGAAATATTTATGTTGTGGCCCCAACTGCATATACATAACTGAGCAACACATATCCATACATACATATATTCATATAGTGTATATGTATATGTGTTTGTGTGCAGTGCACATATTTGCTATACATTACGCACACATTACGCTTTTGTTGTGTTTTTGTGTATGTTGTGTGTGTTTTCTTTTGGTTTGCTCGCCGGCGTTTTCTTTGCTGTTCTTAACCCATTCCAAGCGGAAATGTTGCGGTCTGGTTTTATTTTATTTGAGGGAGAGTTAAAAAAATACTGCTGCATACTTTACTGCGCACTTTAAGGCCAACGGCAGTTTTGTCTGGGTCGGGCATGGTATCTGGTTCTGGTTTTCATATATTTTTAATATATTAGCTAGCAAAATATTATATTATCCACATTTATATGTATGCGGAGGCTGCTTTTATATGTGCATGTAAATTTTATTTGTTTTTTACGAGCGCATAAATCAAAGAAAATTGTTTTTTATATGCTTATATGAAAATATATGCGCTCCCTTTTCGACGGTTGGCCATACCATATTTTATAGTATAAATATGTTTGTCGACCTTTTTATTCTTTGCTAACATTATTTGGCAAAAGAGTTGCACACAGAGCATTTATGTTGATTTGTGCAATATATCGAAAAATCTCTATAAAAATATCCAGACAACTGGCAGTTAATTAAAAACCATATTTGATATAGAATATTTTTCAATGCGGAATGCACTCGGAGTAGTTTGAGGCTCACTTGGCCCACTTCAATCTGCAAATATGAAATCAATGTTCAAACAAACAAATACATACACAGATACGTGTATACAAAACAAACGCCTTGGGGCTTAATTTTTATTTCCAATTTGATGCCCTGCATTGCTTCTTATTTTTTTTTTCCTTCAATGTTTCTCTTCTTTTTTATTTTTTGCGAAACTGATTTCATTAATTTCTAATGCTATCAAAAAATATACAAACAGCAGCCTCGGGCTGTATGCACAACCAGAAATACATCAATGAACATGGCCCAACAAAAGCCGAAGAGAAAAATTATATTCGTATACATATAAAGTATAGTACATATATATATATAAAGGGAGCAATAAATATTCTCACAGCAAAAAGCAAACAGCAAAAAGGCACAAGAAGAGGGCAAAAAAAAAGCAGAAACGAAAAAATGATTTCAAACAATAAAACACAAAAAATTACAAAGCTCTTGGACGAAATACAGATAAAAAATAAGTCATCAGTGAAAATAAAATGAGAAATAATATAAAGCAAAAGACTTTTGATGAAATTTTCATTTCCAAATTCCTTGCGTAGCAATTAAGTCAAAATGCTACTTATAATTCTTTGTGTATACGTGTGTGAGAGAGAATGTCGGGTGATGATTTGTTGTGCTCTTTATGCCTGAGCCTTTCCTCGGCATCTTGGCTTTTCTCACAATAAATTCATTCAGCAGCGTAATTTGTGCATTCTTATTTTTATAAAAGGAAACTTTTAGCTAATTTGTTATGTGTTTCGCTCTTTAATAAAAGATTCTTTGGAATTTAGTTGAATTTAAGCTAAAGCTCGAATAAGAAGGAGCAAGTGCGTTTAAGTAATTATTTCTACGTGATATTCTCCCATTCTCTCAGTCCTTTTTTCTCACACTAAATTCGTTGGGCTATCTTGGGTTTACCTTTGGACTAAACTAAACGCTGACTTCGCATTTTGCCAAGTCAGCAACTGCAAACGCATTATCCGATGCCATTTACAGATAAAAGTAAAAGCAGCGACACGAAAATGAGCATTGCTTCAATGAACTGGATTCACACGCACACACATACACACACACACACACATAGACATAGACAACGTGTTGGCACCCCTTTTTTTATGCAACAATCTCGAGAAGCTAGCCAAAATCAGAGGACTAGCACAAAGAGCCATCGTAATGGCCAAGAGGCGAGACCAAACAGAAGGCCGAATTGGAGGCCCGCATAAAAGGCACTTGAAATGCAGACTGGTCGAAAGCTACCGAAAATCCCGTTTCCTCTTTAAGTATCCATAAAATGAAAATGTTTATAGAATAAGCGCTCCACTGACTTGATTTGTGCATTAAAGATATGTGTGTGTGCGTGTGTGTGTATAGATTTTTTTTAACATACTCCCAACAGTCTTTTCACTTTCCACCTGCCTCCCAGACTAAGCATGCCATTCGAATTGCGTCTTTTTTAGCTGGCGACATAAAATGTAGAAAATATGCCCAGACAGAGTCAAGGGATATACTTATACATACACAGTGGGTACTTATAGACTTGACATTATACATAGACAGCGCATAATGTTATTCGAAAGGGTAACAGACCCACAATGGCTACTAAAGCTTGACAGTTAAGAGCTCTTGGGCCATGGTTAATAGTAGTTTGGTCTCAGACAATGGGACTCCATGTAAGATTTTACTGCATTTTTAGAGCAACCACATACTATATAGTATAAAGTATATTCGTATGTGTGATTTGAAGTTATGATATCTGCATTAATTTTGTTTAAATTTGACATATCGTATACGCACTGTATTGTTTTTAGAGAATTTCAGTTTTATTGAATTTCCGAGCAACTTTCACAAATATCATTAATGCCGCAGTTAAATCCATTTACTCGAAACGCGGACAGCTGATGTGAAGTCGTTGGTCCCACTGGATTACAACGAAATTAAATTAAATACAAAAATAATTTGCTCAAAATCAGCAGGCATCGAGCAAATGATTTTTGTTTCTCTGTTGGCCTGGTCGAAAAAGCACTTTCAATAATTGCCACTTTGGCGCACATTAAAGTCAACTTACCCCACGATTGACTACTGCATGGCCCGCCCACAGACTTGTCTCCCGTCCCACCCGATGTCCCTACATAAGGCATAATCATTATCGTTACAGTTTATTGCACATTAAAAGTGCGCCAAGAAGGCCGAAGCGACGCGGCCCCTTTACTTTTATGCCGTGGCCTGGCCAACAACACTTGGCAGCATTACATAAAGCAAATGGCTATAAAGCGAAACAAGGATGGTGAAAAAAAAATAAAGACCAAGACTTGACCGTAGAACGTAGACCGTAGACCGTAGACCGTAATTGTCGCCATGTTCACAGGGCAGCAGCTTCCTCAGTTCCGCCTTTGTTCAAATTTACACATGAATAGTTGTAGACCTCCTGCCAGGCGGTAGACAGTTTAAATTTAATTTAATTGTAGATGAATTTTGCTTAAGTGTCGACTCGACTCGACTCGAATCGTGCTGAGCTGAGTCCTTTCTTTGATTTTACGTTCAATTGTACTTGAAATTTTTATTTGATTTTTATTTCACATTTTTACTTCTGATTTTATGACGTGCTTTTACAATACCTTCGAAAATATGCTCTAGGGATTGCGGGGGGTCTATAAAGCCAACCGTTAACAATTAGCTGGCCCATGCACTTGATTCAATATGATTTAGAATTTTAAACATTTACGCTTATTTGACTTTTATGCGAGGGAATGCCTTTGGGGCGTGGCTATAAATATCAGCTGCTCAAGGGGTTAACGCTTCCATGGTCTTATATTTTATGGTTCATGATTCTGGCAAATTATGCAAATGTTTGCACTCATTTGAAACAACAATTTTTGTTGAACGTTGTATTGCGCTTATTTCTGACACTTTTGTTATTATTTTTATGTTGCAAATATTGACAGGATTTTTATTTAAATTTGTATTGTCAGTTGTTGCCAATTTCTTGGCTTTGCCTTCAAATTCCAACATTGTCAGGGAGCACACTCTTTCTATATTTCCCTCTGTCTTTTTTTCTTGCTCTATCTATATCTTTTGCTCTTTGGCTTTGTCTGAGCACATTTTCGTCAAATCAGCAAATGTTGCCATTGTCAACTGCGTTTGTCCTCCCACATTTCGAGTCGCTTTTCTATTTAACTTTTTCATCTACTTCTCTGTTGCTTTTTCTTTCCCTCTGCTGTCGACTTCTTCACTGAGCAGTGCCACTAATATGAAAGCAAATTTGCATAATAATTTCTGTCAGCTTTTTTTTCTCCAGCAGAATTTTCTTCATATTAAAGTTGATATTGCATTAGTCTTTTTTCCACATGAAAGAATTTTTCCACATATTTTTTCCACATATGAAGTTGCGGTTTGTGCAGCGGCTTTATCAGTATTTTGCTGTTTAATTAAATTTAATTACTTTAAATAGCGTTATTAATTAAAGTCATTTAATTCAGTTTGCATGTCAAAAGTGCCGACTGTTATGCTTATGCAATTGACAAAGTCAACAGCATTTAGGGTTGAGTCTTTTACACGTTGTGGTCGATTTTCCCCCGGGCAACAGACAAGTTATGAAATGGGCATATCAGAAATATTAAATTACTATTAGTGATAACAAGTAATTATAATAATGAATCGCATAACTGAAGTGGAAAGTAAGTACATGCATGTCAAATATTCAATCTATGTTATCGATAAATATAATCGATCTGTCGATTTTCTAATTTCCTGACTTAATGACTTTTATGGACTGGTGTTAGCCACAGTCTTGGCAATTAAAATGAATGTCACATGCATCGATACTTTAGCCCATTTATTTGCACACCTTTGCGTGTTTTTTCTTCTTTCCATGCCTTGCCAATAAAAGTAATTGGCTATAAATGCGCTAAAAGTCAAAACAACGCCAATTGTTGGACAGGAAGGGAGGGAGGGGAGGTAAAGTTGCGACTGCTGCTGGAGATGGCATTGCTTTTAATTAATGGAAGCAACAGAGCCAAGTGGCATTGGCAACACTCATACACATACACAGCTGCTGCTGCCGATTCCCGTTAGTATTTTATGACTTGGGTTGGCAGCTGTGAATGCTGCCACATCTCATGTGGCACTAGCTATTTATGCTACCTTTGGCTGCTTGTCGCACTCGCTTTCAAGTGCGTTGAGTTATAATTTTATGTGCCATTAATTTGCCACCGTAGACAACTTACATTCAGGCACATGCACACGTCTCACACACACACATATACAGATATGTGTAGACTTTTAATGCATTTTCGACATGTGTGTGTGTGTGGGTGAGTGTCTGCAAACTAATGAGCCTACTCTGCATTTTCGTGCTTCCTGTTGATCCCCTCTCCGTCTGTTTGTTTTTGCTTGTGTGTTAGTTGTAATTATTGCTGATGTTGCTGCTGTTGTTATTATGTCTAGGCTAATGTTGACAAGCACAAACTTTTGCTATTTATAGCAGCAAACGGCGGCACTTTTAATGGCCACTTGGCTGTCGCACTCTGCAATTAACGTTGATTGCATTTTTATAGGCCCCCAAATAAAATAGTATGGCATACTTTTGCGGGCACACAATTTACACTTAAAGTTTACAAAACAAACCTGCTTAAAGTTGAATAAAGGTTAAATCAAATTAAAGTGTCATATCCACACAGAATAAATGTAATAAAAAATTATAAAAATATTTAATCAATCTCTCAAAACAAAAAACTTTGTTTTACTTTGCTGGAATTCAGTAAACTATTTATTAGTGCTCACTTTTTGCATTGTAAAAAGTATTTAACTCTTGTGTTGCCAGTGTATAAATATATACTCATGTTAAAATTCCACATATCCTGTGGAGTTAACTATACTATTTAAATTGTTAAGCTATCTGCCAAAATTGGATATTGGATTATCTTGAAATTAAATTTCATGGTTCACTTTCTCACTGCTTGAATATTGTTTCTTAATTTTTCTCGGAGTCGCTGATAAAGTTGCAAAAGAACACAGTATACACAATTTTAAGTATGTGTATAATAAACTTCAGACATTGGTGTACATTTAAACACATACATATTATATATATAAAGATATCTCTTTCCTGAAGCGTTGTGTGCATAAAGTTTGCTCTGCTTGCTTATTACTCGAACGAGTATCCTTTCGAGCTACACTTCCTGCAGAGCTCGGAATGAAGACGTTGGCGTGGCTGCTACTTAAAATTTACGAGTCGCTTGTCTGGCGTTGTCCTGCCTTAAATCTTAAACGGAATGCAGTTCATGAATATTGCAATATTTAAACGAAATACTCAGAAAATCAATGCCACAACATTCACAATTATACCATGCCTCCGAAATATTGTTGATGCAGAATCAGCAGATAATTTATCCGCATTTCTCTGCTCATTTAACAATTGATTTTTGGTAGACTTTGGTTGAAATTCGTGTTCGTGTTGTTTTTGTCGCTCAATTTACGTATAAATTGTGTTGAGGTTGAGTGAAAATCTCTAATTAGCTAATTGCTATAATTAAACGCTTTGCTAATGTTGGCATTTCGTTAAACTAAACGCAAGGATAATGTAAATTGTGCCAGCCACTCTCAGTATTTCTCCCTATCTATATATGTATGCATGAGAGAACACTTGTATGTGTGTGCGTGTGTATGCCATCATCATCGGGCACCATTATTGCGGCAAAGCCTAATGGCAAATCGAACATATTTGCATATGAAATGAGCGAGAAATCGAAACATGGCGACAGCCAGGCACGAGCCGCATCAAAAAATCAAGCGAAACGATTTCCGGTTTGTGTATGTGTGTGTGTGTGTGCTGTGAGATAACCCTCATGTGACTTCAAATAGTTAATATGCAAAATTGTTAGCCATCATAATAACTGTTTGGATTCGTAATAAGTTATGCGCTGACTTGTTCAGCTGATTTTTCAATTAAAATTAACCGCAGATACACACGTCGTATGATTTATATATACTTTTCCCAAATATATATATTATTAAAGCGAAACGAGTTGCCAAGAAAATTTAGAAAAAATAAAGTTCGTGGCAAGCCTTTACGCTTAGCTTAATTACAAAATCAACGACGGCTGCCAAATGCAAGAAAAATACTTTACAAATTTTAATAACTTTGTTTGCCTGGGCAACAAGGCAAAATTGTTGAGCCTAAGAAATGCAAATTAGTTTACAAGTGATTTAAATAAGATACAAAAAGTGACGAGGGACAAGCAACAACAGTATAAACAGAGACTTGACCATGACCAAAAGGGCTGCTAACAACTTTTTAGGTATGGTTCTTAAAAGAGAAAGAAAAACATTTTTAAATGTTGTAAGACTGATGCAAATACAGGGCAACAGCGAAAACGAAGTTGGAAATTTCAAAGAATATAATTGCTTAATTAAGAAATAAATAAAGTAAGGTATGAGGTCACAATTAAACTTTTTATTTAAGCATTGATGATCACAAAATAGGAAATTAATGTGAATAATAAACAATAAATCTGCAGCTCAATTTCTTTTATTTTAAATCTAACAAAATTTAGAAGATTTCATATAATTACACAGTATAAAAACGGATATTTAAAAGGGAAATGCTTTGGCCTGACAGTAATCTCTCACTTTAAACAAAGCCCGACACAAAGGCAAATGCATTAATGATGCGAAATTTAAGAGCTGGCCAAAAATAACACAAGCAAATGCCAAGTGAAAGGAAATTGTTAAGAGCAAAGACTCGGAAAATAAGCCAACCCCAAAGACATAACTCAAAAACTGGCGCCCGAAAAAAGAAATCCAGAAATGTAGGCGAAAACAAAACCCTTGAAAGCGAGTCCAGAACGAAAACGACAAGAAAAAAAAAAACAAAAGAAATTAGCATAAAAAAAGGATTTGCTCGCTAATTTCACTTTAATGTAAACGCGGCGACTGCGACGATGACGTCGTTGCCATTACATCACTTTTATCTCTGGCCTTCGAATCCCGCTCCCCTTTCCACTTTCTCTGTGTTTGCCTTTTGTCTTTTATTTATAGCATTATTAGTGGCACTAAGTAAAAGATCGCGGCATTTTTCTTTGCCTTTCCACTTTTCATTCGCTTGCCACTTTGCCGGCGTCTTTAGCTTTAGCTTTAGCTTTGGGCTTAAGCACTGGCTATGGCTTTGGCCTGCCCCAATAACAAAGTGCTAATGTCTTATGCTAATTATGCATCATTTATTTTTTCTCTGTCTCTCTCTCTCTCTTGCTTTTTGCTGTCACATCAGCTCATCATACAATCTTCCTTTTATTTTTCAGGTCCGCCCGTACTCTCGGAATCTATTATTGGCACACTTGGACGGCTGCCCTGTAATGTAACCCCGCCTATCTATGAGGATCGTGTGGCTCTGGTTATTTGGTATAAAGTAGGACTGAAAACTCCCATCTACAGGTGAGTACAATAAGTGAATTTTCAGCTGGAATAAGTCAGCATTCTTAACACGACACTAGCGAGTGTCGATAATTAGCATTGGATTGAAAAAAATTATTCTTCTGTGTATTTAAGGTTCACTTAAAGTAGTCGACATTAAACTAAAATTTGAAACTACGTTTTTAAATTAGTCATTTAATTATATGATCATTTAGTTGTTATTAAATATTATTTCTCAGATTTGTCGAGTTTTTCTATTTTAAAATCTTAATTCTTAATGTAACCTCCTCTTTGTCAGCTGCTTTTAATCTCTATCAGAAAATCAATTGAATATATGGTTACTTCTTCAGCAGATGAAATGTCATTGTCATTATACTCATTGCTGAGCTGTGTGGATTCAAGCTTTAAGCTTTTGTGTCAAGTGCAGCCACACACTGAACTTACCACAATAATTTCGGCCACCACAGATACACACACAACACTTACACATGCACGTGTAGAGGTCCATAAATAAACAAAATTGATTACCATAGACAACTTTGCTCACTCAACCCTCTTAACCCACTAAACTCACTCACAACCCTCTCAAACCCAGCAACTGGTAGACAAACAGGGAAGTTTTGGGGGGGGGGGGGTAGAGTGAATGGAATCTGCACATGTCAGTTTGTGTAATTTGGATAGGGAAGGAGAAGGGAATAGGCACTTTTTCATTTTGATTTAATGTCTGCTAATTAAGCAATTTTTTGCATGTTTTGGGGGCTGCTCAACTGCAGCCATTAAATTAGCATAACTAGAAAATTATACACAGGCAAGGCAGCAGTCAGCAATCAGCAGGCAGTCAGACGAGCCTTCTAAATTGAGTAAAGTTTTTGGCTTGGAGGACGACCTGAATGCTCAAGGTTACATTTACAGCACAAAAAACTTTTTCAATTATTCATGTCGAACATTATGGCATTGTTGCCAGAGAGACTTTTGGTTTTTGTATCTTATAGATACGAGTACGTATGTCTGCATACATCAAAGGAGCAAAACTTTAATTGGATTTGTTAGACTCGGACGCATACATGTGGTTGTGTCTATTTCTGTCTGTGTGTCAAAGAGAGACGCTGATTAGCTGATTGCTAGTTAAGACTGCCAAACAGGCAGTCAACGCCATTGACATGCGGCTGAAACTAATTGAACTTCAGCACTTCAAGGACTTGCAAATGACTAGAGCGAAAATAGTAATTAGCGTTGCGTAACGACAGTTCAGACAAGCCAACTTGCAGGCCACGCTTCAACTCTTGTTTGTAATTAAAAACCACTCAGCAAGTAAATTAATCATAAAACGAAACTTGCCTTTTCTAGTCCCATTGCCATTGCCATTCGTATTCGAATTCTTATTGCCAGTTTTTTATTTCGGACTTTAGCCCAATGAGAAAAATTTAATTTACTTCCACCTTATTGGCATCATCTCGCAGCTGGCATTTCAATTTAGTATCGATGAAATTCGAGTGCGATTTTTATTACCAACTGACATGTGAGCTACCAAGCTGCCTGCCAGCTTCCTGCCTCATTATGCGTATTACATAACAGCACCATATGTTTGCAAATCAGAATTGAAATGCAATAAAATACAGACGAGCTCTGGCAAGCTGTCAAAGAGCATACACTGAGTTGCAAGTTTAATAACTGAGTCGAGTTGTCGAGGGTTGCCATTGTACTGAATTCAACTAGCATTCTTTATAAATATCTGATTTTTTGTATTATTTGTTATTAGTTTGTACATAGAGAACATTATATAAATGCTGACAAAAAAAAAACACAAAAGAAAGACTAGAGTATTGAAATATAAAATATATTTAAATTATAATGTAATGTATATTGTAAATTATAGCAATGATAAATTAAATGAGCTGCTGCCATTTCATTAAATCTGTTGAATACTTTAAATTTGTATTACGTTTAGGCTGACTTGGACTCTTTAAAGCGAGTTATGTGTGTGTATAAAATAACTAATAGAACACCACATTAATCAGCTTTCCTCAAAAGCATTGCCTACTTCAAGGCATTGCATATATAGAGCTGAGTTATCCAGTTGTTTATTTGCCTTTTTATCTTGGATGCACTTTAAATGATCTGAATTCCAAAGACAAATGAATCCAGAAAGCTCACAAACAAACTCTGCTTAAATGCAATTATCGGTTTGGCAGCTCATAAATGCAGCATAAATTTAACTTGGCTTTAAGTCAAACAAATTTCCAAAAAACATTGCTCAAAAAATATTTCACTTTGATCAGTCTTAATCGAATGTAGCCTTGTGGCTATACAGAGGCCATTCTAACGCCACAGAAAAGAACAACAAAAAGTTTCACATAATACGAAACCTGGTGCAAACTTTTAAAGCCAATTGCCAAACATTCGATATAGCAGTATAAAAAAAAGGAAAACTTTAAGAGCATTGATTGACCGCTGAAATGAGCTTATTATGGTAACTTTTAAAACGCCCTCGTTAAAGTCTAAATAAGAGAGAAAATAAAAATAAAATAAGCAGAATTAATCAATAATCTACAATTACAAACTAAAACAATAAATTACGACAGCGGAATTGGGTGGAGGGAGGGGATTATTAATTCATTGCAGAACCCAATTACACAGTTTGGAAAAGTTGAGCGTAAGGTGAGAGGCCACCGCTTTGGCAGCTTTAAACTTTGTTTTCCGACTAGAGAAAAATGCTTGCCTCTCTTTTAGTTGAACTTGTGTATTTGGCTTTGCTTTTACTCATCGTTATTTTTTGTTGTTTTTCTTTCTTCAATGTATTTCAGTGTCGATACACGCGACTCGAACTTTGCACAGGGGACCCACTGGTCGGATGAGACTTATCGGGAGAGGTTGTCCTTTCACGTGGAAGGACGTGCTGGAACGCTGACCATCAAGTCAACATCTGAGGACGACACGGGCGAGTATCGCTGTCGTGTCGACTTTCAAAAGAGCCCAACACGCAACTCCAAAGTGAATTTAACTGTCATAAGTAAGTATTGAGCACTTCACCATGCACCAAGTACTAAAAGGGGACAGCAGTTGGTGTTGCAGTTGCAGTTGCAATGACATAGTGGCATAATTGAGCAGCTAATTTGTGCAGCGACATTCTCGTATCCTGGGCCAGCACTCAGCTCTTGAACAAACACATTAGTTACAAAATAAGACGCCAACTGTATGTTCTGCTTTCTGCTTTACCCTGCCAGCAAGTTTTTCCCAATTTTCCTCTGTCTTTTGGTAACTTTGCTTCAGCTTCGCAAACAGCCTTTAAAGTGCCAACTTGGCGAAAACTTTTCGCTTCCCTCTCTTTAAGCTGGATGAGAATAAGAAGTGCAGCGTGCAAACTTCTGAATTGAATTTTTGCTATTTAAATGTTTTTTTCTTTCAATTCTCTACCCTTTTAGGGCTTCTCAGCTTGCCACTTAGTTTTCAACATTTTTGATATCAAATTATAATTGAATTAATAGTTTAAGAAGCCCAACACACTCTTTAAAACAAAAGCAACTAAATCTTGTCTAGAAGGCAGCGCATAGAAATTAAACTTAAACTATTTTTAAAGTTATATTTCACACTTTACTTTAAATGATAACTTATTGTTACTATTTATAATAGCTTATACTATAGTGGTAATTAATTTAATGATTTGCAAGTCTTATGTGAGTGCATTTTAGCTTCGGTTACAACTAAAATAATGATTTTTCTTCATATTATTTTGCGGCGCGTTTTCAAAGCCATTTTTTCCACCTCAGAGGCAAGGTGAACAAGGGACAGGCAATGGCCATAGCTTGCAATTTACCATTAAAATTTATATGCGAGTGCAGAGGCGTCTAGCTGAAATATACGTTCCCAGTTCTTGGGCTGGCAATAAAAATATTGTTCGTAAATAGTTGCTGTCGACGTCGACGTCGCAGTTGCAGTCGCAGTCGCTGCTGCTGCTGTTAGATGAAGCGTTTAGAGGCATTGGGCAACGGGGCGTGGTTATGTTTTACAAACTTCTTCAGCATGTTCAACATGCAATGCTCTGCCAACTGTGATTGTGTGTGTGAGTGTGTGCGTATGTGTTTGGGACATGTGAAGCGTAAAACCATGGCTGGATTTAGAACTTTATACGTCGGTTGGCAAAAAGTTTAAAGAAGATACGAGTATTAGATTAAAAGTTGCCACAGCCCTGGGTGGACAGTTTAGACAACTTGCCACTGCTAATGCGAGCGGTAACAAGACGCTGCGGGTCAACACAGTAGGAAAAACTGGGATGACAAAGCAGAGGGAAGAAAAGCAATGGAAAGATGAGAGGATGAGAGATAGAGAAAAGTAAGACAAGCCAGAGTAGAAGAGAAGAAGATGCCACTAAGTCCTGGACATGTTTTGCAAATTTGCCAGCAAATATGTTGAGCTAAGCTCCGACATAATAGCCATTGCACATCGCCCATTTTCCATTTTCTATTTTCTATTTTCCATTTCCAGCTGGCAGCCCAGCAGCAAAGCCTTAGAAGCAAAATGAAAATATTTTCAAGTGAATAATCGGAGCGTGGCGCGTGCCAGCCGAGCAAACAAGTCAAAATAGTGGCAAGTGGGCAAATAAAACAAGCGAATTTGCGCAAATTAAAAGTTTGCTCAACACGTCGGTGAAAATTTACGGCTTTATTTCACTGCAAAATGTAGACTTGGCCAAAAGAAAATCGTTAAACCATCTACCAGCTGCACTCGTGGTCAGGCCAAAGAAAAAAAAATAAAATAGTAAAAGAAATGCTGCAAGGCTGAGCTGAACATTGAAGCCAGCAACCTTCAGTCTGCACCTGGATTGGGCCAGGACTCGAGTCCTGCGAATAAAACATGGCAGGCTAAATGCAAGGCAGCTCTTTAATATTTAGACAGCTCTCGCCTCGAGAGGCAGAGAGACAGAAGGGGAGAGAGGGGATGTTCGCCAGGAAACATTGTTTAAGAGTGAAAATTAAATTAAATCTAAATATTGATTTAAGCAAATGAATTAACAGCAGCCGCTTTTATGTAGACAATACTGGCTTAAATACCTAAATCATACGCACTGTTGCCAATATCAATAGTATCTTTAAGAGCTGACTACACCTAAAATCTCTTAGCAATTTCATTTACTTGTAATTCAATTTCTATTTTCACTTTTTCTTCTTCTTTGGCAACAGCTCCACCCGAGTCAATCATCATTCTGGACAGCAAGGGCGCCACAATCATGGATCACACACTTGGACCCTACAATGAAGGCTCCAGCGTGAACGTCACGTGCGTGGCCATTGGCGGTAAGTTCATCCACACGTCTCTCACGTTCCCCCAGTCCTTCAGTTTCCCTCAATCCCTCATCATTCACATTTTCCCCACCTCATTGTACTGTCAACAAGCCGACGAGTGGACGAGTATTTTGCCAAGTGTTGAAGCTGCTTTTTGTGTCTGACAATTAAAAGTGATGAGCATGAAAATGCAGGCAAAGATTTCGCATTTTATTTAATTTCACATTTGCTGAAATGCTGTCGACTGCACGAACCAACAACGAACACAGAAGGAACACCCAACAATGCCCACACAAATTGCATTGAGAGCACTTGAAAATTGCTAAAAGCCAAACAAGACAACAAATGAAATAGCGAAAGGCACTTGAACACAAACACATATATACACTCTCCCACACATCTATATACACTGAAAAATAGGAGATTGAAAAATTGTTCCTGTTAATAGAAATAAAATATAAAAGTAAAATTTAATATAAACATATTTAATATTCGATATGACAGTTATGTGCTAGAAACAGTTGGAATTCAGGCAAACATAACTTATTATAATCTTAAATTTTTTTAGTTAGAGTTTATGATTGTTATTCTTACTTTAAGAAGGTTTTTTAGCTAAATATTTAACTATTATTAATTTGTTCCTAATTTGGTCTTATATTAAGGTTTTCGATTCAAGACGCTGGACTTTTCTTGCAGTGTATACATACACAGGGGCACTTCTTGCACTTGTGAGCACATAAACAAACAGTCAAAGACAGCAGCTAAATCGCTGCCAGCATTTGAGGCTGGGAGTGCGAATGGGTGGCAAGCTCAAGTCTAAGCCGTATAACAAACATATCAGTTGCACACACACACACACACACTTATATACATACACATAAGCTTAGATATATCCCCCATACTCTAGTCTTGACCCGTTTATTTCATCCTTGTATCCTCGTATCCACATGCACTCAATAATTTTGCTTTCTTCTTTGCTGCAGGTCGACCACAACCGAGGGTTACCTGGTGGCATGGCACTACAATGCTTAACAGCTCAGGTTGGGGGAATCCTCTGTCGGAGCGACGTGTGGGAACGTGCTATCATTGGCCAAACTGAAACGCAAGAATCTTCACATGCAGCTGACGTGCAAGGCGGAGAATAATAATTTGACAACGCCAATTATCAGCAGCATTGTCCTCGACATGAACTGTGAGTATTGCAATCTCCTTCTAATTAATTTACTCTTCTCTCATGGTCTCAATGTCACATTGTCTCATTTGCTGCAGTGCGTCCTTTGATTGTTAAGCTGCAGGGCGAGAATCGTCCGCTTTCGGCGGAGAACTCTTATCAGCTCAGTTGCGTTGTCATCGGCTCACGTCCAGCGCCAACGGTTACCTGGTGGAAGGGTAGCACCCCCATGAAGAATACCCATGAGATTGTAAGTACCCCAAACACACTTTGAGTAGAAGCTGCCACAAGTAGTCGACTAAGCGTTGATCTGTAAATGGCAGCTATGTATTTGAGATGGTAGCTCTATTTACAGGGTATGTACATGCAAATTGCAATTCTGAGAAGCTTGTTTCATCGTAGCCTTCTCCCTCGAAAGCAATCCCACGTCTCGGCACGGTTCGTAGACATGCTTTGTGGTAATTGAAGTTACTTCAACAGCAGTCACGTAGCTGCCTTCAATTAATACCAGGGAGGGAGAGAGGTAGCCAAGCTTTAACGACTGGCTATTGCACGTGCCAGTTGGAAAGTTGGATGCTCCTTTGTCTCGCTTGGCAGGACACACAAAGCTATTAACCGTTTCGCTATCTTTGTATATTTTGCAGGCCAATCCGGATGGTAATATGACCACATCGGTTCTGACATTCACTCCCACCATTGACGATCGCGGCAAGTTTCTATCCTGTCGTGCTGAACAGAGCATGATTCCTGAATCGGGAATGGAGGATGGCTGGAAATTGGACATCTATCGTGAGTATTGTTTACATTCGGCTGCTTTGCTTATTAATTGCGCATTGGGAGACATCAAAGTCCCTACAGTTTGTCTGTCTGAGTGGCATGTAAATTAGTCAACGGCAACACCAATGCCAATGGCAAAGCTAAAGCCAACACCACAAAGTGGCGTATGCTTAATATTTAATTTGGCAGCGGGCAACTTTTTAATGAAAACGAAAGGCCGCTCTCTGTCTCTGTCGATATCGACTTTAAATACTTCCGTCAAAAATGCTGTAAAAGGCAGCAGTTATAATATACTTTTTTCCAATGTTTTTGTTGTTGTATCTTTTTTATTTTTTTTGGTGTTTTTTGTGTGCCAACTTGTGGCAAGTTTGGCAAATTAATTTCCAGCGGCGGCCTGCAAAACTTTGGGCCAAACTTGCAAAACTTTTTAACCCGCCGCAAACACCGCAAGCAGCGAAGCCGACTGCGAAGCCATCTTTACGCTTTTACAGTTTTTCGACCTGTTTGCACAAAATTTAAATGGCAATCCACCCCCCTCCCCCACCATTCTCCTGTTCCTCGCATCCGCCTTGCATCGCTTCCGTTTCCTGTTTGCCTTTGGTGCGCGGTTTGGTTGCTTACCTTTTAACTTCTACTCGATTTTTTCTTAATACTTACAACTTTTTGCTGCTGGCCCCATTCTATTGAAACTTGTGGTCCATTGAGCAACCTTTTGGGCAGGAATCGGAATAGGGATTCGGACTGGGACTGGGACTGGGACTGGCTCTCGGCTTGTTTGCACAATTTGATAGATTGCTTAATAAGCTTAATTGATTCGCGCATTCCGCACAGCAATTTTGATTTAATTAAGTTAAAATTTTACTTGATTAATCCCCTTTCCCTTTCTAACTTTCATACCAACTCAAACTCAACAACAATCTCAGCTGTCCATTGCCACAGCACGTGTAGATTTATTTTGGCACACTTGGCGCTTTTCATAAATAAATTTACGAAATAGAAAACAAGAGTTTTCAGAGCATGGCCCCCCTAATTGTCTACAAGAAGGACCCGAGAGACTGTAGGCGGGCCACAGGATTTTCACAACTTAAATTGCCTAATTTGTAGGGCTTACAAAGTAATTGCACCGTTGGGCTTCTACATTTTATTTGCTTTACTCTTTATTTTTTCTGGATGTAATTTACTTGTGCCTTTAATGTGCAGGTCATTTTTTGAATTTATTCTTTAAATGGCATTGTGCCAGTCAAATATACTTTAAATAACCAACTTAAATAGCTTTAATGTAAGACCTTATATTAAGCTAAATACTATCTTTTACTTAATTCAGATATACCCGTTGTGAGTCTGGAACTGGGCACAAATTCATTGAATGCAACACTTCGAGAGGGAGTTGACGTTTTCTTCGAGTGCAACATTAAGTCGAATCCATGGATCTACAAAGTCAGCTGGCGACACAATGTAAGTACAATTTTTTATATATGATTTCCATTTAAAGAGATATGTTGAGGATTCATCAATATGGTTAATTTCAGCGATTGCCCAAGGCTAAGCAAGCAAAAATTGAGGACGTTTATTAGACTTATGTTATTATTTTCATTATACTCCATACATAAATTACCTTGAGGCCACATAACAAATCGAAAGCAGCAGCTCACACCGTCTATTTGCTGCTTCTGTAGTGCTTGCAAGAGGCGCCCCACACATGCCACATAATTGTTGCATATTTTAGAGCTGACAGGCATACACAAAAAAATCGAGACACACACACCCGCGCACATACATGCCTAGCTGTATATATTGAAATTTATAGAATTTATTATTGAATTATTTAGCTGTAAAAGCACTTAACAATTTATGCAGCATCGGCCCTAAATTATGCAGCAATCAAAGAGCGAGAGGAGAAAAAAGGTATACAATTTGTGCCACGGGGCAAGTACGAGTGTGTGTGGCAACATGAAAGTGTTATTAGCCTCAAATTAAATTTATTTCGGTGCACAGTTAGCGCCAAATTGAATTTAACTCAATAAATTATTGAACATATCTAAAATTTATCGGCGCGTGCGAATTTTCAATTTTACCATCGATTCCAACTAAATATCTGTCGAATGATTTTTCATTGCAGGGCGACATTTTAGAGAATAATCCAGCCGAGGGCATAGTCGTGGCCAATCAGAGCCTCGTCCTGCAAAATGCGAGCAGGGCCAGGACCGGAATTTATACCTGTGTTGGCAGCAATCGAGAAGGCGACGGCGAAAGTAATCCCGTGCAATTGGACATAAGATGTAAGTAGAAGCAATCACAAGAATTCAATTGAGATGCCCTAGACTGTGACCTGTTGCAATTTCATTTGTTGAAGTCAATTCAATTGAAGGAAAATGTTATGAGCAGCTAACAGGCATCACAATGCAATTATGACAAAGACCAAGACACACACATGTCTGAACAACAAACAAGACAAGGATAAACCATCGACTTTCATTAGCCTTGCAACATGTTGCGCAAGACAAATTGATGATGTCATCCATAAAATAAACAAAATAGAAAATAGAAAACAGAAAATAGAAAATGAGCAAAAGTACAACAAAAGCAAGAAATTGTAATAAATATTAAATAACAAGTCCACAAATTGATTAAACAACATGATTTGAAAATGTTCATTGCCTGCTTTCAGGCGCAAATGCATTTCTATCTCTCCATCTCTGAGTATTTCTGTGGCGCAAGAGAACTTTAGACTATAGAAAAGTTGCCAATTGTCAGTTGCCAGTTTGTTGCACGCCAAATTGAGCAAAACGAGTCAAACGTGGCAAGCGAGGCAAAAGGAATGCTTTTGTTGTGTTGTCCTGTGTTCTGTTGTTCGTGTTGTCTCTGTGCCATTTAAACACAAATTGAACTCAAGTCTCGAAATGTTTTGCTTTAATTATGCAAATGCCTTGCCAATTTGCACAGACACGTACTCATTCTCATTCTCTACCTCTTCATTTCTTCTTCTCTTCATCTCTTTTGGAACAGTTGCGCCCGTGTGTCGAGCTGGGCAGAGAACTACTTACAGTTCAGGACGCCAGGAGACCGTTAAAGTTGCATGCGAAATCGATGCAAATCCCGCGGAGGCAACATACGTCTGGAAATTCAATGCAACTCAAGGCGAGGTTGCCGATATACCAGCATCCCTGGTGGCTGTCGACCGTGGACGCAGTGTTGCCCACTACACACCCATGATGGAGAATGTAAGTATTCAGTGAGTTCAACTGGTTCACACAATGGGATCATATAAATCACTCCTTGAGCTTTTACACCCTCCAAAATGGGGCAGTTCATAATTTTCCAAACGAATTGCGGTTTTGAATTTTCAATTAAGGTTGAAAAGGTGTGTCGGCAAACGCCGCATTGCATGCATAAATTAAGTCAACGAAATGCCATTGCATTGTCATTCACATCCACATGCACAATCTCTCTTCTCTCTTCTTTTGCATTCACAGGACTATGGCACACTGTTGTGCTGGGCTAGCAACGAAATTGGCGATCAAAGTGAACCCTGCGTATACACAATAGCCCCAGCAGGTGAGTACATATCCGAGCATGCAGGAAAGGAGTATCACTCCTCCTCTATTCTCTTATCCTTCTGCCTGTGGCTCGCGTGTTTGTCCTCTTGCTTTCATTTCCGGACAGTGGCCAAGAATCCGTTCAATGGTTTAGTAGAGTGTTGAAAAAAAGCAATGGACGTATGGGAATGTGAGAGCAATAAAACGTAGAACTCTAATTCATCTTAAATTATGAAATTCAATAGATTTGAATTTCGAATTATCGAAGTAATACTGAGACCACATAACCTTAATTTCGCATTTTCATCAAATCAAAATTGTTCTTAAAATTTAATTATTTATTATTTATCAGCGAATATACTTTATGTTAATAACGAAAATACATTATTTATTATGTCATAATAAATATTCAAGCCGAGAATATAAAGAAATTGTCAATTTTAGATTTTAAATTAAATGACAAGTATAGGGTATCCAGTTATCGTTCATAGTCTGTCTTCACTCCCTCAGAGTCTGGGTACTCTGTCTGTTTTTGTTTATGTTTAGTTTGGAAGGCAGATGGCAGACCGCTGTGCAGATTTGTTGATGACTTTGGCACTTTTGGTGCTTTGCTGGATTAGTCAAAAAGTTGTTACTGTTGCTGTTTGGATTTGCTGCAGCAATAGATGCCACAGCTGGATTGTGGCATATTGATTTTAAAGTCACATTTTTATGCAGTACAGCAGCAGTTGCAAATCAGTCACGCGGCACGTGCAACTTTGGCAATTTGTTGCTTGACTGCTGACCCAATGATAACTAGATGCTGAATTTGAACGTGAATGTGAATGTGAATAATAGTAAACCAATGAATTTCTGTGCTTGGACAGGCGAACCGGATCCATTGCTAAACTGTACGCTCCTCAATCAAACATCGTCGGGCTTCCAAATTGAGTGCATCGAGGGCTTCGATGGCGGACTACAGCAGGACTTTATCATGGAAGTTTATGTGAATGGAACAACACGCTATCCAAAAATTTACAAATCAAAGTGAGTAGACGGAGATCTGAATCACACGGTGTGTGACTTTTGCATTGGAAAACAAAGCTCAACGAGGCATGGCAACGCACATGAGGACAGCCCTCAAGCCTCCTTTAGCCTACTGTACTCTCCTATAGCAATGCTCATTTACCGCTCTCGTTCTTCTTCTACTTCTACTTTTCGAACTCCATCTCCATCCATTTTTATTGTGGTTCTTTTTGCCTGACGCTCATTGTCTTTGCCTGGGACATTCAAATATCGATTCGACGCGCATTACATGGGCACATGGACGACAGGAAGCCGTACTTTGAGGTGAGCGGTCTGGTGCCAGGGATGGGATACAATGTCTTCCTCATTGCGCACAACAGCAAGGGACGCAGCAATGCGACGATATTACAAGTCTATACACTGAAGGATCCCGAGAAGCAAACGGGTGAGTTGTCAGACGGGGAATTCACAAAAAGGACTGCGGGTGCGTGTGAAGAGCCAAATGGGTTTGCAATTTCATGCATGTCCTGGACCATCTATCCTGTGGGCCTGTAGTCGTTGCCTACAAATTAATTGCCATTGGTTTTCACAGGGAATGCAGTTACAGTTGCTCATGACTCTCTGGGCATGACGGTTTGATTTGTCTTTTAATTTGCTTTAAGTTCTTTGCTTTCTCTAACATTTCTTTTCTTAACCGTATCTTTCTTACTTTTCTTTCGCTTTGGTTGCATGCTTTCAGTTCAAATAACATTTACCAAGTCTTACCAAGCTCTTAAGCCTGCTTATGGCATAACAACAAAAACAATAACACCGACTGCAACAGCAACAACAACATCAACAACAACCGCAAGGCCAACAACAAGTGATTGTGTTTGCGAAGAAGATGAGTTTATGGGCTTGGGCAATGGGGCGTATGATGAAGGTAGTGGCTACTTTCACCTTAAGATCTTTGTTTAATCATCATTAATGTTGATTTGTTTTAAAAACTATGTTGTTTATTTTTATTACTATTCTGTTATTATCATTATAAATATATTTAAAATATTCTCTTTATAATTTTGATTTTAATTTTAAACCAAGTTTCTTTAAATATTGTTCCTAATAAATTAATATATAATTTAATTTTTTATTGTTTCTACTTTTATTTTCTACTGTTAACTGATATGTGTTCATTTAACATATACTTTTTTATCAATTCTGTTTTTAAATAAAATTGGTATTTTATTATTGAGTTTACATTTGTTTTAATTTTGTATTATTTTACTATCATTTTATTAAGTTGAATTTTATGTGAAGAAATTACTTTTGCTTTTTAAATATCTGCTTTACTTAAATTTAATATTTCAATCGATTTTCAAAGCAAGTTCAAATGAATAAACTTTTTTTACTTTTATTATGTTTTGATTTAATTTGATAATGGTAATTCACATTTATTTTGTTTTGCAATTTTTCCTATATTCTCACTATTAAATCAGAATAATTATCTTTGGTTTTATTTACGTTTAATTTAATTTAGCAATTGGATTTCAGAAAATCTCTGTATTAATTTTATATTTAATATACTTTTTAATTTACTCACAAGCTTTGCACACAATTTGAATATTTCTTTCCCTTTAAATTTGCCTAACGAAGACCGCACAATAAATCCGGACGAGTTTTCGAGCAACTGTTTCTGTTTCTGACTTTGGCTTTGGCTTTGGGTTTGGCTACTAAAAATGCTCGACATGCCGCCGGCGGCTGAGACAAAAATTAGCAACCTTAACACTGAGCGGCTTACAACGGACCGTGTACAAAATACACACACGTACTGCACACACATACACATACAAACACACACCAACACATATGCAGCTCATTAAAGCAACACTAAATTCAAAGCACGTGCGGCAGGAACTGGAACCGACAACAAAAACACAACAATAAAAGCAACAACGAGGACAGGGACTGGGACCGACAACGGAACGTAGTTAGCAGCTCATAAAACAATGCAAAGATGTTAAAAAAAATAGAAAGGGAAGGCAGAGTGAAAGAAAAAATGGCTAGAATAAAGGCAGAAAAATATGCAATGCATTCTCGAAAAATTATTATAGCACACGCTTATTCTACGAATTTTCTCTTGCTATTTTTTTGTGCTTCGTCCACCGCTCTCGTCTGGCCATCTGTTCAAATGTCGGACAGACCAATCGCTGGCCTATGTGCCCGTCATGGAGGACATCCGGCCATTCCTTGGAATACTCGCCGGCATTCTGGGCAGCATACTCCTGGTGGCCATCATCATAGTCATTGTGGTGCGGGTTCGCGGCTCGTCGGGACATGATCGTAATAATTACTCGCATCCGGGAAACGGGAACAGCAGCACGGCCAACGGCAATGGGAACCTCGGTATTCTTGGTAGCAATAACAATGGCAGTCTGGGCATCGGTACATTGGCACACAATGGGGGCCAATCAGTGCAGGATATGCATCGCATTGGTAGGGAGACGTGTCATGTGACGAGTAGCCTGGACAGCATTGATAAGAATCCGGACATAATACCACAAGGTAAGCCCCTGAATGTCCTTGACAATTGTCTGGGCTACCATAACCATTAACATTTCGATTTGGCATTCGACAGATGGACACGATGTCGACGATGAGTGGACAACAAAGGGTCACAATCGTGCCTATGCAACGGCTGCATTGGCTGAACAGAATGCGGTGATTACCTCCACCACATATGATCACATTATGCCCACGTATGCGGTGGTCGATAAAAAGTCTGGTCCTCCAACGGCTCATGGCCAGTATATACAGTATAATACGCTTATACCAGTTAGTAAAATGGGCGCTTATGCCAATCAACAGCAGCAGCATCAGCAGCAGCAGCATCAACAGCAGCAACATCAGCAGCATCAGCAGCAGCAGCAGCAACATCATCAGCAGCAGCAGCAGCAGCAACAGAAGGTGAGTTATGCCCGGCTAAGGTCTAATCCGCACTTAGCCGGCAGTCAAACATTTAACCTTTTACAAGATGGTTGCCATGGCATCGTTGGCAGCCATCTTAATTTATAGCCACGACAGGTGGCCAAGCTATGGTTGGGATGGTCAGTGAGTATACGCAAGTAAGTCGAGAAACGAGTAACGAGAAACGAGAGTATGCCATATTGTTGCCCCTGTTGCTGTTGCGCATATTTTGGGTTAAGTGGTTTTTATGGCCAGCAAACAGTTCATTATTTAAGCCACAATTGATGGGCGCTTACCGGTCAGCCAAACAAACCGAGCAGAAAAAGAAAACTTTACTCGATAACTACTACCTGCAGTGAATTCAAAATAGTTTATTTAATCCGTTTAAATATTTTATATGAGCATACTCACCCACAAAAGGTATAACATTGACCTCAGCATGCAATTAGTTAACTGAAAACAATCTGTGATGATTTCTAAAATGCCAGCTACAATTTAAGCATGCTTAATTCGACTCTTTGGGGAAACACCTACTACAACAGCAATATGTTATGGTTGGGTGTAAATTCAAGGAAAATTTCCGACCAAAATCGTTGCGAGTTAAATCGGTGAAGGTCGCGCAGATAAATAGAAAACAACGACCGTAAAGAGGGCGTTGCAAAGTGGCAGTGGAGGAGTGGCAACAGCAAAACCAACATAATTTGAAAATCATTTAAGTAGAAATTTTCTGTGTGTATGCGACGCCCACTTACAACAACAACAGCAACAATAACAACAACAAGGACAAGCAGCAGCAGCTGTAGCAATATAAATTTTCCATTTGCGAATTTAATAAAAATAAGTTGCAGGCGGACAGGCGGACCAGACTAGGGCCAGAGAGCTGAAACATCGCTAAGGAGCAAAATCGAGCAAAAGGATCCGCGCATTTTCTATCTCTCGTTATATGTATGAATGTGGTTGTTGTTCTCCATCTCTATCTCCATCTCCTTCTCATTGCTGTTGTCGTTGTTGGTAGCTGGCAAACTCAAAATGCAATAAACGGCAAGTGTGCACTGTAGCTCGACTCTCTGTTGCAGCTGCTAACTGGAAGTGGTTGCTTACAGAGGGCAGGTTGAGAGATAACCAGACACATTAGGAACAGACACTGCATCTGAGAATTCTACAGTGACAGTGGGCGTGGCAATGCCTATCGCAGTTGTGAGCCACTTAAAGCAAACAAACTTAGAGGTGTGAAAAACACAGCAAGGCTGTCTGATTTATATGAGTAGAGATTATGAGATTAAAGTAAAACTTTAATGAGTTAAATTTAAAGACAGCACAGCAGCAATTTTATCGCATAATAGGTTAGAAAAATATAGTACACTTTATATTTAGAATGATAGAATGTCTTCTTTTCTCAGTATCTCTTGCCCAACAGGCAACTTGGTAATTATGCAACTGTCAGGCAATCGGAAAGTGATTGACTCGACTATCCATCTCTATCTGACAGACTCCCTTTCTCTCTCACTCTATCTTTCTTTAAACAGACTGAGCTCAGCTATAGCGAGTTGACAGCCCCACTGGTGGGCAGCGCCGTCGGCGTCCAGCGTTTGACGCCCTATTGCAGCGCCACCTTGGGACGTCCAAGGCAGTCGGAACTGAAGCGAGCCGAGCCGAATATCTACTCCCAGGTAAATGTTATGATGGATGATGAAATTTTGGCTGACTGGCAGGCGGCCACAGTGTCCGGCAACAGTTATGTGGCAGGCGCTGTGGTCGATAATGTGGGCGGGGTTGGCCCTCTTTTAATGCAGGGCTATGCGACGCGTGTTTAAATCAATTTTTATTGTAGTGTTGTTTAGTTTTATGTTTGTTTGTTATGTTTTGTTAATTTCATTTTTCATTTGTATCTTTGCTTTAATAAATTCCGAAATGAAAAACTTTTGTTATTATTGCATCTGCAAAGTCTGTTGCACTTCATTTATGGATGCAGCAGCATTTCCTTGCCATAAGATTTTTAATTGCATCTCAAAAGCTGGCGGAAAATCAATTACAGTCAAGTCATAACTCATTTGCAGCTGACATAACTATAAACTGGCAGCTGGCACACACAGAAAAACCCAGCTATGAAATTGCAGATATTCGTCTCTTCTATTGGCAAACAAAATATCTGCACAATATTACGCATACGCAGCGTAACACAGGATGACCATTGATGCCTATGGTTGTTCATGACTGGAACATACAAACTTGACTCTAAACAGAAGCAGCAAATACATTGAAATGAGGGGCATCTAAATTTGTATACTCTAGTGAAAGATGCTTAACACTGGATATATGCAAATTGATAATGGTAGTTGTGTGGGAGAGATTCCTATATTCCTGAAGAGTTTCTAAAGCAAACGACAACTAAA
Source organism: Drosophila neotestacea (assembly GCA_035044365.1). Classification (NCBI taxonomy): domain Eukaryota; kingdom Metazoa; phylum Arthropoda; class Insecta; order Diptera; family Drosophilidae; genus Drosophila; species Drosophila neotestacea. The sequence goes on from JAWNMD010000155.1 coordinate 1,133,445, forward strand.
TTTGTAGATACTTCTATCAGAGGAACGGGTATTCCCCATGCTAGCAGGTTAAGGGATTCAATTAAAATTTGTCATGTCAGGCTAAGGCTAAGAAAGTTCATGTACCAGTTTTGGTGGACATTCAATGGTGTTCCTGTTCCTGTGGCTCTGTGTCTATGGCTCGCTTTGATTTCAACAATTATTGTAATGACTTGAGTTATGTTCATGTTGTACTCGAACATTTGTAGTTGTGAATGTATGTTGTTCTGGAGGGTGCTGCTCTTAAAATGCACTTAAGCAGTGTGTGAGGGTGTGTGTGCGTTTGTGTTGCCATGGAACATTCTCAATGTGCACACAGCAAACAACTTTTATGGGCCAACAAAACGGCAATAACAACAACCAGTAGTACCAGCAGAAACAGAACAGCCATGGCAACCATTTACCTAATGACATTGTATGGCTTTATTGTCATTTATCGAAAAGTTGTACACGACACAATTCTCTGACTCTCTCTCTCTCTCTCTCTCTCTCTGGTCTGGCCAGCAGGCAAAATTGTTTGCCGTTGATTTCAGTTTTTAGTTTTCAGCTTTCAGCATTTAGTTTTGTGTTTTATTTTTTCTGGCAATTATTTTAATTCGATTATATTTGTACTTTGTGTTCCCGCAGTTGATGTTGTGTTCTCTTGTTGTTTGTTTTTCCAAGTTTTCAAATTGCGCTTTGCGGCAGAGTTTTTGCCATTGGGGTTACAGATTGGCAGAGGGGTCAGAAAGGAATAATTTAATCAGCTTTGACTTTGCTATTGAACAAAGGGTATATTTACGACGAGTCAATTCCAACTTAATGTTTTTCGAGTGGAATGCAATTAGAAAACACAAACTTTAAATGCCAGTTTAATAAGCAATAATTTTTAAATATTTCCCAACTATTAATTGATAAACAATGTGTTTTAATACTCACTTTTTTATGCAATATTTATTTATTTATTGGCTTTCTCATTCTCATTCATTCTCATTTAATTTATTTAACGTTGAAAATTAATTTCATTAAAAGCACGTTGAGAGCATTAAGACAACAACATAAATTGTGGCCACACATTCGCACACAGACACATACACACATGCATATACTTATACGTGGGTAAGCATTATAAATATGCGTCGTACAAACATTTGGACAACTCACACACACACACACACACTCCCACATCCCCAATGGACAATTATTGTTGCCCTGTAAATGGGAGAGGAATTCGTTGGCTAAATAAGCAGCAATGGTAACTAGCAGCAAAAACAACATCCACAAGAATAATAACAGAATACAGCATCAACAACAATTACAATAACAAAAGTGCTAGAGCCAACCACCTTGTTTGCGGTACCACCAATATATGTACATGGGGCAGCCACACACACGCACACACACATGCGTACACATATTCAGTCAGATACTCACACATACATAAACAACCTCGCTTCTTCATACTCTCTATTTACCCAACTCCACGTTTACATCTAGCGAATATATTAATTTGAGTGTGTAAGTCAACAAAGCAGCCACTGTAATTAGGGCCACGCGACCAGCGAGGTTTGCTCAGCAAGTTATTAGACTAACAAATTTAACGAAAAATTAATTAAGTTTCTAATAATTTAAAGCAGATAAATATGTAAAGCCTCTTTATACTTATTAATTTTAAGAAAGTTTTTAGTATTTAATTATATTGAGCTTATTTTCTTTGTAATGCTATTTATTTATTTAATTTATAAGAAAAAAAATTAACTGAAAACATTTATTTTCTAAACATATTTATCTTTATTATTACTAATATTATTGTTTTAAATATATAATAATTTTAAGTTTGTATTCTTTGAAAGACTTTTAATATTGTTAATGTATACATTCTTTTAAAATATAAATATTTTATACAATTGTGATTAAAACTATATTTATATTATATTTTTACTAAAGTACTTTGATTTAAATAATTTAAGGCCCCTAAACATAATTATAAAATATACTTATTATTCAGTTTTATTTTAACAAAAAATATTCTAAGTTCAACATGTTTATTATTTTAATTAAGAGTCGAATATTTTCAGTTGTTTCAATAATGCAGCCCTGGTTAGTTAAATAGTGGCATAAGCACAAAATGTAAATTAGATACATAGCTCACGGTAAACAGCTGTTGCAGCTCGACAATAAACACAATCTCACAAATTCATGTCCAACTTTTCGCATATAAATCATTACATTACTCTCTCCTTCTCTCTTTCTCTCTGTCTCTCTCCATTGTTTTGTCTCCCACTTTATCATGCGCACACGTATATAGATCGATCTGGCACATCATCCAATGTACTCAACGAGTCCCATGTTTGGAACGAACAGCACCATCACCGGTGTCACCATGTCACATCCATCACAATTGGCCACCTTCTCGCCGACGCCGCCTCCTCCTATATTTGCGCACAGCGTGGTCACCACTAGTGATGGTCTGCTGCAGCCAGTGACGTGCATGGGAGTGGTGTCCACATCTTCGGCAGCAGCGGTCGGCAATGGCCCCGTCCAGCAGCAGCAGCAGCAGCATCAGCAGCAACATGCAACGGCAACCGGCGTTGGAGTTGGCGTTGGCGGAAACGGAAGCATCGTTGGCGTTAACGTCGGCGTCGGCGTTGGCATGAGCCTTTATGGCAGCGATGTGGTAAGTGTCAGTTTGATGTACTTCTAGTCCTAGTCCGGCTGGTAGTTGGTTGCTGGGTTGCTGGTTGCCGACTACCGACTGCCAACTTCTGGCTGCTTGTTGATAGCAACCAGTGAAGGCAAGTCGCTTAATGTCCAAAATGTTGAAAGCATCAATATGCAAAGTGGATTTTCGGGTAGAAGGAAGCAAACATTTATCTTTGGCCACACCCACACCCAAACCCACCCCACTCCCACTCCCAATCCCACTCCCGAATAATCTTTTGTGCCCTTTATATAAATGGCAGCCACTGGGGCAGAAAATGGATTTTTGCGGTTGGTCTGATAACTGCTCAAGGGATTGCTGTATAAAATGTCTTATGAGCCGAGAACTTTCCTGGAAAGCTTCACAAGGTGGTCAACTAAATAGGAGAATTATTGTGCTAATTAGCCAAATATTAATTTTAGACTTAGTTCACAATAATAATAATAATTATCAAATAGTCGCTTACCACCTTACAACTCTCCTGATGCGAAACAGCTTCAATTTTTAACTCAAATTTAACGGCAAAAGTTCAAAGCGGTAAATGACCTCAGAATGTGCATAAAAATGACAGCCGCAGTATTATAATAAAAAAGAAGAAAAAACAGTCGCCGCCATGCTCTTTCCCAATCATCTCTCTCTCTCTCTCTTTCACTGTCTCTATCACTCTCATTGTGTCATTTGCTCTATAAATATGCCATTATGTGTACACTTGGCGACGCGCATTGCGTTAGTCCTGGCGACTGCTGCAGGCTCAGGCATTGCCGCCATTGCATTGTCCTTTCTCTTTACTGAAAATTCGCATTACACGAACTGAGGATATCTATCTCTGTCACTCTTGTAGAGAGTCCTTTTTTTCTGCAACAGTTTCATGCTAAAGGACACTGCGGTGTGGCAACTTTTGACTCTAATGATTGCAATTATTATGGCCCGCAAAAAAAAAAGGACCAACACCAGCAACTGAATTTACAATGTTCTTTTTCCCCCTTTCTGACATTGCCTTTTCTTCAACGTTGAATGACTTGTTGTTGCTATTATGTGTGTGTGTGTCTGTGTGTGTGTTTCCCTGGAGGTTTTGAAAAATGCAAGCCAAAAGGCAGCGAGGCGCGCAGAGCAGACCAAAAACACAGAACCAAAACCAGAGTCAGTACCCGAAACCAGAACAAAGAGGGCAAGGACGAGAACAGGGTTTTGGGACTGGCGTCTGTATGTGACTGTTGCGGTGTTGCTCGGGGAGTTGGCGACCAGCAAATGGTTAGATTTGGCACAGCGGTACACTGAACGAAACCAAATAACACGCATACGCCCCGTTATTTGAGGCAGTGCTTACACTGCCCACTTCCCTGCCACGATGGGCATTGGGCGTTGGGCGTTGGGAGATGAGACGTATTCGGGTAATGCGAATTCGTAATAGCTCCGGGTACTCAAATAATGCGCGCCTCGTTAATTTTAAAACAGAGCTCTTTACTGTTTCATGTTTTCGATGGCCAGGGCCCACGCCACTTAGCTGTCTGTTATTTCATTTCTCATTTTTCCCCATTTTATTTCGACTTTTTTATTGCTTTCAACTTGTCATTGTGTCTACGATACCCAATGGATTTGTTATTATTTAATAGCAAGGGGTATTCACAGTGTCTTGTGAAAGCAAAGAAACATAATTTAAGATAATATATTTACCCAAGATTAAGTTCATAGTTTATTGTCAGCACTCAAATCAAATGAAGATACGAAAGAAATTGTTTTCTCATTTTCAATTTCATTTTATTTAACAGGCCAAGCCACAACTTTTAAAGACCGTGCCCGAGGAGCTGCATCATCAACTAAATGGCGAGGAAGTGCTCATTACCCAGGATCGCAATCATGGAACGGGAACGAGATTTTGACGCTAGATGAAAGACGAGCCAATCATATAAGCCAGAAACAAATCAAAAAAAGAAATAATAATAATAATGATGAGAATGATCAGAGAGAGAGAGAGAGGAGAGAAATGCGAGAAATAAAAATGTATCGGGGGAAACTAGTGAAAATTGACTATAAGTTATGTGATGTGGGCGGATAGAATTTAAATCTGAAATCGAACTGCCGCCAAAGCATTTAGTGGAATTGGACGAACTGGTGGGAAAGGGAAGATATAGGGGAAAGGTACTGAAGAATGTGTAGCACTTTTTAAAGCAGCAAGGAAATGCGTCGAATAATGTATAAAATTTCTTACAATAAACTATGCATGTAAAATGTCTAAAGAAACGCGAGCTAAGCGCTATGAAAACTATTAAGAACTTTTTCGCTGAATTTAAGAGCCCGTGTAAAAAATTGAATACTAGCATTTAGAGCTCTAATTAATATTCAATTCATTTAAATGATAATTAACTTAGCTGTACGATGTGAACACTGAATGAATTGTTAATGTATTTTTAAATAACAGCTTTAAGCGCCAGAATCTAGAAAACTTTTAGCTAAGTAAATGAGAAACTGTAAGTCAAAGTGAAAGTGAAAGCGAAAGAGAATGAGAAAGTGAAAGTGAAAATGAATGTATAACAAATTGATTATTGTTGTTAATTTATGTTTATGAGTAAAAGGAAAACCCCCAAAGGACATTAACATTTAGCTTCATCTTAAGGCATAAATAAAATTTATTAAGTAAATCAAATTCGTCTAGTCCTAAGGCCCATTTAGCATAGCGTACAAAGGAAATGTAATTACCAGATTTGTTTACATACTCGTAAATGCATAAAGAATTTAAAAGCAAGCTCAAATAAGTGAACTTAATAATAAATGGTTAACTTAACAGAAATTAATTCAATTTAGCAACGCAATGTTTGCATTTTATACGTAACACAAAGTAAGAAAAAACCCCAACAAGTTGGTGGCACAAAAAAAAAGGGATGGATAACTAAAAATCTAACACATAAATACTAACAATAAATGGGAAGTAATTAATTAATAAAAATATAAGCAACTGCATGTAAAATATTTAACTGAAAGCATTCGAAAGAAATGTATTTAGAAAATAAGTTAAAATTTATAAAATAAATAAAAAATAGTTAATAAATTTAATTTAATAAAATGTATTATTAAAAAAAACTCCTTTCTCTTCTTATTTTGTGAGAATATTTTCTATTGTTGGGGCATCTTTTTGAGGGGTCATTGACCTGCAATTGAACCTCGCTTAACGCAGCCTGCGATGACAAACATTTCGGATGCTGCAATTTGATGTTCACAAACATTTTGCTAACCGTAGGCGGTCCGCAATGGGCGTGGCCAGAGTGCCATGGGTGTGTCCCATATATATATGGTATGTGTGTGTGTGTGCGTTGTTGCAAATGCCAAATATTGACAGGGCGCGTGTACAAACACACGGAAACGGAAGTCAAGCTGAGCGACACGACCACAACGACAACAAGTACAACAATGAGAACAAGTACAACGACAACGACAACGAGAACGAGAAACGACAACCTACAAACGACAACGACAACGACAACATTGCCGATACATCGTTCAAAAATTGTCAGCCATGTAAATTTTGTATGCGAAAGCACTTAACACCATTTTCGCTTAAGCAGTGCAAACAGACAGGGACTCAACTAAACAGAACAGAACAGAACAGAAGGATAGTGCCAAGCCAGGTGTAGACAGGAAGTCTGCCAGCAATCGTCCTCGGGGATGAGGGGCATATCATCAGTAGACATCATTTATGACTGGGCCTACATGGAAAGCAAATTATGCAAATTTCGACCGCAGCGTCGATGACTTGTAAATTTTGGTAGCGCAGTTCGGTGGAAACCTGTTTAGATGTGAAGATATGCCGAAACACACAAACACTCACACTCACACACACACACACACACTTACCGCATAGAGTGCCACAGGATAGATGCAAATATTTGGTATGATAGAGATACCTGCACTTACGCCTCAAGCATCGGCAGGTTAAGCAACAGAATCAAATTAATTCGGTCACATGTCAAAAGGTAAAGCCACAGACCACAGTATAGCGCAGGATGGCATAGGAATAGAATGTAACACGCTAAATGGATATTAATTAATCAAAATTCGCTACATAAATTATAAATTAAAAGGTTGTTTATGCTCGTCATCAACGTTGTTGTTATTTTGGTGTTGCCTTTAAGCGTCATCAATCAAGCGGCAATTAAGGGAAACAAAAGTTGAGCATTCCTGGGGAGAACCTTTTTATTTATTATCATTTGATCTATTATTTTGAACGAGCGAACGAGCCTGATGACATAAAAATAGCATTTCATTGTATTCTAAATCACAAATAAATATTTCAAATGAATTGCAATGTGATTTTTATTTGGATTTTATAACCCCGGCATGCACACACACATATACAAAGTGCAAAAATATATTTTCATTTTTATGACAGTAAAATATATGTATAAAATGGAGAACAATACAAAAATTTATACCGATGGGAAAACACAATAGCTGCAGTAGCTCCTTTGCAAAAAAAAGAAAAAAAAGAAATAAAACAATACAAAATATTTTATTGAAAATTGACACGCTATGTATACGTTATTTTAATGGAAAAATTACAAAATTAACATTGTTGTTCTTTTTATTTATGGAAACGTCTAATGGGTTTATTGTGGGATCTATCACGAAAAGTCCTTGGTGAATTTTAAATAGCTCACAATTACACACAGATTCTGTGAACATTTAAGTTACTATTACTGAAGTATCCACATTTTTTATGTGGCACATAAAATGGAATCTTCATTGCATTCACTGTTCAATGAATGAGCTTCATTCACTCAGTCAGATAGATACGAGTACTTGTACTTATAGTTTTTCCCTATGACTCAAGTGCATTTACGATTTTAGCACTCGCCATTCAGAGCAGTTGCATTTTGTGGTTGATTTTTATTAGGCGAATTACTATATCCTTCGCTTTCTCAACCCATATACATATCGTTCTCTCTCTTATTCCCTCTCTTTCTCTACCTCTCTTTTAGTGTCTCTAACTGTCGCTGCCTGTCTGCCTTTGCGTTGGTTGAATCTAACGATGATAAATGGCAAACACAGTTCGTTTACAATTTGTAATTGTTAGAGCGCATTGGCAAAGTTTTCATGTATTTATGCAACATTTGTTTTTAATTGATTGTTAAAAATGACAAACGACTTTCGGTCTGTGGCCACGCCGTGTGATTTATGCGATTGTCGAGCTAATAAAACGGCTTCAAAGTGTGCGAAAAATGAGAATGAACGTCATGCAATTAAGCGCATTTTTTTTGGCTTTTGCACACTTAAGCCGCCATTAATGCAACTTCACGGCTTTCTTTCGTCCGTATCTCTGTCTCACTGTCCGACCGTCTGTCTGTCTGTATGTCAGCCATTTTGTTGAGCACACTGCAGCTGGTTGATTTATAAGCCGACACTTACAACAGAAACGACAACGACAACAACGATGGCCTCGACGCGAGGCATTTTCAGTTGACCACTGAAATTTTCTTACCACTCTGATTTATTTACATTTAAGCAATTTCATCGCCCCAGCCATTGAGTGTGGCATGAGGAGGAGATCACTGGACAAACGCCATCCGGAAATGCACAGCATTGCAAGCGGAAATTGGCAAGCAGTTGAGCCAAAAGGGCGCATCTCATGCCCTCACACCCCATTTCCCAACTCGCGTCTGTTGCCACCAGAGAAGATTAATGTAGCCGCTTTTATTGTTCGGCCAGTTTGGTCACTTGCCGAACATTTTGTGAAATTTATTATAAATAAAAATGACAGAGCCGCAGAAAATAAAAATAAATAGATAATGCCAGTAGGAAAATAAGGTGAAGCATTTAAGAATGAGAATTACTTTAGAACGTGTATTAACTGTTAATCTACAGTTGACGGGTCGATAGATATAAGGAAATTTTTTTAAATTCAATTAGTAGTATAGTAAGTTTAGAGAGCAGTTATATACGCGTTTATCTCATTGATTTGTCTGGCAACCGCAGCCCGATTTGAAAAGCACACCACGCGCCACAAAACTGAATTGCCAGCAAATAAACAGGCAGCCACAAGGCAACATATAATGTGCAACAAATCTACGCAAATTTCATGCAAACAAATCCATTTTAATACGACTGCAGACACGCACACACCCATTTAAAGGGGAAGCATTGGAATGGGGCATACATTTAGGCGGCAACACCTTTGTGACACACGCAGCAGGCAGCTAACAACATTCGAAGGTTAAATAAATTGCCAAGCGACGTTGTCAGGAGGCAAACATATGCCCAGCACCGGCAGCCATAAATATTTGGGATACCGAACCGAAAAAAAGGGTTAAATAAGGATGGTAGAGAGACAAATGTGACGCACATTTACATAGAAAGTACCTGGCGGTGCACATTTCCTGTCTTTCAACTCCGGTCTCTCCCTGATTCACCCACTTTCCGGTTAATATGGCGGCGTCAAAACAACATTAAACATGAACCAACCTGGAACGCATGCCGGCAACCGGAAGTGAATATAACACGCACTGCGTATACGTAATGCTCGTATAACATAAAATTTGAAAAGCGAGGCACGGTAGTCCTGCTTTGGGTTGCCCTTTTATGCCCCATATCGAGGCATATACACAGTTTGCATGCCCCACAGTTTGCAAATTATTTTTTTAGTACTTTATTCAATGCGCATTAGGCGCACACTCAGCTTTGGATTTGGGTTCAGAATCGGGTTGGTCGCTCTCTGCTTACGCGGATTTAAATCGTAAATAAATCGTAAAGATGCGGGTGTATGTGACGAGGTTTCTTTCTCTCTCAGGAATTGGGATTGACAGTGCTTTCTGTGTGTCCTTATGAAAAAACTAACTAATGTGGCCCTTTTAATTTATGTTGAATTTTTTACATCCTTTGCGTGTGAACGGGGATATTCATTCAGTTCTTGAGTGCGATGATAAGGTTTTCAAAGTGATGGTAATTTATATATATCTTTTAAAAAAATAAAGAAGGAGAAAACATGTACGCACGTGTGCGATGAAAGGCTGACGATGTCCAAGAAGGATGAAAAGCTGAACAAATGTGAAATTGTTTACTTGTGCGTGGAGATTAGCTGCGCATTCAGATTTTTTTATGTAAACATTTAAGACTAAGCTGCGGTTTCAAGTAAAGCTAATTTTGATTTCGCAAAAGAAGAATTATTTCTACGCATTTCAAACAAAGTCCTTTTGCTACCAAAGAAGATCACAACTTTCGAATAAAAGTTAAACAAGCTATCAAAAATTATTCATTAAGATAAACTAAACATAGCTCAAGCATTGTTAAAATCTTTGTGTACAAATTTTAATCATTATGAAATATTTAAGTGACATAATAATTACATATTTTTTATTTATTGATATATCTTCATTTGAAACTAGTTTGTTAATGCTTTTATAAAACTAAATTACTATATGTCATTTATATGATAATTATGATCAAATTTCATATAAAATTTAAATTGGTTTCCTTGTGTGTTTGGCCATTGTCAAAGCTTAACTAATGGGCTGACCACAGAGTTGTTATATTGTCAGTCAATTGGCTAATTTGTTCTATGAAATTCATTTGGCATTTTCATTATTTTGATTGAATGTTTGCATGAAGCCAGTGGAGCGTCGATACTCACCGCTACAGTTCGCTGACTGATTATATTGTAAATAAATGCAAATTGCATTTTGGTTTTTTTGTTGACGATGGAAAACTAATAAACATAACTCTTGTTGGCATGAATAATATTAAATTTCATTTCAAACAGGTATGAAATGGCGCATTGTAATAATTGTAAATTGGTTTATTAAATGTACTTCATAGATAATTAATAAATTGCGCATCGTTTTCAAATTGCACACATTCTCGAAACAATAAATGGCAGATCATCAAGAGATGAGCTTCAGCTAACCAGACATTGCGGTTGACTACACAAATCAAATAACTGCATCTGCATTTATATGCTAATTATTTGTATTCAAATTTAATTAGATTTTTTCCACAGTGTTAATTTACTTTATTTGGTCATTTTGTCAATTCATTAACATTTTAATAATATATATTAATGTACAATAGATTTCTAGTCGAGTTGCAATAAAACGTACTCATTATTAATATTCAATTTATATCATAAACACATAATTTAATGTAAAATATTTCATTTGCGTGTTTCTTTTTTCAGGGTTTCTATTTAATTGTAATCCTAAATATTAACATAAAACATTTGATCTTAGTCTAAACCAACAGCAGCATTAGAAACAGCCTTCTTTAATTTATAAATAAGAAAATTAAGTCGATATACAAATGAAACCGATTAGAGCTGAAAATAAATGGTTAATTACTGACAGACTGTAATCTAGGAAAATTACAGTGCCAATAACAGTTAAGTTGTGTTATTCACACTAATTTTAGCTTGTTGTCGTTGTCTTAAGTCTATAATTAGCCAAAAAGAAAATGTTTTCGCAATTATGAAATTTGCATAAAATATTTGATCCTGCCACCCGCCACGGCTTTCGCAGTGAACTCTCGTTTTTTCAATTGAAAGTGAAATTTTCAACTGGGCCACACTGCGTATGCATAACGACGCAAATTATAAAGCTTAAACTCTGCTGGGTGTGCCAATTATTTCGACTAACTTTTTTGACGGCTAGCAGCACTAATTGGTTTTTGATTTAGCTTTGGAAAAGACCTGAATGCCTGTGGTTAGATGATATTACGAGTCTTCTTGTGATTTAAGTTCGTACGATTATTACATGCCTACAATTTGTAAAAGTTTAAGCTTGACAAAATTAACTCTTAAGTGTATTTCAAGCTCTTAAGGCAGTTGAGAGTTTAGTTTTTGACTTCCCTGCTCTTTCTCAATGTGTGCAGTGTACAGGTATGTGTATGCTTTGTAAAGTTGACTACGCTAATATGTCACTTTGTCGTGGCAAAAGTTAACTTTGCCAAGTCAGCCAACAGCCTCGCCCATTGGCATTGCCTGCACTTGGGTTTTGCACTCAACTGAGTTTTTTATACCCTATACCAATAAAATATTGCAACCGGATGTCAAGCTGTGCAAGTCAACTTGACTAACTTCTTAACTCAGCTAGTATATTTTATATTTATTTATTCACTAGATATTAAAAATTAAGACCTACAGAGATTCAGGCATTTAAAATAAAACAAGGATATTAACCTTAAAGTAATTAATAAAGTTGATTATACTCGTATCAAAAATAAAATGTAATGTAATGTAAAATATAATTTTGTATAGAATACTCTTGTTCAGGACATGGCAGGGTATCTGCTCGTCAATCTGTATGGTAGGTGACACTCTTAGTTATTTGGCTTGCGCTTGCTAGCTGCATGCATGTATAAGCATGTGTGAAACCAAAAGCCAAGCCAACAACGTTGCACAGACAAAGCACGAGCGACAGAGAGAAACACTGTGAGAAAGAGAGACAAGGCGAGGGTGTGACAGGGAGAGGGACAGGAAAGAGGAATAGTATGTGAGATAGTGAGAGACACTCTCACCGAGTTGCGGTTGTTGGCCTGATGTTCAAAGCGGTTGGGCTCTTACCTGTGCTGCCTCTGCACGTTTCGGCATTAAATTTGCACTAACACAAATTGTCGCTTACTTGTACACATAGAATGCCACACAGAGGTAAAAACTAGAACTGCTCTCAATGTGTGTGTGAGTGTAAATGTTACTGTGTGTGTGTGTTCGTCGCCCATCTTAAAAGCCATCGCACAAAGACAACATATAAATTGAATTGTTGGCAAGCCAAACGACACGAAATGAAATGAAATTTCAAGAAAATGTCGCTGATTTGAAGTTAGTGTCATGGCGAAGGCTTTGACAATGAAGGTGGCCTCAAGAGCAGAGAGAATTTGAGATGTTACAAAAGGCAAACACACACACACACACACGCACAAGAACACATTAAAGACACATGCTAAACATAATTACAGTCGACAGGCAATATGTAAGAGAGTCTGAGGTGTCAAATAGAATTTGCGGTTACTTCAATTAGTTCATGCAATTCACATTAATTATCCAGCAATTGCAGCTAACATTGCATTAAACTTTCACATTTCATGCATTATTGCTTTTGACTAATTACGAATATATCAATTCACATCAAGTATTGTCAGGCATGGAATTAAGAGAATTTTAGTTATTGTGTAATCTGATTTCTTCATTAATGTAATCTAGCACGCAACATTATTGATAAATATTAAATGTGAGACAACAATAATTGTAATTGCTTTCAGGTAGATGATTTTCTGATGGCAATAGAGTTAATATTTCAAATATAATTAGACACTGTTTATATTAAATTTCTTTTGTTCGTTTGAATCTGCTAAGTAATTGCTATAACTAGCCAACCTTTACTAATTATATTTGTTTAAAACTTTCTATGTGAACAAATACTTTATGTTCAATATTAATTAATTTAAAATATATTTTCAAAATTTACAACCCTTCAATCAACTTATTCACACTTGCACCTTTAGGCTTGTAACACTTTCTCTCGGATTTGCAACCTTAACTGCATAAGTCTGTTGAGAGTCTGGATTCTAGGTCTTTAAAGAGCATGCTGCTGTTGGAGTATGTTTATTTATTTTTTACGTTAACCATCTAGAATTCTGGCACCTTTTTGATTATAATTTACGAGCAAATGTTGTTGTTGTGAAATTTGTAAACTTTTACTTGAGCAGAGAAAACACTGGCAACAGCCGCACAACTTCTTCATATTGCAAACACATTTGCCGTGAGCTTCAACTGCCAAAAGGTAGCATGCAGGTGTGCAAGTGTGCAAAACACACATCTGTGTGTGTGAGTGTGTGTGAGAGTGTGTTCAGGTGTGTGAGTGTGTGGCAAAAGTAACTTTTAAAAGCCAAGCAAAAAGTTGCTGCAGCACGTTGTTGTTCTTTTTGTGGCGATGCTTCCCCAAAAACTTTAGCTACATTTTATTAGAATTTAAAATACATGCAGACGCCATAAATTTTATGAGCTGATGCGACAAGCGAAAGTTGCAGCAACTTGCTGAGCGTTACTACCGTTGCAAGTACGAGTAGTGCTGCCCTTAATGCGCCGACTGCTGCATAATTTATGCTCATTAAGCACAAATGCAATGCTGACCCACATAGGCAATTGACTGCACTTACACGGCTCGACAAAGTAGCCAGCAGGCAAGTCGAACTCAGTGGCAGCTCAGCAAGGATCTGAATCAGCCAACCAACCGACCCACCCACTCCTTCCACATCCACATCCCTTCGAGGCTGGCAAACGGATTCACGCTGGAATAAATGCCTTTTACTGTTTTGGTATGCAAACTTTTTCGCACTCAAATTGCAGCAGCAGCAGCAGCAATAGCCAGAAACAACAGCAACAAAAAAAAAAAAAAAAAAAGAGAAATAGGAGTAAAAAAGCCAAACACTGTAACTTTCACACATTCGGATTGGAGAAGGGAGCTCTTTGGTGGCTGCGACCGCCTGGTTGCACATTTGAATGCCTCAAATTGTTTGCTGTTTTGTTGCTCCAGCATTGTTTGAAGCCCAACAACTATGAGAGACGTGAAAGAAGCCTTACTCTCTCCCACTTGCATCCTTTCTTTTTTTTTTTTTTGTCACAGTCACAGGAAGAGAGAAGCCGTCGCCGCTACTTTCTCCTTTTGGCGACGTTGCCGAATGAATTGCAATGAAATTTTGAGGCAACGTTTCTTCTTCTCTTCTCTTTTTTTTGTTTTTGCATACTGCATTTTTGTCAGAAACTATAACGATGGCAACGAGCTGGGACTGACTCTGTGTCTGTTTCTGGGATTGCCTTGGGAAAGGGAATTTGTTGTTTGGCTCTGACTGGCTGGCTAGCTGGCTGGTTAGATCGTTGCCAGGCAGTCGTCAGTCACAACTTTTGTCGTGGCTTGGCTCACAGCCAAAGCGAATAGTTTCTATGTCCTTTGACTGCACATTTGACTGGGCATGATGGACTAGAAATCAACTCAAGTCCAAGCAAAGCAGATGAAGCTAATTGTATTTTGAACTTATGATTATTAGTATAGCTATTGTGTTCCGAGAAACTCTTCCCTATCTCGGTTTTTAAACTTTTTAACAAAAGACAAATTCGTTGAGAGAGTTATTTTTATGACCTTGATTTATTTCACAAACAAAATTAATTTTTAATTTTTATATTGAAATGACTAAAGTAACATAAAACTTTGCCCGATACATGGAAAGAGAATATTAGGTATAAATTAATTTTTTGGACCTCTATTTATGAAATAATAAAAATAATATTAGCTTGCAAATTTCTTATTTTATTTATTTCTGGAAATTTGAATCAGGGTATTCTTTTTTACTGAGAAGAAACAGAATCACTATGAATTTATTTAAATAAATTACCAAACATGGAACACAAAACCTATATAAGTACACTCCTTCTAGAGTATTTTTTAGTTTAGCAGTGGTAAAAAAAAGGCATATTATAGCCTATGCTGTTTCTTTGCTACAGCCGGAAGTTTGGTTTTAGAAATCGAGCGACGAAACAGACAGACCGACGACAGACGTTCTTACTTGCCCTGTCCTAGAATATTCCATTGGTCTGAACCATACGTTGGTTTGGCTGGTATTCATTAAAGTCGACGGCTCACATATGCGTGCAAGTGGCAGGCAGCAATGAATTTTGGAGGCCAGTCCTTGCTAATTTTCCAGATATTGAACCACACCCTCGCTCGAGTTGCGTTCCGCTTTCAAAGGGTAAATGGAAGAGAAAAAGAGAGGGTCCTGTACATACTTGCCATCATTTTGCAGTTCGTTTTCTTGCTTTCGCTCTCTTTTATTTTGGTCTGTTTTGTAAGTTATTAACATGACTTTATTAACACTCAATTTGCGGTCGTTGGTCGTTGCATTTTATTTGCAAACAAAACATAGCGAAGCGTAAAAACAGCAATACACAGCAAATGGAAAAAGGAAGCAACCAACAGGCAACAGCAACTGTAACAGAAACAGAAACAAGCAACAATTTTAAATACGCAACTACCCCAAAAAAAATTGGTATAAATTGTGCAAAAAAAGACGAAAATTATAAACACTCTGGGCATTTGTTTAAGCAACCCAAACACCACAGAACATGGGTCGGACTCTGAATCTGCACATCGAGAACTGCGGGTTGCCAACACCATGTGGTTGCATTCTATACCAAGTCCACTTGCAATACCATTTCTGACTGGTTATTGCAGTTACTGGTGCTGTCTTTTTTGTTGCTCTTCAGTTAACTTCGAAAAACCACAAATAGACAAATGAAAACCGACGTGTCATACGGTTGTGAAAATCAAAGTATTCTACATTTAATTTATCCGTATTTTGAATGCTATTAAATTAATGTCCATTTGAATTTGAATAGCAATTAAAAGTATTCTGTCCTCTCGTTTGTTTCTTTATTGTTTCATTGTGGTTAATTGTTTGAAACCATTCATTAGTGTTGATGTAAATATCAGTTAAAAATTTAGTAAAATAGAAGTTAAGTTATATCCATAAATATAAAATGATACGTTTTTCTGAAATTGCCCAATAAAGTTGTAGTTTTTTGCGAAGTTACTGCTCTTTCCTTTCAAGTCAAAAGTGCATCCAACTAAACCTTAACATAATTATTTATTATTAATATTATTATTATACCAATTATTAAATGTGCTCAAAGACTATCACTTCGTAACAATTATACCAGTAAATCGACTTCGAAATCGACATGCGTTAATGACCCTATAGCTTTGAAAGATTACGAATTAACCAGTAATCTTTTAATTAATACATTGTAGAATTCATTATAGTTTTACTTACATTAGAGCAGAGTTGGTTGTTGATTTACTTCAATCTATCTACTCTGTGTCAAAATAATTGAAGTCGTATACTTGATAATGTCGTCTGGCTGTTATTTAATTTTCACGTTAATTACACAGCTGCAAGGACAAAACTGAAATTGGATGCAAACTCAGATGGCAAGGACAGTCAGCACCTGACAGCCAGTTATGCAGTTTTGCTGTGAACAACAAGAGTGTTCACTGTCCATCCATTTGAGAGGAATTTTGAGTGCCTAAAAGGCATCAAAGCAGCTCAAAAACTAATTGCAACTACACAAACAGAGCAAACCAGCAACAATTATACACAAAATTGAGGGTAAAAACTTTATTAATTGCAAAAATGCCCTCGCCAGGCTGCGGAAATAGTTGAAATTGAGACTGAAGTGCCTGAGGGGCAGGAATGCGGTGGAGATGCAAAAGTTGACAACTTCATTTGCAACGTTTGCTACGATGTTGCCCCTACTCCACTTCCTGCCCCTACCATCACACTTACCCTTACCCCCATGCCCACTCTCCTTTGTCATTGTTCAGGCGCTCGCACCTACTTAACTTTTAATTAAAGCAAACAAAAGCCAAGGCGAGGCGGGGTTGGTCTCTGGGTGGACTCTTGGATGGGGGAACGAGGCCACGGGGGCAGTTGTGCCGCCTCAGAGAAATATCAAATGACGCCAAGTGACAAAAACCGTAAAACGAAACGTGCAAATAAAATGTTGGCTGTAACAAAAGCTGTCGAAATTAAATGGGCCGCCAAAGCGGAGACGTTGGGAACTGAAGCTAAATGTTGAAAGAAAGCCCAGCGACTCTTGGTTGGATAGAGGATAGAGGATGGAGAATAGCACGACTAGGGGATAACGGATAGCAGAGGGATGTCATTGTCTTTTTGAGCTTTTGCCTTTGATGTTTTTTCCCAAAATTTGCATATCATGATACGCAGTTAAGACGCAGACACAAACTTACACACAAAGACTGCGAATGACACCAGCACTTTGAGGCTCCAAGATCAGCAGCAACTTTCACTTTGTCTGCTGCTTACAAATTTTGCAAGAAATTTAAATGTCAGCTCAAAGACGCCACCCACATCCCCCCTCCAAATAATATCGCCTTGCATCACACTAAAGCGTGATAAGCAGAAAACTAAAATAGGAACAAAATATTAAAACTTTATATTACACTTTATCTGCAGTTAGCTTAAAGTGTAGACTTTAGCGCTAATAAGAAAAACGTTGATGCGTAAATGTGTGATAATAAAATGTGTATTAATAAATATTTAATAAAACATTATTAACAAAAACAAAAGCTTTAAAAAAGGGAATAAATTGAACCTTTGTTTGGTCAACGAGGCTGAGCAACAAGCAATTAAGCTCAGCAAATAATTTAATTTATTAATTGAATCAACGAACAAAAAAAACACGCACAAGCCCATAAATTGTTAAATTTGCAAATTATGAATATGTATTTATATAAAAATATATATATATGCAATTAAATACTAATGAGTGAAATTAATGTTGGCTGAAGTGCTAATAAGTTAAACAAAAAATATAAATATGATTCTGCAATACAAAAAAAAAATTAAAATAAAATAATTAGGCATTAACTTCATACCAGCAAATGGGTTAAGTTAAAAAAATATCAAAAATATTGTAAATAAGTACTAATCAAATATTGTAATAAACACAATGCATCAAGCGAACCATAATATTTATGTAAATACTCATTAAATATATAAGAGTTCGACATTAATATGATGTTAACTAAATCGAAATTGAAAGATTGGTTTGCAAAAAAGAACTTGAGATTTAATTAATTTCAACGACACTCAGTTTAAAATTTTATTTTAAATGTACTTAAGCAAAAACAGTAAAAATTCTAATATAAGTATTAAATAATATACAGACCCATTCATAATTAAATACACACCATGAAAAGCTTGAATTTGACCTCAACGCACACTACACATATTAATGAAAATTATAAAAATGTCAAACAAAAATTATTTGCAAAATGTCTGCACTAATACAAATGTCAGTGGCACGTGTACCTATACATACATACAATTACGTACATAAAAATGTGCGTATTACATTGTAGTACAGAGAAAAAAAAAAGAAATTTGTTTGTTTATCACAAAGAGATATAAAGGAACAACGTGTAAGTGGCAGCCAGTGAATGGGAGAGAGGGAAAGAACGAGGGGGAGAGCAATGGAGTCACGGCCACGCTGCATGGAAATTAAATGGCGTGCCATTTCCGTGTCGTGACTGTCATTTCCGTTTCCTGTATTTATACAAATCACAAAGTAAGCCAAATACATGCCAAGCACGCAAGGCGACGCGACTTGTCTGTGCTTGTATATGCAGTATATGGGTATGTGTGTGTGTGTGTGTGTGCATGAGTTTTTTATGGCCACCAAAAAGTTAAAAATACCGAAAAACGACCATAAACTTTAAATGTCTTTATGAAGCCAACAACAATGAGGCGAGCGCATAAACTTAAAATGAAATGAAATCAAATAAACAAACGTGTAACGAAATAAAAATGAGCGAATCGTCTGATGGGTATGATGGGTATGATGGGGGTGATGGGTGTGATGGGTGCTCGGGGTGAATATAACAGGATATTAACGAAATGTCAACATGGTTGACAAAGTGAAAATTACACAAATAACATACAGACGACAGCTACAGCTACAACCAAATACCCAAAAGTCGCAACTGTGTGCGATGTGGGTGCATAAAAAATGAGCCAAGAATGAAACCAGTCAACGAGAGCATATAAAAACCCCACCAACCAAAAAAAGCACAAAAAAAGCGAACCGCTTAATTAAATTGTTTGCGGGCATTAAAATGACAAAATAACAAAAAATAAAAAAAATAAAAAAAGGCAGCGAAACGCAAAGTGAAATGAAAACTTGAGCTAAGGCGGGTCACAAGTGTCGCCAGTTTCGTTGTCAAGTGTCGCTGTGAAGTCGCAGAACGGAGAATAGACAAGAGAATGAAGCGGAGAGGTGAAGAGAGGAGAGGATATCAAAGAAGAGGAGTGGTAAGCGGAGCGTGGAATGTGGCAAGCGGCAGACGACCTCATTGTGAAGGCGGATTAGCCGCTGACATTCAAGTGAATTGTAAGCGTGTCAAAGCATGGTGAAAGGATTAAACTAAGGATTATAACTGACACACACACACACACACATACTAATACACTAACACTCACATAGCCAACGAACGTTGATGAAGTTGTCAGCACATTTACCAGCAAATAAAAACCTCAACTGTTTTAAATCCCTGCTAACTATTTTTATAATTTGTATACTAAATATTATATTAAAGATAGTTGTCATTTGTTAGGTTACTCTTTCAATAATGGCTTTATTTATTTTTAAATGTTAATTAACGTACGTTACATCAAGTAAAGTGAATTGTCATAGCTAACAATATTAACCTACATATTTTCAGAGCTAAAATTGAATTATACCTGTTCTCACGTACATAATTAAAATAAATTGAAATAAATCGTAAAAAGCATATATAGAAATAAATTTTATTAAACCTTTTAAAAAGTTTTAATTAAGTCCTGGCTTGATTATAATCAAAGTTAACACTCACTTCTTAAACCTAATATTCATTTTAATAATAAAACTTATAAACTATATATATTTATCGTAAAACCTATAAATTGAGTGTCACTTATTCAAGACAGTAGAGAACTGTTGGTTGTCAGTGCGCGGAAAAATAAAATCAAGTGGCACTTGAGAATTTTTTATATAACGTTCGGAGAACACACGTTACACTTCTGGGTTGAGCGCCTTGTCATGCAATTTACATTAAATTCATATTAATAAAATTTATGTAATGCGATAAAGCGACATCAGCGACAACAACAATAGCAACAACTACAACAATGGCTGACTGTCAGCTGAAAATGCTGAGTTGAATGAGTTTGGACAGAGATTTTAAAGCCAACAATGCTCGGATTTCGAATTTTGTTTGTGTGGCAAATTTAAGAGCTGAATACATATTTGCCGTCAATGTGTGTGAATCTGTTTATGTTCGTGTCTGTTAGTATCCAATATTATGCAATTAATTGCATTGACAGCATTATGAAACCTTTGCGAACAATGCAAACTGACAGCCTCAATAAATGCCCCGAAACTTCACCAGGATCCATGGTATCAGAAGGGGATGGAAGCGGCATTCAGGCGTGGCTTTGTCTGGATACCCAGGCCACATGTTAATGGCCACTGTTGAGTGTTATTGTTGTTATAGGCATTGTTGTTGCCGTGGCAATTGTTGTTGTCGCCAACAGCAATTGCAATTTAGTAGCAAAAAGCCTGTGTAAAGTGTTGCACTCGAGCAATTAACTCGGCGCCTCACCTTACCAACCCACTGTCCGTCAATTGCCCAAATGTCTCCTGGTCAGGTTTCGACACTCACCCGGTCGTCGGCCGCCACTCGAACCATGCGGCGTATGCGCAATCAGTTAAAGCGCAAATATTTTATGAGCCATGCGGCAACTGATTTGCATATTTGCCTGAATTTATAGCTGAGTTTTTCAAGCCCTGCAACCAACTGCTGGTATTTGTAATCAGCGTGACCAAAATTTGAATTCAAATGACAAAATTCTCGCCGTGAGATCGAAATGAAAACTGCACTCACAGGGAATTCAACAATGCCATGAAACACCTTGATAATAGATTGAAACTGAAGAAGATTGCACTGCAATCAGAACTAAAAATACACATTTAAAATACATTAAAAGATTTCTTCATTAAAAAAGCTCGCAACTATCGAAGATTCCATCTTTTTTACTTTATTCCTCATCCTCTTAAATATTTTTCAGATAGCCATAGTTTTAAGCCTTTACCACAATTTTCCTTCGATAAGTCTTTGTCGCCATGCAACGCATTTCAAAGCCATCGCCTGTCAGTGTCCAGCTTTGTCTTTGATTGAATTAAATTGCCTTGCCTTGTCCGACTGTTAGTAGCCCGGTCCTGTTTCCTATTTCCTGTTCATGTCGCCATGTTCCATGTCGGCCAATGTACGCATTCATTCATTTTCATGTCCTGACAGTTGCCATTGTCGTCTTCAGTCGAACGAACGTGTTAGGATTTGAAGTTTCACACACAACGCACTCGATTTAACCCCAAGTTATTGGCTGTATTCTGTCCAGTAATCAGCAGGGAGTTCGGGGGCGTATCGAAAATTAAAACCACACGCGATCATAAATAAAATGGCAAACCTGCACGGGAATCGCAGGCAAAAAAAAAAAACAGAAGAATATATAAAACACAAAACACTGAAAGAAGAAAGAAAAAAAAACATTTAAAAACATTTTAAAAATTGGCACACAAAAAAGTTCGAAGCCGCATAAAAATTGTTAAACGCCAAAAGCATCAGTAAAAATCCCCTCTGCCCAACAAACCGAATGCAGCAGCAATTTGGCGCAGATATTGTTTAATTTATTGCATTTTACAGCGTCCTCGTCTTTTGCCTTTTGCTGGCCATGGTTTTTGTATTTCTTGTTATTGTTGTTGTTATTGTTATCCTTCTTGTTGTTCTTGTTGCTGGCCGTCAATGGCCAACAATAAAGCAAAGGAGTGGCTCGACTGGTTGGCTAGATGACTCCCAGCCAGCTGGGTTGCAGTTACCAGAAATTTGGGGTTGAGAATGGGATTGCAGTTGGTTATTGGTAGAAGGGAATAAGAAGAGACAGCGGAAGAGGGGTGTGGGGTGTGGGGGCGTGGCTGGTTGGCAGTTTAAGCCTTTTGACAAAAGCATTTTACGCGCTGTGGGGCAGCCTCGGTCGCTGGCTGTTTGAATTTTTATGAAACTGACAATACGACATCGATCATTGGGGCTTCACAGCACGCTGCAGCGCCAGGAACAGAGAGCATGTCACGGTAAGGGGTATGAGGGAGGATTGAGGCCACTGTCAGGACTGGCAGCAACCCTGTCAACATTCACCGCAGCCGCCAGCCATACAGGACATTTGTTATTGTATTTTTTTTTTTGGTCAGCAACCATTGCAGTTTTATATGGCCAGTAATTATTCGCACTCGCCTCGCTGCAGTGTTGTTTGTCTTTCCTCTTTTCTTTGTCCCTCGACTTCCCATTTCCCTGATGTTTCATTTTATTTTGAGCAGTGCATTTAATGCAGCTGCTGTTGTGTGAAGCCAGTAGAATTATTGTTTAATCAGAAAACTAATAAAAGCAAGTTAATATTGAGTAATAAACTCAAACTCCCTTGCTTCAGTTGATCGAAATAATGTGTTTTTTATTGATAACTAATAATCTCTATTCACTTGGAAGACTATAAGCTATGTTTTTCGTTCTTATACTATATTCTACATTATTAAAAATTGGATATATAATAAAGAAATATATAAAAATGGAAAGAAAGAAGAGTACAATCTTTAATAAATATGTAAGTAGTCTATGATAACTAGTATCTTCTCTGCACTACAAATAATATGAACAACTTTCTACATTTTTAAAAAAAGTGTCTTACAATTCCTCACAATTGTTTAATTCTAAAATAGAACAAAATTTGTAAAAACATAAGGAAAGAAAAGTACATATTTTCTTCAAGTTTAAAGATGATATAATACACATTAAATCTCAATCGAATATATGGCTTAAGCATAAGGTTACTTCTAATGACTGCGCTTTGTCATAATCCAAAGAAGAATGCTCAATGAACTGCCTCATTAAGTTGATTGAACGCACAAATGTACATGTGTGAGGAAGCTATATGAGCTGCTTATATGCTAATTTCAAGCTAACGCTGTAAAGAAGGCGCTACGAAAATAGCTCACAAAAAAGGAATATGTGAAATCAAAAGGCAAAAGAAACATTAAAGTACATCCAGGCTGGCATTCAACAAAGAAGCAGTGGCTCGAAGGAGCTCAATGGCATGGCAACCATGGCTTCCGTGTGCCTTCTACGGTTTCGTTAGCCCGCTAAGCTCCGCCACTGGCAGAGAGTATTGCAAAAAGTGAGGTCAACACACAGTCACACACACAGAAGCACACACATGCATATTCAATTGGACAAGTGCGTGTAATTGACCCAAATTGTGATGAAATTGCGCCAAAGGAGCACTTTGCCAGTTCACCAACTCTCACAAAACAGCAGCAGCAAAAGACGACCAAGAAAAAGTGAAATCAAACGCAGAGCTGGCCAAAACGAGGCTCTACAATCAACAAAAGCAAACTGCCCAACTAGGAATAGCTAGCCATGGCCTATACCCATACACACATACATACACACTCTGACATGTCTATGAGGTACAGTGGAAGTAGGAGCACACATTTGTGGGCCATTGATTGCATTTGGGCCATTGATGGACCAATGCTCATTAATGGAGTTGCAGCTGCCACACCTATCTATCTATACCTAGTATATATATGTATCTTAGGGCTAATGACGACATTTGCTAATCTTTGAAAGGACTTTGACAACTTGTTGTCGAATTTCAGGCATGTGCCTTAATAAAATTACAAAAGTTTTGAGCACTCAAGCCGAAGACGGCAGAAAGCAAGACAAACAATGGCCAAGCCAAAGCAGTTAAAGTTGCATTTAGCCAAGGCAGCTGTAAGTAAGTGGAGGTCTTAAAAACTGAACGACTTGGACATACCCTGTAAAAGAAAACAATAGCAATTAGATAGAAATAAAGTTGCGTTTGCGACTCTTAAATCAAAATGAAATGAAATTTACTATAAACTTATTCGGCAATAATTCTTTGTTTATAATTTCAAAAAAAATTACAAGAATGAGAGAGCTGGAAGAAGGCAAATAAAATGTCATCTCTTCAAGTGCAAGTTGCGTAAAAGTTAACGTATTAAATGCACCCAAGTTACCCTTTTTTACGGTGCCTGGCATAAAAACTTTAGCAAGTTATCAACAATTACGCATAAACAAAAAAGCAAGCAAAAGTTGCGATAAAAAACACACAGCATAAAAATAAATAAATGCCAGCCAAACAGAGCTAAAGAGCCAAAAGAGGGCGAAAGGAATAAGACAAAAGCAAAGTCGACGACAACGGCAATAAAAAGCAGCTGCAAGTCAGCTACAGGATAGATTTTTGGAGACCTGATGGCTCTCCTCCGGACAGTGGACTCATTTGCACTCAACTGCAGCTGTCCTCCAGCTTCAGTTTCATCTCCATCTCCAGCTCCAGTTCCATTCTGCTCCAGAGCAGCTGCCTCACAATTGGGCACTGAGCTGCTTAGCTCTTAAGCGCTGTGACAACTTTTTAAGCAACTTAAAAGTGAAGTTTCCACGAAGTTGGGCAAGAGTCGCTCTAAGAGTTACCTGAGAGATGAAGATGTAGATTCAGATGCAGATGCAGATGCTGATTCAAATGAGGAACTGGGACTGGGACTGGGGCTTGTTGAATCACAAACACACAGCCCGTACAAGTTGCGTTTCAGTTTCTTTTGTTTAAGTTGTGCGCGCACAGGAATAAATGAAGGTATCAAATTAAAATGCGCTACGGCTCTCAGTATCTGTGTGTGTGTAGGTGTGTGGGTGTGTATCTGTGCGTGTGTATCTGTGTGACTGTTGCGCTTGAGCAAGCAACTGCAGCTTTTTTGATACTTCTTGGCCTTTGTCTAAGGCAAACAAATGCCAGCTAAAATTTAGTTGAGCATCCTCATTTCTCCATTTTTTTTATTTTTATTTTTAATTTTGTTGTTTAAATGCCGAAAAACTTTAGCGATACTGTGCACTCTTTTGGCATTAATTTTATTTGTTTGCCAACGCCAAAGACAGCTTATACCTTGACGAGACTATAAACATTTGCCTTACCTGACAACTCCAAATGTTTTGTTACTCAAGCCCCATCAGTTATTATGCTAAGCTTCAAATAACAATATTAAGAAAATATATTTTTAGTGCTCTTTCAAACAGCAAAGACAAGTATAAATGATCAAAAATATATAGCAAAATTAATTATTAATATAAATTAATAGATGTATACCTTTTTCTAACTATTTAAAATTGACAAAGAATATAAATATAATTCTGCAAGAGAATATGTAAATACAAATGAATCATCCTTTTTTCATTTTCGATTTGATTTATTTTTATATTTGAAATAGAAAGTATTCTTTTTATAATTAGCAATGTCAAATATGTTTTATTTTTATAACAATTTTAAGTAAAGTAAAACAACTCTTCTGGAATATAATTTTCTAGAAGAAATTATATCAGGAAATCTCATAGGTTGACCTTTTCTTTAAACGATTGACACTAACCCGGCACATGTGAGTACTTTCAAGGCCAAGGGGGGAGTGACACTAAATGAATGTGAAATGTGTGACAGACTAGCAAACAGACAGGGCCAACTGATGGAACAACTGTCCAGTTGGAGTTGAAATAAACTGACAGACGGGACAGACTGTGAACTGACTGACTGACAGTCAAAGAGAGGCCGTGACAAAAGGACATAGGTGACCCAACAATGCAGTGACGCATCGAGTCAACAACTAAACACAGACTAACTGAAAAAAATGGTGACTATAGTGTTTTGCTCTATTACACACAAACTAGCTCTCTCTCTACTCTCTCTCTCTCTCTGTTTGAAACTCTCTCTTTTTCTCTCTGTCAGTTACAAAATGGCAGCACAGAAACTGTGGAAATTGCCCGCTGCACTTGTCGCATAATCCATACCATTTTTTCAACAATCCCGCTGCCTCGATGTTGCCTGCTGCAACTGCTGTTGCTGTTGCTGTTGCATGATATCAACACGGATCAAAGCGGCCATCTTTCTTGCACCAACACAATGGCCGCTTCCTGTTGTTGTCGTGTGCTGTGCTGTGTTGTTTGTTGCTGTATTTTACAACAATGCGACATCAAGCAGCGAACGCGTAAAGCTTATCATCAACGCATGGCCAGCTGAGCTGCACAGCAGCAACAACAGCAACAACAGCAACATCAGCTACAGCAGCAACAACAACAACAGCAACAACAATCAACAACAGCATTTCGTGCTGTTGACACTTTGGATTCGAGAATTTATGCAACTTAAAAGCGGTCAAGTTACGAATTTATGCATGGCACCATGCACAAACACATATAGGCATCCACACACAGATACTCTCATACACTCACACACACACACACACTCAGCTGGTGGGCGCTGTCCTATAAATATATGTTTGCATGCAGTTTTTTGTTGTTGCCAATGCATAAATTGAGCAGAGTCGGATCCGGATACGGCTCCGTCTCCGTCTCCGGACACTTGCTGCTTACAGACGTTTAACTCGCTTCTGATTCTGGCATTGCTTCTGCTGCTGATTGTTTTAATTTTTACTTTTATTTAAATTTTTGAATATACTATATATTATAATAGCCGGATTTTCATTTCGTTTTTTATATATATTTTTTATAGTAATATTTCATATGTCTGCATAAACTGGGAAAATTAAAAGAAAAAACGATTCCATGAGGGCTTTTAAGAAGCGGATATGATTTCACCATAAATGCATAAATAGCAGTTTTTATTGATGAGCACTTAAATTATTATAAATATAATTTAGATAAATAATAAGTATATATTAATAAAAAATGAACAACATTACTAAATAATATGCATGATCCGAAGCAAAAGAAAACGTATCCAACATTCGTTACTTCATTTCTATATTAAGTGTGTATAAGTTTTTGTATATCTTAAAAATATTCGTTGACATTCTTATAGAGAACTTGTTTAATATATTAAAAAGATGAATCATGTTAAATAAGTTATGGAATCCTATCCGATTGAATCTTTAAATCTTAAAGTAAGATTGTGGAGTTGTTCAGTGCATAATCTTCTTTAAAGGGCGTGAAATATCCGTAATGATTTAGAAAATGAAAATTAATATTTTCAGTGCAAATAAAATTAAAATTTAAGTTGCAACTAACCCCAATTAGCTTGCTTTTCCAGTTTCTCGCTTTTCAGCTTTACATATATATACACTTTGGGTACATTGTGCACCGTTAACCTCCACCTTAACCAGCGCCAAAAAGCTTTCAGCTAGCCGCAAAAACGCCAAGAACTAGGCCAGCAACCGGAGGAGCTACTGAGTGCGGCGCGTGCTGACGTGCGGTCTCATCAACCATCCCACTTCCCACCACTCCCCACCATACTAAACCACCTCATCCCATCCTATCCCATCCCACATTGACCAGTCTGGCATCCAATCTTTGCAAGAGCCGCAGTCAGCGCCTAAGTGCAGCGCATTGCGCGCATTACATAATAAATTCTCAGCTTATTTGCATAGTTTTGTGGTTGTGAACAATGTCCAGGCCAACTTAATGGAATTTTGTAATAAATTTCGCAATGAGTTGGTTAAACAGACTTTAACTGCAATGAGCTGTGCTGTGCTGTGCTGTGCAGAGTTGCCTCTTAAAAACTGTGAACTATGCCATGATTTTTTCATCAGCACTTTGATGCGAATTAGATGGCAAGAGGGGAGAGGGAGCACAGCAATTACAACAAGTGCCAAATGCACATCAACAACATAAAAGTACCAAGGCAATGGCAAAAGTAGAAGTAGTAGTAGAAGGGATGGATGGGAAGTGAAGAGGGAAGGTAGAAAGAACACGAGCTAAAGAACTACGCCGACTGCCGACTTTTCAACAACTGTCGTCGACTGGCGGCTGTCGCCGGAAGCGCAAAGTTGCAGGCAGGCAGCGGAAACGGCAGCGCAGTAAAAGTCGCACTACTTCTGTGGTTGTCAGTTGTTTTAACAGCTTAGCTGCCCCAACTCCACTCCACTCTCTCTTCCCATCTCTCTCTCTCTCTCTCTCTCTCTCTTTAGCAACCACTCCTGTTGGGATCGGGCTGGAGATTGCCACGGAAATGTGCTGTCAATTTACGCGAAGGCAACGGCAACGTCAAGTTTTAAGTTCTGCCCTTAGTTTGATTTGCACTTTCTTTGCAAGTTTGTGACGAGCTTTGTTATTGCCATATAACGGTAAAATTATACCCCTACAAAGTATAACAACCACGCAATATTCACTCCAAAATTTAAGGCCTTTTGTATTATCCTCTTCGCTCCGCTTGAACTTTGCATATATTTACAGCCTACAAATGAAAAAGAAAAATGGTAAAAGAACTTTAAATATTGACAGCAACTGTCTGAAACTTATGCTGCCGCCTTTTAATATCCTGCTGCACATCTTTTGGAGTTTTGTAAAATTAACTTGTATCCCACACACACACACACACACACACACACACACACACACACACTTTGCACTGATCAAAGTTTTTCCATCTCCCACGAGTCTATTTTTTCTTTATGTGCACAATGTTGAAATGTTTGACAGTTTTTACTGCAATTATAAATTATTTTCAATTTGTCAAGGCAAACGATTTGGTAAATTTGTTTGAGTTCAAAACAAGCTGAGAGAAATCTGCATAAGAAGAAAACAGAATTTGCTGAAATTCATAAACAAAACTTTCGAAGAAATTGATTTTGAACTGACATATAAAAAAGATAACAGATACTACTTTTTGCAGCATATTAATATACAATAAATAGATTCCTTCAAAATGTACTGTTTTATAAATTTCAATTACATTTAAGATATGATTCAATAATATTTAACCAATCTTATTTTAATTAATCTCTCAACAATTCGTTGTAGCAAACAAAATTATTGAATTGATTGATTGATTTTAAGTTGACATAGATTTGCCGAACAGGCCTGTATATGTGTTTAAATTTATCAAAAAAAATAATTATTTATTTGTTTCACAATTTTATTCTCAGCTTAAACTTCAGCACAGATATCACACATAAAATACTATGCCACAACCATGACTAAGCCCAAATACTTTATGTCTTTAAGAGTGTCCTACCTTAACATAAATACTTCAGTTGCAGGCAAAGGAAAATTCAAAAGTAGAGGCAGAGTCAGCTGGTGAACATATCTGGAGCTAAAGATAAGGATGCAAAGGCCGCGTTGACAGGACGTAAGCAGAGCAGAGACAATTTGACCAAGCAACCAAGCAACCGGTCTGGACAGAATTATTACTAATGTCATAGAGCGAGGCGAGAAAAATATATAGTCCTGCTATATATGTAGTCCTTACTATGTAGGGGAAAAAAATCATTGAAACGAGAAGGAGGGGCATCAATCACAAAAGAATTATGTTGGGGTAAACAAAAGCATTTGTCATGAAACAGCAGACAACAGCAACAACAACAACAACAACAACGTTTGCAACTGCTGTTGTTAGTGTTGGTGTTGGTGTTGCAAGTGCCAACGGATTGAGGACATTAGCTTGAAAAGCTGCTACTGGGCAAGGATTCAGGAGCTGGTTGCTGCTCTGTCAACTGTTGGATGGTCAAAACTTTGGCACACACACGCACAGAAGACAAAAACCAAAGGCACATAAATCTGTGCCCAGCAAAAAGGTGTATATGCATGTGTGTTTGGACCTTTTGAGTAATTGCACACATTTAAAATTCTCTTCACACTTGATGCCAAAGGCAAGCCTCTTGCCCGCTGGCCTAGAGCTTTTTGAGATTGAAGTTTGGGGTCAACAACCGCCAATTTTTCATCAAGTATTTATGCATAATTTTACAAAGTGCATACAAGCTGCACACACGCAACCACAGAATTTCTAATCGCTTAGCCATCCAGGTTATGGCTAAATACTTGGTAGCAGTTATTAAATTTTGCTGCACTTGCTGCAAGTAATTTACCCAGAAGCACAAACCCTTCTCCCTTCTCTCTAACCAATTTCATATTGTCTGGGTAAAGGATTTGCCTGCGTGCCAGCTACGAGTATTTTGGCTAAAAATTTGCATTTAAATGAGTTTGGCCCAAAGGCAGCGTATCGAAACTAAATATTTGCCATGTGTGCGCCATGGCAAAAGGCACTGGCAGCCACATCAGGTTATTTTTACAACTTATGCAACAATGCACACATGTACACAAATATTGTGCGACAAAACATACACACCCCTCAATACACTTAAGGAGGTATGCCAAGACAATTTCTCTGAAGAAACAGCTTAGGGATGTGTAAGGAAACGATAGTTAAATCGAAATCACAGAAGTAAGCGATGTAACTTCTTCATTACCTTGATAATTTAGAGATTTGACGATTTTACAACAGACAAAGTAAGTATTTAGATGAAAAGTTAGTTCTAGTGTTTCTTAGCAAAGCTTTGGGTCTACAATTAACTTATAAAAGATTATTTCGACAAAACGAAACACATTAAATATTTTTAAAACTAACTCTCATTTTGAACATAAATAAACTCTTTAATCTTTAAGCTCCCACAATTAAAATATTTTTGACTACAAAATCGCTCTGCTGCTGTCTTTATGGTCTCTCGTTAAGACTCTGGACTTACATACATAAGCTGTAAGAAAGCTTTAATGCAGCTGCAATCCTGTCCTGGTTACCTAGACTAATAGATACCCTGATACTCGAAGACAATGCCTAGATCAAATGATAAGACAATGCTGTATCGTTTACATTGATAGATTCTCATTTGTATTATATACAAAAGTTTATTTGCATTAAAAATGGATTTAAAAATATTTATTTTGTAAACCAATACAATGCAAAATGTTTCATCTTGATCTATGCAGTCTAAAGTTTACCTAAGTTTATTTAGTTTTTCTTTTGGTCCAACGTTAAAGTGTTAATGCCCAAAAGCCAACCAAATACCAAATGCTTTAAGGCATTATTCGACAGCTGAAAAATACAAAACAGACTCAACGAAAATAACAACAACAAAATATTTACAAATAAAATAGAATGAAAGCTAAAGCTAAAAGCTGTGTCGAGGCAAGCGGAAAACAAAGTGACCAAAAATGTTTTGCAATTTGTTGCTTATTTTCTTATATTTTTATAACATTTTACTAAATTACTTACACAATTTTTGAGCGCAGCTGTTGCCAGCAAAAACAAAAACAACAACAACTTTTATTTGCAATGCATACAAAGCAATGTCGGGGAGAATATTCTGACTAAGTGGCAGTCAGAGCTAGAGAAAGGGTAGACAAAAAGATGGGTAGGGTAGGCGTATTAGGGATATTCCCCCCTATGGGAGGTAAATGCAGGCTGCACAAAGTCATGCGCCATGGAGCAAGCTAAGTAAATTTAATTGAAGCTGCCTCCGCTTACTCAGAAAGTATGCCAATTTTTGAAGAGCTTGTGGTTTGTCTGCTTTAAAATTTACTAAGCTACCAAAACAAGATCCCTTCAGTCAGCCTTTAGTCTATATTTATAGTATGTATGCTATATCAACTGTCAGGCCGTTTGCCAAACCAATGACCCCTTGACATGCACTTGCTAAAAAGCCAAGCAACGTTGACAAACCGCCAGAACAACAACAATAGCGAGTGTAGAGTATGCTCTCAGCCATGACATACCCTGTGTGTTTTGGTAAAAAGAAACTGTTCAAGTTTCTTTCATGTAATAAGGATTATTCGGTTATTAAAATTACAAATTTGTCATTCAATCAAAATCTTCTACGTCAAGCTTAAAGTTTACTTTAAGCCAAAATTCATACGCAACGTATTACAACAAGTATACTACAAGTAGTGGTATTATAGATTATTGTGTAAAAGTTTATAGGTAATGAGGCAATTAAATTCAACTTTTTTCGCAGTTGTTTTTATTAAAAATGTTCTAAGAATTCAGTTCATCGGTCTTGAATGCAGACAAGATCTGCATACCCTATCTCTTGGTCGTTTTTTTTTTACCGACAACAACTTAACTACATAAGCGTCGACTCGACCGATTCTCTTGGCTTCTGTCCTTTATAGTTGCTGTTTTCTGTTTTCTATTCATTTGCCCGGCGACGGGGGCACTTTTTGCACAGCGTTGATTTCCGTTGCTGTATGTAAAAGTGCAACTTGAGGCGCACTCACACTCAAGTGTGTAAAAGAGTGTGTGTGTATAGATGTTTGTGTGTGTATGTGTGTGTGTCAACTGGCAGCAAGTGGTTAGAAAACTAAACTGTTGCCATGTGACAAGTGGCAGCTTGACGACTACTATAGGAATGAAGGAGACTCTGACTCAGACTCTGACTCAGACTCTGACTCAGACAACGACGACGACGACGACGACGTCAGCATCAATGACGCTTGGTGTGCACTTTGCAACAAATAAAACAAGGCAGAAAGGATCCTGCACCTGCTGCGATACAACTGAGAAAGAAAACGATTATGACTATGGTGATGAGGATGATGATGATGTTGATGTTGATGATGATGAGGAGGGCGACAACTTTGGCCTGCTGTTGTTTTAGCTAAAAACTCTAGTGCACACTCCAAATTGCCACAAAAGGTAGCAGCAACAGCAGACGCTCATTAAAGCACTCAAGTAATGAGTCGACTCGCCTGGGAGTGCAGTCAAAAGGGTTAAGTACAGGAATTTAAAGAACATGCACATGTGTGTGTGCTTGTTTCTACAACAATGTCTATTGAACCCACGCAGCGGGGTTAAAGTTGAACTGCACACACAGTTACAAAGGACAATAGCTGAACAATAATGTCACTTGGTAGCACAATACATAGAAAATCATTTAACACTGAAATCGGATTATGAAGCTCATATGCGGACAACTCAATACATAAGACGCTTGAGAAGATTGTCATCTCTTGGACAACCGGCAACAGGCAACAAGGAGTAACAACAATTGAAAATCATTTGAAACCTTTCAAATGTCTCACAAAAGAAATTGATTTCATTTCAGCACTCGCTCCATGTCTGAAGATTTGATTTAAATTTACACGACACGCTTTCTCGCTCTCTCTCTCCTATCGTTTCTTTCCCCTCTTCACACACAGCTGCCGGGCATGTCTTGAAGCGAATAAAGAGGATAAAAATCTGGGCAAGCAGAAGGTGGAGTCCATTTCAGCTGTCTGTTGCATTTGCCGGTCAAAGTGAGAAATGCATAAAAGATATGACTTGCAGAAATTCAATAATGTAAGCAGGCAAAAGATACGAACCAGAGCACATTTAATCCTCAGCCTGAAAGTAGGCAATGCAAATATAGAGCACAAAGTGTTGAAGGATGCAATTATTTGTGTAAAGAAGGAAGACAAGAAATAACTGACTTGTAACGTGCATTAAAAACAAAGAAAAATGATTGAAAATAAACCATTTGTTTAACAGCCAGAAAATTTCAAAAATAATTTCTCTCACCTCTTTAATCATTTGCGTAATTTATGCAATTTAAGGTCAAAGGGTCAATTTATAGGCAAGACAAGCACAATCTTTGTAAATCTCAAATGGGCATATCAAATTAACCCAATTTTAAATATACCCATCACCCAATACCTTCTTCGGAAGACCGGCTTACCCAAACTTCCAGTTAGTTAACTTCCAGCACATTAATTTTGGAAATCAGCTTAACTAATTTTCACGTCTACAAAGCCTGCCGTACCGAACCCTTCTTAGTAATTCAATTAGCAGTAAATCTTTACAAATAGGAAACTGGACACATACTCACACACACACAAACCGAAGTATGGGTAATACTTTTTAATATAAATTATGTGAAACTAGAAGCCCAAAAAATAAGCTCGGGCAGTTAATAGTTTTGCCTTTTGGTAACAAAAGGCTTACCTCCGACCAGCCGTGGGCGGATTTATCTATTCTATTTTGTAATTTTTAATTTCGCAACTAATGCGATTATTCACAGCTGACGGAACACTCTGGCAATAAAAATGACCAACGTGTAAGCCACGTTTAACACTCGGTTTATTTTTAGTTAACGGCCAGTTCTAAAACTAAAAAAAAAACACTAAAAACAAAAAAGAAACAACAAAAAAATAGCTAAACTATTCGCAACCATTCGCCGAGCTCAAACTTTAAGCTTCATAGTTGCAAGCCAAAATATAATAGGGCCAAATAGAAAAGTAACCTGCCAAGTGTCGAATCATGTATACACTATCCAATACCAGTTATTATAATGAAGATGCACTTCACTTATACAACAATGTAATTCAAATTTAATATATGTTTTTAAAATGTACTCAAGCTTAATGTCTTAGGGTACTCAATTTTCTTAAATTTGGTGGATAAACCAAATATTATAAAAACTTAAACTTATACTATTAAATCAATCTAAAATATTTCTACAATTGTTTTCATTACTTCAACAAACACTTTAGCAAACTGCATCCGATTTTTGTGTTACCCCAATGAAGTCTATTAAACTGTAGAAAAACTGTCTCAAAACGCAGCGAGGCGTGCAAATCGTATGAAAAGTTAAAAATGACCATGGTCCAACCCGGACATTGTTCTTTTGGGTCGGGATTCTACATCCCAATCGGTTGGTCAGCTCATATCCCATTTGACATGCCAAGAACTTAAAGCCCTACCACGTGCCCATTTGCAGTTATGACCGCTTAAAGAAGCAGCCAACACTTAACATTTAATTAAAATTTTTGCAATTACGAACTAGAAGCATCCACTTGTTCAGCTTTTATTCGATGCCGAGAGAAATTGCCGAGAGCCGAGAAGACAAAGCCTGGCTGCAAGTTTTTCTGTGATAGTAGTTTGTCGAGTTACTTAGATACCAACTGTTTATTTTGACGAGCTAACACAATGTTGCACTATACTTTAATAGTTATTTCAATAATCTTGCATCTAGATGTCGTGGGGAGTTGTGCCTTAACTTGATCCCAGTTCAGACACTACACTAATTGGCAATTGTAAACGGCTTAGTGATCTGTGAAGCCTTTGTTCAACAAGGAACAAATCAATCCACTGAGAGTATAGCCATTGTCACGACAAGAGCGATATTGACTTTAACATTTGAGCAATTAATTAGTTTCATTGTGGCAGAGCCCTTCACTTATCTGGCTGCTCGCTCGACAATCATTTTTGGGCAGGATGCATTACATCCTTGGCAACAGCTTCTCGCCCACACGCATATTCCAAAGTCTTTGAAATTGCTTTGTGTGTGCAGATGCACGTGCCAACAATGTATGCATATGTACATATATTGTGGGCGTTCCAGGTGGGGTTGAAAAGGACTCCCCCGAATGGGGGTGTGGCATCAAAGTGCATGCAAAATACGTGCCATGCATGCCCAAGCCGCGTGCTATTTATTTTTATTACGCAAAGCATCCAAAGTTTTACACATTACTTTTATTCAGCTCATAGCAAGTTTTGTAGTCCTGGGATAGAGTACAAAATCGCATAGGTGGCACCCAAGCGACAAGCTGCTTGAGAAGCTCCTCCATCTCCGACAAACTCACCCACATGGACGTCTCCGTTCCTCTCTTGCCGCGCTCCTCACTGACATGTTTAATAAATGGCAGGAGCTGTCAAGAGGCCACATTGTTTGTGTTGCTTAACCTTCAAGAAACTGACTGCAGAAGTTTCCACTTCCCCATATGAAACTCTCTATATATTGTCTATGAATTATGAGTTTGTTCTTTCCAATGCAATGTTCTTACAGGCAGAAGCATGAACTTTCAATGGATTATTGATATAAATTACCCCGAGCCCTTCTTATTCAGCATATGTAACATAATACATTTCAGTCTAAGACTTCATTTAATTATTTTGCTTTAAGGTCGCTATATTTGCCTAGCGTTTTGTATTATTTTACATTTTATGGATTCTTAAAAGTCGCAATAAATAATTCAATCAACAATCAGTATAAATTAATTTATACAAAAATTTATTTGCTTTTAAATCAGTCAAATACATACACATTTGGGTTGTATGGAATTTCACCGTTTATATATTGAATTTGCTGCATATACAATTTATTTATTTTTAATTTACCAAATATTGTTCATTGTTATACATATTAGTTATACTACGAGTATCTACTATTTTTGAGATGTTACAAATTCTAGTACAGCATGCAACTTATCATACATATAAGCAAATAAAATTACTATAAACTTAATTAAGTAAGAGATAGGGAAATAACCATAAAAATAAGTA
Source organism: Drosophila neotestacea (assembly GCA_035044365.1). Classification (NCBI taxonomy): domain Eukaryota; kingdom Metazoa; phylum Arthropoda; class Insecta; order Diptera; family Drosophilidae; genus Drosophila; species Drosophila neotestacea. The sequence continues at coordinate 1,169,887 of JAWNMD010000155.1, forward strand.
AGATCAAAGCTTTTGAATCCTAATTAATGGTCGATCAAATTGATAATGCTTAGCTCTCACTCAATTCCCATTACCGTTTGCAATTAGGAACACATCCACATGAAATAAATATTTAAGAATAAAGTCTCTATTAGTACTTTAAACATTTCCATGCGGTTAAAGGGCATTCCGCATTCAGTTAAATCCATTTTAACTAGCTTGTTTATTTTGTTTGCAAAGCCAGCTAAACATTTGGCAATTTTGCGACGTTGTTACATATGAAAAATAAATTATGCAGCAAGCCAAACGAGTCATACGCGTTGGAGTTTTATAGGCCTAATTAGCGAGTGACATGGCCAAAACGAAGGACCATAATCAAATTACACAAAACGCGATGTGTGTGGCCAATTAAAGGGCGGGGGCAATGAAAATTCTGTAATTTTCATTACAAATCAAAAATTGATGGAAAAAACTGCGCCGCAATTAAGCAGCAACGAGTTTGGTTTGGTTTGGATAGGATGGATTGGAATAAAATAGATTGGTGTTCGTTCCATACTGACGTACTTTAGCACCTAGCGATAGCTATAAAAATGTGCAATTTTTCACAACACATATTTCCCTTTTGGCAAAAAGCCAGCAAACAAACAATGAAATAAAAAATGTAGAAGCAAATAGGAAAGCAGAAAAAATTTGCAGGCCGTAAATAACCGAGGAAGCCAAGTAAACAGCGACTGGCAGCCGCAAAAGCCAAAACTCACTGCGAATATTCTTGGAATTTTCATTTGTTGTAGCAGCGAGTTTTGGGTGTTGATGTTACCCTTCGTATTGGTGTTGGTATTGCTGTTAGTGTTGGAAACTGGTGTTGAGGTCGCATACTCGTAGTTAGAAATGCCCCATCCGATGCTGTCAGACCAATTTGTCCCTGTGTGTGTGTGTGTGTGTGTGTTTGTGTGTGTGTTTGTATAACTGTACGGCGTAATGGCCTTGTTGCTACTACTGCATTGTCGCTTCATTTTTGTTGCAAAGTGTGGCAAAATATGTTGACAGGAAATGTTATGCGAATTTCACTGCGTATAAAATGAAATTTACGTGAGCTTTTTGGAGCTCCCTTTTCTTTGGTTTTGTTATTGTTATTGTCGCAGGTTTTCATATTGCTAAGAAGTTTACAGACAACTTTAATGAAAATACTTGACTCTAGCCTGTTGCTACAAAATACATACTTTACTTCGAATCTTATTTACATACAAGTAAATTACATACATGTGTAATTATTATTCATTCTCTATCATTAAAAAATACTATAAATTCGAGCAAATAAATAATTCCACTGCGCGGGAATTTATATTAAGAGTATAAAAATAAGAATTAATTTCTATATTCTGTATATAAAGTTTACAGCTCTAAAATATTTAAATATATACAAACAATTTCATAGTCATGAAAAAGGAAACACGTGTGAGAATATATTTCAACATATAATATTAACAAATAATAACTACGCAAATTATAATGAATACTGTAAATAAGTTAAGAGAGTGAATGAATAAGGCAAACTGGTTTATTATATCACTGTAATTGTTCTATGTAGATCTATAAAAATCAAATGAACTACTAGAGATCGATTCAGTTCTCATACAATGAGTAAACAACAGACTTTCTTTCGCTTAGCGCTTTTGCTGTTGGCATTGTTTAGTTTTGTTCAAGTAAGTCTGTTTGATATGTGCAATTATAAGATAGAATTTCAAAAAGAATCTATTTCAATATAGTGCCGTCATCCCTTTGACTTCTTTGAAGAAAGCTATGATGAATTTGTAGACTGTTTAAATGCTAATAATCTCACACACGAGCAGTATGAACAGTTTGAGTCCTTTCAAAATAAAGAAAACTTACTTCAAGATAAAGTTGAATTAAAATACAAGTGCAACATTGACTGTCAACTCCAGCGGCAACCCCAAAAATGGTTAAGCCAAGAGGGTCGCATGGACCTGCAACTAATGAATGCCACACAAGAGGCAAGCGAGTCTATCATTAAGTGCATGGCAGGTGCACCTAATGATCAGTGCTCCTACAGTTTTAAATTGGTTATGTGTGCCTATTTGGCAAACCATCCAGTGATTGATTACGATGAGGAGATAGATGATCCACAGGATGATTATGATTACTCGACCACTCAGACTGAAGAGTACGAGTCAACCACAAGTGATTAATATTTAAAGATATTAATGGTTTAATTAAAGTTATTATATACAACCTGTATAAATTAAAAACTCGTGGAAATGTTTAGAAATGTATTAGTGATAAGGCTGTAATTTTGTTTGTTCGTTACTCAATCGATTTTTTTTAACTGATTCACAAGCACATTAGACACGCGAATGACATGATTATATTATTTATAATAATGTTTCTACAGTTGTAGACACGTAAAAATAATGTAGATAAATTGTCTATGAATACTATAAAATATATTGATATATATCCGGATAATGTTAATTATTTGATAGATTTATAGAAACTAATTAATTATAATAAGCCAACACTAACAGGTATAAAAGTAGCACTTGGAACCCCATCAAAACAGTCATAATATTTCTGTTCGTCGGAGCATCATTTTATACAATGAGTTATTTTCTAAAAAGTCCGATCATCTTTGCTCTTCTCTTGGTTCTAGTTCAGGTAAACTATTTGACTCAGTTAGAAGTTTATGCAAAGACTCACCTAATATAATGATAGAGCTATTCTGAGGACGATATGTCAGAGGCAGTTGACAAATGTCTGGAGGCCAACGACATCACACGAGAGGAGTTTACCGAGTTGACGAACATAACCAGTTCAGAGGAAGACGAGGAGAAGATTGAAAGAAAATACAAGTGCTTTTTGCATTGCGTTGCCATGGAAATTGACATAGTCGACTCCAAAGGATATGTAGATGTAGATCTCATTGAGAATCATGGACAACTTAGTGATCAGAATAGGGTAGCATTCTCAGAGTGTAAAACAGAGAATGATCACTTCTCAGATATGTGTGAATATGCTTATAAGTTTTTCTTGTGCGCATTTGATAAGCTGGATTTCAACGCAACTAATGTCGAATACGAGTGAGAAATGTCAATCAAATTAATAATTTAAATGCCAATTAAAGTGCATTTAAACAAACTTATTTAATAAAAGGAAAATCTAAATACATTACTTCAGAAAAATATATTAAATACTTTAAAATTGTCAAATTATTCTAAACTTTTATCAAATCTATTTGACAATTTTCACTTAGTTTTAGCTCTAGAGATCATAAAATTAATTTATATGTGTTAAAAAATGACAACTATCCAATGCAATTAATTAATGAATGAACCGCATCTGGCTGATTTGCATAATTAAATGAAATTGCCATGCGTACCATGGGGCGTATGAATCAAATTAATTATATAGGCGTGTAGCTTTAATTGATTTGCGATAACAATGCATGCCTTTATCGACCGACAGTTAGATACGCATAGAACATATTATACCTACATACATAGATAAGTGTATATACTATTAATAATAATAGATGATTGCAGCTATCAGCCTGCAGGCTTTTTGTCTTCAAAATGTATGACAATATTGTTGCTGTTGCTGTTGTTGTTGTTGTTGTTGTTGTTGTTTGCCGTGTGTCAGGAAAAAACATTTTTGCTTTTCACAATGCAATTCCGTTACAGTTTTACGCTGTTTTTCTTTTCGCCAGCAGCGAATGCAACGGAAGTTGTCACGTCGCATTGTTGCAACGCTTGTTGTTGCTCTTGTTATGTGAAAGGAAAAGAAAAGGCGTACAGCAACAGCAACAGCAGCTGCAACACCCACACACTTGACTGGCTCCGGTTTTGCTTCTGGCTGCCATTGTTGGCCTGGCTTTCGATTGTCATTTCAACTTTACGCGCTTTGCATACATGTACGTATTGGTGTGTGTGTGTGTGTGGAAGGGAGGCGTGCCACATTAGCGGGAAAAAAGAAAAATATGCTTGTGTATTGTCAACACGCCCGCCCACGCGACGTATGAGTAACGTGCCACATTTCTCCATACGCCATGTCAACACGCAAAACAACAATGAGGCGGAAGCCCATTGTAAGCGCGACACGAGTCTTCTATGCATCGCCTCGAAACATGACGAGGTGCGGCGAATGTCTGTTTTTTTTCGATTGAAGTTGGTCGGAGCTGGCTGCGGGAATGGAGCAATTATAATTTTGTAAATCGACGGAAGTCAAATAAGCACATAAAAAAAACTTTACAGCCCAAAGCCATCAAGATACAGCAAATGATAATTGCAGCTTGTGAATGCCATAAACAATCTAAATTAAATATGTATATATTTGTAATCTTATAAAAGGAAAGTACTAATAAAGGTAAAGGTAAAAATACGTATACAAACAAACTAAACTAAAATATATATATAACATTTATACTTAATTAAGTGAAACACTGAATAGTGACTATTTTATTAATTTGTATAAGACTTTTCCTGTATTAATAAATAAAACAAAGACTTCTTGCACCGTCAAATTGGCAAAAGCAAAAAACACATTAACATACAATATTAATATTGTTGAACATGTTATTTAATTATTTACTTGTACTAATAATAGTAAGAATTCAACAATCAGGAATGAACTGGTACAAGAAATATCCCTTTTATAAATGGCATTGATAATGTTCAGATCTTGCTTTCGTTTCGCTGCTATATTTGATTATATAAGTACAATTCAATCAGGAATGTATGTCTTATTCGATTAGAGTTACATTTCCACCGCGGAAAAGAAATAAAATTAGACCAACAAACTTACACTGCTCAACACACTTCAACAACTGCCAATAAAGTACTTGGCATGTCTCGGCAAAAAAAGGGAAGAAAAGAAAAGAGAAACTTTTGCGACGGAATCGAAAAGCGTCTTTGCTTATGCTACAGTTGCAGCTCGAATGCTTCGATTTTCCTGCTGATGCTGTTGTTGCTCAAGGGTGCTTATCAAAGGACACATGAGGTACTGACATCCACTCACAAAGAAAGGTAAGGTAAAGAGAGGGGCAGATAGAGACAGAGACAGAGGCAGAGGCAGAGGAAGAGGGCAAAGGGTGAGTAGCTTGACAAGGCGGCGAAGCGAAACGCGTAAGTTTGCAGTTTTTCTGCTGCGTTTTCCTTTGGGAAACTCGCACAAGTTCTGCATATGACTGCAGGCACGTCTCTGTGTGTGCGTGCAAGTGTGTGTGTGTGTGTGGGTGTGGGTGTGTAAGTTGATTTATGCCACTTTATACACAGCAACTCTTTCTCCCTCTCTCTTTCTCTCTGCGTGTAAGTGCAAGGCTGCTGCATAAATGATTTATTGCTATTCCCGCGACAGTTTCGTTTCGCTTTCGTTTGCCACTCTGCAACAACTGGCAACATTTGCACACACACACACACACCCACATACACCCACACACACTCGTACACACACACAGAGAGATACAGGAAGACAAAGGCTTGCAGACGGAGCAGAAAATGTCGCACTTTTTGCCATAATAAATAATTATAATTGTTTTCCTTTTTGCCCCAACTCCTCGTTGCCCACATGCGCATTAATAAACCTTATAAATATTTAAGTTGTGTGAAAAATTGCAGTGCTGAGGTGACAGTTAATGGAAATGCGGGTAATTGAATGTGCCACGGGATATCCATGTCGTAACCAACTGCAGTTTATGCCTGGCAACCAGGTGTTAAAGCATGACTGCTCTCTATCCCTGTAAGTTGGTCAAAGAAGAGAGGAGGGCTCAACATTTGCATAATGTCAATATGTATAAAGCAAGCGACTGATACGAAGATTTTTCTAGCCTGTTGCATGCTACTAAAATACACAAAGTCTGCAAATGTTGTAGGCAAGCTAATAGAACGTCAACTACTTGACACCTGACGAAGTGTACGTTTCAAAATCGACAGTAGAGTAATGTATTTTTACATTTTTTCATCTCTTATTTTCTTTAAGATCTCATATAGTCCAAAAGTTACACTAGACCATGGCCAAAGTATGTTTTTAGTTGGGAGTTTTTGGCAAAGCGCTTGGAGCACTTTTTTTTATTATTTTCCATAGCTGGCACAGACAACTTCAAAGTTTAAACTTCAAACTTGGTCACCCAAAAATTTTTGTTTCCGTTTATTTTCATCAACAAAATAATGCGGCCACAGGAAACAGGAAGTTCGCTCCGTGCAACATTTATGAAAAGTACCAAAAACTAGAGAGTGAGATAAATATAAGCTATAAAAGATAGAAAGGCGTTAGACCCAACAATAAACTTGACGCGTAAAATTTGCACAAAATGTAAATATTAAAAAAAAAATCAAAAAACATAATAAATATGAGACAGAAACTCATATTATTGCATAAATTTAATTAAATCTTAACTTTTGTTTTGAGATGGCAAACAAAAATGCCAAAAATTAGCCACAAGCATGCTCGGATTGGACGGTACACAAATATTTGAAAAATCTTCTCACATGAATAATTTCATTTAAATTGCAAAACATAATTTGTAGTCGACAATTTAATAAATACGTGTGTATTTCGGCATATCAATTGAATTTCCAATCCCCACTTTACACTATCCAATTGCCAATTGGCAAACATTTTATACCCAAACGACAGATAAATCTCACATGAACAACACACTTTTGCATACACACATATGCATGTATATTTACTCAAAATTACTTGCCTGTACTTGGAGCTGGTTGCATTTTAATGTTCGATTGAGTCGCAAATAAAACTTGCAACATTTTGAAGCACATAACGAGAATATTTCGTCAATACTCAAAACTGCACGTTTATTTCTTGGAATAAATTCACTGGTGCAAAAATTCACAACATTCTTGATGTTTCATATGAATTTAATTTTTAAACCGAGCTCTTACTAATGCATTTTAGTATTTTTCTTAAAAGTTATCAATTTAATAAACATATTTTAGAAAATCTTTTTAAATTTGGTTTACAATAAAACTGGCAATTTAATTTGTACGCATTATATATTTCTTAACAATATTTAACGAAATTGTGAAATAGAAACTCATTCAGCACCAACCAGCTCTAATGAAGTCAGCTGAACAAATGATCTTTGGTTCCGATAATCGTTCATCTAGTTCAATTTTAATCACTATCAGAGCACCAATCGCCTATCGATATATCGTTATTCAAAGTGCACAAATAATTAACAGCATGAAATCAAAATTCGATGCTTATCGAAAAAATTCAATTATATTTTATTTATTTCTTTTAAAAATAATTAAAGACAAATTCAAGCCATCAGATGATACTTGCAACAACTAAGGTTAAAATCTTATTATATATGTGAATATCCAATTGTGAAAAGTCGCTTATGTGCTATCAAAAGTGTAATAACTGACGGCTACGCTAAGAAGGAGTATGTCAATCTACGAGTACTGGTAAAAAGCCACACTTTGAACCTTTGCGACCATATCGTAATTTCCATACCAAGCTCTTTGGTTGTGCTTCATTTTGGCACTCTTTGTGAGTCAAACCAAGACACCAGGAGCACGCTGAGTGTACGCATAAAGCGGAAAACATTTTTACACATGTGACTGACGCTGATTGCGTTTGTCACGTCGCCGAAATAAAATTGTAACCCATTCCGCAAAACTTGATCCGGATGCCGATCCATTGCCAGGCAACTAACCGACCCAGAAAGGTGGCAAACGCACATAAAGAAAAGCCACAAAAAGCGGTAGGAAAAGCACCAGTCGGCATACAGGAGAAAAAAAAGGAAAGAACAAATAAAAGAAACAGGAAAAAATATGAAACCATTGGCAAAACTGAAACGGAGACCCCTCGTTGCCTCTCTGACAGTTGTCATCTTCTTTTCATTTTTTGTGCTCTGCTGAACGCCAAAAACTAGGCGACGGAATTGCAGCAAAATCGTCATCGATGAACTCGATGTCGCGCCGCGTCGACCTCTTTGCACACAGTCAAGGATATGAGCGACTGAATCTCACATACGTACATACTTGTTTATGCAAGAGAATCGACAAAAGCAGGAACGATAGAGGGGCAGCAGGCTCGGCCACGTTGCGTATACGTAACGTTGTGCATATTGGGTCGCCATCACAGATTGTCGCAGTTGCGGCATATTTGCATAATTTAGCGATTGAATTTTATGCTCAAAAGCAAAACAGCACAGCTGCTACTATTTCCCCAGCTATTGCTACTGCTACTGCTGTCGAACATCTTCCTTTGTGACCGCCCCCCTCCCTCTTTACACACATCAAACGGCCTGTGGATTTATCCATTTGCTTTTTACTTATTAATTAAATAATTTTTCGTTGCATTTGCAGGACGTTGGCTTCCACCGTGGGAGCCACCGTTGTGTGCCATGGACAATAATTGCATGCAACATAATTAAAGCCATTAAAGCACTTAAGCTCCCGGAAAACCAACGACGCCATCGAGAGGGGCAGCTTGGGCGAATTGGTCGAGTCATGTTTGCATATGCATAATTATGATGAAAACACATTTAAATGCATTTAATCGGGCGTTCAGTCGGTCAGTCCTGGCCGGCTGGCTGGCTGGCTGGCTGGTTTGCTGGCCTGCTGTCATGCTGGCTAGCCTGGCTGGCAGGTAGCTTATGGCCATGGCCCACCCGAAAGGCTTTTAACGTTTATTGGTTTTTATTAAATATGCGAGCATTCCATATTATATGACCAGCTCTTGCCTGGATGGTCAACTTGTCGGTATTGGCCTGTCCCAACTGTCAAAAGGCATATTAAGTTAGATGTGATAACGACAGCTGTTTTTCCATTTTATTGGTTTAAAGTGCAATAATCATTATCCCTGACTCGGATATAAATGTCCTGGCTGCCGTACAAAATAATAATTTATAGGCTTTACTAGCAGATTCATGAGATATATATCCATTTATGTCTTGACGCCTTTATACCAATTTCATATATTTTTTCTATCAGAGATGTTGCTTAACAAATTTAATCTTGAACATTCGTGGTATGCTTTATTTATTGAATATTATTGTTGATTTAGAACTTTTGAAAGTTAAGGCCTAAATTTAAAATCACTTAGAGAACTAAGAGCTTTGTCATGTCATTGTTTTCTGCTCAACAGTCCTACAACTGCTACATTTGCTGTCAATTTACGAGAATGTATTTCCCCCTACCGACTTCCAATTGAGGCCAGTTTTTAACTTCCCAGAGAATTCGCACGTTGACTTAATTAAAGTTGTACTCGGCAGGCGCAATCAAAATCGAAAAGAGAAAAAAATGAAAATTGCCTCACAAAAGGAAGAGGATGCATTGCCAGCAAGAGCTAAAACACATGTGCGAAAACTGGCAAAGTAAAATGCCAAAACAAATTGCCAAAGTCGGAGCACCAGGAGCAGCAACAGTAACAGCAGGGATCAGTATTGAAGGGAACGGGTTTCGTTCGTTTTTATGGGGTGGCCAAATGGCAATTTATAAAATCCTTTGAAGTGTCGAAAATCAGTAATTGTAGTCAAAGTGCAAATTGATTGCCAGTCAGATACACACACACACACACACACACACACACTTACTACGTCGTGTGTTGGAAAATTTTGAGTGTGCTTTTGTATGTGTATATGTATGTGCCAAAAAATCACTGTGCCAGCCATGTTTTATTGAGTGTAATTTGTAGTTGCAAATTAATGGTCCCACTTCACTTTTAATTAAAACCTACCAAAAGGAAAATGGAAAAGGTTTCGTCATATGACGAATCGAATATGCTCTAATTACTTTTATTACTTTATCGAAATAAGTCATATTGAATAAATGTGTCAAACACATTTATAGGAAGTGAAACATTTAAGCATAAATTAAACTGTCCACACAAACTTATAGATATTATTTAGAGAACAGAGATCATCTTAAATGAATTGAAAATGAATTCGAATAGTAAATTTATTTAGTCGTGTGACATCAAATGTTATAGAACAATACAAATTTAAACGAAATAAATACAATATTTAAATGATCGGTAAAACTAATTAAATTCTCAAAAATCTATCTTTAGGTTAAAATTTCCATCTCCTCTATTAACAGTACAGAAAAATAATATTTTATATTTAGCTACAATCATCCGAATTTTAAATTGTCGATTACTTTCTTTTTCCCTGTATCACCCTTCAATAGTTACAATTTATATATGATGAGTAGAACTATTTATAATCTTCAAAGTATATCTTAAGTTTATGGTAGGTGTTTAATCTACCAGTTTAATTTCTTTAAGCATATTCGTCATACTTTCAAGGTACAGAGTTTACACTATTTCATTCTCATTATCTTACCATAGTTATAATGCCCTTTGGAAGGGTACAATAAGTTACCAGAACGCCTGACAGATGGACACAAAAAAGTGTTTTGTACTGCGGTATGAGGTTTAAGAAAGTGTAAGATAAGTAACTCAATTGCTAGTCGGACGGGAAAACGGAATAAGAGAATATGGAAAGGGAGCAACTGCGTCTGTCTTTTGGTTTTCTCTTTGACTATATTACCTTTCTGTTGCTTAGTTTACTTCATTCTTTTTTCGTTTACCCTTTTGCCCTTTGCCAGCGGGGCTGGCACGTTTTGCCTTTGCTTAAGTGACTTCATAACCTCGAAAGTGACTCTGGCTTTTTAGTGCATTCAGGGACCTAAAACTTGTGTGCGAGCATGTAGTATGTATCCTTGTATCCTCGGGCAGCTCAGGTGCACAACACGCTCGCTGTTAAGTTGCATTTTTGAGCTGCTTTGTCGCCTGTTGCATAAAAATTGCTTTAAACCATAAGGCGACTTTGACTTCCACTGCGACATCGACAGCAGAAGTTTTGAATAAATTTTCGCCATTTGCCAGTGGCAACACCAACAAGGATAACCAAATAACTCCGTTGAGTGGCTCCTCATCGATGGCATTGCCGAGACGAGGGAAACAGAAGGACGATGATGCCGCTTCCGAGGTATCATCAATTTTGGTTTGAGAGACTCATCAATAAAACATAACAGCAGCAAATGGAGACACATGTGACAATGCGCATGCAACTTGAAAGAAGGATATACATACGAACATCAAGGAATACTCTCTGCTCTTCTGTTACTGCTGGCGAACAGATAAGCAACACACAAAAAGAAACAACTAACTTGGTCAAAAAAACAAATGGAAAAAATAGAAAAAGAAAATGACATTTCAAGTAATTTTTACAAAAATTTCTATCTACAAAATAATAAAATAATTAAGTTAAGTAATATCAAACTCTTCGGGAAATTCAAGCTGTTTGATCGAACGAAATAAATAATCTAGTTACATATATATGAACTATATATATATATTCTTTTTGTCATATATTTGAATTTTAATTAATTAAAATGATTTGAATTAAATCAAAATGGCTAAACTTGTGTATCAGATTTACACAGCGACTTCTTAAGCATAGAATTTGTTTCGACTTACATATTTATTTCAGGTAATAAACGCATTATTACAAAGCAGATATCTATAAGGTTTCCTCTAATCTATGCACCTTTGACATGTCCTTCAGTTACTTTTAATGCCAGCTGGCAATGCTGGTTGCTTCAAGTACAAGTGCTTTGTGGAGTTGGCCGAGTTGCTGATTTGATTACATTTACACACATCCGACAGTTGTTGGTTTGGCAACAGCAACTGTTTTTCGGCAAGTGCGCGTCGAAATTTTCTTGTCAACACTTGCAATGGGCCAGAGCTTTGTTAAGCGGCTGGAAACGGGAGGGGAAAGGGATTGGGGAAAATGGATTGGGGTCGGTGACGGTGTCAGTGTCGTGGTAGGTCAACAATGGCAGCTGCAGCTTGTAGCCTGGCTTTGTTATTGTACAGTCTTGCTTTTGGCATGCGAGTTGAACCAGGTTTTGGCTTTGGCAACGAGAGAAGGAGAATTTGTAGCTTGCCTGGTTGGCCAAGGGCCAGAATTCGAAGTCATTGTTTGCTGCCAATTGAATTGAAACTTTATTTTTGTCTGCGTGTTGTTGCTTACTTGACCCCCAGGTTAGTCCATGATAATATTAGTAATGGGTATGTGCAGCAGAATTATAATAAAGCCAAGAAAGTCTATTATAAAGAATCCCAATATGGTAGCAATTTAAAAAAGCCAATACTCTTGTCGATCCCTTTTCGTGCAGTGCATAAACACACTGGATGAATCCTTAAAGAAGGCTATAAGGGGAAAAATTGCTAAGCGATTGTAAGTTTTTCTAAACAGACATTTTTCTATACTGCAGAAGTGTTGAGAGTATTATTCTTGTAGAGAAGAAACTAAAGCGTACCTCGTTTAATGCTGTTTTCTTGCTAGTCGACGTCGCAGCAAAGGCAGATCCATTTAAACTTCGGTAGTTACAGTCGACTCTGTTGTCTTGTCAACTAGATACAAAGGGAAGCCTTCTCTGTATTTGTATTTGTTTGTCAAAATTAACAGTTCCCCGCCTGTTATAATGCAACTCAAATCTGTTGACGATTTCCATTTTTCTTTTTTTTTATCTTTTTTAACTTTTCTCATTACAAAAGTTTTACTATTTCTGTTGCACGCTGCAAGTACACAAAATGTGTTGCACAAGCGACCTTTTCAACAACTTCCAAGTGACAAATGCAATTCAGTACGTGATTTGCTGCTTTGTATTGATTCTCTGAATAAATGAGAAAGAATATAATATATTTTAAATACGAATTTTGACAGCTTAATTAAATCTTGGATTTAAGTTTATTTCATGTAAATACGTTGAAAAATATCGACAGTTGCTCACCTGTTTCGACTACCTCTTAAATAATTAAACCTTTAACGCTTACGAAAGTAAGCATAAATTCTACTTCTTTTTGTATCTAAAGTATTATAGATATTAGAAATTGGTCTAGTTTCTGATGGTGTCTTAACCTAAGGCAATTGCCAGCTATATGTTGAACAATGGCCAATCATTTGAAGTGAAACGTGCAAGGGGGATTGTTACAAAGATTACACACTTAATCAAACTTTATGCAAAACTGCATGCCACCCACAGGACTTTCAACAATTTGCTGGCGCTGCACACGCACAGATAGAGCAAGACAAGACAAACAGAGATGGTAAGAGGGGATGGCAGGATCAATGCGGGGAAGGACGGGACAATCCGACAGAGGTCTTAAATACTGCAATTTGTTTTTCTGCCGAATCGTTGCTGTCTTCACTCGAAGCTTAACCAAAGAGAGAGAGAAACAAAGGGAAGGAGAGAGAAAATCATGTACCGCCGGCAGCCCATTGCCAAAAATGTTGCAAGTGTTTCTGCTGTTGCTGCATGCACCAGCAACTGTTGTTTGACATCCTTGGCTCGCTTGGGCTCCCCGAACAATTCACTGCAAAATTGCTAGACAAAACTGTGGCGCATAAAGCGGCTGGGATTGCAACAAGGATACTCGGAATCGTTATGCGTGCAACACAGACTGCTGCTCCTGCTCCTGCTCCTACTGCGGCAACATCGGCTCAATCGGCTTCATCGGCATGAGCTGTACGCACCATTCACATGTACATTGTACATATACACATAAATATATACAAGTGTGTGTGTGTGTATAATTGAACTTGTGTTGGGGTTTCAACGTCGCCATTGAGATTGAAAAATGTTAAAAAATTGCTTTTAAATGCCGCAAAATACAATTTATTATTCAACAGAGGCAAACGCCAAACACTGGCACAATGTGTGTCCTGGGAGTGAGCAAGTGGGAGTGGATTGTGGGCGTGCCTGTGGCCAAGGCGTGACACACACCATGCTCCTATATGTTATGGCCAGTGCCAGTTGTAGCCAAAGCTCAACAGTGCGGCTGCTTGGCAGTAAATTCAAATAAAGCACGCACAGTCATACACACACACACACACGCACACACACACTCACAACCAAAGAAAGACACTCACGTATACGCACAATCACAGAAGCAAGCAATGGCAGCAATTGTAGCTGCAGTTGTTTTGTTTATTACGTATACGCACTGCACAACGCAGTCAGAAACAGTTTGGAAGGCTTTTCGCAAGACTAAACAGACGCTTCTTGGTTGTCGTAGCCTTTTGCTTTTGCATTTTAAGCATTGAGGAATGAAAAAGTCTCAGAACATAATTACAAAAAATGAGTAGCCACAATTGCTGAAATACAATGTTGGAAAGGAAGGCTTCAGCAATTTATAGTCAACATATTATTAGAACTTTGGGTAAAGTTTAAAAAATAACGAGCCTCAAGAAAATAAGTTTAGATTGGTTAAAGTAAACATTAATCTTTGGCTTTAAGTTTAAAAAAAAACAAGCAGCATTATTTTATTTTTAAATAATTATTGTTTCTATTTTTAATATAAATTAATTCTTTTAGTAACTATATTATTAATTTATTCTTAATATTATTTTTAATTTGACCTAACAAAAAGTATTTTTTCTTTTGTCGTGTTTTATAAAGTTGATTAGCCATAAATGTTATTAATTAAATTTAAAACTGACATAATATGTAGATATCATAATCCATACTGAACAGCTTACTACTTATCTCCAACATAACTTTCCTTACATTTAATTAACTTTGGTACTTAGCTCCTATTGCTGTTTGATACTCTGCTTTGACGTGCTTCACCAAAATTACAACCAGCTTATTATTCCTATTCAAAGTAGGAAGAGAAAAAGAGAGTTATACACACAAATTATTAACAACACAATTTAACGAAAATGATTTAATTAAATTTATTTTCGCGCTAATGCCATTTGCCACAATGCCGCTGGGGCCAGCTGGTAACATCAAAAGACAGTGGAAATTAATCAGGCGCACACACAGCTGAGGCCCGCCTTTATTTCCAGGGCCTGCGGCACATATAATTGCATTAATTTATGTGTAAAAGCCACAGAAATTAAAAATAATAATATGTAATACGTATAATCCAAATATTCAAAATGCTCCGACCAGAAAGTTTCAATATAAATTTTGTGGCAGCTGTCAAGTAGGACAGGCAACTCCACCAACCACCGCCCACCGCCCACATCCAGCGAGCACCACCCCCTGATAAGAGAGGCGATGGTGCTGAAGGTGCCTTAAGGCCCACGAAAGCTACAGACCAGTTGAAAGACTAATTTTCACATTTGAACTGTAAACTCGTCATGAAACAAGCCCCCGATGCCACTGGTCGAGCTGTAAATGCTGAGGCTAATGCGTTGGCGGACTATCATCATTTGGCTAAGGTCGGGGGCGTTGACGTTTTGGGCGTTTTGGGGCATTTGGGCGTGGTTGGCCAACCAATTTCATGGTTAAATGATTCAGAAACAGAATTACAAAATTAGTCGGCCCGTTAACACAATGTAATTAACTTTTGCGCGACCGCTCTCAATATATTTGATATTTATTTACCAGGCCCTAATGCCCCCCGGGGTGCACTTTGTTTCGATGCCCTAGTGTCCTGGTTGGTTGGCTGTTGTCCTCCGGCATGAAGCCAGTTTCCCGTTGACAACTTTCAAACTATAGAGTATCTGACTGGAGCTTCCAATTATCCAATTTCTATAAGTCTTCCTACCATCTCTCTCTCATTCTCCTTTTATCTCTCTTTGTCTCAGTTCGTATTCGGCTTTTTCAAAAGCAATTTGAAACAAATTTTATTGCTAAAGTTTCGAGTACATGGAAAATGGTTCAAGTGCCACAAAAAGTTGCAGTTGGCGCGTGCCTGTGCCTTGGCTTGGTCTACAATTAGCTCAGCCTATGAGTATGCAAGTGTCCCCTTTGAGAGAGACACGAACTGAAGGATGTTCATGGAACATTAAAGTCCTTTACATTTAAGAGCAGGTATATTTACTTAAAGCATATTGAGTATAAGCTACAGCATAGCGTATAATAATAAGAAATATATAATAAGTAATAATAAAATAACAAAATGTTTAATGAGCCGCAATATTTATCAAGTATACGCTACCAAATATTATTGTTAACAAAAAGAAACTATTAAATGAATCTTTTTCTACATTTCCTTAAAAATAATAGCACTTTAATCTAAGAAACCAAACGAAGAATGTTTCTTAAAGTAGTAATTTCATCGAATTACTGCTAACTTTAGAACATAGAAAGCAGCAGTGTTGTCCAAGCTTCAAAGCACTGCAAAATCAAACCACGAAAAACCTGTGCAATGATTGCCAAAAAAAAAGAGAAAG
This sequence comes from Drosophila neotestacea, assembly GCA_035044365.1. Classification (NCBI taxonomy): domain Eukaryota; kingdom Metazoa; phylum Arthropoda; class Insecta; order Diptera; family Drosophilidae; genus Drosophila; species Drosophila neotestacea. Next base: position 1,186,043 of record JAWNMD010000155.1, read on the forward strand.
AACAACTATTGCCAACTACTCCAGCTATTGCCAGCCACTGCCATTACCAATTTTTGCGCTTAACACTTCAGTGAACAAATCATTGAGAGACTGAGATACGAAGACATGTAGACATAGAGGCGGACACATAGACAGAGAGGGGATAAGGCGGGGCAGGCCTGTGTTTCCGTTTGCTGTCCCTGCTTATGCCATCAGCATGTCATCATGGCAAAATCAGACGACATGCAACATTGCATAAAGATTTGTCACAGCTAAAGCTCCCAAAATGCAATGCAAGACAACCGACAACGACAACACGCAGTTCGAACCCAGTTAGAGATAGATAGATACACATACACAGATGCAGTTGCAGTTCCAGCTGCAGATACTGGGATAGAGATGGAGATAGAAAAGAGATGCAAACAGCGAGCGATGAGCTCAAATCGCATTTTCGCATGCTGAATTTCGACAAATAACAACAAGAAAAGCTAAAGCTGAAACTGAAACTGAAGCTGGTGCTGATGCTGACACACAGTTGTAGCACCACTATTGCGAGGGCAGTATTATTAAATTAGACTAACTAAATAGTAGAGGAACTTTTCTTAAACTACATAGTGGCAAATACAATAAAAAAATATCCTCATTATTAGGAAACTTAAAGTTCCTTCAACTAATATTACCTTTACAATTTTACTATTTTTGTTTGTTAAATAAACCAAAAAGAAAATAATGTGAATCTTTTTGATAATAATAGATATCTTTTACTATAAAATAAATTAGTTCTTTATAATAGTGTTCGAATAATTTGCACCCGAGCAGGTAAGCTTTTAGATACACACTTACTTTACAATTTAAGACAATTTTTAATAAACTTTAGGTCTCTGATACTTTTCTAGCTACCCTCGCACCAATAGACAGGCTAAGCGGCAGCAACTTGCAGCAAATTCAATTTCGAGCAGCTCGATTGCATTGCGGCACATTGGCCTGCAGTCTGTGAGACTTTGTATTAAAAGAAGAGCGGGATTGGGAATGGGAATGGAAATGGGAAAGGGAAAGGGATGGAAGTGCAGGAGAAGTGGAGTAAGGATATGCTTTTTCTATTGCTTTTGCTTTTGCTGTCGTCTTCTGGCGCTGATCATCGATTCGCATTGCATTTCAATATATAAATATTTATACACAAGTAAATTTGCGCACAGCTGAGCAGCGTACCAGTCGCAGTTAGAGTCGCATCGCGTCGTGTCGCATCTAGGAATGAAGATATATGGACATACCAGGGAGAGTGAGTAATGTTAACTTGCGCTAAATCCCTGGTAGATAGTGCCTTGTGCCAGTCAACTTGTCCTTGTAGCCGCTTCGTAAATCGTTTAGTTTATCATTTGTTTTATTTTGGCTTTAGTCGGTTGCGACCTTAATTTGTTTTATTACTAAAGTCTCGCCAGGAATTTGACACGCTGGGCCAAAATACCCAGATATGTTATATATAAGTATGAATCATGGCTAAGCCTTTATGACATATGCTAAAATTTAACAGCTTGGCAACCTGGCATCCAGACAAACCCCCATTTGAAGCCCATGACAACCCATTTTCATTCTCATCACCATCGCGCTGCTAGCATCACCTTTGTGAGCACACGACAGGCCGCCTGGTCGCGTTTTTGTTTGGTATTTGGCCAACGCGTGACAAAATGATTAAGCGGTTAGCCAGAGCCAGGACTACAGTAGCAGCCACAGGATTCAGGATCCAGGATCCAGGCCACAGGACGTTGAGCTACCGATGAGGCAACTGTCGCCTGCCGATGCTATTGTTCGGCAATGACAGTGCAAAATTGTTGATGATGATAACGATGTGATTAGATGAGTGGTTATTTGGTCAAGTCTGGGCACGGGGATTTGCGGGTCTTTGAGGGTCTATGGATTTACTAACGGGTTGATTGCTTGCCAGCCTGCCTGCTTGGCTGGCTGAAGTGTTGCTACTAAGTAGCACATTGAAATTTTGTGGGCGAAATGGTGTCGTTCTGAAAATGTTTTGACAGAAGCCCATCATATTAAATGGAAAGGCCACCAAAAACATAATGCAATGTGTTTTCATTAAGATTACTTAATAATAAAGTAATAATTCAAAAGATAATATCATTATCAGTTTAACGTCAAGTACTCTTAATAAAAATAAATACAACTCACAATTTACTGGAGCTTTCTCAATACAATAATAGTGATGTCATACCTATAAAAAGGTATAGTATATGGTATAAAATGTTCGTATGCTAATTATGTGCGATAAATTTCGGTTAAGCGATAAATCGCTCAAGCTGCCAGATTTAACGTGGTCATAAAAAATAATGCTCAATACAACGTGCTCCAGAGCGCATTACCTAACCAGATATAGCCAGGCTAAGTGCCTTCCTTGCCAAGCATGCTTATTAGCCAGCAGTTAAAGGTGCCAGCGGCAGCCTTGCCTAGAAGCCTATTTCGAAAGGCTGGCTGGATGACTGGCTTCCTCCTTTCGAAAGCCAAAACTATAGACAGACAATTTCCTTATGAAATGAAAATAAACATGACATTTCTAGGTTTATGTACTTTTGTGCAGCAGCTGTGTCTCTCCGGCTTTCCACCAGAGCAGGCTGCTGCTTTGGCCAAAACCCGATACCCCAAGCCACGTCGACGACGACGACGACGACGACCCGTTTGATATTGCTGGCATGTTCTGACTTGGCTGTGACTGCTATAAAATGTCATCTTTTATTATGGCAAGGCTCAACTGGCGCAGACTGCGCCTAGACTAAGGCTCCCAGTCTCACAGTTACTCAACCCTTGGCCCATTCCTGCTCCTGTGATAGTGTCAAACAATGCTCTGTGCACTGCCACGCCCCCTTTTTCTACTATGACTGTGACTCTGACTGCGACTGTGAATGCGACTGTGGCTGCTTCTATACTCAGTTTATACGCTTGGCTACACATTGCTCCCGGCTTCATGCTGTGAGTTTCATTTCCGGTGCGACATTTTGTTACAAAACTTTATTTTCAATTTGTGCACATATTACACACAGCTTGCCACGCCCAGCACTAGTGATCCGCCCACTTTTGTGTATATATATATGTGTATGTCGTGTCTCCAATGTGGCCCACTTATCTGGCTTTTGTTTTTATTTTTAGTGTAATTGTTCTATTTTTGCGATGGCAATTGCTTTACCCAACTTCTCCACTCCACTCCACTTCACTCTACTCGCTGCATGTGTCCATGCTACTTATCATCTGTGGGTACGTTCGGTCCATTCGTTTCATTCGTTTCAGTTCTTCCATTCGTTCGCTGTCCAGGCTCATGCTGTTGATTATTATTACAAGCATTATGACCGGATTTCACTGGCGGCAGCAATGTCTGTGCCAGCTGCTGGTAATGAAATTAGTTTGTCACTCAGAAACAGGAATGGGGAGATAGAAAGAGAGAGGGGAAGATTCAATCCCCTTACTCATAAGATGCCCAATCTAAGGCTGCCTGTTTATGTTGCACAGCCGTTTGGCCTATCTGCAACATCATCATCATCATCATGAACATCATGAACATCAATATCATCATCATGTTCATCAGCAGCCGCTTCCTCTTTTGATTGCAATGAGTTTTCAGGTCAAGTGCGCTTCCGTCTCCAGTTGGCCGCTTCTTGTTTTATTGAATTTCATTTTAATGTGGCTTTTATTGTTTAGACATGCACTTCAACATGATTTAGTTGATTTTACTTTACTTTAGACCAACTTGGCCGAGATTTGCATGCAAATTGACTTTCACTTTGGGCCAAATGTGTTTCTAAACCCAGAGATACACATTACCAAATGTATTTGGTACTTAAAACTCAAATCCGATTTTACGAGTCGTATGTCGAGATTTTTATTGAGTTTACATTCTCTTGTATCTACAATACGCATCATGAAGCATAACAAATATACATATCTAATGAATATTACAAATTTAATAGCTTTTGCAGTTGCAGATAAATACAATGTGATTAAGCATACGCAGGGTGAGACAGTCCTTTTGCCAGGTGCCCTATATTTATCGAATTAAAACAATAAACCATTTTCCTTTATTTATTTTTACCTTACTCTTAAATTAATTTAGCACCCCAATCAAATTAAGATGACAAGCTTAATTTTTGGGTAAAAATTATTATAAAGTCTGTGCAACAAATTGCAGAGAGCAAAGTTCTTTCAACACTCCCAACTTATTTCATGAGTTCATGTAATCAATCAACTTTGATTAGTATTTCTGACTGGCACATCAAATGTTCATATAGACAAAAAGGGAACCCCCCTTGATATTACGATTCAGGCTAATCCCAAGCTGAGGCCCAAGATTTTTCATTTTCTTTCGGCCAGATAATCGTCGATGGGTTGGGAGATTTTTTTCTCCTTTCGTGTGGACAAAGCGAAAAATCAATATGTCTTGATGTGAGATAAAAGTGAAATAAATTGTATGGCTCGTAAAGTGAAAGTGTCAAATGACCAGGATGTTGAGAGGGCTAAGCAAATGAAAAGTGAAGATGTATGATAGTCGTAGGCCAAAAATAGTAATACTCTGTTACATTTTGCATTAGGATTGGGTCAGAGTGCGTGCCAACTTAGTATTTTGTGTATAGTTTTTGTGAATGCTGGTGCTTTAATAGGCTGCCCATTCCACTTTTCTTCTATTTTTTTGGCATTCACGCGACTTTAACGCAAAGCAATAAATACTTTTAAAAGATAAATAAATCCCCTGACACAAACACCAATCACTGTCAGACGAAGCTCATGTTGGGAACATGAGGGGTAACCGCATAGACCCAGAAGCTAAGCAGCTTAGTTCAGCACACAGCGCCACCTATGTTTCAACTTTCGAGACCAACAAAACGAAACAAAAAAGAATGTCAAGAAAATGCCGGCAAAAACGCAGCACAAATAACAACAACAGAGGCATTTTTATCACACGTTGACCATGTGAAGCGTAAATTACCAATGAAACGAGTTTGCTGCTAAACCAGAAAGATGCAGTCACAGATAGAATGCGAAAGATAGAAAAGATACAGTCGAGAAAAAGGAATGAAGTGAGTGAAATGGGCAAGTGAAGCAGCAGCTAAGCAGCCTGTGGAAAGCCTCAAAAAGTTAAAAGTTAGCAAAAGGCAATTGCAAAATAAAATGGCAACAGCCAAATGCCAACGTTCAAGAAGGTGTCCAACGGAATTTAATTAAGTGAGCTGTCAAACGAATGACCAATAGGTGGCGCTACAGAAGAAGAAAAAAAAACAGTAAATAGAATGGTTAGACCGGAAAGCGGATTGTCAGCTAAGCACATTAGGAATGGAAAGCCCACTTGCTGTTTGGCTTAACTTCCATAGAGAATTCGATAAGGAAAGGAATTTAAAAAACACCGAGAAAGAAACTTGATAGCATTGAATGAAGGCGATATCTAACAGTAGATTTCATTAAAAACATTTCCAATATCATAAAGTTTTAATCACAATTGATGTAAGTACTATAAATGTATATTTGCTATGTTACTCATACGACTCATTATACATACTTTCGATAGCAGCTGCAGCTCTTTAACCAAATTTATCACTTCTGACCAAACTACCCCTTTTAAACTGAATAAGTCACTTTTGGGTCCTCCTTTCGTGTCATGAACTTTTATTAACTTGACTTCTGTGTACGTGTACGTGTACATGTGTGTGTCTGGTGTATACTGATTGTTTACATTGCAGCTTTATTGAAAAAAATGGCAACGAACTTTGCCTTTGGCACTGACTATGACTCTGACAACAGCTGCAGTTGGTTTGGCCATTAAGTAGGCCAGAGCCGCCTTCGGGCCTCTACGATAATTATCAGCCAAAATCTCATTCTGCATGCAATCGAGAGTTGTACAATTTTAAATGAAAAGGACAGCTTATTAAGGGCGCCAAACATGAAAGCCTTCATTAAAACGTAAAAACAAAATTTGCAACATATATCTGAGTATATACGTAAGTATGTAAATGTATGTATGTGATTGGCATTCTCACTTGTACATACATCCATACATATATTTTATGTGTGTTGTGTGCATGAGTTGGGCTATTATGCTCTCCAATCAAGTGCCGGTTTCAATTGCAGCCGCAATTACGCTAAACAAAATTACGTATTTGTAAAATAACCAAATGAAAAGCCAGCTGAGGTTTGAGTGTGTAATCTATGTACATGCATGTAAACACACATACATATGTATGTACATACATCTCACTCTGTGTGTTTGTGTCTGTCTGTGTATCTGTCGGTGGTTATTGGGTGTATTATGCTTAACTGCCGCAGATATCAAATTGACTGATTTGGCTTACATCGAGCATAAAAGTTTGAAATTAAACCACAGGCCACATAGAACCGATTTTTCGTATTTTTATAGCATACTTTTTGGTTGCAGTCTCGCCAGACATTTCTTTTGAGATGATAATTTGGTAAACATACCGCAAATTGCACAAAGAGTTTGATTACAATAAAATGATTTTTGGCTTTAAGTAATTTAAACATGCAAATATATTTTTTATCTTTAAAATTGAATAGGCTTTTTTATAATTGCTGTGGAAATTTAACATTTACAAGTCAAGTTTTTTGAAACTTTTGGGATGAGTTTGTACACAAATTACATTCAAAATCAAATGAGTTGTTGTTATTTCTGAAACTGAATTATTTTCCTCGGGTCAACTCTTTTCGAAATAAGAAACAACTATTTTCATAAGTCAATTCTCAGTTGATGTTATGTTAAAGGCAACTTAGCAGAGTTCACTTCAAGTTAATGGATTGCACACAATGAAAGTATTTGCATTTATCCCAACTAAACTTTAACTGGAGGAAATGCTTTACAAAGTACATTAACCAGTTTTCAGTACATACGCATACATATATGCCGAATTTGCACACTGCAATATAGGACGCTTAACAGCAGCCATTAGCAGCTTTGCTAAGAAGCATGTGCAGTATATCGAGAGTGGCTCACACACACACACACACATGCACACACACACTTGCCCATACATGGACATTAACTCATACTCGAAGGCATGGACAGTCCATAAAGGGACGCAACTATGCAGTTCCCAGCCGTGCCTTTGGTTACAACAATGGCAAAGTCTTTTGGCCAATGGAAAATGGTGAGCGCACTTTATGAACGGTGCATGCATAAAGTGGCCCAGGCAACCACTGTAACTTCCCATCCTCCATTCCGTTCATCACGTTGTGTGGTATAAGCCAACGCTTTTCCAATTTCCGGTTGAAGCTCAGGAAAACAGTAGAGCCAACAACAGCAACAACTGCAGAAAAGGCAGCAGATGAGTGAGTGGAGACCGATGTATGGCCATTTAGCTGCATTGTATTTGTGTTTTTCGCCACTCCCCCTCGATACGCCTCTACCAACGTGTGGCTTGTTGCATAACTCACACATACCCCTACACACACACACACACACATCCCTTAGCCAAAAACGCATCAGAAGCGCATTAATAATGTGCTCAGGCAATCGAAAATGGAATGCGGGTGGAGCCTTTTTGGGTCCAGAACAATGATACTCTTAATGATGAGGATGTCCATGATGGCAACAATATGCGGCATTGTAATGAGCAACAGCAGAAGCTGAAACAGCAGTTTATGCTGGAATTTATCTCCACACTTCGGCAGTGTGCTGGGCTCTGTTGTAATTTTGTCAAGTAATTAATTTGTTCAATGACATCCTCAAGGTGTAAGCGAAACCATTTAAAGTTGATGACAGCCACGACGCAGATACTTCAAAACTCGAAAGTTACTACACTAACTGTGGAGAAGAGGCAATAGCAAAGAGCAGGTATTTCTCGTGGCATGAGTGGGTTGCAGGAGTTGCTCAAGAAACTTGTCATGCATGCCCGGCGAAGTGTGTATCCGGCAATGCGACAGCGACAGCCAAGACAAATCGCACGCACCAGACCCGAAACTCACAATCGAGGGCAGTTCAATTCGTATTCAATAAAGCAGTCACAGAAAAGAAAATAAACTGGGATTTTATTAAAGAAAGCAAAACATTAAACTTAACTCCACTTAGAGTTATTTGTAAACCTTGAAAGCCACCACGCAAAAATAACTTATCTTTTTTTTGATAAAATATTCTATATTATATTAGAATAAATTTATATAGAAAGTCTTTACCTTAATTCGAATTATTTATTAACTTTGAAATCCTGAAAAATATATAATTCTGTTTATTATTTTTTATACCCCCTAACTCTGTTTCAAATTATTTGTAAACTTTGTTTGCTCCCCTCGCAATAAAGCCTCAGCCTAAGTCCCCGAACTCAAAGTATCTGCTCTTCTGGTTGCGTGTGAAATCGGAAGTGGCTGCTGCTGGCTTAGTTGTAGTCGTCTCGAGTCCTTGGTCCTTGGTCCTTGGTCTCTCACTCGTATGGTCTCATGGTCTCATGGTCTCATGGTCTCTTGGTGCCTCGGTCTGTGTGTCGATGTCGGCACTGGGCGACAGGTGCTTCCGCATTTGAATGTCAACGGAAACCGCAACGGTACAACTTAGATAAACGTTTGCTCTTTAAATATGTGCGCTGTCGCTGCCATTGAGAGTAAACGTATACGAGTTCTAGGTACACGTGTGTACATCTAAATATATCTACACAATTTCTATATGTATAAATGTGTAATAAGGCAGTTGGGTAGACGGGAATGGGAATGGGAAAGGGAATGTGAACACGTTTATTAAGCGCCAGTCACCATGTTTGAGCAACTGTGCATATATAAAGCAAACCTGTGCATCCCAGCTACATGTGGAGTGGTTACACTTTAGGTTCAAGAACTGATTATAGACTAGCCTTGTGGTTACGGACTAGGATTGATTGGATAGGTCTTTGCTTAGCTTGTTGCCAGCTAGCTCTGAGGATGGCAAGTTAAAGATAGTCAAGGTGTTTGCTCTGCCATGCATTAGAAAATTGATTATGCTTAAGGAAAGCGTTATTACAGATAAAGTCAAAAGATTTTAAATTAAATGGGAATTTCATGTTGAAGTAAATATCAATATGTATAATTTTGTTGTACATCTTATAGTTAGTATTGTATTTATTAATAATTGTTAATTGAAATATCTTATTTTAATATACACTTTCATTATTTAAATATTCATTTTTAGCCTCAATAGTTTATAGTACTTATATATATGCCATTTAAATATTTTTATTAACAATATGTGAAAATTATATTTTAATTTAACAAAAACTGAATATCTTTAACATTTGTTATTTTTCAACTAATTTAAAATGACAAAGTAAACGTTTTTCAATTCGTAGTTGGTTATTTTTAAGTGGACGCACATTTGGAAATTTCATGAAATTTAAATCAATTTTCATTCAATTTAGGAAAATACCTAAACGAATTAAAATAAGCCCAAATGAAACTGCATTCACCTGGCGAATAGCGAAGAATGAGAGAAAAAACACAAATGGTAAATTGCTAAAAATGAAATCAATTAACAATAAATGCAAGCAATTAAATTCAATGTGGTGGGCGGGGTGCTGACCATATATGAAAACAGGCTACTTAATTAAGCCTGGCCAAGCGATGGAAATCTACTCAAACCCAGTCAGAAGCCACATTTACACTGTACAACATGGTACATGGTGTTGCCATTGCCGATGCCGAATTTTAAGTGCGAAACAATGTAATTTCATGGTAATCAGTCTGGGCCGGTTTAGAATTTAATGCCAGGCTCAAACTGAAGAGTCCACTTCCAAAAAACCGGAGCTGGTCAGCACTAACTACACAAATTTCCGGTTGTGCGCACAAAGCCAATGGACAGGACAGAGAATTCGAAACGGGACATCGTATCGGGTTGAGCTGAGTCGAGGCACTTGGCCAGAAAAATGTCAGTTTGCAATTTTCTATGCCATTTAAAATAAATGAAAATTGCGCTCGTCTGTGCTTTGGGTGTGGCATAGTTTTAGGCGCTGCCCAGCGCGTGTTAACGTAAATAAATTACACAGATATACACACACAGAGTCACATGCATATAGTCGAAGCGACAATCAAGTGGTCAGTGGCATGCAGCTTATAAATCAGCGCAAAGCGCAGAATGTAGCTGCCTTTTGGGCGCAGCAGCAATCGAGATAGATGGCCAACAATGCGGGTCAACCCAGAGAAATTGACAGAGTTTGAGTTGACGATGGATGAAGCGAATGAATAGATAGATGGATCGCCTGTATAAATGGTTAGCTATTTAGTTTCGGTTTGCTGCGGTTTGACTTTGTTTTGAATGGGTCGAAATGAAAATACCCCTCTTCATTCACTCGATTGCCCATAATGCTCCCCTTTTGCTTTTATTGCCAAATTCGTAGTCGTACTGGGTCAATTGAATGGAGCACACATTAGGGCCACATTCTGTTTTGACAAACTGCACAGCAATTAAAAATTAACTAGCATCTGGTTGGGCCGCTGACAAAGCACTTTAATTTTTTTCCGGCAATTGAGGGTAAAATGATTATTTAAATCGAACTGACGAATGGCATCGATGAGTGCAATTTAAAGTTATTTAAGACAGCTCTTTACTAAGACTACACAATTTATATGACAATGGTTATCTATCCTAAAAGTATAATATGTAATTTTCTGGGGACACAGTAGAAAATTGATTTAAAGCCATTTTTATCACATACTAGAGATATATATTTATTCTTCATATTCATATAAAGGAAGTTCATGAATCCTAAGAGTGTGCGATTTAAATTTCTATAAGTTTATAAACTACATTAAATAATAATAACTATTAACTCAAAACTGATGTATTTAAATGAAGCACTCATAATACAATAGCTTTACATTTATGTAGCTTAATTTAATGAGTTTAACTTTATTGACATATTCTTACGAAAACAAGCCACTTGTCGTCTTATTAACAAAAGTGTGTTTATTATTTTGTCAAGCAAAATAGACGTTGCCAGGTCGTTAAATGCGTTTCACAAGTCAACTGCTTAACAGACAATTGTGGCATTTCTCAGAGGTGTATGCAGTGCTGCCAAGAATGTACATACATATGTACATACATACATACTCGCATGTATTTGTACATACCCGACATTCCTTGGGTCTTGACAGCATTAACAACAGTAACTATTTAAGTATCTGCCGCAGTTGTCTTGCCGCTTCTTGTGTGCTACACTCGGGATGCCAGAGAAGAGACTTGCAACAATGCCATAGATTGTTGTGGCAATGCCAGTAACTGGTAACTGAGAACTGAGAACTGGAAACTGGCACAAAGAGCGGCCCAAGGACCGACATACAAACCGCACACATGACGCTGGCCAGGGACCTGAGGTTTGACTGCCTGCCTTATGAGAGCTGTACAAGTTAAAGCTTTAAGCTCTTGCCACAACAGTTTTTCTGCGAAAAAAAAAATATGAGAAGGCAAAAACAGACAACAGTATATTGTTATGCAAGTATTTGTGCAACTTATTTAAATGGCTTAGTGTTTCATACTTTTTGGCTGGCGTGCAATTCGCCGACCCCAGAGCCCCAAGCAATCAGCTGTCTGACTTGCAATTGCAGTGGGAAAAAACACAGCTTTTAGATGATGCATACAAGTAAAAGCCCCGACACCCCAGCCCAGATAAGCTAGAAAAGCAATAATGTCATGCTCAGATGGAATCAGTTACAATGAAGGAACCAACGGATCAACTCAAGCAGCTGCTTTTATCAGCGTTCATCGTTTGTCTAGTTGTAAGCACTTGCCACGCCTACAATGTGCCCAACGCCACAGTCAAGGTGAACCTTCCTCAGGGCTTTGAAGTGTCGATTCCAAACGAGCCTGGCATCACACTCTTTGCCTTCCATGGCAAACTCAATAAGGAAATGGATAACCTCAGTGATCAGACCTGGGCCACAGATGTTATTAACTCTCGGAACGGTCGCTGGACATATCGCAACCGACAGCAGAAACTACAAGCAGGTGATGTGCTCTACTATTGGACAACTGTCAGATATAATGGCCTGGATTATCACAACTTCAATCAGCGTTACAATGTGGGGCAAGAAGATCTTAATAGCACACACATCGATCAAAACATCAAAAGACAAGGTCCTCAAACTATTGTATTAAATGTAATAAATTCACACATAAATATAATTGTTCATTAACATATGTGCAAGCTATTTAAATGGATTTGTGTTTCATACTTTTTGGCTGGCGTGCAATTCGCCGACACCAGAGCCCCAAGTAATCAACTGTCTGACCTGCAATTGCAGAGGGGAGAAATACAGCTTTTAGATGATGCATACAAGTAAAAGCCCCAACAACCCAGTCCAGCCCAGATAAGCTAGAAAAGCAATAATGTCATACTCAGATGGCATCAGTTACAATGAAGGAACAGACGAAACAACTCAAGCTTCTGCTCTTATCAGCGTTCATCGTTTGTCTAGTTGTAAGCACTAGCCACGCCTACAATGTGCCCAACGCCACAGTCAAGGTGAACCTTCCTCAGGGCTTTGAGGTTTCGATTCCAAACGAGCCTGGCATCACACTCTTTGCCTTCCATGGCAAACTTAATAAGGAAATGAATGATCTCAGTGATCAGACCTGGGCCAAAGATGTTATTAATTCTCGGTTTGGTCGCTGGACATATCACAACCGACAGCAGAAACTACAAGCAGGTGATGTGCTCTACTATTGGACAACTGTCAGATATAATGGTCTGGATTATCACAACTATAATCAGCGTTACAATGTGCGGCTAGAAGATCTCAATAGCACACGCATCGATCTACACATCAGAGCAGATGGTCCTCAAACAGTTGTATTAAATGTAATAAATTCACAAGTAACTATATACGTTCATTAACATTTGGAAATGTCCAAGTGGAAGTCTGTTAACGATTTACTTTGTTATGTAAAATGAAATATTGTGATTTAACTTTGAATAAATTTCTCATATCAATTTACTGATTAAACTTACGTATTAATTTAATTGATGTGTTCGCTGAATTAATCAAATCAATAAGACAATGAATGTAAAAATAATTACAAGGTCTAGACAAATTCGAGGAAAAATTAAGATTCTCAACGAGATATACTCATAAGTTTTCGATCACTTTTACACAATCACCTTCAGCTAACTGATAACTGATTTTGAATAATAGACATTTTAATCAGCGGATCTCCAACAGAAATTCTTCCAGAAGAATTTTACCGTTTTCGGTCTATAATACTACAAAAGTAATACTAAAAGTATTAAAGGTGGCCAGCACTCCTTTATGGTAGGTTTATTCACCTTAATTTTAAAAGCACAAATAACAAAGCAAGAAAGAAAAACGCAATCGATATTCTACTTCTTATCATCATTATTGGAAAATATTATTTTTTCGTATTAAATATTTGAATGCATTCAACATGGCAACAACAAATTTGGACTGTGCACATGTCAAACTCATAGCTCGTTGCATTGTTTTCCAAAGTGCAATAAATCAAAGGAGCACTTTGTCACAGATACCCAAGTAAATATCCTGGCAGTATAAATCATTTTGAAAAGTTCTCTCCGCATGCGTGTGAAATGCTGTGCGAGTAATGGCTGCTCAAAATTACCGCAATGCATTCAAAGTGGCAAGACTCACCCTAAAACAAATAAGAGTCTTCGAATCAAGTACAAGAGATACTAAAGATACCCTGCTCCTGATAAACAAATAAGAGAATAAGTAAAAATAGTAACACTAGTTACATATTCTAAAAATAATCTTTTCGTGCAAAATATCCTTTTGTACTTATACCTTTTGTCTCACACAAATTTAAAGCTTTCTCTTTCAAGTTCTAAAAAGGATACAGGGTATATTAGAGGGAAAAACAAAGAAAAAAGAACTAAAACTGTTCAGGCAGGTACTTTCGATAGTTGAATCCTGCAAGGGTTTTTGGTATCAAATAAAGAAGTAAACAACAGTACAATATGAACAAAAAAATTCAGTAACAACTTGTTTTTGGGCCATTTAACTTTCACTTGATGCAAACAAATGCTGATAAAACTTTTTGCTTGGCTAGTTAAATCACAACAAAAGTCACAAAAAGAGTTAGGTTTTTATCAACACAAGTGCTTAGAAGTTTTATATAGGTGCTTGTAACTGAATGCCATTATTGCTAAATTGTAGATTTCAATTCAAATAGCAAAAAATATAATTATTATAAAACATTATTTACATATAGCAGGGAATAATGTTTTTTCTGGACTAAATGATATATAATGAATATACAGGTTTTAGCCTGACCAGCTGCTCTTCCCATTAGCAGGCAGATCTGGTTAATATCTGGAGTCGAGTGCAGCTTGTTCAGCTTTTATTTGACCCGTCTCTGTGACCGCTTTTAGTAGTGTAAGTTGAGTTTAGACAGAGACCCTTTAAACAGCTCCAAAAGCAAGTAGCAACGTTATGCTAGTTCAAAGTATGCTACTAGGAGATACCCTCTGAAATATAGCTATATGCTCGACAACCTTAAATTAATTATTGTGCACAGCATAAACTCTCTATTAACAAATCGATGAGTTTCAAATATTCAACATGAAAAAGTCAGATTACCATATGGATATTGATTCTGATTGGCACAACTGAGAAGATGATTCCTTTATTTATTTATTCTCAAACTACAATCAGTTGACAAAAGTTAAAATAAAATCAAAATTAACATAAACCAATAAGAAGTAAATTTAAAATTAATACACATCTAAGAGAATTCCCCAAAAATTCCGGCTGCAAAGGATGCAAGGACATGCACATGCATTTACAATAGTCCTAAATAACGGGTATGTCAGCTAATTTTGTGCCGACTGCATTTGTCACAGCTCATTTGCAGCAAATTAAGCATGTCGGCTAAAAGGTAAAACTGTTGCAATTTTTCACACACAGCCAACGGCTGTTTGCATCTCAGTCTTGTGCATGTATGTAAGTGTGAACATATGCATATATAAAATATAAATGTGTGTGTGTGTGTGTATTTTTTGTGTATAAAATAGGGGCAGCTAAGCGGCGCTGTCAGCAACATTTGCGAACTGTTCTCATTTTCTCATTTCGCGCAATGTGTGAGAATTGCAAAATGCATTGCAAGCAGCAAGTTTGTGTCAGCTGACACATACACACACATCACACAGACACACACATAACCCATAATACAACGCACACACTCATGCTTCATTTAACATACACACACACCCACCCACTCACACATACGTACATACACGCACACTTCTACACGTGGAAAGGCGTTTAAATGACTTGTGACAATTTTATGTGCCGGCTAAAGGAAGAAAAAATAAACTGTCACAAAATTATGTCATCAAGTTGTTGCAAGCAACCTTAAATGTGCAACTTAAATTTGTATATTTGCCCTGAAAAGATTAAAATTGATTTTTTTCAGTCATATATTTAGCTTTGGGAAAGATTCAATTACGTTAAAGCTTTTAATGCATTCTCCTATCTATAACTATTTAATATACAAATGTAAGTCCGTTTTAATGATGTCATCTTTATGCTTAATTAATAAACACTTAACTAAAAATTAACAAATGATTGTTTTTATATTTTCATAGCAAGTTTTTAAGTAATTTAATAATCAACACAATACCGAAACTAATTTCGTATATCATTACAATTATTTCTAGATCAGTCTTTCTCTCTCTTACAAATATTATTCAAGTGTTAATCGTGTTGTAAATATAGCAAAGCATTTCGAAAAATATACCCGATAATAGTTCATGTTCACTTGATATCAAGCCTATTTAAAAACTTGGCACTGCAAAAATTAAACTTAAATTCAACTCTTAAATATGAATCGCCAACGTATGCTTGAAGAAGAACGAGAAGAAGTAAAACTGTAACTGGCAAACCGGCAGAGTGGCAAATTAATTATATAAGATTCCGGCAAGCTAAATATTTTGCTCAAGTTAAGTTCAAAGTTACAAGTGGTGCCACTGTGGAGTGTCACATTTTAAAATAAGTTGCCAGTAACTCGACGCACATTTGTCACACATGCCGTTCTGCCAAGGGGTTGCATCCCGGTTGAATGGACCCTGTACCAAACCATCTACAGGTGGATGTGGCACTGGAAATGGCAATGCCACCAGTCGGTTGTCACTTGTGGAATTTGCGTAGCTCACGCTGATTGGCGGATGCTGGAAGGGATAACCTCATACCGCCCTCAGTTCAACTGATATATGGCACTTTGAAATTAGTCTAAGTGCAAAATGTAGGACGCACAGCAAGCAGGACACATGGTTCGCATTTTTCATGCTCAGTAGAAAAAATGTGCATAATATGTATTACTTAGTCATGGTACTCGAAATGACAAAAGTACATTCTCATTGACAGATAGACGGTATATTTGGATGTCAGCTGATGAAAGGCAATGCTTAAAAAGCAGAGTTCAAATTAATTTAGACCGCATTGAATATATTCAGAAGCTATTCACTACAATGTTTCGCATGCAATAGTTCCCATTAAAAGAATTGTATACCCTGTAGCCATGAATTGGATTAAAGAGGGGAATTATTAAGCAATGTGACCAAACGAAATTGAAAATAAGGAATTCTCGCATGCTTTTAATAATATTCCGAACTAAGGCAGCGCCAAATTTGATAAGTATTAAAGATAAATTTAAAAATAACTAAATATTTTACCTATAAAAAATTTAAGCTGTTATTTTCCATTAGTTAATTATTTGAATTATTAATTCATATTTAATTTTCTTTTCATATCCAATCATTATAATAAATAGAAGAGGTTTGCATGGTATCTCTTACTCGATAATTCTTACCTTTGTGGGACCAGCTTATTCATACATTGGACACACAGCGATTCGTATTTTTAAAGTAATTCGCTTTTATTCAAGACTGTATTGAGCTTTTGAATGGCGTCTTACTTTGTTATTATCAGGGAATTACGTCATCGCTGACACCTCGCGTCGTGAGCCATTCAAATAAGTTCGAAAACACTTTGAACAAAAAAAACTTAGTTCGCTTTATTCGTACTTGTTCGTTAGAAAAAAGTATAAGTATTTGTAAGGAGTACAGGTATGTACATGTGACGACAAACTAGTAGAAACCAAAGTTGCCCAGGTTACGCTCAAGATTTGCCTGTAGATCTCTCATTTGGGCCTCGAGGTTCCTCTGCATACCTGCCAAATGTTCCTGAAGCTCGGCTGTTTCCTTGGCAATATTTTCCTTAATCTGAGCACGGTTCACATACGAGTCACGGTTTCCACTGAAAAGACCTTCCTCAGTTTTGGCAAAAACAGTGCCATCAGCCAACTCGATGACGATATTGCCATTATCATATTCCACTGTAGCTTCTTTGCCATCGATGTCGATCTTCTCCTTACTCTTGACACTGGCATCCTTAGGGGGGAAATTGTACACCTTGTCGTTAATTTTCAGCTGGAGGCCTCCATTGATGACATTGATTTGGAAATTGTTAAAGAACTGGGAGCTCCCTTCTCCACCATTATTGACTAACGTTACGCCGCCATTTCCATAAGAAAATCCGCCACCCCATTGCCTACCCCATTGGTTGCCATTGATAACAATATTTGATCCCGACTTATCATCATCATCTTCATCATCCTCATCGCTGTTTGAATCCCCTCCAGTTACAATCGTTTGACCACCGGCTCCGACCAAGACGGTTTTACCATCGGGACGTCTGAAAATGCTTCCAGCTCCATTTTGTAGGACAGTGTTACCTCCTTGGTTATACAAATAGTTGGGCACGGAATGAGGTTGAGTAGGCAGAGGTGCCCCATCCTGGGGATTTGTTGTTCCGGGTATAGAGGTTTCTACCCCGTTCTTGTGTTCCACATAAGTTTTGGGCTTATCCGTTGCAGCTTCCTCAGCTACAAATTAAAAGAGTTTAGCTTCAAATGTATACATAAATTTAAAGTTGTCATCACAATTACCGCTGGCTAAGCAGATGGCGACGGCAATTAGCCCGAACATTATTAGAATGCGACCCGTATCCATATTGTACATGGGGTTGACTGTATGAATCCAGAGCTATGAACCCGCTTTTATAGAAGCAATCGATTGAGAATAATATATATGTACTTTTATTATTATGTATATTAAACGTGGGTAGATACACACGAGAGCAGAGAGGTCAACAGTGCAACCTATGAGGGAAATGCCAAGAAAGATTACGCGAATTTTGCTTCCACACAACTTGCGATTCTCGATCACACTGACTTTGTCTCCCATCTGACACTTTTTTATGACTCACAATTTGCAAATGAAAAAAAAAATAGGTAACTCAGCTGTGGCTCTACACATTTCAATGCACATCAGAAAATTGTTAAATGTGATTCGTATCATTAGAATCGAAATTGTCACAAACGTAAGAGCGAAACAAAACAAATTAGGTGTTAGATTATTTTAATAATAATAATTATTTGTAAATTAAACTTTCATTGTTGGTTCAATTTATGAAATAACTAACATATTATATATATACATTTTTTATATAAAACTTAAACTTTTCTCTGTTTTTTTATAGTTTAGACTTGTAATTTTTTATTCAATATTTAAACTTCTCTTTGTAAACTTAATAAGTAAATTAGATATACTTTAAATTTATTCGGTTTTGTTAATTCATTGTCTTTAATTAATTTCAAAGTAATCATAGTCGTAATTCAGCTTTAAAAACACTTCACTGTATTTGTACTTATGTATGAGTATATAATAAAGAGGCGTTCGTTGACTGATCATGTTTACATTTAAATACCGGCTATGTACAGACAGCAGTACAATATGGGAAAACCCTTCAATTATATTTACACTTACATACCCAAGAAAATACTCGATTCCAAGTACGCTTTATACTTTAATTAAAAGCTTATCGCTCAGATGGGGAAAACATATAGTGATCTGAGAAACCTATCAGCTTTTAATAATAAAGTTAAGTACGCTAATAAAGCTGGTAAGCTATTGATGACACTATTGATACTATTGATCGATGTGTCGACTTGAAATCTATTTATACTGCAGTGCACAGACTTTTATTCCTACAAAATGTAAGCAGTGTGTTCACAAGTCTTAGAATCAAGACTCTTTCAAGCCAAAAGGAAAAAATTACTTGCAGTTGTTTAATAAAAACAAACAGCCCACGTTAGTTACAATCATCCATTCAATTCTATAAAGATCACATCAATTAAGCAAACTGAAAGTAATGCAGTTAAGTTTCTTTTTATTTGTTTGTTTTAAAATTGAATTGACTTTATTTATATGCCTTTGATCAGGTCAAATGTCAATTAGTAACGCCACTTGCCGGACCCATTTGCATGCAGAATAATATTATCGGTTGAATCACCTCCATTCCAGGCAGGTCCACCTCCAGCCCCTCTATTGGATGAAGGCCCGCCTCCGTACCCTTGGTTGGCTGATGGTCCCATGTTAAACCACGACGGCATGCCGTGAACAGCTAAAATATATTGTGGTATGGTAAATACTCTTATGTAATGCATATACAAATTGAAGGTAAGGGCAATGACTTACCGCTAAGCAGCGCGATCAGCAGCAAAAGCAAGAAAATAAATTGAAGACCGTATCCCATGGTCAAGGCAAAGAGTCAAATGAACGAGCCTTTAACAGTAATGCGTATTTATATATGTCCAGAGCTGCTGACCAGAGACCAGCGGCAATGTGAAGTGCCAGACAATGGCTTGGGGCAACATACATATGCATAATGCGTTTGCTTTTCCCCTTCCCCTTCTAACGTTGCAACACGCAACACACTCTTGATGAGTACGAGAAAGTGCTTTGTCGTTGAACAAAGTTAGAGCGCAATGCTCGTCTCTCTCACTCTCTCTCTATTCTCTCTCTCTGTCTACTGCATCACTCACGCTCTTTCCTCTCCAATTTGAAGCAATTAAGAAGTTTCGGTATGTGCCTGAGCAACGTTGCTAATTATTTTCAATTGAATTGCTGTGCTCTAGCAACATACACATAGGTTGTAGGTAAAAGTTTTGGAATTGCTGCCCATTAAACATATCGGCTCATTCATTGAGCGTTCTCCCATTAGCCTCAAGCTAAGTTCATTTCTCTCTGCTCTCCCATTGTTATTGTTATTGCTGTAACATAAGTTTAACAATAAAAATTAAACAAATATTATTGCGTTGTTGTTCAAAGCACTTGCATATCTCTCCGCTATTGACTTTAGAGAGATACACATTGAGCACGAGAGAGCGTGGCTTAATGCAAAACCTGTTTCGAGTAACGAGAGCTTCAAACAAAAATAAAGAGACACTTTGTATGTACGTGCCTTACATACTCACACTTGATAAGAAATTAATACAAAGTTGCATTTAAAACGTTTTTGGGTTTATAATTTCTGAAAATAAATTCCCTAAAAACTAAAACATTATATATTTTCACTTCTAAATTCAAATTGAATATACTTTTATTTAATTGCATATTTATAATCCTTATTTTAAAAATTGATCTTTTTTCTTATATTGTGTTAAAAAAAAAATTTAAAGACTATAAAGAGGGATCGAAATACTAATATAATGCGTTTTGTTACCAGTCTAGATCTGTCTTAAACAAACACTATAAAAAATTTTATTATAATAAAGTGCAATATTGGAATTAGTTTGTTTAGATAAAATTTACATTTAGAACACCAAAGCAGAGAATATTAAGTATACGCCTATAATATTTTAAACGAAACTATTGTAGCGAATCTATGAATGTGTATTCAGAGAACATGTCTACACTCTAACAAAACTAAATTATACCCAAAAACATCAAGAAGAGTTTAACTCTTAAGAGTTAAAGGTTAGCGTATTGCGTATACGCATTGATGCTCAAAATATATAAATTACAAACAAGTGAATGCATAAATAAACGTCCAGTTCTTCGTAGTTTCCCAAATGGCAACTTATTTATGTCACATGGACGCGTAAAACCAAAAAACAACAATGAATCGAAAGCTAAGAACATTAATGCATAGACGTAGACCCATTAACAGGACGCAGCTGCATTCACAGTGGCAAATATATGGGCTGCGACTAACTATTGGACAGAATCTGGCCAACCTGGATGGATTTGGGTCTGAGTCTGGGCCTGGTCTAGTCGGGTGGGCCAAAAGCGATGCGAGGGTAGCCAATGCTTTTGTTGTGTTCAAATCGAAACGAATCGAATCAATTTGATTTTCCAATCAATTAAACTTTATATAAATTGCGTCTGCGCTACTAAATATAACAACAACAACGACATCAGATATAGCAACAATAGCCGCAAAGTAGAGCTAGAAATGTGCGGCACAGATAACAGAGAGTGAGATGCCATGATGCGCTTAAACTATCTCTCTCACACACATTGTCTCTCGGCAATGTCTCTATCAACGCCTGACTGCACAAGCACAAAATGTTAGGTCTCGAGTTCAGGTTCGATTTGCTATGGGGTTCGAGGGAGAGTTGTAGAGTAGACTATTGCATATTGTATAACTTTGACTGGATTTTCGCATCGGATAAATGTTTTGTGCGATTTTTAGTTGCAGACGGCATTTCAACTGCAGCTACATTTGACTTTCCCGCACAGATATACGTAATCAATTTAATCAATTTAATTTTATAAAACATTCAACTGAAGACAATACAATGTCACGTAACACTTAAATCCCTATATATTTTAAGAATAATGCCCATTACCTTGCTAACTTAAAGTTCTTATTCTACAAGTTTATATTCCGACTATTTACAGCTTTTAATCCAGAGACTCCATTTCTATTTGCTGTTTAATGTCTTCAACAGATTTACAAAGGCGCCTTGCCTTTAAATTCAAAAGGCTTTCCATTAAAACCACCGGTTATCCAGAAATATATCAATATATTTGTCATTAGTAACGAACGGACCTCCACTGCCTCGACCATTTAATATTTCATTTCTTTATAGTCAAATATGTAGTTCAGTGGCCTGAGTTAAGGTAGGTCCATAACTTTTTTTCCAGAAATTAGTTTAATAATTTCATCCCCAAAGGGACGTCCACTGTCATTGCCTACCAAACCAGATGCGATACCGTCCTGATCATGATTAGATACGAAAGGTCCTCCATTGCCTTTTCCAGAAATTAGGCCATTATTATTATGTCCAAAGGGCCCTTTACTGTTACCACCGCCTACCAAGGAGGTAGATGTGATACCGTCCTGATCATGATTAGTTACGAAAGGGCCTCCATTCCCTTTTCCAAAAATTAGGCCCATATTTTCATGTCCAAAGGGCCCTCCACTGTCTCCACCGCTTACCAAGCCACTGCCAGCCTGATTTCCAAGAGGTCCACCACTTTGGCTTCCATATATGATACCGTCCTGATCATGATTAGTTACGAAAGGGCCTCCATTCCCTTTTCCAGAAATTAGGCCCATATTTTCATGTCCAAAGGGCCCTCCACTGTCTCTACCGCTTACCAAGCCACTGCCAGCCTGATTTCCAAGAGGTCCACCACTTTGGCTTCCATATATGATACCGTCCTGATCATGATTAGTTACGAAAGGTCCTCCATTGCCTTTTCCAGAAATTAGGCCATTATTTTTATGTCCAAGGAGCCATCCACTACCAATGATAGGTCTTTCACTATCCTTTTCAGAATTGAGTGCTATATTTCCATGTTCAAAGGGCACTGTCCACTGTCGTCTACTGTCTCCACCGTTTAGGACTCCAGATAAGAGGACTTCGGGATCAACTACATAATATGGAAAATCTCTCTCAGGTCCAAAGGATCCTTTAAGGGGATCAATGTGATGTTCCGCTCGAGATAAGGCGATCATCAACAGCATCAAGATCCATATATGTGTCATCTCTTCGCCTTACAAATTCAAACTGATTGAGACTCATCTAAGCAACTAAAATTGTTGGCTTTGCTTAATAGCGCAAAATATTAATATAAGCAAACTTTAACTTGAGGCTTTTAACCTTGGCCAAGTTCAGCAGTAAACTTCCAAGAACGATTATTGTTGATTAGAATTGGTATTAATCGAATTCAGAGTAAGTTTTCTTTCTAAGTACTCTACATTATCATATCCCATTCCAATCATCATATTTTCAAATTAATCTTCAAGACTTAATGTTAATGTTATTCATGATGAAGTTTGATCACTTAATCTTATTTTCGCTGATCGCACCCACTTTACTTTACTCAATTTTGACAGATTCGTTTGAATTATCGCTTGAGAAAAAGCTACATACTATATTGATGATAATTGAGCTTTGATGCTTTGAACTTATTTACTAACAGAGCTTTGCATAATAAATAATATGACTCAACACTGAAACACAGAATAAACAACATAGCCAAACACAAAAATTAAATATAAATACCAATTACTTGCACTTTGTTATTATATGATTATTATTAATTTTTAATTGGACAGTTTTAATTAAATGTAAGTTTATTGATCTCTAACTAGCGTGTAGGTAATAGGAATTTGCAATGTTGCTTTTTATTTTGCTTACTTCAGCTCGATTTCTAATCTCGTCCCAGTGCTCCCTGACATATTTTCACAAGACGCAAATATGTATTACATCTATGTATACCCCATCTCATTCATATAAATAAGGGGTTTGACTTGATTTTCAGACATTATAATAGACATCATGGGATCAGAGCGAAGTGTAATGTTGATCGGCCTTTTTTGGCTGTCAGTCTGTTTGATTGGCGGTAAGTTTCTCATTATCAAGCATTAAAATTTTAAAATATGAACTAATTACTGAAAAATGTAATTTCCAGGACAAACTACTGACTATACCCATAAGGATTCGGAGAGTGAAAGTTCTGTCCTTGAGCAGCCTATACATAATGTTGTAGAAGAAAATTGGGATTATGATATAAATAATCTTTTAAGGCATTACGGACAACAACTGGATAAGACAGAGGACTATAGAGAGAGAAAAGTGAAAGTGAATGAAATTAGACGTATTTGGAATTATAAAAAATTGTTTGACAGTTTATAATATATGTATAATATACAGTTTAACATAAAAAGTCCTCAGACCCTGGGATGCTTTGTACATTTCTTTACAACAAAGCTATTTTCACATGCAAAATGTCATAAATGGAAAAAAAAAAGTGTTGCATTGTTGATATCGCACTGTTATCGACCATTTTATAATATCGATAATTGATGCAGCCCTGGTGCATTTCACAAGCACAATCGGTCACGCTGTACCGCTGAATTAAAAAGCCCTTCGCATAGGTTAATCTAATTTTATTCTTCCCGAATGTCAAAGCTCTCTCAGCACAACAAAATTAATGGATCTTTGCAAAGCTCCGCCAGATTTGCACTCAACAAATCTCAATTTAATTCATGGCGTTTCCAGTTTTATGCATTACCTTTAAATCGTTTGGCACAGAACATTTGCACCGTGAGTAATCCCATCAGTGCTTGTTTGAGGCAGGATGCAAAGACGTTGTTTATTCCCGGAAAGATACGCCATGAACTGGACAATGTGGTTAAGGCAACTGTTGATGGTGCAAATTGGATATGTGCTGGCCTCGATCTGTTGCGTCTGGCCATGGAAAAAGATTGCGATCTGTCTGTTGCATATTTGATATACTGGCATAAACTGGAACGATGTAATTATGTTCTTAACTCAGTGGTAGAGTTGTTGGCACAATGTGAACCACTGGACGGACGTACCTTTCAGTATCTTATGAAACACACGGTGCCTGACGGTGGAAACTGGCAAATGTTTGTGAATCTAGTTAACAAATATGGTCTTATGCCCAAAAAGTGCTATCTAGCCAGCTGGTCATCATCCCGTACTCTGCATCTTAACAAGATGCTTAAAAGTAAAGTAAGTGGAGTTTTCCTTCTATTGATTAGTTAATACTGATTCCTCTTCTATACTTAAGCTTCACGAATTTGGCAGTCAGTTGCACGCTCAGTTTACCTTTGATGGTGATGCCAGTAACTTGTCCTCAATGATTGAGCTCATGATGGAGGAATTGTACAAGATAATTAGCATTTGTTTGGGAACACCACCCTTGGAATTTACTTGGAGCGTTAAAAATGAAGAGAATGCTCAGAGTTTCACACCAATCAGCTTTTATCAGCGTTTGGTGGCACCATTCTCTGCACTTGATGCTCAGATCTGTTTGGGCCACGATCCACGTCTCAGCTCTAGCTATCAAAGGAACTACCGCATCGCCTACAGCTCCAATATGGTAGATGGACTCCAGCAAAAGTACAATAATCAACCCATGGATGTGCTTTTAGAGATCATGGTGTCATCCCTGGCTGCTGGCTCAGCCGTTTGGCTTGCCTGTGATCTGAATACAATATTGAATGGTAAATCCAAAGTACTTAGCCTAACAATGCACAACTTTGAGCAGGTCTTTGGCATGCCTGTGGGAGTTAATCTCGATAAAGCCCAGCGTATGGTCTACAAGGGAACACGTCGAAACACTGCATTGTTGCTTACAGAGGTTACCTTGGATGCAGTTAACCAACCACTGCAATTTCGTACGATTACCAAAGCAACAGATACTGACAAGAAAACACAATCTCACACCAGTTTGCAATTGTCGGCCAAGTTTGACATTGAAACTGAGGCTGATGGGAATGCGGCGAAGCGTAAGATGTCCAAAAGCAACATAACCGCACTGAATGTCGATTGGTTGCGGGAATATGCTTTTGAGATAGTCGTTGATTCACGCTTTGTGCCACCAGGCGTGTTGCATGCAACACAATCTCAAACCAGCGTTGAACTGCCCATTTGGGATCCCATGGGTGCTCTGCTCTCCTGATGAGTAATGAGTCCCTCAGGTAACGACATTTCAATGCTCAAACTAAATTCAAGAGCAGCCAATAAATCGCAAGCGAGTCATTAAGCAAATACCAGTTTTTTAAATTTCCTTGTAAATATTTAAAGTTTTCAAATAATTAGAATTGTGTCTCAATACCCTAACCGCAAACAAAATTACAAAATATAGTAGCTGATTCCTTAACTACCAGAAATATACTTATTTTTATATATGGATTTATTAACTTTTATTTAAATCGCTATTCACAATAAAAGTTGTGTAACTTGTTATACATTTTTTTAACTTTACAATTTTCAGCTTTTACAGTTTGCTCTACATTTTTATAATTCTGTTTTATTATAAATAAAATTTTTGTGTTGCACAGAAACGTGAAACGGAACTGGTTCACAACATTTTTGTTCACGTTAAGCGTTCTTCATTTACTGAAATTATTTGAAAATTTAGCAGAGCGAGCGTCGAGGCGCGACCTTAGCTTAGTTTTTGGGAATAAGACTTACGTGCCTGGCATGCCTAATTAGGAATTAAGAGAGGAAGAGAGAGAGAAAGAAAGAGATAGGAATGAGGAGGAGTCGGAAAGTCGACGACTGTTTTGGACTTAAGGGATTTGCGCTAAGGAATTTGACTTAGCATAAAGGAAACAAACAGTTCTTTGCTTTAAAACATATTTTTATTTTCTTTTTAAATTGTTATTAAATTGTGGAAATACTTAAATGCGCGTACTATCAATAATGTATGGGTCTGTTATAGGCATAGCCACCATAACCACCATATCCACGTCCAGATCCAGCATAAGGATTATAGCCAGAATAATATGGTTGATGTGGATGTACCACAATTGGTTGCACCACTATCTGTGGCTGAAACAGCTTCTTCAGAAGATGACGAGACTCACGTAGCTGAGTAGTTTCCGATGTTTCAGAGGCATCTCCCGATCCACTGTTGGAAATTGCATTAGCATGCAGGCCACCATCTGACAAATCAGCAACTGTATTGTGATTATCAGGAAAGGAAAAGACCAGGCCAACAGTAAGACTGCTCAGCAGAAAAAGCGCGATGAACTTCATCCTGGTCAGAAATTGATTAGCAACTGAATAAACGAACCACATTACAGGCTCTTAAATACTTGAAATAGTTAAGAATAACAGGTAACATCCAGTAAGAACTACCTGATGCAGCAGCTGCAGGAGATTACCAAATACTGGGAAATGATTTACAGCTAGGTAGCGCAATAAAAACTATTTTGTAAATTTGTTTTTGGAATGCTTTAAACAGGTTTAATTTTCTTTTCGATGTGATTCCCTTCACCCTAGACAAGCGCTTTAATATATGTATACGTATATAAGATATATGTATGTGGTTGTGGGCTATACTTTTATCCTTGAGGTGGTGGTGGCGGTGGTGTCATACCCTCAGGTGGTGGTGGCATCTGGCGCCGTTGCTGTAGTTGGAAAATGGGAAAAAGGAATGAGAATTAGTAACATGATGACAACACTTTGATCCTGTTGTGGAAGGGAGAATTTCAGGAATTTTTCAAATGCCAATGAAAACAAACATAGTTGAAAGTGTATCTACTTTTAAGGAAACTCCCTATACTTTAAATAAATCGATCTTGCAATTACATTTTTGGAATGCTGTATAGAAATTTTATTACTCGTTCTCTTTTAGTTTGTGGTTCCCCTAACATGCACAATAACTCTACTTTTATTTGTTTAATATTTGGAAGACTTTTTATATAGGAATTGGCATACCATCTGGCGGGGAAGGAAGTTGAGGTACTTGTCGGCTTTGCTGTGAATGGGAGACAATCGATCATTGACAATGCATTAAATGATATGAAATCTAGGAAAATCCATTATGAAAATGATTTGTGTATATAAAACTAACAACACGGCAATCCTAACAATTTATATCCTTGACAAATTTAAGAATTTTAAAGTTAAAAGTCATGGATACTAACCCGGTGGTGTGGTGCCTCGTTTGCCACATGTGGGCCGCCATTCTCAGGATTAGTGCTCATGTTCATGGCATTACGACGCGACTATTAATGGGAGTTTTTACTGTAGTAGCTATTAAAAAAAGAAATTAAATAAACATACTCTGAATTGGGGAGGCGGTGGTGGTTCCTCGTTGGCGAATGATCCTTTTGGGGCTAGAAGGTCTGTGGCATGGCGCCGTGCCTAGAATTAGTATGCAGTGAACAAATCCAGTTATTAATAGTCTATAACCCTGATCGACTCGAAAAGCCTGTGCCTCTACTGATGTGTTTAATGATCGACGAGACTTATGACAATTGTGGTCAAATTATAGCAGTCACATTCACAATATTACAACTTCGAAACTTACTCTGAGATAGGCTTTCATGGACTTCTGTAATCAAAAGTTGATCGAGAATTAAGTGTATCCTTTAATATAATAATAGGTTCAATTTCTTGGCTTACCTCCAAGCCATTTCGGTTTCCACCGCCACGTCCGTCCACACCGCACAGTGTCAAAGTCAACACGTAAATAACCAAAACAATGCAAAATAGCTTCATTTTCTAGCTATCACGTCCTGTTTAGTTCAAGAGTAGGAGACAGAAACTGTGTATTCTCGTTTACTGGTCTCTAATGCAGTTGTAAAGTTTCTTATATACATGTTGCCCCAATGGGGATTGGGAATTTAATTGGCTTGTTGAATGCTATCCCAAATCTTGTAAAATGTCAGCTTACCGAATAATTGTCGATAGATATCGCACAAGGGCAAACATTTGAATTGTATGTTAAATCATAGTTATTAGCAGATGGCATAACGCAAGATGTATCTTAAAGATACATTTACATGAAATGGGAGGCAATATACAAAAAACTTTGCATGTCTAGAGCAAAGTTATATGTTTTTGGCAATGTTACAATATTTATTTTAACACGTTAAAGGAAGTAAGAGTTTTAGCTATTATTTTGCTTAATACATTTTTTTAATCTTACTGAAAATCAATTAAAGTTTGTACAACTCTTACATGTTTTTCAGCCCAATGTCAGTTTAAATCTAAAATTCCATCCATATATTGTGATTATCTAAAGTGTTCTATTGCCAAATTTAAGTAATGTCAAGTGACACTAGCACTTTTCACGCTATTCTCTGTCATTTCCGGCACTAGACACGCCACAATGGGTCCATGTTCAACTTGTAAATTGTACATAATTTCAAAATTATAACACGCTTTGATGTTGCCGTGACAAAAGGCGAAGGGTGCGTGCCCCTGTTTCTCCTACTTTTCTCTCTCTCTCTCTCCCTCTCTCCCTCAATTTGTTGTCAAGTCAAATAGAGGTGCATGCGACAAAAATGAGATTGTTGAAAAGAGTACAAAATAAATAAGCGGATTTTTTACTCATTTCCGTTGCTTACTTTGACGTGTTTAGTTTTTGATGTGCACACTCGCACACACAGCAACAACAACAACAACAAGAGCAACAATGAAGCAACAGCAAAGGCAGATGATTAAATTCGTCACCAACGTGGACAACGATGATGTTACCCAGTGGCTCCAGCGGTTCCTATTTGTATGGGTTGTTGCCTGCATCTTAAAAGCACCAGTTCTTTCTCTATCACACACACACACTCTGTCTGTCTCTTACTTGCTCCCTTTCTCCTTGAGGCTTGCTTGCTGTCTCTGTGTGTAAACTTTTCTCATTAGAAAACTTTTACTATTTCCGCTACTCAACGCCAAACGCAAACAACAAACAAACAGCAGAAATGGGAACGGCAACGACAAAAAATAAAGCATAAAATAAAAAATATATAAATAATATAAAATGAAACGTTAAAAAATAAAGAGAACGTGAAGCGGACACAAGTAAATATGTTGTAAAATAAAATTTGGTGTTCCTAAGTGCCTGAATTGACATTGTTTCAGTTCATGACATGCTCGTACTACATCATTTCCAGATGTTGCCTCACAAATAAGGAGTTGATGCACAATTTAAGCAAATTTGCAACAGGCGTAGTAGAAAAGCCTGAGTGAATTGAAATTGCTTTATTTAATTTTACCAAAGACAGATGGAAAATGTCAAAGATGCTGCTTGAAAATCAATAAATCAGCGCTTAGCATTTTACCTTTACCATTATCTCTACCTCTACCTCAGTTTCAATTCAATCAGATTTTGTTATTTGATTTCGCCCAGCCTTCTACGCTTTCCTGTTTCCTGTGACTTGCAGTGCGCATTTCCTTCAAGTGCCTCGCATTTTCTCTAATTTGATTTTGAGCGCGCAACTTCTTACATGCGATTCCATTGCCTGTCATCCACCATCCTCTCCACTCGACTCAAATGTGCCAGTTTTTAGTTGCGAATACATTTTCTTAAGAATTTGATACTGCACTTTGTACTGCAAGCTTTTATTAGCATTTATATGTTTGCTTTTTTCTTATTTAAAACTTAATAAAGGAAAGAAATGAATGCAAGTTTTAAATTCAAATCAATTCTTAATATACACACGTAGTCAGCCATAATATGAATCTATTACTATTTCCTTCAACATTTATTGACCTGTGGACCAAGAAATTATCTTAATAACAAATCTTTACATTACAACCAAATCAATATTTATTTATTTAAATTGTATCTTTAAAATTAAACTTAATATTTTAGAATATAACATGTTAAAGAGATGAGCGTCATCTAGAAATATGTTCATACGGTTCAGATTAGGGGATTATCTAATGCTCATTGAAATTTTAGCTGACTGCTATACAACTCGATTCCCATAGTTAAATTTGTAGTTAGTTTTTCAGAAGTTTTTAAAATTAGTTTACAATTGAAATGCTGTGAAAAGCACTTAAGCCTTCGATTTTATAATGGATAGAGAAATATACGAAATGTAATTACAACACGCTCCATTAGCAGCCTATGGAATTGCTTTTAATGCGCCATAAGTATTATGGCCATGTTGCCAATTGGTAAAGTGGCTGCCAGTTAACCAGGCGAGAAATTTTCAGCACTTTGGCCTGAAGGCTGAACATAAACCAGGGAATACTCAATGCTAACTCAATACGAGTATTTGCACCATTGGTGTCCGGCAATTGAAATGTGTTTTAGATGTCACTACTAAATACCCACTCAGAATGGTAACTGTAATAAGTAAGACATCTCTCTCCCACTCTCCCTTCCTCACACTCTGATAAATCCAACAACATCACGTGTCTGGGAAACGGATTGCCTAGAAAGCCTCACGAACCGGATAATGATCAACGAACTGTATACGTTTCCGCAATCGTAGTCAAATCGACAAACATGCACACAAAATGCAACGGCTCCTGATGCTCAAGCTGATGATGATTCTGATGCTGATGCTGATGTTGCTACTGTCGCTTGGGGAATAGGAATGAGAATGCGAATGAGAATGAGACTGAAAATGGAAATGGGAAAGGGAAAGGGAATATGTTGGAAGGGGTTACGTATACGCCATGGAGACGTAGCCCAAGCAACTTATACCGCTTGACTGGCGGTCTCAATGCTGACTCGGGTGTAAATACCCCTTGCTCGAATGTTTTGCATTATTGATAAACTGCTCGTCGTCTCCATCGTCGTCGTGGCAAGAAATAAAGCAGCGCCAAAGAATATTTATGACACTTGCTATGCCCCAACAAACTGTGTAAAAAATATGCAGCCAGCTGCTGGGGCACGCCCCAAAAGCGAGACGTGTCATGCATTAAGCGCCTGAACGTGTGGAGCAGCCTTTTATACCCTAGCCAAAAGATCGTATAAGATATTCAAAGAAATTCAAACACCTGCTAACTGATGTATACGGAATATGTCCTTGATAATAAGGTTCTTGCTGCGAAAAAGCT
Source organism: Drosophila neotestacea (assembly GCA_035044365.1). Classification (NCBI taxonomy): domain Eukaryota; kingdom Metazoa; phylum Arthropoda; class Insecta; order Diptera; family Drosophilidae; genus Drosophila; species Drosophila neotestacea. Next base: position 1,217,640 of record JAWNMD010000155.1, read on the forward strand.
TAAAAATACATATCTTTATCAAAGATAGTAGATTGTACATATGAACGATATGCAAATATTTCCTAGATAAATAAATATTAAAGTCATTTTTATTACAAAATCTTAGTATTATACTGGGTTATAATAAATGGTAAAATGTATAGTTTTTAAAAAGACTTAATACAAGTTCTTTGATAATCTAAATTATACTAAACAAAAATATATGTAGAAACATGTTTATAAAAAATACTTATTCATCATAAAAATATAAAATTTCTTAGATTTCTATATCAGTAAGATAAGCAATACCCATTTTTCTCTCTTTTGAATAACTTTATTAAAAGAAATGTCAAGATATTGACTCAATAAATAACCGATCCACTATAGGAGTTCCCAGCTAAAAGAGGCTCTTAATAAAATAGCTTACATCAGTTAATAGAGTATCTTCTCGTCGAGCATTTCACACCAGCTTGAACCAGCAACATTTGTTGCACTTTTGGCAATTGGCGTAAGGAAAAAGCAGGCGGCAATGAAGCGTTTAACGGTGGCAACAACTACGCAATGCACAAAAGTAGAAAAATTATAAAAGTACTGCAAGTTGGAGACTAGAGAAGCCGTGCAAAAAGCATTTGCTAGACCAATTTGGGTCTGCTGCCGAATGCAATGCACAGTGAGTGCAAAAAATTTGTTCACGTTGCGTTGTAATTGCATTTGCTTTGTTGTTGCTTACATCCAAAAAACTTAACGAACGGGCACAAAGAGCCCAAAGACTGACAAAAAAACAAAAAAGAAAATGAAAATGAAAAACAGAAAAGGAAAACCATAAAAAAGAACTAAACATGGGCGGATGATGTGGCAGTGGGCGTGGCAAATTGCGTCTGTCTGGCAACGCACACGTCACGTAGTACAGTTGCCGCAACTAAAACTTCAACAATTTGCCTTGCGAATCCTTGACAACTTTCTACTTCATGCCCATGTGTGGCATCCTCTTGGTGGGTTGATTGATTTCCTGGGTGGTGCACTGAACATGTGACCGACTGATCCCATCAAGGATATTATATTGGCCGAATTGATGCACCAATTCCTTTCCGACCCATTAATGCATTATGCTTTATTTATGATTAATTGCAGCGTTTAAAAGCGCATAAATATGCATTGCAAATATTGTTAACAAAAAATAATTAAATACATCACACAGCTCTGATCTGGACGAATAATAAATGCATTTTCATTAAACCATTTTTTTTTATTTATTTTAAAATCAGTTGACTTAATTGCATTACACATGGCATACTCCATGTGTAAACACGCTATCCGATTTTGCATTTATCAAAATTCGTATTCATTACAATCAATATTATTTCAGGGCAACAAAATATTGCATAAAGTTTGGTCATATAACAGATTAATAAGAAAGCTTATCTCTACTTTATACAATGGAAATATAGAATACCGAATAGAATAAATTCCAATAAGTTTTGTTTTCTTTTAGTCGAAAGAAATTACTATACAATTCTCCTATGTACCCCTAAATTCTCCTATTGTACCCCTAAAAGCTCGACCCAACACATTTTTAAATATAAAGATTTTTTATAGAAAATACACGAATGTTATTTTAAAGTCAAATCATTTTAATGAAACAAACAGGTAAATTTTACACAAAATTTTAAAAATACAACTTATCTCTTACTATGTGCTGTTTGAGTAATTTTGAACCACATATGCTTTATCGTCTTCGCGATAACCCAAGCCATTGTAGATAATATAGGTCCAGTAGTACAGCGTGTCACCTACTTTCAAGACTGTCTCACGGTCCCGAAAAGTCCAGCGTCCCCGTTTGGCACTGGGTATATCTCGTGACCATCTGCCAGCCTCTAATCCATCGAAATCTTCGTTAAGCTTACCATGAAAGGCAAACAATGATATTCCCTCTTCATGCGGTATGGACACCTCAAATCCCTTGGGATAGAACACTTTCACACGGGCATTTGGCACCTCGTATGCCGAACACAACAGCACAGCCGTCAAAATGAGAACAGTCCGTAATTCTAAATGCATTTCCTATATCGCTGAGAACTCGTATAGAAATGTCGAGGCAACTCTCTGGAATATTTAATTGAATCTGAGAAGTCGACTTAGCTCTGCTTATACAAATATATATATGTATAAGTATGTGAATACACACATACATTTATGTACAAGCCAAACAGCGATAATTGATAGAGGTAAACAAAACCTGTCTCAATATATATAAAATTTGGTTAGCACTTTACTTGTACTTTGCTTATCAATATTATAATTATTATTACTTATTTACTTAGAAGTCTAGCGGTCACATAATCTTGCTATTCTAGCCTTCAGTGCAATAGATCTCTAATATACTTTCTAGCTTGACCTTTCTTTTAGTAAGTATACGACGAAAAAAACGGTCCATTCAGTTTAAAAGTTAGAAACAATTGTTGATAAGAAATTAGTTTTAAAGCAAAACCATTGATGGCGCATTTAAGCTTCGCACCAACGACAAAAGGTGGCGCATGACGATTCCCAGAATAGGGTACAATCTGAAAATAAAGTACCAGAAGAAAAACGACTCTTGTTTGGCACTTCTCCAATTTTGAATATACAAAATTGAAGTTTACAATTGCTTTGTAAATGCTAGTCTTACTATTTAATTGGACGGTTATTGAATTTAAATTTAAGCTACGCGCCAAATGAATTGTTCGCGATAACATTTATTCTCAACAACATTTACTCAAAAGAACTGTAACTCTCATGGAAATGTTATGCTAACATAATAAGCACATGTTGATGAACATAATGATGTTAAGCTTCGATGGAATAATATTAATCGATAGAGCTTTGAATATCGCTACTGGTTTTTTGAATAAACTATGTTTTAAGAAAAATCCCCATTAAATTATATACTACTCCAACTACAGTGAAACCTTTTTGTATATGTCCTGATAAATAATACAAAGTGCTTTCTTTTGTAAATAGCCCAACTGGCTTCTTGTATATACTCCCTATTAATTATAGTAACTACATAAATTCGTATACATGTGAATAACAATCACTTAAATTATGTTGATTGAGACAGAGTCGGCTCCTGCTTATAGTATGGGATAACTGCACTCGCTGGCAATGCCACAGAAACTTCCAGCATTACGAGGAAGTCTCATAAATCCAGATTCGCCCCAATTCTCTGAGTATGAGTTCTTGACAATCCAATAGTCGCGTCCATTTTCACTGCCGTATCCTACTACAACGACTGAATGGTTGACTTCATCCTGGTTGCACTCTTCGTCTTCGTAGATGCCTCCATCGTACTGCTCAAAGGATACGGCACCGGCATTCATGGAGCATGCCAATGGTCCCAGGGTGGCAATCACTTGCTTCATCTTCTGTTCATCCCCGGGATCAATGCGGGCATAATCACGAATCTTAACAATACTCTCACGTGGATAAACTCCGGCTGTTTCATTCTGTTTACACTGCATTTCATACTGCTCGTAGGGATACTTGTTAGCCAAAGTGATACCATGATCCCGGATGTATTCAAAGCCGTACTCTTGAAAGCCACCATCGCAGCCCATGTTTCCGTAGTCATCGGCACAGTCTACCAAATTCTGTTGGGATAGGGGAACCAAAACACCAGTGCGACGAAATAGATGTCCCTCAATAGCCCCCGTGGTGGAAAATGACCAGCATGATCCACAACCAACACCCTGAAATCCAGCGGCTGTTACTCCTCCCTTCTCACGCCAATCAAAAGATTCGGGCAGGTTATCACTCAATGTGCTTGTAGCTGGCACAAAGTTTATGTGACGTGAAATAAACTCTCTGCAAATAAAAGAGTCAATTTAATGCAACTACTAATGGAATCTTTAAGAGCTATGAACTTACTCGCCCTGAGTTGAGATCTTGGAACCAAACAGCGTGGAGATCTCCTTTCTGGTCATATCAGCAAAGGAGTTTATATTTAGGCGATAACTGCTCACTCGACTGTTGGACAGATCCACCAAGGACTTTTTGGCTGCAAAGATGCTCTCACGGAACTCCCGTTCCCGTTCATCCGGATAAACCTTTCCTGTTTTTTGAAGGAAGTCATCAAAGTCTCGCACATCGCAGAGTTTTGGGAATGTTTGTAGTGCCTGCAATGACACAGCATTTAAACAGCCCAACAACAATAGCAACTGCAATATCTTTGTTTTGCACCTCGCCATCTATAGAAAGAAATTAGGAAAGATTGAAATTTTTGATGGAGAAGTGAAAATCGTAAAGTTATAGTTAACCAGAACCTAGATAAGCTTATATAATAATAATCTTACGATATGATAAGAAGAGAATGTGATAAATCTTCCAAACTTGGACTTGTTTTCTTTATGCAATTCTAAATATATATTTTTATCTGTACTTTTATGCAGTGCGGCTTTACGACTCAGTAACTTTAAAAATACTTTTCAAAAAACGGCTTGTCGAATTTGTGATAAGATTTTAAGCATTTGGAGCTTAGTTGGAAGATTATCAGTTTTCATATATTTTGTTTTGTTTATTTATTAAACGTTTCTCAGATGGCACTTCTATACCCTGTACGAAAAATCTATCTAAATATATTGACTACTTTTTGCGCAATTCAAATCTTACAAAATGATATTCGACCAGGCAATGAAAGTTTATTCATTTTGCTTTGCCTATTGCGTATTATCATTGAATATCAATGAATGACTTTTTAATAAGTCTCATTAATTTTCGAACTCTGTTTTCCAATATATTTTGATTTATATTTACATATCCATCAAAATTAACATAAAAGTCCAAATTTGATTGGTATGCATTTCTTTGTTTGTGAAATTTCCGTAGCTAATGCCATTAAAAAATAAACACAAATCAATTTCTCTTTCATTCACGCTCTATAATCATCTTCATAGATTTGCACACATGTGGTCTCCATTGTGGGGGGGTTCACTGAAATTTTTGTAAGATGCGGGTGAAAGGTGCTTTGGCTCCCAGCTGCGTAAGCATAGACAATTGAGAGAGACCCTCGCGTCTTTAAATGTGCTGACTTGCTTGAAAGGTCCATAATTATGATGATGATTGTTATTACAACTTGAACACATAAATGCAGAAATTTACATAACTAGATGTCGCATCTTGAACAAACATTTACAATTTCTTTTGCGGAATTTGTAGTTTTCCAAATCTTTCTTTAATTTATAGAAAGAGTACTTTAACTAAGCTAAGAAACACAATTCACTTCTCTGGCGTATACGTAATAAATGTTTATATTCGATTTAAGCTTGATTTTCTTAAATTTGCACATCACTTCGTACAATACTTTTCCGATTATCTATTTACAAAAGGGTTCCCCTTTTTTTATGCAGGTTTACACAATACACACACGTGTTAAGCACATATATTAATCACCTTTTATAACTATGTTTCTGTTGCTGTTGTCTTTGTCGTTGTCTTTGTCCCCGATGAAGAGTCTGTATAGATGCCGTTGTCTCGGAGGCTGGAACCGCTTTAAGACGCGCTGGCGATAGACGCTTTGGTTTTATAGGCCATTGCTTAAGAGCTACACGAATCGAATGAAAAACTTGCTGAGCATATAAACTCCAAATGTTTTCATATTCGAATTCCCCATATATTTGTGCTCTTTGCCTTAAATGCAAATTAATCATTTATTTTTTATGTGGATTTCAAACATTGTGACTGTTTGTTTGCTGTTGAAATCTGTAGAGTATATTAGCTTCGACATGTGTTTTGTCACATACATTAACAAAAATGTATTTATTATGAATTACTTTAATATGATAAATATATTAGATCCGTCAACTCATGCTATATTTCATTCAAAAGTAGAGCATGTTTAAATCGTCAATCCCTCACCTTGATAGCTGTTAACAAACTATAGTTACTCTGACAGAAAAATATGTTAATTGGCTAAAAATTTGAGCATATTAAACACGCTAATTTATGCAACCAATTTTGATGATTTATACACCAATTTCAAATCATTACCCAACTATTTGTAGGCCTACGAAATGCATACAAATGTATGTGAATAAAGGCAAATACATATTTCAAAAACTACTTTTTTGCAAGCAGAATAGATATTTTAATTATTATTAAACTTAATATTAAAACATACTTTACCTAAACCGATGTGAATGATCATAGCAAGCTGATATGCAACTGTTGATTTATTTGTTGACGTATACTTAATGTGTTCTCAGATGCTTCCTTCTTATTTTTCTAAAATTTATTAAGCACTCGCTTACCTTATATTTATTCTATCTTGTTTGTGAATCTTTACATTCCACCTACATATAGTATATTTATTTGGTTCGTTGGAAGGGGAATTCGACGAAATCTTTACTGCGCCTGCATAATGTTTAAAATTAAAAATTTCAACAGATATGGTTATCTGCCATAACATTTATTGGGTTGACAATTGTGGCTACAATTTACCAATGCAGCGCCTGCAAAAAGAGTTTAGATAAAACTAGGACAGTGGAAATTACAAATTAACAGCCATATGAGAAAGCAACGACTGTGGGGCGTGCAAACACGGCACGCCTAAATGACAAGACGTACGAATAGGAGATATCGACAGACCCCAGACCCCAGACCCCAGACCGCATTCTCATATAGGAAATTCTACTACGAGTATATCATAATTAGGCAAGTGCGAATTAAGCATTTGTGGGCCCAAAGAACGATAGTCGTGAATTTAATGCCGCATTTACGAGTACAAGTATGTAGAAATCTATTTGCACTGTTTGTGGTGCGGCTTTTATCTTCTATTTGCTTGTCTAATCATAAAGAAAGCTTATGGATGGATGCCACTATATAAATGCTCAGCTAATGCTCAATTGTTAACTAGTGTCTGTTATAATTTCAAGATGTTAAAACTGTTCCTCTGCTGTGCCTTATTTGCAGGCACATATGCTTTCAATCATGGGCAAGACTTGGCCGATTTCGAGGCCTTCCGTGTAAGTTCAATTACAATACTTTAAAGGATAATTATACATTATTTTAAAAATAAATAAATTTCGTAGGAAAAATATAAAAAATATAACAAGAATTATGCAACTGCTACGGAGAAAAACAATGCCAACTATTATTTCAACTATCACACCAAGTTGATTGCTCAGCAAAATGCGCTGGAAGCACGGAATGCGAGCAGTTATCGAATGGCTATCAACCAGTTCTCGGATATTCGATTAATTACATTTGCAGCCCGTTTACCCAAAGCTGTCTATCCTGCAGTTTCCTACGATTCGAAACCTATCCCCCCGGTGGATGTGGCTGCTCCAGAGTTTAATATCCTTACCGAATATGGCCTGAATGTCAAGGCCCAGGATCAATTCACCATGTGCAGTGGCAGCTGGGCTTTTGCTACGGCCAAGGCCATACAGATATTGAATGCTATACCAAATGATAAAAATCCAATAGAATATTCTGCTCAGCATCTGATTGACTGTGCTGGTATGGGCACAAGTTGTACAACGCAGGTTCCCCAAAAGGCATTTGACTATCTAACCCAAGAAATGAACACTAAACTTTTAACTGAAGGCGACTATCGTCATAGTGAATATGCCACCCAGGGTATGTGTTTACCACCCGCGATTACTTCAAATGCAATTAAGCTGGATACTTATGCGATGATACCCGATGGCGAGGATGACACACTTAAGCGTTTCATTTCTAGTGCAATACCCGTCATTATTGAGTACAATCCTGCCACACATGGATTCATGCACTACAAAAGTGGAGTCTATGTGCCACCAACAAGGGCCACGGCTGAAAGCTCTCAGTTTCTGGTTGTCGTCGGTTATGGCCATGATACTAAATCTAACTTGGACTACTGGCTGTGCCTTAATTCATTTGGCCCTGATTGGGGAGAAAATGGCTTTATCAGAATAGTGCGCAGCAACACTCATAAAATTACCAAGGGAGCCATTTTACCAAATACCATCGGACTTGTTCCATAATGCTATTGGTAACATATATTAAAATATGTATGTTTATAAATCGTTTTTAACCCAAGGTAAACTTAAGGGTTCAATATATGAATGTAACGATAAAGCATTGGTAACAATTGTTTGTTTTTATTGTTTATCATTGAGAAAGTAGCAACAAGTTTTGTTGTTTTTGTGAAAGTTTATAACTTTTTTTTCCATCTTTATATTCAATTTTGTATTTAGTTTATTTATTGATTTTTCATCTACAAGCGGAGCTTTACAGACTTAAACGCTAAAAATTAACAAGTTCACATAATTTGTTGTAAATTGTTGTTGGATTTGTTCTTCTTTGGTTTTACTTTTCTTTTACTTTTCATTTTCATTTGTATTTTTACTTAATTTTTGTATTTTTGAATATATATGTTGGTTGGGTTTGCATAGAAACTCATAAACCAAATAAAAAGTATTATAATTTTCACGACTCAGCCAGCGCAGACAAAACACATATATTATTTTATTTATTATTATTATTATGCAACTGTGTGTTCTTTTGTTTAACAATTCATATTTTTTTTACTGTGTTAGTTGTTTTTCTTTACGTTCGAGAAGAATTTTATGACTATCATGTATGTATTGTATTAATTATAATATTTATTTGTTTTCTGATCAACCAAACTTTGTTGTTTGTCTCATTTATTATGCTAAATTATTTTTAAAATATTTTGAGTTCTGAGTTTTCTTTTGTTTCTTTTGTATTTGCATTGTATGTTAGTTATCTTTATGTGTTTTTGAATTAACATTTATGTTGTGTAGTTTCCTTTTCTAGTTTTTCTCCAGAATCTCGTTACTCATAAAGCAAAGCTCAGTGATATGATTCACAATGCCATTTGTTATTTTATTTAAGGACTTTATTTTTTTGTGTTTATTATTTTTGCACGTCTGCTTGTTGTGAGGGATGTCTTTGGAATGTGAATTATCGGTATTAAACAATATTTTGACAATTAATAAATTTTTTTCACAAGCACATTGCTTTTTAAAATGAATCTTTATTATTAATACAATTTTCTTTATTCTCTGAATCTATCTTTAAATAATTAACTAAATATAATGTGATACAATATTTTTATTCATTTCCTTTTTATTCGATTTCTCAAAAAATTTCGTATTAGTTAAGTTTACCTACGTGTTCTCACAATGTTATTTTTATCTTTCAATATATTCCTCCGTAATATTTAACTAAATATATATCCTTTGTATGTGTATGTTTTAAGGTTTGTATAAGTTGTTTATGAATGTTGTAAATGGTTTTAATAATTATTTAATAAAATTTGTTGTCTAAACAAAATGATGTGTTCAAATGTATTTGGTTGCGGTTCTTTTTCAATGAGTTGGCTAGTGTTTGTTGTTTGAGTTGACACTCTTGTGATGACTGTACCTCCTTGCCTATTAGCCGTGTAAATGTGTGTTTGCTGTTATTGTTTTATATTCAATTTTGTTTGTTGATTTGTGCCTATCAACTTGTCAAACACAGCACTTTGTATGTTTACTAAAAGCTAATTTAATGCTCATAATAAATGTTTATGTTTGTAAACTGAAATCAAATAAAAAGCTGTAATTATCTACACGATGTTATTAAATATTGTTGTTGTTTAGGAAGATTTTGTAGGTTTGTTTTTGTGTTTCTCTATTATTTTACTTTATTTTCTCTTTTTTATTTAGTTTAGTTGTATGAAGCTTAAAGTGGACAAAATATAATTTTTCATAGTTTTATAATCTGTTTATGAATATTTTATTTTGCTTTGTTAAAAGTTTTCTGCTCTTTATACATTTATATTTATTTTTTCTTGCTATCGCATTTAGTTGAAATATAACTTTGATACTTTTTTTCTTTATTGGATGAATTTGAGTCCTAGTTACTGTTAAAACTATTTCCTAATAACGTTCTCATTTGAATTAGTTTTTAAATCTTGTGTGAAGGTTTTGGTTTTGAAAGATACCTTCTGGGGTTGCTCTGTTTTATGTAAATATCGCGGTTTATTAGTTGAAAATACTTCGGACTTTTTAATTTTTTCATTGTTATGATTTAAAAACATGAGAACATTGTCTGGACAGTAAAATAATTATCTTCCAATTAAGGATAATATAAATTATGTTAAGCCTGTTTCTTGTTGGTTGGACATGAATTTCTTTCTTTTTTTTAGGCGGAGATGTTTACTGGCAGTTTTTTGTTTATTTTTTATTTTCTCTGGATAAACACATATATTTAAAATTAATATCGAAGTAAGATGAGCTTAGTAAATACAAAAACACATTGATTTCACCGCCCACATATATGTTTAAATTTCTGTTATTTAAGGTACATTTTAACTTTTCATTTCAAGAGCCCAACAAATTATTATTATTTATATTATTAATATTCTCACTTTTTATGCTTACATAAAAGATTGTAAAATTAATTAACTTAAATTCATCTTCTAAGTATCATGCCAAATTCAGAAATCTTAAAAAAAGTGTCAAAAACAAGAGAAAATAAGAATACAAAATTATAAAAACAATAGTTAGGAAATGCAATACGAGTATATTTATGAGTTTTGAACTCCTATGCTTTGTCTTGTCATAAACAGCGATAATCCTGCGACCAAGGCAAGAATTAGCGGATTCTGAGATATAGCACCGACTCCATTGCACAGTTCCCCTGTGCAGGCGCAATAGGTGGCTGATACATCGTGGGTTCCTGACCGTCTTATGCATTCCTTATCAGTGCGTTCATCGGGAATATAACCACAGCCACGGACGATGCGAGTCTTGCCATAAACTGAAAGTAACATTATATTAGTACGGGATTGAAAGTTTGACTTGGAAATAAAGATTACTGTAAATTCAATTAAACTAGTCTATGTACTTGTTCACTTACTCTTCTGAATAGTCTTGCGGCACAACATGGGCTTGTATTTATCCTTAAGATGCTCCAAAGGCTCCTGTTTGCTGCAGTTCACCTCGCCAATGGAGTATGGCTCGAAGGGATCTCCACAACGGGGATCAAACTCACTGTTGCAGTCATAGCACATAAGGGCAGTGGATACTGTAAACAGAAAGTGAGTTTTCATTTCAAACAATCATATCAAATTCAAATAACATCAAGGGTCGCTTTCTCAACTTGCTGACAACCTTGCAGTCCAGATAAACTTGCCGATAAGGTAAGAAAATTTCAAATTTATCTAGACTGTAAAGACGAGAAAGCAGCCCTAAATATATAAATTCATGTCTTACAATGAAATCCATTTTAGTTTATTGCGTAAACTTTTAACCTACCTTGTATGCAGCATAGCACTCCTAACAACAGCAGCGTTTTTTCCATAAAAGGCGACATTTTTAAGCTTTTCTGATTGTTGTTGTTGTAAGCACTATGGACTTGGGTTGCAGTGTTTTATAATATTATATTTTCACTGAATGCTCTTCTTAATTTATTTATTTATTATGTTTGTTGTGTTAAATTAGCATGCTGTAAAAATAAATTGAAAATAAATTCATTTATTTATTAATAAAAATTTTTCATTACTTTATATCTCTCAATTTTCTTAATTTTAAAAAATATTTAAGATCAATCACCGTTTAGTTAAAAGAGATTTCAAGTTACACTTTAGCCATTTAGCGGTTAAGAAAGTGAAAACCAAATAGGAAAACAAAAATTGCAATGAGGGCAACAAAATCACTCAAAACTGCAGATGCCTAGCAATGGAAGAGAGTAAGAGAGAGAGGGAGAGAGAGTGTGAAAGAGAGAGAAAGCTGTTGGCACAACTGATTGTGAGAGCAAGAGTGAGCTGGAAAAGAGGGTTTGAGACTAACACACGACCCAATTGGAGGTCCACAAGCTTGTGGATGATAACTGTTAGAGTATGTGTGAAATTCTCACTCAATGTTTGAGTCATAATCCACAACTTAAAATCGGCACGAGCCTAACGGCCGCTTTATGTTGGCCACTTAATTGGATTGCAATGATTGGTAAGAGTACTTTTGCCTTTATGTACGTATGTTTTACTATGTGTCATCCACACTGTGGCAGCCAATTGTTTGAAATTGATTTTCCCACTGAGCAGCAGTTGTACATTGTATAATATCTTTGGGCTCTTCCATTATGTGGCATGAGGTTAGCAGAAGCTGCTTAATGAACGAGCTCAATTACCAAGTATAAGAATACGTTAAGCAGTTCATGTCAATGGGTACTAGTTAGTTACTCAAATGACGTGTTGTAGATTGTAACTTGAGTCATTTTGTAATTATAATGACGTAGTGACTGTTAATTTCTTGAAAGTTGAGTTGTTTTAAGGACAAGCGTTTCTCGGAGGATTGGGAATATTTCTAGGAAACAGTTTATATAATGTATACTTTCCAGCAAATGTTTTTATTAATAACGAGCTTATTATTTGAACTAGCAACAGTTCATATATTATATAAAATGTTAAAAATAAAAAAATAATAAATAATCTCAAGTTATTCCAAATTGCTTAATTTCCAATGAGATATTGCAAACACCTCTCTTCACAGAAAACTGAACACTTATCCAACTAGGGCTTGAAGTATGTGGAGCTTTCACTAGAGGGTGCAAAGGGCTCTTCAGGGACCGGAGATGTCAGTCTTAGGGTGTCCCCATTTAACATTACGCCTTCTCACATTTGAATGAAATCACGAAAGCGCAATGCACTGAAGGAATCCATAGGAAGCACATTCCACATCCCCTTTGTTGCATTACTTGAGAGTGTGGCAAGTCATTCGGTTCAGTCTGATATCATCAGAGTATTGCAAAATGCTTCAAGAGCTGCTCAGTTAAGATTTGGGTCTTTAGTTTAGAGGGGGGTGAATGTAGGAAAACGGAAAAACTGTCTCAATCAATAAGGTAGCCAATGGGCCGTTGTCATGTCAGACCGACATTCAAAGCACTACGAGATACTCGTATTATTTGTGCTGTCGTTTCTATGGCTCTTTGACATGCTCAGCATGTCGAGTGTAAATTATATGTATATATAAGTAACTGACTGATAAGTTTGATGTGTCTTTTATATGTATTTTGATTCAGTTAATTTTTTTTAGTGTGTGCTTGCTGCATGCAACACTGTGTGTGGGCGAAAGACGTAACACTGGGAGTGGGACTGGGATTGGCACTGGCACTGGGAGGACTGAGAAAATTCAATAACTGACCTAGTTCAGTTTTACCTATCCATGCCATGTGTCTCCGTTTACAAACTTTTGGCATTTCCTATGAAGGAGTGTCTGGTTTTTACTTTCCTTTTTTGTTTTTTTGTTTGTTTCGAAAGCAACTTCTCCTGTGGCTTACGTAATAGTAATAGTAACACACACGATTAATATAGAGAGCAAAGCAAATGCCAGCGAAGGTTTCAGTTCTTGGTTTTTGTTCTTTCTTTTTTTTTTACGGCAAATATCGATTTAGCTATTAAAAAAGTAGGTAGAACGGGTAAACCTGGTGGCTAAAGACATGCAAAAAGGTGGTAGTTGTTGTTTCTGTTGTTATTGTTATTATTCTGACTGGGCTGGGAGGGAATGGGGAGGGAATGTTGAAAGCGAACAGTTAGAGTAGATATTAGCAACCATGTTGTATAACATGAAAATCAAAGTGAGAATATCTGAAAGAATGTTGATTTTAAATTTAAGACTCTTTAATAACATCTAAAATTACTGCATTGCATTTTTTAACATATTTGACTTTGAAATAAATTATTTTTAAACATCACTTATTAAAATTATATAAATATTTTTAAAGAAATATCTGTATATTGATTTAACAAATGTATTTTAGTGCTCTATATTATTAAAGCTTTATTTTTTATTGGTACTTTCTATTCGCTAATAGCTAAGTCTGTTTTGTAATCACTTTTTCACTTTTATTTTCGCGTAACTTTTATTCTCACAGGGCTTTTCACTATTATATAAGATAGCACATTTTAGATCAATATATATTTTGTATGTTTAAATAAAGACCTTTTCATTAAGATTGTATTTTTTTAAATTTTATTTTTTTTTAATATTTACATAAGAGGAGACAAATATTTTTCGAGTCTGACAACTTGGCGTCGTTGCGAATTTCTTTCAATTGAAAAGACCGTTGAATGAACGAGCGTATGCCGAGAAAGGCCTATTGAAGCTGATTCCCAGCGGAAATGGAAGCGAAAACGAACGAAAGCGAAAAGCATCCGAAAAGGGCTCAGTAGGGTGTCTGTTGTGGGTGAGCTCACATTGAGCGCAAATTCGTGCACAAGGCAAGGACGAAGCACAAAGTCAAAACGCAAGCGAGTTAAGGACGAAAGAGAGACACCGTCACGGTGGTGAATAGCGCACAAAGAGAGCAAGAGAGCAGAAAAGAGACACGACCCAGAGGACATGGCGAAAAAAGTAGTTAAATCGATAGCAAACACCATACAAAAACTAAACGGTATTATCTAACATGGATAATTGCCAACTTATTAGCTCATTTTTTGCTATTCAAATTACAAAAATTTAATGCAACAATTTAACTAAACGACTAACGGATACACTTGAAATTCTTATTTATTTAATGTAGTATTTATTACATTTCAATCACATAAAATCACCGATTACGCGACACAAAACGTTGCAACCCCAAAAGCGTCAATTTTCTTTCTGAGCGGCTCTGCAAATTTTGCAGCTGTCAGAAAAGCCGTCAACGGGTAAAAAGCAACCGCAGCAACGGCCGGCAAGATTTAAGAGGTTCAAATTCTCAAAGCATGCGCACTAAGTAACGTATAAGTTTGGTAACATTTGTGCTGGACAAATTAAAATATTTAAGCTTGTAAATGACAACACTTGAAGGTATTACTTAAAAGTATTTATTATAAAAATGATTTAACAATAATCTTGTCTTCACCTCCCCGAAGTTTAGATAATCTGGCAGAAAGTATCTTAAAAAACAAGTAATATCCAAATTTAAAAATTAAGTTTTCGACAGTTTCGGTCCTACATTTCTACGTTCAGCCTGCAGATTAAAGGTAGACCACAACTTTTAAAGTGAGAGCCTAATTTTAATGGAAACATAAGGACATATATGGTTATATCTAATCAGCTCGTCAACCTGTTTCAAATGTATATATCTTAAGCGGTACAACACACCTCGTCATGAACTTATGATACCCTTCCTGTGAAAGAGGTCTCCATCATTAAACTTCATTTAATCTTTGAGGGCCGACATGATTTGTGACCAAAATAGTTGCACCTGCGGATCTTGCATTAATGCTCGCTTCTTTCTGCTCAATACAATGCTAAGTATATCTGCATTTTTGTAGCGATCTCGGCTTAAATTCTTCAGGTCTGAAGTTTCGAGGGATGCCTCAAGATCCGCGGACTCGTCGAATGTTTCCAAATCCGCTGAGGGGCATGCTGTTACTGCTGCAATTGTTGTGTTATTGACATTTTGATTTATATTTAATACAGATACACTCACCTTTTTTGCATTTGCTGGTCTCTGTTTTAATTTTTTCGACTCGTTTCTGATACGGTTTCCGTGATTTTTGGCCTTCCTTGGATTGCGATAATGTGGACTTGCAACGTTTGTTTCCTGAGGGCGTAACAATGTCGTTGGGAGGCGTTTCTGGAATTTCCTGTTGCAAGCGTCGCTTTACGTGCAAATTTAGGCGTTCCTTGATGTTGTTGGACTTTTCCGGCGTGCCAGGTGGTTCCAATTTTATTATTTGTAGATTCTCGGGCAAATCGGCCATCGTAGATTTTGGGTTGCTCCTCGATAACAATCTAGTTCTTAAAATAATCAACATCATTTGTGGCGCTAACAAGCGCCAACAAACGCAAGATGACGCCAGCCTTTGTTTCAAACCAAGTATTTAAAACGGACTCGTATTTGTTTTGAGCATTTTTTGCCTCTGTGGATTTTACAGGCAACAAAATTGACTAAAATGGTTCGCAAGTTTTATCAAAATTATAATTACTCATTTATAATCCATTCTTTTTTATAAAATTTTTCAAATAAAAAAACCAGTGTTGCCGCTGTAACTGAAGCTGTTAAGTAACAGCGACTTAACCCGATATCGCTATCGATATTTTTGTGCGATAGATGTTTCTTATCCGGCGTGTGACGTCAAAAACGGTATAGATCGATAATATATTTGAAATCAAATATTGCTTGGTATTTCTTAAAGGAAATGTATTTGCTAATTAGCTACATTTTCAGGCAATATTTATTTAACACTTTTCGCTTTTATTTATAATTGTAGATCTACTTTCTGTACCACATCTGCAGGGTCTTCATACGCTTAACCTTCTTCTGGAGCTGCAGAACGCCGTACATGAGCGCCTCCGCCGTGGGTGGACAGCCGGGCACGTAGATATCGACTGGGATAATTCGATCACAGCCACGTACAACTGAATATGAATAGTGGTAGTAGCCACCACCGTTGGCACAGCTTCCCATTGAGATTACCCAACGTGGTTCCGGCATCTGATCGTACACCTTACGAAGAGCCGGTGCCATTTTATTGGTCAACGTACCAGCCACGATAATAACATCAGCTTGACGTGGTGATGCTCGGAACACAACACCATAACGATCCATATCATATCTGAAATTAATGATGGTTAAATATGTGCCATTTATTAAGCTAGGTTGACATTGCGCACAGAGCTCGGCACAGTCTCAGCGATACATCTGGGCCTTAAAGTCGGCGCTTGGATCATCTGTGGAGCAATATGAGCCTAGTTTTAGGATTGTGGCTTACCGTGGTGCTGCAATGTGCATCATTTCCACGGCGCAGCAAGCCAGACCGAATGTCAGTGGCCAAATGGAACCCTTACGACCCCAATTAAGCAGATCATCTAATCTCGCAAGAGACCATTCGGCCATGCTGGCCTGCTTGGTTCCAAAGGGGGAGTAGCCCTTCTTGGGTAGAGTATTGCTGGAATCGACAACGGGCATGGTCTGCTGCTGGCGTACCACGAAATTGCTGAACGAACCGCCGAATGCGGTTGCATTCGTTGTGTTTCTGGTAGCATTTAATAGTTTCGCGAACGTTGGTCCGGCAATTTGTCGCAACATTTTTATCGTTTTTTGTCGTATTCTTTTATGTAATTTGCAAAATGAACCAGGGCTGACTAAAAAGTGCTTCTTCTTTAAAAAACGTAAACAACAAGTAAAGTCAAGAGTGACCGCAGTTGTCTGTCGTGTATTAGGGTTACCCGTTTTTTTTGGTATTATATCGCGTGATATTGTTATCGGTCCACCATATTGAATTTGCTTGATAAGTTTCTGGCAGCGCTGTTAATACGTTTTCTTCTAACTGGCGACGACGACGGTTCCCTGCTAAATTGCTAAATAAATGTAATTAAAGTGTTTATAATCATATAAAAATGTCGAAAAAGTGCAAATAAATGAACAATTCAGCAAGTTATCAATAATTCAACGCTGTTAATACGTAAGAAGTAGGAAAAATCTGCATCTGAAAAAAGTAGCAGCCAACCAATATATAAAAATTTTCGCTTGTCTCGCGTTGTTACATTGATATTGGTGAGAGCGAGCAGGCACCCCAATACAAATACTGCGTGTGCGTGTGAGAGAGAAAAAGGTGCTCCACTACTGAGAGTGTGTGTGTGTTTTTCCAGTGTGTACATGCCCATGTAAAAATCGACGCAAGCATAAAAAGGACCCATTTAAGAGCTTTGTTTATTGAGTTATGAGTGTCGCTGCAATGACTATGGACGATCAGAGACCCTTGATGAACAGTTACGATAAAATGTCTACAAAATATGATCACAATTTGCACATGATCAGCAACACTGTCGGCGGGGGTGGTGGTGGTGTTGTTGGCAGTGCTGTTGGTAACACTGGTGGTGGTATCGGGGCTATCGGTGGTAATAGCGGCCCCTCTGGCCCCGCATCACCAACACCCTCTGGCTCCGAGGAGCTACCGACGTCCCATCAACAACAACAGCATCATCATCACCATCATCATCATCATACTTCTTCGACTTCAACTCAAGCGCAACAAACACAGGAGCAACAACCACAGCATCGACACCACCATCACCAGCAACAACAACAACAACAGCAGCAACAAGAACACGAAGCCGCTGTTGCCGAAGCTGCCGCCGCGGCCGAACAACGACGATTGCTCGAAGGTATAAAAAATTATTATGTTATTTATGAAAACATGCAAAACAAATTATAAACATATTATATATACATACTATATAATATATATTCCTGCAAACAATCCAACACAACAACAACAAAGAAAAAAAACAGTGTACATTTGTGTAATTTTTATAATTTTCTTAGTTTCTTTTTTTTTCTGAATTGTACAAATGTGTCTAAGGAGCGTGAAATAACTAATGCATAAATGTTGTTAGTTATGTGGTTAGTTATTTTACAATTCCATCACATATAAGATATATTGTAATGAATTTAGGGTTTTTACAGCCTACGTTTGAGTTTTTGTGCAAATATGAGTTATGAAAAACACTAAAAAGAACTCCACGTGTGCCTTGTTGTTTATTTTTATACAAGATCGGACTTAAATTGAAGCGAACACTCGTTAAAACATTTAGGGTTTGGCGTTTTCTTTAGTTGTTAAGCTAATACAAATAATATATAAAACAAATAAAATAAAAGAAAGTCAAGTGTTTAATTCAAATGTGTGTGCAAATGGAACTATTGAATTTATAATTAAAATAAAATGTAAAAAATATATACATAAATCAGATCAAAGATCAAATCATTCAAGTGCTGAAAAGTGTTGTGCAAAGAACAGTTGAAATAATAAAGATTTAAAAATAATATAAAATAAATAATAATAAATAATTGAATAGCAAAATATACCGCTTTAAATGGCATTTATTTTGTTCTTTTTGAAAAAATAAATATATATTAATAGAGAAATAAAACTTCATTAATAGAAAAAGTGTTAAAAGTGCAAATAAAATGCGAAATTGATAAAAATTTCTCTACTTCGTTTCTGTGTCTACGTCTTTATCGTCGTCTTAACAGTTTCTATCGTGTGTACAGTTTTCGTTTTGGCCACATTTGTTGCCAACGTTGCGCGTTTTCCTTTCTCATTCTGTTATTATCTTTCTCTGTCTATCCCCCACATTCTCTTTTGTTAAGCTAATAATGTTTACGCGTATTGTATTGGCCAACAAAGCAACAAAACAAAAGTCCCAAAACAAATAAATAATCACATAGAAAAAACGTTAAAGCGAGTGCCAAATAATGTATAATATTTATAAAAATATATAAAATGGCAATAAATTATAAATATACATATATAATATTGTTCTGTTTATGTGTTATTTAAAATAAATAAAAAGCCAAGAACTTTGCCAGTGTTCAATTTAAATGCAAATCATGGCCCAGCCCAAAATGAACTTGATTCTCAAAAATGATCAAAATAAATCAATTAAAAATAATCACAATTTGCGCGCGTAATAATGCTGTGTTTGTTATGTGTGTGAATTAGATTTATTTTATTTCTAAACACCGAATAAATAATTTTCTACAGTAAACTAAAGAATATAAATTCATATTTACATGTTTTTCTATTTATATTTTTAGTTAAAATTTATAACCCAGACAGAGTGTATATAATATTTCAAAATTAACACTAATCCCTAGTGATATTATTTGTATAAGTTCTGTATATAACGTCATTGTCTTTACAGATAGGTCCTTTATGCCTTTATTTTATTCCTTAAATGCTAAATATTTAAAAATATATTATTTAAATACCTTAATTACAATAAATGTAGGCCAAAACATTTTAATCGAAACACACATATCTACAGCATCCGGTCCGTTTGAATACACAGAAATAACAAAATAATAAAACGTAATTATAAAATAATAATAAAAAATAATAATAAAAGTAATAATAAAAAAATCTTTTATAAATAATATGTGTGTTTGCACAACAAGAAAGTAAGTCAATGAACTTTGGTTATTGAGAGCTTTGAATGAGCATAAAAGAGAGAGAATGAGTGTTCAAAAATGCCAAGAAAAAATGTTTGATGATGTTGTATTGAGCTTCTTTTGAAAGCAAAGTGCGCGCGTCGAGTTTTTTGCAAGTGTTTTTCTAAATATTTTTCAGTTTTGCCACAAAAATTTCAAATCGTTTGTTGTCTTCACAGTGTGTCTTCTCTGAAAAAAGCAAAAAGCAAATGCAAAATTTATGAAAGCAAAGTTAAAGTGCAAGCCAAAGCCAAAGCCAGTGTTGAGTAAATGTTGAGGCAAAATCAGAGAAGCAAGCGAGAAGATTTAAATATGCAAGAAAAGAAATAACGTGTGCGAGTAGTGCAACGTTCGTGACAACAACAAATCCGGTCGTTCGAGAGAGTGAGGCCGACAACAGCAACAATGGTATCAGCAACAACAACAAGAGCAACTGCAACATCAAGAGCGCAACAACAACATACAAAAATGTCACGAACTAACACGAATGATTGCAACGCATTGGTATGAATTCGTATTAAGTTCATTACAAAAAAAAAAAAACAAAAAGACAAAATACAAAATAATATATGTATCTACGTACAAACTGCAACCAACTTACAACCAACATTATTTATGTTAGATCACACAAAAGTTGTGCAACTTTTTTGACCTTTAAGAACTTGTATATTTGAGAAATAATGTAGAGGCAGGAAACTGCTTCTACTGCGTTTTAATGCTTTTTACTCCTTTTGGATCATTGACTGATCTTTCCCCCATACTAATAATGTTTATGTCTTGTTTTACTTTACTCTTCCGACATGGTCAGATGAAATTGAAAATCTCAAGTTGGAACAAACGCGAATGGGTTTACAATGCGCCGATGCCCAAAGACGAGAGAAGATTCTCATGCGCCGTTTGGCCAACAAGGAACAAGAGTTTCAGGATTACGTGGTAAGATTCTAAAAGATTGCAAAGTAACATTAGTTCGAATTTCAGCTATAAATTAGAATATCAACAAAATTAGTTAGAAACTTAATGATAGATAAAAATATTAGGGCATATCCTCTGTATTTATATTTTGTGTTAAATTATCAGATAATAAGAATGTAATAAATTATAATATTATATTAAACTTAAATCTCTACAGAGCCAAATTGCTGAATACAAGGCACAACAGGCACCTACAGCTTTGGCCCTTCGCACTGCACTACTTGATCCGGCTGTCAATTTACTGTTTGAACGTCTCAAAAAGGAACTCAAGGCCACCAAGGCCAAGCTAGAAGAGACCCAGAATGAACTCTCTGCCTGGAAGTTTACACCAGATTCAAATACAGGCAAGCGTCTCATGGCCAAGTGTCGTTTGTTGTACCAAGAGAATGAAGAGTTGGGTAAAATGACATCAAATGGCCGCCTGGCGAAACTTGAATCTGAATTGGCCATGCAAAAGAGCTTCAGTGAGGAAGTTAAGAAATCGCAATCAGGTATTGCATTAAAACATTTTTAATATCACAATATATCTTCATCTGTTTACATCTTTCAGAGCTAGACGACTTCCTGCAAGAGCTGGATGAGGATGTGGAAGGCATGCAGAGCACTATATTATTTCTACAGCAAGAATTAAAGACAACTCGCGATCGTATTCAGATACTAGAAAAGGAAAATACACAGCTACGGCAAGCGAACTGCGCCAACAGTCCAAAGGAAATCATCGATAATTCAGCGACAACAACGACTGTGGTCACAAATGGCCAAAACATTAGCAACAGTAATCAGTTTCCACAAGCCATTGTCAGTAGCAAATTGGATACGATTGATGAGAATGCATGTCTGGAGACAACGACAATAACAGCAACAACTACAACAACAACAACAATAAACACCGCTGACTACTACAACGGCAACAACATCGATCAAGCAAATGCAATCCCAGAGCTCATAATTCCCGATGATGGCAGCAACAGTAATGGTAGCAAAAATGGAGCTGCTGCTCGATTGGCGCGAAAACGCAACTATGAGGAGGAAAATCCAGTTGCTATATGCGTTCAGGAAGCACCAGTGGTGCCGCTAATGCGTGAAATCAGTGCGCCACGTACTCTACCGCCCAAAAAGTCCAAGTTGCGTGGATTAACCACACGACGTAATTCTCAGCTTGAAGACGAGCCGAATTTGAGTATTGTGACAGCAACGCCGCTTGTTCTGGACAATGCAGTAGCCAGTATGGCCAGTGAGGAGGCAACTGTGGCTACAACATCAATAGCAACAAATATCCTTGATCAAGTAGCACCACCAGTTGTAGCAGAGGAAGTGCCACCAACGGCTCCAGCACGCATTCTGACGCGACGTCGATCCGTTCGCATGCAACAGAATGGTGCAAGTGGCATTGACTACTGAGCCAGCAGTCATTTTCAAAAAGGCGTGCTAATATGTATTTATGGTATGAGACGTTTTTCATTTTTTTAATTTGACACATGCATAATACTAACCGTTCATTTTTTGACGTTTATTTTGTGAATTGAGATTCAAGAGAGAGACTTGCTGTTTATTATATACATATATAACACACTTATATTTTTTTCATTCTACACATTTGTATTGTACAATACGATTATAGTTTTGGTTATGCCCATAAATGCGACATATATAGTTTATACTTTAAACATGTAGTATACCATTTTTATCAAAATTGAACACTTCGTAATCTTGACAGGAAATAACATTACAATTTTATCAAGTTAATACATTTATTTTAACTGCAACTTGGAAAGCTAATTAAGTCGAACCTTAGCCGACGTCTAGCTGAATTATCGTTTAGTTATTAATTTAAGTCATTTTTTGTAATACAAAAAAAGTTGTATCATATATTACAGCTAATGTTAAAATAAATTGTTAAGCGTAAAGAAAATTGAAATGGTCAATTTGTTAGTTTTATTCGACTGAATTGCTCTCGTTAATGGTACTTGAGTAATCTCAGTTGCATTGGTTTTTCCACAGATTTAGAGTTAAAAGGTAATTTAGAATTAGTTTCATGCTTTATTCAACTTGTTATAAAATAGCAATTGTGTGCGTATAGCTTTTAAGATAATATACTTTTAATATATTCTAGATTAATTACAAAAAGCATACAGAAGATAGATATATAGAAGTTGAGTGATATAAGCGATACGTTAGTTAAACAGAGGCTAACTGAAATTAAAAATGGATTAAGTAGACTAAGCACAGTTGGTGTCCAAAAATTCACTCAATGTTTTGTTGAAATCTTGTAAGAAATTGAGACCTTCGCTTGTTGTAAAATTAGCATGTGCTCCAAGAAAATGGCACACATCATGTGGTTGTATCTTGCTTATCAGTTCTAAGGTGGCTGCACCAAAGCCTTGGACAACTGAGGTGCATGTGTCACGGATAATATTAGGCCAGAGATTGCAGGTAAAAAGGATGCCACGCAGGATGAGAGCCCGTTTTTCTTTTGTATCTACTGATACCTTAAGTTTGGCTACCATAATCTCACAGATAATGCAAATAGGACTTTCCTTAGTATCAATTGTTCCCTCAAGTTGATTAATAGACTGTATTTGCTCTACAATATCATCAATGACGAAGAGTTCCCTTAATTCGCACATGGAGCTGACGGACTGTTGCTCTGGCATGTTTTCTTGAACTTCAACTTGGAAATAAAATGTAATTTTCAGTTGAGTTCTTAAATTCTTATGTATTTAATACTTACAATCCTCTAGTGAAACGCCATTTTTACAAACGCCAATTAGTTTGCATATGCGGTTGGCTCCTGTATGTTTGGTCATGAGATCGACAATCTGACCTCCGTGCCTTTGAACAAATCGACTGCACTTGCCCTTTAATTTACCCATCCTTGAACAGGCCTTTTGCATAGCCCTTTCTATACTTCCCTTGTCTCCTTTATGCTTTATTAAATGTTGCATAGCTTTCATAAGATTCTTGCATACAAAGCATTTGGGCGAGGCTGTAATATCCATATCAACGATAATTTGATTATTCTCTTCCTCCGGTATTATGTCTTCGATTTGAACTAACGATTTAACAGAAACTAAGTATTTTAAATGCAACCATAAGTATTTTCAAAAATTAATACTTACAATTCTCTTGTGAAGCAGACCTGCACATACCGATTATCTTGCATATAATTTCAGGTGGCGTATGCTTTGTGATTAGATCGACAATCTGATCGGAATGTTCATTTACCATTTTCTCGCATATGTGATGTACCTTTCCCAGTTTCTGACAAACGTGACCCAGAGCCCTCCTAATTTCATCTTTGCCCCCATGGTGTGCTACCTTAAGTAAACCCTTCATCGCTGTCCTGCAAATGCGACATTTGGATACTTTCAAGTTCACTTCAGTGACAGGCTGAGGCATCTCCAATTGAAAATAATCAGCCTGTAATTCAGACAGCATGTCTTCGGGCTCAACCAATTCTAAAGAAGAGAAATTATAAACTGACGGATATTTATCTGCAGATTAAAAAGTAGGTAAGTTACCATTTTCTTGTTCAAGCAATAGGCACATGTTGAGGCTCCTGCAAATTTGCTGATGTGCTACATTCTTTGACACTAAATCGATTATAAGATCTGTATTCTTGCCTATCATGTCCTGGCATTTATCCTGTAGGTTCTGTTGCCTCATCACATGACATACACTTTTCAAAGCATTATGGATATCAGCATGGTCCTTGACCAATTTCTGCAAAGTCTTGATAATATATTTACAAAAACCACAATTCTTTGAATCCTTGGTCAGAGCATTCGTAATCAACTGCATTTCCTCGCTATAAACTTCGATTTGAACTTGTTCTGCGTTCTTTAGATCTTCTACTTCGTAGTCTATTGTCTCTTGGCCAATTGGGAAGCACATTCCAAGCATTGAGCACAACACTCTTGGATTCCGGACAAATCGAATAATGCCATCGCCGTGCTTGTTAACAAAGTTGTGACATTTGTTTGACACTTTGCCCAACTTGTCGCAGGCGTGATTCATAGCATTCTTAACCCTATCGTTGCTTGCATGTTTCGATACCAGTTTTTTAACAACCCGAAATGCGGACTTACACAAAAAACATTGAGGCAACTGTGGATCCTCGACGGAGTCTAGAGGCAGCTGCAGATCATTACCGAAATCATTAGAGTCCACGTCTAATTTTCTGTTCTTGTGGCAGACTCCGATTAATAAGCAGATACTTTCGGGTTTCATGTTATTTTTCAGTAAATTATATATAACATGGGAATACTGATCCACAACTCTGAGACATTCGCTTTCCAGGCCATTCGCCAATCTGCAAATGTTCGTCAATCTTTTCTTAAACTGTGCTTCTGTGATGTTTTTAATCAGAGTCTCATGCACATGTTTCGCTATCTGCTTGCACTCTACGCAGTAAAACTCATCATGTTTCCGTTGGGATACCAATAGCTCCGACTCTGCTTGCCAGTCATTGTTCTTACAGATCCCCGAAACAGCGCAGATTTTATTCGACTGAAGTTGATCCTTCACAAGCTCGTAAATGTCATTAAAGTGGCTAATCACAAAGTTGGCACAAGTGTCTGACAACATGTGGAGACTATTACAAGTGTCGAGCATTCGATCAATCATGTCCTCCCGTTGAATTGAGTTGAACTTTTCCCTCGTTATCAACGACAGCATATTACAGGTGCTGCAGGACAACTGATCAGGTTGAATGACATTGTTTTCAACATTGTCAGCCCTTAGGTTGTCATCAGCCAGCTCGTCCTGGTTGCTAAAAGACAGAGAGTTATTTTTAGTTTAATCACGACATAGGGACGCAGGATTTAAAAATACATAAGCTTTATTTTTGGAAATTATAAATTCTTTACATACATTTTTTTCAGAAAATGTAAAGGAAGGACCTCTAATTATAGATCGAACAAAATCGGAAATATCGATTTTAGAAAAAAACATATTTTTAAATGTAAAATTCATTTATATCGGAATGTAGAAATTTAAGAATCCATTGGTTTTCTGACTCAGATGGCATGAACAAAAGAATTACGTGTTTGTGACTATTTACTTATTCATCCATATAAATATGTACTTAAGGAATTGCGGGCTAGGCAGCAATCATAATCACTTGGTTGTGGTTAAAAATTATAAAATAATGAATCATTTAAATGGAAATTTTACTTCTCATGAAGTTATTACCATTATAATAATAACAAGGAAGAAACTTGGAAGGGCTTAGAATACTTAACATGTTGATTATTCCATTAATAGTCCAAACAACGAAATTCTATCAATTGTGGGATTAGGGATTTTGAATCTTACCTCAGCTTGTTGCACAAGTTTGTAGAGCTCCAACTGCATTTTTCATCGGAGATTCCGGAATTTGTTGAGGAAACAGCAGTGCCTGATAAATCAGATAAAATTTAATTAAATAAATTATAGGGGTTCTTGGGATTACAGTGTCTTAAGGAGTTGTGAAGTAAAATAGTACTTAGAATGTCATTACACTGTAAATTTGTTTTACCAACGTTAAAATCGTTATTTTTTGCTAAAAATGTAAACTCTTGAAATGCATAAATTTTTCCTTGGTAGAATTTCAACAGTATTGGAATTATTTGTAGCACACAATCGGTCTACAAATTGTAAAATTTGTATCGTCCTGAATATTATTACTTACTGTAAATAAGCACTGCCACGATGACTAAGGAGCACGCGATTCGCATGTTTTATTCTTATTCCAAATTGCAAAACAATGTTAATTACTTGAGATTTCAAAATAAACTGGTACCACATAATTTTTCTGTGGATCTTATATACTAGCGATCCTGAAGAATTGAGCCAGCTCAGTGACCACGTCCATTTATTATTTCAATTATATGGGCTTGCGGTTAAAACTTATATAGATTTAATTAGTTTTAAATAAAGCTTTCAAGGCTAATTTTATTTGTTTCAATTAATTACCATTTCTTTGAAGCCTTTACTTACATATTTGTTTCGAAATAAATAATACTAATTAAAGCTTTTTTAAAGGTCAATTCTGAATAATTTCTATCTTAAGCAACACTAATCCATTGAAAATAAACACGGTAGATAAACTGTTCCTTTTATTTATTGCGAAATTGAGAAAATATAGCGTGTATACTCGTACATATCCAATTTTGGGCTTAAATTTAATATATTCATGAGTAGATAAAACTTAATTAACATACGAGATGGAGAAATTTTATTGAGTTTCTGGAATACAGATAAATAATAGAGAAATTATGCTAAGAGTAAATAGTAAATAACAAATTGTAGCCACTGTAGGTACAACGCTACTCTAGTTACTCCAATCCTAACAAAAAAATAGGAGGGACTTTGCGATCTAAAGCTTTTATATTGAAATCGGGAGCAAAATCGTTTTGAGTGTGTTTTAATTAGTGTAAAGCTGGCATTTTAGTTTTGTCTAAATGCTTTTAAAATTGATTTTTTTATGAATATTGCAGATTATTTGGTAAATTTCAACTAGTTAATTATGTTATTTTGGTTTTTATAATCTAAATTTTCTAGACGCTGCTGCTTCTGCTCAGTTCTTTGGCTCGTAGCTCGTATCAAGTTAGTTAGTTTAGTATGTAATAAAAAGTTTGTTTTTGTTTTATAGTAGGTACTTGTGGGTTATGCTAGATTTCAATTAGTATTATTATTAATTATATTTTTGTTTATTTTGTATATTTGCTTTATATGTATAAAAAACAATGAATTAGGTATCTTTAGGATTTTGCTCATGACGTATATGGCTTTAGGCTTTAACGCTAGTTATAACGAATGTTTATAAAAGTATTTGATGCTTCTTCAAGCAGAACTCTTGAATCGCCTTTATATATATATTTTTTTTTTGTATTTTTAAGTATGTATTTTAGTTTTATCTTTAGTTGGCTAAGCTAAGCAAATATACAAAAGCTACTTAAACATACATATTTAATATACCTGGATTAAGTGTACTCGTATGTATGTGTATTTAAATTTTAAATGGTTCATTATGGTTCGCTTTATCGATAAATGTTTGTTTAACATAATAATTAGCTAAGTGTTACTTACAAATGTGGCCATCTTAAATTAGGTTTTAACACAAACAACAACACTCATTCATACAATTACTTTCATCTTCAGTCACATACTCATAGTACACACTCACACACACACACACACACACTTTACATGGGCAGTAGTCGGTATGAACAGTGTGTGCAGTTTTTTGCCTATTTAACAGCATTTACAATACAAAATTTTTGCAATTGATTTCTTTTTTCTTTCATTTTTTGTGAGTTGATTAAGGCCGTTGTTGGATTTGTAGGTGATTAGCATAATAATAAATTTATACATATTTATACTTTGTAGATATTTAGTTTGTCTATTGGAATTGTCTACTAAGTATAAAGCGCAATACCTGGATCATTATAGGCAGCACACACTGTTACATTTCATAGTTAACATAAAACACAACACACGCCTTGAAACAAATTGTTGTCGCTATAATTTACCTTATAGCTAATTTTGAACAAATTGTGGAAAAAATGAACATCGCTTAAGCGTTTACGAGTATAGTAAAAAATCGTACATCCCTTTCAACTATCGTATAATACAAAAAACATTATCAATATATATTATGTATATATATATTGCCTACAATTAGCTAAATCTAATGAGACCACCGTTAAAGCAAGCGACTCAACACATGGCTGAGCAGCAACAACATGAGATTCGCATAGATTGTGCATCCCTTTCCACACAATTTGATGCTGCTCTCCTGCAGGACAGAAAGAGAGTATAACAAATTAGTAAAAGAGCCGTATAAGACTGTATAAGAGTGACTTACATTTGCATGGCGACTGATGCAGCTTTGAGGACGCACTCGATTGAATTCGCGAGCGTGTTTAAAGCACGGGAAGGTCTCATTTGCCGCCAGTGGATAGTTAACCGGATTGGGATTCACAGTGAGGACCAGGGCTACATCACGTGGGCACAACTGATCGATGACCAGCAGTATAAGATTACTATTTGGTATTGGCAACACCACAAATGGCCGCTCGCATGCGTGCGCTGTCATATTGTAGACAACGTTATCCTTCTCATTGTACAGGGTATACAATTCGCGTTGCATGTCACAGGACTTGAGACGCGTGCGGTGCAACAATACGTACTTTAACCATTCGTTCTTTTTCTCATTTACCGGCTCCGGTTGTGGTTCGGTTCCATTCACATTCATATACACGTTCTCAAAGTCGGCCTTAACACCGGGAGCCAAACTCAATAGTTGTACAATATACCACAGCGCCGTATGCAGCAGCCATTTGCTCACACGCAACAGATGAAACAGTGGCTGCAATTGAAGAGATCAGAAAAATATATAGTTAAACATAGTTCAGACTACCAAAGAGAACCTTCTTCAATGTCTTGTCTTGTGTACTTACAGAAAGCAGCATATTGGATGCATTGTTTTCCGATTTCGACTCAAAGCATACCGCCTGATAGTCATAAACAACGACACGTTTGTACACCTTCTCCTCCACTAAACGCTTCATAATGGCACCATTAATCTCGCCAAAGAATCGACCAGTTTCGTGTACTCGTGTCGATATGATCACAAATCCATTGTTGTCCAGAATATAACAGTCCTTATCATCCACAGCACAGGCCTATTGAGAATATATTTAAAATTAGCTAAACTCTTTTTGAAAACTATTAAGAAAATGTAAGTACATTGCCAGTAATGTTGTGGAAAAGCTTGTAGAATGCCGAGTGTTGAAACTGGAAGCCAACAACAGCAGCTGGTGCCGATTTTGAGCTTTCATTATGAAATATGGCATTACTGGCAGTCACAATGATCTCTTGGCCGCCTTCTGCAAAATTTTTATATAAAAAAGATGGTTTAGAACATAGATTAGATGAATATTTTAATGGGTTACTTACCACCTGCATCGAAAGGCACAGAGTAGACAAAACTCTCCTT
This sequence comes from Drosophila neotestacea, assembly GCA_035044365.1. Lineage (NCBI taxonomy): Eukaryota > Metazoa > Arthropoda > Insecta > Diptera > Drosophilidae > Drosophila > Drosophila neotestacea. The sequence goes on from JAWNMD010000155.1 coordinate 1,247,518, forward strand.
GTGAACAAAGTATTGATCTACAGCTCGTTTGTACCAAATCTCGTCGATGGCTCGTTTATTACTCTGACTGAAGCTCTCGCTGAAATCCCAAGATTTTAATATTGAAAACAATAATTTTAAATTTATAGCTTACCCCACACCCGGTTGTTCTGCCATATTCGTGTGGAATTCATGCCAGCGGGTTAGACCACTGTGCGTGGCCAGAAAGGCGACTGTGATTCCAAATCGCTGTTTAAATTCGTGTCTGTTGGAACAGAAATTTGAATATTAGCAAATATTTCGATATCATTGGGAAAACATATATACTATACACATATATGAAAGTATATATACGTTAAGTGAATATAAGTTAGTAGTTTAGACGAGTTTTCTGTTTACCTTGGCAGCAAACCCATTAATACGGCTATTGGGCTTGATGCGCTAACGCTAGATAAGGTATATTGTATTGTATTTCGATTTAGACATTATGAAAGGCATTATGTTATGTGGTTTTAAGAGTTCAAGATTGCAGTATTCAGTATTCATTTGTGGGTGCATAAAGTTTATTATGAAATAGACAAACATAGACAACATACACGAAAAATCGGAATAATATGCAAATAAAAGTGAGAAAAAGAAAGGCGTACACACAAATTATAATTGTTAATATGTGCTGCCTCAGTTTGAGATTTGAGTATTAAGTATACGCTGGCATGACGTTGACTGTATTTGATGTCAAGTCTAGCCCTGCGTTTCCCAATATATTGTACTGACAATGAGTACTGTACATAAATTCCTCTCCTCACTTACCTCTTTTCATCTTTGTCTCTGGCATTGAAGCTGGTGTTATTTGAGAACCATTTGGTGACACGTGCATCAAAGACGAGTGATTGCATTAGCTGACGATCACCTGTAATTTTAAAGAACTTGCGCATTAGAGTTGGCTTATAAATTCAAATATTTGTAATAACAAAATTGGCACAATGAAGCAGCGTTAACATTAGTTTACACTAAGGTTTAATTAGTGTAAAAGTGGCCTGAATTCAGGTTTACAAACTTAAACTTATAATCTTTTTGTTTCTCATGCAATCCATTTGTTTTTCTGATATGTTGTGCAAATTCCGCAGCTAACTGGTGGCAACACAAACACACACACACACACACACACAATACACACATAGATTCTACATAAATTGTTAAGTATTAAACAAAATAATATTTATTAATGACTATATTGATAAGGCATATCCAATCCGTATTGCCAAAATCATTGATCATTGTTTGAATGGAAATTGGGTGCAAGTGCAATGTGCAAAGTGCATGGCTCAAATATTGATGTAATTATTGGTGCTACTGATATGTGCACTTAGTAATTGTGGGGGAGGTTGGATGTTACGACTTGACTTGGCTTTGGTTTTCGTTACTCACAATAGTATCTTTCTTTTTCATTGATTGATGAATAGCGGCCAGTTGATGAGTTGTTAGCTGTGAATTTGCATGGTTATTGAAATCGTATTCGAAAGTTTCTTTTGCAGTTTCATTTTCTATTTCGGTTTTATACTTGTTTTTAAATCGAGCATAAACAAAACATCAAACACAATATGCATAACTTAGTTGAAAATCGGCAAGAGCGGCAATTGCTTATCGAAGCTGATTTAAAACAAAAAAACTTTTGCACTTGGCCAATTATAATTATGGACTACTTACAAAAAATGGCCGCCGCATGTTCCGGGGGCATCGCGCTTCGACTTGATGGCCAATGCCAACCAGGCTCAGACATACGGTCTACAAAATATAAAAGTTCAGTTTCTGGAGTTCTGAATGTCTTATTGGTTTGCTTGCAAAACAGCCTGAAAAGATGAGAAATATGCAAATATTAAAGTAACATTTTTTTTACTTTCTAATTCGATTGAACAACTTACCAATCTGGATGGATTTTCCAGCGTTTGCCATCAAAGAAGCTGCGTATATTTTTGCCCGTAATATAAGTACGATGAATGTCCTGTTCAGTGCGTGGTTCCACGCGATTAACTCCATACCGCTCTGGGTATGTTATAACTAGTGTGAATGGGGTATTCTTAATAGCAGTCCAGTAATACTGCCGTTTGACTCGAGCCACACGTTTCTAAGGATCGTTTTAGATTGTTTAACCAATTAGTCATTAACAAATGATGCTAGACTTACCATTTCATCGAAATGATTCTTAACCAACATCCATTTGCTGCCAGTCGATTGATTGATTATAGAATCGCGTATCTAGTAACGAATAAGTAATTTTAAGTATTGTATCAAAATACTAAATTGAATTTAAATAAAAGCCTACCGTCATCAGCACTGGATTAAAATCTCTGGCGACTCGATCGTCATCTAGTAGTTCAACTTCAATCATGTCAACGCTATTATAAGCTGGTTTCAATATATATCCTTGGAACTGTGCAATGTAAATTAAAATCTTTATAGTAATGAATGATTTTGTTGAGAAAATACTTACGATTGGACGAAAATCTGGATGGAATAGTACATAACCATTGTTGGTTACTATAAACGCATAGCCATTCACGCCAAGCTGTGGACGCATAATATTATATTAAGGAATATTACAGATTCTAAAGTATTATCCTTAGACTTACCATAAACGGCGATAGCAACTTTTTGATTTCACTTATGGGTACATCGGTGCCTGCCACGCCCAGTATATTTGCAATTCTTGTCTGTGCACAAGCAAAGATTTTAAGATAAATTTAACAAGATGATATTGTTGTGAGTGATCAGAACAATACACAAGTTGAAATTGATATGTATGTATAGTTCTTAGGACAAATACAAATACAAGTACGAGTACAGATAATTATATTTGTTGGCATGTTACTGTAATACTGAAATACTGAATAATGAATTTATTTCGAAGTTGAAATGGCATTGCTAGTACAAAACATAATTATCAATTGGCTTACACTTATTGGCGTTAAAACAAATTGAAAAAAAAAACCAGAACCAAGAAATTGTTAATGCAAATACAAGAATGAGAAGCATTTGTTTTTACTACGCAAGAACTTACAATTACAGTAAAGAGAGCTGATTTCAATTGTATTTTTATCAAACAATTTTAGCAAAAATTTGATTTTAAATTATGCTTAATTTTTTTTCTTTCGACAGTATAAGGCTAATTACATGGCTAGCAGAGTAGTACTAAGAGCATATGAGAGCGTAAAGTGACTGTGTTACCGAAGTAGCGCAGTGTTTTAAAAAAAAGGAAACAAATAAAAAACAAATTTGATATTTTTAAAAAAGTGTCATTTACAATTTTGATAGAATTTAAGAAATCAAATTATAAAGTGAAAAGCTGTTCATAAAGTGTCGAGGTAGCTAAATTAGATTGCATAAGAAATGATTGATTAGCGCATTTGAAAATTACAGTTTGGTTTTTGACTGGTTTGTTTCGTTTGTGTATATATATATATGTTCTGAAGTAGTTGGTGTATTATCTTTTAGCACAGTTTTTATACCCTTCACACAGTGACTGTTAAGTGTGGGGTGTTTGTGGTGTGTGAACATAGCGTATACGCAGTGTAAACTAGTAGCTGAGAAGTATTGATTAAAGGCATTTATTTTGATTATTTATAACAATATATTAAATGATCATTTAAGAGAAAGTGCGTGTTACCAGTTGCAGATACGAGTATGTAAATTGTAAGTAAATTGCAGTTTAAATTGACAAAATAGTAGTGTATTTGCACTTACATTTACCTAAGGAAATTATATAGTACAGTGGGTGCCCGTTAGTAGCGATTGGCAGAAGCTTTTGCATTAAGATAGAGCTACTTGGACTACGTCGTAATATTAAGAATATCAAGCAGTTGTCGAAAATTAGCTCAAAGGGAAGTGAAACCAAAAACCGAAGTGTAGCGACGATAAATACAAGGAAAATTTAAATGTTTGTGAATGAAGTGAGGAAAAGAAAAACTTCAGAAGGTGCTTAGCTGGAAAGCGAAACAAGTCAATTTCCAAAAACAAATTACATGCGGCACACACGTTGATCAAAATAAATTAAAAATTGAATTTGCAATTTTTGTTTGTTAATTGTAATTAGTTAAAATTTCATTTCTTTTCTTGTTAATATTTTTGGTTGCAGTTGTTGTTGCTTAGATTAATAAACAATTTACTCACAACTTGAACGTTTATTTTCGCAGCCGGATTTATATCTGTCGTTAGATTAATGCGCTGTGAATTTGTAGTGATAGTTTTTAATAAATTAAATGTCTATAATCTGAAGCAACTTATGTAGGTGTCCCACACCTAAGGGCGTAGCAGCAAGCAAGTTAGATATAGGGCATTATGTGTATATTAAACTAAGCTGGAACTAAGGTGTCTGCCTAATAAGTAAATACCGTCCTTTGGGCAGATCTCATGAAGGGTATAAAAACTTAATAATCGGTTCCTAATTCAGTGTTCTTGTTGCGGTTTCAAGTATGTATATGGTAAGTATAGGTGTTGGTTATGTTTTTGGGTTCAGATATGTTTGTTCTGTTGTCTTTGTTGTTTCATGTGCTCTATAGGGCCTCAGCACTATCTTAAGTTTTCAATTAAGTGTACGAGTACTTATTAAACATTAATAAGTATGGTACCCTAATATTAATTGGGAGTTTTCTGTTAGGTATTATATCAATTATTTGTAATCTCTATTCCACGCGTAATAGCTCAATAGTTGGATTTTGTTTTGTTTTGTTTTTTTGTTTCTTACGTAAATCAACAAATGTTAAATTGAACTACACAAAATGCTAGATAAAATGTTCTATATACTTTTACGGTTTGAAATTAACTAGGCATATCTATATTACGATTATAGAAAGAAAATTATATATGTATGCTATATATAATTATATATCGGTAAATACTTTACAGATCGAATTGAGTTTTTGAATTAATATATATATTTTTCTTTTGGCATTTTTGTTTTGTTTGTTTTATAGGTTATATATTTTGTTGATTGTACCTAGTACGAGTACGTGGTCAACTATAATGTCAAAAAAGTAGCTAATAAAATAGCATGATCCTAGATCATGTTAGCTAGAGTTATATACGAGTAGGTATAGTTAGTTACATAAGTATATCGGTTAAATATGGAATAGGTATGCATGTAATGTAGCGCAAAGTATAACAAATTGTTTACTTTAGTCTTATACAAATATATATATTAATATACATATAAGTATATTTAATAAGATATTGAATTCAATACAATATATGCGATTAATTGGCGTATATAAAACTTTCGCTTAAGAGCAGTTAAAAATACTTTTACTCAAATTTTCATTTGAATTTTGTAGCTTTGTTAGAATTTGGCATTATAGTTTGTACCTCACGTGTTTGCAATTCCCAGAGTGCTTCATTTATTAAAACTTCTTCGGTGATATTCTGTGGTATAGTTGTGTATAGTTTTGGTAGTAGTAGTAGTTGTTGTGTGTTATATATATATAACGCATAAAATATTAATATAGTAGTATTACATAGTGAGTATATAGATATATTGAAATTTGTTTGTCTGGGTATTGTTTTTTTTTCTTATTTTTTTTTTGGATATATATTTGTTATTGATAGGTTTTGATGATGAGAGAGAGAGCATAATGAACGCAACGTTGTCTGCGGTGCGACGTCGGAAAGTCGTTTATAAGATTTTCGCTAGGAATTTGACAGTGCTAACAACTTTTGATATTTGATTTTAAAATTGGCTTATGCCCGGGCACGCATGATTCTTTGGACCTGACTTACCGCATTTTCGCGTCGATCGTAAATTGGCATTGATACGGTGGTCATGAATTGGTAGACATTGGAGTCTACTGGTTGGTTCCAGGTCTAAAAAATAAATACATATTAGCTTGGGAAATATATACAAGAAATCGTTAAAGATTCGTATTTTAAAACTAGTTTCAGACTGACCTCCTTCATGCGGCGATAATGACGCCTATGCGTTTCACCAGGCTCCAAAAATTTATTCGTAATTCTTCTGTACTCAATGATATCGGCTTTTTGTTCCTCGCATTGTTTAATTTCCCACAAGTGGTCAGAGAGTTTTGTATCCTAGATGGCATTTTGAAATTGTAGGTATTTGTTATGGAATGTGGTCCTAGAGTATTACCCACCTCAAGGTCCGCATAAACTTGCGTCCATATGACCGGATGATCATGCCTACCCAATACTAGTGGTCTAGCCATTACCGGTATATAATTTAATACCATTTCGCGTACCTCAGCTGTGTCACTGAGATGTACATAATAACCCTGATTCTGGCATGCCATCCACCGTATATCATCCCAATTTGCCACCTCTTTGCCAATCAAATAGGTGAACACACGCACCGGCCTATAGGGCGGATCACGCCAATTGTATATTTGGAAGACCTCTTGATTATTTTCGGGTGCCCCATCACCAATGATCATAATAGCCTGATTACATTGCGCTCCGCGCGAATTAATCTTCGTCTCTTCCAGTAATTCGAAAGCTTTTGTCAGTGCGGCGGTATAATTGGCAATCGAATTGGGTTTAATCGAATCAATCTTCTCTTTCAGTTCTCGTATATTGCCCAGATTTGCCTGGATGAATTTTGAGGATGCGTAACGAATTGTTAACCAATTTTTGTTGTATTTTGTTTTTTGTTTTTAAGGGATTTTATGTTTTAGGCCGCATTGATATGTGTGGATTTTTTTGTGTGTGTAGTTTTTTGGGGAAAAAAATTAGAGTGATAATTTTAAATGATATAGTTAATTGAAATGATAATTAAATAATATGGTATATACTTGAACCAGTGTATCCTCGAAGCATGCGACAAGGGGCTTGACTTCCTTATCAAAGGTCAAGATATTCACAAAGTCATTTGTACCCAACGTATCGAGTATAGTATTGACAACATGCTTTGCGATATCTAGCCTCTGTCCCAACATTGAACCAGATGTATCCATCAGGATAATGATATCCTTTGGGCTTGTCGCTGCCTCCATGTACCAAGAACGTAAACGGCAATCATATAGATCAACCGGTACGTCCTTCTTCCATTTTGTTGCAGGAAATTGACGCATAAAGCCTGTCGAACTGCCAAAAAATTGCCACGACAAACTTGGATCGTTTTTGTAATTATCTCGAAATATTTGATCCAAATTCTCCGACCATTGAATTGCCTTTATAACATCAGGTGCTGTGTGTTTTTGTGTTGTTCGTGTTCATATTTCGATTCGGGTTTGGTTTGGTTGTTATTGATCATAATGTCAAAGAAACGGGAAAAATTTTTAAGTACAATCTCATTAGTTTTCTCTTTCTTTTAATACGGGGGGATGCAAACTAAGACCTAGACTTAAATGTCTCTCAGAAAATTTAATATAATTGTATTTTTTTGAGGCGTTTCAAACAGAGCACAAGGCAGTGCAATACTTATGTTAGTGTGTGTGTGTGTGTGCTTCTTAGGCAATGTGGTGGGCGTGTCAAATAGGTGTTAACGTGGCTTAGTTGGGTGTTGTACGGTTTTTGGCAAAGCATTCCGTGTGCCGAAAAAATCATTCACAGCGCTACGCACACATTCCCATCAAACATTCGCAACGCACGCTATTTATAGAGACTATAATGAAATATTATAGCTGTCTAAAATATTTGCTAGATTTATTTTTCAATTGCAGCTTGTTAAACTTTTAAAATTTAACTTCCAGCAAAGCTGGGCAAAAGAAACCTTTTCAAAATTGTAAACAATTCTTCAAAAATTTACTTCTTTAAAGGAGTAAATTTTTAATTACTGTATTACCGGTTTTTTGATAGGTTTTTGTGCACAGATTACGGCGTTGAGTTGCTTGATGGGTAACGTATGCGGTTGTAGCAAGCAGTTGGAAATTGCAAAATGAAAATGAAGGCTCAACACACGACAAATGTTAACAATTGCAATAGTTATCAATAACTCTGTAACTAATTAAAATGCAGTGATGAAGACTGATTAGTAAGACTACGTTTAGACAGCTAGACAGAGATTTATATATATTCTGATAATGCTGTGCGTGCTCTTGTTTTGAAGCTTCTACATAGAAGACACAGATTCGTAGTGTGCTTAACAAAGAGAGAAACAATTACAGTGTTGAAAGATAGAGAGAGAGAGAATGATAAGTAGTTGTAGTGATTGAAATCATAATTCAAACCTCGATCATATACATTCACTGGCACGTGAACTGAACTAACGCTAAAGTTGACCGATGCATTATGAAATTCTGGTCTGGGTTCCAGAACCAACACCTTGGGCGGAACATAGATGAGTGGCTCCCCAATCTGGTCATCCATATCCGGTGGTGTTGTGGGAGGTGGTGGTGTCGGTTCACCCGGTTCCGCCATCTCTTTGGCATTGTAATATGAGAACATCTTGTCAGCCATATCGTTTTGATGTGACAGAGCCGTGTTCTCAGCGGTATCCATAATTCGCTATGTAAAAGATTAAAATGAAAATAAGTTTAAAAAGATGAAAATAGGAAATATATATTTTACTTACACGCACGGCGCTGACTTTAAGATCCATCATCATTTCTATTTCTTTGGCCATAATGTCGACAATTGCTCCACCTTGTCGCGTCACCACTTTTGCTTCTTTGAAGCTCTGAAAATATTAATTCGAGTGTTATTATTAAATATTTTAAAGGGAAATATAGGGAAAATTATTGATATAAGTGAGCCATTTATTCCACATATTTTTTAGATACTTTACATTCCTTTAAACTTGCACAGATTCGGCAAATCAGACCATTATTGATGGGGAATGACATTTTGACCATGATTTGATCTATAAATTGATTCTCTATTTAACAATGGTTCGTTTTTAAAAATATATTTACATTCTCAAAACCTTTGTACTTATTTACATTTAGCCTAAATGATGTAGGGAACTATGTACCCTCTTTTGTGGAGTGAAATTTGGCTTTTACTCGTTTCTACATGGTGTTTTTCAATTATCTTGGCGTCGGTTTGGCAATTTTATTAAATATCCAGCAACGCAGCAGCAGCCACTGACCTCATAGAAGAGACAATGACTGGATAGACCAGCAGGGGTCTAGGTGAAAGGGAGGAGCCACGCCGGGTGCTTCAAACAATTTTGGTATATATATAATTGCCTACTCAGTCAGCTTTTAACCCAAATACGACGTCGCTGTCGACGCCGAAGCCAACGTCGAGAAACGTCAACAAAAAGCAATGGGAGGGAAGTGGGAAAAATCAATAAGGCAACTTACTTCTTGCACCTCCTTGCGTCTGGTGATAAAATCGCCTAGCGTAAAGAGTTCCAAGCCCAGTTTGTCCGCCCATGAGTGTACGCTGCGTGATTTTGTTAAAATAAGATCAGAATTAATGATTCGTTACAACCTGAGTGTGTGGAACTCACAGATTGTAGTTGATATTTTCGCCAGGCAGTAGATTGACACCAGGGGCACAATAGATGAACACAAATAGAAGGCTCAGGCAGAGACGCCTCCAGGCCCAAATTGGTCTCGCCATAATGCTGTACTGGCAGCGTTGATCTGGGCCGCGACATAAATCTAATCCGCCCTAATTTAATTGTAGCCCAATTTTCTGTACTATCACACACTTGGACATACCGTTAGCCCATCAGGTTAAGGCTTTTTGCCTGTCGTTCACGCCAAACGCACAACCATTTCGCACTTTTACACCAATTTTTCAAACTTTTATCAGATGCTGCACATATTTTTCTGAATTTTCCAAAGTTCTTTTCGTTTTAATTCCTTATTTTTTGGGTTTTGATACCGTTGCACGTCTCGTGTTGTGTGAAAATTCTGGAGGCCTGCAAAAACTTTTCTCTGTATACTGTCGTTAGCTGGTTTGATGTTTCACTGACATTTCTGTGTCAGCGATGATTTCATCGCTTGATTCGCCTGTGAGCAAGCGAGACGACTGCTGTCCACACACATTTGACGTACGCTGCACTGCTCTCTCCTTGTTCTGCGCCTGCGTTGACACTTGACGCGTCTGCGTATAAGCTTTGTTTACATCTTCAGAAGCTCCACAAGTGTTTGTTTACCTGTTTGTGCAGCTGCGCATTGGCCTTGTTGACGTCTGCCAGATGTGCCGGCTTGTGACAGCTGAGCGCCACCTGTTGTTCTCTATTGGAGAATTTGACAAGCACCTTCCTACAAGGGCTGCAATTCCAGCGATATAAACCTTTGCCGAGCTGCGGGGAGCTTTTCGATAAGGTTCAGGTGTTTTCTAATTCAAGCTTGCTTAAGCTTTAGTTCAGCTTTCTCTATATAAAGTATTCGCTATGTGTACTTGTAACGTGTATCCGTCCTGTTTTATATTGTTAATGTAAGACTATTTGTCCAATTTATTGGTTGTGTTATTTTTATAGCAGGAAGATCACATCACTGACTAACAATAAGACCGATAAGCAAAAACCCGCAGATTCCGAAGAAGGCTGATCACACTGAAGTAAGACAGATAATGTCCACCATTAGTCCACAAGTTGCTTATTGCTTAAAGCGTGGCCAAGGTCATGCAGACTTTGTACTTTATTATAGATTTTATTATAAATAGCTCATTCTGAATCTTCAACTTACTAGATGCTCACGATTTGTGCTACAGAAAATTTTGGACATGTGCACGCTTTGACTGCTTGATAGGAATAAAATATTTAACTATAGCTTTGCCAAGAACTACTTCCACTCTAATCCAAATTTAGTTAATCTCAAATTTGAGTACGAGTTTGAATTCTTTGCAACATTTTGAACATTTAAGATAAGTAGCTTATTATTTATTTTAGAAAATAGAAAGGAACATAATTTCTTTTTAGAATACTTACAGTTTTGGGATTTCAAATGAAAGAGAAATTCGTATGTACAAATTTATGAATAACTTTTACTGGTAGATCATTAAATTTAGACATTTGAAATGGAATTCACAACTAAAAATGACATCACACAAAACTCAAAAAGCGATGCGAGTATTTAGCTTTAGTACTTGTAGCCACCGGCACCACCACCACTGCCACCTCCACGTCCTCCAGCAGCGGGTCCTTGTGGGAACTGGGCTTCACCCTCATAACTAACATCCGCATGGTAGCCAGTCTTCCAATCGGCCGTGTAGCGTACAACCTGAGTGCGTCCGTCGGGCATCTGTACACGATACTCTCCTGTTACCACATCACCATCACTGGATGCCTTGTGTGCATAATCGTTGGCCGTCTCTGGGTCCTGAACAGCATACTCGAATTCGTACGGCATGCCGGGCACATGCACGTGATCCTGTTGGATAACAATATGTGGTGGTTTGAGACTGGAATAGATCTTAGTTTCGTATATAGCATCTACTTACATCGGCAGGTTGACCGGGAATGTTGCGTGGTGGAGATGGAGGGGGGCGAGGACCATTTCCGGGGGTTCTACCTGGTGTGCTGGGTGCCTGTAGGGAATAGAAAGGATGGAGATTATAAGGATAACAAATTTTCTTGAGTAAAGTTAAGTTAAATGGAATCAATCGGATTAAGATTTAAATAGAAAAATGAACTTTGCCTGATAGATTTCGTAGTTGCTTATCCCTATTTTCATACTCACGAATGGTTTATTGGGTTCCGGATAATCATATCCGTTCTTGGTGGGCGGTAGATACGCATTTGAGCCCGGTGCAACCTGGGCGTACACGTATGCGGTGATGGCAGCAAGTGATAAACTCTGAAATAAATCAAGATACCACAAATATTTAGTACACATAAAAAAACAAACAAAACTTGGCATTTCTAGCTTATAAAATAGAAGCGCTAAAAAAGGTTAAATTAAATCAAGAAGAAAAAAAAAACAAAGTGAACGTTCGCAAATAGAAATAGAAGCTAAGATAAGATCGCAGCTGACATTCAGCAGCAGCAGCAGCAACAACAGCAACAGCAATAGAAACAGCAACAGCAGCAGTTGCTCTGGGGCAGGTGTACAAAAGTAAAGTTGACGATGACTTGCTGCAATTTACTCGTATTTGGAATGGGCTCCAAAACTAAAAGCCAGTTGGACTAAAGGGCAAGAAATGGCGGAGGTTAGCTGACAATTAAGGCGGACTGCCGTCTCAAAATTTATGGCTTCAACTAACTGAAAGCATCATCTTTTTTTTTCTTGATGGAACCAAACATGGCTAATTGACATATGCAACTCACTCAAGTGTCCATCAACTTGACTAAGTTGGTCAGTTAAACGCGGACCAGATGTGTGTTTTTACCTGTCAGCAGGCTTCTGGTTTAGTTGCCTGTCATTTGTTTTCAATTTGCATTTGATAAATGCATTTTTAGTTGCGGATTGCGGAAATGTTCTTAGCTGCAACAACGGAAAGTTGCATATACATAAATTGTCTTTACAAATAAATAAATACGATATTGAAAAAAAAATACAGTTATATTATACATAAACAAGCTAATGATCATTAGCTATTGCCAATGGCAGAGTGAGCAGCGAAACGCCTCAAATTATTTGCTGATTTGTTAATTGAGCATGCGACGCGTGCTTCTCGATCGATTCAAGCTTGATCACCAGGTGCAAAAATATGTTTATGCATTTTGGCATGATTATACTTCACACAAGTTAAAAAATCTTACACTTAAATTTGATATTAATCATGAGTTGTTGAAATCTTTAAGCATTCATACATATATTTTAAACAATTCCCAATTTCATCTACGTTTTAGCTGAGTTACTTGGCTTATTTAAATCATTTAACTGTACGAATTTCGGCAATTACTTGAACATTTTCCATGAGGGTGGTCCCAACCTTCAAGCTGCCTAAACTTCAAGAAAAAGTGGAAAAACAAACCGAAAACTCGATAAACGCCATAAGCATGTCAGCAGCAATTTCGCATGTTAACCAACGCAATTACCGCCAGCCGAAAAGAGGCACCAAAAATGGTCGGTCGGCTCTTTGCTTTGGGATTGAATAAAATGAACAGAAAAAAGACAAAATACAAAAAAATTAATTTGGGTGTAAATTAAATAAAATGCATAGTCAAAGAGCGTCCAACAAATTACCGAACTCCGACGACAGCCAAAAGGTAATGGTGCAACAAAAGATAAAGATGTTCGAATACAGATACAAATGTATCTTTAGATGTATAAAAGCCTTGCTTTTAACTGCCCAGAAAATAACAAGAAATCGCATTGAAAATCGCGTAATCTCCGTTATTGTTTGGCTTTAGGTCGTTTCTAGACTCGCACAGTGGGACCAGATATTTATGTAGAATATCTTCAGATCAACTAAAGAACAGGTTCAAGTCTTGTGATCTACATAAACTTTGCATAATAAGTGTGTGTTGATTCAATTTGTCAAGGAATTCAAAAACTCATTAATTTTATAATCATTGCCATTATTAGCACTTTGTAATTCTGTTCGGTAACGAGTTATTAATTATATTCACCAGCTTTATGAAAATTATATTAATAAATTTGATGAAATCAACTCGCTTCATGATAAACATTTACATTATTAATCAGCCCAATCAGCGGAAGTAAACTTGGTCAGCCCGTCTTACATTGCGGGCTTAAACATAATTAATTTAAATGCGTGACGCTAACAACAATTGCAGCAGCTCTCGTGTTTCATGTCAGCAACGCGTCAAGTTGAAGGTTGAGCAGCGAAAACAAGAAAAAAAAAACAATCAATGAAAATAGTTAAAAATAATTACAGGTGGGCAGTGGGTGAGACACGTTTGGTAGCATTGCCACTTCATGGCATTCATTAATGTTATTCGTATTTTAAACTCCACACAACAATAACAAAAAGAGTAAGACGAAAAGGAGTGACAAAATTAAATTAGTTGAGTCAAAGATCAAAGCTAAAGTCTACAAAATCGGATTAGTGTTGACTTAGTTAAGCCAGTTTCAAATGCTGCCAGACAAGTCCATATAACATATACAAAACCCATAAGGATGAAAACTTTATATGTAAGATATAAACTTCATTTGAGCTAATGCTCTTTTAATCTATCTTGCCAACATCCACATTTGATCACGACCGAGTTCTAGGCACGATACAAAAACTCCATAATACTGCTACTCGTATATGTTTATTCAGAAGAATAAGAAAAAAACAAAGAATTAGAAAAAAACCGAAACGTTTATGACAATTGCATATTGAGTGCATCCGTAGTTAAATGTCAAGTTGGCTGGAAAATTGATTTATGCGCGGTTACTTTTAGTATTTACTATGCAACTTGGAGTATGAATGTGTTTTTAAGCAGCGGGAATTGGCAGAGTTCGCTAGATTTATGGTGACAATTAAATTTTTAGCAATAAAATGTCTTCATAAAAGTGCTTTTTTTGCCACGTTAGCCGGGAGGGATGAATAGAACGTGCATTTATGATAATTAATTTAATTGACCAGGTGACTTAAGTGAGTTAAATTCCAGTAGTTAAGATGCGATTGTTTCTCATGGCATTTTGTATTGATTTACAAGAGTTTTTCTTCTTCTTCGATTACCTTGTTTATTTAGTATTATTAAAATGTAAGCCACTGCTTACTGCTGACTGCTGACTTGTTGCAAGTATCTCGCTCGCTCTTGCCACATTGTTTAGCGGCACCCATAGACAACATTCTGCAACGCCTACGATGCCATAATGTGCTTAACGATCTCTAGGCCAGGCCTATCTGATGTTTCTATAAATATGTAGAAGCATGTGCTGTCGTTGTTACCTTTGTTTTTGTTGTATATTTATGGAATTTGCAGTGTTCCCAGCAATTAAGCAAGTTACCAAAGTATTTTTTTTGTTTTTGGGGCAGACGGAGAGTAAAACTCTTCTATATTGATGCGAGATAGCGCAAAGACATTGGTACATCAGCTGCGTCATACACTTGCAACTGGCAACTTGCAACTTGCAACACACGATGCCGCTCGCTCGATAAAATAACAAACATTTGGCTGACCTTTTCATCGCATGTTGCATGCTGCAGTTGTTTTTGTTTCCCCACTTTGGGGCATTGAAATGCAAATTTGCCAAAATAAAAGTTAATGGGCCATGTGAATGGCAACAAAAAAACCGCAACTGCCTCTTCTTGTGAGTATGTGCAATGGGAAATGACTTATATTGTATTCTTTTTGTTTTTGTTGGTTTTTTTCTGTGTGTACCCTGTAGCCATTTAAAGTAGGTAATAAGATGTGTGGCAGGCAGGGGGAGAAGTTTTTCTAGACATGTCTGTTGATTGTTTTTAAATTAAGATATCATGTTGGGTTACATCTTAATTATGATTTGGATATGGACAACCTTTGCAGACAACAAAAATAACTATCCGACAGTTATTTTGACGTAAGAAGTACTGAAATTAATGTCAAAATCAAATCTATTTTTGACCTAAAATGCTTTTAGATAATGCAATAACTGGCTTTAGAATCAGTTAGGTATGCTTACTTTTTCAAGTCAGAACAGGGTATTCCCCAGTCGCATTCACTGGTCTGTTTATTCTTTATTGTATCTTAATCATATCTAAAATTATTTTATATTATTAAATAAATCATGCACCACATTAACCCTATTTAACCTGAATTTACTGGCCATAATCTACAGTCCGTAAACGCGACATAAAACCGCTCATAAAATTTACGCCGCCAGCCATCGTATATAGATATTAACCTTTTTTCAAATTAGCTAACAACAACAAAAAAGTCAAAATAAGCGGCAGCGCATTCAAATTACTTGCAAAGAGATATAATAATAAAAAAAATATCTTGCAAATTATATATTATACTCGCAGACATCAGGTGTTGCAAATATTGTATCTCAAGTACTTGCTGATGGCAACTTGCCAAATATTGGGGTAACAAACTTGTTAATACAACAATGAGTGCTTAAACCAGAATACCTTATTTACTGATCTAAGGTAGATTCAAACTATTTGATACTTGGCTATTAATGATTTAAATGCTAAATAATCTGTTTATTATCGCGTTATCAATGAGACAAAATTGTTGTACTTAAACTTCATCACATTTTCAGAATATTTTTAGTAAGATTATCCATGATTTTCGCACAGCTGTTGGTCAGGCTTCGGTATGAAGGAGAACCAAACACAAAGCAACACTTACGGCCAAACTATGCAATTAAAAATGCCTTTCGAGGGTGGCAGCCCTCATTGTGCATACGCCCCGTTGAACGTTAGGAAATTAGCCACAATGGCGGCTGTTGCTGATGCCGTTCTGTGTGATGCTCGTTCTTGAACATGTTGCTACATAGCTTCTATGCTAGTTTTGCAATCAGCTGATATTTCGATTTAATTAAATTACCGCACATACCTAGACCTAGATGGCTTCGCTATAGCTGCTGTATACTGAATAAAAAAGCCAATACCGCAGAGCCCATTCTACTCAGTCAACATTTGTTTTTTTTTTGTCTTTTAATTTTTTCTTGATGTTTAAAGCATTGCCAAAGACAATGAAACCAGGCAAAACAATTGCAGCTGCTGTCCCATCATCATATCTTGAAAAGACAACAACCAAAATATTTTTGTGCATATTTTCTTATATCTGGCATCAAACCGCAGCTTGTTGGTATGTCTTCATTATTGTTATTATTATTATTACTATTATTATTGTTAGCACATTTTTGGTTGCAAGGAGAATGAGACTAATGATGCAGATAATGAAATCCAGTTAATTACTTGAATTAAAATCAAACTTGAAATGCGAAAGATCTTTGAAAATTTTCTTATTTGTTTAAGTGTTCATTTTTGATTGATAAATCAAGTTGCCTCCATGTTAGTGTATTCAAATACCTGACAATCATCAGGCGTACAATTGGGCAATCGTTCACACTTCAATCGTCATCAGGCTGTAGGATGACTATGGCCAGAATCAGTTGCCTAATCAAAGCCAGCATTGGCCTATGTGTCTGCCGCCTGACTGCTTTTCCATTGGAAAATTACACAGATTCTCTCGACAGGGCACATTCTCGTGTGTAAGCCAGACATTGGCTCCATCACCAACAAAATCATCAGCCAAATATCAAATGATGCATATTTTATCTCTGTCATTTGAAATTCAAAAGCGTGCCGAGCTTCAAGCTGCGGATGCGTTTGACGTCCATCATTTTCGCGTTTTTCTTCTCGTGCGAAAATGAGCAGCTAAACTGGGAAACTGGGAGCTGGGAAACTGGGAACTGAGAACTGAGAACTGGTAACTGGGATATTAATACGAGTGCGGCTGAGGCTGTGGCTTTTTCTGCATCAATGTTTTTCCCATACCATACACCATAGGAGATAGACAAAAATGAACATGTTAAACATGTTTGGCAGGCAATTCAACCATTTGGTATTGGGTTTGTTCAACGATTGCCTGGCGGCGGGAACCTTGCCATATTGTATGATCTGGTTTTTGCATGCCTGTTCAAGTCAACTGTAAAGGTTAGTACTCATCGCCAGTCATAGTCTACATTTGGGCGTGTCGAGCAGGGTTTCAAAAGAAAAAAGAAAAAAGGGCAACCAAAAAAACAGAAAACAGAACAGTGAAAAGTCAAAAAGTTACAAGCGGCAAATTACACGCGTCTGGCAAGCGACTACCTAGACAACAAGTACTCCCATTCAGTTCCCCACCATCTTTGGTAGTTATCTCCTTGGCAGTCCAGACATTAAAAAAACACACACACAAACAGACCAGACAGTATCCGAGTATCTGAGTGTCGCACCAACAATTTAGCACGCCTTTTTTATTCCCCTGGCACCTCTGGCAGTTAAGTCTGCTTTATTTGCAACATACTTTGCCCTGTCTCTCAACCGGGAATTCTCTTTTTAAACCTTAAAGGGATTATGTTGCGGCTTTAAAAGGAACAGGTAAAAGTTATAGCACATGGTGAATGCTGAAAAACCTAATTTAATGAATTGTTACTAATCAATTGCATTTAATAAAATGTGCATTATTTACATTTTACTGTATCTGATACCATATCATTATCAAGTTTCGCCACGTAGCCCAACATCATATGTAATCAGACGCAGCTGGTAATATAATATCGGAAATTTGGGATTGTGTAAACGAGAAGAAGCCCGATAAAAAAAGATTGTTTCCAATTTATTTCGTGGATATAATATATATTATTGTGAAGTGGTTTAGTTTTCTTTTGCTACTGATTTAGGTGTACTTGTAAAGCAGCTGTTGCCAGATGAGACCATAAACTTGGGTGGGAGTTTGTATCTTTTGCACATACATATGCACATACTTGTATATATTACGCACATCTCTTAAGTATCTTTGATTATTTGCAATTTGTTCGAATTGGGACTTTTGCTTTTCCCACTTCAGGCATGCTGACTAACGGACACGCAGGAAGTCTTTCGGTATGAAAGTTATGTAATTGTTTTTGTTACCATTGACGCCAAGTGTTGCCAAATTGTGTATTTGCCAGAGACTCGAGTAGTTTTGGTTGTTTGTTGGCCAAGTGGTTAGGCAACCCTCTTGATTTTCATACCCTGCACTACTAACTTAAGGTGTATCTAAATATATGTTTACTTCTGAATTTATATGGCATTTACTTCATCATCTATGTATATACCCCATTTTTAGTAAAGCTCTCTGGGCATACCATAAGCAGATACAATCTATTTAAAGTTTTCAAGCATCTCTACAACGTCTGTCATGTCATAAACGGCAATTCACCATACACATACATACATACTTGTTTTTGTACATAACTCGGAAAGGAAAACCGCACGCTAAAAATTCAGCTAAGCTTCCATTGGCCGGAAGAAAAATGACAGCATAGAGCAAAAGTTCACAGAGCGTGTCCATCAGCTCCAGAATTGCCATGGCCAGGACATGTGCTCTACACATCCTTATAAACAAATTTGACATATAACAAGCTTAACTTGTTGTCCTTTGTGCGAGCTTTTGTTCTACTCGTAATTTGCCTTCGCAAGAGGAGGGTCAAAAAGCTTAAATGATTTGTTTGCTGCTGATTTATGTAGGCTTAGGATTTGTGTGCAAAATCTGAGCGAACATTCGCTAGTTGAAGAACTAAGTACACACATATAAATCATTGGCCATTAGTTCAAAATGATAATAGTTCTCAATAAATAAGATATACAATTATTTTTATTTGAACATAAATTTAAAACTTTTTCATTTAACTAGAGAACCAAATTATAATATTTATTAGATTATTCTTTCATTAAATTTTATAATAACAATGAAAGTTATTATAGCCTAACACATATTTAGCACTTCTTAATTATATCATAACATTTATTTCATTAGAAAATGTTATTAGACATTATGATTAATACTCACAAGCAATACAAACGATTTGAAGGACATCATTTTATTGAATTTATGTTTAAATGGCGTTTAGTTAGATCCACTTTGAATATATTTAACTTTTATAAACTGGCGCTAAATTAATGGTAAATAAATTTATGATGATTAATAAAATATTTGTTATATTTTGTAGATTATTCTCTTATTAGGTGACGTCACTTTCGATTACAAGAATAGTCTGTTTTGAATTCTCAATTATTATTCCATAGAATTATTTATATGATATTCCTTATAACACGTATTTTACACATACGTACACGCACTTAAAGTGTCCTTTTTGGATCACTCGCAATACAATTCGATTGCTTCTCACTTTCAATTGAACCAATTGTTTCGACTTGTCTATTGTAATGTGCAATTGTTTTTGTTTTCCATACCAGAGAGCACAAACAAGTACCGCGCAAAAGTACACGTTTTGAATTAGGGTAGACAATGGAGATGCGCTTGCTTTTTATAATCAACGCGCAGTCGCAGCAGCCAGCGATGCTCTCGTCAGCAGAGGCTTTGGCAGCGGCAGAGGCAGTGGCAGCGGCAGAGGCAGAGCAGCAACATCGCGTTGCCAACTGCAATGAAAAGTAACAAAAGAGCTGTACAATTACAACAATTGAGGCAGGTTCATAGTGCTGAACTTCTAGATCATCTTCTTAGAGGCAGCAAGTAGTACAATAAGTATCTCTCTCTCTCTCTATTTCGCTATTTCTCTCTTTTAGAATGACTCAACAGTAATTGTAACTGAGAGCATTAAGCTCTTTACAGCTCAGTACTGAGAGCAACGATTGTTGATGTGAAAAAATGTTGCAGATAATCGACAGCAGCAGCAGCAACAATTGTTGGTACTGATGATGATGATGATCAAATGACGAGTTAATAAATGAACCCACGATGTTCATTGGAGCGAGTTGTATCTTGGCGGATGTATAACAAGTTGCTTGAATCATTTTTTTGTTGTTTTAATTTTTGTTAAATGTTTTAGGTAGGTATTAGCTATTGCCGTAGGCTCTGTCTTAGACTTGTAAAAACGCCCGCAATGACTTCATTAAATGCACAAAATTTGATATTTAAATTTTATGATGCCTGCCTTTCAATTCTGGCCCTCTTCCTCTTCCTTCCTTTCCTCCTTCCCTGCCTCTTGAAAATGTCACTCTGAATGTCAGATGAGCGCTTGGTCATAGTTTGTTGTACTGGGCGGTCTGCCCTTTGAGAAAGCTTCAGATCCCCAGAACATTGAGAGCCCCCGAACAAGTTTCAAACCGAAACCGAAACGTGACAAAACCTGGTGAGTGAAAATTGCACAAGCTCTGTACGTGTACACGTAGAGATTTTGCACATACTCCTTCTTCTCCCCGCATCTGTGATGATGCCAAAATTCAATCTATGACGTGAGATTCATGCTAAAAATCATAACTTATCTATTGCCTGGAACATAGTTTTGTTGTATGACTGCAGACAGCAAATAGTTCCTCAAAATCAAAAAACCTGGACTTCCTTATGTCAAAAGTTCAGGTGCGTAAGTACAAAAACTATATATGAATCGAAAAAGCAACTTCTTCAAATACCAATTAACCTTGGAATGTTGGGCAAAAACGAAACAAAAAAATAATAAAATAAACCAAAACGAATTTGATGTACCATAGACAAGCAAAGATTAAATAACAATTAAAAGTAATCTATTTTTGATTACTGATTTTTGGGGCTGTTATAATTTTATTGCCCACTTATGAAGCGAGAGTGTGTGGTTGGCTGAGATTTCAAAACAATTATGAATTTATGAATTGATGTGGAGCTTTTCAAGTCGAAAAGCGTATGCACTTACAAACAATAAATGTTTACCATTAATTTTAATAAATAAAATTACAAATTCGCCTTTAAGGTAAACATGTAAACTTTTATAATAACTCTTGAATACCTTTTCAACAGATATAGTGTATTAAAATATAAAAGCTTGCCCATTTTATTTATAACTTGGGCTTCTTTGATTTCCGTGGTACTTGAGTTTTGTGGTATTGTACATGAAAACCAACCGACTGTCAAACTGTCATAACAACATAATACCCGTTAACAAAGTAAATTGAAATTACACACTCAACCCGAACAGACTCAAAACATTTACAGGTCTGAAGAAAATTCAACCCAAACCGATTGCCAAGTGCCTAAGTAACGAAATTTCTTGGAGCATCACTTCAAGTTCGGTTGAGTGCAATTTGTGGTAGCTGCGATTACGAAAAGATTATTTAAAATGTAATTAGAGCAAATGGTATTGTATTTAAGTGCGGGTAATAATAAACATTTTTCGATACAAAACTAAGTACAATCTTGACATCAATTCGCACTTGGGCAACTTTTGTTACTCCAAAACTTTGGACAACATTGAGCTGCTGTTGCAGTTTTTCAAATCCCATCATTTGTCAAGTCCAAAGATGTTGACGAAGTCAACACCATTCGAATGTGGGTGGAGGTAATGGCAAAGTCCCAAAAACTTGGCATCTACTTCAAGTGTACAATCCGACTACTCGTCGTCCCGTAATTAATAACGTGACGTACTTAAGGCTAAAACGGAAGCTAACAAAATAGCCAAGAAAATCAGTCAAAACAGAGCAGATGTGCCAAAAATAAAAAAAAATTGCTTAAATATTGGCTAAAATATGTTGCTGATGACATTTTAAATCTGACGTTCTTTATTGTTGTTGCTGTTGTTATTATTGGTTATTGAATCGTTGCGGTGTTGCACAAATTAACATTTAAAAGAATAGACAAAAATTCTGCATTCGGTCACCAGTCACTGAAGCATTTAAAAATGTTTTACACCCTGTATCAAAAATCAGGAGAGTAGATTAGTGTCAATTTATGAATGTGTATTATTTATTTGAAATTTTAAATTTGTGAGTTAAATTTGTGAGTTTTAGCGACCTTTTTAATTGTTTGTATATATTTAAATGTTTTAAATTTAAATGGTTTAGCTGACTCGAGGAATTGAAATTTTATTTTAATTAAAGATCGATTCTACTTACTTAAGAGAACACGTTTATATAAATAGGATGGTTTTAAATGGAACTTAGGAACTTAATCTTCCAATAGATTTTACTAATTCAGAAATTTTAATTTGACTAATTAGTTTAATGTATATTTTGGGTATTTAGTAGTCGATTACTGATTTGAAATTAAAATGCTGCAGCATTTTCGATATTCCTCGACTTTGTTTTTGCGCATTTCGTGCAACATTTAGGCGAATCACCTGTTGACTGTTGTTGTTGTTACTGTTTTTGTATTTGTTGTTGTTGCTTGTGGGGATGGAATAGAAGCCCCGAATAAAATCCACATCGATGCGGGCGCACCTATTTCGGTTAAAAATGAGTGAATTAGAATAGCCAGCTATGTAATTGACGCGTTTATTGCCAAAAGCGATAGTTACTCCTACTATTGTTGTTACTATACTCGAATGCTTGTGGTTGTGGCTTTGGTTTTGGCTTTGGCTTTGGATTTTGGATAGATATTCTGGTGGCTGGTGTGAGAAGTGGTTGAAATCAAAGCGGTAGAGGTCGTCGTCCAGATGCGCCAGGTGATTTGCATATTTTCATGAGGAGTGGCCGATTGCCTTTTACAAATGGGTTAAATGTTTTTTGAGTTCCATGCTAGAAACAAGTAGCAAGATGCCTTTTGGTGCTACATTCACTAATACTAGGAAATTCTAAAAATGTCTGAGCATTTTAAAGGTAAACCCAAGAACCGATTTAATGAGCAGAAGGTGGAGAAGAAAGAAGAGTTGTTGTAGATTTTAGATACCTTTTATTGACATTATCGACACAATTGACCTCAGAGTTATTTGTCTTACAAAACAAAATACAATATAAGATTACCAATATCAATATAGCGATAACAATGGTAATTATCATTAAAGTAAATTGTGTTTTTGATTAATCTAATCTTCAAATGGAAATTCTCAAAGACACTTTTGATAAATCTTTGCCTGAGTATTTACTCTACAATTTACATGGTATCCCCTTATCGAGACAATCGCAGAGAGCACTTGTTCTTAATGGAACATTTTCGTTCGCTTGGCTTTTCTTTAGACAAATTAAGCGATTTTTTCACACATTTTTAGCTTGCTTCATTTTTAGCTTCCATTTTCATTGTCCTCACTGTCGTCGTCTTGAGTCGCTGCACTTCTGTTCATTGCACCCAAAAGTTGTGGAAAAACTTTGCACCTAACATAAATCACATTTTAGCACCGCCCAGCCAGCAGCCACGCCCCTCATCCCTCTGAGGAGTGTCGACTGCATTTGCATATTCCAATTTCACATTTAATCAATTTAACGCACATACGCGACTCCGTCTCGAAGAGGGCGACTTCTCAGTGTCCGGAGTTTCTTTCGTCCTGGTGGTCCTTTGATTGCTCTCTGTTGTCTACCGCGATGAGGAAGACGACGACGACTGCTGCCTTTCACATCATTTATCCTTGTTTGTTTTTATTTAGCAACCTAAAGAAAATCATGGCATTCTCCTGCTGTTACTAAATGCGATTGCGAATACTCGTATACTGGTCTTGAGCGATTGAGCCGTAACCTGTGTTGACTTGTTTACGTTAGATACATTGTGATGCTTTTGTTGATCTCGATGTTGTTGTCAGTTTCACATGAAGTCGTCCCTATCCAACTGACAACTTAAAGCGTTGCATGAGACGTCAAACACTTTGAGGATAGAACTTAAATGTTATGCAGTTTTTTTAAGTTACAAGACTTTATATTCAATTAAATTAACCAGTGATGGGTTTTTGTAAAGTTTAACAATTTATTTAATGAAAATGAGTCTCAGCTCATATTCTCATGTTTAATGACATAACTTAAATTGCCGCTCTCCTAATGATCTATTGGAAAGGCCCATCTGCACCCATATATCAAAAACAGACAATGACAAGCCTTTAGCCAAGTTTTCAAGCCAATTGCCTTATCGATAGCACTTGTGTTCAGGGCCAGAGTTTGCTCCATAACTTGGCAGAAGAACTGGCTAAAGTAAGTAAAAGGAAATAGAAAATCTAAAGCATTTAACTTGCAATGACAGTGCGCCAAACTCAGTAGCTAATGGTCACAACTTATCGTCAAACTTAAATGTGATTTTATTATCGCAGCCAAAACTTTTTATACCCTCTACCCATCGATATAACGAGAAAGGGATATTAAAACTTAGTGAAAATATACGTTGCAGACATATTGAAGCGTCGATCACAGAGACTATAAGTACTAGAAACTCTCAATTTGATATATAAATGGTATGGGACACGTTTCAGATTTCTAAAAGTAGGATACGAGAATTCTTAACTTGTTTTTATTTTCATATGGCACGCAGAAAGCCCATAAAACTGGGCGTGGTTTGAGAGTTTCTCAAGTGCCAGACGTGTGGGCGTTGCATTTTTATTCTTTTTTATGGCCGTCGACTTTTTTGCCACGGCTGTTGATGTGCTGTTTTTATATTAAAATAATAACCATAATTCCGTGTGTAATTATAATGCATTTAGTTCTCATAGTTGGCTTTTGTTTTTTTGGGATCAACCTTCATAAGTATTTCTGTGGCACTCTTGTTAAATATTTAATTAAACCAAGAATTGCTTAATTATTTATGAAATACCATTGCATAACAATTCGCAGCACTCAAACTTGATTGTGGCAGTTGCAAGTTGCAAGCAACTTTATCGTGTGAGCTTGAGCTTCTGTTGAAGATTGCTTCGATTTTTGTAATATTCCAATGTTGATTGCAGTTTCAGTTTGACCTGGCAATTAATGTCAATCACTCGGCCCCATATGAAGTGTGCAGTCATTACCTCTGTTGATATAATAAAGACTGCATAGATCATTTTATTTATGACTTTATCTTGTTTTTATTATAAATCTGTTAACATTTTTTATTTAATTAAACATAATAAATAAGTAAATACAGTCAAACTTGTGTAGAAAGAATTGGTTAAACGATGTATAAAATATTTATAATTTTTATTGAGCAGTAGAAATGTTGCAAATGATTTTAGATAGTCTTATTTAAGAGTTTCACCTTTATTAATTTAACTCCAATTTACCAAAAAATAAATGTTATTAATCCTCTAATGTAACAAAGATGATTTAGTTGGCCTTTCGACGCGTTTTCATGCTTCACAGTTGCACTGTATGCCACCTAAATTGGCTAATGAGTGCCGCAACTTGAAGCACCATAAAACCTAAAAAATAAATAACTCAAAACATTAGCAAATACAACAAATTAAAAAACGAAAAATAGAAAAATAGAAAAAATGCCAAAGACTCCACATTGGCAATGGCAACGACTTAAAGGTGCGGATGTTGTAGCCGTTGACTTTGAATGCAGTCGTAAAGTAGCAAATTGGCAACGACAGAAACAAGCCAAGAGAACAACGTACAACGAACAGCGAACAACTAACAACGTGAAAATCTGTTGATACAGGCACACAAATTTGTTTCTACAATTGTTGCCAACATTGAACTTTAAATGGTAGCAACAAAGCCACATGTGATTGTGATTGGGATTCCAATTGCGCTATTCCATGACTATGACTTCAATTCTTGAAATATTTTCTGTAGATTGTGAGGATATCAAAATTGAAAGCAACGCCAAAGGCTTGGTTCCGGAACATGATTCGGCATAAAAAGCGTTTAATTTTGATTTGGATTCCGATCTGATTTTTAAGCAGAAATTAATTAAAAACCAAATTGAAGTATGCATGTACAAATCAAGCGGTAAATGTCGAGTGTCGGACACCTTGACTCTGCAAATCAAGTACCTCTTTATAGCCTTCACTCATGATCGATTGATGGGCGTCTCGAATGGCAACAAATCGCTTAGAAATTTGTTTTAGTTTAAATTAAATATTTCATTTTGTAAACAATTATTAACTTTCCTTTAATAATTCTTGAAAGCAGTCTCAAAATTGTATATACTCTCTTTAAAATTCAAAGCAAAACTTGATGATATCATTTATAATTTTTGTCATTTAGTATACTAAATAATTCAGGGGCAGGTAACAGAAATACTATCACAAATAAATCATTTAGGTAAGAGGAATGCTATCTCAAATATTAATAAAAACACTAAATATAATCAAACAGATAGATTAAAGGTCAACGGCAAGGCTTGCATATTTTTTAGATTTATTTTAAATTTTTGACATACGCATTTAACGCACAGTAACACTAAAATTAAGGCATTGAGCAATTACTAAACATAAAAATTTAATTATGGATGCAATTGAAACGCATCTGCCATTTGAAGGTCTTCCTAGTCTCCTCTCTATTGAAAGTTGTTCAATTTGTCAAACAGTTCAAACAGCTACCGCTTACAACTTTTCGCATATAGAAATATTCAATACAGAATGATTAACTATTTCAATGTTTACTAATAAACTTGTTTAAACTCCTTCAAATAATAGTTAATTGATAGAAACCTCCATAACATTGTTCGGTGAGCTTTGTTTGAACATGAGACAATAATTCAATAAAGAAATTTATGTATGGGAAAATATACGTACCTCTTCCGTTTTACTAGCATTGAAATTTGTTGGAAATTATTTAATTATGAAACAATGAATGAGTCGAACAACACGTGACATTCATATTAATAACACATGTGTATTATATAAAAAACATTAACAATTTTATTTTAATTTATAAATTAAGTCTATATATGGAGACAACAATGTGGTGAAAACGTTAATGAAGTTATTGAAAATATGATAAATTAGACAATACAATATGTATAAATAAAGCTATAATTAATACATATTGGAAATTAATTATTCTTTACCAGATTCATAAAGGAAAATAATAACCAAATGAATAACAACTTAATTGTGTAACACTTTGCCCAGCTTTCGACCAGGCTAAAACTAAAATTAAAACTTACACATACTCGTACTCATACTCGTATTCATTGATTGCACATTACCCGATTTAGTTGGGATGATTGCTTTAGAAGTTGATTTCCTGTTCCTGTTCCTGTTCAGTGCCTTGGTTTTCCGCTCTCGAAACTAACGTCCGCATGGAAACCCGTATCGTCTGCATGATAAATCACGTTCTGGATGCGTCCATCTGGCAATAGAATGTGATATTGACCGCGTGTCACGCCATGCAAGTCTCTGTTCTGTTTGTGGCCAAAATCGTTGCCGGTATGGAAATCACGTATACGATAACCAAAGGCATACTTGGAGGCATACTCCAGCTGTAATGAAGAGCATACCACAAGGCGCGTTAGGTTAGTTGAAGTCGGTTTCATGTTTAGATACATGCAATATATGAATATACTATATAACATATGCGACAAAGATATTCCATAGACAAATCGTGCACTTGTCGAAAAGCGAAAATGTATTATGCATGCTGTCGTCTACAGTAAAGTCTGGCAACTGGTGACAACTACAATAGCAACAACACTGACAAAAGATGTAGTCAAGATTTGACGCAGTCTATTTTGTATACTCTTTAGGCATGTGCTTAATAGAATTGAAATGCGTATACTTAATATGCTTTTGATATAATAAAATAATTAGATATATTTTTTAATTTAAATAGTTAAACGCGTAATAAAAAATGCTCACAAGTGAAAGAAATTCTCTAAAATAGTATACAGAATTAATCAATCAATTTAAACTATAAACTTGGATACGTTTTAAATAATATATTCATATATATTAATGCTCTTAATACGCACATATATGTAATTAAATTCTACGCAATCTCTGTTAAGGATCGAAATGGTTTCCCTAGGCTACCAATGTAGGGCAAAAGACAATGGAATTTGCAGGGTATTGGGTTTGCTGATGGAGGATAACTGTCATTCAGATGGCTCTTTGTATTGCATGTGATTGTAAATTGTATTGAGGCAGGCGCGAGCGTAATGAAATTTGCAACAA
Source organism: Drosophila neotestacea (assembly GCA_035044365.1). NCBI lineage: Eukaryota > Metazoa > Arthropoda > Insecta > Diptera > Drosophilidae > Drosophila > Drosophila neotestacea. The sequence goes on from JAWNMD010000155.1 coordinate 1,275,696, forward strand.
TATATAGTATGTATATAAAGCAGCGAATGCGCCAAAATCATTTCCATCTCTGTCAGCTGCTGTCCCCTTCCCCTCTTCCCCTCTGGCCATCAGCATCTGTCACTTAGTGTACTGCACAGATTTGTTTTTGTGTACAATATGTTATCCTGAATTTCAGAGTTGCCTTTTTATTGTAAGTATATCACTGGTAAACATTTCAAGATGAAATAAAATATTTTGTGCAAATGTCGACATTGTATGTATGTGTGAAAATCATTGCATGTATGTTTCTGATTGTTTATGTGTGCGTGTGTGTGTGAGTGTGTGTATGTGATGCCATTTCTATTCTATTTGGAGCTTGGAATCTCGTTGTTGACTCGACATTGTCACAACTTTCGCTACATGTTTTGGGCTGCTTTTGTGGTTTTACGGCCTAGGGATGGAGGCGTGGCAAAACTTTGTGATATGTTAATGAGTTGTAAATTAAGTTTAATTAAGTTACATTGTTGTTGCCGGCATTTTTCTTGTCAACTGAGGCGAATGTACGGGAAACTCTGAATGCCCATGCAAAGAATTGCGTGCTTTGGTAGATTTATGTGTTGTGTGGTTTTCGACAAGATGGGGAACTTGTCAAGATGTTTTTGGAGTGTTAAAACATTTGAATACCTCACTCAAACAAGTCTAAGCTAGATCACATCTCTGAGATTTGCTTATGAAAGGAAAATCTTCAGCAAATGAAGATGTCTGAAGACTTATACTTGACGATTTAAGAGCTTAGACTTGCAAGAAACAAAAAAGTTTAAATATCTTAAACAACTTAAAAAAGATTATTAAAAGCGAATGTTTTACTTTGTTTGTTAGATCATTTATTCATCCACTTTCAATTAAGAAAAATATACGCTCCACTAATTACCCAACATTTTGTGTTTACATTTTTCATGAATTTTCTTTAGTGCAATTTAAAAAATTATTTCTAGAGGCAGATGTTGCAGATGTGGCAAAACTAGAAAACGACGAGGTTTTCATTAATAACACTGCAAAATGTTAATAGATTTTCAGCCATGCAAAGTAGACACTTAAACCACATTCTACTTTTTTAACAGAAAAGAAAATATTCTCGAAGTTCAAATACACTAGCTGTGATAACTTAATTTAAACTAACTTAAAGACCTTGAAAAAAAAATTCAACTGCTTAAATCGAAAAAATTAATATATTAAAAAAAAATTATAATATTAAAAGCTGGAGAGTTATACGTGCTATAATATCAAATTTATATTATAAGGACCTTTTACATTTTCTTAAAATCAGCTTAAAGTCAAATATTAATACACTTTGAAAGAGTATACAGTTGCATTATGGAAGCTGCGTTGTCAGCGAATATGTAAATTTCTTGAACATTTTTTTCGACGAATCTGGATTTAGCAGACAAGTATTTTAATTTATTACGAGCGCTACACTTGCATAATTAAAATTACAGTACACATAATTACAGTGCAGATAAAATGCAATGATAGTTGAGCTGGAACGTCTAAGGACATTGTTAAATTGAATACTGGACTTGCTTCATGACTTGATCGATGTTTGTCTATCAAAATGTGCTTGGTAGGAGGGTGAAATAGCCAAATCACATCACGTGCCATATTAAAAATAGTTCCAGCGTACACATATCTTTTGTGCCAACATTCTTCTGATGATGCTTATAGTCAATACGAATGAAAGCAACAAGCTGCAGGGTGCAGGGTGACAATGCAATTTTTTCTTTGCTGTAAATTGAGTTGCATTTAGATACAGACACCAGGGTGTAGACATAGTAATATTCATGCCGGCAGGACACGACCCTAGTTTTAGAAAAATATGGCAAACAGTTGTTCCCTCTCACTGGTCGAACACGATATTTTGTAAGACATTTCTGGACTCGGACATTTTCAGGCACTTTTGAGCAACACATTTTGCATTTAACACGTTTCTCCAAAAGTGCTAGCGAATTGTGAGCCGAGTCGAGTGCAAAATGCAATTTGAGGCCATAATACGTGAGTTCGTTTAGTTTTGCTCAGTTGAGTGCGGGTTGACTGACGCACAAGTACAGTGGAGCTCTGTCATCTTCAGCTTTATGAAATACCACTGTCTCAAAATAGTGTGCAATACATTTTAATATCTAGAACACAGAAGTTTAGAACTTCTTTTCATTTTAAGTTAGTTGCTTAATTTCAAATCTTTATCTTCTTTGAACGGTTCAATAATAAGTATTAATAAAATAGCTGTCTTCTGTATAATATTTTTATTGTCAGTTAAAAGTTATTTTTAACAAATGTCATCTTTGTTCTGTTTCACTTAACCTTGCTTTATACGAACTGCAAATATTTTTAATATATTTTTGTAGAATACAAATTTTAATATAACAAAAAAAGTTTCTTGCATTGGGATTGGGTCAGCCTGAAAGTATGTGTTGGCAAATTGCACAATTGTCATGCCAAGCAGCTTCTGTCCGCGTGCTCACAAAGCTCAACTTTTTGCAAAGTGCTACGCAGTTGACTTGTTTTTATCGTAAGACTCTTCTCTTTCCCACTTCCACTGCAACATCTAGTCATATAATAAGTTCCACAGCAACTTTTGGTAACTGGACGCGTTTTTTGCACGTTTTTTTTCCACTTGTTTTTGCCAATCTGCAAAGAAAAGCGCGCTTTGAGTGGGCAACGGAAACGGAAACAGAGGCGATGATTGCTAACGTTTTATTGCTAAAGGGGTTGGGAAATTGGGGGTGGGACTGAGCAATGCCTTTGAAGCACTGAAAATTATATGGCACTTAGAGGCGTTTGTGCTTTTATTTCTTTTGTTTTGCATATAATCAGCATTGTTGTTGATTTTCATTATGCTCTCTGGATTTTTCCGTTTCAGAAAGCTGCCTCTTTGGCCCATTAATCTGACCATTTGTTGGCCACAGCGTTGCTCCCTTAAAATCACTTGGCTTTTATTCTCTTGGCGGCTTTTGATGCCGCCCTTCTTGCTCAGTCTTTCCCTTTGCTGATTGTGGTTAACTGATTGCTGTTGGCCGGAATCTAAGCCCCACTCATCGGAACTTGTTCTCATCATTAAACTGACAAGGCTGCGTTGGGTTTGATGATTTATATTGTCTAATGGTTAATTAAATTTGTTGTAATACTGACAAACTTCCTTGCTGGAGGACTTGTAGAGTTTCTTACTCCAGTTCTTTTATATAAATTGAAATAATTCAAAGTTAAAATGACTTACAAGGCAAGTATACAATTAAATTTAAATTTAAGTATGATGTAAAGTATCATAATACTCCCACTAGCTTTCTCTTTACCTATTGCTGTGTTGCATTTATTCATTTGCATCCGTAACTGGCCGTAGGAGCATGGAAAGTGCTCTAACAGCCAAGTGCTTAATACTAAGCCGTGTTGGTAACTAACGTAATGTGTATTGCAATCCCAGTGCTTCTTCTATTATTCACACAATTCGTTTAAGCGCAGCAAAACACTTTAAAACCGATGCCGAAAACCTTGAGGGACAGCTGGAAAACACAGGAAACATCTAGATTTAGGATGAGATTTTGGGGGGGATTTTGAAGGAGGTGCATCAGTGGCAATTGCAGCAGCACCAAACTGAATGTTCATTTAAAATTGAACAAGTGTTGGCTTGGTTACACACAGTAACACTCACACACACACTCACATACACACACCAGCTACCACAAAACACCGGTCGGTGTGGAACGGAAAAACAAGCCAAATCGCATTTAAATGGAAATAAATGTTGTGTCCAAACAATTTACAAAAACCAATTTTACAATGTTAGAGTTGGCGAATCAACCCTCGCGAGTGTGTGTGAGTGAGTGTGTGTGTGTGTGAGTGTGTGCACCTGACCAGAACGTGTTCAAGAGTGGGTAAGAAATATCCTGGCGTTGACGTTGGCATAATCGTTTGAAACTCTGGGCCTTTTGCCTGCCACTGCCACAGCCTCTTGTAACAGTGCCACACGGCAGTCATTGACACAATTGTCTGCAACGTCACAGTCAAAAAGTTTTACATGCAATTATGAGACTATGCGACAATCCGAAGCCAGTTCTAGTTCCAGCAAAAATTTTGTAGAATGCAAAAATTTAAAATGCATATTTTCAATAGTAAAAGTACAAAAAAAAAAAGAAAAGTAATAATTCGCACTCCCACACAGTTTTTATGGTTCGCTTGTTAGCAATTTCCGCCAGAATTATGATCAGAATGAGTATTAGGAGCCAAGAGGTTGAGGTGAAGACCAAGGGGAAAGGGGACATATCTCTAACCAAAATTGAGTTATCAGTTTGTTGGCTTTGCCAGCAATGTGCTTGGGCTGATTGCGTGGCAGCTGCTGTTGCAGACCAAAAAATACAAAAAAAAAGGAACAGAAAAAATGCGTCCAAGCAAAGACATGACAGAGGAGCAGGCAAAATGACAAACTACGTGATTTTTATGCGAATGTGACTGTCAATACGTGGAGGGAAGAGGAGGGAACCGAGACCAACGGGAATGGAAATGCTATGACTTTTTTCTTTGGCTCTGCTTCTGTTAGTCTGAAGTTGAAAGCTGAATTTTAGCTGCGGTTTATTATGTGAGGGAGTGAAGTGAAGCTAATTTAAAGTCAATGTTGGATTGGGGTGAACTTTTGGAGCTGCTGAACAAGCGAAAATTTTCTCGTATCAGTTCCAAAAATGAAGCTCGTATTATACAAAAATAACAGAGTGCCAATTTTTGAATGTAACATATGAAAACATAATATTTATACAATTGATTTAATTTATTTTCGAAATATCCCAACAATGTTAAGAGTGTAGCTGAGTTTACAAATATTTATTTCTTTCTCTTGGCACTTTAGTAACGACCATAAACATCCACTCTAGAGTTCACATTAGCAACATATGCTGACAGATTTGGAACTAAACCTTTGACCCATTCCAGCAAATGGAATAAAGGATTCTCATAAAGTAGCTGAACCATTTTCCAAGTCCCAAGTAAACCTTTGTCGAGTACTTTTCAATCCCAAATACCAAAACCTAACAATGCACATATGTTTCCATTGGCAAGCTTCATTAAATTAAAGTTGTTTACCCACTTCTCCCACTACCCACAACTTGACAAGCTCTTTTCAACACTTGCACATAAAGTAAGCATGCAAGAAAAAAAATAACAGCAAAAGGGTTCACATAAAAATGGAATTAAAATATGTGAGTTAGCCCCCAGAAAGTATTGCACCTGCAGCCGGTCACAGAAGGCTTCCATACTACCATACTCCCATTCTCACACACTCCAACATACATATATACACTGAGAGGCCATTACCAACCATTTCGACCACAATAAAATGACAAATGCCCGAAAAATCTGACCATGTTCGCACGCGTTACAAGCTGGCTCTAGGCTCCAACAGACAGGAGGCAGGAAGTAAGAGGTAAGAAGTAAGAGGCAGACGGCAGGTTCGTTTCCGTCTCCGTCTCCGTAGCCAGCTTCTGTGGCAGCTGTTGTCAAACAAGTCCCATGACAGGCATTGCAACGGCGTATTTAAGGCGGGTTCGGGGAGAGTTTGTGGCCCAAAAACTTGAGCCTAACAAGTGTCGTTTGGCTGTCAGTCAGCCTGGCGGCAGCAGGCATCAGCATCAACATCAGCATCAGGAACTGGCAGATTCCTTTCGTCCTTTTTTGAATGCCCAGAATTCCAACCGAGCAACGGTGGATGTTTGTCCCAACTTGGACAACAACAGGGACAAGACTTAAAGCCTATTAAAAATCATGCTAAACGGCAGTAAAACAATGTGTGTGGACTGGTCTGATCATTTAACCTTCTGCCGTGATGATATGATGGCCAATATGGGGTCTCTTCTTGTACTTGTTTACGACATCGTAATGCGTCAAGTTAACAGCAAAGTTATGTAACTTACTGCATTGCTTTGAGTTGCAAAATTTAACGAAATCAGCAATTCAAATAGCGATAGCTAAATCAAATAAAACGATGCGCAAAATGTCAATAAGTCTTTGGCTCGAAAACAATTTTAAGTCGATTTGCGACGCAACTGAAGCAACTGACAGAACAGAAATAAGTTCTATTTGTTGCACTTTCTTCCGTCAATGTCATGTTGGCAGCCCTCATATCCCTTTCTGCAACTTGCCCCCCTATGTTGAATGTCAATACTATTGGAAATAAAGGAACCCCGTTCAGAGTCAATTGAAAACAGCTACACACTGTTAATAGTTCTCTATAAAATACGCAGAATTTCGCTATACAAATGGTACAAAAGAAGAGGCTATTATCTCAAATAATGCTCTATTTTTGTATGAAAATGGTACAAAAGAAGTCTTTATACTTTGTATATATAGAGAATATTTTTGCATATCACTATTTTTATAAAAATGTAAATAGTTACTTAAATTTAATATCACATTTAAAAACTCTCTGCTTACTTATTTGTCTTACCAAATTCGGTTGGAATGATTGTATAAAACTTTTAAATCTCGTCAGCCTTGAAAATTCAACGACCTTTTCATACTTTCCACGCTATGCCTGGATTCTCATTAGTATTTTAGTTGCTAGCCTGTACACAGCAGAGAGTTCGTTTAAAAGTAAAAAAAACAAAATTGATTTCTGTGAAAATTCAACATTTGTTTCATATTTTTGATATACAAAAATAAACACTAAATACCCCGGTTAAAATTATTTGTTACTCTAAATTAAGCTCAAGATGAAGCACATGCGTCGTAATACCATCACTAGTGTCTTCGGACTCCGTCGTATGGTTGGATTGTTGAATGTGCGACATGCATCATGTGGTGCTGAAAGTTCTGGAGGTGGTGGCAAGGGACTCGTGTTGGGCATTTATATGAAGGAGGGCGACAAGGAGCCAAAGTTTACTTCAGCTGCTGAGAAGATCAACGATCGGGTTGGAGGAAAACTGAGACAATTGGTCTGTGAGACACAGATCGATGGACGCTTGGGACGTGGCCGTGTCTTTAATAATGTTGATCCGGACTTTAGCTCTGTGGCTGTTGTGGGTCTGGGAATTGAAGGAATTGGATTCAATGAACTGGAAATGCTTGATGAAGGAATGGAGAATGTGCGTATTGCAGCCGGTGTTGGTGCCCGATCATTACAATTGCAGGGCTGCCACACAATTTCCGTGGATGCGATGGACTATGCTGAGCAGGCGGCCGAGGGTTCATCGCTGGGTGTCTGGAGATTTACAGATAATTTAGCCAAGAAGAATCGTCTAGTCACACCGAGATTGGAATTGTATGATTCAGCTGATATGGATGGTTGGACTCGTGGAATATTCAAAGCGGAATCTCAGAATCTGGCGAGGCGTCTTTCAGATGCTCCGGCCAACTGTATGACGCCCACAATGTTTGCCCAGGCCACAGTGGATGCACTGTGTCCCTGTGGCATCACCGTGGAGGTAAGAACCATGGATTGGATAGAAATGCAAAGGATGCATGCCTTTCTCATGATCGCCAAGGGAAGCTGTGAGCCTCCAGTTCTGCTGGAAATTAGCTATTGTGGAACTGCACCCGAGGATAAACCCATACTGTTTGTGGGCAAGGGAATAACCTTCAACTCTGGAGGTATTAACCTTAGGCCCTGCAAGGGCATGGATGAGTACCGTGGAAGCATGTCTGCGGCTGCATCAATCATCGGAATGATGCGTTGTATTGCAGCCTTGTCCCTACCCATTAATGTGTCCTGTGTGATTCCACTGTGCGAGAACATGCCATCAGGCATGTCTGCGAAACCTGGGGATGTGGTCACACTGCTGAATGCTCGATCCATGGCTATACGGGATGTTGACAAGGCTGGTGTGGTGGTCATGGCTGATCCGCTGCTATATGGACAGACGACATACAAGCCGCGCCTGGTGGTGGATGTGGCTACCTTGGGTCAAGGGGTGAAGAACGCTTATGGAGGCGGCGCCTCGGGCATCTTCTCCAATTCTCACTACATCTGGAAGCAATTCCAGCGTGCTGGATCCCTAACAGGTGATCGTGTATGGCGCATGCCACTGTGGCAGTACTATAAGAAACAGGTCACCGATGAGACTGGCTACGATATAAGCAATGATGGTCGAGGTGAGGCCAGTTCCTGTCTAGCTGCTGCCGTTCTCCATGAGCTGGTGCCTTGTGCGGACTGGGCTCACATCGATACCCGCGGCACTGGCCTACTGACTAAGTACGGAATTATTCCGTATCTGACACAGGGCTACATGACTGGACGCCCAACACGTACCTTGGTGCAGTTTGTCTACCAGATGGCTTGCCCGGAAGTCAAGTAGTAAAAGTTGAGTGTTGTTTTGTATTGATTGTTCTCTGTTGCAGAAGTGATGTATATTAAAAATTCGCATTATCGTACTTGACCATTCAATTGAGCATGTCTTTTGATTTATTAATAACATGGTTAAATTTTTGAAAGAATTTAAGTTCTCTCAAATGAGAATTACTATCTTGGAAAGCTGCAATATTCTTGCTAACCATTCGATTGAAATGGCTTTAAATCACATTTACTTTATTACTTTAAACGAAAATGATATTAACTGTCGGTTAAAACTCTTGAGATTTCCGATACATGCAAAGGTTCTGTTTTTTATTTCATGTATGTGTAGCTTAAAAAATCGTTTAAATGAAATGCAAGTCGCCAATGTGCCGCAAGCAGACTGAAACTTTTACTTTATTTTAATTTAGCTCAAAAGGCAAGTAGAGAGAAGTCTTTTGAATAGTGCTCAACTACTGAAATATCCTGTAAGCACCTTTGAAATATTGCAAACTACAAATGTCTTTGTTATAACTATTAAAATTGTGTTTTAATTTCATCATCTTTTATAATTTATATTCAACATACTGCACATAAAATTTAATTGTTTGCTCCGAAATGTTTCGTATTCCAAAGTAAATGTAGGGTATAATGACAAAAATACGACTAGCACCTGCTCAAGTGCAAGTAAAGAAGTTGTCTTTCCTTATAAATTTGCTAAAAACGTTTCAAGTGTTTGAGGTGCTTCAAAGGAATATATACACTAGTATATCTATTTTTTATACCCTTGCAGAGGGTATTATAATTTTGTCACGAAATGTGTAACGCATTGAAGGAAGCCTCACAGACCCCATAAAGTATATATATTCTTGATCAGGGCGACGAGCTGAGTCGATATAGCCATGTCCGTCTGTCTGTCCGTCTGTCCGTCTGTCCGTCTGTCCGTCTGTTTCTATGCAAACTAGTCTCTCAGTTTTGAAGCTATCTTGATGAAATTTGGTACAGATCCGTCTTTTTGCTGCACGCAGCACATATGTCGGAGCCGGCCGGATCGGATAACTATATCATATAGCTGCCATAGGAACGATCGGTTGGAAATAAACATTTAGTATGAAAAACTTTTTTGTTTCTCAAGATATCTTAACCAAATATACACATTGTGTGTTTGATTAAGTTTTAAACAGGCTGACCAAATTTGGTGTGAATCGGACTACTATATCATATAGCTGCCATAGGAACGATCGGTTCGAAAACAATATTTAGTATGAAAAACTTTTTTGTTTCTCAAAATATCTCAACCAAATATACACATTGTGTGTTTGATTAAGTTTTAAACAGGCTGACCAAATTTGGTGTAAATCGGACTACTATATCATATAGCTGCCATAGGATCGATCGGTTCAAAATCAACAAATTTTGTAAAAAATCTGACGGCTTACACAGGGCACTGCAAGGGTATCCAAACTTTGGCGCGCCAAAGTTAGCTTGCGCTATATTTTTTTCTATTTTTTTTATATCTATTGGGTTCACTTTGTGAGACGGAGCAGACAAAGCCACAGTTGGCAGTTTGCAGTTTTTGTGTGGAGTCTGAAGTCTGTAGTCTGCATTTAGACGCATAGACGAAGTTGTTTGCATTGCTTTGTGGCCTTCCAGTTGCAGGGTAGCAGACGGTAACAGGTTTGAATTAAGGTTTACACCAGGGGGTAAGGTTGGGCTTGAGGGACCTAGCTAACGACATTGAAAATGCTTGTCGAACTTGAAAATTATTCGATTAAGTGCATTACCGGCGAGACATGGATCGGCAATCAAAATGAATTGCACACAATCCCAAATTCAATCCCATACTCAAACCCAGTTCCAATTTGAGTCGCATCTGTGGGAAGGCATTGGAGTCATTTGGGTATGGATGAAGTTGAGGATGAGGATGAGGTGGGACATGCTGCAGGCGTTTCATTGTTGTGACTGCGACAATGTCGTGTCTGGGGAGTTGTTGCCTTTGTTGTTGCGCACAATTGTTGCCTGGGCATATTTATGTTATGTTGACTGTGTTTTTGCCTAAGCCAATCAATAGACCACACTTTCAGGCGACACTCTCTAAGGTGTGTTGTTGTCAGAACAACTAAAGGTCTAAGCAACTCGATTAAAATAATGTAACAATGGAATTAAAATCGATTTTCTTCAACGTGTATGTAAAAATACAGTTTACTTTTTCAATGCGCAAGACTCACCGCTTTATCACCATGACTGTGCAAAAGGTGCAATCCAGTTGTAATCTTATCTCCCTCCAATTGAGCTGGCAAAGGTGCAGCCACCACCTCGTGGTGATGCACTGGAGTGGGATGATGTATGATGTGCTCAACTGTGGTCAATGGATGCTCATCACGAACTCCTTCGTAACCATTGGACAGTCCATGGCCAGGTATGAAATCTATAAACGAATTGGGCGTTGGCAGCTTAGTGGCAGCACTGCTAGCCACCACAGGGAGTTCTGCAACATCGTTGTTGCCTGGTTCCACAATGGGAACATACTGCTTGGTTTTAGCCATGCCAATCAGTCGTCCTGGCTGCACACCCAGTTGACCATGATCATGTATTTGTGGATTATTTAGTTTGGCCAACTCGGGTGCCTGTTGAGCAGGATGAAATTGAATAGGAGCTGTGCTATCCTGAGGACGATCGTGCACTTGGGCTACTAGGAGTTGCTTTGGCTGACGTTGAAGCTTCGCCTGCATCTCTTTGGCCAAAAGATAGGTGAGTCCATGGATTTGATCATCTGGTGACTTGCCAATCAAGGTAGATAATTCCCGGAATTCAGGCATTTGCTTATAATGCTCGTTGATGTTGTCCAAAGGAGCATGGTATTCGATTTTGATCATGGGTTGATGAGTTGGCTCCGATTGAATCTCATAGTTATACTGCTCCAAAGGCCTGCCATAAATGGGACTTGAATGCACAAGCTCCGTTTGCAAGGGATCTGGCTTGGAAGGACGAAACTGTGGATGAACAATAGATGTTGCCAGGTGGTGATGTGGAACTTCTGCAACTGCTGCAGCTTGTGGAGCGGCTAATTCAGCACTGTATGTGTGATGCACTTCTTCGGCAATGGCCACTTGCTGTGGTGCTTCCTGCACCACAATTGGCTGGCTTATGGTGGGTGAAACTGGGTAAACCTTTGCATAACTTGGCTTATAAACATAACGCAGTTGTTCCACAACGGGCACGGGCTGAATGTGAACTTGAACAGGTTCAACTTGTTTGGATTGCACGTATTTGATAGCTGGCTTGTGATTATAGGAGATGGTCTTGGTCTTGTAGTGCTCATAGTTACTGTTTTGGGGTGGCAAATACTTAATATAAGCCTTGCCCCCACGTCCGTCCTTAATCAGCTGTGTGATGACTTTATGCACCTCATGAGGTAAGCCAATTACTGATTTCTTGGCCTTATGAGTAGAGGGTGCATCCTTATAGACATATAAGCGTTTTGTCTCGGCTGCACTTTCTCCAGACGATACCAGGTTATCATCCATGCTGGTTTCTTGTTTGGCAGGCGGCACTGTAGTTTGGTTTTCAGTCACTTTCGGTTGTGTTTCCATGGTCAAGAGAGCAGGCATTGCCATTTTCTTTCCAGAGCGTTGCAGGGCAGCTGGCAAGGATGTTTTTGCATCTGCCAATTCGAACTTCATAACATTGAGTGAAGCTGATCTCTTAGATCTTTTGGATTTGCGCCCTCTTGACTTTATGGGTTTTTCATCAGAAACTGACTTACGGATTTCTGGCTGTCTTTGTATATCCAAGGCTCTGGCTCGACTTATTAGCTTTGCTGTAATGGCATCTGGTTCCCGTGCATCTGTTGCCTCAAAGGGAATCATTTGCACTTTAAAGTTAGCTGGCTGTCTATTGACTGTGGATCTTCTAGAGCGACGCTTCTTAATAGTTTTCTTTTTGTTAACTGAGCTGCTTGTTGATGCTTTTGCAATGTCACTCGACTCAGTTGAACTCTTTAAAGATCGATCATGATACTGTCGCAGAAGCTGCTTCAATTCAGCATTGGGTTCCACTGCATCGCTTAGTTCAAAACGCAACATTCTTGGTGCACTTGGCAGTTGACGTTCCTCCCGCTTGGATCGAGGATGATCCGCCTGGAAAGCATGTGCAGGTTGCTCATTATACTGATTAAAAGCGGCCAAGTAACTGTCATCGGTGGGATTATCAATATGTCGCAAGCTGTGAAAATTGCGCTGATCAAAGTAGCGTTGCATGTCCTGAAAATATGTTATATATTTAAAAATTTAGTATTAATTTAGAAATCGGTTTTATTATGACACAGTTATGCAAACTTGAAGTCTAGTAATCCTTTCGACTCTTACCTCATAGTTGGCAAATGTATCCATCGTTGGTAATCGCTGCCAGTTATCTGCGGCCTTAGCTAATCCACAGAGATTCAGGGCAAACATCAGCAGCATCTGAAGATATAGAGAGAGTTGTTTAATTTACATGTCATGTCGAAAAACATTGAACTGAAAAATGCAACAAGCTTATGTTTATTTATGTCTAACTTAAATATTTGAATTTAATAAATAAATCAATAAGCTGACCATGTGCTCCTCCTCTTTGATACTTTCACTTTCGATCGAACAAAGTACTTGCCACATTTGGTTGGCAGTTGCCACCCGACACCTGTTAGTTGATTCAGTTCCATTAAACCCGTTGCGCACGCGTTTGGAGCTGTGCACCTCTTAGCGGGTTCCCTAGTCTCGGGACATATTTGACTTTATATATGTGTATGTATGGAAGTCCGTTTGTCTAACTGTTGTCTGTGTCCACTTTCACGACAACAGCGTTGAACTTGTGGCATGGCTTTGCTTTAATGGTCATTAAACTTGTGAACCAGTTTGCGGGATTAACTTATTGGCAATGTGTTAGACATTGCTTATGTAAGGCCAATTATGGTATTGGAATTATCACTGCTTATGCAATGTCGGCCAAGCTTCCCCTGGGGTCTATTAAGTTGAATGCAATTTTCATAATGAACTCAAGCCATCATACACAACTAAGGAGTTAATGAGAGAGAATGAGTATGAGAATACTAATCATAAATTAATCAAAAAGTTAAAATAGTTATACTCATTTGTTCCATATACATTTATGTCACTGTGTCCCAGAAATCGACGTTAAATAACGCTAGAGGGAAGCTTAAAGGCCATTTAACAAAGCCCGAGGATCCAAACCTAAATGAACTGTCAACGGCCGTAAAAATTCAACTGCGTTAACATTTAACGGTCGTTAAAAGTGTGCCTGAGTGAATTTTTATGAACTTGACAACTAGCTATAACCTGTGCCTTGCACCTGTCTCTTCCCTTCCACATGTTGCATGAACGGAGCTTTGCTCTAGTTATTCTTTTAGCTGACGTCACTATCCGCTTCCCCACCAAGCGCCTTGTCATCTTTACTAAATAAAATTTTATGTGTTTTCTATTTAACACTTCAGAGTCATGGTAGAGACTGCTACTATATGTGTGTATAGACATATATAGTTACTATATGTATGTGTGTATGGTATAGTTGTTGTTGGAAGGGCTTTTCATTGGATTTAACCACGCGCGCGCATTTTTCAAATTCAATGGAAAAATGCAATAAAAAATCGTTGTTATATTTTGTTGTTCTTGCTATTTCTGGTCGTGTTATTGTTGTTCTCATTGTGGGAGTTTTATCGCTTGAAAACCGCTTCGAAAACTAGTTAAGAATTTTTTACGACCTCAAGGAATGAAAAGAGATTGTCGGCATTTTAGTCCATTGCAATCGCTTTATTGGTTTTGGGGTTTAACGTTGCACTGAAAACTTGCTGAATTTAGAATTCAAATTGGAAAGTTTCTCTGATGTTCAATTTAGAGAGTCTCTGTACCATATAGACAAATGTCGGAGAAGTTTAGTTAAATATGAGTTGAATTCAGTTCAATTTTGACGTCGAGTAGAGAGTTGAATCTTGGAAATTAATAGGTTAAATGGTGCAGGGTATCTTGTACTTCAGCTTTTTCTTCTTGCTCCTCTTCTTCCACTTGCTTACACTATATTTCTACAACTGTGGCCTAAAAGGCGGAAAATCTTTGCAACACTGTTAAAGATATTGGGTCAGGCCAAAGGCAGGGCTTGACTAATTGTTGCTGGCCATGCAAGCGTTGGGGCAAGTGGCGTGTGGCATGTGGCATGTGGCAAGTGGCAGAGTTCGATGTTTGGCTTGTTGGCCGGCTGCATTCAGAACCAGTTTTTCTCTTATTCGCATTTGTGTTTAGATTGCAGTGGCCAACAGAGAAGCAAAGTCAAGTTCAATGCACATAAAAGACTGTTAGCGTGGGAGAAGCAAGTTTACCATAGTCTACTGTATCTCCTCCTACTCCTACTACCTACTCCTACTCCTGGTAAGTGCAGGAAGCAGGAACTGCCACAGGGGGAAATGCTTGTGAGAAATTGTTCAAAAGAAATGTGAAAATTTGCCGCAAAGTTTTCATCCATTTAAATTGCAAATTTCCAGTTTCGCTTGCAATTGGCAAATGTTTTTTTTTTAGTATTTATTTTTGTTTTTCAAATTTTAGTTTTCTTGTTTTGTGGCTTGTTTTTGCCCGGGTGCCAATGCCTGGGTTTTTTTTTCTTTTTGACTTTTACAGTTAGATAACCGTGAACGTTTTTATGATGGGGCCTAGGTCATAAAATTCATCCCACCCGTTGCACAGCCTGTTTGCAATAACCGAAACTTACATACATTAAACTTAAAGCGAATGCTATGAATAAATTCAAAGAAATCAAAAATATTTTGAATCTTTGCAATATGATTTGATGGCCTGAAATTAAAAGACAGTAAACAGTAGCTTATTGCAAAATGTTGCCAATGAACTCGACTTCCGGATAACTGTAGCTTAAGTTAAGCCGTTGAAAGATATCTCTTTAAAATTGAACAACTTATTTGGTACTACATATGGATCCCTCTAAAAACAGAGTGGTTAAAATAAAACCGGAGAATGCAACCTCTGTGTTTTCAAGATCATTTGCCGTTTACACGACTGAATAATTTGTGAAACAATGGCTTTTCCCCTTTCTTTTTCTCACTTTTGCATATTATAATCTTTACTGGGTGTTTCAGACTTACCAGCCATATGAGACTTCTGCAGATGCCACTCGTAACGTCTGTTGCCATTTTTATCGCGATTTGTTGCACTTTTGTCGCTTGGATGGCGTCGGAAGTGCCACAAATGAGGCGCCAATTTGCAAGGTACTTAAGTTGTCTTCTATGCCTTTGGATGTGAGTATCTATTTAGATGATGGCTTAATTTGCATGAAAGATTTAATTAGCTTTCGTGAAACTTTTTTTTAATCATAAAACATACAACTTCTAATGATTAATAAGTAATTGTTATGTATAGTATTTATATTGTTATTATTTCGATATTACTTTTAGCATAGTCGTATTTAAATTATTTTCATTTCAAGCACTTTTCACATTTATAACGGGTACACAATTTTTCAAATACTTTTTTTCATATCCATTTGCGTCCACTTGCAAAAACAAACTTTGTCTATTTAATTTAACTTTAGGTTTGAGCTTTGTTTAAACTTGGTCCATGGCTGCTGTCGTCGTTGCTTCGTTCGTTTCTCATTTATTTAATGCGACTTTTAATTTGAGTTGGCTTTTCTTTTGTTTATTTTTGGCGCAGCCTTTTCAAACTGAAGGAAAACCGCACGCTTGCGCGCTGTTGCTGCAACTGTGCCTCAATTTTTCGCGCCACTTCAGTTTTGTGTGTGTTTGCAGCTTCGCATTTTTCACAAAGATCCCAGCCAGTTTTTTTTCCAAAAGTTGTTGTATGGTTGTATTCGCTTGTTCGCTTGTGTGTCTGTTGCATGTTTAATGTCAGTGTTGTCTTTGGTCTGCAATGTTTCAGGAGAGGGTATAATTAAATGATGATGAGACTCACATGTTAAAACATTTCCGAGCTGTGTGATTATACTTAAAACATACAATTAATCTATCAATAATATTGCAATTAACATATCGCAAAATAATAAGAACAATTCATAAATTGTAAAGCAGTTGTGAATTTTATTATAGTGTTAAACAATGTAAAGGAGTTTTAAAACAATTTCACGCCAAATAAAATTTACAAATAAACTGGAATTACTACTGAAAAATAAGATAAAGTAGACTGTTTTGATATACGAATATATTTAAAGTATAAAAGAGTATTGCAACTTCGAATTGATTTCCGCTATTTTAATTTTTTTTGCTTACACTTTATTGCAGTAGTTGCCAATTTGCGGTCGCATTTTTGGCCATGGCTTTGGACATGTGTTTGATAACTTTTAGTCATTAATATATTTTCCTTGATGGCTAAAACAAAGATATGAATAATATAATAAGTAGTTGATTATTCTTCCACAATGCACGTATTGCTTAATCCCTTTACATGTCGAATAATTTGATTTATAGGAAGATTATTTAAATTTGCGGGCAGAGAATTGGAAAAAAACAATTGGCACAAGCGCGCGCCATGTGAAAGTTCAACACTTATGCAATCAGAGACAGCCACAAAAACAAGGCACAGTCAACACGTTGCAAGCTTCGCAGTAGTCGTCGTCGTCGCAGTCGACGTCGCAGTCGACGTCTCAGTCACGCACGCGCCTCGGCTGATGAAGTAGCTCAGAGATTATTTTTATTGCAGGCAACCGCCGAGAGATTGGATGGGGTTTGGTCTGAGTTATCGTCTCGATGCATCTGTGGGGATTGCAAACGATTAGTGCAAGTTTTGACGCCAAAATAGAGTCAGAGTCGGCGGTGAATAGGGGCTGGGAGGGAAGACACTTTCACATAACTTTCGTAGATCGACAAGTCAGTCGTTGTATTTGAAATTGAGTTATTAGCTTTATAGTTATGATTGACACAGTGAAGTAGTTGGATAGGGTTATATTTATGACCCTATTGAATAGCATCATTTGATTAGCCTCAGATTTTTCAACACTTTTATAATTAGCTTCTCAATTTAGGTAAATAAATTTAATAAATAAATATATAAGTAAATAAATAAATATACGGAAAGTTAAATAAATAAAGGGCACAAAGGTACTTTCTTTATCATCTCACATATCCCATCTCGTTATCTTCAGTTCATATGTTAATATTTTCATTAATAAATAATTTATTAAAGATCATAAGATGATTATTAAGATCATAATAAACATTTAAGGGCTGTTCTTTATCATTTCACATATACCATGTCACTTTTAACTGTTCAGACAACAACTCCCCACAAATGTTAGCCCTGGCCGCCTGAGGGCTCGACTCTAGGCCATATAATTGCAGCAGTCGTGGTAGATGTACAATCTCGTAATAAATTCGCACACACTCAGAGATGCGCATTAATATCAAAGGAGTTATCTCTGGAGCTCTGTGCCTTTTGTACACCCCAACTTGCCCCTTTTACCTAGGTGATTGCAGCTGCAATAGGCGGAAATCTCACACAGAAAGTTGCATGCGGATGCAGTCGTTGTCATCGTCGTCTTCTCTCGTGGTGCGGAAGTTTAGCCAACTAACAAACTGAGGATGAGATGACAACGGAGGCGAAGACCAAACACTTGCGTACTACTCTTCTCTTCTCTTTACCTCTTTTCCCCTTCTATCACAACAATAACAATAACAACAACGGCGACAACAACAAGATAAACATTCAACAATCTATGAGGAACCGGGTACGACATTTTGTGGCCAAATGTGTTGCTGTTAACGCTCGGGTTTAGTGCGTGTGATTTAATTGTTGGACATCTGGTTGATGAATGGTCATGGTCCAGTTTTGACAATAACGCCAGTGCCTACAATCACTTAATGGCCGCTAAATTGTTTGCCTGCTTTTGGTATTTTTTTTTTGGTTTTGTGTGTGTTTTTCTTTATACTTGGACAGTTGGTCATTCAGCTAGGAGGAAATGGCTGTGGTTTTTGTGTCGATGCTGATGCGATCAGTTTGTAAATTTTAATTGAGCCGTCCTATGCTTCCTTCATTGCAGGCTTGGAACTGGATATTGGCTGTTGGATGTTGGCTTCTGCCAACTGGACTACTGACTACTGAATGTTTGGCTGCTGCCTTAATTGTCTGCCACTTCCCGTTTTCGTGGTCGCCCGAGCAGCCCAAAATCTAATTACGCCAATGCCATCGCCATCGTCAGTGTGACCAGCGCAGTCCAACGAACGCAGCAAATTGACCACACAATAAACGTGGGCCATGGCCCATAGATGTCAAGTGAATGGGAAGTGAGGATTGCACGAGGGTTCCGTTGCACACACTGGTTTTTGGGGTGTCACACATGTGCGACAGTTTCTGATTTATGAACACAATTTCCAGTTTGACAATGAGTCGTATACTCACAGATGCCCCCAATGCTCCCACTATTCTCATCTGAATGCCGAGCCGAATACCATGGCACGGGAAGTTGCCGGAGTCCTATGCTATCTGGCCTCTAGTTTATCGCATCGTCCATTGGCCATTGGTAGGTGAGTTATGTTAATTGAGATTTTCGAACCGATATAATAAGAAATAGCAGCTGCTGACTTGGCCAATGTTTTAAGGTACTTACTAAGCAGTGGTGCCAGCTGATCCAGCAGTCCAAGAATGACCAGTAAATTCTCATAAAAATCATTAAGCACTTAGTTAAAAGGTCAGCTATTGGCGACAAATTTATATTATTTCTTGTACAGATACTTCACGATTGAAGTCTTATTTAAAAATCTTTTAGGTTTGCCCAAATGGTGACTTTTTTATCTTTCCCAGCAAAAATGTGCTTATACTCTCTTGATTCTTACAAATATTCGCTGGCAACTGCCAAAGCAAATGCGTTTTTTATTTAATGTAAAATATTTTTATATAGTACTTTTGATTTTATTTTTATGTAATCATTTTCTTAATAACGTAAAGACAATTAAAGGGTTTTCAATCAAAACTCAGTCGAAAACCGAAAACGAACAGAACGTTGCATGATAAATGAGATTGCAAGTGAGGTAAAAGGGGGAAACTCTTGGGAAGTCAACTGAAAACTCATTTAAGGCTCCATTTCACAATGCGAAATATCAACAACTGAGGAAGGAAGGAGAGGGAGAAGTAGGTTCAATCGCCCAGTCAAAGCTTGTGTGTGTGTGTGGGTCCGATAGCCAAGTCAAAATGATAGGGTCCAAAGAGAGCGAGAGAGCGAGTGAGAGAAACAAAAACCTTGGAAATGTGAACGATGCCTCTTCGAGACAATTTGCCACTTTAATTGCCGCAATTTTTTGCCCATTTTTAAGTCAAATTCACTTGATGGCTCTTGCAACATTTTGTTGTTATTTTCAGTTCTGTTCAATTCGATTCGATTGGGTTTTGTATGGTTTGGTTTGGTTTGGTTTGGTTTGTTTGATTTTACTTTATTGTGTTGCTCTGTGTGTTTTTCCAATGCCGGCTGCTCCCACCAAAGGGTGCGATTGTGAATTTATCTCTGACCCTGTCTCATGTGTCTCTGCATTGCTGATTGTCTCTGGCCCTTGTTCCCTTTCCATCTTTGAGTCCAAGCCCCAGTGCTCTAAAATGCTTTGTAATTGCAAACAATTTGATATTAAGTACGATTTCTAATTGTGCGAATGATTGCTTTTCGTTGAGGCATTGTCTGTGGCAAATGTGGCAAATAGAGGCGACAGTTGAGTCATGTGGGTGTCAAGCTACCAAACAGTAATTTCACGTAGATGCCAAATACTCATAGAATATAAATATCCAATTATTTTTTACTTGCTATCAAACTTGAACTATGGCAGTAGTTTATCAAGAAATTCATAAATTTAGATGGTTGAGTGTAATGTTTCTTTATTCTTTCCTTATTCAATATATATTTAACTAAACTGAATTTATCATTAGAATGCTAATCACTTTGGATTCAACTCTTTCTTTGTTCAGTTCTATCCCAGACTAAATGTAAAAGATCAACAATAAAGTTGGCTAATAAGTAAACATAATATAATTTTAATGGTTTATTTGGGCATTACTAAAGCCAAGATGACAGATAAATCGCCCTCAAAGTTTGGCTAAATTAATTCAGTAGATAGAACAGCATCTCAGTGTCCATATAATTAATTAAACTTTTATCGTTTTTGCTAATGTGTCCATTCTTACGATCCTAACTGCCAAACTATCAAGGGGTGGTATTTAATTTGCTTTAATAATAAATCCTTTATATGCGTGCCCAAACGGAAGCATCTAAAATCCGAAATCCGAAATCTTTTAATGCCACAAACGACATCCGCAAACGACAAACTAAAATATCACTCATACGCCAAGTGAGTCTCATGCTCTTTGGGCTTTCTGACTTACCCCTTAGAATATATGCGCGTGTTGTGTGCGCTCCGATGGCAGCGCCACTAAATTTTCTGGCAGCGTTTTTGGCAATTTCTAGAGATGTCCTTCGCTTCGCTCTTAATCTAAATCTGCATGTCAACTCGAAGACCGCATAAATCACAAAATAATCCTAAAGTAAAATAGCAATGGCAACCGCATGGCCAGCAGCTGTCCCCAATGGGCGTGGCCGGTGTGTGGGCGCATTGCGCCCTCGGCGCGCATTAACTTCAATTGTCTTTGTCTGTGGCCACGCCCACACCAACTCCCACTCTTCCACCACACTATTCACTCTCTGATTACAGTTCCATTCCGACTCGACGACTCCTTTTAAATTTAGCCTTGTCTATATCGTGTTGCGGGGGGCGATTGGTTCAAAAAGGGTGAGAACTGTCATTTAGCTTGTTAGGCCAACCTACGTAGAATATTTGGATCTCAATTGAGCCATAGCTTCAACTCACATGCCGCCCTTTTTTCAAGGGCTTTACCTAGTCTGGGCTTAAGCTACTTCATTTTTATCGAGACAATGCGACCCCAGCCGCAAATGTAATTCTTCGTAATCGCATTCAATTTTATTTAAAATTGTTAAATGGCTTTTAAAGCAAATGGCCCATTCGGTAAAGCAGACCTTCTCTTTTTTATCTAACACGCTGTCTCGTTAAAAGTTACCTGAAAGCGCCTTCGATTTTGATACACTATGGGAAGCATTTAAACATTAACTATATATAACATTATATTTCAATGTAATTAAGCTTATATTCATTTTGATAAATAGAAACAGACCATGGAAATCTATTTTTAAAAGTTCCCAATGCTCACAAGCTTTAAAGAGCATTCAGTTATCGGTACTCTCTCTTTGCTGACCCTTTAAACAAAAGTGCGGGAGTCGCCGAAATGATTTGCTTCCTTATTTGCGGTTCTGGTGTGAATGTGGCGCATTGTCCCCTTTATATCATTCAACCCAAACCTCAGTTGTAGCTGCAACTGCTGATTACATTTTGGGAAGATACTTCGCATTGTTTTTGGGACCAGGAAAGCCAACATTGTAAATGAGACAATGGCGCTGTGAGACTTGTCGGGATACAAGGTTCTCAAAATAAATTTCTGTTTATTTCTACATACATTTGTTGTGTAAGGCTGTTAACGAGATACTCGTACAAAGGACAATGTGTGAGGAAATATATATGTCTGTATATGCATAAGTGTATACTGTATAATACAAGGCTTTAGATTGGTTTGAATCACCAAATGTAACAAAAAGCGCTAAACGAGGACTTGGAGACCTGCAACTGCTTTTGAAATGGCAATTACTGCGGTTGTCTAGCTATAGGATTTAAGAACTTACTATTGCAACATTTCTTCGCGTGAAATGTTATAAAGCTAAGTGAATAACTATGTAACCTAAGCTTATAATAAATCTTTATCGTATTTCTCTGAATTGTTTTCCTTACTGCTGTTGATCCAATTGTATTCTTTTTTTACCCTAACTGCAAATACAAATACCTTTCTTTCCAAAAACAGTTTAATTTGTACAATTGGTCGATTGGAAGGATTCTATCCTTATTCAAATCTATCAATTGAGAATATAC
Source organism: Drosophila neotestacea (assembly GCA_035044365.1). NCBI lineage: Eukaryota > Metazoa > Arthropoda > Insecta > Diptera > Drosophilidae > Drosophila > Drosophila neotestacea. The sequence goes on from JAWNMD010000155.1 coordinate 1,297,937, forward strand.
TTTATTTGATATATGTATTTATGTGCATGCATTTACTTGATCTCAAGTGAGCAGTAACTGCTCCTCATTTTTTTTGATTATCCCTCCTTGGTGTGAGACTCAACCTCTTGACATCGTGCTACTCGAATTTTGTTGTTGCCTCTTGGATTTTCCAATTTAAATAATTTACCACACTAACAAGCAAACATTGAAGGAGCAGATATTTCTTACACCTCACTCCGAAACATCCAAAAACACCCTCTTGGAACACACGCAAAATAAACACTTGGTTGCTACCGCAGCGAGCATGTAAACAACTTTGAGCCCTGAGCAGAGCTGAGCATAGCTGAGCTGAGCTACCATGGCCACACTTGAAAGTCGAACATGAAAAGTTTGCCAATATACTGGATGCAGTTCCAGCTTCAGTGCTCTCATCTCTTAGTTTGCAGTGTGGCCTCCCAATCCTCAGTCTATTGTCGACCTGCTTGCTGACCGCGCTGCTGAAAACCACACGCATGATAAAAGTGTGGCCAGAGCTGGTTTTCTGATGGGGCTGCGGCTGCGGCTGCTAACTTGATATTGAGCTTAAAGTACCGCAAAGTGGTTGTTGTTTTTGACAGAAAACTGTTGGCAAACGGTTGGCGAAGATGCTCAGTTCAATGCACACAAAGAATGTTTTTCCTGCTGACGGAAAGTGGAGCTGCTACCTGAGTATCTGAGTATCTGAGTAACTGAGTATCTGGACGGCAGCTGCACCACCCGCTGGGTCTGCACCACAGTTATGCAATCACAAAGTTGGCCCGGCTAAGTCTTTTCGCCACTGATTGAAATTCTTAACCTGACTACGGGCAGCAGTCAGCTTCATCATCTCCTTCTTTATGAGATGACGGCATAGCCAGTTTTCATTATACAAGAAGTTGTTATTATTATTACTATTATTAAAATCATCTCTATTGATCCCCGCTCTGCAACGCTACATACTTTCCGGTCTTCATCATCCGCCTTCATTGTCAGTTGCCAGTTGCAAGTTGCTTTCCTATGCGAAGAATTCATCATAATTTTTTTTTAGCTTCTGTAATATTGCTGCTTACTTTTTGTTGTAGGTGGAATTCAATAAGATTGGTTGTGCTGCAATTTCTTATTGGTTTGCTAATATTTTCATTTTTGTTCGTTGTTGCTTTTTTGCTTATTATTTCTTGCATTGCTGTTGAGGGTTTTGATTAGTTTTCTATTCGAAGGTATCCCAACGTGAGCTATTTTGTTCATATATATAGATAGCTTTAAAGAGTTTGCATTTTCATTCATTTTTAACTTGAATAAACAGACATAAAATTATTTTGAAATGAATTCGTTTAAAGTAGTGCGCTTTAATGTATCTAATTTACATTTACATTGGTCTGTTTAAGAAAAATCATTTTGTTACCTTAAAAAATTGTTTTTTATTTAATTTTTTTTAAAGGGCGGCACCACTAAAAATTTAAAATTATTTTAAGCTGCCTTGTGGTAGTAGCAGTACACTAATTATTAATAAACAAAATTAAATAAATTATACATATTTTTTTTAGAAAAAAGAAACTGTCAGCACACTTTTCTAGCATACTTTCAGGCTGTGCTGAAACTAAAACTTTAGCAGCTCGCCATATTTAACAGCTGTTAATGCCTGTTCGTTAACGTGTTTCTCTACACAGCTGTTCAAGTCTGTTAACATTTGTTAACGGCTGTTAACGTTTGTAAAATTCTGTTAACGACTGTTAAAGCCTGTGAAATACACAGCTCTCCCCTTTCGGTGCTCCTTGTTGTCATCATCATCCACTTGAGCCAGTTTCTCTCTATATGCAAATGTTTGCCTAATCGTTGACCATTAAATGCCTCATCTTTTGTCGGTGCGCAGTATCGACTTGATATACTAGTATGTACACTTTCTAGGAGAGATGATTCCATTAGCAAATCTATTACACACATTTTGCATTAACGCAAACTTATAATAGCGCTTTACTAGTACCAGTAAATTACCATATTATTGGGATCGCTTTTCGCATTTCATTTCAGACATTGTGTATAAGAATTATTATCGTGAGCAAATCGTAAAATCAAAGTTTGGTTATTTATGTAGGTGGGTTTCTTAGCTGGCATTGTTAGAGACATTCTCCACTTGATTCGTGTGCACTTTGTGTGTGCTTTTGACATTTTTGCGTTCATTTTGTGTGACAAGTTTTTTGTGGTTTACTGAGGCCACTTTACGGCATGTCAGGGTCTCTTTGGCAGACAGCCGGCCTATTTCACACTTTATAGAAAATTTTTGCCAATTGTCTGGCGACGTGGCGGCTCGTGCAATGCACTCGTGCCTAGTTTTTTTTTTCTGTACGGAAGTTTGCGCAATTTTCAAAGCGGAAATGCAATTTTCGGTTGAGCTGCATTTGTCTCGCAGTCGCCTCCCAAAAATTTCCAGCTACCCAATCACTCGAGCGCCTGACCGAACAAACGTCCCACCCACCGGACAACTGGGCGGTTTGCCAACACATCCAAATCGTATATCAAACGCAGAGTTGGCAGTCCCTGACAATGACGGCAGCCAAACCGAAAAAGGCCGACGAGACCGACAAGGACATAGACACAGAGAAGTGGAAAGAGCTTGTAGGCTACCACTATATACACTAAAAAATAATAAGAAAAAGTTTAAACCGTCAGCGTCGCCAATAGCACCAGGAGCTATTTATTGTTGTTGTTGTGTGTGTGTGTGTATATTATGCCTTTTGTGGCGTGGTCTGAAAATATATTTCACACGCTTTTTTTATGCAGCGCGCAGAGCATTTCTCGACAACTTGGAAAATTTGTGGTGTGTGCTTTTGCATTGCTTTTGCATACACAATGAATTGTTGAAATACTTTTATTTATTTGCATATAAATTATTCAATTGTTCCTTTGCCTTATCTTTCTTGCTGGCTACTCCCAATTCAAGGCCCATCCCACTACCGAACAGCCTCCCTGTGGTGTCTATCAAAACTGCCGAATGCCGAATCCATTGCAACTGCAATTGATTTCTGATATCTTATATCTGACTCTAAAAATGGGAGTGGCACTGTGATAAATTTTTGATTTATGTCTGCATATTTGGCACAACTTGAATAAAATTGCAATTGTGCGGCAACAACTGCACAGCCCGCAAGAAAAGATCAAGATTTATAGTACTATGGTGAACTGTAACATTTAAGCTTTAACTAATATAGAAAGTTAATCAGATCTGTTCCAATAAAATCAAGAGATTGGGATGAAAATTGCACTTGCAAGTGTACAATAAATTAATTCATTAAATGTTTATTTAATATAAAAATTAACATATTTTATTTGAATAAATTTAAAAGAATGTACACTGCTTTGGCTAGTTGAAGATTTTTAGATTATATATACAAATCAGACCAATTTTTTTATAGTCTTTGCGCATATGAACACGATGAATCAAGGGCATTTAAGGTTCATTGTCATAACTTTTACAAACGCCTTGATTTTTCCGTCTGCCTAGTTGCCACTTTGCCACTTGACGCTTTGCCGCAGTGCTTCCGTTTTTCACCAACACGTGCGCTAAACGGCTTGTATGCTTTCCTCTCCTAATGCTCTTCCTACTCCCCTTTTTCCTCATTTCTCTTCTTCCCTCTTGACTATTGGCACTTTTTGCCGTCAGATGTCAAATACAGCCTTCAGCCGACGTGCCTTTCGAGGCGTTGCACAAATTTTGCAAGTTTGTTTTTATTTTGTTGCCCGCCCGGAGCAGGTTTCAATAACATTCAACATTTAGAACTTTTAGCATGCGAGAGGGGAAAAGCGTTTGTCACTAAATATTTCTAATATCTTGAGATACATGTGTTGTAAATTTATTAGCTGTCATATAAATCTTTGCACGCTGCTACCCTTGGCCAAGTTTTCTCTCTTCAGTCTTCAGATGTGTCGCTATTTTAAACTTGGTAGGGGGATGTCTGTTTTCTGGCATATGAAGATAAGATATTGGGGCAACACAACCCTTCGTCTTAATGTGCAGAATTTTTCATTTACATAAATGCTACTCAAGAAAATTAATACTTCTTTGCCTTTCTGCAGAGTCCGCTTCTGGGCTTACCTTAAATTGGACCTACACCACACACAACACATGAGGATGACACTTCAAGTCTCAAACTCCCTCTCGTTGTCATTTGTTTAATTAAAAATTGGGCCTAATTGTAGCCTTAACACTTATGTACATACATATGTATATTCAGCGTGCCACATATTATAATAATGATGACGAATGCTTTTGCTTGTCTTGGCAAAACTTATTAGAGTATTATCTGCGAACATCCTGTTGATTGTTTTTACTTTAAAAATTCGATTTGTTAATTGAAGAATACGAAAAAGAAGATAGATTGGTAGATACAGATAATGTTATAATATAATTTTAATAAATGGGCTTGCAATATTTTACATAAATAATAAAACTATAGCTGTATATTTTGGCACGCATTTCATTTCCACTTTTCAACAGAGACGTTTTCATCATTGTACTTCTGTATCCGGTTGTTTCAGGGGCATCCCCTTATCGTCGATCTCGACTGAGGGCACCAGAGGGGGCTTGAATCCGTATTCCATGTGGAGATTACGTCCAAAATCGGGACTTCGCTTTAGGGAATGACCACTTCGCCAGCGTTGAAATTCATCAAAGTCATTGCCGCTGTTCTCATTGTTTGTGCTGGTCGTTGGAACTGGTCCTATATACGACTTGACCATGTGAACAGGAGCGGAGGCAGCTGCTGTGGACAAATCCGCAGGCAGTGTGTTGTAAATATATCGGGCACCCTGTAACCAAGCTGAGCCCTGAGGGGGAGGCGGTGGACGCAGATCGAACCTCATGTCGGCCAGACTGAAGGTTGCCACCTTGGGGGCCTCACCATGAACAGGTTTTGTTGGGGGCTTTACAAGAGTTGCTTTCGCTGACTTTGCTGGTACTTTGTGTGCCAATATTTGGGGCAAGAGCTTCTTCAGCATGCGGTTGTAATAATTCTGTAGCACCTTGGGCGGAATGTGAGCAACTGAGGCATGTGACCATTGGTGCACCGCATTTGGATGGGATGCAAAGTTAAATCCGGGTGAATGGTTTGGAGGCATTGGCATGTGTATAGCAACTGGAACATGGATTGGTATTGCCATAGGTCGATCTACATACTTCTCCACAATTTTCTCAACCTCTACGGGCTTCTCCACGATGCGTTCCACTTCGAAAGGCACTTTCTTTTCAACGATCTTTTCGACAATTGTTTCTACGGGATAAGGTACAGGGTGTTCGACTATGGTCTCTACGGGATAAGGACGATCCACATAGTGTTCAAAGTGAACTGGCACAGCAACCGGTTGAGGAACAGCATAGGGAACATGAATATGTTTCTCTACAATTTCTTTAACCGGTCGGTCGATGATTTTCTCAACTTCAACAGGATAGGATTGAGGAGAGTGATGGGAATGGTGTTCAACATGTACTTCATGTGGAACTTCATGATGCGAATCTGTGGAAGCTGGAGCAGTATCATGATTAATTGTTTCGTGATTTATTGTCACCTCTTGTGGTGATTTCTCATACTGCTCAACATGCTCCACATGAATGGGATTCGTGGTAAGGGAATCATAATTTTTAGGAGCTGAATGAGATGGTGAAGGTGCCACTTCTGGACTTGCAGCAGATACATAGTCCTTGGGACTGTAACCCAGAGAGAAATGATTCTGTTGATAAGGCGGTGGATGGTAAATTGTCTCATGCATTTCCACCAAATGGCCATCTTTCTCAGTGATGAGTTTGTTGTGAATGTTGACAGATTTTTGAACCTCCACGAAGGTGTAGCCATTGGGCTTTACCAAGAGTTGAGTTTCGGGTTGAGAGTATGAATTAGGATTCGTTTTAGGAGAGAGAACGTGATGTGAATGTTGTTGAGACGGCTCGGCAGCTGCCTCGGAGACATAGTCATGAGGACTGGGAAATATGGGCTTTTTAGACTCTTCCTTTTGAGGGTTTTGTGAATTGATCGTAACATAAAGTAGGCTGTTGGGCGTAGGTGCTCCATAGTTGGACTCAATAGGCGACGTTTTGGGTGCAGCATTTTCTTCAGGTGAAGCAATCGCCTTGGTATTTAACTTGGAACTCTCCGGTTTGGGCTGTACTTGGTTTAGATCCTGTTGATAGGAATTGGGAAAGTCAACTTCCTTTGGTGGTTTCCAGCTTTGAAGCTGCGGTGGATTGTTGGCCTCGTAATGAAAGATGCCTTTGGATATGGGTCCTTCGGCACTGCCAGAGATAAAGGGCTTAAAGGTTTTAAGAATTGTCTGGAGGGTGCTTCGTGGTCCTGATGATTCTCCTGAAAATGCCGCTCGCTGTGATCCTGATATTTATCAAGAGTCTGCTGTGGCTGTGACTTTGGAACATCCTCTGCCTTGACTGGGGATTCATTATGGGCAATTTGCACATTGATGTGCTGATTCTCGGCTGGTCCATGTTGCTGGTTATAGCTCTGAATGGTATGAGATTCTAAAGCAGGTGCTGGCAATCGATGCTGATAGAGATGCTCTCCCATATGACGTGACTCTGCTATCTGGTTATCCTCAATGCTTTGTCCATCCTCAAAGTCAATTTCCTGATCGCCCAGAATGACAATGGGTGCACTCTCGGCAGCGACGAGAGTTTCATTGTCTTCATTTTCTGGTTGTAACAGCAAACTTGGCAGCACTGGAGATGACACTGCGGCGCGATTGATGCGCAGCAGCTCATCCCTGGTTATGTGATTACTGCCATCCCTGACTGGCTTCTTCTCAGGACTGCTAATCTTCTCAACTACAATTTGTGTATGTCCTGGCTTCAACTCACGTCGATACTCCTTTGTGACTGTGGTTTGGTAGCTGTAATAGGTATCATTTTTAGGAGGTGGGGAACTTGTTGTGGAACTTGGACTCTCAGCAGTTGTGGCAAGTACCACAGCTTGATTGGTAGTGGTTGATGTGGTGCTGGGTGCATCTGAGGTTGTTTCTATGTTTGGTTCGCTGCCACTGAATCGAAAGATGTTCGAAAAGCCGTCGGGAAACAGACTAGAGAGTACCTCGTTCACTGTGTTTTTCTTGGCAAGGGCTCCCTCATTCTGAAGCAACTGGATATCCTGTTTAGGCTGCTCTTCCTCGATTTGGAATTGTATATAACCATGACCATTCGTGGGTAGATCAGTTGGCAGCGCTGTGGGCAAGAACCCAGATTTTCTGAGAAAAATATAACTTAATATTTAAGTATTTAAAGCTTTTAACAACTTACCCCGGCTGTTCATCTTCTCCAAGTACTTCGATGTCATAGAGTTGATCATCTTTGACCTCCAATTGGCTGGTTGCCTGCTTATTAAGCTGTCGAAAACAACTCTCATTACCTGTCAAAATCATTCAGTAAACTTGGACTAGGACTTGAACTCACCTCCTTGCCACTGTCACTCAAAACATCATCAACATCATCATCATCATCGTTGCTGTCGTTGCTCTGGGGTGTTGTCGCATTCTGTGGCACTGTGGACAGTGGCAAGAGTTGTGGCAGAATGCTGTTGTTGCCTGCTTCGGTTGCGAGGGTAGCTTCTGCTGTAACCAATAGACAGACGGCAATGACAGCTGCTGTCGCTGCTAGCAGTTGTAGTTTAGGCCACATAGCAGCGAGGCTATAAGGAAATTACCAAAAGAGCATTAAATTTCGGTGTGAATAACCCCTACCAATTTATTAACCAAAAAAAAACAGCAAAGCAAAATAATAAACATTTAATGATTGTTGGCATTTACCAAGCTGCAAAGCCAATGAGCTAAGAGACTGAAAGACTGAGAGGTGTAGATACATTTAGCGATAAGTTTGATGATGATTTTTTTTCTTCTCTTTATCGTTTTTGGCATTTTGGCGTTTTTCTTTCTCTTTCGCTTTTCCCTAAAGATTCATCGCTTGTCGTTTGCCATTTGCCGCTTTCATTGCAAGTTGTTCAACTTGCTTTCGTTTGCTTTGGACTTATGTCATTGCCAATTGCCACAACGTAATGAATTATTAATTAACCTCAGCCCATGGCTATAGTCTCAGACTCCGTCTGTGTCTTAGCCTCGACCTTAGTCATATACTATGGAAAATTGCAATTGATGGCATTTAAAGTGGCTCATTTTGGATTAAACATATTGCTTTCAGACTGTGTTGTAATACGAAAATATTTAATTATTTATTAAGATGCTCTTTGCTAAAGATAAGAAAACGTAATATCATAGTTCGATATTATGAATAGCTACTTTCATTTATTTCAATATTCAAACTCTTATAGAATTATAGTAAGATACTGATTGGGATTGACTTAAAATTAATACCAACTCTTCTTAACCATTTTAATTCATATCGATGTATAATGATACATTTAATTTTACACTTCAATATAGTTGCCACATTGTTTGAAAACTTTATAAATAAATGTTAACCATTCATTTTTCTTTTTAATAATAACTTTATCTGGTAACGTTTTTAAAGTAGTCAAAAAGTCTTTATTTAATTTTGCCACGGATTAATTGCATTTAAAATGCTGCACTTGAATATTAATTTACCTGCATCCATTAAATATTAGGACCGATTGGGTATCAGAAATGCCGTGAAATTAAAACACTCAATTATTTATATTAAATGCCGAACAATTAAAACGCACTTTTAATCACTTTTTTAATTGTTCAAAATAACAACAAATTTATGTTATGTTCGTATCTTTGTTATCCAGAAAATGTGATTTTAAATGTTTATTTATTCGATGATATATTCCGATTTATAAGGAGTACAGATTACAAGTGTCTTTAGCACTATTGTCTCCTGAGTTCGTCTCTAGTCACTTTCTACGAGAGCATGCCGAGGGAGGACTCAACTTTTGGCGACCCTGTCAGCTCCGCGTACACGTTGCGAATGAAAGTGAAACCGCTGTGGATCGCGCATTTCGTTTTCTTTTCGATCGCCGTGAAGTCGTTGTTGGAGTTGAAGTTGTCGCTGCTGTTGCTGTTGTTGTTGTTGTTGTTGTTGATGTTGTTGTTGCTGCAACAACTGCCGCTGTCGATCCTTAAACTGTAGCACCAAACTTGTCCATCCAGCGATTGCGCAAGCGCAACTTGCAACCTCTCTCGTTCACACAATCTCTCTCACTCGCTCTGTTGCACAGTTGCAGTGACATTTTTTATGGCTTTCTACGGCAGCATTGACCCTGCCAAAAACATATGCGGGAAAACGCTGCAACTGGTTTTTTAGTATTTATTTATTTATTTTTGTTTTTTGGCCAAAGTCGCCGTTTTAGCCAATTGTGTGCAAAACACAAAACCTCACAAGTGAAAGCCCTTGTCATAGCCATTCGTAACTTCGGATCGCCCTTGACTACTGTATCTGTATCTTTATATTTGTATTTCTTTTACCAACTGCATTTATATATGGTTGTTGTCGTTGTTGTTGTTGCTAGTACAGGTACTAACGATTATCGCATATATTACACTTGTGCTGGGGGCATTGTTGTTGACGCGGTTGTCTTCGATCACAGCCCGTTTTTCTGCTCTCATTTTGTTTGAATGGGGTTTCATAAAATAGTTGGTTTTACTATCGCAAATTTCATTTTAATGAACGACACTCTGTCAGGCATTTGACTTTTGTAGTCGATGGATTTATGAGCAGGCAAAGAGACTGTATAATAATATTTGTCAACAAGCTATTTTGATTTTTCGTTTATATTATTAAACATATATACAAATTATATATGTTTATTTGTATGATTGGAAATTTACATGAAAAAAAAATTCAGATGGAAATGTAAGATAAAACTACAATCGATATAGATTAGATCGCTATATTATAGATCAGACAAAAAGGAGTTTAATCTCTAATCTTATTGGATATTATAAATGAATATATAACAACTCTTTAATGCCAACTATTTGTGTAGAATTGTCCATAAACTATTATACAATTTTTAAATAATTTTGTTACAGTGCAAACTTACTTGAAATTAGGAATTTCAGATGTAAGTATAAGATGTTAATACAATCACTGTAGATAACTTTATTTGCTTTTAAACTAAGCTGAGTTTAATCTCAGATCTTTTTGGAGATTATGAAAATATATATGGCATCTCATAAATGCCAACTGTTTGTGTGAGATTTTTGTAACTATTAGACTTAGTTTATGGTCATTATGGCTTTCACCAAGCCAGTGCTTGGTGTCGTTTTGACGGCATTTCCTCTGCTTTTCCGCAAAACCCAAATGCGTAGAGCTTAAAACATTCAAGGAGTGTCTGTGTATGCGACAGACAATTATGATTAAAGAGCGAGAGTCAGAGATTATGTAACTAAGTTAAGCTAGTCGGGCAAACAGGCAAGTTTTAAATGATTTTGTCAAAGGAAGTGCAATTCATAAATTGCCCTGGTCACTTTCTGCTTCACTTACTGGTACTCTATTATTAGCCAGCTTTCCTATTGATGGCTAATTTACACAGTATCAGTGTTTGGAAAGACTGTAAACAAAGTTAACGTTTAGTGTAAGATGTTATTGTTGTTGGCTCACAATCAACTTCCTTGCGCTTGATTAAACGTGTTACTTGGATACCAAATATCAAATCGAGAAAATTCCGAAACTGAGGAAATCGTTGAAACTCCTTGGACTTAATTGAAGCCCCATCGAAAATTCTAGGAAATTTATTAAAAGAAATTATTTAATTCGATTTCTGTAATTTATTTACTTGTTTCCCAAGCAGTGAATCGAATCGTTATAGTTGACCAGTCCCCAGGACAAATGAGCCTCCACAATCGCTCCTTCCGCCCCTTTATAGCGCTAATTAAGTGCGCAGGGCAAATAAAATGAGTCAAAAGGTAATTATAATGAATGGGCGGTGGCCAGACTCAAACCAAAAGCCAATTTCATGCAACAATCAATCAAAAACCATTTTTAATTTTGCGTTAACAATTATTGTACTCGCATTTCACTGCCGTTGCGTTTTATTTTATATTTTTAATTTTTTTTATTGCCCCGTTGTCGGTGATTTTGCGCGTCGCTCGTTAAAGTGTGTGAAGTAAATTGGAAAATAAAGTTAAAATTAAAATGCATTAATTGAACTGTGAAATTTCATAAAAGTGTATGAAAAATTATTTGAGCGTGCACCAATGAGCACAACGTCAACGGACAAGAAGAAGAACAAGACCAATGAATTAATTGTCAGCATTTTAAACTCGTCTTTTTTTTTAAGTCGTCAGGTTGAATTTAATAAAATGTTTTACAGATACACAGTGCAATTAAAACAGTTGATTAATTGCTGCATTTAACGATACTAAGGGTATTCAATTAATTTATTATCTTTGTTTTTTATCACATAGGAGTTCGTTCTAGTTCTGTCTAAAATTTCCCTGCATGTCTCCCAACTTGAACTATTTTTCCCGAATCAAATAAAAGAGAAAACATAAAGTATATATTACTTTTTATCAGTTTATTTATAATTACAGAGCACTGTCAACTAGAATGTTGAAAAGTAGCTGCAGAATACTGCTTTATACTCCAGCTTACTGGATATCTCGTAGTCGAGCACTCTCAATTGCAACGTTCTCTGTCGCTAATGAAAAAATGTAACCACACACGTTGAAAATGTACATACTATGTACAGCAACCACTTCCCATATGTCTAAATTGGACGATTTCACCAGAAACCAACTAATTTCGATAACTTCATCATGATAAGCCACCACAAAATCTGACCGGAAAGTGTGTGTGTGTCTGTTTCAACCTCCTGCTTTAGAGATTGGCAACAGCCACGCCCAAAAGTGGCAAACTATGTGTGTTTCAATCCATTCATAAGTCCATGTATAAAGCAATCAGTTGATTCACTCGCTGCTTGACCACTACATAACGTAAACAATTGTTATTTCTGCATTTGTCTTGCAGTTTTTTGTTCCTCAAAAGACTCCAAAACCGATGCGATAAGCAATTGAAATATGTGTGCAGAGGGGATACATTTGGATAGCCGGTTTATGGCTTTGGTCGTGACAACAATTAAAAAGAAATGCGCACAGCAATTGCAATTGCTATTGCTATTGCAATTGCAATTGCGGATACTTGTGGTTCCCAATCCAATCCCCAGATCCCCTTTCAAATGCTCAAGTGCACCTTTCGCTGCGTCATTGTCGCGTGCTTTGGAATTTATCTAAGTTGGCTTGCCGGCTTGGCAAAGTTTGTATTGCCAGGGCCATTAGGAGTTTGTTACTCTCCAAAAAGGAATTTCGATTAGTTGCTGCCAAGCGAGTTGATGAACTGTCCATGTAACATGGACAAGAGGGGGCCAATACGCCCCCGCTGCAATGGCTCTCGGACACGTCGTGTAATCTGGCGCCTTAACTATTTGGTCGTCATTAGCGCCACAAAGTGGCAAAGTGGTAAACCGGCTGGCCGCCTGCTAACTTTCCAGGCGTTGTTATCATTGGCGTCGATGTTGATTTTGTTAGTAAACAGGTTGCATGGCCAACTCTTGAGGCCAAAATATGTAGCAGAAGTTGCAGTACCCAGATGCCACATAGCCATGTTCAGATTGGCTATTGGCCATTCAATCTTGCGGAGTCGTTGTACTCTTGATTTCCAATACACCTGACCACAACGCGAGTCAAAATCCGAAGTAAACATCGTATTGGGCCAATGTACGAAATGAAAACCGGAATCTCTTGCATTGCCCAGAGCGTCCTCAATGACGATAAACTACACTGACTCGTTAGCCTTTCCCTTTCATTTGGCCACGTTGACTGGAGCAGGCTTCTTATTGATGTAACTGGATAATGAATGATGATTAAGTTTATGCAATCTATCAATGGCTTTTTAATGTTCTATTAATTACCAGTATCATACTGGTTAGTGTCGATCGGACCACGAGTTCCTGAATTTACAGAAGACATAAGTTTCTTGATTGATTGGCAATCATCTATTTATCCAGAATTTAAATTTATTAGTACTCATTTAATTGTTGACCCATCGCACCCACTTTAAAAAGAATTCAAATTTAATCTTTGCAATTTTATTTTTAAGTTTTATTCCATGTTCATTTTGTGTTTTGTTGTTGTTAGTTTTGTTTTACTTCACTTTATGCTAAATTGGCTATTTTGTCTGTTGCTTTGTCTCTTAAAATTGTAAATTTGTTCGGGCCTTTTCGCAGATTTTTCTGGCTTAAATTTAACAGTTTTAGTTTTCATGTTTGCCCAAACTTCTCAATGCTATTAATTTATAGGGCAGGCTTTCCATTTTATAATTGTTTTAATTAATTTCTTTTTTACTGCGTCTTTTGATTCTATTTTCTGCTTTCTATGGGCTAGTTCTCGCCCAATCATTTTTTTTTAGAAATACAAATTTGTTGGTGGTTGTTACATTTTATTGGGCCTATGACTTAAACCTTTGCTTATTGTATTCTCATATTTTTGTCTGCATATTTTTGTATTTTTATTACCAACACAGTTTGCACTTTGCGCTACAAATGAATTGAGGGACTTTGTTTCATAATATGTATGTTTAAAAATTAATTTGCCACATTTTCTTTTGGGTTTTAGTTATCTCTTATGTACTAAGAATTATGGTATTATTCGTATGTTTTATTTGTATTTTCTTGCTTTAATTATAAATAATATTTTTTAAATATTATCATAATAATTATTCATATAATAAATACAATATGCATTTGACCACCCTTTGTAATATGTTTTTAATGTATATATACATAAATATATAATACCATAATTTGTTAATAATTAATTTTGTTAGTTAACATGACGACGTGTTTGTTTTTGCTTTGTTAATACAATTTGCAATTTTTGTTGATAATAATGGAAACGATAAACTCTTAACTCAACTTTACATGGCACACACACAGTTAGGCTATTCATAAATCCATATGTACTTAGTAAATGCTTATTGGCATATTTAATTCAATTAAAATTATAACTTCACAATGCATCAAAAAAACCATTTTGTGTTGATTTTTTATATGTTTTTTTATTTTTATTGTGCTGCTGAATTCTTGGAATTCTGCGTAAACCTCCTGCATATGCATTTTGAATTTTGTTTTTATTTAAATTGGCGTTTTGTTCTTCTAAGTAATTTGTGTTGATTTTTACATTTATCTCTTAAACTCGTACAGCTAGTGCCTTACTTAGTATGTAATTATATGGCGCATACATTTACGATACATATTACTAAGTATAATACTAAGCTAAGATGCTCTATGAAATAAATTACAAAAGCTGTGGTTTTATACATGAAAACAGCGCGCAAACGTTCTGTTAGCTCTACTTTGAGTTTGTTTTTAATTATTTTACAATAGCGCATAGTAAGATTTGTTGTTGTATATTATTACATTCATATATTTGTTAAGTTAGTTTCTTTTAATGACATTTCAATTTGGCATGCCTTTGTAAAGTTCTTAGTTCTGACATATTTGTTGGTCTTCCCAATTTCAAACAACGTTTAACACTTGATATACTCATAATATTGTTCTTATTTTGTTTTTTTGTATTCGAAACATTTATGTACATTTTGTATGTGTGGAGGGTTCTTTTGGAGCTAATATTATATTAAGTTACATTTATGTATGTTTAATAACTTTCTTTCATATTGCGATACATCAAGTGTTTTTGAATTTGTTACAAAAAATGCATTATTAATAAAATTTCAAGAGTTTTTGGTCCTTGTAAATGAATTACTGACAAACAATATTAGTTAAAACCTTTAATTTGACTTTTGATTGATCATTAATTAAAAAAAAGAAGGAAAATAATTGTATGCATATAATTTAAACATTCATATAGTAATCTTTATCAATTATGTACTTACAGCTTGTTCTCTTTTTGCCTGTTCAAATGCGCAAAAATTGAAATGGAAGGAATTTGTTCGTACCTGGTAGGTTTTTGCCTTTCATTTACATTAAAGTATATTTCAACTCTCTCTCATTATCTCTCTAACTCTAATTGCCTCAAAATATTTAACAAAATCAGTCACTTTTCTTATTTTTCAAAAAGGAACTTAAAGTACAATAATTATGGCTCAACTTTTAACAATAGGTAAACGCATTTTGTTTTTCATTATTATTATTTTGTTTGTCATTCTCATTTTAATTTTCATTTGGCATTCAAGTTAAGCGCTTTTACTAGTACTACAAGTACATACATACACACTGATACAGTCACAGTTACAGTTACGAGTACATGCTACAGTATAAATATTGAGTATTCTTTATAGAGGGGGCTGGTGGGGGTTAAGAGCATACATGTTTTGGTTTTGAATAAATGGGGTTTGGTTTAGGTGACAACTTAAACGCCTACAAAGTGTGTGCAGTGTTCTTAATGGATCTTAGCTTAGGGATTCAAGATGCTAATTTCATTTTGATACTTTTGCTAATCGGTTACACATACACATACATATAGCTTTAGAATAATAGTAGTTTTTGGGCAGCAGCATATAGTAATACAGTAATACATATGTAAGATATAGTAGATACATGTATACGAGTATGTGCTTAGACATAGTGGGTATTTAATAGTAAGTAGATAGCTTTATGAATTGCATGCAATAGTCCGCATTCTCTCGCACTCTTTCGTTCTCTCTTTCTATCTCTCGTTCGCTCACTCACTCACACAAACACACATACGATCTCATTGGCTATATTTTCCTTTATCACGCTAAAAAGCTTAAAGCTAATGGCATTGCAGAAGCGTAATACCGAAAAGAGTTAACGCTAAAGCCAACTCAAATCTTTGTTCGCTGGCCGTATTATTGCTGAATACTGGGAAATGTATTTGTTCGGGTCGATTGAGCTCCTCTTCCTCATCATCATCGATAGTGTTGGACATTTGTCGATGACGTTTCGTAAAGTTAACATTGAAGACGGCCTCAGCAACCCCACTTGGTGTTGAAACTATAAAGTAGAAAGTTCTTGGCACACGTTCATGCATGCTGACATATGTCAGGCGAGCCTCCTTGCAGTAGGGTGTAGGTAGATCCTTTAAGAAATACAAATATTATTTAAAATAGTACAAATGATTATTTTTCTGTGATTAAACATACCTTAACCGAGTAGGCCAATACGGTGCTGCCATATTGATTTCCCGGCGTGAATACACGATCGCCGTGTAACCAACGTGCCGCATGTGCTGGAGGATTCGCACAAAACTCCACATTGAGATGCAGTGGAGAACCCGGATAAGCTACGGGTGTGGCATTTAATGCTACAACTGAGGGTGCACCTGAAAAATAAAAGAAAGTTTTATAATACCTTGGTCATTATATCGTTAAAAACTTCTGGGATTTATGTCAAGTCTTTAGCTATTAACAGATCAGCAAAGTTTGGGCAAACTAACAGTCGCTAATAGACGCCATGCATCACAGTTGCTAAGTCAACTTGTACACAACTGTACTTTAGCTAAGCCACCTTCATATAAGCACATCTATATCCCCGCATCAGCTGCAATTAAAAGTGATGCGCAAAAGTTTAGTGCCAACACTATCGCCACTAATTAAAAACGTATCACCAACAAAATGGGCCGCAAGACTTTCAGTCAGAGTTGAGCCAGTGTTGTGCAATATGCCAGGGAAATCAAAATAAATAGTGAACAACATGTCGTCGAGCGAAAAGTTTTTAAGAACGCCGAAACTTCATTAAAAAGTTTTCGGCAGACGCAAACGAACGAAATTGTGGAACTTTTGTGGGTCACATGTTGAGGCCTTGGTTTTCTGTTCGGATTTCACAGCGTTAGCCAACACTGTGACAATCCAATTAGACACATGTGCGCCCCATGCCTCGCTCTTGTTGAGCATATTTAATTATCGAGAGGCACGAGAATTTTGCAATTTTCCTCATCAGTCTGGTGGTGGTCTTGGAAGCCGGGACTTTGCCAAATAAACTTGAGGAATGGGCAACAATGGCGGCTACGAAAAACACAAAATGGCTGAAAGTGTTAAGTACAAATCAGTGTACATCAGGGTTGCCACAGCTAAAGCGCATACACAAACAAAAACAAATTGAAGCGCCCATCGACATTTCCCAAATTGATAACTCCCAGCCGTAAACGACAAACTGTAAAATCAATTAAACCAAGTGAGTTCTCGAGGCTTGAGTTGTGTCTGTGTGTGTGGAAGTGGGTGTGTGAAAGTGTTTGAAAAACGATGGGAATGCTAAATTATGCGTTCGTCGCCATTTTGAAAATATATTCAGGGGCAGCTGACAAATCCACCCACAACAAAAAAAACAACAACAAATGCAATTTATTTGACAGCTTAAACTGATTTCAGAGAAGCCCTAAACACACCCATCACTCAATAAGGGTTTATACTTTATATTGATTCGCAGTCACTGAACTGAGTTGCAGTATTTTACCCTCAGTTCAGGTGACATCTTCATTACGGTTTTGAGCATAGCCCAAGGGTCAGCGTTTGGTCATTGGTGCGATTTTTAATTTGATTTAAACATCAGTCGCTAAATTAAATGGGTTTTGAGTTTTGTAATCAAATTAAAAGCGATCTGAATCATTGAGGAGAGTATCAGAATGTTTAGGGAAAGAATTAAATAAGGAACGGGCGTGAAAAATGTTTAATCATTAAATGACTTTCCTGCGATAGAAATGATTGTAAAATTTGCATAGACGACTCATCTGTTAATTTTAAAAATAAACGACAGAAACAATATATTACATACTATAAATAAAATTTAAAAGATATAAAAACAGTAGATATTTCTTGAATTCAACTATTAAAGTTGTTAAGTGGAAATCTAAATGAAAGCATTAGCTACTGTTCAACAAACAATGTTAGGTCCTTAAGAACACTTCCTTTCCTTTTCACAAATTTAATTTGCATATTTAGCCTACTTTTAAAGTGTGCAACTGCACTCTCTTTCATTGAAATGTAAAGTAAAATTAACATTTAAACAATAACACAAAGATTGCATGTACTACAATTGTTGGAACACAGCAAAAATAACAATAACAGTGTGCAACAACACTGGACCAAAATAATAAAGTTTTACAGCTGAAAATTACTCAATTCCCGTTGCTCAGAAAAGTTAACTTAATTTTTGTAGTTGCCTTTTGTCAGCAAAGTTTTCCGAAGAAGTGCAACAACAACAGAAGCAGCAACAACAACAGCAGCATCAAGAAGAACAGAAACAGAAACGTTTTGAAACACTTTGGCGGGCCGTCACCCAAGTGGGCAGACAGGGGACAATACGAGTACAGCGTAAAATGACAGGGCTGCAAATATTACCCATCCCAGGGATGGGCATTGGCGGGGAAGGGACTGGCGGATGTTGGCAAACTGCGCGCCCCATTGATTGCACGTTACTGAAAGTTTTTCTGTCTTTACATACCCTGTAGTCACAGGAACAAGGGTATTATAGTGTTGCGAAAGTTTACAGTATGCATATCTATCAGGCAAAGAGCATTTTAAATCTGATATCAATGCAAATCTTTTCCTTAAACTGTTTTATTTTATCTAAATTTTTTAAATACATCCGTACTTGTCCCACAACTTGAGAAGAAAAGATTCACACTCACAATGATCAATATAATGGCGTACTTAAGTTTTAGTACCTTACTTCTGTAAACTAAAAGAGAGAAAGTAATGTTAATGACGTAGCTTAACTTGCATACAGGGTATCTGCTGGGTAAACAGCAGTCTTATGTGAGTGCTGGAGACGCATTGGAGTCGGTTGGGTGTAGAAAAAACAATAATGACCGAAAATAATTGAATTTTCGCATTCATTCGCGTGTTGCAATTACTTTGTTAGCCGCGCCCGCATTCCAACTTCTCTGTCTCTCTCTCTCTCCTTCTCTTTCTCTCTTTCTCTGTGCTTGTGTCCACTGTCACTTCGTTGATTTGTTGTTTTCCCATCTTATTGCATCACTGTTCCCCTGTTATTGCATTTTCTTTATGATTATTTTGTTTTTCTGTGCAACATTTCACAATACGATTACACTCAGTACCCAATGGAAATTCAGGTGTAAGAATGATAAACTATTATAGTAACTATAAGAATTAATATCCAGCATCTTGTTAGCGATATGTTTATATATTTTAAATTAAATACATTCTCATATTCTTAAGAAAAGTAAGTTTTGTCGAAAAGTCCCTAAAATGCTACGTGTTGAGATTATCAATGCATTTTGCTTAAGCATACAAATCAAAACTTGAAACAGGTAAGTTAACCACATAAATTTTTAATCACTTGGGTCTTAGATGGCAAAAAGTTGGTAAACTTCAAATAAACCTGAAACGCGTTGAAAGCTGTTAACTGTTTCGGCTGCTTGTCAACAAAATAATCTAAAATTCAATGCCAACGACAAACAGTATACAATTAATTCAATTAAAAGCGCCCCAAGGTGGGCAATACAAATGAAAATGCGATAAGTGGCAAACGTAAGTTCCCTCTTTAATTGCCAAAGCACGTATTTTAATACCCTGTACCTATTGAAGATGGATACCATGGATTTGAGGGTAACAGGAAACATATTTTGTCTATATAAAAGTTAAATAAATTTTGTTTTATCAAAAAGAAGAATATTTAGTTTCCATTTGAATTAAAGTATATGAGTATAAATTAATGCGTGAATGTCTTAGGTCAGAAACAGGATACATTTCAGTCGAGTATTGTCAACTTCAGGAACTGTACTCCTGTATTTGCAAATGAAGACCAACGAAAGTGGATTTTTGTTTATTACGAGCTGCCAGCATTGTTGGTAATTTTATTTGCCGCTTTGGCATTAAGCGCACACAATGTTTATTAATTATTCAAGGGCCAACACGGAGACTGAGACTGAGATGAATGCCTCTGGTCAGGCAGCTGCCTGAGATGCCTTCCGGACAAATAAAGCATAGAAGTTGAATATTATGATTGTTATTTTCATTTGCTCCCTGTCGAATAGCCTGTTATTTTAGTATTTTGCTATATTTATATAAATAAAATGTATAAATATATTTGTAGGCTATATGTGCTTTTCATGGCTCTGACTACTGCCCAAGAAGCATGTTTTTCCACATGTTCTTAAGTGAGTTGAGCAGGTTTAAATGCGGGTTTATTTTTAAATATTCTTCAGGGTCCTTAATCATCTATGACTTGACAGGTGCACTTTAATGTATCTGAAATAGTCCCCTGAGCACATTGAAGCTGAGTAGCTGAAACAAACTAAATTGACAGAGATTGACTTAAACGAGCATCGAAAATATAAAATGTTGATAATTTCGATCTGGGGCTAAACATTTATTAAAGTTTTTTGAACAGCATAGTAAAAATCAATTCATCTAAGAGAGCAGAACAAGTTTATTTTAAACAGCGTTGACTTCTGCAAATAGTTTATGTTTATACTTTGATTGCTACATTTAACTATTCTGTTTAACATCACTTAAAAGTTTTGAGGTCTTACTTGCGTATTATTAGAAGAAATATAAATAAATAAGAGGAAAAGAAATTATTAAATTTTCAAGTGATAGCAGTGTAGAAACTTGCAACTTGTAAATTACACGACACACAACACAGTCAACAAAACTTTAAGTGGCACATGTGAAGCGATTTTTGGCAACTTGTGCAATTTGTATTGCCTGAATTGTAGGGGGTGGTGTTAGGGTTGGAGCTAGGGTTAGGGTTGGTTCATTCAAAGTTTCATCTTGCTGTATGACGCAAACACAAACTTTGTGGTACGACAAGTCAAGACAAGTTCGCCTAGAGATGGCCGTGTAAATATTTCTCAACACGACACGAGCACACATAAAGAAGAATACTTGATACTTAATACCTAATTTCTAAGAAATTTCTTAAAAATATTTCATAGTTCCATTTGGTGTAACAAGATAATTTGTTTGTTGAAAACTTTATTATTATATTAATCGATACTAATATATCGAGACGAGACGACACGAGGTACGTCCTACTCTAAGTACATGGATGAATATATGCAATCTCTACAATATCTACAAGAAGCAATCTTGACTGCTCGCTGCCATGCAAAAGTTGCTGGCAACTCATTTGATATTGAAAGTGAAAGAGCATAGTTAAATATACTTGTACTACAGAATGGCAACGAGTAACTGTTACTATTCACTGTTACATGCTGGTTTAATTTGTGTTGACAACGCCAAATGAGGCCAGAGATGGTTGCGGCATGGGTTGCTACTGATGGGCATCTATAGAGAAATACGCTTTGTAAATTTTTAAGATTTGGGTTAGGGATATTTGCACACATATACGCAGACATACATAGAGTTGAAAAATATGTTCTTATATTGCACTTCACCTTAGAGATTTTTAAGCCCTTTGCCCTAATGAATTCTATTGACTTTTCTGATTTAAAGGTCGCTTCAAAATGTAGTGAGTGCAATTGCTGGCAAAATAAGATGGATTATATTAGCACATGAGTAAAAACTTTAAGTCTTTTCAATTTGTATATTTATATTTTTTAATTTGTAAAATAACAGAGGACTTAGCATTTAAATACTATGTGACTATGACTATATATGATCAAATATATATTTCTATAAAAATATATTTTAAATGTATACACATTAAAGTAAACAGTAAAAAGCACACTTTATGATAAAAAAAAACTTTATATTAAAATCTTTAAATCATTCTTGCTTGAAACAAGACACTACTTTGATAGTACTTTTGCTAAAAATTCTTCAGAACAATTTTATATCGAACCTTTTGTATAACTTATCGTGTTAAGGCAGGTTTGTTAACCATATTGGTTGCAAAGTAAATATAAACAATAGTTGCAGTTTTCCCAGTAAAAGCGTGTCAGCATCATGCAATCAACTGACCACAGGAACGCCCATTGTTGGAAAGTGGGGATTGTATCTCTAAAATGCACTACATGGCGCCTCATAAAATTTGTTGCGAATGAATATGAGGGTGTGAACACTGTGGCTGCTTGGCTACCAGTCAGTCACACACACATTCACACACACAAACACACACACATCCACACACCACGTACAGACACATATCTCGACTGTGTATATGTCAGGCCTATGCTTTATAGTCTGACTTTTGACATTTTTATTAGCTTTGTGGCGGCGACGTTTAATTACTTTACGCGCTGCGTACAACGACAACAGCAACAAGAACAACAGCAACAGCAACAACAGCATTTTAATGCATTATCTGCACTGGGGTCGATGTGCCTGTCATGGCAATTGTGCAACGACAATAACAACGACACTCGACTGCAGTGAAATACAATTAAAATTTGCATTTGAATTTTATTGCATAGCCTTAGGCGCACTGAAAATTGCAAATTTTATGCGTGAGCAGCTTATTAAATGCCAATGTTGAAGGAATTGTGGGTCAGTTGCTAAACGAATTTCTAGATGGGTATATAATTTTAACTGTTTGTAACTCTTTATTTATATTTATAGAGCAACTACTTAATTTCTATATTAACTCTTAGTACTAAAATTAAAGATTTCTCTCTGTAGTTTTAAGATATATCATTTTACTATGTCTCTTACATGAATTTCGTAAATCTACAGACATGTTCTAAGAAATTGAAATATTTAACAATTAAAGAACATCGGCATTCCGTTCGGGAGTTTTCAAAATCAATTTTCATCAATATCTCTTGAGATTAGCGAAACACCTTATAACGTCCTATTTTTTTGCGATCAGGGAGTATAATCTTTCTTTGCTTTACAATCGAATGTTCGCCTGATAATCCTGCAATATTCATAGCCCTTATCAGGGTCGTCGGGCGACAAATTGCATTATTAATGCGCTTGGCTTACCCCTTTAGCTTTGTCTCCACTGTGCACTGTGGGCCACCCGCCAAGCTTTTTTATTCGGCGAAAAAAATAGCTTTAGCAATTTCACGTAATCCACTTGAGAATACTGGTGGGGTGGCTGGTCCTGCTGTGGAACAGTGGTTGTCATCATTATAAAGCGATTCAGTTGAAGTAGTGCCGCTTATTAGTTGGTGCAACCAGCAAATGTGGCAGCCACGGGGCACAATTGGTGGCCGGGCAAGGGGTATGAAAATAGCCAATAGCTTAAAGCTGCTCAAAGCTTGCAACCCTTAAGTGAAAGCTTAGCCCAACAGCGATGTCTTGTGGTGCAAATTTGCATGCTCGAGTGTCAATTTCAGATGCATGGCTATTGCTCTTGTTATACCATTCAATAAGTTATGCGTTTTTGCCCTTTAAGCTCAGCTAACGACACAATTGAAGCATAAAGAGTGGAAGTTAAGACTTTAGGGGTTGGCTCAAGTACTCGGGAATTAGTTTTCATATGTTTACGCATACAACTGCGACCAAGTGACAGAGAATGCTCGAGGGCGAGTTGAACTGTCAGCTTGTTTTACTGCTTATATCCGGTCACGAAGATGTCCTGAGACGAGAACAAGGAGTTGGGAGTAGAATGTGATGGACTGGATTTGACTGGGTTTGATGTTGCTTTCGGCGACATTACGACGTCTCTTGGCGTCTATTTGCGCAACTTTTGCAACTCATTTCCGCTGCAGTTGCACAGAGTCACCCACACAGTCAGCAGTACAATACTAGTATTTTACTATATATCTCTCTCTCTATGTCTCTTTAATTCTTTTTCTCTCTGTCGCTCTTACGCAAGTTGGCTATCCCTCAAAATGATTTCTGTAACTGTCTGAAAAGTTTTTACATGGTGCATTTCGGGTTGGGCAGCTTTTTGCCGTTTAGATGACAACTTCTCTGTTCAGATTTTAACTAACGACTGTCGACGTCCACGACAATACACACACACAAACTCACACAACCTCGCGACACATATGGAGAATTATAATTTAGTCAACTTGGCAAGATGCCTTTTTTAGTTGTGTCTATCTTTCCCTGTGTCTCTCTTCTTCTCCTCTGTCGCTTTCTCGCTCTGTGTGTTTTGTTTGAAAATTGAAGCGTAAAAATGAATGCTTGGATGAACTTGTGAAAACGTCAACACACAGATACACACCTACACACACACACTGACACAAAACTATAGTCAACAAGAGCCAAAGAACAAAACTTTAGAATAGTGAGAACAGAGAGGAAATTATTCTAGCAATTTTTCAATAAGTTTACTAACAAAGAAAATGTATTTTGATGAACATTAAAAAATTAAAACAAATACCTGCTTAGCTTTTCCTGCAGTTGCATATGAGGAAATTGGTTGCAAAGAGTTGAAAATAGGAAATTAAATTCTAATTTTCTAACAAGTATAAAATGTGCTCCAAACTGACTTTAAACCAGAATCTGCTTGAATAAAATTGGTTGCTAAAATGCAATCAATTGTTTTTTATTATTGACAACTTTAAAGTAATATTTCCTTACAGGACTCGCACTATTCAAAATGTATTGGAAATTCCCTAGGGTCCGACATGTTTCATTATATTTTTTTATCTTGGGGGTTTTGATGAAAAACGACGCTTTGAAGTTTCGGCGGCTTTCAGTTTAATTTTCATTTCGTTTGTGGCTCAGCAACCCTCGCAAAAATCCATTCAGAAAACGTTTATCTAATGCTTAAGATCACGGTTGAGGGATAGAAATGAGATTGTGTGGTAGGATTCGGGGATTGTACCGCTGTACGCGCTGTAAACATTTAACATGCAATTTGGCGCAGCTGCTGTAAAAATTGAAAAGAACTCATAAATTGCTATTTAAATGAGGCACAAATGAAAAAACGCCAAAAGAAGGAAACGCACACACGTACGCAATAGGTATGAACAAATACACAAACACATACACATTCGTTTCCGCTTTTAGCCATGTTAGTATCCCCAACAGAGCGCTACCTAATGAGTAGAAACAATGCAATATTCTTCAGAAATGCGCCAAATTTCACAAGGAGAAAAATAACGCGTGGAAAATGAAAAAACGTCAATGAAAATATTTACGAGCTGCTTTAAGGGAGTGGGGAAGGGGAAGGGGAAGGGGAAGGGGAAGGGGAAGGTTGTTTCAGCCTCATATGTTGTATGTATGCTGTTGATCAAAAGGCATGCGGCAAAAAGGAACTTGCACATAACAAATTAGCATGCATAAAACAACGCCATCTTTTCCTCCCACTCCCCTTTTCACAAATTGGGGGCGTGTCAGTTGTTCAAGTACATGTGTGTGTGTGTGTGTGTGAGCATAAAGCAATATTTATGTTCATGTACGCATATTTTGGGAGAAGGCAGTCCATATCAAGCTATACCATCCTCTCTAAATTAAGCATGGAATATGCGTGGCGCTTTTATTAGAAATCAGCCAAGAAACAGCGATGAGAGAGAGAGAGAGAGGGAGAGAGAGAGAGAAAAGAAAGCTGAGAAAGCTGGTTGGTTTGGGTAACTTTGCGAATTATTTGGCACAAGGCCGCAAGAATTGAGTGCTTCCCATTGCGCTTGCTTTGTAATAAAAATTCCAAAAGAAATCATTAGGAATAAGCCCGACAGATGTCGTAGACGACAGCGAATACTCATTTTTGTGCCCTATAATTAAAATAAACATAAGAAATGTAATTAAATATTTCTAATAAATTTCGCATGCATCAAAGTGAAGAACGTTCTACTTAGTTAAAGCCATTTTTAAAGCTTTCTGAATAACTGGCTACTTCAAATTTGTTTATTATATTTTATATAAACAAAAGTTAAAAGTGTTATTAGCTGGACAGTTTAGAATTATAGAATGTAAAATAATATCTAAGGTTTTGTAGCTAAAAAGCAACTCATGTTTAAAACCTTTAAAATGGCAAACTTAAAAATACAGTAAGCTACAGTGGAGCAAGCTCGACAGTAGGAGACCCAGTACTTTTTGAGTGCAAAGCGTTCACTATAGTTTGTTCTTTAATGTTGCGTACCATTCAATAGATGGCGCCACTTGATAAACATAGAGGTCGCTAGCGTCTCTTCTTCTTTCTTTTACCTGTAACATTGTTAGTTGAATAACTTCCGCGTTTATCAACCGATTGGAATGAAATTTTCAGGACAGGTTTGGACTAGAATGAGTACTATATATTCTAATAATCAAGGCGCTAGTCTAAAAGGTTCTCTTGTAATTGGTCTTAAAAATTTTGTTTCTCAATTTCTAGGGGCGGAGGGGGCGTGGCAAATATCTAAAACAAACTTGATCAATGCAAGATATAGATGAACCTACATGCCAAATTTGGTGTCCCTAGCTCTTATAGTCTTATAGTACAAATGGGACAGACAGACAGACAGACGGACATGGCTATATCGACTCGGCTGTTGACGCTGATCAAGAATATATATGTATACTTTATGGGGTCTGCCACGCCTCCTTCTGCCTGTTACGCACATTTTTTTTTGCACAAACTTAATAGACCCATTTGTACTTTTTTAAAGTACTGGGTCTAAAAATAGAAAACTAACAACTCGGGTTGTGATTGCCTGCTCAGATGACAATTAAAAAGCAAATGAAAAAGTAGGCAGCACTTAATTACAAAATCCCGACCTAAAATGTCTGACAACAAAAGAATCCAAGGTAAATGAATTGCCGGTTCAATGACTTGGTTCAGTAGTTAATAACCTCTGGCTTTCAATTAGTTGGCTGAAAAATGTGCAGTCAAAAAACTGAAAGAGGAAAGATTCACATACTTTTTCACATGCAACATAAATATAAAAGTTGCATTTTCTTTACACATACATAATATACTCTGCAATGTTGTTTTGTTGTCAGAAACGCTTCGCTTAAGCGCCTCGATTTATGCAACAAATACGTAAGCATCAACTACTTGTATATACAGTGCGTTAAAAAAAAGAAGAAAGAAAAGTGTGGCAGAAAGAAAAGGGAAAAGAAAAGAGTGAGGTTGAATAAAATAAATGTGCATATGAATTTTGAAGAAACGCCAAAGTCTTCGCGGCTGCTGCCAATGCAAAAGTGCACTTACTTACCAACACACACACATGCCCAGAAGTACTCCCACATACCATACACACACACTCGCACACATATTCGCTAGCTAAATTTATGCTTGTGTTAAAGTTTCTGGTGCGTGTGTTGGCCAAAAAGTTTGTGCGCAAAAACTTGAGCAACAGCAGCTGCAAAAATTTTCAGCACTCACACAAATTAAATAACAATTTTCTCTCGCAATTTCGCAACGTTTTCGCTTTGGCTTCGGCTTTGGCTTTCGTTGAGTTTCCTTTCCTTTACTTTGCTCTTTTTCCTTCAGTTTTTTGCCAAGCGCCATCGTTAACTTTATGTGGGCGTCCTTGTTGACAATGTATGTGTGTGTGGGAAAGGGTATGGGAAGGCGTGGCTAAGTCTGCATATGTTAAGTGGCTGCTTGCAAAGTGTCTCAGTAGACTTTTTCGCTACTTTTTGGCCCACAATTGGCTCCCAGTTGACTCCCATTTGGCCGCATGCGGTTAGTGTTTTGCTTACATTTTATTTCAAGTAATTTAAACAAATTTCAGCGTGATCTTGTTTTTGTTTCATAAATTCACCAGAAGAAGGGGAATTTTTTATTACGTTTAAAGTGCACTTTAATGAAGAACTTTTTAGTTTTGATCTGGATAATTTGTAGGAAAACTATTTGATAAGAAGGAGTAAGTCAATTAACTCTTGGCAAGTAGAGAAAATAGATTCTAGAACATACATTTTTATGAATTCTATTTATTTATTTATTTACACTTAAAGCAGTATGAAAGTGTGCTTTTTAATCGAACGGATTAATTTCAATTTTCAAGTTTATCACTTGCGTAAACTTATAAATGTTATTATCCATTCTCCCTTGAACTACAAGTGCAACTCTTAACAATTGCTTTGCAGCTTCTTGCTTGTGATGCTTCTTGAAGTAAGTAGTATATTATAAAAAAACCGGAAACTTTGTAGACTGAGAAACTTGTTCGCTTTTCATTCTGTAGTTTTCGAGACTTGTACCATTTTCTTTTTGCATTTTTGTTTAATTTTAGAAGTAAACACAAATACGGGAACGGACCTGAGTACAAAAACAAAGTGAAGCCATTCTTCCCATGGGGTTAACATACACAATTTCTGACTTGTCGGACAATCCCTCTTCCTCGCTCTATCTTCATTTTGGCGTGTAGTAAATTTAATCTCTTGTGAGCCAGTTGTAAATCCTGTAGTGTGTGTGTGTGTGTATTTCCTGTAGCTTGTTTCGTAACGTTTTCACCTGCTGTCTTTCGCATATCCCATATCCTGTCGTCTTTGACTCCTCATCTTGTTACCAGACAATCCTTTCTAGCTGCCACTTGATAAATATGACTATTTTACGCTGCCAGAGAGCGAGTTACTACCCTACCCTCATGTTTATTCGCGTTAAGCGTTAGCAGCAACGCCTTAGTCATCTTTTACTGGCACTGGATGGCACTTCATGTCCTGTACCTTGTCCTGGCTCTGGTCCTGGTCCTGACTGCGTATTTTGTTTATACAGCACTCAATTTCGCAGTTTTAATGACAAAATGTCTTACCTTCAAATTGTGTGAGAAAGAACATTATATGTAAGTATTCTGTTCATGTCTCTATGTCTGTATCTGTGCATATGTTGTTCAGTACTTCAATTCTCCCTCCATCCGCTTGGCGCTCACTTGAGCGACTTTGTTTGATTGCTTTGGCCACAGCTTGGGAGCAACTGTGAGCTGACATGTTTGTATTGCACTCGAGGGTTCTAAGTCAGGATGGACTGACTGTCAGCTGCCATTCGCTTAACCCACCAGGAGAAGCAGCAGAAGCACTTGCCAAGTTTTATTGTCTCAGTGTCCACTTAGATTTCGCCTCAAGACAACTTAATGCTCCTTGCTTTGTGATGAGAGAGAGCGGAAGAGAGCGAGAGAAACAGAGGAGCGAAGAGAGATTTGAAAGTGTCAATATGAAATCAAAGCTTTGGGTATTTTCTCTAATTTCCGGTCGCATGATTCTTTCATTTTTCTTTTTCTTTCAAAATTCAAACACGTTGACATTGTCAGCTGAACATTTTATTCATGGCGTATGCGTAATTTTTCCATGCCTGAGCGAAAACTGATTGGAATTGGCTCTGCCTTCGCAGAGTCATCAATCATGCTTCGTTTTTACACTCACACACCCACACACACACACACTGAGACAAGTAAAGATTTGACAAGTGTCAATGTGACAAGATAGAGCAGGAAGAGAAAAAAAAGGAGGGAAAAGTCTTTGGGCAAGTTCCGACAGTCAAATACTAAGTAAATGTTCAAGTTTCGACAACCAACGTAGGGAAAAAAATTATAAAAAGCTGAGAAGCAAAAGTTTTTCTTTTGTTTTGCAGCGTGCTGAAAACTGCTGTCAAAGTTTTTAATGTTTTTAACTCGGTTCTGTCACCTGCCAAACCCGAAAAGTAGGCTACATAAACTGTGCGAATTGCTTGATGCTGTAACAGTTGTCTCTGAAAACACTTGACAAAATACTTCTAATAGAATGCAGTCTTTCTTAAAAACGCCATTTTTATAATAATTATTTCTGGCTGCATCAAGTTGTCATTCTATTAAGTTCAGTCCACTTAAAGTCTTGAAACTTAATTATTAGGAAAAGGAATGCTAATACTCTTTTATATCTCCCAGAGTTCTTTATACTGACAGCAAGACCACTCTCTTTAATTGATATTGAAAAATATTTAAATTGTACTTACCCTTAACTGAAACAATGACACTTTGAAGCACTTCGAGCTTCTTTTTATTGGCCAGAGATTGGCCAACACACTTATAGGTGCCCGCATCCTGGTACATGACTTCTTTAAGCGAGAATTGACCCGTCGGTTGGGAACTGCCATACCCAAGGCCACGGAGCCTAGCCGAAACTGGATCCAAATGCGACCAACATCCCAGGGAGCCTATGGCAAAAGAAGACAGACAGATTGAGAAGGGGAAACATTAAATTCATTGTATAAATTGAG
Organism: Drosophila neotestacea; assembly: GCA_035044365.1. Classification (NCBI taxonomy): domain Eukaryota; kingdom Metazoa; phylum Arthropoda; class Insecta; order Diptera; family Drosophilidae; genus Drosophila; species Drosophila neotestacea. The sequence goes on from JAWNMD010000155.1 coordinate 1,327,819, forward strand.
AGGACGCCATTTCTAATTTAATTAATTGACTTTGGCTGGCACACAAGTTCTAATTTCTTTAATTGATGCGTTCCGAGTCGTAAACAACAAAACGCTTCCACTTCCATTTGTAAAGGAAGACACTTTCCCCCCCCCCTCCTGACCTCGTGGTAGCCACCAAACCGCTCTTCCAGGCCGTTTGTCTTTGAGTCGTTTTGTCGACGGCCTAAAAGTGAGCAAAGTAAATTGCACGCATAATTAATTTTCAATTGTGCTAATTAATGAATAGACCTCCATTCTTCGACCCATGGACTCTTCGATCTGCGCCTCAATTAATACAAGAAAATGTAAAATGTAATTAGATACCAAACGCATTTTTCATTGCTCATTTTCCCACCATTCCACTGTCAGCAGCTTTTCGAATTTCCAGAAATTTCTTTGATCTATTTTTGTTGCCACAAGCATTTTAAGTTTGGTTTTCAAATTAACTTACCTTGCGGACATTGCAGTGTCACAGCTCCACCAAGTTGCACCTCCAGTTGCCCCTTGTTGGGATTATGGGAGGCAGCTGCCACTGAGACATCCTGATCATCGGGCTCCGATGTGACATCCACTGAATCATCTGCAATGGAGAGGAAATGTGTGAAAATTTATGAATATTTGAGTTTTGCTCTGGCGCCACATCTGCAAGAGCATAAAATATGATAAGCTTTTCAGCAATTGTCAATTGTGACAATATTTCAATGACAGAACTGAGTTCAGAGGTCGGCAGTTCCTCAGCAGCCAGCTTAAAGCCATACAAATTGCGCTGCCTTCCCAGGATGCGGGTGACACTTAGGATGCTGGAAAGCACCTGAGTCGTTTCCGAGCGTTTTTTACCAAAGCAGTACAATGAGTTGGCACTTCCGATTTGCGTGATTTTACTGGCTATTGATGTTCTTAAAGTGAACATAGCTGCGCAGGCAGATGGAAATTTGAAAATCGACATAACTTTGGAATCAATTCATAAGTTAATACTGTAGTATGTTCATAAACATAACAAAATCTGTGACATCATAATATCTCTTTTAAAATACACAATTACAGCGTATCTCCCCTAGCGACTACAACAATTTTACTTGTTTAATAAGAAGCTGAATTGAAAGCAAAACATTTCGATGCTTCATTCTAATTTCGTGGCCTCAAGAAAATGACATCAAATTTATGCGACATATTCTGCACAGGGGAAAAGCTCATAACTGGGAAATGTGTGGTGTATGTGTGGGTGAGAGTGTGTGTGAGAGAGAGTGTATGTGTGTGCGTGGGAGTATAGGAACATGATGTGCTTTAAATTTCAAGCTGCTTTTGTGCCACATACTTTATGACGCTGTTCATATAACGTATAAATTACAATTAACGTTGACATGCGCCTAAAAAGTATGCAATGTGCGTCTTTTGTTTGAGACCGGATATCATAACAATATATGTATATATGTTGCCAAGTGGATGTCTGGGCAAAAATCATGACAAAGGACTCCCACAAATTGTCTCAATGTGTAAGGGTCTTGAAGGAAAGAACTTGGGTCACATCCACCCATGGAAACGCTAGAATTTTAAAAGTCCGGCAATTTGTGTTTTCACCTCAAAACGCTCATCAAATTAGCCTTTAACGACCTTGTACTCATATCTCAAAGCTTACCCTCAATTAACAAAAAATAAAAAAGGTAGAAGAAATAGATCTTTGGTGCTTTTTTAGATAGCACACAGACTCGACTTGTAATGTAATTGTACTTAAAAAACGCTCACAGTTCCATTCATAAATTTCGCCGAGTCTAGAGACTGTAGCCTGAACACTTCTAAGTGCTAAAGTAACAATTAATTGTGATGTCATTTCAAACCAGAAACCTTTGTTTGATGTCTGTAATTTGGCTCTGGGTGGTAAAAAGCAACCCTCACAGTGGTAATCAACCCTTGCGAACATTATTGCTGACAATAGCGCAATATATTTATTGTCTGCAGGCTGTCTTATAAAAGTTATAAAGATTTTTATAGTTTGAACGTAAAAAAAAACGAAACAACCGAAATTTACAAATTGCAGAAATCTCTAAATGTGTTTGCAAAATAAAATATCTGTACTGAACCCTAGAAATCAGTCGCTATTCTTTTTCGGCACTTGGTTCGATTAATGAAATGGTCTGTACTTAACTACGTACATCCTACGTACTTTCACTAAATTATGCCTAAATTAAGGCACAACTTACGTCAATCACTTGAGACAGTGTTTTCCCAATTTCTTCCCTTTAATTACTCATTCACTCACGCGGAACAGACTATAACATAATTCCCAGTACTCACTTCATGCATATGTAGATTGTTCAATGACCACTCATAAGTACACTACATACTATACTCCCCTGAAAAAAGACGTAGATAGAAAAAGGAAAAGAGGAAAGAAATAAAAGGCAACAATTCTCATAGATAGAAGAAGGACGAATGATGGAGAGCTGAAGATTTCTCCTCGAAAGTTGAACAACAACGGAAACAAATATGAAGAGCAAACAATAAACACTAATGCAAACAGGAGAAATCAATATGCCACTCACGCAGGGAAAAGGAGAGATAGAGAGAGAGAGAGGCATAAAGAAAGAGAGATAGAGAGATAGATAAACAATGGTAGCAAATACTAGACGACAGGCTGTTAAGAGGGAGGAGTGTATATTAAGTCTCACTATGTTCTCGCCGCCAATAATTAATCATAAAGCATCAACATCAGCATGTTGACGTTGGCTTTAAGTAGACCCTGCACTCCTCTACAGCTTCAAGGACTATTAAGTGTGTGGGATTGAGTTCACATTGGATTGACTTGGGTTTATTCTGCCTGCCAAATGCAGCAGAGTTACCGAATTCACACCCTGTTTAAGCATTTGGAATATGTTCACACAACCCTTGAGTAAGTGAAGTGTGTGATTCTGTCTCTGTAATCATAAGTGTCAACGTGCACAGATTAAAAACTTTTTAATCTACTTGAATATATTCACTTTTTATTACGCACCACAAGTATAATATTTACTTGTATAGTAATTAGCTAGTTTTCAGTTTTCATTACCAGCAAAGTCTTTTATTTTACGAGCGAGGGTACGAAAATGCATCATCATATTTATGAAGCTTCATCTTCAGCATCTGAATGAGAAGAGGCAACAATCAGCTTAACTTACAAGCTTCATAAACAGCAAGCGGAAGCAACATGGCTGATGCCAAGGCCAAGAAGAAAGGGGCAAGAGAAAGAAGGGGAAAGCTTGAGACAGTTCCTTGTCTTGTCTTGTGAAGGGAAACTGGGTGCATTTGATTGCATTTGTGTCTTGGTTATACATTTTAATTTTTTGTGCAGTCTCAACTTGCATAGAACGTACCGGTATTTTTAGTAGAATTTTTCGCATTTGTCTGTTGCTTTTGTTGCTTGTCGAGTATAGCTTATGATAGGGCTAATAGCAAGGGGATTGGTAGTGAATTGGTTGCTTAGATGGGTTCGTATTCAGTATACGATTAATTTTCAATGAGCTAAAGTTAAAGATGATTGCAGTGGATGTGATGTGCACAAGAACAAATACATGAAAAGTACAAGGGGAAGGTATGTGTATTTTGGAATTAAAGTTAATGTCATAATCGAGAAGTAAAGAATGTAATAAGAGATTGACTTTTCTCAGACTCTTGTATATATTCTTAAGATAAACTCAAGAATTTAAGTAACTCTAGAGATTAAGATTTAAGATTTAAACTTGCAATATTTATTTTAATAATCTTAGGCATCTAAAGAATTCTAGTAAATCTACGTACATTAAATATGTTTCACTATTATAGATATAAATATTTATGGTAAAACTAACAATATAAATTTTTAAAATAGAAATAAGAACTATTTCATGTTTAAAATGAGTAAAAGTTCTCCCTAAAGAACATAAATAATGCAACGTTAGTGCCTATAATGAGCTTTTAATATATCTTTAAGCGGACAGTCATGATGTAGAAAAAGAAAAATAAACGAAATGAGTTTTGCGTTTTATTTGAAGTACCAAAGAAAATACAAGTCAAATAAAATTTTATAGCAAATCTTCTTGTGTTGCCTTCAGAACCAATAACTTGAATACTCCTACCCCAAAAAAAAAACTCTCTACCAAGCTTAAGGACAAACACATAGTGAAATGTAATCGCCGGCTATAAAAACAAAAGCAACAAACAGAAAACTAATAATCATTCGCTCCGATAAACACAAAAATTTCAAACGGACTTGAGGATTCCAATATTGGGGATGAACGGTTAAAGGGACCCAGAAAAATGCTTCATATCGCATTGAATGAGGCGAACTTAACGATAAAGTTAAACCGCGATAACCAGTATGACAAACGATATTATCCATATAATATTTGCAAGGACATTGGACATTACCGATTAACCGTAGCCGACAGTAAAGTCGTAAGAAATAAGTGTATGGCAATAATACAAGGAAAAATGCGTGTAAAATTAAATTTTATTATAATCTCAGATCGTAGTAATGGAATGTTTTTTGTTATGCTTTTATTTATACCTAAAGAATTGGCAAATATCCTTACTTGATTCAATAAAGTACAAAATAAACAGCTCGCTAACGAATCGATATTACTTTAGGCTTTGGCTTTACTTACATTTTTGTAAGCCAAGGCTTTCACTAATTGCACTTTATTAGACCAAGAGCGCAAACATGGTAGAAACCACTCAACATTAATTAGCCTCAAATTGAACTTTAACTCATTAATGAGGATGGCAAACAAACTCGCCATTGCCATCACATACTTGGGACTAAGCCCGTCTACATATCGATAACTTTAGCCAATTACAGATGCGTCTCATTCACTGTCACTTTTTACTTCCCAACCTCTCTTCACGTACGTGTCAAATTAGCGACGTTTTAACAAGCTCACTGCGTCCGTAAACCGTTAGTTTGTCCCAACCTCGTCCTTCACGCTTCATCCAAGGACTGTCTGATATCCATCCCACCATCCCCATCCATAGCCGGCAAATCAATCACGTGAATGTGGCTAGCGAAAAAGTTGGAGAAACTACCTAAAATTGCCTACTTTTGTAACCGTCGCATCGTATCGCGCTGTTGACTTTAGCCTTTAGTTCAGCCGCATCCCTAATCATGTCTTGTAGTTTTTGGGCGATGTTCCGTATAGGACACTGATTGCTTTTTCATTGCATTTCATCAGGCTTTCCGTCTAGGACACACAGTTCGCCCAGTTGGAAATGAAAGTTTTCTTTTGCTTTTGTTTTTACCTTTGCTTTTGCTTCTGCTACCTGCGCGAATTTTGCAGCTCAATGGTTGAAAGATTTTAGAACGGAGGTAGAAAACATATCGTCAGCAATTAAACGCGCATTCAAACGTCTGACTGGGTTTTGGGTCTTTTTTTCCGATAGCCGAGCTATTGGGTTTTTGCTTTTTATTTGATGCCAACGGATGTTAAAATCAAAATGCTATTTCTCAGTATTTTTCTTTCTGTTCTTCTTTCGTTTTGAGGGATTACATTTTATAGTTTTTTCCCGATTTCGATTTTATGTGATGCGCAATTTATCAAAGCTCTGCAGCTGCTTTCTAGTTTATGACAGCTAATCCTCACATACTAAATCATATAGATATTGTTTTAAACTATATCTACACTGGCACACACACTGACACAAGTACTATATATATATAAAGACTGTCATAAATTGACTGAATCTGTGTGGTACTTTAATCGTACAATACTTTCCGACTGTTGCCAGAGTTTGATTTGCCATTTTGGCAGTTTCGTAAACGTTTTACAAATTGATTTACGTGCTTAACATGTTGCCAGTTTCGTTGGCAGCCCCTCTAAAAACATTTCTCACAATTAGATTTCACTGCAAAATCAACAGCAAAAGTTTTTACCGAGCCTCAACGTCCTCCTTCCTGAGAACAGGAACGGCATCCAAGCCGTGGCTGACACATCAATCATCGATAAATGCCGATATGTCGAGCCATCAGTCGACGCGAGGGTTGATGCGTATTTTCCTATTCTCTGACTTCACTTTTTGGCCTCTTTGGGCGATTTTATTTTTATTAATAAAGCATTTGTTTTCCCATAATGAGCAACGACAGCCGCCTGTCAGGATTCTTTTCGGTTTCTCGCCATTTTCTTGCCGGGGAAAAAATCTAGGAATTGTACGAAAAATCTTTCCCCTGGGTCCGCTTGAGTTGGGATTGTGGGTGTGCCTTTGGTTTTAACAGTGAATGTGGAGGCTTCCTCGCCGGGATTCACATAAAAAGTGGAAACACTTTGTCAAGTTGTTATTACCAATAATATTTTTTTTAGCTTTTCTTTCTTTGGCTAGTCGAAACTGCCGCCATTTGGTTTTGTTGTTGCAATTCCAGCCTCGGGAGGCGTCTGCCAGTCATTTTCTGTTTGTCGTGATTGATGAGCGCTTATTTTACGAGCTTTGTAAGTTACTCTTGGGAGGAGCAGCATTGAATAGATATTTTTGTAGGCGCGATGAAAAGCTGCTGTCAACTGAACTTTTCACCTAGGTCATCCCAGAAGTATCTTTAATAAACATACATTTCTTAATAAAGGTTGGAATATAAATGGGAGTAGACTTTGCGAATCTCCACGTAATATATTTAGTATATTTTCCCATACACAAAGCTATAATTATCATTAGTAAAGATATCCTCGAGGATCGTATTTCCAAAGCTTTCGTTTTCTATTTTAATTTTACAAATTCAGTGACAAGTAATGAGGCTGAAAATTACTTTTGAGCCACATAACATACACGTATGCACGATTTGAGTTTACCGACAAGAAGAAATAGAGAATGGGAAACAATTTGAGCTGCATGCTTTTAGGCAAAATAGCAACAATATTTGCAAACAAAGTGGCGTCTGTCATCGACATAAATTCAATAAAAATATTTACAAGCATTAACACGCGTTCAGCGCATAAAATGTGTATTAAACTCAGAGCACACACTTCTCAAACTCAAATCTTTTGCCACAGAAAAGAGAGAAAATATTGACAGCAAAATGGCGCGTAAGCATAAATAGTGAGTTTTGATGGGGAACATGTTGGGACAGAGGGTTGACAGTGTCGCTGCCTTTCAGCACCCACTCAATGGCAATGCCACTGCCACTGCCAATGCCAATGAAATTTGCCACATTTTGCATATGGATGGAGGGTAGCGAAACGGGGCTCAAAGTACCCAACAGCAGTGGCATCATCAACACCGCAACCCTCCGCAGCAAGGACAAAATCAAGAACGAGGACAGACATTGGGACTGGCATTGAGACTAGTAGGATGAGGACAGTCACATTAACGATGGGACGCACCATGTGCGACTGTCGTAAAACCCACTTAGCATTTTTGGCAATTTTTTGACAGGGCCACCATTTTTTTTATTATATGAGAACTAATGGCGAAATTATTATCACGCGCCATTTTAAAGGCAATTTCACGCATACGAGAGCTAATTTATTTCAAGTACGGAAACTCATACTTACATCGCACACTGAGGTAATAACCAATCGACGAGTATTGAAAGTTCAGATGCCGTGATGTGCACTTGTACCAGCCGGAATGTTCTCGTCTAATGGATGTAAAGTTAAGAAACCCGTCGCCAGTTTGAGGTACCTGTAAACAGTAGAGAAGGAGAAAGACAGAATAAAGTGAGAGAGAGTGAGAAAGTAAGATAAATTCATTTGGAGTAAAGCAAATGAGTTTCGGACTTATGCGTAAACAATTTTTGGTAATTAAGGCAAGGCAAATAGTTGGTCCAAGCACTTTTTCGCGATAACTACACGAAAATCCATTTAAAACTTGCTCCTTGCCGAAAAATCACAAAGCGACCAAGAACTGAGTCGGAGTTTGAGTCGGAGTTGGAGTTTGAGTTTTAAGCCAAGAATGGGCTTACGTATGCATAAGTTTTATAAGACTCACCGGTGTGTCACCATCGTCCTTCTGCCACCGCGGAGTACTTGGAGGATTCGAGTCAACGTCGCACTTCAGACTAACTTCGATGCCTTCGCGCAGGGGATAACCAAACCCAGGTGTGCGCGATATTGCAAACGAGGGTGTATCTGCAAAAAAAAATAAGGGAAGAAAAGCGAATAAGAATAGAATAACACACAGATACGATGAGATTTTCGGTTAGTAGTTTTTTGGGATTTCTGTCTGCTGTCTAAAGTCTGCCGTCTACCGTTGTCTGGCGACCAAAAACCAGAGACCGGCGACTGTAGAAACATCTACAAAATAGTTTTTTAATTAAAAAATTACGACACAAAAATAAACGCTGGGCGAAAGAAACTTTTATAATTAAACTGAATGCAAATGAGTGTTGGCTATTTGATGTTCATCAGCACCGCAAAACTAACGCCCATAGACACATTTCTCCCTTGTGACAAATCTTTGGGAATTAGCACTAGAAAAATGTGAAAAACAAAGTGTAAAATTTTCCCAAAAACTGAACAATTATTTTATTTGTTAATGTAAAATATGTGTCTTAAAAAATGAACGCAATCAGAACTGTATGAATATACATCGGATTTAATTTTGACTGATTTATTGACTGTTAACAAATGTATATGTTAAATAAAAATCTAGGGAATGTATTCCAATTTAAAAAAAAAAAAAAAAAGGGACACAAGGAGGAAAACTTTTGTTAAATCTCACAAAATAAAGTGTTTCAAAAATGGAAACATACAGAAATGAGAAAAATTCATTGAATACTATTAATATAAAATGTAAATAATTTTCTGTGCGAAGTAAAGACAAAAGAAATATATTTAAAACTCGATACGCGAAAGTTAATTATTACTATACTATTGACTTATTTATATTTTATATTTTAAATTGAAATCCAGGGAATATTCCAAAAAGCAATACTCAAAAAGTAAATAATATGAATGAATGGCTGTATAAAGATACACCGCCAATCATCTAGTTGCTTTCAATGCATATTCATAGCTATAAATAAAATGTTGTTTTTTTTTAATCAGAGTTTGCTTTCAAATCGGAGTGCATTGAATTTCAATCTTTTCAATTTTGCAATGTTTCATTCCCGCTTGTGTTTTTGGGTTATACAATTTGATTGAACCGAGCACATTTAATTTGTTTGTCGGTTGTTTACCAAACTATTAAACATATGCACATTCGTCTGAGTGTGCCTTGGTGCACACCCAGTGTGTGTGTGTGGTTTTGAGTGTGGAATGCCGACAGTAGTCAAACATCATACATTTGTATAAAGGTCGCATGTCTGGGGACAGTCAACATCGCTTGTTCAATCTTTGGGCGGAGACGAAGGACAGGAAATTGTCTGCCCACCATTTTGTCTGGCTTCATCCATCAATTTGGGAGGCATAAAAGCATTCAAAGGAACACAAAAATGGTAAAGGATTTTCAAAATCAATTTCTACTAGATTTTGATTTGAAATGTGGAAACATCTATAGACAGTAATAATTTAAATAAAGTCTGTAAATGTGAAATTTCAATTTAATATCTATTTAATTTGCATTAAAGCATATTTCCAAAGGATCGTTGTCCTTGATTTGTCTGTCAACTGTCGGCATAAAGTTGTAAAATTAAAAGAGGTAACAACGGGTACTATGAACACAATTCTCCGACTGTCCAAGCAAGTGCTCTCATGTATGTGCATTTTAATTTATACAACCCTAACAAACAATAACAATGAATGGGAATGGAAATGGGAATGGGAATGGGAATGGGAATTGGAATTTGAATGGTATGAGAACCAGAACCAGGAACTGTTCTCAGTTGTTCTTTGTTGTAAAACGTTGTGGTTGGGCAACATTTGTTATTGTTTTTGTTGTTGCTGTTGCTGTTGTAGTTGTTTCAGTTGGCATTTTTGTTATTGTTGCAGGTCTTTTGCTGTTGTTCTTGCGGTTTTTGCAATTTTCATGCCTGGATAAAGCTCGCACATATCCATTGGATGGATGCGAATACACAGTAGCAGTTACAGTTACAGTCAGAGTCACAGTCACAATCACAATCACCATTGCCATCATAGTCACATTCAGTATCCGCATTCCGCATTCCCATTCCAGGACTTAGTCATGCACATCCCGTATGGCTTTTCTATATTTGTACATCAATTCCATGGGCCTCTATATATGGTTTTTCTACCTTGGCATTTGTCATGGCATTATGCGGCTTGACGTACATTAATAAAGCCAATAGCTGTGGCACTTTGTTCTCGGCCATCATCCTGGCCAGCCTCAGCTACCAATTCCAGCACGTGTCTGCGGCTTTGTTACTGCCAATTAGTGCAAGCCCTTCTAATTGCCGTTGGGTAACTGCCATTGATTTTGATTTTCAGTTTTTCCTGTTGCCAGTTGACAGTTGTCAGTTGTCAACCTGAGTTTGTTTGTAACATTTTTGTTTCGATTTTTGTGGCTAGAACAAAGTCACGTGAATGCGCAAGGAATGAGCAATTAGTGCAGTGAATCCTTCTCCCTTTTTATGATGACTTCTTAGGGTTTATGTAAACACCAACTATAATCCATCAAAAGGATTACAAGTCTGCTGAATCAACCATGCAATGCAATGCAAAGTTATGTTGACAATAACACAAGAAACTTTGTGCCAAGAAAGAGTAGACAAACTATTACTCAACTGTGTAAAATAATTATCTTATTATGTTGAAATTAAAGCTCTGCTTATTATCCTCATCAATTAAAATGCAATCTTGTTTTTCTCCCAATGAGAGTTGATGAGAAAATTAACTCAAAGAATTTCCCCTTTGCAATTGTCGTGCTTCTTACTTCTTGGCTTTTTCTTTTCACCTTGGATTCTCACAAAATAGCTACTCTATGTAACAGAGAATATAAGTATATTATATATAAGTATCATATATATATCTAATAATATAATTAATTTTAAAATAGCAGTTACGAAAATTTTACATTTGATAAGTATATGCATGTGTTCAATGTATTATATAATCTATTAATTTCCCGAGCAGTCAATAATCATAACCCTGAATATTAGAACTTGAAATTGTAATTAGAAATGTGTGAGCTTGTACTTTAGATAGAGTATCTCATATTCGATCAGTCTCCACTGAAGCACTCTCACTTGTTTTTACATATTTTTTCTCCTGCTGCACTTTCCATTTATATAATATCACCTTTTGCTTCCTTTTATTTGTGCAGCTGCATAATAATTTTTGTTTTCCTTTTGCCCATTACCCCCGTCAGGATCCACAAGCATCCTTTGTGCCATTGCCTCGTAGCGTGTGTTAACTTTTGCAATTTAACTTTTTAATCAACATTTGCCTTTTGGTTTTCACTTTTACTTGGTGCTTGCTCACTCTTACTTGCCCCACTTGCACCACTCTCGCCTTCAGCCTTTAGCCTTAGCACAGTCTATTAATTAAGCCAGGTGCGATTTACGTCGTGTTTGGCTTTTATTACCAACTTTTCTCACATTTAAATATGATGTCAAATGATTGAAGGACTTAAGTGACTGCTTAAATGACTGTTTAATTACGAATTTAGCAATGATATTTGGAAACATAATTTAATAAAGTCGTCAAATTTAAGAAACAATTTTGTATATTTCAATATTTATACTTACATTGTACATCCAGCAGCAAGGAAGCATTTTGGCGTATTTTGAGCGTGGGATGTTCCATAACACATAATATCCGGGCATTGTGATGGGCCCTGTAGACGGCAGGCAGACGAGATTCGCTTTTGGCACCACTGTTGATTTTGTAGTCGTTCTTATCCTGCAGATAAAGAGTGAGGACGAAGGTGATAAAAATTCCATTTCAATTTAAGGCTTAGCCAGGACAAATTGGGCGAAATGACGGGCAATTAGTCGGGCTTGTTATCAACGCGACATCATTAATTTAAATTAAAGCACAAGAGCAAGGGCAATGAAAATGGCAATGGTAATGGCAATGAGTTCGTTTCCTTCAACTTCACCTTCACCTCCAGACATCACCCGCCCCCTTACCAAGACATGCAAATTTGTTGGCACAGTTTTCAATCAATCATCCGGCGTGGTTGTAGATGAAGCGGACCAGACCAAGCACGCAAATTTGTGGCATTTAGGGTCTACGACAAACAACACACACACATACATACATACAAATACAGAGGCATATACACCAAACACTCAAGTGGACAACTTCGATGTGTTTGACAGGTCGTTGTATGTGGTTGGGTGGTTGGGTGGATAGGTTCTTCGGTGGTTGGGCGGTTTATACAAAGCTTGACCAAAATGTCTGCTTTTCATTATGCTCGAGTGCAAGACAAACAAATTTGGCGTAACCGCAACTGTTCGTCCCTGGTTTGGGAAGTTGCCTGAAAAGCCTCCGATATCCACACTTAATGTGTTTGCTGTCTGTCTCTGTGTTTGTCTTTCTATCTCTCCCACTCTGTCTCCCTCTCTCTCTCTCTCTCTCTCTCTCTCCGTCTGTCTCCTTCTCTCTGTATTGCTTGTGGTTTTTCAAAGTTTTCATTAAGATGACGATACAATATGTCAAAGTGTCACCCAAACTATTCGCCACTTGCCACTTCATTTGCTTAATAGATGACTAAGGAAATCCTCGTCAGACTTACCTTCTCGGTTTTGATTTCCTCCAGTTCCAGCACCTCAGCGGATACCTTCTGTGCATGTCGATCCACACCAGGACTTAGCAACACTTCCCAGGTGAGTGTAGGACGTGGATTACCGCCCTCGCTTACACAGGCCAAATTCAGCTCCGAGTTCTCCTTGACGGGCACAAAGATGTTTCCAGCATCCAGGCGACGAGAGTCAATTAACAGATATGGAGGCTTTGGACGATCTAGGTGAGTTAAAATTTAAAATTAACAATTATTAAGAAAACGTTATTAATTTGTATGTGTTAATGAGGCCACTACATATACAATGTTGAATTACAAATCAGGTGTTAAAAAAACTTATTTCAATTGCATATATCAACAGAAACATTACATTTGTAGAGTTGAAATACGGATCGAAAACTTAATAGATCAATCTTAAAAAATAAGAAAGGAAAAGGAGCATTATATTTATAGAATTGAAAACATATAGGATTGAGTTTTATACCAAGACAACTTTTTTCCAACTCTCGGAAAGGTAACACTGTAAATCATATTTGATTTTATAATAACAGTCTAATATAAAAGTTGTCCGAACTTAGGCCTACTGCTCTTTCTGTTTCTGAACCAATTTCGCAAATATAACAACTTCTTTAATATTTGTCAAAACTAATTTAATTTGTGCATTATCTATAGTTGTTGTTGTTACTTTGGTACTCACCAAGCACGACCAACTTGACGGGTCGAGCATTCTCGGTGTAACGTCGAGTATTCTCCGCCTCGCAGGACCATTTGCCATCATCCTCGAGCATTACATTGGTGATAGTTAGCGCTCCATTAGCCTCCTTGATAAAGCGATAGTCGGTGACTCGCGATGTGCGGTCCATGGAATGCACCACCTAAGGGCAAAGAAAGACAAGAGAAGTGTTATTGCAAAGGCATCTCACATTAGCCGTCTGCCAACGAGCAGCTTAAAATGTAATGCCACTTGAGTAGCTCCTGCCACCAGAGTTGCCAAAATTATTATGCAAACGCTGCCTCCTCAACTTTTAATGCCATGCATTAAATGCTCGTAAATTCCATGGTAAATGCAATGAACCCTGCATTACCTGCTCCTATCTTCATCGCATGAAACAATTGCTTTAATTCGCTTATTTTCATATATGTACAGACATTTATTTGCATTTATTATCCATTGTCTTTTATTCACTTGCCATACAGTTTATAGCATATAATTTCAGCAATTAAAATTATTGTTAATTTAAAGAGCTTCTTTTGATGTTGCTGAACATTTTTATTATAGTGAGAATATCGAGGAAGGTATGTGTCTGGACTTTAATAACATTAATAAATAAAAATAAATTATCTGATTTGAAAATCCATTTTTGATAATCTTTTGCAGCTAAATATATCAATATCTTTATTAAACATTGCGAATTTCTTCTTCAACACATTTAAGGACAAGTAGTTAATATTATCTGGCAGAGTATATTAACAATGTGGAAAATAGTTCTTGACCGACTTCATGTATTAAATCTGTTGGTCCAGAGCATGGCTTAATGCGTTCTGCAATTTATGCTTGCAAACAAATGAAAATATACATTGTATTTAATTATAAATCATTTATAATTATACCATGCATCCACTTGAAATGTGAACAGAGGGTCACTTTTTAACTTTGTGAAAATGTATCGTGCAACGGGAAATATTTCTGGCCTTATAAAGTGCATTGAAGGATCTCATACTACATAATGACAATGACAGTAAAGAATTTAAAGTATATCAAGTATAAAGTATATCAAGTATACCAAGTATAAAGTATATCATCTCAGTTTTTAATTTAAAATTTCACAGTAGCTTTCACAATTATTACACATTCCTTGTTTTGCATAATAATTACAAAATGCATTTACTAACTGCTGTTTATTAATTAATTTATTCAATTTATTATTATTGTCTAAGAGAATCTGTATATTACAATATTGGAGTTCTAAGCTTCCGTTTCCGTTGTGTGCGTGTTTAAAATTTTTGATATTCCTGTTTTTGATTGTCGTATGCATTTTTGAAATGCAACGCAAAATATTTATGCGTGTATGAAGTTTTACAATATCTCATTTTTTTTTGGTTGAGTGGTGTATGTGCCTCTACTTCCGTTGAGAATTTGCCACATTCGCCGTAACGGCTATTGCAGAAATTTATTAACCTGCGGCGAATGGTGGACAATACGAGGACGCATTGCAACTGGCAACTGGCGACCGGCGACTGGATTTGCAGGCTGTGCAACGGCGCATTCAGTTGGAAATTTATGAGGTAACATGGCACAGAGTTTTCTGACTGCAGCACACCTGCTACACAGTGTGTGTGTGTGTCTTTGTGTGTGTGATTTTGGTTTGGCAACATGGTTGCTAGACAAAAGCGTTAAATGAGCGTGGCAAATCCTTGTTTACAGCGTCGAGCGGGCAGCGGATTACACGCTCTATTGTTTTGGGGCCCAGTTTTATGAAATGAAAATGGCAGTCCTTGTCCAAGCCAGTTGTTATCCAAGTTGGCCAACCATCGCATTGGCCAACGTTGGGCATTAAATCTCACGCATGCCTCATCCAGACTGCGATCTGTTGTCTGGTAATAATGATTTTTCGCCTTTTTCCCTGAGCCATTGTTTTTACAATTTTTTGTTGTCTTTGTTGTTGTTGTTGTTGTTGTTGTCCTACAGCTGCGTCAATTCGCATAAATTGTTGCATATTTGAAGGCACATTTGAGTTTTACATGCGCATAACTTTGCATAATTTGTGGCGCCGTTATCTGGCATTGCTTTTTGGGATTGGATACGTGTATCCTAGGCTGTGACATGGCCACAACTATGTATTTTCCGTGTTATTATGGAAATGTATTTTCTAATTGCATTGTTTTAATTTTTACATTTAATTCGGCCCTAGGAGCTGCCATTTCATAAGCGCATTTGTTTTCTAATATGTATTTGTGTGGAAAATTTTCAAATACATAAGGTAATTGGATGATTTCATTATATTGCGGGAGGCTTGCAAAATATTTAATTTTACAAAGCAGGGTCGTAAATTCTAAATTGGCGGCATAATTAGTATTTTCCCATAATTGTAGTTACTCGCTTGAATATAAATATTCTATAGTTTTTTTTTTATATTCGGCTACATTTATATTATAGAAACCCTGAACATAAATATAAATGAATTTAAGACAGAACAAGTGATATTTACATACTTTTAAGATATGTAAATAGATTAACATCTAAGTTAAGCCCTATCGATCTTTCCTATCATGAGCATGAAGCCGTTTCTGATGATTGGACATCACTTCTTTAAATTAGTAGAGAATTTGAAATTATTGACTTATTTATATTTGTATAACAAGTAGCTTAAAGTTCAACATGTACATTTTTCTTTAGAATTAGCGAATAAAACGTGGCTGAAAGAATTACCCAATGCCTTGCTCCTGGTGTCGTAACTTTCGGGTTGTTGTTGGCCCAAAGCTACTAACTTCAAATTGCTTTCGGCAAATATATTAGCCTCTTGATAATTTTCAACAATAAATTCTTTGGCACACACACACACACACACACACACCGAGTGCGGGGGCTTGGCAGCCACTCAAAGAAGCTGGAACTTGCTTCATGGCTGGGGATTCGAATGCATTGTGCAGCACTTCAGAAAGTACAACAAAAGTCGCTCATGTTGCAAGCTGTCACTGGAACACTTGTCGCTTGTCATTGCGCAGTTGCAGTTGCAATGGGGAGTGGAAAAGGGGAAAGAGTAGTAAAGACACCGCTCAAGAAGAGACGCTCAAATGCAATTGCAAATTTAGTTTGTGGCAAGTAGCAAAGGGGTGAAGAGACCCATCAGCTATAAGGATAGTATTTATGTTTGTTAATTTCAAACTTAAGCCACTGAAATCTTCTTTATAATAGGACATGTTTCAGCAATCAATAGGGAAGCTGTTTCAGTTATTTTCGGGAACTCAGAATAGAAACATATTGAAATTGAAACATAATCATATTGATATAGTTTCTTACAATATATTTGAATATATCTTATTGTTAGCTTGAAATTTAATCTACAACTTGCGCTGAAAGTGTATTTGAACTGCGGTGTTCTACTTGATTCATTGTCTTAGATTGCAACTGGCACCGACTCCTCTCGCATTTATTTAGACATTGCCTCACATTGTTGCCGCATCATTGTTGTAATTGCCATGGCACAACCCCACTCTTTAATCTTTTCCATAAGCTCTGTGTTCATGTCTCTGCTTTCACATGGCTGGCTTTTGTTTTAACACAACTAATACAATTGCACCGTGGGGAAAATGAACTGCTGATGCAGCGATGTTTCTAACGTCAGCGGCGTTGATTTTATTTGCCAGAGAAGGCATCTGATGTTGGCAACAGACAGAAGGCAGAAGACAGAAGAGGAGGCAGAGTCAGTGCAACATTGCTTCTAACTTAATAAACTCGTCAAAGGTACAAAGTGAGCGGCGTGTTAGCAACTTTCTACTCGAAGCAAGGGACAGACTATATCTGACGTCGCATTGTTGCTGATTTTCATTTGGGAATTTGCTCGTCTCTAATCTGAGTGATTAATTTCTTGGCTTGATGTGATTTACTTGCCACTGCAGCTGCAACAACAGCTGACGTTGCACCACTGAGCCACCAACATCACCACCAGTCTGCTAATATCGTCTATTAAGTTTTGCCCATTTGATTAATTGAAGATTGTTGCGACTTTTAACAGGCAAACCCCATGAGATTTATATGATCCATGTAGATTGAAGAGATTAAAAAATAAAAGACGCTCTGTCATTGCAATAGGACAAATAAACATCGTATGTTTCAGGCTTCGACAACAAAAGTAGCAAAATAAGGGTTCATAAATATATGCCTACAACAAAGTATACAACAATGACCAATATCTTAAACTTATATTGTAAATTGGAAATAGTCCTAAGATACCATAAGTAATTAAAATAATAATTACTATGATATATTAAAATTGGTTAAATACGAACAAAAACCTTAGGTTATAAGCAAAACAATTTATATCTCGACAATGTCATCTCTTCACATATTGTCCAATAAAGTCAAAAATATTTGAAGAGTTTTCTGAAGAGGAAAATTTGATAACTTGCAACAACGGCAACATATGCCAACAGCTTTGAAAAGTGACAAATTTTCATGTTAAATAATAGCATTCGCAATCGTTAGATGTGAATAGACGCAAAGATTGCTAGTAGTGTGATTTGATGGCACAAACAAGTGCAGCAATCAGACAGCAGATGGAAGACAATATACAACAGAAAGCAGACAGAAACATATAGGAGACGTGTCTGGTATTCGGAATACGCTTCATGGCAGCTGTTGACAGCCAATTTGGGTGATTTTTTTGGTGGCATTTGTTGCTTACACGTTTCGACAGCGCGATATTGAATTTAATTTTCGTATAGAATAAACACCAGCAACGGACACAAAACAGCAACAATAAGCCGACAATAGTGGCAACATTGTTTGCTTGTGCCGCCCACAAGCTTGCAACACTTTTTGTAAAACCAACGCATACCAAAACACACAGATAAACATTGTACATACATATATATTTATATATATACTTGTAGATACTCTGACACTTACACCTGGGCCAGGTGCTCTTTGAAGCTTCAGTTAACATCCTAACATCCTAGGGAAGCCAAGCCAAGCCGCAGACCAACATCAGAGGCACGTAGCAAGAGTGTTGTTATTGTTATTGTTCTTGTTGTTGCTGTTGTTGTATTAGTTTCAACTATTATTTGCCCATCAACAACTTGGCCTGTCCATTCATTGCTGTTGTTGCCAATGTTACTGTTGTTGCTCCAGTTGCAATTTACACAGCTCAACAACAGCAACTGTTAAATAAACAACAAGAGAGCAAAGTACAACGAGTTGAACACCGCACAGATGTTTAGTTGTTTATGTAGAACTTGGGACTAGTTCAACTTGTGTATAATGACTTTGTGATGAAGTTTCTATGGCCGAGAAGAGGCGTCTAACCAATTATGATAGTGTTTTCACAATGTAACTTAAACAAATCAAATTTGTTTATTATAACTATTATTAAATATTTCATTTATGCCTAACGTTTAAGTATTGTTACTTGTATATTATAAAATACATTATTTAAATACTAGTACATTCTAATATTCAGCATACTCTACTTAAACACAACATTGCTACCAGCATCCTTTAGCCAAAAGTTATATTTATAAATTTATATTTACTACAGTACTTCCAATTGAAAGTTGTCTAAAATTTAGAGTGCCCTTTTTCCTGGATTTAATCGTACAGTTTTCAACTTGTGAAAATCCTTCTTTTTGTCTGTCTGGAAAAACGCTCGAATGTGTGCCGAGAGGAAAGCTGTTATAATTGCATTACAGGAAAAGGTAGCGTACGCTTTTTATTCAACGCATCGTCGACTGGTTGCACTTGCAATTACAACTCAATAACTTTTGCCGGATGGTAGTTAACTTTTTCGCCTTGTTTGTTTAATTTGTTGCCAGGCGCTTTTTGGCTCCTCTACCGCCAGTTGCGTTTTTCTGCGTTTTCAATTTAACTTGTTAGTTAAAGCAAAGGCAGCAGACCAAAAAATAAATATAAAAAAATTATACCCAACACTAATTTAAATTTGTGTGGTTGCTAACGGTACATACTCGTACTTTGCCACGTTTGTGCAGCGCAAAAAGTTGTAATTAGAAGATGCATGCAAAACATTAAAAAAATAATATTACAAAAAAAGGGTCCAGTTAGGCGTCAAGTTGACACAGAAGGTCGTTTGACAGATGAACTTTTAAAAGCTTTTGAGCATCACAAACTATCAAATAATAACGATTATCCTATTTGCATAATGCGGCATTTAAGCGACAAATAAGCAAGCAGCACAAAAGCCAGACTCCAAATGGCAATGAGAATAAAAAGAGAGAAGAAAGAAAAGACTGGCACTCGAGACGTCTGTCAGGAAGATAGAAGACAGCGTCCGAAGGGAGAGACAAGGCACAAAGGACAAGCACAGGGCAGGCGACAATAAAAACCAACTAAGACTGTGACATTTAAGGATTGTTATATACAATAAGCATATCCTATAAAAAATGCAAATAAAATATTACGTATACGACTTGAGAAGTTTTCTGTTCTTGGTTTTGATGAATGTTTGCTAGCATTAGCTTCTTGCTTTGACTTCCTTGAACTGGAAGTTTCTAAACTCATACACCCAATCTACTATTTGTACAGGGTACAAATATTAAAATGCGAAAACTGCGAGACAGCTTAAGAGACCTAACGGAAGCACTGGAGGCTAACGGGCCGCACAAGAATGCAATTAAAGTCAAAAGCTGTAAGCAAGTTGGCAGCTCCGACAGCTGGAGGTTTACTGGGGTAACATGGGGATCAAGTAATGTTCCAATTGTTGTCACTTACCTGACCATTCTTGTACCATGTACTGGCGGAAATGTCCAGATCCACCTCGCACATCAACCTAATCTCTGAATGCTGCTCTGCATAGACAACAGACATCTCCTCATCTGCATAAGGATTTGGTAACACTGGACGTAGGGGCAAGACACGAGGTTCCAGTGGACCTTCGTCATCGTCGGCAAACAAATCGCGCGTTGCGGTCCCACTGTCAAACTCCTCGACATCGTCAATGATAATCACTGGCTCCTTCGGCTTTGGCTTCATATCCTCTGGCGCCAGATGCACCGTGGATCGAGCACGCTTTGTCTTTACCGTGCTCACCAGACCAGAGAGCGACCTATTTGCATAAGCCGTAACTGCAGCACTGGTGGCCAATGTGGTGACACTAGGGATGGCTGTGACCAGTTGCATCTCCAGTTCATCTTCCTCCGTCTCTCGACGCAAACGTCTTTTCGCCTCTTTGTGAGACGCCGCCCTATGAGCCTGATGAACCCGTCGGCTCTTCAGTTGCGCCTTCCACTTGGCCACCTTCAATTTGGCCTTTGCACAGTTTTTGGCACACTTTACATCATCCTGCCTATGGTCAACTGGCACATGATGTCTTCTCTGTGCATCTGCTCTGTAAATAAATGGATTCTCCAGCGGCGTCTGCTCTGATATGCTCCGCCATTTGTTGCTGTTGGTGGCGTGTTCGGCGGGTGTTGTCTTTAATTGTGACTTGGCATTGATATTTTGTGAATGTGTGTAGATGGTACCTGAAATGATAAAGATTAGATAAATGGTATTACAAATGTCAAAAGTTAACTGTTTAAAAGAGACCTTATAACAGACTACGGTTTATATATTTTTATAATGAAATCTATAAATCAACTACAAATATCTATAATTATATTTTACGATTAACCTTAAGCTCACTTTACAATGACTGAGTTAATGCCAATTAAAGGGTCGTATACACAGCAAATGTAATTTAAGTCTGTTTATGAATAGATAACTGACTAATTATTAAAGCCGTTTATTACACATCCATTTATAAACTCTTTTGTATTAAAGAATCAGCTACAAATTTTAGAGCATGAACTATTGTGTTTACACCGATTTATCTGTTGCCTGGCAACAATTCAGTCACAAGTCCCAAAGCAGATTCACCTAAAGTGATGTAAAATTGCCAGCGGCAGAATGGAAAAATAATTCATGATGGGAATATCAATTACACTGAACTGTAATGGGTTACGTGTTAACATTTCCCATAGAACATACTCTTAAAAGGTTCATGCATTTATTTATGACAAAACTCCAAAAATGGGAGGGAGCTGCAATGTTGTTTAGTCCCTAACTACAGTCAATAGAGAGAGACTGCGATTTAGACTAGTAACCCCAAGAAGAAACGATTTTGCATGCATGCAAATCCTTTGGCATGCAAAACAATTTTCAGCCCCAATGTTTTTCCCTTTCTGTTGATGTCACTTTGGCAACTCTGCATATTGTCTCTTGTTGATAAATTTACACAAGTGTATGACATGCTTTCAAATGGTAATTAATACTCATCTTAGACGTAGGCCATCTCTCAGTCTTAGACTCGGTCTTCAAATCAGCCATAGTCTAGCCTACTCTATCACGTTCTTTGATAAGCCCACGGTGTCTGGGAGCTAACTACAGCCTTTAGCTAGGCTTTCAGTGGCAACCTCTGTGGTAAGTTATCAAAAGCAGAGGCAGACGCGACAACTGCAGGCTGAATACTCTACTCAGAGTTTGTTGTAAGGCCATTGTCATTTTCCTACATTTTCCTTTTGTTTCAGTGATTATCTGGTGAGGGAAGGTTTACCTTTATTTAAGAGGGGGATTCATTGTGTCTTGTGTCTTTCCCTGTTTCCCTCTGTGTTTGCAGCTAAATTAAAATTGTAATTTTTCAAGTGAACGCACAAAAGTTTGCAATGCGACTAATAAATTTGCACTCGGAGCCGTGGCAACCCATGAAACCTCTTGTCTAGGCATAACATTCGAGCTCTGGCGAATCTTTTGAACAGCAGGATGCGCTTATGAGTGAGGATAGCATCTACCATACATATATGGAAGGACCCTTTTCTGACGTCAGCCAGTGTTGAAATGTTTTCACAACAGCTTTAAGGCCTGCTACACATCTTCACATCGTTTATAGGCATCTAGGCGAATGTGTATGAAGCAAAGTGTGTATCTGTGTGTATGCACACTGTTAAAAGAAAGGGTATACAAACTACCAATTTTTAAATGAAAAAATATTTAAAACAACATTATTGTTAAAATAAAAACTATTATATTTTCAAGACCACAAATTTTATATTTAAAGAACAAATATTCTTATTTGTGGACTAAAAATTCCCTCAATCACAAATACATATTTTATTTCGATTTAATTGTTACAGCAATATCAACAAGCAACAATGAAAAACAAGGAGCAAGATTCCTTGGCTAGAGCTATAGGCAGTTGACAATTCTTAGAAACAAAACTAATAAAATACGCAAGACAACAATTCTAAGAATAGAAATAAACTTTGCAACATCGTAGGAAAAAAATATGGTAATTTGTAATGTGAAAAGATAAACTTTTCTTAGAATTTGAAGATTTGTAGTCTCACATTAAAATTTAATATACACATAATAATTTGTATAAATATTCAAAGTTTTATTTTATACATTTAAGATGTATTTTTTCTCTGTGTGTGTGTATCTTTTTTTTTGTTTACTCAAAGTTGTAGTTGTTTGCGCTGTAACTTAAGTTGTAAATGAAGATTGCGTCGGAAATTGCACAAAACTGACAGCGTCTTCGCCGTGCCAGGGACCAGGCTAAGAGAAGCCAAGCCAATTCATGCCGTTGCATCAACTCCGCCCCTGTGCATGTAAATTTAATGAAGCTGCCACCTATACACACACAAGCAAACATTGCATTGTTGACTAAAGAAAAAGGGGCGCGACACATGCATTTTGGGCGTACAAATTTCTTCAACATACACGAAATGTGTTGCATACGCTGTGGCGCATAAATTGCTTGTGGTACTCCGCTAAAAACCCCGTCGCGTTCTGTTCCCTATGCTGTTTCTCAGTGTGATTTGGCAGTTAATAAAATTGTTAGTTTTGATACTAAACTTGTTGGCTGTCTGCTGCTCGTTAGGCAGTCAAAGTTATAGCAGAGACAGCAAGTACAAACTAACTAGTTAGTAGAAAAGGCTTCAGTCGGCGGTGAAAGACCCTGTACATAGTTATTCTATAAAGAGCCAAGTGTCAAAGCGATTTTTTGTTTTAAAGTTTGTGATGTTGCATATATTTTCAAAGTTGTGACTACCTTTTTTGCCAAAGTGCACAGGCTTTTAAGGATTTACAACTGCAACTGTTAATACTTATTAGTTTTATTGCCTGACAGAAAGCAGACAATTAGCTTACTTACTTGAGCTCAATCGGTCAAGACCATTTATTAAATATTGATATTCACTTCGAAAACTCAGCATTTCATGGTTTACTTTGAAGTTGCCGAATCAGTTCACTTTTGCAATAAGTGCAATAAGTTTTACTGAAATATTATTTCACAACCTTTTACAGAGCTTTACTAAATGATATTTACGCGCAGTGGACTATATTGTCGATTCGATCGATTTACATTTACATTTACATACACTATTCACTTTATTTTACCCAACTGAAACTCTATCAATGTGCAGTGCAAAATTGCGATTGCATTTTCATAAACCGACAAAAGACGGGCACACGCGTGACCCAGGGCGTATGGGTAATCAAGCGCTGGGATAATTACATGCTCGTAGTCGAATATGTCAGCCTGATTATAGGCTGGCCAATCGATTCCCAATTGCGGGGGTGATGGCATGGTTGGCAACAGTTACGAGTCTGCCTCTGGCACATTTAACAAGCGAATTTTATTGATTTTTCCATTTTTTTTTTTCATTTATACATTTTTATTTTTTTAAGCGACATGCAGAGTTACATTTCATGTCTGTTCGTTCAGAAATTTTATTCGATGGCATTACATTTGAAATGTCGCCCTGTCAGTGTTGCCTACACACTTCACTTCTTTTTTAATTATGTCAACAGTAATTTAATGCACTCGTATTCGAATTCAGAGTGTCTATGTGAGGGTAAGGACCTCCATGTGTTGCCAATAATAATATTATTTTATGCAAATTCCGAGTACTCACAAAAAAGAGTCGCAACGCAAAAAAGTGCTGCATATTTATCAGCGTAAAAATGCAAAGCTAATAAAAATGTGAACAATTATAATCCATGATCTATGAATATGCAAATTGGCACTTCAAAAATAAATATTGTTGTAGAAAATGCTTGTATTAAATCAATATTTTCAATTGGCTAAGTCATTTGCTAGAGATTCATATTTCAGTTCACTTAATTAAGCAAAATATGAATATTCCTAATGCTACAAGACTTTAACAAGATGAAATTAAGTTCTCAAATCTAAATTTAATTTTAATTAAAGTCCAAAAACAACTAAAAGTTTGTCAACTCCAGCTCCACTGTACGCAAAGTTCTACAGTATGCAATACCCAGCGTGAATGTCTCGCTTCCTCTGTTTTCACGTGTGTAAGACTTGTGCACTGAGCATTGATTAGGTTAATGTCCTTAGCGTATAATACCAACTGGCTTTTCACTCTGCCCATTCTACCCTTTCTCCCCTTTTGTCACCAGTCAAAGGCAGCACTTAAGGCTGCTTTTCTACCCACGACTCTGTATGTTGACTGAACCGCTTAGCGGTGTTCACATGTGTGGAGGGCACTCGTTGCAGTTCCACCTGCAGCACCTGGACGGAGCTGCATTTTCTGTACTTACTTGCTGCTGGCTTCTGTGCATTGTTTAAGTTCCATGACGTCGACAACTTTGCCAACCGCCACTTAATGCAAACGAAGCGAATAGGTTTGAGGTTGAGGAGTGTCTCTCTATATCTCTATCTCTGTCTCTGCCTGTATCTCTATTTGTCTGTCTCTGTCTGTGCCTGCACTTTGAATGGCATGCTGTGCGGCTTTTGTGGCAATGGCTGCGTGGCAAACCAGCAAATACTTAACAACAAAAACAACTGTGTGTATGTAACTGCAAGTTGTGCGCGTTTTGGCATTTTTGCTACTCTTCTCAGCATGTAGCTTGTTTTGCTTAGTTTTCCTTCATTTGTCCCTTTTCCTCTTAATTTTCTCTTTAAACTGAAAGCATTTTAATCGATTCTAAATGGGCTGCAAAATTATTTTGTTATTTTCCATTCGCCTCAAGCCAAATAAACCTTACAGTTGACTAGCAATTCATTTGTTTATGTTCACACTTGTACGATGTGTGGCCTTGTGGCTTTAGAAGCTGATGACACATGAAAATTAAATGATTAATCTATTTCGAGTGTTTCTGATGGTTTTGTCTATTGATTGCATTGCTAGTATTGTTAATTATTAAAATTACTCCAAAGAAACTTGATTGTGATTTAAACTGCATAAGAATCTTTAAATAGCTTTACATCTCATTAAAATGTCCACATTGTCAGCGAGATTGACACAATGTCAACTTTAAGGTTGACATGGAATATACAGAGATGAAACTGGGGCACAGTTCAAGGTAAATAAAATTGGCCAATTTTTGGTCATACTTGTATGCGTTGTCCCTGCTCTGTAATTCTCTCGAATTAATTGCCAAGTGTTGGTGATATCTTTTTTTTCACTCCCATCCTCTCTCTGTCTTTCATCATCTTGTGTTTGCGTGTTTTTGTCTCTTTCTGCCTGTCGTCAGTTTGATAAATTGCATGTAATGCCTGACGCCAATTAAAACACTTTATGTCGGTGCTGCACCTTTTGTAGCCACTTGCCAGTTGCCAGATTCCAGTTACCAATTTTCTGGACCATCTTCTTCGTCTGTTCTATTTTTTTGTAGCTGCCAGTTGCTTTTAATCTGGGTAGAGTTTTAAAGTGGAATGAAGTAGCTTGCTAGTCAACAGCCTAATAGAAATGAATGCCTTCAGTTGCCAGCATCAACAATTCTTCTCTCTCTATCTTGCTCCTTCTGCTCTTTAAATTTCTCTCTATCTCATATTCTCTTGGCTGGCCATGTGCCTTACTCATATTTCTCACTTCAGCACGCGCACATTACCAGCAAAAAAAGAAAGAAAAAAATTAGATAAAGCATCATATTTTATGGTGAAAGTTGCTTGGGTCGTTTGCTCTATATAATACTCTTAGATATAATGGTTCCATATCTCAAGGTAGCTCCTATCTCTCACATTATTTATGTGGCCTTGTGATGCTGCCAAAAAGGTCAACAGTTTGTTTTACCAACAGCCAAGTTCTATGAATCAGTCACAAGGGCTTATGTGCGTTTAGTTATTGGATTTGCAATGCTTAAAAATTAAAATTGTATATGTCATCAAGTAATTTGCAGAAACTACACGTATATATATATATATATATATATACTAAAAGTAATTCATAGCTTCTGATCAATTTATTTGTATTAATATATCTATTGAAACAAATTCGTAAATTTTGATCAATTTATTTAGTTGATCAGAAGGACAGCATACTCGTACTTCCTGGACTTTTAATCCTTGTCTTTTGCTAATTTTTTTGTGGATAGGTCATTAAGAGGGGCGCCACTTAGTAGTACTACGTGCTGTGCTCAGTGCCAACCACAATAACAGTATTCTTTGAATTATTCTGTAGTATTCTGCAGCTTTCTGTCTGCATAAATGCTGAGACAACAAACAGACAGGACAGTCAAAATGCCCACAATGTCCTCCGTTTCAGTTTATTTGTTGTCCTTGGATGTGTGTCTGCAACTTATACTTTAGCATGAATTAAACGCCAAAAATGTTCGAGGCACGTAAATAACTTCAGTCTAACGTTCGAGGGGCACGTGACCAAATTTCGATGGCAACTTAGTTGCCTGCCACTTCCGCTTCTCATTTTATTTGTTATATTTTTTTTGACTTTACTTATTTTTTTCGAGTAGACTGCAGACGATGGCACTCGACTTTATCATGTTTTCATTTTAGACGGCATCGCCTTTTTAATTTGTGCACATTAAACATGCAGGAGAGTGTGGAGTTAAGGGGAGGCCAGAAGAGTAAAAACGAAGCAGTTGCAACACAATTTTTTTTGTGTTTGCATCCATTTTGTTGCTCTTGTTGTTTGATGGCTTAGCCGCAGTTCTGAATTAATGCAAATAAAACGAAGTGAATCGCAATAAAAGTCATTGCAGCTATTTGTTGTTGTATTTCACTATTGCTTTTGCAGACTGCACCATAATTTATTTACTTACGCTGTAAGTCAGTCGAGTTGAACATACCTTGCTTCCAAGAGCTAGTATAAATAAAATCGTACATTTCATAAGCGATGTCTGTAATCAGTTATTACTTCTCACTTTATATATCTTTATTTGCAGGGTATTTCTTTCCTTAACAAAAATCTTTCTTCGCACTTGTAATATCTACTATCTATTAGGATTTTTCATTGTCAACGTTATCCTTTTTAATATATATGAAAGACATTTCTATATATTCGCAGGGTATTTCACAGCCTCTATTATTTGTTGGACTCTCACTACTTCGCTGCGGGAAGAGTGCAATTAAAATGATAATTTCACAGTATCGTGTCACGCCCCAAACATGCTGTCTCCATCTCTTTCTCCTCTCCTGACGTAGTGCACTGTAAAAGTTGCGGGACAATTGCATTTCGCACGTACTGTGAATTATAACCTGCCGCATAAAGTATGCTATAATTTTGCGCTTAAATGATGCGTGCTCAGTGCCTGTGGCCAGTTTTCCCAGTCCATTTTACCACCATTCTGGATTCGGTCCGTGTCCCCGGTTCACTGGCCATTTGGCTAGAATAGTTTTTTGTGTGGCTGCCTCGTCGCATCTATTTTACCAAGCACTCCTCCACCTAACTATTTCTCATGGCCCTCCTATCAGCTTTTTTTATTGCATTCCTAGCAGTCGACCATTTTTTATGTGCTTTAATTAATTCGGATGACCGAAAGAAAAAAAAGATAAAGCCAAAAACAACAAAGCAAATCTTATTAATTTTGGCTTCCAATGATTAGACTCTTGTGAATGCACACAAATCCAATAAGTCAGGCGCTTCAATTAAAATCAATAATCAAAGTGGAAGGGTCCCCGAAATAAATGAAGAAGTAGCCGTAAGGCTTTCCATATTATTACCTTCCAATTCATTAAACGTGCCATCAACCCGACCAAACCCACCCATCCCTTCTTAATTCCAATCTACTGGGCAGTATTTTTTCCTTTCCCTCTTTGTGAACTCTCAGTTTGTGCAGAGTGTGCGTGTGACTTTGTGTGTGTATGAATTTATCGGTACGTTGATTGTTTCAACAGCTCAGGAAAAATTTAATTTGGGAATATCTAACAACATGACACAAAATACTAATAGTAGTAAATATAAATATGATTATGTTACAAGATTGTCGTAAATATTTATTTGTAAATCTCATGATAGTTGATAATAAGAGATTTTCATAAACTAATCAATAAAGACAATAGTAATAATAATAAATATTCTTATGTAGTCTAAATAGTTTTCTGATACCATAAAAAATTTCTAAATTCTATAATATTTGACTGAAAAAGCTGTTCAATTTTGTCGCTCACTATTGATTTTCCACAGATTCACTTTGTTCTTTGTATTTTTGCACACATAGAATTTCATTTCATTTCAATTTAATTTAATAAATCACTCGACTGGGTCATTGTCTAAACAAAATATGAAGACACAGACACACACAGAAACACATCAGCACTCACATACATACATATGTTAGATACATATATATAAATACAATGCCCCACTTGATACTTCGATCCACGTACATTCCGGGATACTCAATCATTTTTACACTCGGCAGGCAGCCCTCGTTCTTGTCCTTATCAAGCGTAAATAATCACAAACGTTGGCTAAATATTAAACACATATAAAGAGAGACTGCTTTATAGGTTCGAATCTCTCCCTCGGTCCAATCACTTGGCATTAATAGGCCGGCACACTCCGTATGAATCTAAGTAGAAAGGCCTTTTCTGATGGGATAAAAAATGATGCAACTGCCCAAGGGTCCAACTGCCGCAATCTCAAAAAAATAATACAAATACGAGTATATAATCATTTCGTTTTGAAGTCAAGTTAAAGTTTCTCATGTTTACATAGCAGAAATGGTATCTTAAATGAAATGAAACCGTTTCCAACCGAAGGATATTACACCCTCAAGGGATAGCTTTTACATTTCGAAATTCTAGCACATGCCGCTGTTCAAATGTATGTTAAAAATTAAACAAATGTTGCAAATTACGTGCAAAAAGGCAACACAAAGTTACAGGTACTAAAACATTTTAATAAACTGTTCTCATACATTAAATGGTGGGTAACTCACACAAGTACATGCCGACACACACACACGCACACGCACACTTGCGCACGTAATTGGCGGCAAAACAATTAGTAACGTTTTACAGTTAAGAGTGAAGAGGACTATGTGTATGTGTGTGCGTGTGTGTGTTACCAGCAGCTTAAAATGTTTTACACAAAACTGTATGCACAAGAGCATGCAGCAAAAACAAAAATTGACGAGCAAAGTGCCAATGTGACGAGAGGAGATGAAGAGAAGATCCAACAGTTGTCAGGTGAGTCTGCTCACGACTGAGCAAACGCTGAAGAGCTGAAACTAGAACATTGCAACACATTTTAGCAATTGCAATTGCAATTTCACTTGCAACTTGCCACTGCAATTGCAGTTTTATGCCATTTTGGGCTTTCAGCCAGCAAAAACATTTTACTCGCTTCTGGCCCCGTAATAAATTACCGTAATTTCAAAAACACTTAGTTGGTGTGCTTGAACGATTGCCCTCATGTGTGTGTGTGTTTGAGTGAGGAGTGAAACATTTGCATACGTGTATATTTTTTTTTAAAACAACAACTGTAACAGCTCTCTGGGTCGACAAGTGTAAAAAGCAAAGGAATGTCGTAATTTCCGTTTGAAGCGCAGCAGTTGGCAAGTTGCAAATGTCAAGCATTTACCTGCACACACACACACACAAACTCACACACACACATACACCTGTCTCCTTGATTGGCTGCATAAGCTGTGGAGATAGAGACGGAGTTGTAAACTTCACAGAATCGGAGCTGCCTTAATGGAAAAGTCATGCTGCTGTCGCCAACTGCAAGTTGTCAGCAAAGAACAGATGATAGCCACGCTCAAGAGCTGTCGAATTTGGCCCACTTATTGGCAACATGACAGCTTAAATTAAATAAGCATGGATCAATATAGATGGCTAAAGAGAGACACAACTCATATATATATTTACCATTTACTAAAAGTTAAGCGTCAAATAAATATATTCTTTTAATTATTCTTTATTTGTGCATTCAAAATTGGAGAAGAGGTTGAGTTTCTGAATAGTTCATATGGCGTATGCATAATATTTAAGGGTTTAACATAAATATTCAAACAGACAAACCAATATTGACTCAAATGTAATTTTCTTCATATTAACAAAATATTAATTTAAATGTAAATTATAAATAATTTAGAGGTATTTAATTTGTTGAAGCTGGCAACTGGCAAAATAAAATTATAGCATTGCCAACACGGACATAAGGTTGAGTTACCATGGCGTATGCTTGATATTTGCAGTTGACTTTTTGCGACGTTGACAACTTCTCTAAGTGCAACTGTTGCACATTAAACAGACATCAAAATGAGAAAGATGATGCAAGTAGCGCATTCCAAGAAGTCAACAAGACGCTACAGGAATTTCAAGAGACGACTGAACTTGCCCAGTTGTTTGTACAACTTGAAAAGGTTAGCATTTCTACAACGTTGTGCCCACCTTCATCTTCAACAGTGCTCGTTACTACGAGTACCTCCTGTACTTTCAGTACTCTCTGCTGATTTTGCTGCTGCACACTGTGCAGTGTGTGGACACTCGAAAACAAGCTCATCAACTGTGACAACAACAAACGTCGGCATGACGATGATGTAGCCTCGTTTCCAACGTTTGACATTCCTACTGCCAGTCAGCGCTCCTCCAGTTCATATCCGTTTGCCCAGATTCCTCTACATCTCCTACTCCTCTTCTCATCTATGACTCAGTTTGTACCAGTCGCTGCCCATTGTCCTTGTCATTTCCAATTGAAGACGTTTCGATGTCACACTCTGATTTGCTGTCCACTTAAAATCGCAACCGAATTGAACTCGATGACAATTTAAAGTTGTTCAATTTTAGTTGAGGTGCCCTCTAGTCTGGCACAATATATGAATTTGTTTGCTATATTTCTGTAATCAATTTTACACTCAATCAATAAATTCTATTTGCAGAAGAAAGAGAGAGATTCAATTTTTCATTTGGTTTAATAAACTTTTATATCGCTACAAGATTATTTAATGTTCTGACTTTTCCTGAACCTAATTTCTACAAATAAAGAACATTTATATTACCCAAATAAATCAGCTGTTCTGTGTGTAAAGTAAAAAGGAATGCAATTTTGCTGTCAAACAAATAAAAATGGAGCCATGAAGGGACAGCGAGTATGTAATTTAGCTTTGTCTCTGTGTGTGTTTATATGACTCTTTATTCCGACTTGGAATTAATCCTTGGGGTTTTTCTACAATAAAGATGTGACGAATCTAGGTTTCCATCGCAAATCCCACTATTTTCTTTGTAGCTGCTTCATATTAACGATCACAGTTATATCACAGGTGTGGACCAAATATTTACACAGTGTTGCTTATATTTTGTTAAGTTATTATGTAAAAATTCCAAAATTTCCACCTTTCCAATCTCGCTTTTTTTTAGATTCTAGTCAATCACTTTACTTCAGTCTTTCTGTCATATAAATTTAAGTAATAGAAAAAAAAACACAAAATTAAATGGCTAATAGTGACGTCTTGGAGCTGCAACAGCTGATATTACGCAGCTATAAAGCGATGAATGGACTGGTTAACTTCTATAATGGACAACTGCAAGAAGAGTTGGACAACTTAATGATGTCCATGCAGCAGGAACAACGCCAAGCTCGTTTCATCAGTAAACACAGCTCACAGCTAACGGAAGCACTCGATTTAAAATGGTAGCCTCATGTTTAAATTTCAACAAAAAATTGCTCAATTTATTGACTGACTTTTTGCAGTTTGGCAGGATTCAATAAGGTCAGCCAGAACCTCAGGCGCAGTTGCAGCAGTCATCTTTAGATTATCATCAATAGAACTCAGCTCAATCAATACCAAAAAAAAAAAATGAAATTGAGGCGCATTGGAGTTACGCAATGAATTGAACACATGTTCCGATTGTTTTTTTTTTCAACAAGCTACTAAGTAAATGATTTTATCCTTTATTTAAGGTAAAATACAC
The DNA here is from genome assembly GCA_035044365.1 of Drosophila neotestacea. Taxonomy (NCBI): domain Eukaryota; kingdom Metazoa; phylum Arthropoda; class Insecta; order Diptera; family Drosophilidae; genus Drosophila; species Drosophila neotestacea. The sequence goes on from JAWNMD010000155.1 coordinate 1,360,245, forward strand.
ATTTTTTAATTTGGTTATCCTACAAGAGTAATTTTGTATGACCAGTAAAATAAATTTTAAAGTGCAAATGGCATGATGAATAGTTAAGCTTTAATGGGAACATCCTTCTAACAGGCCGTGAAAAAATCCACAACAAACAAAAATGTCGATGCCGCCATTTTCTAATACACCGTCAAATTTATAGACATCTGTGCGAGAATTTCATTTCGAAGAGAGGTAATCAAATTGTTCACATGCCAGCCTCGTCTATGACAGCGAGTTTCGAGTTTTCCTGAGGTTCGTTGCTTTTGGTAATTAAATTTTGTTTTAGAAATTATGAGAACCGCGGGCAGTTTAAGCTGTTGACGGATTTTAAGGGCTGAATTGAGAATTGTGCAATTTATAGGGGTAGCTAGGAATAAGCTTAATATTTGGCACCAGCCCCCTCATTTTCAAAATTTTCCATTTTCCTATTTTTCTTCTTCTCTAACTTACTGTCGTACAGCAACTCCTCCCCTGGGGACCAAAAAAAAAAAAATTTCATTGAAAGCCATCGATAAGCAGAAAAACAAAGCCAGTTTCGTAAAATGTAAATACATACTTAACAAATAAAAAGGAAAAAAAGAAACGAGAAGAACATTTTGTGAAAATATGTCCATGGCTCGCAGCTAAAATGTTATTAAAATCCAGACCATAATGTAAAGGACAACGTCTTTTGGAGGCAGGGTACGTCAACTTTTAGAGATAAAAAATAGCTTACAAATAAAACAATTTCGGACAAAGTGAACACGCAATAACAGACAGCACCCAATGTCAACGCAATTTAAATTTATATTACGAACATAGTATGTACTATATATATGTACCTATCAATTATGTTCTTGTGCATATTTTATCTGAATACTAAGACCATTTCTGCAACTGCTTTGCTTATAATTTGCTAAAAATTTGATTATTTCGATCAGCTGTTCCATAAACATTGTGTAGTGTTTCTTAGAACAAATGTGGAACATTTTGCAACACTAGTTGCTTAAATGAAATCAGCTCAGAGGCTTATTATTTTTTGCTTCTGATTTGATTATCTGTGTGACCGTTCTTTTTTCTTGTTTTTATTGGACTGATTTTGCAATATGTAAAACGTTGTAAGTATTTCGAATTTCATGCTTTGAACCAAAATCTAATCAGTTTGCAAAACGGGTCGTTCCTGCAACTGATTATGATTTGCTTCAAAATAAGCAAATAAAAAGCAAAGCAGTTGCAGGAATAATTAATAATTATTATAATAATTATTAATCAACACTAAGTACGCCTTTAAGCAGTATTTAGACTCGCGTCAAAACGCCATGGAAATGAAAAACTCCATATAAAAAAAACAGCGAAATTTTTTTTCCCGTTTTTCATTTCAAAGTTGGTTCACACTTCTCGTTACGTTTCATAACGTAAGGGCCTGCCGTTCTGCTAAACTCAAAATGGCACTGTTAGACTTAACATAGCACAGTTTGCGGGCCATTTCAATTTGACGTAATGAAATAAGCCTCCACCCCTTATTTCATCAGAGAATGATGAAATTATGACCTATTGAATAGTAAAATTTGGGGAAAATGTGGTGTGAGGGAATTAACGACGTTTAATTGGAGGTCACTGCTTAAATACCGCAGATTATCAAAGGTCATAAGGACCAAACAAGTTAATTAGGCTTTATTTAATCTAATTAAAATGATGTGCCTGACAAAATAAATATATTATATGATCATAATGTAGCATCAGGCCAGAAAGCGACTATATTATTATTTTGTTTATAAGTGGCAGCATTTAATTTGTTATGTTTAACAGCAGCAACAACAGCTGATTTATATAAAGCGGCCACAATAACAGCGTAGATAACACATATATCGATATCGAACACGTATATCGATAACAAAATAATAATATTCTGTTAGATGAGTGAAAAAACCAGATTTTTTACGATTTCATTTTGACGCGAGTCTAAATACTGCTTTACCATACTACAATTTGAACTATTTTTTTAATTGAATAAGTATTTGTATTTTTCAGCCAATCTCTGGATATCGCCATCTTTAGAGTTGCCCTCTGTGTGTAAATATCGAATGAATATAAATGTGTGACAACTTTCTTTTTATCGATGTGCACTGATAAATGCATAGATGCAAGTCATTGTGTTCAGTTACCATCTCCACAATCTGTCAAACGAAATCATTTCGTAGCGGTAGAATAAAACGACGAGGTCAGTGAAAATTAGAAATTTCGAGAATGAATCAATCGATGTGGCATCATAAAAAAATGTTTGACATGAATGCAACTGCACGCGAGCGTCAGAATCACTTTCGTTGGAAGTCAAACTATCCAATTGGACCGCAACCACGACAATTGTCGCTTCCACGCCAACCTACGTATTGCAAGCCTCAGGATAGAGCTCCATTGATGCGCACTCCAATTATTGTGGTGCCATCGGATATCATAAGCCTGGTGAGCCTTCACAATGTTAAAGAGCTGTTGGAGGAGCGCAGATTTGAATTTCCAAGTGTAATGAGAAGTAGGAATCTAAAGTTGCTGGAGGAAGTCATGATCTATCGAACCCATCTTGGTGTGAAGCAGAAGTATCGAGTTATTGATAATGTAGCCAGTCTGACTAAGGAGGAATGGTTAGATGTTGTGGCTGTATTCGTGCTAATTCCAGAAACTCAGTTCATCGGCTGGCCTTTCCATGGTGATCCCGTTGCCATCGTTCGTCATGTGTGTGCCTTTCACATTCAGTTTCAAGGACATCCCGTAGCATATCAGGGACTGACGAAACTCAACATTAATATGCTACACATTTTTGAACAAAAGGATCAAATGGATTATGCGATAATGAATTTCTGGCGTAAGTTAGATCAGCACATGGCTAAACCCTATGGCCAGTTGGGTCATGGACTTGGACTGGGATTGATGTAATTCTGGATTGGGCACCTTTCACGTTTATTTCGATAACACACAAAGATATAAAAATCGATAAATAAAATTGAATAAACGGCCCCAATCGAGTACAGATACAAAGACAGGCACTCTCACACATATACACCCACTTAATCACATACACGCACACACACACACAGATACACACACAGTCGCTTATTGGATGGGTGGTAAACTGGGAGGATTGCCTGATGTTAACGCTGATAATAAAAAGTGTGGCATCAGTGAAGGCTGTGACGGCGCATCAGAAAAATACATCACGTAAGTATAAAAATCATATAAAAACGTTGCGAAACTGCAAAGTTGGCAAAAAAAATTAAGAGCACAAACAAGTCATTGGCAAAAAGAGGAGAGTGAAGTGGTGCAAAGTGTGGATGGTATGTGAGTGGTAATCAACAGGATAGGGTACGAGATATTGGGTAGCGAAATGAAACGCACGCGTGAGGCAACAACTAAATGACCCACAAAGGAGCAGTTGTCTTATGTATTCCATTTCTGTATTTATACAAGTCCCTATACATCCCACAGCACAGCAATATGCAGTGGGATTGCCATTTAGAGAGCCCAAGTAGTTGTGTGACTGTATGCGTAATACGTATACACATAAATTTATATAAATGTGTGAGTGTGTGTGTGTGGTAAGTAGTTGAGCTCAACTCGTCGCATAAAAATCACTGGAAAACCGACAATTTTTATATTTAAATAAAATGCAGGGCATGGCAAGCCATATAAATGGGCTTAAGCTAGGAGGCAAGCAATAAAAATGAAGCAACTCACATGTGAAGCTGATGAAAACTTCAAACGTGGCTGAAACACACACACAATTTGAGAGAGGTTGGTGTAGGGTTGCATATCGATGTGACGCCATTTTTATGTTATCGATAAAAAGAGCTGCGGTACTTAAAAAACAATCTACGATGTGATTGCAATGAATTGGAAAATATTTTCAGCTCTTTTTGTTCGGCTTGATTAACTTCTACTAATAGCAGTTGATCTAATGAAATTCAAATATTAAAATAAAATTACGAGATTTACATTAAATAAACACATAAATTTAAATGAAAAATTAAAAAGATCTACATCAAAACTTCTTATTGTTAGTATTTGCTAGTTGAAAAGTACATTTCTTTGACAGAAATAAATGAATTGTCATTGCAAAATTTGCAAGCTAAAGTTTTAATTCTATCCCATTGTACGTTTGAGTAGCAGCTAGTTAGTTAGTGGCGGGGGGAGTAGCAGCCACTTTCTTGTATTTGCCAATCGGCTTATTGTCTTATAGATAACTCGACTTACACAACGTGTGTGAGACAAAGGCAGGCTGATTGGAATGTGGCGGTGGTATTGGCGGTAATGGTGTGCGTGTGTGTGTGTGTGTGTGGTGTCTGTCCGTGTTGGCCATGTGTGAGTAAATCGAGTTTGTCGCCAATATTCAATTTTGTAAATTGAAGCAAAGTAGAAATAAAAAGTAAAATGAAATCGAATTCGTGCCAGCTAAGATAAAAATTTACGCACATGGGAAAATGTAAGTTAGTCGACTGAATTTCTATCAACCCACTAGAAATTGAATAAACTGATGAGGACAACGTTGCACTTTATTGGCGTTAGTCAAGAAATAGATTTTCAAAGGAATTGCTCTTTCCAAGCGGCTAATCGAGATTTCTTAGGAGCTTTTTAATGTAAAACTTTATTTATAAAATTGTCAGATTTTACCAGTCGGAACCAACAAATGTCACATATTTCCAATTTTAATGACAGTTTCTTGCAAAGCCTTTGATATGTTTTTTATGGGCTTCTTTCGTCAATTTCGTTCTTATTTTATGGCTTAACTAACGCCCATTTATCGAAGAACGTTACTCTACTTGCTGGCAAAGTAATGGCCGCAAATAAAATGGAATATGATAGAGGGAAAACGCATATCCATTAAAGACCTCTTGGAGTCGTTGGTAAAATCCAGTTAATAAATAAGTTCGCCAAAAAATATACAACGTTAATAAATAATGTATTGAATATTATTTAAAATGCGAATTGAACGTTACTTGAAAGTTACATTACTCAATATTTAAACTGAAGCTTGGCCGTAGTTAAGACTTTTTGGATTTTAAAGTATTTGTTTTTCCACTCACATTGAGTTGCTATCATTTTCTGATATTACTTGCGATTTAAAACTGATCACACACGCTTTAGAAAATTGTCTCTTTTTTTTACAAAAGTTTCACTTTATATCCAAGCTTCAAACTAAAAAGCAAAGACGCAGTATTAGCTCTTTTAAATCCCTAAGCAAATGCAAACTTAAAAGAAGTTACTCAAGTTTTTAGTTTGCTTTAAAAAAAGAATAAACAAACAATATAAAACAATTCAAGAGAATGTAAAGCTACAAAGAGTTTTCGCTGTGGTTCTCACTTATCGTTTTTAAACTGTAGACTACAGAACATTTTAATTATATTTAATTTAAGTTTTACTAAAAGCAGTTGAAAATAATATAATGTAAGCAATAAAATAACAACTAAAATAATATATCATTTAAATTTAAAACTGAAAAAATTAAATACACAATAAATATTAGTATGATTAAAAGCATAAGTAATAGTCTTGGTTACTAAAATTTAGTATCAACTTTACATGTTCATAATTTAATATAATAAATAAAATTATATTTAAAATGTAGCTCAATGTAAAACAACAGAATGTATAATCCAGAGGAATAAATGCTTAAAGTCTCCACATAAAAAGCGCAGCAATGAGAGCTGAATATAATATCGATGACCATTCAATGACTGCACTGAACAACCTCAATAATCAGAGCCACTATTTTGTGGTGCTTTGTTGTGTATTGTTATTTGGCTTGTTTTGGCCAGCTTTTGCCAATTGTTGGCCTTTCTCATACCCATGGAATGGGAGAAAGGAGCTGTCGATGTAAATTATGAATGAAGTCTGAGCATAGGCACTCGACATATGTATGCCGAGAATGAATGCAGTCACTTTCAGTTCGTTTCGCTCCCTTTGACCCATGCCATTTAATACAATTATCGCAGTGGGACCAACTTGACCAAAAGCCAGAAAGTATGTATGTTACCACATACATATGTATGTATGTAGGCAGACTGCAAATGAATAAACTTGTGTAAATGCAGTGCAAACAAGTCGACGCTTAATTGCAGTTCAGCATCAGTTCTATAAGCTGGCAAACGTACATGGATCGTATTTACTTTACAAGTGCTACGTTGCATGCAACCTGTGGCACTCACAATTCACAACTACAAACTATGAGTATGAGTAGGAGTATGGGTATGAGTGTGCGGTCAGGTCAGAACGGTAACTTTTCAACTTGCGCCAATCAAACAAGTTCAATAACGGTAATTAACAGTACAACGGCAGCGAGCTGAAGCCATTTGGCCTGTAATTTGTGAAAAGTTCAAAGCTATTAGCATGTCCCTTGTGCTAGTCCTACTCCTACTCCTGCTCTCGATTCCTGTTCTCATGTTGTCGTTTGCCATCGGCGGCGTTAACGGAAGTTCTCGAGCCCTTGCCCTGGGCTAATGACAGCAACTGCCGACAACCGACAGTCGCGTCGGTTAAAGTCCATTAGAAGTAGAGAGGGAAAAGGGGAACACGGCATTTTTGTTGGCTGAGAGGCTCGTTTAGGCCCTGCACTTGGCTGCCATTTGGCACTTGGCATGTCAGTTTTGATTGAACCTGATGGACGCGCCTAATGTGGTTTAATTGTGAATGATGTGCAGCAGTCACAGCGGATGTCCTTAATGGTTATTAATGTCCACTTATAAACCGTCCTGTCATTCAGTCGTAGTCAGTATCAGAATCAGAATCAGACAAGTGCAACAAAATGACAGTAACGTTGAGCTCATTAATATTATGTTCACTGCACAAAGACAAATTAGCAGAGATAATAGAAAATACCATCTTTTCTTCCATGTACAGGGTCTATCAATAAAAAAAAACAAACAAATATAATTAAGATTACGCCTTTAACATTCTTAAAACTAAACTGAATTGCCTCATGACAGCTTTTTCGATGAACGGGTTGGCAGGTCCGCTAGATATCTGAAGATGCAGCCCTAGTTTTTTTACAGTGGTAAGCTTAATTTATAAAATCAAAAGAGGAACCACTAAGTGAAACTTTCTTTATTGCAAATAGTCTTAGCATTTATCCAAAAGCCAAGTTGGCTCTGTATAGATTTTTAAGCGATTATAAACGAGCAGCTTTTCTTTATCGATATGCTTATCGATGAGTCGATAAATAAACATATTCAAGTCATTGCATTAAGTTGGCATCACCAAGACGAAACTTTTCGTAGCAGCAGAGAAAAGCAATGAGGTCAGTAAAAACAAGAAATTTCAAGAATGAGTCTTATGAAGATGAGTTGTAAAAAGAATGTGATGGAACGCGAGGAGCAACTGCAGGGCGCGTTCGAGTTGCCGGATGTTCTGCATGTCTTGACACGAGTCTTTGAGTCTAAAACATGTTCCCTGGACAAACCGATAGAGCCTGCTGTTTGGCCGCCGGAACCACAGAAACTTCAAGTAGTCCTAGTAGTGCCGCCAATGAAAGTGACATAACAGAAGAGGCAATTTAAACTTCCTCGTGCTCCTTCAAATCACAATCACATTGTCGGAATAGAAGAGTCGTCAAAAAAAAAATGTTAGTAATAAATAAAAAATTCTTTTAAGATTTGATTCATTTAATTCTTTTAATTCATATAGTTTTTTTTTTCTCAGAAACAGGTAAATCAACAAAATGCAGTTTCTTGCAGGGACTGTCAATGTGTTAGCAGTTATATCAAAATTTGAGGATTTTCAAGCTTATATAAGCTACATACATGAGTACTCACATGCTCTTAAAGACACTCACATGTACTCAGTCCAAAATCCGGCTACGGCAACAGCCGGAGGAATCAAGAACACGCAACCTGACGGGCCGGAAGCATTGCAACTAACCCGGGGCAGAAACGGGTCAGAAAACATGTTGTTGGGAGGAGGAGAAAAAAGAAGTATGAGGAATGAGGTAGGGCTGGCGGGTGCATAGTCTGGCATCCGATTCACTTTATTCTTTCGTTGAGGCAGCCACTTTAGAAACAGAGCTTGAACATGAGTGCAATCAAATGTATTACATTTTGTGCAACTTAAGCGTCGAGTGAAGTGCCGAAGACAGCTGAAAGAAAGCGAACGATGCAGTAAGAGAGTGTGAGAGTGATTCACTGAGAGGGAGAGAGAGATAGAGAGCGAGAGAGAGAGAAGGAAACAAATGGAGTGATTCATATATCCGACTTTGGATGCAATGATTTCCTGGGAAAACTCGAGTCAAGGCTGCGGTTACAAAAACTAAGCAGATGAAGTGCTTGCCAAAATGATGCACAGGCGCCGTAAAGTATGCACCATGTGCCATAAAAATGGGCCAACGGCAAACAACTCGGATAAAGGAAATTGCTAGAAATGCATTTTGTGGCTTATGAGCCATGAAGCAACAACCCAAGCCCGAAACCAAAGCCAAATCTAAGCACGAGACTAAGAGTCACCTTGAGCTACATACATGAGAAGCATCGTATGGCAATGTCTGGAAAATCAATTGAGTTTGCTCGACAAATATCCGCTCGAATATGGAATAGACAGGGAAAGAGAGGGTGGGAAGGAGAGAAAGATTCTAAATGAATACACTGCAGTGACTTAGTGGTTTACTCATGAACAATGGATAGTCGATACTCATTGGGGCTCATCAATGTCAAGCAGAGCAGCAATTAAATGTTATCGCATCAACATTATGTAGAATAAAGGATTTTAAACTTTGACAAATTTGCAGTGTTTGCTCAATTGGCTATAATGTCTTGATTGATGATACAGACGAGACAAGAGAGAATAGAGGAAAGACATTGTAAGTTGGCTAGATGACATGCCTTGATATGATTATCCAACAAATTTAAACACTGCTGCAGTATATGCAACTAATCAAAGTCAGTCGAAGAAGATCCAAGAACATGGAAGTTCAGCTTTTCCTTGGCGAATGGCAAACAAAGCCAAATTCCTGACCAAACAACTTAAGCGTAGAAAATTTAAAGAACGATGGAACAGAGCAGAAGCAGAAGAGGGAGCTAGACAAACGCAGAAATGGCGCACAAGCAAAAGGAGTAAGTAAGTAAAGAACTTTATACCTAAAAGGGATTTATTTGATGACTTGTCTAACTCGTGCCTTTGACTCACACGATAACAGTGACACGCCTCCTCGCCCCCAGACTGGCTATGCAGCACTTTTGCAAATTAAGTTTCCCAACTTTTCCCGTCTATTTGACATTCAGAAAGAGAGAAAAAGACGAGAGCACACTAAAATGCGACAAAATGGAAAAGAATTAAATGCATTTTGAAAAATGATAAAACTGTTGCCATCTCTCTATGAGTGCTCGACAAGGCAAAGGACTAAATTCAAGGGATACTCGTACTCCAATTGAAAGGCATACGGAATAGACACATTTTTGCAGAGCCACATGAAAAGCAAATAATGATTATGACTGTAGCTTTAGCTTGGAATGTACTCCAATAGGACCAGCAATTTGTATGTTAATGCAGTTCAGTTTGAAATGATCTATCGTCAACATTTCTTAAATTATCTAATGAGTCTTTGGTTTTAAAATCTCATCCCTAAGTAAATTAAGTTCATTGAGGATACAAATACCTGTCAATTAATTGATAGTAAATCGCCTTGATTATTATGCAAACTCTTGCCTCATAATGAAAAGCCAAAGATAATATTAAATATGTTGGTTATAAATAAATTATGTTAAAAGGGAAAGAGTTGATTGTCTTTAATTTATATAAACTAATGACAATTGTAATTATCCAGGCTGTTTGCATTTTATGCAACAGAATTAACTTAAATGAATTTCATGTTTTTAATTAAAAAGGCCATTTAATATTTTGCAGGATAAAGCCAGTAAAGAGACAATGCGACACCAACATATATTCATATACATGTATGTACATAGTATGTACGTAAAAGGAGACAGTGAAACTGACAGCAACAACCACAACAACAGCAACAATGGCAATTGCAATTAGCAAAATTCGAGAAGTTAGCTACACAGGACACTCTCTCACACATACACACACTGACGCACACGTGTTAATAAGTGCAGTGTAGTGTCATTGTTCTTGTTGTTGTTGTAAGTTGCAAGTTGCAAGTTGCTGAAGTGGTTGCTGCCGCCACTTAAGTCACTGACTTGTCCAATTACTACAACAACAACAACGCATTTAAATGGTGTGCCGCAGGCCACGCATACAAACAAACGCCCTCACACACACTCAACACACACACACACACAGATAGATAGACCTCGTCTGTTGCAGGTTGCCGGTCCGAGAAAACAACGGAAGCGCCAACTACAAAGTTTTTTCATATCCTGTGAAAATTATTATACGCTTTTCCCAGAATATTTGAAGCCAGAGGCAAATACACAAACACACACGCACACTCACAGACATACTGCAGTTTTGACCACGAGGAGCACAAGGACATGTGCAGCACCACAAATTGGCAGCCTGGTAAGAACGATGCCCACATTTTGAACGAGTTGTTCGACAGTCAAGTGAACCCTTCGACTTCCTGTCGACTCATCTACCATCTAAAACCCGTTGGATAGAAAAAACTTTTGTCAAATTGTTTTTACTGCAACAGCTTGTGACCAACGTCAGTTTTAATCATTTTTCCAGCTTTCCCCAAAGTGTACAAGGTCCTTTTATGTTTACAACACGCACGTTAATAAAATAAATATCTTTAAATTCAGATAAATCCATGAGATTTATTTTTGCAAACTAACTAAACTTTACAAGTGGCTTCAAAATATGCAAATCTTTTCTTAAGTTGCAAAGTTAAATCGTTTGTTTATTTCTACTGCATTGACATTTGAGAAGCATATGTCATTTATAAGCTTATTTGCAAACTTTTTTGACTTCTAAGAAACAAAAAGAAAACTAAGAAATAAGCACTTTTATGCAATTAGTATTATTATATTTTTAAGAAGATTTTTCTTTCAAAGTTAACAATTTAAATTTTACATTTTTTACATTGCTTTACATTTTTTAGAAATAACCAGCTGCTTTAGTCCTAATGCATTTTCTTGTCATCGATAGAAGCTTGCAATTCTGGCCAAACACGTAGACTCTGTACTCTGTCTTCCTTTTCATTCTGCACATAATTCACGCTTTCACCGTCAGAATGCACTTAGTTCAAGGCACCTGCCACGCCCACAAAGCATTGAGTATACCACGCTTAAGCCAATAATAAATTCTGAAAATATTTCTAGGTAAAATCTGCACTTTATCAGCATTAGCAAAAATATGTTCCAGAAGTTCCTTTTTGGAAACATTTCTTGATCGTCTGAAGTATTGTTGATGTCTGGAAAATGTCTGATTATGCAAATTAAATAAAAGAACTTTCAGCCAAATTCCATTTTAAATATTAATTAAAAGGCGGCTTTTAAAATTTAACGTTGTAAAAATGGCAAGGTGGTAATTTACTTTGAACTTACATAGCTGAATAAAAGTGCAAATAAGTTTGGTTGACAAAGTTACAATAGTCAAACCGTAGAATGTTAACTTTTGCCAACTTTAACAAAATGCGAAAAGTTAAAAATCGTTGCTTTGGAAACAGAGGTTAAGAGTGAGATAGTGAGATAGAGAATACTCGAAGCTAAAAGTATTTAACGCAATCACAGTACAGTTTATAACAAATTTAATCATGCTAAAAACAAGAAGCTAAAACTTTAATTTAAAAAGAAGTAAGCAAGAATTTATTTTACAGTTTGTAACGTTACTCAATTTAAAGTACATTCTAAATGTTCTTCCCTTGCTTAAATGTTCTCCTAAACTTTCACCTAAGGTTTCATTTCAATGTACTTAGAATTTCACTTTCACCTTGTCTTCGTTTTGTCAGAGTTAACCTTGATAAGTTACGACGTGCTCATTAGCGAGATGTCTTACATGTTTGAAAACCAGTTGAAGGTTATGAAAACAGTACGCATAGACAAGTTCTAAAACTGATTTCATTAGCATATTCCCAACAACGTGCCTCACGGCAATTTCATTTGAACTTTGCACAAAACCAACACGTTTCCATCATTGCCATAATTTCCCTTTTTCCATTTTCCACTTTCCTCCCCACATACACACGCATATATTGAGTTAATTTTCTAAAGGTATCTAAAAATGTGGTGTAACCCAGTCAGGTGCGAGTTTGTAATCCATGTAATGTGCCCTAAGGTGAGCGTGTCAAAAGTTTTAAGGTCACACATCGGTTAATTATCATCTGAAGATAATTACTGAATTTTTAGACTATGGCATACTTAGTTGCGAATCTATGCCTGTCAACACAAATATCAAATATTAATTACATGTACGTTTGTTGTTACTGCTTACAATACAATTTTGACATTGCCTGCCAAAGACAAATTACCATAACGTCTTCTGTGTTTGTCGGTCTGTCATTCCCTGAACAACTGTTTGCCCTGACGAGTGTCAAATTAATTGACAGTTGCGTGGCTTTCTATTGTCCACCCACGTACCACTAAAAGGACAGATGCAACACCAGATACACATACAAAATACACTGACAAGGATCAAGTTATGTCACTTTCGAGCTGACGTCCTGACAAGTGGGAGTCGCGTTTAAATTACAGTCGAAGTATTCGCTCATAAACATAAACAAAGCATTGGGCACGTTTTCCATATTCGCGTGAGGACATGTCGTTGAATGCGAGCAAGTGAAAGGACATAATATTTGCTGCATTAATTAATGAACACAAACACACATAGCCGTGTAAACAGGCAGCGAAAGAGGGAAGTAGGAGTTTTAGGACCTTCCAAGCGATTTAATGAGCTCAAATGTGTTGTATAACTTGATTTTTGTGCTTAACTGGTAGTTCAAGAGCTTTATTAAATAATCATTATTTATGACATGACATGACTTGTATCAATTTGACTGATCATTGACTGATAGCTGCGATTAATTAATAGTGGTATTCGAAATTGCAAAATGATTAACTTAGTATGAAACACTTTGTTGTTTTTGAGATATCTCTGCGATGATCTTTATGCGATTCGTTTATATTTATACTTTAACCCTCAGCAACTTTAGTTTCTTTGTCAAAATTGATGTCACATAAAGCAGACTCTGGGGAATGAAAGACTAAAGTACTTCCCTCTGCAGACAGTCGAGAACTATCCAATCAACTTTAATCTCTTTTTTATTATCTCGACTCATAGCAATGCCTAGCAGTTTGGATTTTATTGTTTTGCTAGCCACGGGTAACTAACCAAAACAACGAGAATTTGCAACAAATGGAAATAGACTCTTCCATAGTCAAAAACTGCCCACACTCCATCATTCACTTATCCACTCAGACCGCACAGATCAGCAGTGGAGAATTTTGAAATTCCTGTCTGGACGGGATTTCCTACAGCAGCAACGCATAAATGCATCGCACTGGGAACCATCCAGCCGATTATGCATGTCCCATGTTTCATATTGATGATGTGCCTGGGCATACCCCAGCGGGCGTCGTCTACAAAATAAAACGAAAAATAGTTTGGTTTTTTGGCCGAGAAACAGAAACAGAAACAGGGTAAGGCTTTTGCTTTGCGGCCCATTCTGCAATTGAGTTGCATAGTTTTAGATTTGGTTTTTGGTTTCGGTTTGGCTGAGTTTATTTGGCTTGTATTCCCCTTACAATCTCCTCATCCCGCAAATGCGATACTGTAAGCGACGAAAAAAGACACAGATGGGAAAGACTCTGCTATGGGAGCGACCATTTTGCCAATTGGCTGCACTTGTACCTATGTAGTTGAAAATATGTAGAAAATCCTTGATGGCTCCTGGCTCCTGAGTCCGCACCACCGATTGCCGTTTCGGCTTTAATCAATTTCGTTGATTGCCATATGCAAACTTGCAGCTGTGTTGAAGTTGCAACCAAAATCTCCTTAAGCAACCTTGGATTTGGAATATCAGCCCAGTTTAGCACTTCATTTAAAAGCTTAGTTAATTCAAAAGATAAGCAAGAAAGTTCGAATCACAAGGAGAAGGCATTTAGAGAAAACTATCATGATTCTAGTTTATGAAATCAACTTGTTCAGTGTAAAATAGAGTAAAAGTATAATTTATGAGTTGATAGTTGATATTTCACATCAACAATGCTAAGTTAAGCCAACTAGTTGTTTATATTTTCTGTTTTTTCCCCCTTTTTATTAATTACACGCCCAAGGCAATGCGGTTCTTCGATTATTTATAGTCCGAATTGGCAACAAATTTTTACTAATTTCCTTTGTTTATATTTGTCATTATTTTTTCACATATTTTGTGTTATTTTGTTGTTGTTCAATATTTATGTGTGTTTAATTGCAACTCATTAAGCATATTAATTAAATCACCACATTTATGCAATAAAGTTGCTCAAGTGCCGCGGGTGCAAGGGGGTTGAAGAGTGCAAGGGTTGTCGTGTTTTTCAATTCAAGCCATGTAAAATATTCACACAAACAACGATGGCAAATTAACATGAAAAACAGGAAAAATGCCAACAAAAAAATTACACCATTTTTGTTTTTTGCATTTGTGAAAATTTGCATTCACTGTGGAAAGTGGGAAATAAAAAAAAGTAACTGTGCAATCATAAAATTTAAATAGCTGCGAAAAATATCATTTATGTTGGCAATAGTTGTGAGAAACGGAATTTATTTTTTTTGATGCTCGTTCAGTTGTTTCAATATGCGTTGGAATTATTTTAAAATGACATCGCCAGTTGCATAATTTACATAAAAAATTACACCAATAATGACAAGCTGATTAAAAAAATGCACACACATGATTAACGCAAAAATGCCACACAGTATTAATAATAACAAAGGGAAAAGTTTATCAGTCGGCAGTGAACGACTAAAAGCGTTACCCTGTAAACTATGGTGGCAATGTCCATTGTTAATAATAATAACTCGTTTTGCTACAGAATTAAATAATTTTCGATTAATGCTGACAGCTAATACATTTATGTGACTTTAATTGCAAATTAACTGATTTAAAGGGTTTGCCTATCCCCAAAACATTATATTACAGATAATAATTCACAAATTATTTAAGGATTGAACAAATAGAAAACTGTTGCAAAAGTTGAAAAGATGTTTTATTTATATTCCTAAATAAATGAATAGCCGACGTTTATTTGATGGTTAAACATACAAACAACATAATAAAAGGCAACAGTGAATGAATGAACACAAGTGTTTGTATGTCAGAGGGTTTGATAGACAACTCGCTTTTAATGAAGCGACACGTGTTCTCGATGGCACGTGCATGTCTTTTTGTTTAATGTATGTGCACATGCATCTGCCTAACAAAAATTGCAAAGTCAACACAAGCACATACCCTCTACAAACCGTCTAACACGTCATGCAAATCACGCCCACAAACTTGACAGACATGTGACATTGGAGGTGAGGATGGAGGAGATTTCTGTTAAATTACCTTTATTAGCGGGCTGTAGAACACGAAGAGAGAGAGAGAAAGAGAGGGAAACAAACTGAGAGTGAAAGCTGTTACACTGGAAAAACGGCGTCAAGAGTTGAACTACCCCGGATTTTCTTAAACCAAGTAAGTGAGCTTTATTATTTCTCTATCAACATATAAATACATTTTAATAAAATGGACTCATATAAGAATTTTATAATTGAATCAAATATTTGCCAATTTTAGTGGTGCTTTGATCCACATTTAATATAAGGGACTATTTCACATCTAGCCGGTAGCCTCACAGTCTAGATAAATTTGTTCTATTATCGGTACACATATATATATTGAAAAGATGAAAAAACAGTGCTCTCATTGACAATATATTCCGAACACATGTTTTAAAAATGTGATATAAAATCGAGAAATTTAAATTTATAATTTAGAAGGATTTTCTTTCTGTGTAGTAGCCATGGAATGCTTGAGATATGCACGAATTGATTAAGGGTCGTGTTAGGGGTAAGGGAAAGGTTTTTCACAACATGAGGTTTCAACAGCTTTATGCATGTGCATGTGCCACTGAATGGACAAAGTAATTCGCTCTCTTTCTACTTTTGTCTCTGCCTCTCCGTCTTTCTTCTTGTTGTTGTTGATGGTGTATAAACTTAGGATTAGTTTTCAGTCAGAGGCTGCGCTTTGTTGCTAACCATAAAATTGAGATGGGTATGAGGACACGCTGATGCGCCAAACATATAATATGTAGGATTTCCCAGCTTATGACAGAACTCTCTGACTCCTGCTGTCCTCATTAAGAGCTCAAAGGACGGGACTGTGAAGCGTTACGAAATAGCTGATATTGTACGAATTTGTGTTTGTAAAGAAGATATTGGAAAGAGTGTATAAGTAAGATAAAAGAGTTTTCATTAGGCAAACAGATATATTGACCAATAAATTAATTGGTCATTAAGTTCAACAAAAATATACATTTTTAAAAATGGAAATCATTATTTTACTTTAAAAACTTATAAGAACAGAACTTAGCAGACAAATTAATTGATTGTTGGACATTTTTACGTCTCCAATTATCTCCAAGTAAACACAACTTCCGGCATATCTTTAAAAAAGAAAAATAAGAAGCCAAAAACTGAGACAATTTCATTTAATTTGCATACAGACAGATCAACAAACAGAAAAACAATAATAAAGACCCGGTAACGAACGTCTGCAGATGTCACTGCAATATTTAAATTTTCTACAAATATACATAAATACATATATATTGCTGGAAATATATACGAGTATATGTATGTATGCATTTTATGCAGTTACCCCACATCAAAACGTAAGTAAATATGTGAATCTTATTTACATATATGACAATGCAATAAGAACAATCAGGGAACACACGGACACCTTTTTTTTTGGGTGTCGGAATCCGACGTTGGTCACAGTAAAAGGCAAAGCACGACTAAGAGATACTATCGAAAAATGTATTCACTAGGGATATTCGAAAAGGTAAAGTAAGTTAAGGTCACAGTCTACAAATATGTATTCTGAAAGCTAGACATATCGATCCTTGTATTTGACACCGAGCTTTAATACTCACTCTTGGACAATTTAATAACAGGGTATAGGCGAACACGAGAATGATATATAATGTAATAGTGTCTGGCTGAATTTTGCGTGTGTGTACACAAATTAAACAAGATGCAACACTCAGCCTGTAAACTGCCTGACTGCCAGTCGCCATGCTTGCGGCCATTTTGTCTGCCCTTCTGCATTCCCTTTTCCTTCCGTTCCGCATTACGCGCCATAGTGCTGGCGCCTTGTTGCCCACCGCCTCCATTTGGGGGCGTAACGCGTGACGCCAGTTGCAGTCGCCATTAAAAATTGCCAACGGATCGCAAAAAGTTGCAGTAACAATGCCAACAAAAGTGACAAAAATGCAGCGACAAGTGCAAGCCAAGTAAATAAGAGACAAACAAATTGCATTTACTTTGAATAAACTGACGATTCATCATATTAATTGATCCTTGATTAATATATATAAATATATATATATTATAGTTTAAGTCTTTAAGAATCTTCAGGTACAATCAAATGATTATATTATTCACAGTTTGGATTACAAATTTTAATTTTATTTTCATTTTAATTTCCACTTATTTTTCTGACTTTCACTAGATAAATAGTTTGAGGTGCCACAGCAATTTGTAATGATATTAATTTATGTGCTTTGGCAACATAATTATAATATTGTAGGGTATATTAAAGTAACAAAAAGGTGTGTTCACGTCAGACACAAGCTCAAAATCTTCAATATCTAATCATAATTTTAATAATAATAATGATCAACTGTTAGAAGGCTATATAAATCAAAGTGAGAGTTGCTTTTTAAATTAAGTTGGTTATTATTAAAGCCAACGATATGATATTTTCTGCTACAGGGTATGCTAAAGCTTGGCACTTTTCATTCGGGACAATTCTTTTCATTTATTTGTGCTTTGCTTTTGTCACATTTATTGCTTTTGCATTGTTGACATTTTGCAAATTAAACGGATTTCCGCCAAAGGCCATTTCCGTTGGCCATGGCCACGCCCACTGCATGATAAGCTATTGAAAGCCGCTGCGCTTTTTACCAATATTCCAATACCATTTTTTATTTATTTCTTTTTGTTATAGTTTTTTATATGTTCTATATTGTAGTATTGACGAATGTATCTCTTGTTTTTTACTCTCAACTGCCTGAACTATTTTGATACCGTATTGCTTTGGTGGGAAAGGGATATGGAACGATTGCGAAAGAGATAGAGATAGATATAGAATGAGAGAAAGAGATGTTTGGTTTTTTTCAAATGCAGTTTATAACAGTTGACTGCCTGCGGTGCTGCTTTGAATTCTGTTGTCACAAAAGAAACTTTAATAGAATTTTGCTGGCTATTTGCATAGGACGCAGCAATTGACAATTGCTTTCGTTATTTGTTTGTGTATTTTTGCTTCTTTTTATTGGAGTCGACACCAAAAAAAAAATTGATTACTATATTATGTGCTGCAAACACTGAAGTTGTTGTTATTGCTGGTCACGTATAAATTTATGTAGCTTGTTAATTAAACGCGTTAGGCTCCAATGAACTGGATACGCATGCCAATTATCCAATAAACAATTGCAAAAATACAAAACCAAAAAACAAGTCAAAATAAAATAAAATAATATGCTTAATAAGGCAATAAAAGGAGCGTAATATTGGCATAATTTAAATTAAAATAACAACCTATCAAATATTTCAATTAAATTAATTATCTAACACTAATTGAGAATTC
This sequence comes from Drosophila neotestacea, assembly GCA_035044365.1. Taxonomy (NCBI): domain Eukaryota; kingdom Metazoa; phylum Arthropoda; class Insecta; order Diptera; family Drosophilidae; genus Drosophila; species Drosophila neotestacea. The sequence goes on from JAWNMD010000155.1 coordinate 1,379,014, forward strand.
TCTGCAAAGTCAATAAAAATATATTCTATGGCCATTTGAAGCAATTATAATTAAAATTCCATTCAAATTGATAGAGAATCTTGCTGATTGACCTTCAGCTGCCACTACAATGTTATATAAGACACCTGACGATCCAGCATAGCTTCTGGCTCATTAACATATTGAATTTAAATGTCATGTCGCCAGAGAGACACCCCAGGGTAAGTTAGACCTTGGAACATCCCTCAAAATGCCACAAAAATGCTAAACTACATTCTATTTTTTGCCTTTTGGCATTTGCATTCCGAAAAACTCAAAGCCAAAAGAAATTGCTGAGTTAAAATTATGATAAAGCGACTCATCTGCATATTTTGTCGTTGAATTGAGAGCATGATTAAATGCCCAGTCATGCCGATGCGCTGAAAAATTACGTCAAAAGTGTTGTTGTACTTGTATTTGCATTCAAATTACAATACTAATGTAAAAAAAAAACTGCTAAAAATTTCACAATCGACGTTGCCCGACTAAAAGATACTGTTCCCATTTTCTAATGGGGTGTAAGAATAAATAAAGATTAAATGTCTTATTATAAAAAGCTATATTTCATAATTTACTATCTATTAATTATAAGTTTCCACAAGAATAATATTTATTATTTAAGTAATCTTTTGATGTCTTACTCTTTATTCATTTATTATGACTTTATTACTAGCGTGCTAATAAAGACGCTTTCAAAATTTGTTCAATGAAAGAAGTGATATATGCTGTTAGTCAGATAATTCGCTTGGAGCTCCCGCAAGCAATTTCCAAAAATGAAACACTGTCATATACACTCTCCAAAGTCCCTGGGCCCCTTGTTGGACATCATTTGTGTTACTTGTATTTAGCAAAAAGGGCTGCAGGCCACGTGCGCTTTGTGCTGCATCGAGAAAGCTCGCAAAAATGTGGCCAAAAGCCCCGCAGGATATGGACACATATACACACACACACACACACAGAGACAGCGACAGCGACACGGGCTAACGAACAAAATGGCGACGACAGACCGATAAAAGGGTGTAAGTTGCGAAAGCGCGACGCGAAATTGCTTAAAATTTGCGCTTGCGACACGGGAAACTCCGCCTGAATCAAATTAGCCAACAAGGACATGGACAAAATGGCCAAGACTTTAAGGCGTCCTTAAATTTAAGCGACTTCATTAGGGCGACCCAATGCATTAATGTAAATTTGCAACAGTAAATTTATGATCCTAAGAAGCCAACAGCAAATATTGTTTCAATAATTTATCGATGCTTGAACTCTGGAAGTGTACTTGATGCCACGCCTTTGCGCCTGGTTGCAAACATAAATCAGACCCAGTCCACATATAAATTCTAGGCGACAAGAGCCCGCTTAAACAGGTCACAGTGACATTCAAGTATTTTACGTATATTCGTTTCCATTTTTTTCTTTTGTTATACCCTCATTTGTTGGAAAAGTGTTGAGAAAGTGTTCATATTCTTGATCAAAGTACATTTATATTTCTAACCACCTATCCATCCACGTTTTTCAAATTTGAACCTTTAACCTTAACAGAGATCGTATTATAATGAATTGTTTCTATATAAGTTAAAGTTGATTGGTATAGATCTTATTTCAACTCATCTTATGTCTCCCATATCTTTACTTAGTTTCGTTAAAGTCAGTATACTGAAAAATATAGTTCTCCGTTGTCTTTAAGAAAGGGCATTCAGTCTTCTGCTTACCTAACACATGATCTACTTTTTTTTTAACAATTTCCAACCAGCAAGTAAGCAAACAAAGATAGCGCACAAAAAGTTGTCTACACACTTTTTTCTGGGTCATTTTGTACATTAGGGAGCAACAAAAATAATAAAGGTTTAATCTCTGGGAATTGGACTAAAGCTAAGGAATTCACAAGTAAGTTTAAGTAGTCGAACGAAAGAAGACCTTTGATCAAAGTAATTTTTGTGACTTAGTAGTATCCGAATAAAGTCCTGTGCTCTTGTCAGAATAAAGTGCCAGAATTTGTGAAAAACTACATGATATTTTAAATTAATGCCTGTGCCTGAATGCAGAATTTGGTCAGGATCTGAGAGCAGGTGGCACAACAACCGCAAGCACACACACACACACACACACACAGCACACATGAACTTAATTATGATCACAATTAAATTTCTATTAATTGCACAGCTCGAAGGTGCTGGCAACAGTTCCAAAGTGTTCCCCTTACTCCCCTTACAAGTTCTCTTTAGAATCCTCGTCAGCATAATTATGTTATTTTGGCTTTTGTATGCAACCAGAGTCTAGTATGTCTGCTGTTGGACGTTCACTTGTGGAAATTGAATTTCAGGTAATTTCGTTGCATGACATTAGGTGCAATTACATAATAGAAGATACTCGTACAATGGACAAAGTGTTGGCCAGTTTCCACACTTCAACACCGAATGACTTTCTCTTTCTGCTCGTTTCTGCTTTGCTAGGTATAATAAATTTGGCTAATTGCTTTGTAGTCTCTGTTTATACATGTGTACGTGATTACAATGTGTATACGAGACCAACTCGAATTTTACAATGTCTTGATTATGTAGATATGGTTAATGCCTAATAATTCATTACACTCTTATTACTCTTTGGTTAACTGTGTACTTCTTTATTTATAATATCTATTTAAGAAATCTCCATTTACTTAAAGTCAATGTACCCTTTTTGACACGTTTTCAATTGAAAACATTATAAAAATATCAACACGTTGGGCTTTTTATTAAGGACATCCTGTGCAATTTAATAAATAAATCAAATATCAGCGACAAAAATCCTTTCGACTTTTGGGACTCACAAGAGAGTAAGCACGGAATGCCTATGAAATATGTATGATGTTATTGACAACATAAAGAGTCAAAAACTTTTGAGGACCTTGTATTTTTAAGGGAAACTTTAATGTTTCCTTAACTCAGCAAATGTTTACGACAGAAGCATACAATTTTCATTATGTATTATCATGTTAATGATGAAAATGACTTTGATTTTCGTTAGAATTTCTTCATTCGTTGCTCTGATTTAGAATTATGTATGCTGATATGCCTTAAACAGGATGTCCTAACGTAAAAGGACATACATTCATATTATGTCTATGTGTGTATGTATGCTTGTACAAATAAAGAGAGCAAGGATAGCCCTAGCTCTAACTGATACGAGTATCCTTGGCTGGATTGAGGTCCTGGGCCAACATTTGCCGGCGCATAATGCTTTCAAAGCTGCTGTCAGCCAGCTGCGCCACTTGAAGCAATTTATGAAGCATTTTACTTACTTAGCTGCTGATTTACTCTACCCCAAACCCCAACCGACTTGTGTTTGCACTTGTGTGTGCGTGTGTGTATGTGTGTGTGTGTGTGTGTGTGTACGAATACGAATACGAGAAAGAGGAGGAGAAGAAGGAAGAGCTAGAGTATAACAGCTGGCAAGAACCTTTACGGCACATGTGTCTACGATTTTTCCATGAATATGAAATAAGTTTTTGCCTCGCATGTGCGTAAATAAACAAACAGCTGAAAACAGCACAGACTACGACTAGAAGCTTCTCGGTATGTCTGTATGCCAAGAAACTCTGCTCCTCCGTATCCTACGTCTGTCTTGTAGTCATGTCCTGACTGGCGATCAAGTGCGTTTGTGCAAACGATGTAGCATACTTTTTAAGGCAGCTGGTTGCTTTCAATGTTTGCCCAAGGCGTTGGCAAGCTTAAAACGAGTACTAGCAAAGCTAAATAATAGAGCTATACTTTGGGCTACCCTATAGACATGTAGAACACTTTAAAAATCACTCAAAAAACTATTATAAGTACTATAATAATGATCAATTAATCGATTCAGAAAATTACAAATCAATTATTTGTTTTAAAACTATTGATCAAATATATTTTATTCATGTTATTTAGTACAGGGTATACCAATCCTAAACAGCTTAAAATTAAGTACGCGTATCCCACTATATGGCTTGCAGTTGAAGATATTAAAAGTAAAATTTATGCAGGGCACCAAAATGGAAAAACAAACAATCCTAGTTCACATAATGTAGAATAATATTTAAACTCTACAAGAAATTATGTTTTTCAGAACCCAAGCTTGTAAAATTGGTATTTTTCCGCGCATAAGCTGATTCTATAATCTGGTAATTCGAGTAGATAGACTTTGACACAAGGTCAGACCGCAGAAATGTTTTGAAAACTAATATGAAATGTTTATCGAAAGTGCCAATCGATGTCCAGACAACAATGACGCGACAAAATAATATTTGATGCTCTCTAATTTCACAGTGATGGCATAAAGGGTGAGAAAGTAAGGGTATAAACAAAAGTACTGGTAGAGAGGTGGATAAATTGCCATAATTGCACAAAGCAAATGAAAGAAGCAAAGGAATCGCTTCGTTAAGGCTCCGTCTTCTGTATTTTTGATGATTCGCCAATTCTTGTCTGGCGGTTGTGAGTTTTTGAAGAGTTTGTCAGTTTGCCAGTTAGTCTGTTTGTTGCTTGTTTACATAAAAATATTGCCAGCGACAGCGGACGAGTGAAAGAAAAACATAATGAGGCAGACAACGGCCCACATCCACATCAACATCCAGTTGATGGCAGACGCGAATGACAGGGCAGACATCGTGGAGACGAGAACGCCTGTCTGCCTGGCTTTGTGTCTATCCAAATGCAAGTAAAAATAGAAAAATGGAAAAACAAAAAGAAAATGGAAAAAACGTGGAAAAAAAACTACCAGACAAAGTGGTAAATAGACGTAAAATGCGTGACTTTCACTTTGATGTTGCGGGTGACGATGTCGTCGATTTGACCGTGGTGCAAAAGCCAAGCTAAGCAAAGTTGGATCTGAAATAAAATACGGGAAACTCTACTAGTTCCTTATTTTTTTACTGTGATATTTGCACAGACAACACGTGCAGACAGCTGCGGTGATTCCCTCAAAGAACTTAAGCTCGACTGAACAGAATGCTGGCATCAGCTGCACTTCAGTCAATAGACTTTGTTTTTAGCCCGGCTTATGCTGGGCGTTAAAAAGCCAGTTACAGGGACTGCAACTAATTTAATCAATAGAAGAAAGTCTGCACTGTTTAATATAAACTTAGAAAGAGATAAGTAAATGCTCAAAGCAGTAAAGTTTATATTGTTTATCTTTCAACAGTTGTTGTTTCAACAATTGGCTAGTCAAATATTTAAGCTGAAAGAATTATTCAATTATTTGATGTTGCAGGTACTAAAAATATTGATAATGAACTTTTATTACATTTTAAATGATTTTGAATTATTAAAAACAACAATTAAATATTTAAATTCCTTTTAAGAATAGTTCTAAGCTACAAGTTAATAGTATGTTGATTTATTTGACAGCATTTAAAATGCAGTACATAGTGTGGAACAAATATTGCTCTGTTTCGCAACAGAACACCAAGCTTAACTCTTTTCCAAGTCTTTACAACTGATAAAAGCAAACACAAATTTCACAGATGCCTGAAGCTAGGCTTGTGACAAGAGTCGACACATAACCACAGAGACAGGCTGACAGATCTGGCCAAGCAAAGTTGCAAGTACTAAGGACTAAACTAAACTAAAAAAACTGAAAAAGAAAATAAAAGTAAAACATAGAAGTCAAGCTGCATATGACACACCTTGAGGCAAGTTGCAACTGGAACTAGATTTGGTTGAAGTCTTCAAAAGGTGTCGGGGATATCAGTAGGTGCCAGAGTAGCACTGTCCTATTAAAAACCTGACTGTCGGAGCGAGTGGCAGTGCCTCAAGCTAGATGCATTTAAAAGTGCTTCAGTTCATAGTTAGAAAACTTCAAGACGATAGCGTTGTACATAGCTGCAATTTATCTTAGACAAACAAAACGGAAAAAAACTGTGAGATAATGAAGCGTAAACTTTTCCACACAAATAAGTAAAATGGACAAGAAAAATTATACGACGACCGTGCCTTTAAGCAATTCCTTGAAGGACCAGAATCAAATCTAAGACGTTGCATACTTTGCGGTTGCCAGTGATAAAAGTTTGCCGAAGCGAACGTCAAATTGTGTGTAAATACTTAAAAAGTCGTTAGTGTCGGCAAGAAATAGACGCCTATAAGCAAGGTCCGAGAATGGGAAACGAAGGCAAAAGATGATGAGACAAGGAAGAAGGAAGAGGATAAGAAACGAAAGGGTAAAAGCTTTGAGCATATTCAAGTTGCAATCGATGCAAATTTTTAATGAGCATCGTCTACTAAAATCGTCATCATTAAAAATATGCAATCATTAACTTTGATGATTGATTGAGTTCAGTTGGAGTTCTCACGTTGCACGCTGTGTGTGTTGGTGTGGGAGGATGGTGGGGGCGTAGGCTGAGGCATTGACTGCAATTAATTGCGCCTGAAAGCGTGCTGCTATAAATTTGCCTAATCAAACTATTTAAGCGCTGTGTCTGTCACACTGCGGAAGTCAAGCTGCTGCCGCCGTGGCCATTAGAAGCCGTTGACAAGCGATGTTGACGACGGTAACGAGACTTAACGATGAGGCGGCTCACATGTATTGCATGCTTTTAGGCTTTGGCCAGACGACACACATAATCCTAATTAATTGCCAGTATCGGGCAACAGCAACAGCAACAGCAGCAGCATGAAAAGCTGCATTCACTTGTGCTGTAATTTGAATGCATACCCAGCATCCCAGCATCCCAGTATCCTACATCTGCACACACTCCACCCCTGATTTGTTAGCATCCCTGCCTGAATGCCTTTCAGTATGCCTGCCTTCCAGTATCCCTGCCTATCTGCTTAGCAGGTGCACGTGAGCACTTCGTGCGCGCCATTTAGTCGTCGTGTTGCTTAACGATGGCTCCTCCTAAGGTGGCACCGTTCATTGCGTTTCATGTCACTGTACCATTATTTCCTTTTGATTTGCTTCGCCTGCAAAAGTCGTGGCCATGGTGTGCTGAATGTGTTGAATGGCACCAAAGTGACGCACAGTGGAACCTTTCTCCCCTCTGCTTTACAAAAATTATTCCCTTTAAAAGAATTGGAAAGCCTTTTGATCGTTAACGCCTTAGGCTTTGAAATGAATGCGACGCACAGTGGAAATACAAAAGAAAAGAACTCATCTGAATAAAAATAGAAGCTTGTGATGCAAAGAAACTTTTCAAAAGTAAATGTGTTAGAGTACTTTTAGTATAACATTTGCAATGTCAGTTTAAAGCTATGGAAAATAAATTTAACCATCAAATGTTTCTTCATATTTTTCAATATCTTATTTTTGTCAAGTGAAGAGTTTAAACTGACAACTGTGCTTCGTCAGCAGCAACTGCAACGCATTTCATGCACTTGGTTGAGCTTTGAAGTTGCTCAGCGCGTTTGATGTTTGCAGCCGTTGGGCCACTGCTCATTTCAAATGGGTTTGAATTAGTGTGAGTGTGACTGTTTGTGTGTGTGTGTATGTGATACCATAAAATTTAATGCATACAGCGTGTGTGACAGATGGTAAAACGGAGCGTATACGTATTAAATAATGAGAAACTGCGTGGAGTGTGTCGATAAAATGAAGTGGCAAATGAAATTAAAGTTGCTTTCAACTGTTCAATATTTTTATTAAAAAATCCTACAAAAAATACTTTGAGTTTCGTCCAAAAACCAAGCAAAAGCAGCCATAGACTGAAGACCAAACCAAAATGGTAGACATAAGAGTAAAATGGCAAAAGTTTAGCTCAAAAGTGTGAAAGAGATAGCAGATGAGTTCGGTTGAAATACGCCGCAATAATCGAAGTTGAAGTCGAACGTCAATGGCTAAAAGTTGGCAGTCTTAAAGCAAAAAAGAGGCAAAGCAATAATGCCAGCGGGCAGTGGGCCCCAAAAAGTATGCAACACAATTTTAATTAGTTTTGAAAAGTATTTTAATTTTTGCAATTTGTGTGTGCCACACGGTGTGGCAGTAGAAATCTCAAGGGCAATTGTTTTCAAACTCTAGACACCCAACGTCGAACCGATGTTACAAGCTCAAAGCTCGTTTAATGCGGCACATTAATGATTATTAACATTATTAGTTGTAATGAGCGTTGTCAGCGTGCCTTAAAGTTTTGTAGGAAAATTTGCCAGTTATTCAAAGTATGAGTGCGTAAAACAAAAGCGAGCAAAACACTAAAAACCCGACCAACAAAAAAAAATAAGAGAAACGCAAAAATTGAAAAACCCAGCGAAAGTTGAAAAAGTTTTCCGAAATATTTGCAATTATTTTTCTGTTTAAATGTAATAGTGGCGTTTCCAGTTTTTTTCTATCTCATTTTCCTCTCTGCTTTTGAAACAAAAAGTTTGTTTAAACTATGCGGCCGGGTTGAACGGCTCGCAATGTTGTCCATAGGTCTGTCTGTCATGATGCTAGATGTTTCTAAAGAGCGGAGTGTGCAGTGGAGCGGAGTGGAGTGGAGTGTGGGGTTCTGGCTGGCCAGTTTAGCGGTTGCGTAGAGCATTCTCAAAAGTATGCTTTGATTTTGTGGCCGTCGTTTGACGTTTGGTCATTACGTGGAATTCGGCGTTCGAATTGTTTGTACTATGGTTTTTTAGGCATTGGCCTTTTTATTTATTTTTGTGTTTTAGTTCGCAACTAAAGTTCAAAAGTTTTCAAATTAAATGAAAGAGTTTGGGAGAAAAGTTTAGCTTGAAATCAAATTTATCAAGACAGACGAATTTTTAATGTTATGGAAATGATAAGTTAAACTTACGATATAGCATGGCACTTACCTAAAAAGAGAAGAAAGAAAAAATGGAGTTATTTAACAATATTTGAATATTTTTTAGAGAGTCAACAACAGTTTTAAAGCAGAACATTTACTTTTTAAGACATATTTGTGCACATAATTATATAAATTCCATAAGACAGAATCTCTATTATTCAAGTTAATCAATTTATGTAAATGCATTTTTATTTTTTTGCTAGTTACAAAATTGCCTTTGGCATCCAATGAAAAATTGTGATATTCTTAACGTCGCTTTGCACCAGGAGATAATTACTGACAAGTCATTTGTCGCACACATAACAAAACCCTGTTGACGTAAAACCCATGGGCCACATGGGAAAACAGTCTGCCAACAATGTCGTAATACAGAAAACCCAAAAAACAAGACAGACAACGTTACAGACGTAGATGTCTAACATATATGACAAAAACCAGAGGCAAAGGCTGTGACTGTGACTGGGGTTGAGGTTTTGAGTTGGCGTTGGCGTTGGAGTTACCACAAGCAGTGAACCGTGCAACTAACACAGACTTTTGTTTATATGTCATACAAATTACTCAAACGTTAATAATTTAAACCGATGGCTGTTGATGACGGCCAGTCGAGGCGTGTCATGTTAAGGCGTCTGCAAATTTGCTTTGCCAATATCCACACACTGTCCAATCAATTCGAAATGAAAACCAAATAGGCATTGCCTCCGACTACGTGTCAGTCCATATGTCCGAATGTCTTTCTATCTGCCTGATGGCCTGACTGTCTAGCCATGAAAACAGCACCTCAAGCTTGTTTACTTTGTACCCGATAACTTTCATTATCATGCCCTAAAATTCATAACCTAAAGCATCGAAAGACATGAATACGCCATGCAATTTATGTGATTGTCAATGTGTGTATTTGTGCGCAAAAAAATTCATTATTTCATCAATAAAACAATGCTGCAATCAATATTTTAACATTTATTTTTGTTTACTTCGGCATGCCTGCCATACTGTGTGGACAGTCGTACTCATATGTATATTTGTTTATTTGCTCCGGGCACATTTCATAACCAGATTCCAATAAAACTCTGAGTTGTATTTACTACACGCTCTTGGTGACGGGCTCAAAGCAAAGCAGTTTGACATAAATTCATAAAGTAATTGGATTGAAATTCCGATTAATCAACACAGACGTGCTGAAACTCGACCAAGAATTAAAAAAAAAATTTACGAAAATAAAATAATATCTTCCTTAAATACTATTTATATGAAAAATTTTCTTAATTAATAATCACAATAAATTAAAGTCCCAGTAGATAGTTATCTTAAAAATGCACTTTAATTTCTTTTGACTTTAAATCAAAATAGTTTAAGACTCAGACTCATCATATCCATACATTTGATCCTCTTTAAGGTCGAGTAGCTTAATCGACAATTGCGTATTGCCAATGAAGTAGCCACCCTTAAAGTGGGGCAAATGAAACAAGATATTCGAGTTCGTTCTCAAATGTAAAGGCGTTTGGGCAAATTCTCGCATCCATTGAACAATCCACAATTTATTTTTATTGTCCCGATTCAAATTAAACTGTGCTTCTGAATCAGCTTTCTCAGGTTCCGATAGAGTCCCTCGGTTTGGCAAATATAATTCACTACACGAACGTCTCGTTTCGAAAGAGTCTTTAAAAATTTGCATTAAAGCATCTGATTCGAATATCTTATATAGAACAGATGATGGCGATGCAGTTGATATATATCTACTAATGCCATCATCAGTTCTGTATATGTTACTGTCTTTACTGTCGATCTTCATAAACTCATTATCCTTTGCCTCTAGACCCTTTTCCTTACAATTCTTTTTAAGTTTTGAAACCGATTTTGTAGCTTCTTTGTATTTGTTTTCATTATTGGAAATATTTCCTTTATTATCGGCCTGTTCACAATTCTGCACCTGGATCTTCTTTCGATTCCTTTCAATTTGACACTTTTTCAAAAATTCATCTTCCTTAATGCTCACTTTGGTACCAAAATTCCTTGTTTTTGAGTTCATCGATAATTCTTTAAATGTGTTTTTGCTTTCCGAAATTGCATACTTTATCTCAGACAATGATAAATGTTTTCTAGATTTTTCAAAATCGTCAGACTTTATTTTCTTGAGCTCTGAACGTTTCTTTAGCTCAACTAACTTTCTTTTGACTTCGTTTGGAGGTATTTCAACTGAAGCGGTTTTACACTCATTTAAAGTTTTTAGTTTCACAACAGATATTCTAAACTTTGGTTTTTTATCTACACAGACTTTTTTCGTAGTGGGTTTCAAGTATTTATTCTCATCCATGCCTCTTTTCATCAATGTGTATTGTACGTCTCTATGGTTTTTTCTTTTGCATTTTTCGTGAAGTTTTCTAAGAGAACATTTATATTTAAGGCGCTTTCTATAAATTTGTTGAAGATTCTTGCAATGTCTGATAATGCTATCGATCTCTTTTACTTCAGTGCTGATGCTTTCAATATCGGATTTTTGATTGCTACTGTGGTCTTGTTTTTCTTCAGAAATTGTTCTTAACTTATTTATCTTCTTGTGCCAACTTTCATTGAACTTTTTCGTAATTTTCTTATTTAATTCCATTACTTTTAATCTTTCGTCATGCTCAATTTTGCTAGAGGGACCTGTAAACTCTTTCAAATAACTCGATTTTTCAACAGATTTCAGTTGATGTGGGTTCAAAAATGCTTCTTTCGTTAATTTCGAGGTTTTCATCAGCTGATCAGCTTTTATTATCTTCATAAGTTCATCGCCTGAAAGTTTTTGTGATGCATATAAAAGTTCTGTGATAGTTGACGCCTTTTTCTGATGATCTCCCAGTCCAGATTTCATTCCAACGACCAAGTGTCTTCTTTGATTACGTATATTATTTTTCTTTTGCATCTCGAGGGCATACCTTGCTATTTTGTCTAGATCCTGTTTCTTAGAGACTCCTCTGTGGGAGGACTTTATCCCACAGATGGGGTTTGGTGCAAACCAACCAATTTTGTTTTCCCATTCG